>OW028694.1:11828988-13212485 GCA_932294315.1 Epinotia nisella
GATTCTATTGGTAGCATTAAATTTACTTATGAAAAATAAAAAATGCAGATTTTTTTTGAAACTTTCAAGGTCCATATTTGTTTATGATTTTAATTATGTTTCGTAGGTTATACTTCATTACATCAATTTGATGGTTTACTATCCATTTAGCAACACTACGTTATCAGTTTTAACATGAGGAAACTACCCAATTAAACCCACATACGTTCACCCCTCAGAACCGAAAAGACATAAGTCTATATGAGCCTTATACAGAGTAACTGTTTCTTTAGTCGGATGCTAAAGTGAAAGTGAACTTAATAATTGTAATAAATCTAAGCGCGGACGCAGCCCAAAAGAAAGCGCACGTAGGTCGTGTCGTGCGTGAGATATGTGATAAGATCTGGCGCGCAAGGACGACTTTCTATCATTGGTAATGTTCTTTTGGCTGACCAGTGACCCCAGTTTCTTTTACGGTAAATGAAAATGAGCTAAGTGTTGTTTTTTTCGTCAATTTGACAATCTAGTCCAAATCGTGAATCCGTGTGTGATCTATGATTAAGAAGTAAAAATATTAGTAGCGGCAACTATTTGTCTAGAATAGAATATAATGACTTTAGTTAGACTCTATTCTATTAAAGTATTAATTCAGCTGGAATCAGTTTCAAATAAATGTTTCAAAAACTGATAAGAAAAGGTTTTCTTACACCGTAGAAAAAGATACAGTCCGCTTAATGAAAGAGATCATGAATATTTGTACTGTATTGAATGGTGTCTTCAAGACTATGAAAATAAAGTATCTCCTTTTTTTTCTTGAATCAATGTTTTTTATCAGTGACATTATTTATGTTAATACAGATTAATGCGAGCACAACAAATAACAGTTTTAGAATTAAAAACGTAGTAAATAAAAACCATTTACATGATGTCACAAAATCAACTTAATGGCCCCCATATCACGCACTGTCATTAAAACATCGTTAATACGCCAGTAGGGGAGACTGGAGTCAATAGGAACGTGGGTCATTTAAAACAAGCTTAATAGCTCCTAGACTATTGGTGGTATCGGCGAGGTCTCGAGAAAGAATTTGGGTTTAGTGTCGGGACTTGTCTAGCCATAAGTTTCGCGTTTAAGATTTTTTGCAAGGATATATTGCTTTTTCACCACATGGAGTAAGAATGTTTGGGGATATTAGTTTGTTTTAAATCAAAAACAAATAATTGCTTTTTTAATATTGACTAAACCACTATAAATATAGATATTCTAGTCGATTTTAGACTATCCTACTCGTACCCAGAGGCTTCCAAAATTTTGCTACATAATTTTAATATTTAGAAAAGGTTGACGGGGCAGTTGAAACAAAAAAATTGGGGGCAATAGAAACGGTACTAATTGCCTATGTATTTTTTTTGTACGTAATAATTCCAAAAATACGTCGATAAGCTGTACAAAACTACCACAAAAGAACATATTACTGAAATAATGCCTATGTCTAGCAGTGGACGTCTTTCGGCCGATGTGATGATGATGATGATGACTGAAATAATACGAGTAGAAAATGGGAGAAACGGACGAGTTTCTTAAAATATCACGTCGTTAGCCTGTGAATGTCAAATGACGTTTTGTATGGAAATTAAACCACCTTAACCATTGTTGTTACATAGTCAAATATCCTGGCTAGGACTGAAAACTTTTATTCTATTAAAAATGAAGACTACTAGCCTTTTATGTCAAAATCGTTCCAATTGCCCCCGGACTCCCCTTTAACCGTTCACATATTCCACACCATACCTACTAGTTATGGACGAATAAAGTATCATAAATTCGCTCGCGCCACATAAAACGAAAACTACGACACTTCACATTTAAATTACAGCAATAAAACGCAATAAAAACGAATGACATTGATGTAAATCTGACTTGTGCAGCAGGACTAACATCTACTTACGTAAACCACCGTTGTAAATTCAGCTCTATCACAAAGCTTTAGTGTCCATTTTCGTGTGGTCATTATGAGGTTTAGTGACTTTTTCTCTGCTTTCTCATTGAATCGGGCGCATTCTTTGACCTTTTCTGAACGTTTTCCTTTAAGTACATTGAAACGCTTCCTAAGACGTATCTTGTCATTTCTCGTAATGTAATGAGTTTCTTTTAGTCGTTACTATTTATAAACGTTTTATAGCAAACTCGAGTGATAGCTATCGTATGAAAGAAATAACCGGAGATTGTACAGTCGCCATCAGATATATCAGAGCGGCGAAAGCGCTCACAAATATCTGAACACGTCTCTAATGCCTCGACAATAGAGACGTGTTCAGATATTTGTGAGCGCTTTCGCCGCTCCGATATATCTGATGGCGACTGTACATTTTACATAATAAGTATTTGTTTCTGAGTCTTGGATATGTTCTATGTATTTATTAAATATTTATATATATCTATTATATATATCGTCGTCTAGTATCCATAACTCAAGCCTGATTGAGCTTTGGGACTAGTTCGATTTGTGTAAGGTTGTACCTTAATGTTTATTTATTTATTTAAGTAAATTAAATAACGCATATTTAATGAAATATAATAAAATTAATAAGGGTATCATATCATCATCATATCAGCCGAAAGACGTCCACTCTTAGACACAAAAGTGTCAAAAAAACAAGTGAAAATCGGGCGTAGTAATCGCGTAACTTTTTACAAGTTTTTATGTTACTTTCAATGTTTGTTTGATCGGGTATTTTGAAGGTCTAATTTGATCAACTTCCTAAAGTTCAATCTCTGTTCTGAACACTTGTGTAAATCGAACGACAATACAATATTATGGTGCCATAAAACTGGTCTCATGACACCAATAGAAATTTGCCATAGCAATTTCTAAACTTCTCACGAAATATCTTCGTGTTTGGACTTAATGGAACCTTCTCAACGAGTAGTTGATGACTGTGCTAACAAAGTAGTCATCACCAAAAGCTTGTACCTACTTTTAATGTTTTTACGTCACCCTAGGCCGTAAGTGGGATTTTCTGCCCGCTACGCGAGGAGAAAATCTCACTTCCTGGCCAAGGCAAGACGTAAAACTTTAGACATACTACGGGCGGTAATTCGTAAAGTCCCAGATCGCATATTTATGGCAAACACACAAACACCTGCGATCTAGATCATTCACGAATTCACCGCCCTAGGTATGAAATGTACTATTTTTGTCAGAAACTTAATATTATAATCGTGTTAAAAAAACACACACATCTGGGACCTTCTGGCATACGCAGCCAGTCACAACTACCAACTGAGCTATCGGAACCGATTACTCTGACAACGAATCTTTCAATCCAAACCTTTGAAATAAGCTCTATGCTCTCTCCTCTCCTCTATTATCCTAATTAAAATATCCCACCTACGTTGATATTATATCCTGCTAAACTCTAAGGAAGAGCGGTGTCTCTTGACACAGGCAACTTGATTGCTTAAAAAGAGGCACCAGCCTAATATTGTAAAGTGTTTTTTAGTTACTGAATAAATCATTTTATCATCATTTTATCATTATCATTATCATTCAATCAGTCCCATCAGATTTATAATTTTCAGTTAGACGTTACTGCTTCACAAGGATTGGTATTCAAATTCATTGTGTTATTGTTTGTTTCAGGTAGCGCACTGGGTGCGGAGCACTATATCGGCAAATCCCTCGGTCCACTGTCGCAGCTGAATCATGGCGTGCGTGGGCGTGTCTTCGCCGTGGACGCGCGCACCCTGTATATACAGGGCTTCCATTATGACGGCGAGGGTCCAGGTGAGTCACCTTGGCTAACCAATCCCCCTTTTTTCCACTATATTAATGCGAGATTATACGCAACATCATATCAGGGATAAACGTCCACTGTTGGACATATGCTTCCCCCTAAGAGTGCCACAATGACTGGTGCTGCGCCACTCGTATCCAGCGGACTTCCGCGACCTTTACCAGGTCATCAGTCCACCTTGTCGGGGGTCTACCCACCGAGAACCTTTCCGCCCCAACGGCCATCGCTTCTACGTGCAATTTAGCACACAGCAGGTTATACGCAACGTTACAATTTGCAATATATCAGAAACATTTTATCAAATATCGGCCATATCTTCCAGATAAAATATCATCGTCAGCCTATAAATTATATTTTATATCCAGCTGCTGGACATATAGATCTTGTGGAAAGGCCGAGCCATACCGCATGCGTATGCAGCACGTACACTGAGTTGTATTGTAAAGTATGATTCCTCATAAGACATGTCACATCGACATGTCCTCCCCTCTGCCTCGCGCTCTCTCCCAGCTGAATGCGCTCCTGGCATCGACACCGGAATGCGACTTGTTTGCGTGGCGATGGGCGGCTGTGTCTAGTGAATGCTTGAGATTTTGTGAGGCGATGGATGATAGGTGCTCCACGGTTCCAATTTAATTTATTTGTTCCTTGTTTTATGTATATTTTAAATTGTTAGTCTAAGTTTCGTGATGCATTGCTGTACACTGTAATGTCATGTAAACGTCCTTATCAATAAATAAATAAATAAATGTCTTATAGGGATTCATACATGCTGCACACGCAGGTGCCCAGGCCTTAACTTAAACAACCAGGTACAATATTTTTGAGTACTTAATTGTTTTAATTGACTGTAGGTTTAACAACGTTCAGGCATTTAAGAACCTCACGCCCCATCACAGTATTATTCGGGGGGCGACTTTGATCAAATAGGTTTTTCTCCGTAATCATTGTTTTTACTAGTGGATGAACTGAGGCAGTGAATTTAGTATTCTTTCTTGCTGTAACTCGATTAAATTTGCTTAGTTTCAAGTATATAGTTCTGCTTTTATACAAGATTCTAAATGATCAAAGTAGCCCTATTTTTTCCTAGAGTAACCCCGATTTACGGTACTTAATGTATTGTGATATGCCCTGTGAAATAAAACATGTATAGAGGGAAAAATTAAAATGCCAAAAGGTATTAAGCTTTGTCATCCCTGGCTCACTGCTATTTCAGCTTGTTAACTCGAGAACCCAACTTGGAGCAAAGCGGGCTCTTTCTTAAGACTTTCACAATACGTCCTGTACAACTCAAATATATACTTAATGCCTTCAATGCTCTTAAGCGATGAGCGTAGTATCTGCGACCTTTCACCCATTCGCTAAATACCAGCAAGTAGGTCGAACGTCCGTCGAAACAATGTCCCTTTCAGTAATAACATCAAAACCACGCAAATACCTACAGCCTAAAAAGCCAGTACCCCATTCTCTTAAAGTCTAATTTCCTTTAGCCAAACTGTAAATAAAAGTATGTTGCAATATAGCCAGTGATTGCGGTCAATGTAAACGTTATAGCGCTTGTAATAAAGATGGTTTTGGAGTGGTGTGGCGAATAAGAGTTAGCTTGAGATAGTTTGGTGGAATATGTTTTGCGCAAATACGATAGGCGGGGAACATACGGATTTTCGTTTTGGGAGTGAACGGAGCAGCACCTTTCTTTTACTCCCTAGCACTTCACAAACTTCTAAGAAGAAATTTAAAGATGTACGTGAAGTCCCTAATCCGCACTGGGCTAGCGTGGTGACAAGTTCCTGTTTCCTGTCTATTCTTTCTTCTCTATTAATGAAAGGAGACCTGTGTCCAGCAGTGGTACAGTCAGCAGCAGAAGTAGCTACGCAAAATAACACGCTCAAAATGGTCTAGACAGTCTTTATTATCCTCTTGACATTAGAGTTGTGTGTAGGTCATTTTGACTGTACGTATATAGGCTTCACCCAAAATAATTGGGTGAAAAAAAACATCGTAAGGAGACCGGCCTAATCCCAACAAGCTCTAGTTTTCCCTCTAGGTCGGATCAGATTGAGGTCGCTTTCTTAAAACTGGTGCCTACGCCAAATCTTGAGATTATGCGCCAAAACGAACCCTAGGCTCCTTTAGCGTACACCTAGAAAGAATAGAATAGAATGGAAAAATATTTATTTGGTGTGATAAAGAAATTACACAAGTGTAAAGTTACATCTGAAATGCACCAAAATGGATGCCACTCAGCATATGCCAGCAGCAATATATGCTAAAGGCGCTGGTTTTCAGGGCACCCAGACTTCAACTGGAAAAACGCTGGAAGGATGAGGATGACTCGTCTTATTTAGTTAAACTTCATTGCACAAAACAAATACTCAAGTACAAAATGCAGACAGCCTCAAGACAATCTGTACCAGTCAACTATAGTTTGGCCAGAGATTTTCAAAAGGTGGGTGGGTCGTTCTTCTTTTTTACCGACAATGATCCGAGGTTTTTCTGTTTGTTTGGTTTTTGAACTATCGAAAATTGTGGTTTTGAAGTGCGATTTTAAAAAAAATGCATAGGTTTCTTCATTAGAACTAATTAAAGTTTCCTTTCTGGCCAATATAAATATTTATTTACGGTTGGTTTCTAAAAAAAACATGTGACAAAGTGGACTCTTTCAGTGGGGACAACATTTTGGTTTACCACTCTGTCACGGCATTCTACGAAAAAAAAAACATTTAAAAAAATGCTAGTTAGAGAAAGTGAAATATTAAACATCACTAATTAATAAAATAATATGGACGTTCATTCGAACATTATAAAACCGTAAACATCATTACTCAGATGAGATGCCGTAATAAGACGAGGGACAGGCTATTGTCGGTCGAAAAGAAGAACGACCCGGGTGCAAGAGACAGACTAACAAAACAAAAATCCTTAGATACAAGAATGTATTGAGTAGTTACTTCGTTAGGTCAGTCTCGCAAACTCGTCCGTTTCTATCTCCCATACGTTTCCACGGTTAAGTGTAATGAAGACGCTAGCACTCGAGCGGAGAAAAGTGCTCGATGCCAGTGGCAAGTCGCGAGTAGCGGGTCGAGTAGCGTATAGACTAGGAGCCGGGACGGGATGCTTATACATCACCGAACACGTGAGCAAAGAGCATTATTTATCGCAGGGAGAGTGTATCGCTCTTGATAGTCAACGCCGGCGATTTTACATTGCTTTTGTGTGTTAGTAGTGCCATGATAAAAACCAAAATATTTTACTTTACGTATCTATGCATGTTCTCTTTAAGGATATAGTGAATAATCTATTGAACCACGGTGCTACTACAGATTGAAATGAAATGAAATGAAAATAATTTGTAAATAAACAAACACAAAATATTCTACGAAAAACAAGACATAGTGAAACTATTCAGACTTAAAAAGTCCTAATTGTTGATTGAAAAAACTCACGTTAATTTTTTCAAAAAAACACTTGAACGATCATATTAATATGAAACATCGATCTATGTGCTATTATTGTTAGCAACAATTAGACAAGAGTGAAAGTAGCAGTAGCGATACCCACAAGGCTCAGCGTTTTAATTTATATCCAAACCTCTTTTGACATCTCGGCAAGAAATATCATTGTGTGCTTTAAAACGTTTTAACATATTGATACCTACACGGAGATGTCTATTTATATTGCTATAATTATTTATCCTGTTAAAAATAACATAATGCGCTGTTTACAGCTTTGTGCTAACAATAATAAACAAGAATTGTATAAACCAACCATGATAGGTTAGGAATTACAGTAGTAACATAATTGGATGAAGTAATTTTAAACACTAACAACTCATACATAATTGTAATAAAATAATGACTGTAAAGTTATATATAGAAAACTTCCGTGAGTCTCAGACAATATTAAAATATTATGAAGCGGGTTACTCACGTCTTTGAGGTCGAATATAGCTCGACATGTTTCGAACCGATTCTCAGTTCTTACTCATGAGCACACGCGTGAGTGACCCGTTTCATTATATTTGAATAGTGTCATGACTGTATTTGTCAAACTGATTGAGGCAGGAGATACATAATATGCTTATAGTTTCAATCAACATACAACTTAAACTTAGTAATATCGATGGTTCGTGTAACACACGGCCGCTGTGCCAGTTTTCTTTTTAGGGTTCCGTACCTCAAAAGGAAAAAAACGGAACCCTTATAGGATCACTTTGTTGTCCGTCTGTACCAAATGTTTGCTAATGTTCTCACTCGTTAGCTGTCAAATGACAATTCCATGTTAAACAACGTATGCTTTTAGCCATAGGAACCTAGTCTACAGACACCAGACGCCAGCGTGCACAATGCATGGCCTTAATGCTCGCTGCATGCAAAAGCGGTGCATTTTTATACCACTAAGTAGTCTAGTGAATTAGAGGGCAAATGTGCTCCTTGCTTAGCTGAGTAGTGGTCTATCTGACTTGTCTACTGGTATGATACTGATATGACATTTCACTCCCGTGCTCTAAGCCTATCGTGTTATTTTTTGACACACGATGCTGGCAAACAAGCATACGACTTGCCAAACACTAGCCTATGGTTCGTGATCGCGGCGACGACCACTTTGGTCTAGGACCGCTGGCCTCCTTACGAAGCCAGCAGTCCAACGGAAGTATGTATATCGTCGTCTATGTAGTATATAAAGACCAGCTGCGTAGTTTGAAAATATACCAACACCAATATTTACTTAAGAACGCTTGTGCCATATAATAGTCACTAGCCCGTTGCCTTTATTGATTTGAAGGTTCGTTGTATTAATAACTAGAGGCAAATATAGTTCCTTAACTCTCAACACAACGAAACATACTACAGCAAAAAGTGGTGATATTGCAGCTGCGGTGTTCTGTAAGGTGCAGGGTTTCCAACCCCGGGATTTATTACTACTACAATACCGGGATCTGCGGTACTGTAGTAGTAATAAATCCCGGGATTGGAAGCCCTAGTAAGGTGGGCTGCTCCTGCGGCTCTGTATGAGCGAAATGCAATTCCGCTGTGCCATACCTCTCTCAAAGTGTGCCAGAGCGATTGCGCATTAAATATAATTTCAATATCATATCTATACCAACTGTCGAGTAGACCTAGAGTTTTTCTTGATTAAAACTTGGACTGTACTCATTAGGTTGTCTGTTTTATTAGACTTTCAAGCAAGTTCGTAAACTGCTGTATTTATTTTATATTTTTACCTCGCTACCACTGCTGGTGGTTTCATTAAATATGATTAGGATATGTAGACGGACTAAACTAGACGTCATGCCTGTAGACAATACAATAGGTAACGGTTTGGTACATACGAATTATGGATTCGGTCATACATGTCATGAGTCGTGAAGGTGTTTTACATACCTGTATAAGTCCAGCGCCAAAATTGAGACTTCAAAGGTCCTAAAACTTTATACCCCCAGGAAAGACTGAACACTAGAAAACATCTAAGACAACATAATGATTACTTTACTCGGGCCTAACGCGATGTTTAGGTACCAGCATAAACATCGCGTTAGACCAGCTCTCATCACACAAATAAATAAACTTACCTAGATTCGAACCCATCAGGACTACCGCTGGATGCGAGATAGCGTTCTTTGGGGGAGACGTATGGCCAGCAGTGCACCTTTTCCGGCTGATATGATGATGATGATGATGATCTGCCAGCTTCGTAAGGTAAGGTTATTACTAAGGGCGGGTTTGCTTCAACCCCTTTAGACCGGCTAAGACCTCTCACAGACTGGCGCCGCCTGGGCGCGGCGGTCAATAGTAAACTTGTCAGTAGCTGTCAAATTTACTATTGACCGCTACCGCAAGCCGCGCCAGTGTGATACAGGCTTAAACATGGCGTCGGTAGCTGTCATCTCACAGACAACTGTCAAACTTCGCATACAAACGAGTTTTAACTAAAGTACTTACGATTATCTACGGTTTGACACAACCTTGCTTCGCCGTAGCGCGTAGCAGAGTTTTCCCGCTTTGTTAAGGCATGACTCATATGTGAGTCATTGGCCTCGAATGGGCTGGGCTAAAGTGGTCGTCAACTAAGAGCTTAAACTCTAGATCAGTAATAGATCTGTGCTGAATAGAGATCGTGACAAAGCGGTGAAGGCTGCGCTAACTGCAGGCTTAAATCATACGTAGTACGTGACATAACACGCCCTAAACTAGTACACACACGATTGAGGTCAGTGAACGTAATTATAATATATGCACATGCATTAGGTTTGTACGTGGGCGTAATATCCAGAACCGCCCATTCGATTTCAAAGGATTTCAAGGGCTTAGATCATACGTAGTACGTGACATAACACGCCCTAGAATACCTAGTACTCACGTAACACACACAATTGAGGTTAGTGAACATAATTATATGCATTAGGTTTATATGTGGGCTTTAATAAATGCTGGGCGCGTTAAAATTGAGATGGGAAACATGGTATACACTTACCGTAAAATCACAAGGGCAGATTGTTTTCACTTCATGTCACACACACTTCCAATTTAATTCACTTTCAATTAATACGACTCCATAGCTGTCAAATATTAATACCTATACTAACTATCTGCGCCATTTTGTCGGAAGACTATATTTGTCTCATAATTTTATGGGTAAAGAAAAGAGTAAGATGCTCACTTTATACTGCGTAAGAGCTAGACTCTTATAAGACTCTCAGCTAACACCTTAACCTGTAATTCGTGGGCCTCTTTCGTAGTTATAAGGGTGTTAGAGCACGCTATAAGACCTTTTTTACAGGCATTCTTAACACCTTAACACTTGGCTGGAACCGATATAAGAATGATATAAGGGTTATTTTAACGCTAGTGTGCTAGTTGGGTATGGCTTATTTTAGCCCCTTGTCATACAATCTACTATTGGGGACGAGCGCCTCTTATTTATAAAAGCCCCTCTATTAGATGTGATGTACGTAAGTACAGTAAGACTAGGTCCAATGTGTAAAGTTGTCCCCAGATATTCAATATTTACACAAATGTCAGTGATATCGACACCGGGATTCGCGTGTTGCGGCGAACGGTACATCTCCGTTACACCGACACGCTCCGGTGGTTCGGACTTGGCCGACTTCCCAAAAGGAATGTTCGACTGCAGTGGATGGTGACCCTTACTGTACAAGTTTTCCGTGTTCGTTGTTTGATCATATGGTCTAGTCAACACACAGAAACAAAAGCATACTTAAATCAAGAGGTGAGTTAGGAAGATCGCCGTTATCTTGAATGAAACATCTTGGTTTAAGATGGTTTTCTCAAAAAAAATCTTAGCTCAAGTTAATTTTATTTTCTATCAGCTCTACTAACTGCAATTGTTAAATGATCGATTGACAGGTTGTCAATTAATGAACAAGCAATATAAACAGTTCGAGAAACTGTGAAATTTAACTGTTAATTTTTTTCATACAAAAGGTAGCCTTTGTCACCCGGAGCATAATTTCGAATCGATTGATACTTCATTTATCAAAATAGGTTCAGTATCTTAAGCGCTACGGTGGAACACACGTAAATACAAACATAGACTGTTAAAATCATATCCCTTCCTTTCTGTTTTGCAGTAGTCGGCCAAAAATTAATGTCCTACAAATAATTTACTATCTGATGTTATAATTATTTTGAAAGCCAATACATACCTATCCAGAGAATCCGTATTTTTTTTGTTAATTTATCTCCTAATCCCTTCTCTATAAACACAGGAACGATGAAGAATCGCCTCCCAAAAATGCAATTATTGCAATAAATAAAACGATTTAATCGATTTTCTAGAGCTGCAACTTCCGTTGCGTCTATCAGTTTAAATTCGTTGTAGTCAATGAGTAATAATAGCGGATACTGAATATAATATTACTGCAATAAACTCTTGGTGATTTCAGTTTGTTTCCGAAATTGCGAATGGGCTCTAATAGTTAGTAGATTGCCTCAGAAACAAGCTTCTTATGTGATACGGTAGAACCACGGAATTAAACCATGGGTAAAACCTAGTTTAAGGCTGATATCTTGTAATGGTTTTATGGTACATCTATTACTGTAATACGTTTTTAAATATACTCACCGGCAGAAAATTTGGCCCAAATTAGAAAAAGTTTACTATGCAGAGAAACATTATTTAATTTATACAATTTATAGTTTGAAATCACGAAAAATTTTTGGGCCGAATTCTCTGCCGGTGAATGTAGTTCAACAACATGTTTAATCTCAAATTCATGGGTAAGTTTTGAATTTGCATTTGCTAAGAATCTATTCAAATTGCAGCATTATTTTTAGGAAAAATCTTTTATATACGTTTTATTAACGAGAATTATATTTCCTTCTCTACGTTGGAGCAACATCATTATTAAATTTCAAAAGATAACGATACAAATAGTAGAATTTTCTCCTAAGTCCCTAATACAAAATCCCGCCGTCGTCGTACAGTTTTAAACGAGCTTTAACATAATTCAATAAATTAACTTACTAAGTAAATTATACGAAGTCCCAAACAAACGTAACGCAAACTCCATAATCTGGAAGTCTATTTATATCCGTAGCTTCCGATCCCAATTTAATTTCAATCTGTTTACCAGATAATTGGGTTGTGTCCTCATGTTAAAATTGATAGCGCAGTGTTGCTAAATTGATAGTAAACCTTCAAATAAATGCAATTAAGTATAAATTACGAAATATAATTAAAATCATAAAAAGATATGGCCCTTGAAAGTTTACAAAAAATATGCATTTTTTTTATTGTCCAAAAGTAAATTTAAAGCTACCAATAGAATCCTTACGCTTTTATAGAAACAATATTGTACAACAACTATAGTCCTAAACGCAGTCTTGATTTTCCATATAACGACTAGTACAAATATTACCCTGTGACGTCATGATTCAATGTTAATCAGTATGGAACGTTTTCGGCTACCACCAGCGAGGTCCGTCTTTAACTCAATTTTGTGGGTAGGTATTTATGTTCTTTAATTGTACTTACTCCCATACAAACATTTGTTCCACACCAAAACCTGGTTCGAATGGCATCGTAAAAAAAAATTAGGACACAAGCCTATTCTTCGTGCGCGGCGCTAACGTCACATAATAAATAACAGTAGGTTACCTATAGTTGAGATTAATTAATGTGGCCGACTTTTTATAAAACTGTCATTGGAATCAGAATCTACCTTGAACGGTGGAGTTGCTTTTTGAATGGACTACTTTGATCGGATTCGGCCAACTCAAATAATCTCAAGTAGTTAGACGTACAGAAATGAGGCTAACCGCAGCACAACCAAGGTAACCGATATAGCCATCCGAATTGCTAAACGTAAGTGGTAGTGGGCGAGGCACATTGCACGTAGAACCGATGGCCATTGGGGCGGAAAGGTTCTCGAGTGGCGACTACGTACCGGAAGGCGCAGCGTGGGTAGGGTCCACAAGGTGGACTGATGACCTGGTAAAGGTCGCTGGAGTCCGCTGGATGCGGGTGGCGCAGGACTGGTCATTGTGGCACTCTTTGGGGGAGGCCTATGTCCAGCAGTGGATGTCTTTCGGCTGATATGATGATGATGATGAGACGTACAGAAAGCCCTCTGTCTAACGAAATCGATGTTTTACAGTCAGAATACTCAATTCATGGCATCCCGCTCCGCCGCATAGCTCGTGCTTTTTCTTCTAGTTAGGGTTGTCGCGTTTGCGTGATCCGTCGTGGTTACAACGCCATCCGCGGTGCGATGAGTGTCACTGTCATAGATAGTGAATGTCAAATCGTCTCACCTCTAGTGGTGTTCTAGTTATCGATACACACATCGATGGAAAGCATGTGTCAACAGTATTTTAATTTAAGTAGTTTACGCGGCTAATAATCAAACGAAAATGAACAAATCAAAATTATTACAATGAAATATTGCTAATCTTGTGTGTGAAATATCAAGTATAAAGCCCATATTTTGTCGAATTAAAGACATGTGACGTACCGGGGTAAGATTATCTTGGCTGTCACATTAGGCGTGAGGCGTGAGGTGACAAGGTGAGGTCAGAGTTGAGGTGAGAGATGAGGTGACGTCTTACGATCATTATCATCATCATCATCATATCAGCCCAAAGACGTCCACTGCTGAACATAGGCCTCCCCCAAAGAGTGCCACAATGACCGGTCCTGCGCCACCCGCATCCAGCGGACTCCAGCGACCTTTACCAGGTCATCAGTCCACCTTGTGGGGGGCCTACCCACGCTGCGCCTTCCGGTACGTGGTCGCCACTCAAGAACCTTTCCGCCCTAACGGCCATCGGTTCTACGTGCAATGTGCCCCGCCCACTGCCACTTAAGTTTAGCGATTCGGAGGGCTATATCGGTTACCTTGGTTCTGCTGCGGATAGCCTCATTTCTGATGCGATCTCGCAGAGATACTCCC
The DNA here is from genome assembly GCA_932294315.1 of Epinotia nisella. Taxonomy (NCBI): domain Eukaryota; kingdom Metazoa; phylum Arthropoda; class Insecta; order Lepidoptera; family Tortricidae; genus Epinotia; species Epinotia nisella. The sequence continues at coordinate 11,843,180 of OW028694.1, forward strand.
AGCATAGCCCTCTCCATTGCCCTTTGGGTGACTTTGAGCCTTCTTATGAGGCCCATAGTAAGCGACCACGTTTCCGTGCCATATGTCTTATGATGCCGTCACGAAATATATAATTGTTTTAGAGAATTTGACTCCAGTGACAGCCGCGTTCGGGTGAACTACACCTCGGAGATGCACGACAGCCGAATTGTTAACGTGAAGGCTTGTTAACGTGTCAGAACATGAAACATAAATTGAAAGGCGATTAGGATGTGAACGAGATAAACTGAATTGAGCTGATAACAAATGATTAAAGTTGCTTTAAAAACTGGAAGTGGGTCAGCGCCCAAACAAAATGGCGGTAAATAAATTGTTTCACCACATGTCACCGGGATTTGGTTGTGCCGAGGGTTGGGAAAGGAAGTTTATAAAACGGTTAAAATAGGAATTAGGTGTTTTTCTTCCGCGATGACGGAATATATAGATAACAACGTATCGTAAAAGTCGCGGGAGTACGCTGGATGCGGGTGGCGCAGGACCGGTCAATTTGGCACTCTTTAGGGGAGGCCTATGTCCAGCAGTGGACGTCTTTCGGCTGATACGATGATGATGATGACTATCGTCACTAAGCGCATTGTCTATTACCAGGATACTCATGAATATCTTAACATACTTCAACGCCTACATTCATGTTCAGAGTTTCTATGTAAGCAGTAAGCAGTACCTATTAGGTAATGATAAAGTACCAACTATCACCCTCAACGCACCCAATGGCAAATTGCGTTCAATATCTTTCACTCTGCCGGCTCCCCCAAAACAAACCGGAGATGCATCTGCTGAGTGCAGCCCTGCGTGGTACTGATATGACAGTAACACTGACAAATGAAAAACGCTCCAACTACGCAACGAAGCGGTGAAGCTTAAGACCTTTTCATTTTGCAGCATTAAACAGGGTTGTACACGTTCATCATTGATTCAATTTATCATCACCGGAATTCCGAATGAGTGCGTGCTTCGATATCATTCATATTTGCGGTACCCGGGATTAATTAAGTGGCAACCGCATGTTGATGAATTATTTTACATCTCATTCGTGACATTTTGTGAATAATTGATTCAGTAAAAATGTGGACTCGAATTTTTTTCCTTAGTCTCGCGTGTTGCTAGAGATTGTTTTATAACTGCCTGTCTCTATGTCGGTTATCTATAGGTATTAGTAATACCTTCCTAATGTCAGAAAAAATTGTTTGTGCGTAAGGGATTATCTCCGAAACTATTGGCACAGAATAAGTAATAGTATTATTTCTACTGGTCCAATTTAAAAATATGTCTTATAGGTATATAGTAGGTCTACTTCGAGATGGACATTGGCTATACTTTACCCTGTTGCTCTGCCTGGTTTCTTTCTAGTTTAGCACGGGCAGCTAGTAATAAAAAAAATACCTAATGTTCTACTTCGTTTTTATATATTGATGACTTACAGAGAACTCTGAGGTTAATTCCTGATTAAAATTTCACCTATACACAAGGGTTTAATATCATGAAAATTGTGGCCTGCTAACAATTTGACGATATCACGAAACGAAAGATGGTAAACAAGGGTAGATTCGTCTACCCTTTACCATCTTACTATGTGACTGCACTTTGAATAGCAAAGTTTGAAGAATCGGCACCTACTTCACTGCTTTAAAAGCACCACGAGATGTCATTAAAATACGTGGCACACCCCTGATTACAAATCTTAAAACCACGCAACTAATCATTTACTTATTGCGAACATCTTACCCCTAAAAACTAGACAACCACGCCAACTAAGAAGGAATAAACCAGCAAGACCAGTCGCTACCGTATAAGGATCACGATATTATGTCAACAGTGACAGCGCTGCATGCAGCAAACAATGCACTACCATTTAGCAACACCTATTAGCTATTGCCACACGACCAACGGATTAGTTCCCAGTACAATGCACAACCCATTCTAACCAAAAAGGCATATGCGCCAACTATCACGAGCTAACTTAAGCCCTTTTGAACCGGAACTCCAACATTCGATTAAATTCACCGTCCGGCAATGACCACACTCCAATACGTCTGAGCTGTCTCTATCACTCAATTATCGTTGACTCGAGAGTGAAAAGGACGGATGGGGACAGTTACTGTCGTGTCTTAGTTGACAAAGGATTACGAAGCTTCGTGTGGTTATTAACGCTTCGGATCATGGTTAGTGTTAATAGGGATAAGCAGGGGTAGTTTTATTTTATTATAGGTGCGCATTTGTGTTGTGAGTGAGTGTAAGTGTTGTAAGTGATGATGAGATCGAGGGTGTTACATGCATACCCAGATAGTGCCTATCTCACTAAGACATTTTATTAACAGCCTGTAATATGTATACAATTCTACAATAACATTACAAAACACATTACCGAACTTACTGACTAAATTCAATTAAAACAGACACTTATTTCAAAAGCATATTATAAGATAAACGATTACATAATGGATAGGGATATTTGGCAGCGATAAAATCCTGCACTAGAAATCAATCGCAAAATAAATAGGCTTTCTACAATACAATACAAATACTCTTTATTGCACACCTCACACAAACAAAGCAGTTTCTACTGTAGCAATGTAATTTAAAAAATTTATAATACTCTGATACTGAAATGATATATTGTATACTGTTTTGAAAAAATGACACCTCGCCGAGTTTTTTACGCCGGTTCTTCTCGAGGCAGAGGTTTTCTTTCCGAACCGGTGGTAGTTTACCGACATTCATAGGTGCATGTAATATGCCTAAATTGAAGAATAAATCACTTCGACTTTGACTTTGAATACGAGTATTGCGCTCGATTTTACTTAGATGACAAAATGTTACGTCGTGTCGCTGCCGTCGCTGCTGGTACGGTCAAGGACTTTAATTGTTGAGCCATTTAGGTGTCAATTAATTTTGGTTTTTTAATAGTTAAGCTATGAATGTCCAGTATAAAGTGAGTTCTTAATGGCTCAGCAATTAAAGTCCGTGACTGTACTACCGCGATTTGGGATTGGATTAAGCAGTCAGTTCATATAAATTTTGACGTTTATTATATGGCAAAATTGTCACCATCACTCCCATTATAATCGTGGTTTGATAGGTTATATCCGCTTACCTTAGGACTTTCATGTCTGTATTGTAAAATAAAAGTGATGAAGATCTGATAAAAAGCTAGAATAATAATATTTATCAATTACTAGCTTCTGCCCGCGACTTCGTCCGCGTGGAACTCGTTTATATCGTAGCTCCATACAAAATTTCGCCCCCATTTCCCCCCTTAGGGGATGATTCCCGGGATAAAAAGAATTAAATATGTTAATCCAGGCACTATGTATGCCAAAATTTATCTTAATCCGTTTAGCCGTTTTTGCGTGATTGAGTAACAAACATCCAAACATCTACCTAAACATCCAAACATTTTAACATCGAAACTTTCGCATTTATAATATTAGTAGGATTATAAATGGAATCATTGCCTTGGTAATTTAAATTTCCCTTTCATGTTTAAGATTAGATTAGATTATTTATTTCATGATAAAAAATGAAATTACAGTACCTACATGTCAAAAAATAAGATTTTTTATCACGATCGTCAAAATTAATTATTGGCTTTCGAATAACAAATAATAAATCTGATAGATCGCCGATGACATCAACGCTATATTACAAAATTAGTTACCTACATCTAATTTATAAATTAAAAAATTAAATTAATTTTTTTCGGTAATATGAAATTGATTGGCCATCATTAACAATTCTAAAAATCATTTATTGTCTCTATATTATACGTAAACATTGTAGGTACCTACTTAAAATAAACAAAACACATTACAGACAAAGTTGCTCGCCCTCAATACAATACACCTAATGTAGCCCGCGCGTCGGGTAGATCCAACTGTCATTTTTCCATACAAAAACCGGCCAAGTGCGAGTTGGACTCGCGCGCCGAGGGTTCCTTACAAACCTGTAGGTATATGCGTAAATTATTAAAAATATTTTAATTCTATGATGTAACTAAAAATTTACGGTTTTCGCAATTTTTCCTTTATCTGTGCTATAAGACGTTGCTTCGTACCAAATTTCAAGATTCTGAGTTCACGGGAAGTACAGTCGACGCCAAAAATACGTTTACACTTTTGCACCTTATTCCATTGCAATAAGGCGAATAGTGTAAACGTATTTTTGGCGGCGACCATACCATGTAGGTTTTGATTTAGTTGCGAATTTCGAAAATTTGCGGCATAAACGGCTGTATCTTTTGATTGCGTTGGCTTAAAAATTTGATTTTTTCACAGCTCCAAGGGACAGCAGACTTGAGTATTTGATATAAATTTTAGCTTGATATCTCCACGCGTTCCTGAGAAAAAGGGTCTTGACAGACGGACGGACGGACAACAAAGTGATCCTGGGTTCCGTTTATTCCTTTTGAGGTACGGAACCCTAAAAATTGACATTTAGATCTACCCGACGCGCGTACAATGCGTTACGTGATCGACCACCAAGTCTTTATGCTTTGTGTTAGTTGGTATTTGTTCCCATATATATTTGTTTATGTGACTGTTCGTGTTCTAAATAAACTAAAAAAAACCCTGGCTCAGAGCCTCAGCTATATCTGTCAGCGATACATCAATTCTCCGAGAGAGTATACTGTCATTTAAATGCCACTGAACTCACAGCACAGCTGACCAGTTTCGGTAATCGTAACCCGTTTATCTTATGGATGACTTTCGCTGTCGACCAGTCGAAGCTACTTTCTTTTTCCCTTCCGGACGATGCTTCGAACCTGTCACATGAGGAAATATTAAAGTCCTCTTCATCGAATTCGATAACGTCGAACCCTAGCATATTATAGGCTCTGTACCTGAGGGCCAGAGTGATTCAAGTCCAATATTTACAATGTCGGAAGTAGTTTTTTTCGTAGAGAAAGAGATCACCGTCAAAACCTGCTAGCAAAATTACATGGACTTGTAACAATGTGGCTCGGAACTAGGTAAATATGGACTTGTAACAATATACTCGTAACTTTTCACTTCTCATGCTCGAAAAGTGTGTCATATTAGGCTTAGTAAGCGTAAGTAGTACATTTCGCCCCTAGGGAAAATATATATTATACTAATGATTTGTAAAACATTTAATTTGACCAATCAAAACACTTCACCGTATTAAATCTACCAATCACAACTCTTTCAAAAAACATTTTAATTTGCTGTCAACTAAACAGATTACAGCTAATATTAAACGACCAATCAGAAGACAGAATTCATTTCAAACATCAGGTGTTTTTTAGTCCCCAATTCACAATCATTAAAAAAAACTCTATCCGTCCATAGCCGCGAACATCGAAATTCGAAGTTCGGGGTATCTCCATCTCTATCGCACTTATACTCTTGTTGGCGCCGATGCCGGTGATGTAAGTAGCTCGACGACTTTTAAATAAAACTTCGATGAAAAGTTGATTGTTGTATAATATCCCAAAAGGCTCTGGTTCTTACAAAACTAGTTTGTATGGCCGAAAGATAGATGTGCAGAAGAGGTGTTGTATGTAAGTGACTAGCAAGATTTCACTTAATTGAGTGTATGAAATTTGGGTAGAGATAAAACTTCGGTATGATGTGTAGCGTTTCATTGGTACTTTCAAAAGCCACAGAGATGCGAACCGTGGCGGGCGCGTTTTGCTACTGCATATGAAATGATAAAGTTTATACAAATAAAACCGGCCAAGTGCGTGTCGGACCACGCAAAACGAAGGGTTCCGTGCCTATTAAAAAGGTATCGTCACAGAAATCTTACGGCACTTACGTCCTTTTCTGTAGGGAAGCCATGATATTTTTCATATTATTAAAATACACCGTTCAAAAATTAGAGGCGGGGGAACACAATTTTATTGACTTTCGGGGCGATGATCTCCGACTCCCACTTAATCAAAAAAATTGCTGAGAAACCTTATTTTTATTTTGGAAGGCCTAGCGATGGATGATTGATGACCTTTCCCCGCATGTGGGCTTACAATGTTTTTTTTTACTTGGAGTTTTATGTATGGAGTGCACTCCTAAAAAAAATATTTAGTCATTTAATTACAAAACTATGTAGCGGCTAACAAAATACCCGTATCCTCAAAATTTTATTCAAATACGCCTTCTAATTTTCGAGTAAAATGCCTGTGACATACGGACAGACGGGCATGACGAAACTATAAGGGGTTCCATTTTTGCCATTATGGCTACGGAACCCTAAAAAAGGTTGCGTTCGTTACATAGTTCTTCACATATAATTGATATAATAGAGTGCCATATCTACCAAATATTCAATTCATTAGCGTACTTCAAATTCAAAGTTATGTAGGTATTTAATTAGAAGATAAATACATAGATAGAAAACTATTTCAATTCAGTATTAAGTAACTATTCATTGAGTGTTTAAATAAAAGCCAGACGAGATCTTGAATAAGTAAGTAAAGTTTCTGTAACATCTATGTTACTTAGAAAATTGTTTCTTAATTGACCTTTGTCTACAGTTGTAATCGTATTAAAATGGTTTCAGGCTTTGTTTTCTATTTGAACCGTAAAATGCAGCGCAGAAAGTATTTTACAAGACCGTTAGGTTTACAAGGAGTGAATTCAATGAAACTTATAATTATAGTATAATGTTAATGTCTGTATTTTAATTTTATTCTAGTAAACTAGTTTAGTAGTTTACTTAGAGGTCTACCAGAGCTGGCATCGTCAGTTTGACGAAAGGTCCTTATTAATTTGTAGACACTAAAAAAAAATTTTGGGCAATAAAGATTAAATAAATATTTCCATTGTTCCAGCCGCCTATTTCTACGTAGGCACGAGCGGGTCCCCGACCGCGACGGGGGCGACACGACTACGCGACGAGCGCGGCAGCACCAGCCCCCTCCGCAAGTACAGGGGGGAGGGTGTCGCGCTAGCCCTCCCGGATAACCTCACGCTGAAGGACGTGCGTTGGTTCGCTGTGTGGTGCGACGAATACGCGGTAAGTTACGTACATGGTCACGAGAGCCCCGACCGCGACGGGGGCGACGTGACTCCGCGACGAGCGCGGCAGCACCCGCCCCCTCCTCAAGTACAGGGGGGAGGGCGTCGCGCTAGCCCTCTCGGATAACCTCACGCTGAAGGACGTGCGTTGGTTCGCTGAGTGGTGCGACGAATACGCGGTAAGTTACGTACGTGGGCAAGAGAGCCTTGACCGCGATCGGGGGCGACGTGACTCCATGACGAGCGCGGTAGCACCAGTCCCCTCCGCATGTACTGGGGGGAGGGCGTCGCGCTAGCCCTCCCGGATAACCTCACGGTGAAGGACGTGCGTTGGTTCGCTGTGTGGTGCGACGAATACGCGGTAAATTACGTACGTGGGCAAAAGAGCCTTGACCGCGATCGGGGGCGACGTGACTCCATGACGAGCGTGGCAGCACCAGTCCCCTCCGCATGTACTGGGGGGAGGGCGTCGCGCTAGCCCTCCCGGATAACCTCACGCTGAAGGACGTGCGTTGGTTCGCTGTGTGGTGCGACGAATACGCGGTAAGTTACATGGTCACGAGAGCCCCGACCGCGATCGGGGGCGACGTGACTCCATGACGAGCGCGGCAGCACCAGTCCCCTCCGCATGTACTGGGGGGAGGGCGTCGCGCTAGCCCTCCCGGATAACCTCACGCTGAAAGATGTGCGTTGGTTCGCTGTGTGGTGCGACGAATACGCGGTAAGTTACGTACGTGGGCAAGAGAGCCTTGACCGCGATCGGGGGCGACGCGACTCCACGACGAGTGCGGCAGCACCAGTCCCCTCCGCATGTACTGGGGGGAGGGCGTCGCGCTAGCCCTCCCGGATAACCTCACGCTGAAGGACGTGTGTTGGTTCGCTGTGTGGTGCGACGAATACGCGGTAAGTTACATGGTCACGAGAGCCCCGACCGCGATCGGGGGCGACGTGACTCCATGACGAGCGCGGCAGCACCAGTCCCCTCCGCATGTACTGGGGGGAGGGCGTCGCGCTAGCCCTCCCGGATAACCTCACGCTGAAAGATGTGCGTTGGTTCGCTGTGTGGTGCGACGAATACGCGGTAAGTTACGTACGTGGGCAAGAGAGCCTTGACCGCGATCGGGGGCGACGCGACTCCACGACGAGTGCGGCAGCACCAGTCCCCTCCGCATGTACTGGGGGGAGGGCGTCGCGCTAGCCCTCCCGGATAACCTCACGGTGAAGGACGTGCGTTGGTTCGCTGTGTGGTGCGACGAATACGCGGTAAATTACGTACGTGGGCAAGAGAGCCTTGACCGCGATCGGGGGCGACGTGACTCCATGACGAGCGTGGCAGCACCAGTCCCCTCCGCATGTACTGGGGGGAGGGCGTCGCGCTAGCCCTCCCGGATAACCTCACGCTGAAGGACTGTGCGCTGGTTCTTTGTGTGGTGCGAAGAATACGCGGTAAGTTACGTACATGGCCACGAGCGCCCCGACCGCGATCGGGGGCGACGCAACTCCACGACGAGTGCGGCAGCACCAGCCCCCTCCGCAAGTACAGGGAGGGCGTCGCGCTAGCCCTCCCAGATAACCACACGCTGAAGGACGTGCACTGGTTCTCTCTATGGCGCGACCTTTGCCGGCTTATTGGTGCAATCATGCAACTGTTAAACAAATATCGTGGATTCTATTTCTTACTCGAATCAATGAGTTTTTCGGAACTTACGGATGTAATATGATGGTATGTACCATTAGCTTTTTGGCGACAGAAAACATGATACGGAAACCTGCATACATCTGCGAAGAAATTCAAATATTAATTCTGTGATATGCTGTGATAACATTACATAGAAGCTTTAAATATAATTTTATGACAGTGGTAGATGTAATAGAGCATTAGTAAGGGTAGGTGCACCATTTAAGCGTCTGGTTCGTTAAAATCTGAATGTATGGAAAGTTTGACAAGTTTCTATGGAATGACAGCCGCCGGCGCCATATTTAACGTTGATCGGTCTGTGATCGTCAGTTGGTGCAACCCGCTCTAAGCCAAGCAAACTTCGATGAACACTATCTCTGACAAATAGATATTATGTAATCCGTTTCCGTAAACTCTAGAGCGTTGTAAATACGCATTACCTATGCAATTGCAAACCGAATTGCAAATAGTAAGGTGAAACCGGGAGCCGAATGCTGCCAAAATTAGTTCCTCCAGTGGCATTGGATAAATACGAATAGGAGCTGAATAATTGAAGTCGCGATTCGCGCTCTGCCGGCGGCATCCATTATTGAGACATTGTTTCTTTTTCACTATCGGATAATCGTATGAGTAGTAACGAAAGGTTTAGTCATGACTCTTGACTCATGAGTGTGCTTTGAGAGTCAGAAACATTTGATGATGAGTTAGCGTTCAGTCTTTCTTGTGGACACATCCCAAGTTTCAAGGAGTAATTTTGGCGCTGGAACCAGAGTAAAGCGAATTTGCGTCTAACGGGTTGTATGGGGTTACACCGTTAACGATTGTATTGTCTACAGAAAATATGCCTAGTTTTTAGGGTTCCGTAGCCAAAATGGCAAAAACGGAACCCTTATAGTTTTTTGTTCCTGAATTGGCCTTCTACCTATTTCTAATAATTTTTAATGGAACCACTGGCAGAAAAGTATTGCAATATTTCTTCCTTTCCTAAAGTTGGTAAAAAAATCCTTAGAAAGCGATTAAATCAAACCTCTCCACTTAAATACCTTCCGTAATTACACTTGTCTAGATCATTCGAGCACTAACGCACCTGCTCAAACCCCAAAAAATACCTCAGGCGCTTTGGAATTTTGTGCACAACATTGGTACCCCTTTACCACAAGCATCTGCCTAAAACCTGCCATTCTAAAAACAACTCAAATACTTCATTTTAAAGTTTATATTTGTGGAATGGATATGGAAAGATAGGACGTTGGGAACAATCCCGGATAAGCCATTAGGCTGGAAGATTAGCGGGACTTGCCACACCTGGGTGTGGAGCCAGGGGACTTTGCCTATCCATTTTGAGACCGATTTTTGAGGATTACTGATAATTAATTTTTAGGCGCACTGAGTGGTTTTTGTTTGATTTAGACGAATTGTATACATTTGTTGTCGAAGCTAATAGCTCAGTTGCGTTTGTGATTTAAACACGAATATTGAGTCGTGCGTACAACAAAGATAGACAATGTAATATTGCATGTAGGTACGTAAAACATAATTTACAGATATAGCGAACTTGTCACTGCCTCGTTTTGGGGGTACTTGAGCCTGCTGAGGTTAGGTTTGGAGCCAAAAAGGTGGTCATAGCTCCTAACATACACACTATTATAAACATCTGTTGTATTGGGCTCATTGGAACCATTTCATCGAGTAGTTTAATGTGCAAATCCTACAGTCGGCAATAAAGCTTGTACCAAAAGTGAAACTGATCCTCTCTTCACCTAATAACCTTTTACTTTTACCCAGGTAAACTTCGGTGACGTGAGGATCCCTCGCGACCTGGAGTACCCCAAGCCAGCGAAGGTCGGAGCGTTGCGGGGCGTGCACGGCGTGTCTTCGGACCCTGTCGTGGTGGTGGACGCTCAGACTCTGCTGGTGCCCAACTTCTCTTATGATGGAGAGGCTCCTGGTAAGTAAAAAAGAAGCGGGTTGTGTCGGAGATACAACCGTTAATTGAGTTTAAGTGGATACTTCTTTGTTGGCTAATGGAACCCTAATAAAAAAACCGGCCAAGTGCGAGTCTGACTGGTATTAATCGGTATAATAATAACTGTCCCTGTCATAAATTGTATCCCATGGATTTGCGATTGATTTCAATCTAAAGGGAAAATCTACTTAGATAAACATTTTCAATTAATTGTTAAATTCAAAGTGTTTTGATTATTTAAAGGAATCTGCTATTATGGTGTACCCATAAAATATATATCTGAATTAATTCACTAAACTCTGTATAAGTACAGATAATCAGGATATATGGCAGCATTGACTGACGTAGCTTATTTGACTCGCGATACATTGAAAATGGCGGTCATTTCAGCATTATTTTCATGTCCGCCACGTAAACGAAATAACACTTTGTGATTAACAAGTAATGGCAAATAAAGAGGGATTAAAACTTGTAACAAACAATTATTTGAAATTAGATTAGGCTTCTCTACGCGAGCAAAGAAGTATCCACTTCAAAAAATGGTTGTCTGTAAAGTTGGTTTACGGACGATAATTTTACGTGATAACGTCATAAGAAAACATTGATGAGAAATTGCATAACACGTATTTACTCATTTATCGTCAGGAATACTCCTGTGAAGTTTCGAATAAAATAGTCGATCTAATCTTGTTTCCCCATACAAACTTTGGACCCCCAAGACCCGTGACCCCTTAGAGGGTGAATTTTGAAAAATCCTTTCTTAGTGCACCCCTAGACCTTACAAGGAACCTACGTGCCAAACTTGGAATCTTAGAACCAGCGGTTTGGGTTGTGCGTTGATATGTCAGTCAACGGAACGGGACAATGAGTCACACTTTTTAGTGCCTGCAGCCGGCGATCATCGAGTTACAAGACGATATCACGTCAAAACATGTTTTCAACCCACCGAGGATCATATTTATAAAGAAAGAGCGCTTCAGTGTAAATCATTGGTGGTACGACGACTTACTACATCGTAACCCCATTATCCATTATGACCTGAATTATTGACCATAACCATTAGCCAAAAAATGAGCTTCCACTGTTTGACACGCACATATGGGGCGAAAATATGAATGTGGTGAATTGAGTGTTAAACGGCACCGCTAGGCTATAATGGATGAAGCAGCAATTAACAATTATCCCTTTAACGGGCAAAGTTAAAATTAATTCATATTTCAAGTATCTTGCTATTGTGTAGACCTAAAAATTCTGAACCGCAAAAAAATACAAAAAAGATGACCTTAAAAAGTGGTAATTTTTGCTATGAAATTTAGAAGTTGCCCTATAAAGGGATTATATAGTAATATCGCCGATTGCTACGCTACGCTGTGATTAGAATACCGTAGTCCACAAAAATGTTTTCCAGCTTTGTACACGGAAAAAAGTACTCGAATCAAGAAATTAGGAAGACCGCCATTATCTAGAATTATTAAACAGAAATTGCCTTGAATTAAAATGATTCTCTCGAACTAAGAGAAATATTAATTCTTGGCTTAAGACAATTTCGCCTTGTTCGATCTAATTTTACAGCTTCCTAATTAATTTCTTGCTTTAAGAATGTATGTATTTGAAATCAGATAGTAGATCTTTGTAAGTTTAGTTTTTTTTTCTGTGTAGTAAAAATTCAAAATACGCACATGTTTCTCCATGGGTTTGAAAAAGGGAACCGACACATGGGAGTGCATTCTTACCCAACACTTAAGATCGTTCATTCAATACGAATCCAATCAGCAAAGGGTCAAAACCGACTGAAAAGAATGGTCGAATACGCGAGCCTAAACTTCTCCCTTGTATTTACGACTCAATTTCATTTCGTACCTATTCCTTCGACCTTAATCCTGTCCCATCTGGGCACAGCCTTTATTACACCACTTATCAAAACTACACTTCCGACTGTCTTGACTTTAAAACGGTATTCCAAACCGTATCGCACTCGTTTTAAGGTGTATTTTAAGTTGGGGATTGGTTGGTTGTATTCCAATTATTGTTGTGGATTGCATCGGCAATTGTTTCTCGCCAGAAGGGTTACTGTTCTGTTTATTGAGGGAAGAGGAGGCTCTTATGCGTTTGTTATATCAGTATCTCTGTCTTTTTGTTCTAAAACAGCAGTTCAGTTAAGCGCATATAAAACTGCTAACTACAGTGTAAGCGCTTAGTTTTTAGTGCTCCTGAAATATTAGAATAGTTTCATATTTTCCTTGCTGCGGAATATGCATTTTATAATGGTATGACTGCATGCAAGTGCTGCTGTAAGTGGTTAGCTTAGAGAACTTTTTTAGTACAAGTACTTAAAGTTGAGTAGGTAGATGAGAACGTGTATTTATGGCCGTTTTTATAGTTCACTGTGTGACTGTACTTCCCGACAGTGCTTCAAACGTAAAATTGGTTTAGTATGGGGTTGCGTATGGTTACATACGATTTCTCAATCTACTTGAGTTGATGGTGCCGGTAAAAACAAGCAGTCTTAATTGATTACGAATAATTAGATGTAGCTGTCGCTACACGCCTGTAAGAGGGAACTGATTGAAAGATTAATTGTCCAAGTAATTGGTTCCGATAGCTCAGTTTAAAAGCTTGCTCTGAGCTACAATGTATTTAACTATTCTCAATTGTACTATTCTGTGAAAATACGTGGTACCTAGTTTTCGAAATGATGTTCACTTTATGAGCATACACGGCCTAATCTAATCCTAAATGTTTCGAACTGTGAGCCGATTACCGACGCAGTGCAGATTGCATTTAAGTAGGAGGCTTGTATTTGCGATATATTCGCTGCATGTTTCGCCATAATAATGCCGACGAGAAATTCTGTCGAAACTTTGACGTTTATCTTCTATCGCTTAATTATTTGAATTAATATTTAGTTCGTTTTATTTTAAACTAGTTTTTGCCCGCGACTTAGTCCGCGTGGAACTCGTTTATATCATAACTCCATACAAATTTTCGCCCCCTATTTCATCCCCGTAGGGAATGACTTGCGGGATAAAAAGTACCCTGTGTTCTTCCCTGTGATTTAAACTGTCTTCATACATCATTTCATCTCAATCGGTTTAGCAGTTTTATGCTTGAAAGGGTAACAGACAGACAGATAAACAGACAGAGCTAGTTTCGCATTTATATTATTATAGTATGGATGGATAGATAATACGGATACGTCGCCCAAGAATATAAAATAGGACACAATCAAAGTCAGTTCTTAGCTAATTCTAAGTGGACTTCAGGTTACTGATTCTTGTATTTTCTTACCAAAAATCAAACAGAACTTTATCACGTATCAGCAGGCCGATCACGTAACGCATTGTACGTACTTATCTAAATGTCAATTTTTATATGAAAAAATGACAGTTGTATTGTCCTAACGCGCGTTCGAAACGTTATATACATTGCGTAGAGAGTACGTAATTTGCGGCGAACGCGTGCGTTAGGGACGCCACGAATATTCTTTTCTAGTTGTCCAATATCGGTTATGTTAGAGAGACCTTCTGTACGTAAAACGTTTCAGTTTCAAACCATTATATACATCGAGTCAAAGAGACTCCCTGTGCCGTGATCTCAGGCGATGCTTTCCGATGTACCGTGTCCGGCGCCGAATCCGGTTGTAGGTAACTTTTGCAGGATTTGCGTCAGATTATTGTTACTTTAGTATCTAGTAGAAAAGTCTGCAGCTAAAAAAAAATGCCAGTAGGAAACAAGCGTACGGCCCGCTTGGTGGTAACGCCTATGGACGCTTGTAACTCCAAGTGACCATCAGACCTTTTAAAAACCTGTATACTCCTTTCTCAAAGAAACCCATACCTACGTCCCACAATTATCACATTAATAGAAAAAAATAAAAATGGAATGTATTGCTCCGAGCCACCCGGCCAGTCTCTCTCAACCAACTGAGCTATCAGAACCGTATGACCAAGCTCTCAGACATAAAAAAAAACACTACAAAAAGTCAATATTTAATTCCCTAAACGATATCCTAATTCATAAGCTCAATCGTTTATGATTACGCCTTTGTCATATCCCCCACAAACTTCCAGCATTGAGGAATTCCCGTGTCGTTGAAGCATTAAGATACCACATAAAGGACACAATGTACAGATTACCGCCCGCTACAAGACGAAGATTGCGATATAAAACGTTTTGAGAGGGAGAGTTTGGTAGTAAACTCAACAAGTCGCTTCTTATCACTTGGAACGGCTTTATTGGGTTATGGTAAGCGATAATGTAGCATATGGAGTACCTATTATCGAACGGGGGAGCGAAGCGATCGAAGTTCTATGCTTCAGCTTGGACCAAAAATCGTTCGTGTTCGTATCCGCTGTCTGTCCAGATGTCCGTCTGGTCTCCTCTACGGATCACATGTCTCAACCGATTCTCGTGAAACTTTGTGAGCAGATTCGTTAATTACTTTTTTTGTCCAGTCGATTTTTCAAAATTGATAAAAAGGAAAAGAGAGGCTTTTGAGTCCTACATCTCATTGAGCCACTTAGTGTAGGTAGCTCTATTTTGGTTTATGAAAGGTGATGAGGCTTTTCAGTGAAGGAAAACATCGTGAGGAAACCGGTCTAATCCCAGTAAGGGCTAGTTTTTGGAATGTCAGATGGCAGGTCGCTTTTGTAAAACTAGAGCCTACCCCAAATCTTGGGATGGTGCCAAAGCTGACCCGGGCGAAAACACTAGAAGGGTGGAAAAAGGTTATATGAGATTTTTATGATAGTTAACTTAGTAATTCTAAATGTTGCATTCATGAATTAATGAACTCTATCGTCTTATTCAACAGATTTAAAATGGACTAGGTAAAACATAAAAAACCCCGCTCACAGCGAGCCAGGTATAAACAAGAAATTTTCCTTCATTGTTTGTTGGCACGCGTCGACCACACAATCGTATTGTTTAACTTGAATGCTATTGTTTTCAAGATTAGTAGATCGGCTCAGTTCAAAAAATTTCAACTATACCCTGAACCTCATAGCGAAAAATGTTGATTTGTTTTCGAGCTCTCTGAATTAATTTACAAACGCAGCATTGTTCGTAATATGCTATAAGAGTACAATGTAAACAAATACTGTACTAATATTCTATTCTAAATAATGTTTTAATATTAAATAGGTAGTTACACTATTGTCTTAGGTTCAATGCCTGTAAAAATAGTTGTAAGTGTAGATAATAAATAAATAAATAAAATCTATGCTAAAGTGGTAAGATCCTGCTATTTATATACTTACTGTAATTGCTTGTGTTACAGATGCCAAGTTCTGGGTGGGGCGAGGCTCGAAGCCCTCCCCAGCCGGCGTGCGGATCCCCGACGAGAACGGCAAAGAAAATCCACTCAGAAAGTACGACAGGAAGACTATTGTGTTGACGCTGCCTGGGGTAACTATCGTCAATCAACTATCAGTCTATCATCTAGATAAATTCAGAAATCAAATATTTATATCACCGTAATGATGTCCTATCGTATAAGATTCTTGTTCGCCACGAGGCTCGTTGAGTAAGCTCGCGACCGAGAGTGTTGTTGTAATTGTAAACTGGAGGGCTCTTCCAAAATTTTCCAACAGAAAGGACGTAGTCTTTAAGAAGTAGCCGGCACGGGCTTGCTAGTCGTTTTGACATTTATATTTGTGAGAAAGGGACAAAACACATTTCAGCTTTGTTAAGTTTTTTTACACATTAGACGACCGGTTACCCTAGTGGGTAGTGACGCTGCCTACGAAGCTGAAGGTCCTAGGTTCGAATCCCGGTAAGGGCAAATATTAGTGTGATGAGCATGAACATTTGTGAGTCTTGGGTGTTTTCTATGTATTTAAGTATTTGTATCTATTAAAAATATCGTCGCCTAGTACCCATAATACAAGCCGGAGGGGGGGAATGGTCAATTTTCGCCTTTTTTCCTAAATTACTTCAAATCTGGCTTAGCTAAAATTATAAAAAATATATATTCGAGATGCTTACAACAACCCCTTTCATTTTTTTCCTTTCGAGGTACGGAACGGAACCCTAAAAACTACAGTCGGCGACAAAAACTTGTAGTCAAAATGATTTTTTTGACAGCTATGTTTCACCTGCTAATGTTCATGCCCAGGAACTGACGGTGTTCGACATCGGGCACTTTGGCGTGTGGTGCGAAGCCTTCACCGTGGACTTTGGCCACGTATTGCTGCCCCGGGACCAGCTAGCCAACGTGCCGCCTAGCTTGAAGATGCTTGGAGTCTCTCCTCAGGTATGTACATCAGCCCAGTTGGGTCGCTACAGATTGTTAGCACTACTTATCCAAGCAAGTAAGCCCCGACCCGCACTGGGCCAGCGTGGGGACTACTGCCCATTCCGTCTCATCCATGAGAGGAGGCCTGTGCCCAGCACTGAGACGTATATAAGCTGATGATGATGATGATCCAAGCAAGCAGCACATTGCATGTAGAACCGATGGCCGTTGGACAAAGTTCCTCGAGTGACAACTACGAAAGATGCAGCGTGGCTAGACTGATGACCTGGTAAAGGTCGCGGTAGTCCGCAGGAACGGTGATTGTGGTACTCTTTAGGGAAGGCCTATGTCGAGCAGTGGATTTCTTGCGGCTGATATGATAATGAGGGGATCCTCATTATCATATCAGCCGCAGTATATTTTCCTGGGTAAAAAAAAAAAAAAATTAGATTATCAAAAAATATTTGACTGGACACGTAATTTTTTGTTTGTTAATTATACAAAAAATTATGAAAATATAGCTCGTTAAAGTTCCGCGTGACGTCACATTATGCAAAAAAGTGTACAATAATGTGACGTCACGCGGAACTTTAACGGGCGATATCTGCGTCATTTTTTGCGGGCGGGCTAATATGCAGATAGATGATATGGCGAAGTTACCGATGGTAACTTACCTTTGCTATTTAAATGACGTAGGGGTTATAATTGTCACCGTTTTCAAATAGTTTTGCTGGAAATAGTGTGTGCGTAATTGTATTATCAGATAGGTACAGTAAGATTGACTTGAAACAGGTAACAAAATAAAATACGAGTAGCAGCAGTCTTTTAACGTTATTCAGCTCGAATTATGTTGTTGTTAGTAAAGAAGCACTGAGCTCCGTTTAACTGCAAATATTTGCACAGGTTATTTCAAACGTACTATGTAAATAAACCTAAAGGTTAGTTTCTAGTTTGTATGTGTCTAAATTGAACACTGATACAAAAATCAAAGCATTAAGTAATATTTTAATGCTGAAATCCCGACACATTTATGATTCTGAAGTAGTTACAAATTACAAATACAAACAAACAAATTTGTAGGTACAAATTAGGGAATGTAATCTTGCGAGATATCAGACCTAGCCAAGATCTTGTGAGACCAAAAAGCGAGATTGGGCGTTTTTATCTAAAAAAAAACCGGCCAAGTGCGTGTCGGACCACGCAAAACGAAGGGTTCCGTGCCTATTAAAAAGGTCGTATCGTCACAGAAATTTTACGGCACTTACGTCCTTTTCTTTGAGGAAGGCAGTTTTTCAGCAATATCTCGAAAACCTCTGAACCGATCTTGTTCAAAACAATTTTCGGTGAATGAAATTAATAAGCCCTATGTCCATGAATTTTTCCATATTTTTAAAATACACCGTTCAAAAATTAGAGGGGGGGGACAGAATTTTAGTGACTTTCGGGGCGATTATCTCCGACCCTATTCACTTAATCAAAAAAAATGCTTAGAAACCTTATATCTATTTTGAAAGGCCTATCGATTGATGTGCCACACGGGGGGGTCACAATGAATTTTTTTTTTTTGACTTTTAGTTTTATGTATGGAGTGCACCCCTAAAAATTTTTTTTTTTGTCATTTGAATTACAAAACTATGTAGCGGCTAACAAAATACACCTTTCCTCAAAATTTTATTCAAATACACCTTATAGTTTTCGAGTAAAATGCCTGTGACATACGGACAGACGGACAGACGGACAGACGGACAGACGGACAGACGGACAGACGGACATGACAAAACTATAAGGGTTCCGTTTTTGCCATTTTGGCTACGGAACCCTAACAACTATCAACATGTGAAATAAAAATAAACACTGCATTTAGTGGTTTAATAATATTCGTTTTATTTCAAAATACAACACAAAGACAATTTTGTAACATTTTTTATTCAACCATCAGGTTTTAATATAATTAAAAGTAATACAATTTTAATCAAATAATAGGCAGTAGGTTTTTGTTAGTCAGATGAAATTTTTGCCATGCTGTGTTTTATATGGAGAGTTCAATCTCGCAATCTCACAAGATCTCGTACGAAAATTGTACGAGAATAGTAAAACGTGGACGAAATCTCGCGAGATCGAAATTGCATTCCCTAGTTCAAATCAATAAAGGACGGCAACGCGCTCGTGATTCTTCTGGGGCCTAAATATACGAATAAAATTTCTGATTCTGATTCTGATTCTGATAAAATATAGAATAGTTTTTATCCCGGGTCCGCTCAGACGAAGTCGCGGGCTGATGCTAGTATACAATAATAAAAATAAGATATGCTAAATGACCGAAGAAACAGACACGAATTTGTTCGTTAAAATTCTAATGTTATATGCAATGAGGTATATTTAGAGACAGATTCGTATGTAATATTACCGAGCATTTTGTTAGATATTAATGCAGGTGGCTGTACTGTTAATTACTGCACCTTCTAATTTAACCTACGACCTCAAATCTAACCACCAAGCCGCATTGCGACACGTGTTTATATCTAGAATCGCATATTGACATACATTGCCCAAGTTCATCCTCTTCACTCTATTTTGTAACATCTCAACCGCAATTTTAGACAGATTCACATACAACGACGATCACAATTCAAAATAGAACTGTAAAGTGATCTGTATAAGGTCGAATTCCGTGTGCTGTGATGGAGATTGCAAAAACAAGTGAATTGGTGATTGTGCAAGCTGCAGCGGGGTCAATGACCTCTTGCCTTGGCGAATATTTTGATAATTGATGGCTAGTTTATGTTTGCTGTTTTGAGATGAAATTGACATTTGCTCGACCGCAAACATGTTGTTATTTGGTTTTCGAGTGTCAAACATGATTATTATATTTTTTGATAACGTTCATGCCTGGCTAACATACTACCTACACTGTATTTAATATGCGTATGAAGTTAAGAGCAAAATTTATACACCGTTATATTAACAACGGTAACATCAACAACTTGTTATTATTCATGGATCATGTTTTTAATGCTCTTCAATTACTTGCCGATTACTAAAACGAGGCTTTCGAGTCGCGGAATTATTAATTATATTTTTAACGATACTCCAATAGCCGTGTCACGCATTCTCAATTATTTCTGGAATCATACAACTTCGATGTTATCAAGGTAAGAGTGCGCAGGCGTCTTCTGGGTGAGCGTAATCCATCTTAGATCTTCTCTAAATTTTCCTTTTCCATATCATCTATGAATGTCAAATGCAATCTCATTAATATTAGTAAAAGAGTACCCAAATGGAAGGTTGGCAGACGCTAAACTTTCTTTTCTTAGACCAAATTGGAGAGATTCTAAGGAAAGGTCAGGTCAGGAGTATACGAAACTGAGGAGTGTTATGAATTGTTATGAAGTGTTTAGTCAGGATGGTAGCAAATGGAAGTCCGTGGTCTCTGTCTATCCCTTCGGAAAATGGGCGTGATGAATTGTATATATGTAATGAACTACCTTAGTAATCAATAAAATGCCAGGGCCCAGGTGGGTGCGCTTAAGCTTAATTTAATTACTTTTCACATTTCCATACGTGTTGACATGTCAAGGCCTTAGAATTAAAATGGTCTAACTACATTGCGCTTTTGAAGGACTATCAACTCTATAACACATTTCATAGAAATTAAATCAAAAAAATGTGGTTGGTAAAATAACGAATATTCTGCTCATTTGATATCATGTTTTTAAAATAAAATATAAGCAATAATTAATTGCCAAACACGCAGCTGATTCAATTTTGTTGTGCAATATTTTAAGGCTGCGCAACAAAATTGAATCAGCAAGTAAATTGGGGAAGACACACTTGGTCTTGCTCAGATCGAAGAATTAAAAACAAATATCACCCCAATCCAGAAAATAAAACATATATGAACAAACACGTCGGCAGGACTCTTTATCATGATGTGAGGTAGATTTTTTTGGCCCCATATGAAAGATTAAATGTCATAGTTAATTTAAGCTCATCTTTTTTTGTCGCTCAAAGCAATGGGCTCTTAAACTGGATATTAATTGTTTATACTGGGCCATCAGGGGTTCACAGTAAATAAATAACTCTATAAGAAAAATATGAAAGTCGAATATAACGACTCGCAAGTTAATTGCAGTATCGAATACATTTTTGCACGAGCGTTAAGAAATCAACTCTTATTTTCACCATCAAAAAATGATCGTGTTTTTTTTACTAAATGCGCGTTCGAAAAACGCGATTACCCTGCCTTATATACAAGGCCCATAACGAGAGCTCGAAGCAAGAGAAGCGTGCAATGCCGAACACTCGTCGGTATGTCAGCGTCCAACACGACACGAGTCAGGTCAGAAGTCAAGGGCCTGTCTGTTACGCGATCATGGGGGACAATACGAGTGTACGTCGGGAATTCGGTAGAATGCCCATGACAGACGAGAGCCTAGTAGTTTTTCTAAACCAAAAGTTTAGTGAGAATTCATTTATGTAAGTAGTAAGGGCCCAATAAAATGTAGTTTTAAAAGTGTCAGTACTACTGCGCTATTATTGATACGATATCCACTTACTCGTACTTATGGTCTGCAAGTGCATAACGGTGGCAAAGGTCTTGATTTGTTTTGAAACCTCCTATTTGTGGTGCGTGACCGAAGCTCATCAATTTAACCTCTAAACTTCGTATCCTTGTAAGTCTCGTAAATTAAGAAGCCTTCGTAGCCCCCAACCCTATCCTCGTCCTGAAGCTGAGCGCGGGTTTTGTTGCAGAGCCGCAACAAGGCGCTAGCCTCCGCCCCCTTGGGCTCAGCTCCGCGGGCCCCCTCCCGCAAACCCATCGCCAAGGTCGACGCGACCACCTACAGACCAACCAGACTGGGAGCAGGCCCCCTAGCTGCACTGCTAGACTCACCAGCCGACCACTCTGCGCATCTCCACCGACGGGCTGGCGATTACAGACCTCCACAGCAGCAGCTGGTCCAAGCTACTGAGGAGCCAAGGCCAGCTAATAGCTATCAACACACTCAAGAGAGGCCTCAAGCTACACAGCAGCCTCAAGCTTACGATTATGAACAGCTACAGGAAGAGCAACGACGCAATCAACAACAACTCCAGTTCTTGCAGCAACTATACCAACAACAACAACAGAAGCAAATACAACAACAACAATACCAACAAGCGCTCTATGAACAACAGTACCAAGCTTACAACCAACAGACCCCTGAGAGATACCAGCTCGTGCCTTATCAAGGTGAATCCGCTCAGCGCTTCAGCGGCCAAGCACAGAGAAGAATCTCTCCAGACTATGATTTTCAAGCTTACCAGGAGCTGAACAGACCAGGATTCCAAACTATAGTGGACCCTATCCAGAGGAGCATTGACCTTGACCCATATGGCAAGTCAGGGACGCAATGATGTAACGATGTTTAAGACTACATTACGCTCAAGACGATTCTAGGTGACCGTTACATAAGCTAATCACCGTTTCGCCATCTCTAAAGCTGCACCCGCTGCGCCAATGTTTTCGATGTTTTTAAACATCTAACATGTTATCCGTCAATTTCGGCAAACAAATAGGGTATTGTTTTGATTGGCAAAACATTTTTGACGTTTAACCTTTTGTCAGCGAGGGTGCAAAAAAAAAATGAATAAAATGAAACTTCTGATAAATATTGTCATGTCAAAATGACAATATTTATCAATATTATCATGTGGCCGTCCGTGGCTTCAGTGGCACGAGTTTTCGTCCCCGTCCACAGCCGTCTTTAGCTCTCAAAGGGTTAAAAACCACTAAAACATGGCGCAGCGGACGCGGCTTTAAGCTATTCTAAAAAAATATGCATATTTATGTCTGTTTGTGCTGTTTTTGAATCGAATAACGAATCACGATCGGCTAATTAATCACATTTGCAGAAACCATAGGAATTCAGGTCACACGATTGGAGGAGTGACTTCGTGAGCTTCCCAATTGAAATCAAACGTTATTTAGCCTGAGTTAAGGACTAATTTTGAAGGAGCTGTTCTGAAGACGCTCCTCATTTGTCAAATGTGCCCACTCGTGAGCGATATGCCCTTCTACTCTTGCGACATATATATACCGACCTCGTCTCAACGATTCCTTTCAATTACACGCAATTCACTTCACACCTACAAAAAGTGCAAAATTGCCTCTCTCTTTCCAGATTCTAGATCTTTTATCTGTCGTAATGGTTTATCTTTTTGGATTTCTATTACAATATGACCAATTTAAGATGACACGGAGGTTTATCTGAGTTGACGTATTGGTTTGATATTAAAATTACATTTGTCGCGCGCCAACCTTAATTTTTTAATACTGTGATATTATATTGTATGTTTATTAACAATGTATGTTTTGAAAAAAAAATCGTCAAGTTTCGTACGCCGGTTCTTCTCGTGGCAGCGGTTTAGTTTAGGTATATTAAATAGTATACCTCAATTAAAGTTTTTTTTTATCTTTATCGTGTGCGCACAACAAATGTAATGTTGATATCACTAAACAGATAGACAAATAGACTTCCTTATCTAATGATTTAAATGATTTTACGTAGAGATGGAATTATATCTCAAAGCGTAAACTTGCCGAGCGAGACGAGCGCTGCTGCTCGGAGATAGAGCCAGTAATTATTATCTAAGTTAATTTAAGATGACCACAGCGCAACAATACAACGAGAACGCTTTCACACAAAAATCCTGTATTGCCCGACTATGACAGATCAAAAAGGAAGGGATATGTATTTAGCAGTCTATGTTTGTATTTACTTGTGTTGCACCGTAGCGTTTAAGATACTAAACCGATTTTAATAAATGAGGTGTCAACTGTCAACCGATTCGAAATTGTGCCCCGGGTGACAAAGGCTATATTTAGTTTGAAAAAAAAAACAGCCTTTTTTTCAGTTACTTTCCGTAGTCGGATTTTTTGCACTGTTAATGCCAAATTCTTTCATACTTAATAAGAAATCGTTTTACGTCACTGTATGGTAGTTTAATTAAGAGTTGGAATAAAGCGCGGCTGTTTTAGCTTAAAGCGTGATAAGTAGTAAGGATGTTTGATGTGGATTAAAAATATAGTAATTGGAGAAAAAAGTAACACGAGAGAATAAAAAATTACAAAAATAAAACGTTTTCAGTAGTGGTATATCTGTCATTTTTCGTAAAACGAACCTGTTTTTTTAATTATCGCAATTTACTATGACGCTCGAGGATTTTTTTTATATGGGATTTACTTTGAATGGGATTTTCTTCAGTAAGCATCTTTTGTTGCCTTCTTTCTTTTGAAGTTATTGGTGTGAGGGTCGTTCTTCTTTTTTACCGACAATGATCCGAGGTTTTTCTGTTTTTTTGGTTTTTGAACTATCGAAAATTGTGGTTTTGAAGTGCGATTTTAAAAAAAATGCATAGGTTTCTTCATTAGAACTAATTAAAGTTTCCTTTCTGGCCAATATAAATATTTATTTACGGTTGGTTTCTAAAAAAAAACATGTGACAAAGTGGACTCTTTCAGTGGGGACAATATTTTGGTTTACCACTCTGTCACGGCATTCTACGAAAAAAAAAACAATAAAAAAAAATGCTAGTTAGAGAAAGTGAAATATTAAACATCACTAATTAATAAAATAATATGGACGTTCATTCGAACATTATAAAACCGTAAACATAATTACTCAAATGAGATGCCGTAATAAGACGAGGGACAGGCTATTGTCGGTCGAAAAGAAGAACGACCCGTGAATAAGTGCAGAGTGCATTCGCTATGCAGCTACGCTGTGGCTGGGAGAGTGCAAATAACTATGAATTTGTCTGTCTCTTGCATTAGCTCCAAAGTAATTGGACAATGATTTGAATAGTTTAGAATTGTTTATTCTGGACGATTCTTCTTAAGGACAAACAGACTTAACAGTGCATCTTCAACAGATAACTACTGAAGTACTTTTTAAAATACTGACTAAATTAAAATGTACTTTAGCTACTAGTAAATTCTTTGTATCTTTTTCTTAAAGTGATTAATGTAAATCTTTTAATTGAAGTACACTCAGGTGCAATAAAGCGGAAGTTTTTTTACTCATGAGTGTATTATATCAAACTGTATTCATAGTTTCAGATAAAGTCGACAGTAATGTAACTTCGACTGCTATAAATACCCTGTTAACGAAGAAATATGTTACGAAATACTAAATGATACTTAGTTAAGTGTGATCTTACGTTTGAATTGTAATACTCAACTGACATAACTAATAACTAAGTTCTTCAGCCTGTGATATCAAAAAAAGTGGATTAAATTTGATCCTTATAACAACGCAATAAATCTTATTTTTGATTGCAATGTGTAGATATTAACTAGTTTTAGGAATTGTATATTTATAGTTAAGATGTAACTAATCAGTAAAGTACGATAATAAAGCTTGCCAAGTTATTTGCGTTTCATTTGGTATATCTTTAGGCCACCATACATGAAAAATTGGGTCAGGAGACAAAGTTAAGCTTGTGATAAAATTAATTAAAAACCCGCTTAAATATCGATCGATGATTGACGTAAATCTTCGGTGCATTTTTAAAATGTCACATGTAAATTAATCGATAATTTTACGATACAATTGTAAATTTAATACGATCATACCAATGTTTATAGCCTTTTACATCCGGTTTGAAACAATTGTGAGGGTATGTTTACATTGAACTGTATTTTTTTACACGTGTCATTAAACAAATAAATGTTAATTTTTGATTTGGCAAAACACTATTTCTCGGTTGTAAAAGGATAGGCAACATTGGCTGTGAAAGCAAATCGTAAACATATAAATTAATGAGGGCTACCGTTTTTGCGCTCACCAGTTGGCGCCACTGGCGTGTCGGGTCCAGTAAATATAGCTATTAAAGTTTGTTATTACTGGCGTAAAAGAAAATTTACATTTAAATCACGCTTAAAATAGTATTTTTGCACGAGTTTTTCTACGATTCGCTTTTAAAGCGCTGAGATTCATTGACCCGTAGAATACATTTGCCATAATTAATCTCGGCTATGCAAAATATTCACAACATTATTAGGAATTATGAAAAAACCCGCAAAATCCACTCACAAACTATGGCATTTGACATTTTGAAGCCCCGACGCGCCACTAGCGCCTCTAGCGGCGAATTCACTCGCGGTAGCCAGGGGGGTAATCACGTAACGTTCCGAACGCGCCTGCGCATCTGACAGTTAAATCTCAATCTAACTGTCATTCTTCCATATAAAATTGACGTTTAAATCTTACAGATGTTCGTAAGAAAAGTTACGTGATCGACCCACTTATTGCTTGGTGATATAGGATGTGAAGAACACCGTAGAAAATACCTTGTTTGTAAAAAGACGCGATGTACTGTGAAAAACACGTCACTTAGGATATGTTGAGCGAAGGAATATTATAGGGCCGCCGCGTCCTATTTCATTACGGACGGTATTTGCCACCATATTGACCGGATGAGGGTTAACAGATGAGCGAAGGCGGAAAGCTTGAAAAACCTGAAAAGGCTACTAGGCAGGGTAATTGGGAATGGATGAAAATTTTTGCACCAAAAAAAAGTTTCAGATTTTTCAGCTGCGTCAATTATTTTTGAAAAATATAAACTGTTTCCTCACTTACGTTTTGGGTCAAGGTCGGCGTTTTCGTTGATCCGTCTCATATTGCCAAAAAATATCTTAAATATGTTATCTGTAGTAAACTGACACTGGCAATGATGTTATTATTGCAGATGACAAATATAGTTTTGTCATTACCAGTGTCAGTTTACCACATATATAAGTTTTTTTTTTGTAATATGAGATGGATCAAGGAAAGTATCTATTGACCGTCCTTGACCCAAAACGTAAGTGAGGAAGCAGTTTATATTTTTCAAAAAATAATTGACGCAGCTGAAAAATCTGAAAAATTTCTGGTGCTAAGGAACGTTATTCGTATCATTAAAAATAATCAGGCACTTCTGATATTTTCATCCATTCCCCATTCCCAGGGCGTTTTAACCGCCCTCCATGCCTGATTTTTTTACGAAGATAGACTTTCGTTGCATTTATGGTTATTTAGGGTCAGGGACCACTTTCAAATAACCAGAGCTCTGGGAAGTACCCGGCAGAGATTTAGTATGGCAACTTTGAATGGATTAAGATTTAGGTGAATCCGACTATGTTAGTTTTGAGTTCCAATCGATTGTAATATATTTTTCACAACTGCTATTCAAGAAATAATGTTGCCCTCAAATGAGGGATTTCAATTTTCCACATAGAAGGCGTGGAAAGCAGTAGGTATGTGCCACTCGGTAGAAAATTGCGTAATCACTTGAATCCTTCGTTACGCTCAAGATTCTACTTTAGAATCCCTTGCTACGCTCAGGATTTTATTGTAGGATCTTTCGCTTCACTCAGGAATCAATACCCTCGCCTAATTTTGCTCCCTTGAGACACATTACTCAGTACGGCTACACTGCGAAATGCCAACTTCTATCTAGAGGATTCAGAACTAATTTTCTAAGAAACTAAGTTAAGAAATACATGGTCTCTTTTAAGTATGGTCATGGCAAAGTTCATACATCCTAATTAGGACCATCAGAGTATCCTTTTGACATCGGACCAAAAACGGACGAGTGAAATCGATTTTTAATGACTGCCCAAGCGAAACTGAATTTGATAATGCCCATACACGAATGGGGTATGGCCTTGACCTACTTTTTTAGAAAGGCAGTATTATGCGTCTTATTGCAACTGCATAAGAACTATATGCATTCCCACGCATAAAGTCAACTGATGTAGCACGCCTGTCAGTTTGAACAGTTGGATTATAACCTCTGTTCTAAAGGCGCTAAGGTTCAATAAATCTGCTTCATGCTGACCTCTCAAATGCTCTTCAATTCCATTGACCTTTGCCTTTCGTTGACGTTGCAATCTTGGCTCTCCACTTACTCGTATATGATAATGTGATGTTTATCCGTGATTAACCTGATGCACTGACTAGATGGACTAGCTGCCCTCGCGTTTCTGCCCGCGTATTGCAAAGAACGCAGACAAACCTACGGGATAAAATATAGCCTATGTTCATCCAAAAATGTCCAGGTGAACGAATTCTTGAAATCGGATTGTGAGTGGAGGGGTCTGCAAGCCAAGAATTGGTAAGAAGTGGTGCACGATCTGTACTTGTCATTGTGATGGATGAATATTATACGAGCAGAATAGTGTGCTACGTTTTTGACCATTTTTTATTGACATTTACACGACGGCGTCTCTTATTATTCGTATTTCTGTTTAACCATTCACCACATTCGCTTTTCTTCACAGACATCATTTTTAAACAAAAGCATTTTTTTACAAGCTTTTATTTAGTTTCACCTGTCCCGATGTTTGTCATCAAATCTTGCAAATTAAATTTGATCCACTTCCCGGTAACCGATTGAGCTGAAACTTTGCATACATGTGTAAAACGCGTGACAATCCAATATTATGATGACATGGTGCTGATCCGATGATGGAGCTGGAAGGTGGCCATAGGAACTTCGCAATTAAACGACACCACCTCATCGAGTTTGGGCTCGTTAGAATTGTCTCAATGAAATATAAAAAAAATACAGAAAAGTAATAGAAGCTTGTACCCAAAATGATTTTTTTTGACAGAAACTTATTCCTATTGAACATTAATCTATATGTAGTGAATTACTACTGTGAAAAATTTCAAATAATACGGGGAAACTTAGCCTGACACAATCTCGTCATCATCGGCGTATCTCACACTATCAGCTCGTCTCACTGCTGGACACAGGCCTCCTCTCAGGGATGAGAGGGAATAGGCAGTAGTCCCCACGCTGGCCCAGTACGGGTTGAGGACTTCACATACACCTCTGAATTTTTACGTCGATTTTGTTTTGAGAACACGTTTTTCTTTGATCTCCAATCGTTCATGTTTTGGGGCGAAGGGCCGCACACTCGATTACCCTCCGCCGCGTCATTGGCTCGCCCTTGCAAATCTACTAGAAAATTATACCGACCCGACCTAGGCCTCGCCTTAGAAGCGATAGTTATGCATGAGCTCTTTGTACTTACTGTTTTCTTTGTTGAGCTATACATTCCTAATGCTTTCATTTCATTCTTAAATATTGTAAGGTACTCGATCAAATACTTATTTCCGTAAGAAGCTTAACAGCGAGGAACATTTTATTACCAACCATGTGTGTTACCTACTGTGTGTGTCCGATCTTGTATCTCTACTCTTTCTTTTTTACGTTGTCTCAAGATTTACAGGGTTCCGTACCTCAAAAGGAAAAAAAAACGGAACCCTTATAGGATCACTCGTGCGTCTGTCTGTCCGTCTGTCACAGCCGATTTGCTTCGAAACTACTGGACCGATTGAGTTGAAATTTGGTAAACATATGTAAATTGGTGACCCAAAGATGGATGTGTAAAGTAAATTAGTGAATTCTGAACAATTACCCAACTAAAGTGCCCCTACTAAGTGGCACTTTAGGGGGGTAAAATGAAAAATTAAAAATAAGTTTCGCAAACCGTATTGTGTGACATATCAAATGAAAGGGGTCGTTGTAAGCATCTCAGATATATATTTTTTATAATTTTAGCAAAAACAGATTTGAAGTAATTTAGGAAAAAAAAGACGAAAATTGACCATTTCCTCCTCCTTATATCCGAAACTACTAGGCTTAAAATTGCCTTGCCTAAAGATTACAGGAAAACCTATAAGGAGTTTGATTATTCAAAGAAACGGGAAAATTCTCAATATTTTTGCGTATTATACACGAAACCATCACCACGCGAGTTATACTCGCACTTGTCCGGTTTTTTTCGGCTCTCTACGCTGGCGACTCCACCAATCTGCTTTGAACCTCTACTGACTGGTCTATATGTTTTTTGTATTGTATTTGTATGATGAACCATGCAACTATTTACCCATCCTCTAAACTCTGTCTACACATTTACTCATAAGAATATTCAAAACTAAAGTTATTTTCTTATTTTTTCCAGTCGAAGCTGAACTGTGAGGTGCTGTACGATGACCTGGCCTTCGAGGTCCGCTGGGCTGTCGCCGGTGACAGCATTGTGTTACAGCTTGTGTCGAAGCTGGGTGAGTAAGCTGTGGGCTCATATCTAACTTGCACATGTAGGTCCTTAGGACCATTTTGATAGATAATGTATAATAGGCATGATGAATAAGATTTTTTAACGATGCCGTTCGAAATAGTTTATAGAGAGGAACAGATGTTTGTAAGGGAGCAACTACAATTAAAGAACATTGAACCCAAAAAATGTGACAAAGATTGACCTCGCTGGCGGCATCCCAAACGCTTCATACTGATTGACTCAAAAGTATGACGTCACACTTTGCGATTTGAACTAATTATTGTAGGGAAAATCAAGTAAATTGCTGTTTTGGTCGCGAAATACTGCCTTTAGGTCCATAGTTGTTTTACAATTTTGCTTCTATAAAAGCGTAAGGACTCTATTGGTAGCTTTAAATTTAAACTTGGACAAAAAAAATGCATTTTCATATGTTTTTGATATTAAATATATTTTTAAATTTATACTTTATTACAATAATTTGATGGTTTACTAAGCGTAGTTCGGCGTCGTTGACGGTTCATACATCAATACGCGTACCGCGGTTGTGCCGCGTAGAGCTGGGTTTCAATGGAGCTTAGGTCTATAAAGGTCTTAAGAGTTGATATACTGCTTTAGCTAATATATTTGCTGCGCTCATGTCGAACTTTAGTTGTTTGATTAGCACCATAGGTAATTAGCTGAATCTGCGATTGCCATAATTTTTTTTTTTAAGTAATGCTGGGGTTCTTAGAACCATTCGCTAATGAGAATTTTCTAACCAGAAACATTGCCCAAGTTCCTCTGAATTCCAATTTCTTAATTTTTGACAAAATTGCGCAGTACTGTACTTGTACATTGTTTCGACTAAATCAATATTAACCTAAATGAACGGATACCCAAAGTCACAGTGCAATCTGTGGAAACGCCGTAAACGGTTACTATTAGAATGTTATATCCATCGAGGAGAGACCATTTAGTGTGTTATTACGCAAAACCAATCAGCAATGTCATTTATAGCAAGCAGTCCATGACCGATTATCCGAAGATTACTACGCTTCGACTATATTTAATTGCCATGTTCGAAGTGGGTATATCATCATCCTCGTATTTGGCATATTGCTTCGCCAATTTACTGTACATGACACAATCATCATCACAACTATTGATTTTGTTTGTAGGTACAGTCGGTATCATATAGAAAGTAGCAGCGAAAAATATATTGTAACAAATTCTTTACGGGAAGTTATTCGCCATCAAACATTTCAAATTGGGCACAGGTCAGTTCGTTTGCTGACGATACTCATATTGGAGTGAGACATAAAAAAACATTAATAAAATGGAAACACAGCCCAACAAATCCTTCAAATATGGTAAATACAGATAAGACTATATGTAAGTATAAAATACCAAACCAATTCTCGAAAACACAAAAATACACCAGAAATTTTTGGGACATGTAGTGGACAGTAGATTAACACATAATTAACATTTGGAACAAGTGGAATTAAAAGATTTTTCAAAAAACCCAACTGCTTTTTTGCAAATATTATAGCCTATGTCACTCCCACGATTAAGAAGAACCCAACGACACCTCAAATGTCGAAATCCGTCAAAGGTTTAGGCTGCAGGGCGTGCCAAAGAATACGACATACACACATATGATATAAGATACATACATATATACATGCATACATAGGCTCGAAAACAATAACCCTCCTTTCCTTCGGCAGTCGGGTAATAAAGTAAGGACACCTTTTACAACACTTTTAATCTTCCAGAGGACGGCGAATACATGTCCTTCGGCATCTCCGGCGACCCCAACCACTCGCAGATGGTCGGCGGCGACGTGGCGGTAGCCTGGATTGACAAGAGCACCCTGAAAGGGTACGCTGTGGACTATTATCTGGATGCGAAGAGCCAGTGCGCGGGAGTGCGAGGGTCCTGTCCCGACGAGAGGCTTGTGGTGAGTTCAAGTTTGTATTATTAAGTTCGAGGATCAGCGCAAAGTTTACCTTGACTATAAGCGCGACCAGTTAGAGGCCCGCCCACCTGCTGCCATAGCATACTACCAGAACGGCGTACTTACGTGCCCGCAATGTGCACGGAATTTCGCGGCAAAGATAGGCTACTTAAGCCATTTTCGAGCGCACGAGCGCCATAAGAGTCGGAGTGGTCGCCATGGCCGAAAACGGTCGGACAGATCATCATCATCATCATCGTCATTAATCGTTATGACTCATGTTGGGCGTCTTACGTACCCGTGGGTGAAGTCCAAAAAGATCTGAGCAAACACGGGCCGTCGACTGGTCATTAACGGCATTTGTCGCGAAGCCACTTCTGATCACTCTCGTGGCCGCGAATGAGTACCTATAGCACTCTAGCTTAGGTGAATGTATTAGCACATATGCATCTATAAAACATACTCTAACAACTTGCGGAATCCTTTATATATCTGACATATGGGCTGCCGCCTCGTGCGTGCCAGCTCCATATGAGGTGTGGGGACCTTTGTCCCCGAGAATGTCCTCCAACCTCCCCTTATAGACATCCCTAACCACACAACTGATACTGTTCCAATCCACACGCTACTGATCCAGTTATAATCACCCGGGTGCACCCCTGATTGATACTGATATGGACTGAGGCTGAGACTACCGGACCTGAGACGTTGTTGTGTTACACTTGTTACTAATCCTCTCACACTAAAGAACTCCACACTAAGAACCGTGTTATCGCATGTACGTGATCTGTAGGTAAACATTATTCATATACATGATTTATTGTAGGTGTTGCTACATGAAATAAATCGGCTGTTTGAGACATCATTATTAACATCGTCATAAATGTAAGTATACTATCGTGAATCATGACTATTCACGACAGCATTGGACAGGGACGCCTGGCGGTCTTTAGTGTCGAAGGCCAAGATCCACTTTGGATCTTTGTGCCACAGCAGTAAGTGCATTCGCATGAATGTGGAAGGTTTGTTAGAGAAGAGGCAGACCAAGGAAAAGGATGGTGTGCGTGTGAGATGATATGAATAGGAAGGATGTGAGGGATGATATTTATATCGCACGTTATATTATTATCGAACAAGGGAGCAAAGCGAACGAAGTTCTATACCTCAGCTTGGGCCGAAAATCGTTTGTATGTCTGCCACGATCTCCAGCTGTTCTACTCTACAGGTTGTATTTCTCAACTGATTCTCGTGAAATTTTGTGAGCAGGTTCGTTAATTATATAGATTTATTATTTTTGAAAAAAGACCGGCTCGCTCCCAAGTTCACATAGCCACTAGTTATAAAAATATAATATTATGCGAAATAAAGTTATATCAAATACGCACCCAATCTAAAAACTTGGGAAATTGTTTGCCACGCATTGCCAATTAGAATTCAAACTGTCTCCCTCATCTAACTATAGTTAGTAGGTCTTCATACAAAAAGTTTTATATCAATACTAGTTTCTTTCTAGTGACACGCGCGCGCTCTTTAGACTTTAAAATACAAAATGTGAATGCGGTTCTTTGCTAACGAGTAGAGGGTCAGTCTTTCACACACATTTTTCTTTCAAATTTTATATTTGTCACGTGCGACCTCTCTTCCCGTAGCTGTCCTTAGAGTTGACTATGGGAATAAAGTTGAATTGTGTTGTGGGCGATGGGCTAGCAACCTATCACTGCAACTGTCACCTTTTCTCCATCTTTAAACCCACAATTGCTAGAAGCGGCACTGAAAATTAAATTTCATGTTCCCTTTTGGGAATACAGGCTTGAGTTTATGTACATACATTTTGTATTCAATTAAAGACTAAACTATAGTGCTTAGCTCCTATAGCTGGTGACTCTGACGTGATTAAGTGATACATGTGTAGTATACGCGCCGAGCTAGCTTGTCTGGACGAGTACGCATTACACATTGGTATCAAATCAGAATGTAAAATTTCAGTGTTAGATAGACCTCCAAGACTTCGGAACGCGAGGCACGCGGACTTAATGCTCCCTAATCGACCTCTTCCAGCGAACTCATCAATAAAAGGCTTAAACCGTGACGTCATTAACGAGTATATCCCGGGAGATTAGAATTAGATTAGAAAGAAAAATTAATTAAAATTGCGTAGTATCGCAGCACAGATAGGAATAGAGTACAGAGGGTCTATGTTTAGCTCCAACTACCCTACCTTGTACGACACAGAAGTAAGTTAGGATTGTAAAATTATAATACAAAAAAACCGGCCAAGTGCGCGTCGGACCACGCACAACGAAGGGTTCCGTACCTATTAAAAAGGTCGTATCGTCACAGAAAGCTTACGGCACTTATGTCATTTTCTATAGGGAAGGCAGTTTTTCAGCAATAACTCGAGCACCTTTGAATCGTTCTTGTTCAAAATAATTTTCGGTGAAAGAATTTACTAAGTCCCCGATTTATTTCAAATTTCTTAAATATATAGGTACCGTTCGAAAATTAGAGGCGAAGAGACACAATTTTTGTGACTTTCGGGGCGATTATCTTCGACTATATCTAACGAGTAACGAGTTGAACATACATCATTAGAAAATAATTATATAGGTAAAAAAAGAGACTATCACAATAATGTTCTTTTGGGCCATGACTAGCTCTTATTTTGACAATTTCACGTCCAATTTCACGTACCCAGCACAGGTAAGTAAAAAAATGGTTATCGTTCAAACCTAGCAAAATTATTTTCTTAGTAACAACACCTCATGTTAGTTACCAATAAAATTACAAGATATATTACACAATTTCAATTTCCTCCCCAAAGTTGTCTTTACTTCAACAATACCTATCTACTACTTACCTATCTACTGCATTATGAGTCTTAATTAATCGGTCATAAAGTTAGTATTCATTCTTACCCATAGGAACAGTACCTACTCGTCAAGAATTCTCAACATTTCACCGAACGTCGCGCAGAATCGTTGAGACAGTCTCGGTTTGGCTGCGGGCCAATTCAAAACTATTCGACAAGCCACGCCAAATTACGATAATAATTTAGCGCAAATCGTACTTAGCGAATGATGTGCGGTGAACACAAAATGGCCGTCAACCGTCAAATGTTGCCGGCAATGGGGAAAATACTGCGTCAACTGTCTACCTCAGATGGGCATTTTCGATGACTCTGAGTTTTATCCACGCAAGCAGAAACGTACTGAAACGTACAAAGTGTTAACTGTGGGGCTGACAGTAGCTTGTCAATTACATAATTTGTTAATTGAATGTAAATTAAATTAAATTCTGATACGAAAAATATCGTTCTTGTGAAAAAGAAAATACTAACCCCATTATTCATAAAATTAAAAATCTCTCTGCTAAATAAAATGTGTTTTGTCTCGTTCTGACGAACACTGTCAGATTTTGGTGAAATGTCAAAGTGACAGAGAAAAATGAAATTTAGCGGTAAAATAGTTTTGTTGACCTTTTATGAATCCTACTAATATTATAAATGCGAAAGTTTGGATGTTTGGATGTTTAGACGTTTGGATGTTTGTTACTCAATCACGCTTGAATCGCTCAACCGATTTAGATGAAATTTTGCACGAAGATAGTTTATAGCCTGGATTAAAATAAAGGATAGTTTTTATCCCGGATCCACGCAGACGAAGTCGCGGGCGAAATCTAGTGTGGCCATAAAAGTACACAAACGCCTTTGCTTGTTAACAAGAAAATGGAACCGCATTTATTATTTGTAAACGATGACAGAAGCAAGTTCTCGGCAATATTACCGAGAATTAGAATAGGAATATATTTAGGAATAAATTTCTTAAATATATAGGTACCGTTCGAAAATTAGAGGCGAAGAGACACAATTTTTGTGACTTTCGGGGCGATTATCTTCGACTATATCTAACGAGTAACGAGTTGAACATACATCATTAGAAAATAATTAAATTAGGTAAAAAAAGAGACTATCACAATAATGTTCTTTTGGGCCATGACTAGCTCTTATTTTGACAATTTCACGTCCAATTTCACGTACCCAGCACAGGTAAGTAAAAAAATGGTTATCGTTCAAACCTAGCAAAATTATTTTCTTAGTAACAACACCTCATGTTAGTTACCAATAAAATTACAAGATATATTACACAATTTCAATTTCCTCCCCAAAGTTGTCTTTACTTCAACAATACCTATCTACTACTTACCTATCTACTGCATTATGAGTCTTAATTAATCGGTCATAAAGTTAGTATTCATTCTTACCCATAGGAACAGTACCTACTCGTCAAGAATTCTCAACATTTCACCGAACGTCGCGCAGAATCGTTGAGACAGTCTCGGTTTGGCTGCGGGCCAATTCAAAACTATTCGACAAGCCACGCCAAATTACGATAATAATTTAGCGCAAATCGTACTTAGCGAATGATGTGCGGTGAACACAAAATGGCCGTCAACCGTCAAATGTTGCCGGCAATGGGGAAAATACTGCGTCAACTGTCTACCTCAGATGGGCATTTTCGATGACTCTGAGTTTTATCCACGCAAGCAGAAACGTACTGAAACGTACAAAGTGTTAACTGTGGGGCTGACAGTAGCTTGTCAATTACATAATTTGTTAATTGAATGTAAATTAAATTAAATTCTGATACGAAAAATATCGTTCTTGTGAAAAAGATAATACTAACCCCATTATTCATAAAATTAAAAATCTCTCTGCTAAATAAAATGTGTTTTGTCTCGTTCTGACGAACACTGTCAGATTTTGGTGAAATGTCAAAGTGACAGAGAAAAATGAAATTTAGCGGTAAAATAGTTTTGTTGACCTTTTATGAATCCTACTAATATTATAAATGCGAAAGTTTGGATGTTTGGATGTTTAGACGTTTGGATGTTTGTTACTCAATCACGCTTGAATCGCTCAACCGATTTAGATGAAATTTTGCACGAAGATAGTTTATAGCCTGGATTAAAATAAAGGATAGTTTTTATCCCGGATCCACGCAGACGAAGTCGCGGGCGAAATCTAGTGTGGCCATAAAAGTACACAAACGCCTTTGCTTGTTAACAAGAAAATGGAACCGCATTTATTATTTGTAAACGATGACAGAAGCAAGTTCTCGGCAATATTACCGAGAATTAGAATAGGAATATATTTATTGGCAACTGCAAATGGGATTTCGAGACTTTACATGTGTCCCCGGCTTGTCATAGGGATTTTATTCACGTACATACCTAACTGTCTTTCTAAAAACGTTATCCTGGGATCGTCTCTTTCTGTCGCAAGGTCGAAGAATCGCAGTCTAGTTACCTACGCTTGCCTCCTTCGAATAATTAACAGGATATTTCGTTCTGCAACGCAAATTATAAAATTTTAACAGTCAAGGTGCGAAATACCAGGTCGTATTCTAGCTTGTTTCTAGGAAAAAATAATTTAAATGGAATGCGGAAGAATTTCTATTGTAAAGAGAAAATATTCTGAGTTATTTTGTTAGCGTTACCAGAAATTATCAAATTGATAATACTTTGACTTATTTTTAGAATTAAAACTTTGTTACTTAGGGCTCTCCCATCACCCATGATGAACTATGTCTTGAACAATATCAATACGTTTTAGCTAAGCTTTAAAACTCGAGACTAGTGGAGACCCGTATGAAATATTCATTAACTATTAGTTTTTATAGGGTTAATCAACTATTTATTGTTGTTATTCTGTCCCGTTAGTCAGGCGATAACATGACAGAGTTTCTTAAATAAAATGTTATAACATAGACATCTAATAAGCTTAGAAGATAGCTCACAAAACAAGGGATCGAAAATTACAAGAAAACCCCACGTTTGGCGGATGTTAACCCGCAAAATCGCAGTTTTAATAAGTGACCCAGGAGATGTAACCATGGCAACAAGTGACAGAAAAAAGTTGATTCACCAAATAACAACATTTTAATTTATAAATGAATGAATTAGTTTCCATGTTTCCATATAAAATTAAAGTTTCAGAGGTTTTAATGATAACTCCATATTTATCAATTTTATCATAATGCTCATTTGATACCGTTTGCCTATGACTTAACCTATCGTTATCCGTGCTAAGCATTTGAACCTATACTTTTCAATCTCTTTTTTTTCAGTAGCCAGTTTTCACGTCTGTATACAAATGGCTAAGCCAACATCTTTTTGACCGTCAGTCACTGGCATGTTTTAAAATCGACCCTTCGAGCATACATAACTGGAGTAGCCTTTCAGTAACTTACCTCTCTGTAGAAAACCTTGCACAATGTGCAAAACATCATACAAAGACAATTTCACAATCGATTAATGGTCATTCACAAAATCGCCTCGCAAGAGAACATAAAAATGCCCGCACGTGGCTGTAAACACTTGATATTATAAACGTTCAACCACTTCAAGCTTTCAATATACAACCGAGTTTCAATATCCTATTAAGATGCTCCCCCCCGCCCCCGCAAAATTCGGCAGACATTTTTGTACGCAAATACGACATAAGGCTGCTCCAGTTATGTATGCTCTAAGAATCAACCCAATGTAATAATATATACTTTTCACGCCACTGCTCGGAAATGTGGCAAAAGATGGTCAGAATTCAGGCTTCAAAGCTGGGGTTAGTTGGACGTCGCACGAACAGGCCATCTATGACTTCAAACTGTCCAACAATGTTATTGTTGGACAGTTTGAACAGCAATCGACCAATCACAGGGCACCGCGCGCGGTCGGCCGGCGTGCGTGCGCCCGTTCCTCCTCCTCCACGCCGAACGCGAGGCAAGCGAGCCTGTTTAGTATTATGATCTTCAATTAGATACTTAATTTTGATTTTAAATTATAATTATTTGCAATTTCCTCGCAGTAGGCGTGAAAAGCACTATGTTAAGCCTCGGCCGAAAGGGCAATAGCTGGACTCGCGCTACGCGTCGGCCCTCGAACTAACTCGTCCATCTATTGCTTACTTTCTAGCCTCTTCAACAATGTACTATTTTTACAGGACAGCACCAACTCCATCCGTCTTCTCAACGCCGCGCTGGTCAACGGCTACAGCATTGTAACCTACCAGCGGAGCCTGCGCGCTGCTGACGAGCTCGACCTGCCAGTCCTCACCAACGCGAGCCAGCCCATCATCTGGGCTGTGGGACCTTTGAACTCGAAGGACGAGGTGTCTTACCATCATCACTTCACCAAGGTAAGATTACCAAGCCAGCTTTCCATCCTGCTCTGCTCTGCTGTACTGGAGACAGTTGGCAGGAGATTGTAGCCGTCAGCGCTGTTTGGAAGCATTGGATCGGTAGGCCCATGCTGTCTTATCATCATCACTCATCACTTCACCAGGAGCCGTAGCATGGTTGGCCTTGTCACGCGATAGGTGATAGGATAGAGCGTGCGTCACCGGCTGACACCGTTCGATAGAACGAGACGATGTTCTTATCTTGTCACTTGTCGCGTGATAAAGCCAACCATGCTACGGCTCCAGGGTAAATGAACTACTACGGCAACTGGGTTGTTTTATCATGAATTACTAAGGAACAATTAGGTACTGTTAGAACTATCACTAACTGTTAGGGCTATATCTTTTTATATAGACAGGATATCAATCGCCATTACCTCTCCAAGGTTTAATCAAGCTTGTGCATACAAAAACCGGCTAAGTGCGCGTCGGACTCGCGCACGAAGGGTTCCGTACCATTACCTATAAAAACGACAAAAAAATCATGTCTGTTGTATGGGAGCCCCAGTCCGACTCGCACTTGGCCGGTTTTTTAGTATTTGTTGTTATAGCGGCAACAGAAATACATCATCTATGAAAATTTCAACTGTCTAACTATCACGGTTCATGAGATACAGCCTGGTGACAGACAGACGGACGGACGGACGGACAGCGGAGTCTTAGTAATAGGGTCCCATTTTTACCCTCTGGGTACGGAACCCTAAAAAGACACAATAATTGCTTAAGTTCAGAGCCAAAAAGTAATCTTTTTAGACTGAAAGTCGTACTGAACGTACAACGAAATTAAAGGACAATGACCCCCACGTGGCTGATACAGTCACAGGCTATAAAAAAGATGCTATCTCAACTTATTATTGTTTTCATCGGAAAACTGAGGACCCTGAGATGGTTGTTTGGTGTGACCGCGCATACATTAGCGGTAAAGAACTTTAACCTGTTTAGGAACCTCGTCGTTTTATTTTTGGTTAATGGTTGCGTTACAGACTAATGGGTAAATCAACCGGAATTTAGTACACGTTTTTCTTTTCAGCAACCAAAGTTTTAATTGCGCTCATACTAATGTGCCTATCTCAAACTTTTTATTAACGAATATTATTGACGTGAGGTCAAAAGTTTAGGATTGCCGTCTGTAAGTTTGAGACTCTAAGTAAATTTTTCAATAGTTTTGATGCATTCAGTAGATAGTAGAAATTATCTACCTTTTTTTTAACGGGAGGTAAATCCGTTATGGATACCTCCGCGCCACGGGGATAGCGCGGAGGTTATGTCGGACTCGCACCGACTAAAAACCCCCCGATGGTCCTCCTCGACGCATTTTGGACGACTCTGGGATCTCCTACGGAACGCACCAGTGCCGCCCTAGCGTCATGCCTCAGTGGGTCCTACCCAACTGCAACCTTGTACCACCCCGAGGACCCCTTTTAGTCGCCTTGTACGACAGGCAGGGGATACCGTAGCCGTATTCTAATGCCCAGGCTACAGGACGTAGAAATTATCTACCTACACAAAACAATGATCTAGAATCTAGACTATTGTCTTGGGCAGATTATTATGAATATGTTACACTGTAGTTGCTGCCTTTAAATTTTTCTCTAGAAGGGATACATGTAAACCATATGCCTTTTTTTACCGACCTACTAAGGGAATCAAAAAGTAAATGTTTTGAAATTTGGAAAACCTATTTTGATGAAAGGTCGAGAGAAAAAGGCATATGGTACAAGACTATGGTTAGTGAACCACCGATGATTCCCTGGTTTTGTGAGTCTCGACTAAACAGACAACAAGTAGTTACAAGCATGCGACTGCGCTCCGGGCACATGCCACTTAATGTGTTCGGGCATTTGATGAGAGTGGTTGATTCTCCAAATTGCACGATTTGTGGTGTGAGAGAAGATGTCTACCACGCATTGGTGGAATGTGCTCGAATCGGAGCAGACCGGAGGGCGTATGAAACACAAGCCAAACTTAAATTGGCCGACATTGGCTTATGTAATATAATATTGTCTAACCCTACATCTGAATTGGCAATTAAGCTGTACCGATTAATGATTGAATTGCTCAAGTGTAGACAATGAAACATATGTGATGCCCATGAGGCCGGCATCATCGCTCTGCGATGAAGGCCTTGTTTTCTTTTTCTCAATAAAGATTTAAAAAAAAATCTTCTCTATACCGGCAATAGGTACAGATGCCACAGGTTCGAGTCCTGTTTTGGGCTTCAGACGATGATGGTTTGTTTTTCTTTTATATTTGTTCTCTGTATCATATCGTTCCTGTCTTTAAGTTGGATGACAGGATAGAGAGTTAATAATGAGAACCATCTTGATCACGATATATCAGCAGTGGTTGCAGTGAATCCTAAATCATGCGAACCTACATCATCATCTATTTGAATACAAAGCTGTGAATTTGACCTGAGGGGTTAACACGTAAAGCTTTGAACGCGCGTTTGGACACTGCAACTGTCATTTTCCCATACAAAAAGTGCCATATAGATCTACCTGACGCGCGTACATTGCGTTACGTGATCGACTAGCTGGTCCTACTTAAAGTGTCACATTTGCAGGGCGACAAATTCATCGAATTCGGGCGACCGCCGGTGTGGAACTGCCCCATGCCAGAGGGAGAGGACGAGAAAGAGGAGCCGGTGCCAGTGCGTCAGGAGGTACAGAGGAAACCACAGCCCGTTGAGGACAAGGTGAGTACAGAACTTATATGAAAGGGGGGGTAAATAATCTGGACAATATTGTAGATAGTAAGTAACCATAGATAGATCTGTATATATTTGTTTTCATTCTTAATTTTGTATGATATATCATTGGTGATTAGAATTTGGGTCGTTCTTCTTTTTTACCGACAATGATCCGAGGTTTTTCTGTTTTTTTGGTTTTTGAACTATCGAAAATTGTGGTTTTCAAGTGCGATTTAAAAAAAAATGCATAGGTTTCTTCATTAGAACTAATTAAAGTTTCCTTTCTGGCCAATATAAATATTTATTTACGGTTGATTTCTAAAAAAAAACATGTGACAAAGTGGACTCTTTCAGTGGGGACAACATTTTGGTTTACCACTCTGTCACGGCATTCTACGAAAAAAAAACACATTTAAAAAAATGCTAGTTAGAGAAAGTGAAATATTAAACATCACTAATTAATAAAATAATATGGACGTTCATTCGAACATTATAAAACCGTAAACATCATTACTCAAATGAGATGCCGTAATAAGACGAGGGACAGGCTATTGTCGGTCGAAAAGAAGAACGACCCATTTAAAGAATCGATGTATGAATAGACAGAAAGTATGTAACTTACCTACACGCCGGCAAAGATGAAATACTAGTTACTACGTCATACCTGCACCTGCATAGGGCAGGGGCTTGTCTCCGCGGTGATTATGTGTGTCTAGCTTTATCTTTAAGAAGTCCTGCAACACACTGGCGCGGCCTGCGGTGGCGGACAATAGAATTGTCATTGTCACCTGACAAAGTCAATTCCGCGTGCATTGCTGGGTCAATAAGCTGTCCGGTATTACATTAACCTGTCGACGCAGCCATGCAAGTCGAATTTTCATTGTCAGGCGACAATTGTGGATTTGGTTAAATAGGGGCCATACATCATTCATTTTGTAGCATTTTCGGTGCAGCGTAGTGTTATTAACGGAATTGGTACAAACAATTTCAATTGTAATGTTTAATTAGCGTTAATAATGACAATATTAACCTTAATTAACAATTTTGATTGTATTGTTTATCATCGTTAACACAACCATGCTGCATCGAAAATGCTACAAAATGTACGATGTCTGCTAATGACATAGCTGGATTCTGTTAATTGCATTCATGTTCTTCAAGAAATGATTACTTATTTAACATTTAATTGTCTCGTTCCTTTTTTAAGTAATTAAGTGAGATTTTTAGCTAAGTATAATATACCAAAATACGAATTTTGAAAACAATGCTTCCATTACAGCCTCTAATCAAGCCCAACCCAGTACCGACGCCTAAGCCTGCACCCAAGGTAGCACCGTGGGATATACCTGCAATCCAATGCAACGAGCCCGAGGATGGAGTGTTCTACGCGCAAATGGGTCCTACTGGCGGCAAGCAAGGATACCCTGCTATCACTGGTATGTTTAAAAAAGTATTATTGAAATAGCAGCTTCTTTTATAATCCGTGCAATGTGCATGTAATGATAATGGCATAGTCAATTGTCTTAATTTGTCGTTTTCATTAATTTCTAGCTCTTACTGTTCCACAATTGGGCAAAGGCCCCTTTTTCTTTTCTTCCACGCATCTCTATCGACTGTTTAACTAGACCATTCCTACCAAAAAGCTTCGAGTTTATTTTGTTTTCTGTTTTTAATATTATGCAACAAGAATACGCTTCTAACAAAAATATTGAAATGAAGAAACTTTCTGTAAGTAATGTTCAATATGTAGTAGGTATAATTAATTACTTTTTCTACTCCAGCACTGTAATTTGACAATTAAAAGGCTAACATCAATATTAAAAATATACACTTTTCGTGATTCCACTTAAATCTATGATCTATGAATTACATTATAATGCTCCGACGGATATTATAATAAATTATAAGCCAACTGGTATTTTTTTTAATTTGCGTTAAAGTGGCCAGCGCCTACAGACCATGTGCCAGCGCGAAAGTGTTTTATTTAAATTTATGTTTCAATGACCGCATCCATGACAAAAGTTTATGTAAATGAACTTATTATTACTGTAACTGCCATATTTACAATAAAGACTCGTTTATTATTACGTAAATTACAGATATGAAATAAGAATATTATTTTTCCAAAAGATTTTTATGTTTGAAAAATACATCTACTTAAACAGTATTGTTGTCTATGGTAATAAAAAAACATAAAGCGCGGGAATTGAATTATTTTCAATTG
Source organism: Epinotia nisella (assembly GCA_932294315.1). NCBI lineage: Eukaryota > Metazoa > Arthropoda > Insecta > Lepidoptera > Tortricidae > Epinotia > Epinotia nisella. The sequence goes on from OW028694.1 coordinate 11,887,254, forward strand.
TCAGTTAGGTTCATTGGTAACGCAATTTATTTAACTTTTGAGGTTGTAACTAAATTTGATCCATCTCCAATGCCAACCGCTCCGGACTTTCTACAAAATGAAATAAATATGTCCCAGATCTTAAAACAAAACAACGCGCCAATAATCATAACAAAAAACACCATTCAAAGCCTTCATATTCATTACCATAAATAAAATGTTTGTTTTTACATGTCTGTATTTTTATTTATTTATAACTAAAAGTATAAGTTGGTTCTAGCTGTCGTAGAAAAAGTACTGTATGCAACGTTATATAATTAGGTCTTAAAATTCTCGAGTCTTTATTAACAAAACTCGCTAAAGCTCGTTTTGTTACAGCGACTCTCGAATTTTAAGAACCCATATTATATAACTGTTGCATAAAATACTATTAGCCTTGCTTTAGAATAAATAAATAAATAATAATTTATTATAATAAATATATTATAGAAGTGATAGTCTAAAGTCAACAATACAATACAAATACTCTTTATTGCACACCTCACACAGAAAAGCAGTTACAACAACAACAACAACAACAACAACAACAACATTATTTATTCAGAATTAATTCCGGGGAACACTTTTTTACAATGCAATCGATAACACATAAAGGTATCCCCAGGGCACGTGGGCTGGGGCATATCCTGGTACATCAACGGGCTGCTAATCCCGGAGATCAACGTGGTGCGCGGGCGCAAGTACACGTTCGTGACGGAGGGCGGCGTCGACGCCACGCAGCCGGCGCGGTACCACCCCTTCTACATCACCAACGACCCCGTGGGGGGTTACTTCCATAAGAACGATCAGGAGAAACAGGTACATGTCATCATGGTAGGGCAGCGTGGACACCACGCAGCTGGCGCGGTAACACTCCTTCTACATCACCAACGACCCCGTGGGGGGGTACTTCCATAAGAATGATGAGGAGAAACAGGTACATATCATCATGGTAGGGCAGCGTCGATGCCACGCAGCCGGCGCAGTACCACCCCTTCTACATCACCAACGATCCCGTGGGGGGGTCCTTCCATGAGAACGAGGAGGAAAAACAAGCTTTGAACCTGCGCAATTCAGGCACACGCGTTTGTCAGTGTATTTATGTGTATTTATACATATGAGTATGCGGCCTGTGATTTTTTAAATACATGACTGGATTTGATAACTCTTTCGACTTGGCCTTCCAACAGTTTTCGGCTTGACGTTTACTTTTGGGATATGACTGATAACTTTAAAACTTTTAAAACATATTTAAGCACTTTTTGTAGCAATAACCCAATCATAGAAAGTAAACTGTAAGATCGTCTGGTTACAGTGCGTCGCGGGGCTGTAAGGTCCTTGGCTAGACTTTACGACCTTATTTTTTTTTGTAAAAACTATGATTCTTAGGAAGGTACTCCATACATTAAAGGATGTAGTCGCAACTCAAGGTAAAGTGGATCATAGCAACAATTTGATTTGCTCTTGCATACCATACACATTATAAGCCTGATTGGTGTCACAAAAGAGTTTCAGTCTACATATTGAACGAGCTTCAAAGAAAATAATGACCACAATGCTTTATATTTGTTTGTAGAAAAAACCCGTGACTTTAGTTATCTGTTTCAGGGAGTTGAAATCTACGCGGGCGTCCGTCGTTCACGCAATGGCGAGCTTATTCCCTCGGGCGTCGGCCGCCTTTGCAACTGGACCCCAAACAAAGATGGCCCCGAAGCTGATGAGTACCCGAGCTTCGGCGCCTACCAGCGTTCGCTGACCCTCATCTGCGAACAGGGCGAGCCTGGAGTCATCACTTGGACCCCTGACAAGCAGACGCCGGATACCGTCTACTATCAGGTGAGAGGGTGATGGTGTGAGGATTTCATAGTCATTAAATCTTCGGGTCTGATGGCCGCGTGATGAAAATAAGGTGAAGCATTTGTCTTATTAATGAGGAGCCTCTGGTATTTTCTTTATACTTTGGCTCAAGATACGTTGGTCAGTTTTTTCTTCATAAGCAACTGAGTTCAAGGCATGTTGTACCGTGGTATCAAGAACAGCGTAAATGTTCTCTGTTCAATGTTACGGGCATCTGCCTCTAGATTACTTTACTTTCGATATTTCCACTAATTTATTTCTAGCGACGGATGTTTTACCTTATTTTGAGAACGTGTATGATGCGACTACATTACTATTCCTAAAGAAAAGGAGGAATATTAACCAAACAAACTGACAATAATACTCGGTAGAAGCTCACAAACATGACACTATCACTTCATCTCATTCATTTCTCTGTGTGTACATAACCTTCGCTCTGTTTTCTGTTTCAGCCTTTCAAGTCTTCTCTGTATCGCATGACTGTGTGCTCAGGTTGAAGTGTAATATAACGAATCGGTGATATTACTTAGTCTTGGGTCATCCACGGCATAAACTACAATTAATCCTAACTATTCTTGAAAGTAAAGCACTGGAGCTCACTTATGACTTTGAAGTAAATTGCACAACGCTCCCAATATTTCTATAATCAAAACTAGCCCTCTGAACGGCTAGCACAAGACCGCGAACGACCTATCTCGCCCGCGAGTTAAACTACTCGTCTCTTCCTAAGGTCTTGTGTCAGCCGTGCTGATGTCCTTGTTGTGACTTTCAGGAATACAAAATAACAGAAGCCTGTGTATGACTCGACTTATCATCTTGAAGGCATTAACGTTGGTTTCATGTTTCAGTGCTTCACCCACCGACACCTCGGTTGGAAAATAAACGTCCTTGACGATTGTGACGAGGACGGTGAGGAGAGCAGCGTGGTCGAACGAGTGGTTGCGCCTGACCTGCTCGGGGAAGAATCCGTCCAGGTACCCAGTCGTGTCAAACCAGAAAATAATTTCTTAGAGCACAAGCGGCTCGAGAAAATAATCAACTCGAAACCTTATAACGATTTCAGTAGTGATAAGCACCGCCTTACCGGAGAGGTCAGGTACCGCCCAGAACCTTCCAACCAGCTGGGACCCCAGGAGTATGGATTGCCGATTGGCGCCGGACAGATCAAGGAGGTCATTGACGTCGTCGAGACACTCGAGTCCAGCATGAAGGATCAGATGAGACGAGACAACAAGCACAAGCAACAACAACAAAAGGTCGGACAGTACCAGGTACATGAGGATGTAAAGGAGTTTCTACCGGAGCAACCGATGAGGGAGGGGGATGAATACGTGGTAGAGCCGGGGAAAATGCCTGAGAGCTACATGCTGCCGCCCAATCAAAAACCGCTCACGCTGCAGACGGTACTTCGGCCCAACGGCCCCAACACACCTCCGGGGATGGGGCATCCATTCAGAAAAACGCCCCCAGAACTGAAACTGCGCAGGCCTCCACCGATGCGGCATCAAAATAATAATCCTGGTTACCCTCTATCGATGCCAACACATCCCCAGAAGAAAAAGTATAGTAACAACCGTGGGCCTCCTAACGTGCGACCACCCATGCAGTCTAATCATGGGCATGGGCCTATGCCTGGTATGCCACAGGGAAAACCGTTGCCTCCTCAGGCAAAACCTTTGTCCCCACAGATACAACCGATGCTCCAAATAAAACCTTTGAAACCAAACTATAATCATGGACCATTAAGTCAAATACCTACTGGGCCAGTTCAGGGCATAATAATGGGCAGACCGGCTCCATCCAACGTTAAACTGCCTATAAAGACTCAGACGTTAAGTCTCGGTAAGAGCGATATCATCGCGAATCACGTCGTGAAAAGTCAAATAACTCTCCCTGGTATCAGCGACTTGGTAATCGCGCAGCCAAGTGAGCCACAGCCTAGTCTGAGCCGACCGGGACAAATTATACTTGGTAGACCAATGGAGCATCCAGTTCCTTTAGATCAACAGATGGCACCCAACAAGCCAAGACCAGACCTTATACTTAGGCCGACGCCCACACCAGAAGCCATCCGGCCAACAAACACGCCTCGCATCAGGATAAAACCGGTCGAGCCCCTCCCAGACCGAACCGAAACCGACATGAAGTCATCAGATTTTATCGGTGAATCAGTTGATCCCACACCTATGCAACCCGCAGTCAATACTGGCTTCAAACCCGACTCAATTGTTGTTGAAAGCGGCTTCAAGCCTATAATCCGAGAACCCTTGATGGCTGGTGAGGACAGAATCACTAATTACGGTGAGGGTTCCAACCGCAGGCAGGACACTGACGTGGAAGAAGATTATGAAGAGGCACCGCAAGATATCTCCTCGAACCATGTTTATCCTCCCAGTGAAACAATGACTCAGTCATTCGAGCCGATGTTCATTCCGTCCCCGCTCGATCATATCAGCGAAAATACCGAGAAGTCCACAACAGAACGCTTCCCTAGCAACCATGCTAAAGAAGAACGTCCTTATCCTTTCTACGTTAAAGAGGAATCCAATTCAGATAACCTTTTCAGTGAAAAGAATATGGAAAAAGACGTTCCAGATATGGTAATGGCCTCCGACCGAGTGAGCCCTCAGTATCTGCCACCTGATCCAAAATCACGTAACAAATCTCAGCAGATAAAACAGGCACCAAAACAAGAACAAGTGTACACTACTTACGATGGAAAAACAGTTTCCGGTACGACATTAGTTTCCGTTCCCGCTGTTTCTTCCACGTCTTCAATGAGCAACACAAAATTGTTCTCCTCAAAGGTGCCTTCAGTTACTGAACTATTACTTAAAAAGCCACAATTCGGACCATACAAGGGAGATTTACCGACTGAAGTAGCTGAGCACATAACAAAAGATACTCATCCACGGACTTCGTCTAAAGTAGTGGCACTAACAGAGGAAATGGATGACGAAACTGAGAAACTAACACCAGAAGAGAGTAAGATCGATGAAATTTCTGTTACACCACCAAAATCCGAAGCAGTGACTGAAGATGAAAATGATGAGTACTATGAGGAAGAAGATGAAGAAAGTACGCATAGAAGTAAACGAGACACGAAAACTACTCAGTTTGAAAGAGGCGAGGTTGAAGAGCAGCCTCATGCGGTTGGAGTCAGTGTGACGAAAAACCAAGTGGACTTTGATGTTGGTAAAAAGACTGTTAAGAACGCAGCAGCACAAACGTGGTCGACAACTCTAGTTTTGCTAACACTATTGCTGAGACTTTTATAAATTGTAATTTATTTGACTATTTATTGGATTATGTTAAGCCTTGCCATTAAATGCATTTGTGCGTGGGCTGTCTCTTCGTCTATCCTTGATGTATCTTATTGCACACTGTTACCATCTGTTTCACGCGTAATGCAGTCAATACTCCGTTAGTTTAAGGTTTTGTAAATATTTTTTACGTTTTAATAATAAATTAGTTTTACTTTTTGTCATTTGTTTTACTCTTTCAATTCCTCTTTAAAAAACAGTAATGATTAGTATTTCCATTTTAATCGAACGAGAGCGATACGAACGAAAATGGCCAGCTGTTCTCCCCTGCATGTTTCATTTCTCAACCGCTTGCCATAAAAAAAAATAAGCAGCAGGTCGATCACGTAACGCATTGTACGCGCGTCAGGTAGATCTAAATGTAATTTCTTGTATGGAATATATACAACTTGGTTTTTTATTTCATTTCAAAGTTCAATATCTCAAAAACGGCTGAACTAGATTTTGCATATTCTACACTTTCTTGCCATCTATATTTTTACCAACAACAATGTGACTGTATTTTTTCTAAGAAGCTTAGTGTCTAGATCTGGACTATAATTCTCAACAGTGTGTGCACAAAAAGATTCTTAACTTAAAGAAGAGAGTATTAATAATATACTTAGGTACCCAGTTCACAATCGTTTCTTAAATCTTATTAACACGAAACACTGGCTAATGCCTAATTCTACACTAATTTGGTGCATAGACATAAGACTGCAATATTTCTCTTCAACAATATGTTTTTCATAAGTAGTTTAGCTTCTACTTTTAATCAACTTTATTGCCCTAGGTGAATTTAAGACTACTACTTACAGGTTACAGGGTTTCATCCAACGACAATGTTCCATTACAGCTGCTCAGAGGAGATTATAATAATATTAATAACAAATTGTTACAAGATGGAACCAATAACCCAATGTCTCTAAAATTTAAGTTCCTATTGTTCTGTCAATGGAGATCCAGGCTTCTGACTAGCTTCAGGAGATCCAGTCTGCTGAAGACTTGTTTCTGGAGTTGAAGCATTACCAAGTGGCATGGTACTTCTTGGTGTAGTGCAGAACAGTCGTCATTTGAGGATGGTGTGCAAACTTGAGATCTTCTTGGTGAGGCGGGTAAAGTTGGCGACGGCCTGCTCGTGAGGATACTGGGAGTCGACTAGTCGCAGGATCGAATCCCGGACGCGGCCCCTGCGTCAAAAATACTGTTCAGCTGTTGAATTTTCAATCAAACAGGCTCGCGGCTGGTAAAGGTCGTGGGAGTCCGCTGGATGCGGGTGGCGCAGGACCAGTCAATTTGGCACACTTTGGGGGAGGCCTATGGCCAGCAGTGGACGTCTTTCGGCTGATATGATGATGATGATGATGATGAGGCTCGCAAGTTCTACAGCTCACAATGAAGCATAGAACTTCGTTCGCTTCGCACGCGCGTTCAATAAAACAAGTTTTCCTAAAACTAATCGAAATAAAGGTGCTTGACGGATTAATTCCAATATTTGATACCCCGTTTGTCACCTTTATTGCTATGACTTAAGATTTAATGTGCCAACTATATGACTGTGTCGGGCACGAGGACGTTTACCTTATCAAATGTCTTCAGATATTAGAATGTGAGGTAATAATACAATACAAATACTCTTTATTGCACACCTCACACAAACAAAGCAGTTACAGAGAGAAACAATACAATAACATGTAGGTAGAAGCAACAAAAGGCGGTCTTATCGCTGAAGAGCGAACATAAAGAAACGAGAAGTGATAATAAAGAAAAGGGAAAAAATTAAGCTCACATAACGTGATCTGGTGATCATGCGTCCATACCTCATACCAGGTATTTTTATGGTTTACTGTTACGGTTTGCAAAGTAAGTATTTCTACGGGAACTCGAAGACTCATTAATTAAATAGGGAATGTAATCTCGTCCACATTTTACGAGACTGAGTCTCGTACAATTTTCGTACGAAATCTCGCGAGACTGCGAGATTGAACTTTCTATATGAAACACTACATGACAATATATTCATCTGACTGAAAAATTAAAACCTTCCTTTATTCGATTTACATTTGATTAGCTTTAATTATATTAAAACCTGATGGTGAAATAAATAATAATTAAAAAATAGCTAAGCATTTTTATTATTTAAATTTTAATTAAATCGGATATTATAAACCACTACATGCAGAATTTATTTTTATTTCACAGGTTGAGTATCGTTAAATGGAATTCATAGCATTTGCATACGTTTTCAGTGAAAAACGCCCAATCTCGCGATATCTCGTAAATCTCGAAATCTCCCGAGACTGATATTGTGGTCTCGCGAGATCTCGCCTAGGTATAAAATCTCACGAGATTGCGTTTCCTACTCATGAACATACTGTCGATTGTATAGAAGACGAGCGGCGGAGGACAGAGCCAGGCCGGCGCAGTCGGCAGTATCTACGTCACTCCCGGAGAGCACCAGGAGTTCTATCAGGTCGGTCGAGGCTCCTTGCGTCACTGGAAATAAATCACATGGTTCAGCACAAACAAACATGCTTCCTAAAAGTTAAAAAATAAAGTAGGGGCTCTGTGAGCTGTAGAACTCGACAGGGTGTCATTAAAAAAAAACTTTTTCAAAAAAGTGACTTGTCAAAAAAACTTTAATTGAACGAACCTGCTCACAATCACGAGAATCGATCGAGAAATGCGACCTGCAGAGGAGAACAGAAGGGCACTGGACGCCGGAATGACAAACGATTTTCGGCCCAAGCTGAAGCATAGAACTTCGTTTGCTTCGCTCACTCGTTCGATAATAGTTATTTATGATACAAGTGCGGAAAGTACCTAGGTAATTCCCAACGAGTGACGATGACCAAAACACGACCGTCAGGGAGTGTGTTTGATCGACACGAGTTGGGAATTACATATCCGCACGTGTATCATACAATATTTTACAATGCATCACGCAAGGAAATAAAAATATGTAAATGAAAGGTGAAATTTAACTGTCATGAAATCTCATTCTCGCACGTGTGTGGGAATTTAGGTCCGAAATCCATTCCTGCACGGCCCCGTGCTCCGCCTGCACCGCCGCGCGGGCATAGAGGACTTCCCGTGTTAATGTTGTCCCATATAAAGGCGCACTTTCCGAGCGAGTGCATTGTAAATAAATATAAGAGTATGCAGTCAAAAAGTCACCTCTTAATGTCAGATGATTATTGAAGTCACCGAGCTATTCACGCTACAACTAGCTACTAACTGAAAACACTCAACTCAGTTCATCCGTTTGGGAGCTAGGATGCCACAAACAGACACACATATATATACACGGATACGCATTTTTAGCTTATAATACCCTTCTTTGCGACGAAAATGTAATTTTACTTTAATTTTTTAGTGTTTCTAAAGTGGTTTAGATGTATATAGTTTTCATCGTGGTGACAGCCAGCGCATACTTCCTTTAGTTTTCGATTATAATCTACAATTATTTACCAGCTCTAAATAGTGGGGTCCAGCCATTATTGTCTCTCACATGCAAGTCTCCTCCGCGCTGCAGAATGTGTAAGACTATCTCCGGGCTACCGGCGTCTACCGCATAGTGCTCGACGCGTAGACCGTTGATGTCGCGTGCCTGAAAGTTATGAAAAATCCATTTTACGTCTCACAAGCCTATTCCCAGTAAGGTCTAGTTTGTTTGCAGGACTTGACCAAGAATTCCAGTAAGTGGCAATCAGAATAGATCAGCAATGGCTGCAATGATAAAAGGGTTTGGTAGCCACTACACGAATAACAAACGGGTGTAGTTGCTTCAACACGCACTAACGCCTACGTCAATTCTTGGGACTAATCTCGGGCCCTTTCAGTATGTGTTTGGGGTAATGAAGAGAAGGATCATCTTTTTTGATTTTAAGCATTCTAACCCAGCAAATGCATTGACAAGAGTGGCTCAATAAAATGTTATTATAGCTATTTGAATTCCCAAGCTATGCTGACAATAAAAATCATCACATTATATCTAAGTTCATAGCCATAATTTGCGAGAAACCAATGTCAACCCTGGTCAGCTGACATGAAATCATTTATGAGGGCAATGACTATAAACGACTCATCGACGCTTCAGGGGACGATGGGGCTGGCGCTTACCTCTCGCAACGTATTTCATTAGCAATACAGAGAGGTAATGCCGCGAGCTTTATGAGTTCCATGCCGCAGACGGAACTGCTGGACGGGGGTCTTTTTTCTATGACTGGGTTAGTTAGGTGATTTTATTTTGTAATTAATTTATAATTATTATACATTCTTTTAGAAGACTAATACATTCGTTGATGGCAAAAGAACATTATTCAAATGATTAGTCTAACCTGGAAATCTGCTCCGTTGTCCAATAGTAAGTCGACCAGAGCCGGGTGAGCGCCAAGCGCAGCCAGGTGTAATGGCATTTGTCCGGTAGATGACGGCTGGTTTACGTCAGCTCCGGCGGTTATGAGGAACTTTACTGTGTTTATATCACCTGGAAAGCAATATAGGTAATAATATCAACACTTCAAAACTAAAAATTATTCGGAACAATAAGAGTAACACATAAAGCATGTATGTACAATTTTAAACTCCGTACCTTTTCTAACAGCAGTTGCAAGAGGCGTGAAACCATTACTGGAATTGATAATCTCCAGCAACGCTGGTCTCTCTTCCAACATAACCTGAACCTAAAAACAAAATATATATTAGAGCGATATTGAAAACGAATAACATATGAGATGGACTGACATATTAAACTATTCGGTTTACTCTGTAGGGTACGAATAACACATGCAAATGAATAAACCATGATACACTGCAAGCGTAAATATCTAATTACTGGCATCCAAGGAACACCTATACGGAATGAAACTCGTACTGTTTTGTGTAAACATGTTGTATACGTGAGACGTGAGCAACAGTATGACTAACGGCGGGTTGCATCAACCTCAACCACACTTCCAACACACCACCACAGGCCACTGAAGCCACGGACGGCCACATGATAATATTGATAAATATTGTCATTTTGACATGTCAATATTTATCACAATTTTCATTTTATTCATATTTTGTCTGGCTATTGTTTTGTTTTGGCCACAGTTGGGCACCGTTTTGTTTTGCACCCTCGCTGTAAAAAAGTTAAGAAATGTTCATATAGGTTGTACCTGTTTGAGGTAGCCACAGCGGACGGCCATGCAGAAGCAGACGGCAGAAGTGCCGTCGGTGTCAGTGCTCGTACTGGTTTCTTCAGACCATTGTGACTCTAGCCATTTCTTACTAGAGCTTTCTGTCTTTGTACTACAAAAAACATGCATTTAATTTTACAACAATCTAGAAACGTAGGTCATTCGAAAACCACATGTCTTTGATGCAGTTATTTTTGTTACTCACTTGGTCTGCATGTTTTCTTGATTACCTACATCTCCTGCATCCTCGATGTCTGCTTTGAATTTAAGTTCTTCTTTTACAGACTTCCTATCACCTTCCCCACTTCCTACTTCATGTACTGTTTGATCATCAAGATCACTATTTTGATTATTTAAAAGAACTCTTTTCTTCGCACTAGAAGTGTCGGTTCCTTTTAATCCTCCAATGTGTTCATGAACTGCTTTTTCATTGCCGAAATGTTTCAAAGCACTTTCAGCTAATGTTGATACTGCTGTGGCTTTTAAAATAACTTTTAATCGAAATTTGTGAGGATGCCTAGGAGCAAGATTGTCAATTGTTTTTGTTGTCTTCCCACCGCTGAAATAAAAAAATACAAGGTTCAGTTATACATTAGTTTAAGTTTGTTACATTAATAAGCATGAGTTTTAAAGTATTCTTTAGGACATTGATATTACATTTCTAATACGTATGCTTAAAATGTTCTAATATTTGACACTTTATTTTCAATAATTTGTCACCTTCGTGGCTGCGTAATTAAGATTGAAAGTGTCAAATATTGGAACAATATGATCATTGGAACATTTATCTTACAACGTGTCCAAATTACTGCTTACAACTGACTTGAAGCCCGTCCCACAATTTCATACAACATAGCGGGAATAAGTTGACAAGTGAGATGTAAACTTGAAGAAACATTTTAACTTTAATATTACATGAGGCTAAAATCTTAACTTATTTCCGCCGTGTACGGATTTGTACGTCTTTGAACTTTACTTCTAGAAGAATAAGAAATCTTATTCAGATGAATGAAAATACGTTCAGGGCTGACCCCAAGTAAAAGGGAGGCGAGGCAAGCGAATAATGGTGAAGTCTACTTCTTATGGCTACTTTGATTTACCTGTAAACGACTACCCAAGGCGGCATCTTCTCTTTCTTCTGCACCCAGAACAACAACTCTCCGTCCATAAAATCGAACGGCTCTATGCTCCAGCGCAGCGTGACGTCACACTTGGTTCGCCCTTCCACGGTGGGGGGTGGGGGGCGCCAGTTGATGAACTTGTTTGCTAAGTAGGACTGGAGATCCATGTCTGTAACAGATTAAGGCTCTTCTCTAGATTTTTCTATGACACTTTAAACTCTCGCGCTTTGTCAACATATTTAAATTACTTTACACGAGTCAACGTTATTAGCCTGGCTTAAGGCACTCTCTTCATAGAAGGAGTGGACTCGGGCTGGACGAAAGAACTTTGGAAATCCAGCAGGAAGCAACTCAGAATCATATCGGGGTCAAGGATCTCTTGACCAAGATGGGACATAGGACAGTTTAGACTGTAGAATGTGTTGCTACCGGCTATAAATAGTAGCATGATAGATAAGCATAAAAAGTTAAAAAACGATGTCCCGACTATGGAAAATTACCCGAAAGAAAACAGTTTTTTTTCATTCGACTGGTAACCATGTACCCCGGAGCATAATTTCGAATCGATTGATACCTCATTCGACAAAATCGGCTTAGTATCTAAAACACTTATACGTAAATGCAAACATAGACTGCGAGAAATCACATCCCTTCAATTGAATTCAATTCATATTCAGAATAGTTGTTTGCTAAGAATTCAGTTTACACTGGATGTACATATTAATTGGTCGCATGTATTCAGCCTGTATATAATAGGCGTGCAAATATTACCACATTACCTAGGTACAAACTATATTAAAATTATTATTAATACATTATACATGCCGTCAAACAACTTGAACACGCGGGACGAAGTGGGGGGGCAGTTTGCACGTACAATTCGCCTTTGCGCAGGCAAGGTCATTTGCTCAAGTTGTTTGACGGCATGTATACAAGCAAAAATATGTCTAAAAGTATAATAAAATTACTTTTAGAGAAACCTGAGCCAGAAAATCGAAATATTCACGTCCTATTTGGCCCCTTAATCCCTTCTCACCCCATTTTACGGTACGGCATTATCTCGTCTCGTTGCATTCAAGGTAAAAGTCTCGCGACGTTGCACTAATGTAAGACATGGGCACTTTATCTCAAAGCAATATACGTTAAATTCGAACTAAGAGGATTTTCTTCATTCGAATTTAGGCCATTTCACTTTGACATAAAGTGCCCATGTCATACTCTAGTGCAGCGTCGAGGAGTACGACATTTACCTTACCGTAGTTATATGTTTTGTGTGTTTCTAACAAGCTTAAATTATATTACATAGACCAAGATAAACCTCCACATAGACATAACAGCTAAGGTAAAGCCGCATAAAAAGCACGCGTTGCTCGCTGCAAACTTTGTCAATAACGAGTTGTATAGCAACTGCATCTCAAATAGTCGGCAAAAGTTTCCGCACGTTCGTTGTGTACGATTTGCCTTCAGCGGTTACGGGGAGGATACGATGTGCATGTGGCGATATTGTTTTGAGTTGGATTTAAAAACTTCTACACAACTCTAGAGAGCTCTAAATCTCTAAGGCCCTTCGCTGACTTGAGCGGGTGCAAGGAGTGGGTGCACGCCTTTTGAAAAATGGCAGCGCTGACTATCCGCACTATTTTTCAATAGGCATGCACCCACAGCCACAGAAGTGCACCTGATCAAGTCAGCCAAGGGCCTAAGAGCTTCGCCATGACGGTGCGCCATATACTGTGTGAGCGAGAGCTCCACTCCACTGCCGCTGCCGTGTCGCGTAATCAATCTTGTCTTCATTTTAAAACGAAAATATCAATTTTAATCACCTCCAACGGACTACTTCTAAGCGGGTGCAGCGGCGGAAAACGCCGAAAATCTGAAACGTAATAAATATAGAGGCCTCGGCAGAGAGTACGACTTTGTACCCTTTGGCGTCGAGACCCTCGGTCCGTGGGGTCCCCGTGCGCATAAGTTATTTGCAGAAATCGCGAAACGTCTGGTCGATGTAACTGGTGACCGAAGAGCTGGCGGTTTTCTTGCTTGCGCAACGCATCAGCATTGCAATTCAGCGAGGAAATGCCGCCAGCATCCTCGGTACAATGCCTCGAGAGGAATTTTTCCCAATTCTACAGATTCCCAATTCTACAGATTCTCATATCTACAGATTCCCATTTCTACAGATTCTCATATCTACAGATTCCCGATCCTACAGATTCTCATGTCTACAGATTCCCAATTCTACAGATTCTCATGTCTACAGATTCCGAATTACACAGATTTTCATGTCTACAGATTCCCGATTCTACAGATTCACACCTTAAGGGTCTTCTACGGCAATCGAGGGTCGGGAATGTAAGAGAATTATATAGAAAACGACGTTCCACAACCTTGAAAAAATCACACTTGTATGTGTCTATATTTTGCGATAGTTATACTAGAATTGGGAATCCGTAGTATTGAGAATCTGTAGAATTGGGAATCTGTAGAATTAGGAATCTGTAGAATTGGTAATCTGTAGAATTGGGAATCTGTAGAATTGGTAATCTGTAGAATTGGGAGTCTGTAGAATCAGAAATATGTAGAATTGGGAATATGTAGAATTGGGAATCCGTAGAATTGGGAATCTGTAGAATTGGAATCTGTAATAGAAATCTGTAGAATTGGGAAAAAATCCTAGAGAGCCTTTTTAGGGTTCCGTAGCCAAAATGGCAAAAACGGAACCCTTATAGTTTCGTCATGTCCGTCTGTCCGTCTGTCCGTCTGTCCGTCTATCCGTCTGTCCGTCTGTCCGTCTGTCCGTCTGTCCGTATGTCACAGGCATTTTACTCGAAAACTATAAGGTGTAATTGAATAAAATTTTGAGGAAAGGTGTATTTTGTTAGCCGCTATATAGTTTTGTAATAAAAATGACAAAAAAAAATTGTTTTAGGGGTGCACTCCATACATAAAACTAAAAGTCAAAATTTTTTTTTTCATTGTGACCCCCCGTGTGGCACATCAATCGATAGGCCTTTCAAAATAAATATAAGGTTTCTTTGCATTTTTTTTGATTAAGTGAAAAGAGCCGGAGATAATCGCCCGAAAGTCACTAAAATTCTGTCCCCCCCCTCTAATTTTTGAACGGTGTATTTTAAAAATATGGAAAAATTCATGGACATAGGGCTTATTAATTTCATTCACCGAAAATTGTTTTGAACAAGATCGGTTCAGAGGTTTTCGAGATATTGCTGAAAATCTGCCTTCCTCAAAGAAAAGGACGTAAGTGCCGTAAAATTTCTGTGATGATACGACCTTTTTAATAGGCACGGAACCCTTCGTTTTGCGTGGTCCGACACGCACTTGGCCGGTTTTTTAGATTTAACTTAGTTTTAATTTATCTTAGTTAATGTTAATTATAATCTTGTATTCACACTTTAATTACTAATTTTATTTGCATAATACTCAATAATAATATGCACTCGGGGTGTTTTTCAAAAAAAGTGTACAAGAAGTTTATTTTTCAAAATTCAATTTTTTTGGGTTGATACTATCGATCCTTATACAAGAAAAAAAATGTCCCAGATTTTACTATGTAAGTTATTTCTTCCAGTGCGTCACGACCATATAAATAAATAAACCGGCCAAGTGCGTGTCGGACCACGCAAAACGAAGGGTTCCGTGCCTATTAAAAAGGTCGTATCGTCACTGAAATTTTACGGCACTTACGTCCTTTTCTTTGAGGAAGGCAGTTCTTCAGCAATATCTCGAAAACCTCTGAACCGATCTTGTTCAAAACAATTTTCGGTGAATGAAATTAATAAGCCCTGTCCATTAATTTTTCCATATTTTTAAAATACACCGTTCAAAAATTAGAGGGGGGGGACAGAATTTTAGTGACTTTCGGGGCGATTATCTCCGGCTCTATTCACTTAATCAAAAAAAATGCTAAGAAACCTTATATTTATTTTAAAAGGCCTATCGATTGATGTGCCACACGGGGGGTCACAATGAAAAAAAAATTGACTTTTAGTTTTATGTATGGAGTGCACCCCTAAAAAAATTTTTTTTTGTCATTTTAATTACAAAACTATGTAGCGGCTAACAAAATACACCTTTCCTCAAAATTTTATTCAAATACACCTTATAGTTATCGAGTAAAATGCCTGTGACATACGGACAGACGGACAGACGGACAGACGGACAGACGGACATGACGAAACTATAAGGGTTCCGTTTTTGCCATTTTGGCTACGGAACCCTAAAAAGACTGCATACAAAAATGTGACGATCTGGAATGGAATATTTTGGACACTTTTTTTCTTGTATGAGGATCGATATTGTCAACGATTCTGAGTAAGAAAAACACAAAAAAATCGGATTCTGAAAAAAAATTGAAGTACACTTTTTTTTGAAAAACGCGTGTGAACACGCGAGCTATCATAACATGATGTTAATAAATCAGACATATGTTTTAGGTTTGCGCTCCTCACGCTCCTGTGTGCCATCATCATCATCATATCAGCCGAAAGACGTCCACTGCTGGACATAGGCCTCCCCCAAAGAGTGCCAAATTGACCGGTCCTGCGCCACCCGCATCCAGCTGACTCCCGCGACCTATACCAGGTCATCAGTCCACCTTGTCTACGCCTACCCACGCCGCGCCTTCCGGTACGTGGTCGCCACTCGAGAACCTTTCCGCCCCATCGGCCATCGTGTTCATGTGTCCAACAGCCAAGGGATAATTATGTTTTTTATCATACTAGTAACTCATACATGTCATGTTTGGCCAATTCTAAATCAAAATGATGATACCATTTTTATTCATTAAAACTAACTTATGGCTATTTAAAGTATTGAATAGGGGCATGAGTTTGTTGGTATGGCTTACAATTGCATCTGTTAGATATTTTTTTTACTTCGTGCAATGAAAGATTGTTTTAACAACGTAATAATGTTAGCAGATACAGATTACACAATAATCCTAAAACAAGAGTACAGGGGTCGTTCTTCTTTTCGACCGACAATAGCCTGTCCTTCGTCTTATTACGGCATCTCATTTGAGTAATGATGTTTACGGTTTTATAATGTCCGAATGAACGTCCATATTATTTTATTAATTAGTGATATTTAATATTTCACTTTCTCTAACTAGCATTTTTTTAAATGTTTTTTTTTTTCCGTAGAATGCCGTGACAGAGTGGTAAACCAAAATGTTGTCCCCACTGAAAGAGTCCACTTTGTCACATGTTTTTTTTTAGAAACCAACCGTAAATAAATATTTATATTGGCCAGAAAGGAAACTTTAATTAGTTCTAATGAAGAAACCTATGCATTTTTTTAAAAATCGCACTTCAAAACCACAATTTTCGATAGTTCAAAAACCAAAAAAACAGAAAAACCTCGGTTCATTGTCGGTAAAAAAGAAGAACGACCCACAGAGGTGATATAAATGTTAAATTAGAACTAAAACTACCTAAAATCACCGGCTACATGCCCATCCCTCTCCAAATACCGGTACCTTCCTGGATCCGACCTCCCTTCGTCTGGCGACTGGTCTGCGGCTTGGGGTCACGGTATGCACTCCACACATATGCCCTTGTGGCACGGACGTGGACCGACTGGGTCACCACGGACTCTGTTGTCAAAAAAGTGCAGGCCGCTTTTCAAGACATGCGACACTTAATGACATAATCCGCCGGTCTCTTGCCAGCATCAATGTGCCTGCTCTTCTTGAGCCGCCTGGCATTGTCAGAGATGATTGCAAAAGACCTGATGGTGTGTCTCTGGTTCCATGGAGGTTGGGACGGATGCTTGTGTGGGACGCTACATGTGTAGACACACTGGCACCGTCTCACCTCCAACGGACTACTTCTAAAGCGGGTGCAGCGGCGGAAAACTCCGAAAATCTGAAATGTAATAAATATCCAGAAATGTAATAATATGCCTCGGCAGAGAGTACGACTTTGTACCCTTTGGCGTCGAGACCCTCGGTCCGTGGGGTCCCAGTGCGCATAAGTTATTTGCAGAAATCGCGAAACGTCTGGTCGATGTAACTGGTGACCGAAGAGCTGGCGGCTTTCTCGCGCAACGCATCAGCATTGCAATTCAGCGAGGAAATGCCGCCAGCATCCTCGGTACAATGCCTCGAGGGCCTTTTTTAGATTTAACTTAGTTTTAATTTATCTTAGTTAATGTTAATTTATCTTAGTTAATGTTAATTATAATCTTGTATTCACTTTTAATAAATATTGAGCATACATAATGTTAAAAAAAATTAAAATAATACAACCACTTTACGAACATAAAATACTGTCCATTTGAAAAAAAGTAATCAGTTACCCGCTGTCACTTCTCTGTCATATTGCTGTCGTAGGACGACATTTTATTTATTAATGTTATTATTTAAAATGTGTAAGAATATTATAGACTTTGTTTCGCCGCAATTAATTACACGAAAATGTAAAGGGTGTGTTCGGAAACTGAAAATACCTTTAATATATGCTACTCGTATTAAGGCAAAACTACGTCGGTGGCGGTGTATTTGGATATTAGGAAATACTGCAAAGCCAACTATTCGACTCAAGTGTCCAGTCAACAAGCAAAAGCACCGGAAAATTAAGGTACTTAAGTGAAATTAATGTTTTATTTTTAAACATCCTACCTATAAGAGTACATATGTCTTCTAATTGAATTTCTCAAACTGATACACGTTTTTAGGGTTCCGTACCTCAAAAGGCAAAAAAACGGAACCCTTATAGGAACTCGTGCATGTGTCACAGCTGATTTACTCCGAAAGTACTGGACCGATTGAGTTGAAATTTGGTAAACATATGTAAATTGGTGACCCAAAGATGGACGCGTAAAGTAAATTAATGAATTCTTAACAAGGGGGCCACTTTTGTAAACAGGAAATTTCAAAAAAAAAACACAAACTGTATTGTGCGACATATCAAATGAAAGGGGTTCTTGTAAGCATCTCAGTTTTTTTATATAATTTTAGCAAAAACAGATTTGAAGTAATTTAGGAAAAAAACGAAAATTGACCATTCCACATTAAAATTTTGAAAAAAATATGGAAAATAGTTCCTTGCCTAAAGATTACAGGAAAATAGATTTAAATTTCTATAAAGAAAGAAAGAGACATTTATTCGTGACATATAAGAAGTTTGAGTATTCAAAGTAACGGGAAAATTCTCAATATTTTTGTGTATTATATACGGAACCCTCACCACGCGAGTTGAACTCGCACTTGTCCGGTTTTTTTTTGCCTTTGTGCTAGTCGAGTCAGTTGTACGCTCCTCTCCTGATCCCGATTTCCTTTATAGGTACAGTCAAGAGCAAAAGTAAGTGATCACTTTTGTACCTTATTCCATTGCGATAAGGAGAAAAAATGATAACCTACTTTTGCTGTTGACTATACCCTAAACCCATCATTGACTTAAAGATAGGTAAATTACTATACAGTGGACTAGTAAGTGGCATTCATACACTCTGCTTCTCCTAACATTCTGCACTATGCTGGATTAAGTGCTGCTTAATTAGATCTATGATAAAATGGTGAAAGGGCTGAAATCAAATCTATTTCCTAAACGCTAACTTTTTACTCTCAAATAAGCCAATACAACAACATTAACATACCTTTATAACGTCACTATATTCTCTGAACTAAGTAGATTAGCAGCCACTCAAACTCAAGTTCTAGTTATGTAAAATTGAAACTCAGCCGCGAACCAGTTTATTCCGAACAAGACCGTTCCAGCGAAACATTTGTACCGTTTTGTTGAACAAGAACTGTCGAACAGAAACTAATACAATAGAGCTCAGGTTCGGTTGCCAGGGTACAGTTAGATCGATGTTCACTTGCTCTCAATACGTGCGGGCGAGACAATAGAATTTTAACCTTAAAGACTTTGCTTGTAGATAGTACAACGCGAATGGAAAATAATAAAAACATATGCCTGAGGCTCTATTCGTTTCAAAATTGAAATGTTTAGGGATTGCTGTAAATTCATGTAAATATTGTTTAGGAAAACATGCCTCTTGATAATTTGAGCTAATTTTTCAAGGGCTTTTACTTATGAATCTTATCAGTCGATATTTGCTCCTGTTATAAATATATCATTATCATCATCATCATATCAGCCGAAAGACGTCCACTGCTGGACATAGGCCTCCCAAAAGAGTACCAAAGTGACCGGTCCGCGCCACCCGCATCCAGCGGACTCCCGCGACCTTTACCAGGTCATCAATCCACCTTGTGGAGGGCCTACCCACGCCGCGCCGTCCGGTACGTGGTCGCCACTCGAGAACCTTTCCGCCCCAACGGCCATCGGTTCTACGCGCAATGTATTATAAATATATTTGATTCGTTTTCTAATATAATCTAGACTAATCTATTTATACGGTAGTATGGAAAAGTCGTCGCGGTTGCAAGTTTATTATATCTCCGGAATTACTCATTTTCAAAAATTCTTGCAAAAAGTTTCTTAATTGTGTACTTTCCTGGGTAAAAATTTTCAAATAAACAAAAAATGATGAACATATAACTTGTTAAAGTTCCGCGTGACGTCACATTATGCTAAAAAGTGTACCATAATTGGAGTCACGCGGAATTTTAACGGTCTATATCTTCATAATTTGCTTTATTTTATTGACAAACAAAAAAATACGTGTCCAATATTTTTTGACAATCTAACTGACGGACTACATGTCCTTTTACAGTACACACTAGTGCGGAAATGAGCACTTTCCGTGCGTATGTTGAAACTTTAAAGGGCCATATGTACTGTAAAACGTTGTACGATACATGTGCGAATTTCCTATTTTCTGCACTTGTATCGTAAATAACTATTTTAGGAAAGTAGCTAATTGTCCCTTCGGAATGGACATTCTATGTTTATCCTGCGTCATTTCCTGGGTTTTCTTTAATAGGGCAACTAGTTCATTAATACACTTACGATTTAAGCCTCAGGCTGGCATTGTTCGATTGCTATTAGGCATATTATTAGGCTACCAGTTAGAGGATTGATTGAATGTGAAAATGATTTGACTAATTTGTAAGCTTTGATGTATTCCGTTTAGCCTACAGCCTACTACGGGTTTTCAGCCACAATTCAAAAGGAAATTCAGAATGCACGGCACGGCAAATGTGCGGCCAGTTCACTTAGCTGCGTAGGTACCTTCCTGGCTTCCACTTTGAAAATGATTATTTCATTTCATTTCTATACCAGTGCTTCCAGGAGCCCTAGCATGGTTGGCCTTGTCACGCGATAGGTGATAGGATAGAGCGTGCGTCACTGGCTGACACCGTTCGATAGAACGAGACGACGCTCTTATCTTGTCACTTGTCGCGTGATAAGGCCAACCATGCTGCGGCTCCTGCTCTCTACACTTGACTACTTTTTAAAACTTCAAAAAAAGGAGGAGCTTCTCAATTCGGTTGTATTCTTTATTTTATCTTTAATGTTTGTTACCTCAGAACTCCGTTCTTTTTTTACTTGAATGTATATGCTTTCAGGTTGATCATATTGTTATCAAAACTTCAGTAGGATGATAGGAACCATGAGGAATTGAGGGAACTCCTCAAATATAGAAGGCATGCATGTAGTAATTTCGGTATTTCCTATTATAACTAGTGTATTTACACCCGGTAATCACAAACTTGGTGAAATGGATGGATGATGACCACAGATGACTTATGGAACTCATACTTAAAACTGTAAAAGTACGTTACTGATTCTGATAGGTATGATTCCGTTGAAATAGCAAGTCCTAAATGTCAAGTGTGCCAAATCGACGGAACTCGTCAAATATTATCGGCCCACATACAGTGATATGGTTATCGTCCGTAATAATCAACGTATTTACTCTCGGAAAGCAGTTCATGTGGTAAAGTGGAAAGGAAATGTGAAAATGTTCATTTGGCTTGGCGGAGTACTAAGTAAATTGAAGTCGGTTAAAACTTTGTTTTTAAAGTAAATTATTATTGTAACCGCAATGGTGGTTAAGAAGCATACGATACGGCCCGAGTGGTGGTAAGCGGAGAACATAGCCGACGCTACGCGTCTATAGGCTATGGTATCCGCATCCGCTTATCGTTTAATCAGAGGTAGTTTTATGTTGCAAGAGAGAGACAAATATTTTCGAAAAGGGAGCAATTTAATTAGAAACGATATACATTACAGATGCACCAGATATTTGGTAATTATGGTAGGGGAAAGTGTGGATCCTTCGTACACCGGGAGTGTTTGTACACTGGCCATACATGCTGGAGCATCTATATATCTATGGAAGACTTAAAACACGTAGGCTAACCACGGGGAGGGATAACAGTACGACTTCTAGCTTTATTGTCAAAAAATGATTGTATTTTTGCCATGTCAAAGTAATTTTCAGACCTAACTTTGAATGCGTTATTGTCTAAGAATAAGAATAATTTATTAGACAATCAAGCACATGATAACAAATTATACAGACATTATCCGTTATCCGTCCGTCTAGATATACATATTTGCTTGATCTATAAAAGTAATTTACTAGGTACCGCCTATGATAAAATACCTGAGAATATGTCCTGATCCACAACTTTGGAGTATCCTACGTAGTTATTTTTATTTCAATTAAATTTTCCTATAAATATATTTGGTGTACGTTCGCATAGTCCTATTATATACGAATACTTAAATAATAAGTTTGCTAACATTGTTATTATTTTTATATTTCATTATGATGGATGTACAAAAGGAGGCTATAAAGAAAGATGTAGAGGTGAATGTCCTGTGATGATAGCATGTGAGGTGCTTTCGTACAATTTCCATATTTTAGGAAAACTATCGTACCTCGGCTGTGTCAATTTATATCAACACCAAACTGCACAAATATTAAAACCAGATAATTGGTTTTTTTTCCAACGTAAAGAGTGTACGAATACTTCACACTTTCCTCTACCTAATTATTTGGCATTTTCGGCATATTTTTGAATGATTTAATTCGGCCGAATCCAAATTCGCTATGACTTAAAATATAATCAAGTCATTGTCTCATACAATTATAATCGCTAAATTGATTACCGTTTTAACAAATGTTTATTGTAAAATATTAAGCAATGTACCTACCCATTCCAAAAAACGTTTGTATGCAAAATGTACCGTGACATCTCTCTTAAGGATAAATACCCAGCAGAGTTGTGCGAGGTAGTGAGCAAAAAATCAACCAATAGCATTGCAGGGCGCGCTCGCGTCGCACCCTATTGGTGCTTTTTTTTCTCGCTCGCTTCGCATGGCTTTGGTGGATACACACCCTGAAGCTGTGAATATAATATTCCCACAGCTATGGCCGGTATCCAGGTATTGTGGGAGCACAAAGCGGGCATTCCACGGGTTTTATTAGAATACCTAAGATTCAGGGGATTGCGACGCTTGTATAGGCTCGGTTTGAGGGCAGAATGTTACTATTCATAGGCGGTATATGCCATAATCACCACGGTTGGCGATCGCAGTATTTCCACCGTACTCCAGGGATGCTGCTGCCCATCCCCCGGTGGTCTTGGTCGTAGTTTAAGGACATACCCGGGTCCGGCGTGGGTCCCCCACAACGTGGACTGATGACCTGGTAAAGGTTGCGAGAGTCCGCTGGATGCGGGTGGCGCAGGACCGGTCAATTTGGCACTCTTTAGGGGAGGTCTATGTCCAGCATCGGACGTCTTTCGGCTGATATGACGATGATGATGAGGGCAGAATGACCCTTTATGAAAACAACCTGTATAACATAAGTGACTATTTCATTAGTTGAATTCTTTATTCCAATATTAGCTTAAGAGCTCCTTTGCACGGTCGGCTCTACATTCCAACGTTGTTTGGTTCTCATTCTAAAACGGCTTACTGCGATGACATGAAATTTTTTATACAAAATGTCATCCGCCATTTGTAGGTCGAAAACTTATAAATTATAATACAATTAAATAAAAGCTTTTAAAAAGAATTAAGCGATTAGAGACTTTGTATGAAAAACGTTCGACTTGTTCTATTTTTTTTCTATTTTAATATCTAGCAACAAAAACTAGTCTCCGACCTAGATACGGCGAATCTCATTGTGTACACAAAGTTTCATGTTATTCATAGCATGTCGTTTTAAAATTCAAATCCAACTACGTTTGTATGGAGAATCGAGCGAAATGGCGACCCAAGGGTCAACGCTAGCTGACGCGGTTTGCACGGAGCGGGTGGACGCCTTTTGAAAAATATCAAATATGTAGTATGAGCAGCGCTAACTAACCCGCGGCGGGTGCAAGGAGCACCGCGTACTAGGAGCTGTTAAGATTGTTCAAGAATGAATGCGATCTTGACGTGACTGGTATTTTAAATACTATGACGGTGACAAACGAGAATACGATCTGCCCGATGATAAACAGACACTGTAGCCTATAAACGCTTGCAATTTCGGAAGAATCACAATTGCAATGCTTTAAAGATTTGTTGTGACGAACGCGGGTCCCTCACTCTCAACACAACACATCCTTAGGGAGCTCTGGTGACCTTACCCCTCGGGAGCTCTGGCGACCTTTCCTTTCGGGAGCTCTGGCGACCTTACCCTTCGGGAGCTCTGGCGAGCTTACCCCTCGGGAGCTCTGGCGACCTTACCCCTCGGGAGCTCTGGCGACCTTACCCTTTGGCAGTTCTGGCGACCTTACCCCTCGGGAACTCAGGCGACCGTGCCCCTCGGGAGCTCTGGCGACCACCACCAGGAACACAACACTACATACACACAGAGCAAGTAGTTGCGTTAGGTATTATGGTTGCGGATGCGGTCTTCTGTAAGGTGGTACTCCCCAGTTGGGCTGCTCTAAATATGAGCGGGTTGACATTCCGCTGCCCAGTTTCTAAGTATAACCTATCTTTGTTCGGCCATACTAAATTTAATGTTAAGTTAACAATAAGTAATACGTTTTTGAAAATGTTTCTCCAGTGATGGCGTATGGCACGGAAAGTCGGTCCTTACTAAGGGCTTCATAAGAAGGCTCAAAGTCACCCAAAGGGCAATGGAGAGAGCTATACTGGGAGTATCTCTGCGTGATCGCATCAGAAATGAGGCTATCCTCAGCAGAACCAAGGTAACCGATATAGCCCTCCGAATCGCTAAACTTAAGTGGCAGTGGGCGGGGCACATTGCACGTAGAACCGATGACCGTTGGGGCGGAAAGGTTCTCGAGTGGCGACTACGTACCGGAAGGCGCAGGGTGGGTAGGGTGCAAGGTGGACTGATGACCTGGTAAAGGTCGCGGAAGTCCGCTGGAGCGGGTGGCGCAGGACCGGTCATTGTGGCACTCTGTGGGAGAGACCTATGTCCAGCAGTGGACGTATTTCGGCTGATATGATGATGAATATGTTTTTGAAAATGCTTCGAGCCCCGAGCGAGTACTTAATCTTTTAAAACATTTTCAGCTAACATCGGATTTAATACCAACTCACTGAAACGTTTTTATTTTAATAAAAGCTTTGCAAATGCACGTGGGTTTTAATCCCGACATAACAAAACCTGCGAATCGTTTCTGCAAGATACTATAATTAAAAAGTAAAACAAACCTACGAAACTAAAAGGTAAAAGTCTATTTACAAGTTTCTAAAGTAAAAGAAAAAAACTGGGAATTGTTTAACGCGAAAGGTTCCAAGTTTTTAAATTAAGAACTTAGCAAAGTTCCATTACGCTGCAGCAAAACTAATAACACTGGCTGATTCGCATGCAGCCTCATTGTGCGAACTCTTTTTATTGTCCGGAATTAGAGAAGTAAATGATGAACGCATGCCTAGAACGGAACGCAACGCAGCAATGGCTGCCCTATCGATCGTCGCAGACAGTAAGCGCCCGGCCGCGGAGCGCAACACCCGTGCTAAGAGTCCGTGTATCGTGTTACCACGCAGCCTAACCCAACACTACGCGTCTATACACGGTAAGCACTACAATTAGACTAGCCATTATTAATATCAAGGTTGCTGTGATAAAAATGTAAACACGATGATTCACGCGCGCGACGATTGTCTGATAATTACTCGCCTTGCCAAATATTAGCTGTTATGCTCCATGAGTATTGATAGAGCGCCGTTTTCATAAAGCATACTAAACTACATATAGTATGGAGTTGGATAATTAATGTCGGGCCTAATTACACAAGTTGTTTTTGTGAAAAGAGCCGTGGACTTTTTGTGGAGGCAATTAATGTGGAATATTCAGTTGTATTATGACATAATCGTGGTGGTTATTATTCAAATTACAATAATACATACATAATTTCGATGTGTACTGTTATCATCAACATACTACCTACTTATATCATGCTATGTTTCCGTCTATACAAATACCTACCGAGTTGCACTCACATGAATATGATGAATATGCTTCTTGCTAACACAAAAGTACTACAAGATATGAATCATAAACAAACTTCGACATTGAAAAACCTATTAGCATCGCCGATATGAGATAAACGTCCAGTTCATTCAAAACGAAGGCTCCTGTTGTTTTCTTCATGGCAAAATCTGCTACTGGGGTTTCAAGGCTCTGTCTAAGACTCTAATTTCGCAAAATTTAATCGGACTGTCGACTGTCAATACGGTATGAACACAACTCTAGTTCGCTATCTATCTGGTCAAGGCAGCAGAGATATAGACAACCCCTTGCCAATTCTGTATCATTTCACCCTTGTTTCAGTATCCTTTGGACCTGATGTTTAATTTGTCCTTATGTATAATTTGCTCTACATTTTTATCATTATTACTAGACCTAATGCATTTATCCTCAGGATTTTAATCATATTTTTTTTTGTAAATTGTAATATATTTAGCCTGACATGTGGCTGAATTTCGGAACGCGTTTTTATCGTATCGAAATCATATTTGAATAGTTTTGTAGATCAGATGAGATCCGATGAGATATCTGTTACTTACGTGTTATGATAAATGAAGTATTAGGTCAAATTATTATAGGTTAACCAAGGGTAGAACAGAACAAGGGTTGACTTTCATCGCATGCGGATATTAGTCAAATTTAACACAATACGTTCACTGCCAGTAGGTAAGTTAGTAAGTGGCAGTGCATGTCATAGTCCAAACGGAACAAAGGATGACTCGAATGTTATAGCATCCGTGCCCGGGAACTTCTTAAGATTATGTCATTGTTTATTACCTACACTATGAAATTTAACCCTTGTACATTCTGGTGGACTTTCAATTTAGACTGGATTTAAATGTCTGACTAAGAGAATCTTACAGAAAAGCTAATGACGCAGAATCACTTTACCATGAACATGATTTGGCATAATATAACGGCCGTTACCTATATTAACCTATTTTAGTTAATTATTCGTTCTGTTTTAAGAAGGTACTGCTAATAGTTGAACCTATCTCTCACTTTGACGTCCTAATAAACGAATAGACAATATAAACAGTCATACAGTGATAAGTTCGTCATTGTACCGACTTAACACGTTTACGGACAATAACTGACATTGTATGTCATATTAGATCGAAAAAACAAAACATGACTTGAATGCTATACGAGTAGCATGCACGTCCGTGAACGTGTTAACCTATTTTGTCTGTATTTCAGTGGAGGCGCGTGAAAATTTTCGATGGGCTACCCGGAACAAAAAAGTTATGACAGAGTTTAGAGTACATACCTATAGGCGTCGTCCTAATCGGCAGCGATTACGATGGCCGTCGTGTGCGATGCGTTCGACTCTTTGAAAATTGTTTGAAGTTGAACTCATCGCACGACGGCCATCGTACGATCGCTGCCAATTAGGACGACGCCTAAGGCTTACCTAATAAGAAATTTTAGGCAAGCCGGTGGGAATCGACTCGTATGGGCGCTCCGCCAGTGCTGTATTTTTACCCGTGTCTTGTGTGCAATACCTACAGTATTTACATACATACAAACAGTAGATGGCTACCAATGAGGGCTACCGCGAGTGAATTCGCCGCTAGAGGCGCTCGTGGCGCGTCGGGGCTTCAAAATGTCAAATGCCATAGTTCGTGAGTGGATTTTGTGGGTTTTTTCATAATTCCTAATAATATTGTGAATATTTTGCATAGCTGAGATTAATTATGGCAAATATGTGTTACGGGTCAATTAATTTCAATGCTTTAAAAGCGAATATTAGAAAAACTCGTGCAACAATAAATCAGAGGTAATAATATTGAGCATTATTATTTAAAAATTTTGATTTACTCTTTCAAGAACGATTTAAGTGTAAACTTTGTTTTACGCCAGTAATAACAAACTTTAATAGCTATATTTCCCGGACTTAATGGACCCGACAGGCCAGTGGCGCCAACTGGTGAGCGCAAAAACGGTAGCGCTCATTATCCGGGACAGCTCTATCTCTAACTATAAACTGAGCATAGCGGACGGTTGTAACCGGCAACTCGGCACAGAAACCGTCCGAGCGTCCATTGTCAAAGGGCTGAAGCTTTAAGGGAGTGACAAAACGATGAGGCGCTGAATTATGAAATAGGAGCAAACCCGCAAACTGCATTATTAACGAGGGTACCTTATTAATAAGCCTCCATTCTTCAGATTGAAGATTTGTTGCGTCACAAACGTAGATGTGACGCTTGATGAAGTCTGCATGGACTATTTGACTCTCATTGAATGAAATCACAGAAACTACGACTCGTCCGTCAAATCTTACGGTACATCAGAGGGGTGATCATGATCACGTAAATTTTCGCACGCGCGTTAAGACAATTCAACTATTATTCCATATAAAAAGTGACCTGCTGCAGTACGATGTACGGACGTCAGGTAGATCTAAATGTCAATGAATGAATGAATCTGATGAGTGATGAGCATCATGCCGTGCGTGAGCATTTGAATGTGGACACTGGACAGTGACATATTCACACGCTGTAGAAACTGAGTCAACGTTTGAATGCGAGACAATACCAAATCCATAATTAAGTAGGTTAAGTTGGTTAGAGTTTGAAGTCCTACGAAAATTCTGGGTTACATTGGCAGGCTATTTTCGTAGCAGTAAGTCTGGATATCTGTGTTTATTTGGGGACTGAGCTAATAGTCCACTGAGTTTAGGGAGGAGAACATCTGTCTACTTCAATATACATTTTGTAGAGTCCAATGTTCCCAACTTCACTTCCCGTACTTCCTCTGAAGATTTATTCGAATTGTGTTTTGTTCCATTGTTCAAAACTCACTGAAACTACCACAGAACTCGCACAGCGGTGGTTGTTTCATCCCCACAACGGCGATCCCTATCCGTGTCGACTGTGATCATACGCAAAATACTAAGTAAGAACCATGCTACATAGCGGTTTCAATAAAAGCTGCGCAAGTTAATCGAGATGAACCAAGGATCATTTGAATTTCCTTACACTTCAAAGAACGCGTTAATTACATTTTCCTAGCTGCTTTTTTCTACCCCGAAGCAATCGTTCGGGTAATTTGATGACCGACTATTATTGATTTAGCTGGGAGATTTCCCGAGGGCATGTCAGACCTTTATCTTGAAGGCGTGTGGACTTTCCAGCTTTGGAAAAAATTACGTCTTTTACCTTCAGTCGCTCATAAACGCCAGAGACAGTTGTAGGGATCTGAAATATATTACAAATGCACGGAACGCTTTTCAAGTTATAAAATGGTCACGTGAACGAATATTGAATATGGTCATAACACTTAAATTGGGTTGGATGAAAAAGTAAGAAGAATAGTATTGGGACCGAGCGCGACGACAGCGCCACGTGACAGGCGGCCATTATGGACAATATTGTCACCGCTGTCAAACAAGAAGTAAGTAAATATTGTGTTATTAATGTTATTTCTATTCTTCTTGGTGTTATTACAATGCACAACAACACATCTTACCAGGACCTTATTTTTATCTCAAAAACGATTAGAAAATGTTTACTGCAATATGGATTTGACAGCTCAAGTCAGCGATAAAAATGACAATTTTAGCCGTAGCGAGCGCTGTGATCGTTTAGGCTACCCCCTCCACCCGCTTTGCACTCTGCCAATCCCAGTTAAAGAAGCTAGGCGGACAGCGCGTAGGTACTAAACATAATTTTAGAACACCATAATTTTATTGACAAGATATGTAAATGGTATAATGTTATTATAACTTTAACATTTAACGGTTGTTTAAATTTGGGGTGGGGTTGGAACATTTTAGGAGATTGAACAGTGACATAACCTTGTCATATAACGGGTTGTTACATCAATTGGTCAATTAACCAGTTAAGCCTCTTACAGACTGGCGTGATACGGCGGTGGTCAATAGTAAATTTGACAATAACTGTCACGTTTACTATTAACCGTCACCTCAGGCGGTGCCAATGCAATTTAGGCCTTAATGTGTCCGATTGATATGTCATCATGACAGCGATCGTCATTCTCCTAGCATTTTTTCCGGTAGTGCCCAGGTATATTATTGTTAAACCTCGCATAGTATTTCAGACTCAAGACCTTGATATTGTGATAGAACCGCCCTTCTAGCATAACTTGACTCTCGACTCTACTCGCGCGCGAGATAGACTGTCCGTCACTTTGTGATTAATGCTGTCAAAAAGTGACAGATAGTCTATCACGCGCGCGAGTAGAGTAGAGAGTCAAGTTATGCTAGCAGGGCAGCAGCTATGAAGAATAAGCCATTACCACGAGAACTCTACGAAAGAGTCTATAACGGAGAATAATAGTCATAGAAAATATGTCATTTATATTTTATTTTCAACTTACTCCCGAGTAACAAAATTTTCAAACCTTAATTTTCCTAATTAAGTAACTAGGTACCTTAATCTCTAAACCATTTTTTTATATTAAGTAGTTTATTATGGGTTAAACTTACCACTTCTTGTTTCTGGAAGAGCGGTGTTTCCCGACACAAGCAAAATTACTTGCTTACTAGGAGGCTCCAACCTTATCTATTTTTAAAAATCCTTTTATAACCTAAATAAACTTTTTTCATATTTTTTTTAAATTATTTAATTTATTTATTATGAAACAGTCATACAGAGATATTCGTACAGGCTACCTTAGAACTAAACAGATCTATAGTTTCCAATATAAATCAAAAAATGTATAACTATACACGGTGGAATATAATCGGTGAACAGAAACCCATTTTTCTAATTCAGTAATCGATGGCGGTCACGTTTATGTAGTACTTAAGTGGAACCAAGTTTTTTTTTATCATAACTAATTTTTAAGTTGAAATGAAATTTTAATTAAAATTTATTGTCACCCTACTAATGGTTTAGTCTGAAAAGTTTAATACCTCTACAAATCGTAACGTAGATAACAAATGGCGGCAATCATTTATTGACGTCTGATCTGTCTACACTTACGAGTAACTTCCCTTCAATAAAAGTAGGGTAGGGTGTCCATTTATTCAGTCAGTGTACATTTTACCGATGTTAATTAAGTGTGATTAATTAGATTGTGAGCTATATTGCACGAGATCTCACGTATTGGTTTCTGTGTAGATTGATAATTAAGATTTTTGGATTCCTGATCACCGATTATATTCCACCGTGTAGATATGTAATCCTAATTAGATTTTTATCCTCAGACAAGGTTGCAAGGTAAATATATTAACTAAGCAGTTTTCTAATTTGTTAACATTTTCTCGCGTACTTTAAATATTTGGCTCTAACAGGGTGTAGTTTGTTCACGTACTGAGCGAAATTGAACTTGAAAATGGTAAAAGCGAGCGTTCACGTAGCGAATGTTAAATCCACTCCGAGCAAGTAATTTATTGTTTTCAATTTATGTTCAGGATGTTTTCAATTTTTCGGTGCTATGAACAAAGTTAAAAAAAAACGGACGGACGGACAACAAAGTAATCCTATAAGGGTTCCGTTTTTTCCTTTCGAGGTACGGAACCATAAAAATGTGTTTTCTATTTAATTGAAATCTTGCGTTAATTTTGGGACAACCTTTATTTGTGGTTTCCAGCCAACCTTAATTACTCAAACTTAACTACCAAATAAAAACTTGATCAACTTCAATCCCGTCTAAAATTAGGAAAGTGTTAACTAGAAACGAGGCTTAGCGAGTTAGTTTGACGGACGTGGGTCGTATTGGGCCAACATTTGGCCAACATTGATTAAAAAGTTGGTGCGGGTTGATGTTATCGTATATAATAGACGTCCATGGGATCCTCGGTTAACACATAGGAAGGAAGGAAAATAACAAAATATGTTAGAGGAAAATCTATTACATACTTTAGGAAAAAGTGGGGCTACTTTGATCATTTAGAATGTAGTATAAAAGTAGAGCTATTCAAAATTAAGAAGATTTAATCGAGTATACAGCAAGATAGAATACTAATATTCACTGCCACAGTTCACCCACAAGTAAAAACAATGATTTCGGAGAAAAACCTAGGTATGTGATCAAAATCGCCCCCCGAATCAAAGTATTCCACCGTACTTATTTTGATGTGGTTTGTGTTTCGTAGAATTTATTAAAAGAACAAATGTCATATTTTGTCTTAGGAATTATTGCATCAAGATTATTCGAGATACGCGAAATGGACTTATTATAATAATTATAACCATGAAATAGACAACCGATGACAGCTAAAAACCAAAATGTCAAGAGAGAGCACGTTTGCTTAAAATTTTCTCGATTTTTACCTCAGCGAACTCAAACAATACCTACATACAAAACTACATAATCAAGTTAAAATGATAGTATATTGCTACTTCTGAAATCTCATATGGCAAATATGAATTAAACTTCACAAGATATAGGTTATACGAGTTAAAGTCACGCATACAACATGTCATAATAATCACAGCCGGATTTTGAAATTAGTGTTCTTTATTCGTACCGATAGCAAGTTGAGCAGGAAACTGCAAGACTGACTAAAATTGTCAGCAAAGTATCTATGTCTATTATTTTTTGAGAAAATATTATATTTAAATAAATATATCATAATTATTATATACATAGTCATAGGTATGCATATGCGATAATATACGCAATATTATTCGTTTAAAATAACTTAATTAAATTAAATGAATGAGTATGCATCAATAAAGGATAGGTACGGTATAGGTAGAATAATATATCAATCGTAAAGATCAAAGAGAATAATAAACCTGATACAATGCAATCGTGCACTTAAATCACATTCACTAGGTACCTTTTTTGCAATTAGTACTATGTGTAGCTGTGTGTGTAATCGTTCACTTCAACTCCATTGCCGATATCTAGAGGTATCAACGTTTGTCCAAAAAGCCATACCCGAAGAACGTGGTTCATTTGGTTTTCTCGTACGTGGAAGTCTTAGCGGTCCGTAAACAGTTGGCCTATAATTTGGATGCGAAGGATACAATAATCTATGATCGAATCCTAGATAATCTTAGCAATAGTAGCAGGTAGCAGGGCTGTTTTTCGCTACGCGCTCATGCGCTTCACCATGCATCACGCCTAACGAAACTAGACCTCTAGCTACGCTTAGTTACTAAGAATCGCGGCGTCAAGATATATTTGTGGGTGAGCATTGAGGTGAGCTTAAAACAAGTTACAAAATAGGGGGACAGTTCGGTTATAAAGTGCGGAAGGAATCGGATAACAGTGACGCTACGCGACTATAATTTGTACTCGAGAAATTTAACGAAGTGCTATTAATTAGCACATTTCATGGTTTTAACGTAAGAAAATCTTTCGCCTGTTAAGGTAAACGTCCGAACTAGTATATGGCATGGGCACTCTATGTCAAAGTGACATGGCTTAAATTCGAATGAAGAAAAATCCTCTTAGTTCAAATTTAACCCATATTGCTTTGACATAGAGTGCCCATGCCATATACTAGTACAGCGTCGAGCACTCGGACGTTTACCTTATATAAAATTCAACTCGAAATTTAACTGCTAAGTAAAATAACACTTGTGTTTTTGCAACACAATACACTTTTGCGTGTTTTGCTTAATTAACAGGCTTCGCAGCGTTTGTTGGATTTTGTATCAACTATTGACCATTTTATCCACTTCACTTCGATCTACACTCTTTCTTGGAAGAACATTCTTTTTTAAATTTATTTTTTCAGAAAAAAGTATGGTACGATTTACATTTGTTTCATTTCGCCAAACACTACGTTTATCGGCGCATTTAAGTATGTACCAGCGGGTTGACTACGCAGCGTTCTGTACGCGCCCCAATCAGGTCTAACTGTCATTTTTAGTTATGGAAAGTGATATGTAAATCCCGTAGGTGGGATTTACATACGGCACGGCCGAAAACGTTACATAGTCAACCCATAGCTTATCTCATCGAATGACTGACCACAATCTGTGTATTTATTTATGTAACTTATCTATTTTTTATCGAGTGTGCAACAGTGTTTGGAGCTCCATTGAAAATGGTTTTCGATCGGTAATAGAAGCCATTAGCTTAGCGAAGTACGTTATAGTTAAATTTTGTTTGGTCGGATTTTAGTTTTGTTGAAGTTAGCTTGAGCAGTGGGTCGATCACGTAACTTTTCTTACGAACGTCTGTAAGATTTAAACGTCAATTTTATATGGAAAAATGACAGTTAGATTGAGATTTAACTGTCAGACGCGCGTTCGGAACGTTACGTGATTACCCCCCAGGTAAGTACCTACTCAAAAACATTACCCTCCTCCTTTGGCAGTCGGGTAAAAATGTAGTTCAACGCCGAATTTATGTTAATAACGTTAAAGTTATTCTAGGCTGTCTCACCGTTCGTTCTGTATTTTCTGCGGAACTAGATAATTAAATGGCAACATTTACTTCCTCAGAACTGAAGTGTCTAGATGTTCTTATTAGGGTTACTAGCTTCGCCTATGGCTCTGCCAGCAGAGAACTCTTTTATTCAAAAACCCACGTACAATTCTCTCTTTAGTTTCAAGTATGATTGTCGGGAAAAATTGTATCACTCGATCTGTTCTATAAATACTAATTTACGTTTTGTTTAGGTTTTGTCAGTGCGTAGGTACATTTTAAATTCTAAATTCTAATTTTAAATTCTGTTGTGAATGGGATGACAATCAAGCCCCTGATCAAGTTAATTTGACACATAGGCCCGGTTTTCTGGTAGATCCGTTAAATAAATATCAGATCAAACTTTAGTATGGTTGAGATTATTCAATGTGCTGACATTTTATAAAACTGTCTTAGGAATTGGAATCTTATACATTGGACGGTAGAGTTGCTTTTTGAATGGACCACTTTGATGAAATTCGGCCAACTCAAATGCATTTTTGAAGACATTAGGTTTAACGAATATATAAAACAGGGCCTTACGGTTAATTTAGAGACTCGTTACGATTATTTGACCCTTTGATTATCGAGTGCTGTGCAAATTGTGGATTTTATTCCTCTAATTTAGGGGTGTTTCAGAATTAGCTAATTACAAGCTGGATTTGCATGGATTTCCCGCTGAATGAGATTAATTGCAGCCCAATTAGGTTTGTTCATTAAAGGCGTACCCATAATTTGATAAATCAGGGCTTGACCGCGGTGTATACGTGGCGGTGATTTTTGCAATAGAGAATTATACAGCGTGTTACTTTCATAAGAACATTTATTTTAAGGGCTGAAAGTATAAGCCCTAAGGAACGTAAATTGGTATCTCTAGTTTAAAAAACGTTTAATTTTTTTCATACAAATTAATTCGGCCCGCAATGTATTGGTAACAAAGCTAACAACTGACAGTAACTAGCTCTGCCTCTCTGAAATGTCAAGTGAATGTTAGCAGTAGGTAGGTACATTGCTGCTCGAGAAAATTTAAAAAATTAATAACTCTCCATTAGAAAAGGTAATTTTTATATTTTTTCGATAAAACGGTTCACAGCACTGAAAGCTATCGTTCCTTAAAATAAATGTTCTTATGGAAGTCACACGCTGTATAAACGAGACTGCAAATTAATGTTCGTTGGTGGACGTACCTACTGCATAATTAAAATTTGTGGCGCTATTTTATAACGGCTAAATGGGATACGAATTTTTATGGTTGTGACTTTAGGTACGTATTTGCTATTCGAAATACTATCAGAACAATATCGATGTTCACCTGAGATATTTCTTTCTAGTAACATTTTATTAGCATTTTCATTTATTAGGTAAAGTATATTTTCGTCCCACAAAAATAATATGAGAAATTTTATTCAACATTTTTCATGACTTCTCGTGAATATTTTATTTATTTGCTAGAATGCAGATTTTAAGTTTTAGCACAACACCCTGACGTGCAAATATTCTAAATATTAAAAGAACATTATTTAATTTTACTTCATATTTGCGTAATATTTTTTGGTTGGTATATGCGCTTTTTAATATCACATAGGTAATGCAAAATATGCATTAAAATACTCTTGTT
Source organism: Epinotia nisella (assembly GCA_932294315.1). Lineage (NCBI taxonomy): Eukaryota > Metazoa > Arthropoda > Insecta > Lepidoptera > Tortricidae > Epinotia > Epinotia nisella. Next base: position 11,923,066 of record OW028694.1, read on the forward strand.
CTATGCAAAACTAATTAAAATTACATGCTTTGTAAAAAAAATATATCACGCAAACACATTCAAAAACCGAACGCAATTTTAGCGTTCTGCGTCGCAATAAAATTCCCTGGTCAATTTGGTAGAAACTGTTCGATGCGAAGCGATGGGGGTAGCTGTGCCCCCATGATCGTAACAGTTTGTCTGCTATCTTTATTGGAGTTCTGCTCTTTATATTTTGCCTGTTCTACGCCTGTGTCACATGAAGTAAGCTGCGCAGTTTGTATTTATTTTTAGGGTTCCGATACCTCAAAAGGAAAAAAACGGAACCCTTATAGGATCACTCGATTGTCTGTCTGGCCGTCTGTCACAGCCGATTTGCTCCGAAACTACTGGACCGATTGAGTTGAAATTTGGTACACATATGTAAATTGGTAATCCAAAGATGGACGCGTAAAGTAAATTAATGAATTCTGAACAAGGATGCCACGTTTGGGGGGTAAACTGGAAAATTAAAAAAAAAAGTTTTGCAAACTGTATTGTGTGACATATCAAATGAAAGAGGTTGTTGTTGTAAGCATGTCAGTTTTTTTTTACAATTTTAGCAACAACAGATTCGAAGTAATTTAGGAAAAAAGACGAAAATTGACTATCCAACCCCCCCCATTATCTCCGAAATTACTAGGATTAAAATTCTGAAAAAAATATGAAAAATAGTTCCTTGCCTAAAGATTACAGGAAAACCTATAAGAAGTTTGAGTATTCAAAAACACTTATGAAATTTAGATTATAATACGGAACCCTCACAACGCGAGTTGAACTCGCACTTGTCCGGTTTTTTTATTCATTTGCATTAGGCAATAAGGCACGAAATCAAATTCAAAAATATTAATAATATTTATATTATATTTGCCCAAAAGGGCAGATTTACAAGTCAATATGTATATCATCATCAGATGTTTTCCTTCACCGAAAATACCCTGTTATATATCAAATGATATTTCGCACATAGGCGAAGATTCGTACCCTTTACACTGAACCTTGTAACTTAACAACTAGTACTCGCATCAAGAAGATTAAACACTGCTAAACAGTCCATTTATTTGGCTTTAATAATAGAGTGGTTTGGTTTTGATACTACACGAAATAGCCAAGCTATGATGATTATTGAAAAAAAAATAGAAATTGTACGAAAGTGCCGCATATGCGGGGTAGTACACCGCTATTATCGCAGTATATTTATACATATCTTTCTTTCTAACCCCTGTTTGTATTATACGTTAAAATGTAATTTAAAGTTGTGTTATTTTTGATAAACAAGCAATTTTAGCAGACGCGGGGTACATTCGTACAACACGAATCTACATTAAAAATACGAAGGCACCCTAAATGAAATAGTCTTAAAATAAAATAAAAATTTAAATAATCATAAAGAACAAGTAACAATTACGAGTATTATACATATATAATAAAATCTTAGGCATTTAGTCGTACAAAATATTAAATGCTATTACAATTTAAGCAAATGTTGCTAGAAATAAATAAAGTCAAAGACGAGTCTATAAATTACTATGAGTTAGCAAAAACACATAAACACTCTTTGTAAGGAAAGCAGCAGCTTACTGCCACCATTCTTCTTGGGTAACTTAAGCGGGTAAGAACGAGTATATATTATTATAAATGCGAAAGTTTGGATGTTTAGATGTTTTGATATTTGTTACTCAATCACGCAAAAACGGCTAAACGGATTAAGATGAATTTTGGTATACATACTCGACAGTGTATAGCCTGGATTAACATATAGAATACTTTTCATCCCGATAATCATCCCATAAGGGGGCGAAATGGGTGGCGAAAGTTTTTATGGAGCTACGATATAAACGAGTTCCACGCGGACGAAGTCGCGGGCAGTAGCTAGTACCGCATAAATACGAAGGCTGCAGCATTTTTTTATAATTCCTGATGTGGTCCATGTAGGTACGTATGTTCCCTCCGTACGAATGGTCCCAATTTCCCCTAAGTTTTGTAAAAAAAAACCAGTGATACGAGCCGGAGTTCGAACCCGCGACCTCCAGATTGAAATATAAAAACACAGAATTCCTACCACGCATACACACAATCGTGGCTCCATTATGGTATCATATTATGGGGTCATAGCACCGTCGCATACAATATATTTATAGCCCAGAAAAGATGTGTCCGAATGTTAGTTAACATTCCACAAACTCAAACTTGCAAACCACAATTCATAAACCTCCAAATTTTGACTCTACCATCTCTATGTATCCTGGAAATCGCCACGTTCATTAGAAATAATCTTCATTTATATAAATTCAACTTATCGCACCGGAACCGATATTACACATCTAAAAGAAAGACCTAGATTACAGATCGATCAATGTACAACAAATTGCCGTCAAATATAAGGAATAAAGAAAAATATACTCTTTCATTACCAAACTAAAAATATTTCTGATAATAATACTATATACTATTCGGTCTCGTAGGATGACCACCTACTGTAATAGAATAACATGTAAAACTAGTTACCTAATTGATGTATTTATTTATTTATTTATTCACCAAAATATAATTTGCAATTACAGCTTACGCCAAAGCATTACAAACTTTAAATATTTACATATTATATTTATATTATATTTATTTATTATTAATATATATATATATATATATATTTATATATATATACATTTTGTTCCGCATCAGCATTGCAATTCAGCGAGGAAATGCCGCCAGCATCCTCGGTACAATGCCTCGAGGGCCTTTTTTAGATTTAACTTAGTTTTAATTTATCTTAGTTAATGTTAATTATAATCTTGTATTCACTTTTAATAAATAATAATTAAACATTACTATTTTGTTTCTAACTATAGTTATTTATTCAATATAAGGACATGAAGATCCTTTTACATTCCGCTACCAGTAGCGGCCATCGGGTAGCGAACACATCGACGTGCTTCGCTGCGCCGAGCACAGAGTTGAGCAGTAGCCGAGGCAAAATACGGTTTCGAAAAACATAAATTTATAATAGCGTTTTTTTTTGTTTATTTCATTTTAAAACATTATTCTGAGATGCTTTATTCAAGAATCCACCAAACTTTCCACCCGGAAGTAATTATATATATAGATAGGTATAAATTAAACATTCATTGTCTTTTTTATTTTATTTATATTGAATATTGTAAAGCAAATGTAAATGAACCTAAATAAAGATATAAAAAAATATTAATATTTATCCGGACTTTTTAGGAGCTAATTGAATATTGATTTTTTTGATGTCTGAACTTTTGGTGGATTTTGCATCTAGGTAACAATTTAATTGATAATATATCCGTTACATTAAAAAAATTAGCTATTATAAAGTATTTCCAAATATGACATTTTTTCCATACAAGTTGTCAGTTCATTGCCTGGACTACAGTGCCAGGGCGGCGGGGAGCGGCGCGTTGCGCAGGAGCTCGCTGCGCGCGGCGATGTATGCACTAGAGTTTATTTAAATCAGTTTTTAAGAACTATTGCTTTACCCTACCAGGATCCTTGGCTTACATTTTTATTTTGTAACATCTTTGTAAAAACCATGGTTTACAATATACGTTTATTATTATTATAACTGTTGAAGGCTATGCCCTTTTCGATTGATCCTTCTTACTTTGCAGGTTTAAACGATATATTCATCCATTTGGCCAATAATACTTACAAGGTTCAATCAAAATGGGCCAGCCATCAATATCGTAATTAGGGTAATATCATATGGTTTAAACTCATGAGAGTGGAGCTTCGCCAACCAGGTTTTCATGGTTAGAAAACTACTAGTAGGTACTAGGTACATAGCCCTTAGAATTGTTGGCGGGGCTCTCTCACATCAGTTTAGCAAGGGGTAGAACATTTGGTTAACCAAGAAAACAAAGGAAAATAAGTACTTACTCGTATATTCTTTCAAACCTCACTTTAAACTTACACAGAGTACTTGCTAAGTATTCCACTTTTGCACTGCTACACGATCAACGATGAACTGCCTTTGTTGGCGCCATGATGATGATTTTATAGTGAACAGAAATGGCGGCAACCGGAAGTTCATATTTGGTCGTGATATTAACAAATCATAAGAAAGGATTTAAATGACTAATTTCTGGTGTAAAAATCTTATATATTTAAAAGGCTATTTATACAATTGTTAACATAACAGACTGGTCAACGTTAAATAGCGCCCGTAACTGTCACCCCAACTTAAACTGTGTCAAACTTTATTTATTTATATTTATAAAAAAAAAACTTCTCATACATTGACATTTTAAGTAACGTGACTTTAACGACAGTTAAATTTGCAACAACTCGTCCTAATTCATCATGCTTCAAGCGTTAAAAAACACAAATTACATCGGTATATATCTATACAATTAGGGTGTATTGTCACCTAGGAGGTGTGCGAGAGAGTAAGACGGTGGGCCCTGCTAAATGAACCAGTCTATCAGTAAATGTCAGTAATGTCACTACGGGCGACATGTTTCATCGGGAGTTCTTTTTCAGTATGAGTGTTTTTGTGGTGTCGGCACCCCGAAAACTTGCTTGAAGCGACACTGCCGCAAAAATACTCTTCCTGAAGAGGAACACCCGAAGAAATCGAAACATGTCGCCCGTAAAGACATGTAATACGTGAGTTTAACCGTGGAATTATTAGTATTATTAGTTAATCGACCAAAATAATTTACATTCATAATCATTAATGAGGATTTGTTTCGCTGCTAATTATTATAAACTCGTAACCCCCGGCATAATTACTGGCCAATCAAGCCTCTATACATCGTGCGTATTAACGCTTTACTGTACTGCACACTGGAGGTCATTTGTCACTTCAATTTCGTATTCCATTCTCCAGAACGAACACGATTTACATTACGTTCTGCGGGCGTGGAAGAAAGCCAGTTGACTGCTTTTTTTAGCTTTTTGCTGACATTGTGTTTGTATTGATTTAATTATAATTTAACAAAGGTTAGGTTTTAGTCATATATTAATTGTTGATGTCCGAAATCTTGCCGATGGTTATCCATTATTCCATCTTAGGTAATATTTCTAGCAAATAAATATATTTCATACAATATCAATATGGCCTCATTTTGTTGAAGTTTGTATCGCAAGCAACGTTTCTTACTGGGCTTTTGTCCACTTACCTACAGTTCTAAAATAAACAAATATGAGAATTAGGATTTTTTTAATAAAAACTAATGAATGTGGACTTTTAATTTTTGTTGCATGAAACGTTTATATAATTCATACGATTTTATTTAATCTAAACTATACCCGGCTGTCTTTAGTAGGTAAGTTTAGTTTTAGTTTTTGTCTATTTGATACAAGTCAGCATAACAGCATATCAGTAGTAAGTAGTTATCTTCAGCAATTAGTACCTAACACTTGTTTGCATGGAGCTAGAATAGTCAATAATATAATTATATAGGCATAGCATAGATAAATGTTTGTATGAACATAAATTGAGCGCAGTCTCGCCAACAAACTGTTCTGGCATTTTGGCGGGTATTTTTGGAAAATAAATTAAAAAAAAAGTGACAAGAATATTATTTTACATCAAATATAAGTGATACAACCGTATCGTAACGTTTATACTTTGTATTCCTAAAATAGAATTACTTATTTCTTTTAAATAATTTAAAAAGAAATACGGAACCGAAACTACTTTTAAATGTCTACCCTCGTTAATAGGCGCCTCATCCGCGGCATTAGGTTCCCAGCCTGTTTCCCCCTTTAATAATTAAATTATTTTACATTGGAATTAACTCCGAAAATGTAATAAATATAAATTTTAACGTATAAACATATATATGTCATAAAAATACATCTTGGTTCCTGGGGTAATTGGAAATGCTTAATAATGGGCTCTTATTCAAAAAATTGCGTTAGTAAATAAATAAATAAATAAATAAATATTAGGGGGGACATTCTTACACAAATCGAACTAGCTCAATAGTAAGCTCAATAAGGCTTGTGTTATAGGTATACTAGGGTAGTTAATAGGTGCCGTTACTTTGACCCTTTTCCAGGCAGAGGCGTTATGTCGACCACATACTGCTTGTCAAAAATAATATCTTAATGTCAATGAATAAGACTGACATCCGATTATCATTTTCCATCTGCCGGCCTGGAAAAGGGTTAATGATTGAATCAGCACACAATATTTCACTACAATCGCTTCGCTCATTACAAGATACGTGCTTACTTCTTGTTATTTTCCAACTCATTGCTACCTTTGCACTGTTCAGAATCCTTAAAATTTATAATCATCATCATCATCATCATATCAGCTGAAAGACGTCCACTGCTGGACATAGGCCTCCCCTAGAGAGTGCGAAATTGACCGGTCATGCGCCACCCGCATCCAGCGGACTCCCGCGACCTTTACCAGGTCATCAGTCCACCTTGTGGGGGGCCTACCCACGCCGTGCCTTCCGGTACGTGGTCGCCACTCGAGAACTTTTCCGCGCCCAACGGCCATCGGTTCTACGTGCAATGTGCCCCGCCCACTGTCACTTAAGTTTAGCAATTCGGAGGGCTATATCGGTTACCTTGGTTCTGCTGCGGATAGCCTCATTTCTGATGCGATCACGCAGAGAGACTCTTAACATAGCCCTCTCCATTGCCCTTTGGGTGACTTTGGGTTATGAGGCCCATAGTAAGCGACCAAGTTTCAGTGCCATATGTCATCACTGGCAACACACACTGGTTAATAATATAATTATTTAATTTAGTTTTTTCACCACTTTTAAATTTGGAATGCAAACTGCAAATCTCTAACCGACCACAGCCCTGCCTACACATGCACACGTCTGCAAACAGTCTGCCCGGCCGAACATATAATTCGGGCGGGCGAACATTCGGCTTTGTTTGCGTGTTAATTAACTTGTCATCCGTGGGTGGTTAATGAGCCGCGATAGTGCTGATTGGGATTCCGGTATTTAGCTGGAAATTTGGGAAATAAATGCGGAACTTTAGATAAGAGAAGTGGTTTTAAATTTAAAACCAAAGGGAGCTAAATAATATAAATAAATAAATATTTGAAGACAATCTCACAAATATATAGTGACGATAAACATACTTATATAGATAAATACATACTTAAATACATCGAAAACATCCAAGACTCGGAAACAAAATGTTCATGCTCACATGCATCACACAAATATTTGCCCTTACCGGGATTCGAACCCAGGACCTCTAGCTTCGAAAGGCAACCAAGTACCAACTAGACTAAAGTGGTTCTCATCATCGATAAAAGTCCTCCAGGGTAAAATAGGTACTGTCCATTTCTCGTAAATAAATGAACCCGGCTTTACAACATGACGATGTACAAATTAGTCTCCATTGCATAAAACTTACCAGACTTACGCCACTTTTACTAAATCATGTTTGAAAGGGGACTGTGAATGGGCATCAGTCTTAAACTAGGTATAAAATAAGCCAAATCAACTATTTCTTGTCGTTAATCTGTCCTGTTAAATTTGCCCATACAGAAGGAAACTCACTTGTTTTAAAAAGTGACACAGGAGACTTAAAAGAAATATTTAATCCAAATAATTCTTCTTTCAAGGGGTTATAGAAACAAGTGAAATCAAAATATTTTTAAAGAAGCCGTACTAATTTTTAAAAATATTAAGTTAGCCTATGCTCACACGATTATGAGATTATGACTATTATGAGGAATCCAACGACACCTCATATGTCAAAAACCATAAAGCCGTTAGATCTCTAGCCCGTGAAATAGAATTTTCTTGTCCACATACATAATATATAGATACGCTCGAAAACTTAATCCTCCTTCTAAGGCAGTCGGGTAAAAATAGAAAAAAATTCAGCCTAAATAATCTTGCTTTGACTGTTAAAAAAGTTAACTCTCAAAGCAACATTATTTAGTCTGTCATTTTTTCTGTTTTTACCCGACTGCCTTAGAAGGAGTTACGTATAGCGTTAACTTTTTAACGCTCAAAGCAACATTTCAATGCCGGCACGGCACGTCAACAACAGGCATTCCGAATTCTGATGCGTCAGCGAAATCAAATTACCAGCGACTGTGACGCAATACACAAAGAAGTTTTAGTATTGCTGCCTTTGATAGTGCAGGCTGACGTTCTGGCTAGTTGATACTTGCATCCGGGAGTGTCTATACAATTTATTCCATCCATAATGATAGCATATGACGCATGAATTATATACACAAAATTTAAAAGATCAGATAATTGGGAATGGTTGAAAATTTTAGAAATGCCTGATTATTTTTTTGGTGATAGGAATAACCTTCCTTAGCACCAGAAAAAGTTTCAGATTTCAGCTGCATCAATTTTTTTGGAAAAATATAAACAGTTTCCTCACTTACGTTTTGGGTCAGGGACGGCACCTTCCTCGATCGGTCTCATATTACAAAAAAATATATTAAATAAGTGTATATGTATATAATTAAACACACGTAGTTTTATGTGTTTACGTTAAAGAGGTTTTGAGTTATAGAAGGGTCAAAAGTGGCGCTGGCTAGCCAGTTTCTTTGCTTGAACGTGGCTTGACACGCTGCCGCGTGTCTAGATAATATATGTGTTACTGTCAGATTACGAACACCGTCAGTTTATAATCTTACTCTCAATATTATGAACTGTTGAAAAATGACTGTCAAAACCGTTCACAATTTGACGCATTATTTTTTATTAGTTTATAATCTGTCAATGTCAAATCGTCAAATTGTGAACTGAGATGGAATGAGGAGGCCTGTGCCCAACAGTGGTACGTATATAGGCTGATGATGATGATTTATTATTTATGTGTTTATAGGAATTCCATATTAAAAATATCACTCTTATCATAACAAAATTGAGTAAATAAATGAGGATTGTTTTGAATTAATTAAAGAAGTAATGTCAGAATCTAACAATCACGATTATCCTAACAAGGTTTAATCCCCTTGTGAGTTCGACCGTACGACACATGCAATTCTGTTATCACACTAATTCATTTATGTAGGTACTAGTACTATGCTCTGTGAATTGTTCAGTCAGCATCAAAAGTAACTATACAAACGAAGGCGTCAAAAGTCTTTATTAAAAGGGAATAAGAACTTTTGAAGTCTTCGATTGCGTAGTTACTTTTGATGCCAACTGTATAACTCGCGAGCCTGTCTTTAAAAAAACTATATTATTATCGAACCTGCTCACAAATTTTCACGAGAATCGGTTGAGGAATGCGACCTGTAGAGGAGAACATCCGGACATCCGAACATATGGCCATAAGAAAGAATTTTGGCTCAATCTGAAACGGAGCACTTCGTCCGCTTCGCTCGCTCGTTCAATGGGGAATGGATGAAAATTTTAGAAATGCCTGATTATTTTTTTGGTGATAGGAATAACCTTCCTTAGCACCAGAAAAAAGTTTCAGATTTTTCAGCTGCATCATTTTTTTTGGAAAAATATAAACAGTTTCCTCACTTACGTTTTGGGTCAGGGACGGCACCTTCCTCGATCGGTCTCATATTACAAAAAAATATATTAAATATGTGTGGTAAACTGACACTGCACTTGCAGTAGCTATATTGGTCATTACCAGTGTCAGTTTACCACAGATATTTAAGATAGTTTTTTGTAATATGAGACAGCTCAAGGAAAGTGTCTATTTACCGTCCTTGACCCAAAACGTAAATGAGGAAACTGTTTATATTTTTCTAAAATAATTGTAGCAGCTGAAAAATTGGAAACTTTTTCTGGTGCTAAGGAAGGTTATTCCTATCAACAAAAAAATAATCAGGCGTTTCTAAAATTTTCATCCATTCCCCATTGAACAAGCGAGCGAAGCGGACGAAGTGCTCCGTTTCAGTTTGAGCCAAAATTCTTTCTTATGGCCATATGTCCGGATGTCCGGCTGTTCTCCTCCACAGGTCGCATTTCTCAACCGATTCTCGTGAAATTTTGTGGGCAGGTTCGATAATAATATAGTTTTTTTAAGGACAGGCTCGCGAGTTGTACAGTCAGCATCAAAAGTAACTACGCAATCGAAGACTTCAAAAGTTCTTATTCCCTCTTAATAAAGACTTTTGACGCCTTCGTTTGTATAGTTACTAGTACCTACATAAATGAATTAGTGTGATAACAGAATCGCATGTGTCGTACGGTCGAACTCACAAGGGGATTAAACCTTGTTAGGATAATTGTGATTGTTAGATTCTGACATTAGTTTCTTTAATTAATTTAAAACATACTACAATCCTCATTTATTTACTCAATTTTGTTATGATATTTAAGAGTGGCACAGGACCGGTCAGAGTGGCAGAAGCTGGGGGAGGCCTTTACTCGCGAAGAGGTCCACCAAAATAGTTAATAAGATAAATTATGTTTTTAAATTAATAGAATAACTAGATTAACTAATACATATATAGTGTTAAAGTGTAAAGGTGTGGAATTAAAAGGCTTTTTTATTTTTTATTTTATTTATTTATTTAAGAGTGATATTTTTAATATGGAATTCCTATAAACACATAAATAATAAACCATCATCATCAGCCTATATACGTACAGTCAGCATCAAAAGTAACTACGCAATCGAATACGTCAAAAGTTCTTATTCCCTTGTAATAAAGACTTTTGACGTCTTCGTTTGCGTAGCTACTTTTGATGCTGACTGTACCACTGTTGGGCACAGGCCTCCTATTTATTATTTCATCTCAGTTCACAATTTGACGATTTGACATTGACAGATTATAAACTAATAAAAAATAATGCGTCAAATTGTGAACGGTTTTGACAGTCATTTTTAAACAGTTCATAATATTGAGAGTAGAATTATAAACTGACGGTGTTCGTAATCTGACAGTAACACATATATTATCTAGACACGCGGCAGCGTGTCAAGCCACGTTCCAGCAAAGAAACTGGCTAGCCAGCGCCACTTTTGACCCTTCTATAACTCAAAACCTTTTTAACCCTTTTCTTGGCAAAAAATAAAAATAAAAAAAATGTGTATTTCGATATTTTTTTTGAAAGATAATCAATATTATAACTAGAAAAAAATATTTAAAAAAATTTTGCTATCCTATTTTTGGAAATAGCATATGTATCTCACAGGATACATTGCCAGGAATACCCACATTTTTTGTTGTGATTGCAATGTATCTCAGAAGATACATTGCCAAGAATGTGTTAATGAAACTCAGATAAAAAATTAACACTACTCCAGTATTTGTATATAATAAATATAATTTTTAATATGTTATAAACCTATTTTGAGTGGAACATTACAAAACAATTACGATTAGGTGATAAGCACAAATTCAAATTACATTTTAGAGCTGAGCAGTATATGGTGGTTTGTTGTAATAGTAGTAAAGCTCTTACTGTACACACGTTAATAAAAGTTAAATTTACACGAGGAAAGGGCAAGTACAAAGGCGACTTTATTCCTTTAAGAGATCTCTTCCAGTTAACCTTTGAGTATATATAAAAGAAAAAATAAACAGAGACAGACAAATTCAGCAAGCTGAACGACAAGGTACAAAAACACAAAATATATAAAAACAAACATACACATAAAAGCACAAGATAAAGACACAAATCACAAGAACAGCAAAGGTCTAAATTGAAAATGTGTTAAAGATAATAAGTAATAGAGATATGAAACTTGTCAAAAACAGAAAGCCACAGTTTCTTTGGCTTCCCCTTGAGTGACGCAACCGACTGCGACTGCCTAAAGGCGGCCTCTCATACCATAAATTCACAGAGCACACCACGAAAGCTTTATCGTAGGTATGCATGAAATTTGTGAGGTTGGATCACGGTGGGATAGACAGGGCCAAGTTCGCGCTAGACAGCAAACGATGGCCACTACAGTCAGCCATGAAGCAGAATGTTCAGTTCTCTGCGGAAATAGAATACATGATCGTATTTCCGAAGGCCGAAAATATTATCAGACATTTTGCAAGCGCTCTAGCTCGCCAAGCAGTTCTTCCTTAAGATCAAGGTACGCAATGTCACCATAGTCAAGAAGTGGGAGTAGAAGAGAACGAGCAAGCAACGTCTTGGTATGAAGAGAGATAAAGTTCAGAGAATGGAGAGAAGCTGTTTCTTACTGACTTCACATTATAATGAGGTGCCCAAGAGAGTCTGATCCAAGGTAATACCTAGGTTTTTAACAGTAGGAGTGAAATGTATATGAGTTCCATTAAAGAAAATCTTAGACATATCCAGATCCGACAATTTAGAGATGTAAACGAAATCAACCGGTGATTCGGATGTTTTAGCAGCAATTGCATTGGTGCACTTGGCGATGCTGTTGATGCCATTTGTGTAAACGGCGATCGCATAGGTGCAATTGGTGAAAGCAGAGACTGAATTGAGGCAGTTGTAGAAGATACAGACAGCATTGGTGCAGCATTTTTTTGAAAACTAGGTGTATTATCGTCTGATAATGTGCAAGCTTTCGAAGGAAGCGGGTAATGAAGGGGCTGGAGAACTGTCATCACTATCATTGTTGTCTACATCGAGCTCGAGCCTTGAGGGAGAACTGGTGGAGTTTCTGATTCTGAATCAGATGATTCCTCAATATCTGACTTTATTCCTCCCTTCCTCTCCTCCCTCGCTTTGGGACCAAAGCCAGTACCATAAGCCAGCAAAGTCTCAGCAAAAAGATGGCCGTGCACCTTCCGAAATTTAAAAAAAAATACACATAACATGCAAAGCGGCGACCCAATGCATAACTAAATTAAACCAAACTTTTATAAAGACCCGTCTTGGCAATAATGTGTTATAAGATAGGTACACAAATTGAATAAACCACACACTATGAACCGGGCAACGTATACTTTAAGATACGTAGCAAGGAGAATGAAAATTGACATGAAGCTGGCAATGTATACTACAGGATACGCAAAGCAAAAATGAAAAAAATCCATGAACCCAGCACTGTGCATTTTGAGATACATAACTTTTGAAGGTCAGTTAGGCACATGAAATATTAATTATTTGTTACATTCTTCATTCTTCCAAAACAAAAATATTATTAGGCGTATGAAAACAGTCACATTTTGTTCCAAAAATATATCCAAACAGAGTAAAACCTGGTTTTCTTACCTTCTTGCGCGAGAGCATGTCGAACCCGGTTAATCCCACTGAGTTGACGTCACATTAGTGTTGCCAACATATTGAAAATTGCAGTTTATACGTTCAGAAATATGTACAGAAAATAAAATTATGGAAATGTTCAGGTTTACTACAAAAACTTTAGTGAAATGTTTTTTAAAAGTTAATTGTATCTTACAAGATACCTTGTCTAGAAAAGGGTTAACGTAAACACATAAAACTACGTGTGTTTAATTATATACATGAGGACAAACCTAACCTACTTTAAGATCTCACTTTTTTAAATAACAGCAATTGTTATAGGTATCCAATGAAGCAAAGAAATAGAGTTTAATACTTGTTCATAATGTTATTTTGTTCCTATAAATACATATTTGGATTTTGCATAACTTGGCACTCATTTAGATCTCCATTCTTTTTGCAGCGAAGCCCACAGCCAAGCATAATTTTTATATTGAACTTGGCTCTCCTTTTTTACATTTATGTTTTTGGCGGGATATTATGTTTTAGAATGTGAAGGGTCGAGGTAGATTGACCTCTAGCTTATTCGTTTGCTAGTCAGCTAGACATATTTTATTGCGCTAGAGACTGTGTTTTACGATCGTCTCTTATATTTCATATCTTCTAGGAATAGTACCGACGGGTTCCCGAATGTAATATTTAAGGCATGTACTACGGATTCGGTTTCAGCTTGTGAATTATACATTTATGCGATTGAGCCTTTGTAGAATTGGGTCGGAACGAGGAAATCTGCTTTAAGTTCAGTGCGTTTAAACATAACGAGGTATTTTGCCGTTTCAGCTGAACTCTTGCTCACCGCCGAGGTGTAACTGGCTACTGGGTAATTCACGCACGGTGCCATTCGAAACAGTTTTTCTGAGTGGATCACATGTTTCTCTGGAACTATTTAACTGCAATTAGAGCACGCAAAGACATAAAAGAGGGTCAAAGGCGGAACCTCGCTGGCGATACCCGAAACGGCTCATCCAAACAGACATGGTATGATGACGTCACAGCATTAAGTATCTTCGTAATAACCGTTGTGTGACAAATCTCGTAAATTGCTGTTTTGGTCGTGATATACTGCGTTTAAGTACATTTTTTATTATCATTAAAGTGTAAGGATTATATTGGTAGCTTTAAAATTGCATTTGGCTGATAAAAAATACACATGTTTTTTTTGCAACTTTCAAGTCTCTTATCTTTTTATTTATTCTTGTTACTAAAATCGATGGCATGGTTCCTAAGAAGAGACCTTCGTATGTCTTATAGTTTCAGACTTTCCCATACTGACCGATCTAAATGTGCCACCCTATATAACGAACCTGCTCACAACATTTCACGATAATCCATTGAGACATATGAACTGTAAAGAAGAACAGCCGGACATCCGGACACACGAGAGAATGTTGCCCCAAGCTGAAGCTGAGAACTTCGTTCACTTCGGCCTCTCTTGTTCAATTAATTAAAAATTAGATGGATGGAAATAAAATAGGATATTGCTAGTAGTTTTTTTGTGCCCAATCATACAGTCAGTCACTAAAAAGTAGCAGATTTGTTTGTGCAACGCTTACTTAATTGCCACGGACCGCACCATTTAAACCAGAAACGTTCTCTTTTTGAATTTTAAATAAAACTAAAATCGAGCAATGAGCATTTAACCGCGCGATAAAAGTTTTATTTTAAAGCCACCTGCCATTTTGAATTGGGTTGGATTTTATTTCGTTTTGCGTTTGCAATAAAACAACGACGATTACGTTCATATTTTAACTGTAAGTAATTGCTTTTTTAGTAAAGTTTAAAATCTATATGGCTTGGAAAATATTTTGAATGATCGAATGAACTATTCCACTTAACCGTTTTTAGGGTTCCATAGTCACGCCGTCTGTCTGTCTGTCCTTATGTCACAGGCATTTTACTCAAAAACTTTAAGGTGTATTTTAATAAAATTTTGAGGATAGGTGTATTTTGATAGCCGCTATATAGTGCTGTGATGAAATTACTAAAATATTTTTTAGGGGTGCACTCCATACCTGTAACTGCAAATACAAAAAAAATGTCATTGTAAGTTCACGTGGCACATTAATCGATAAGCCTTTCAAAATAAATATAAGGTTTCTCAGCAATTTTTTTGATTAAGTGAATAGAGTCTGAGATAATCGCCCCGAAAGTCACAAAATTGTGTCCCCCTCTAATTTTTAGGGTTCCGTAGCCAAAATGGCAAAAACGGAACCCTTATAGTTTCGTCATGTCCGTCTGTCCGTCTGTCCGTCTGTCCGTCTGTCCGTCTGTCCGTATGTCACAGGCATTTTACTCGAAAACTATAAGGTGTATTCAAATAAAATTTTGAGGATAGGTGTATTTTGTTAGCCGCTACATAGTTTTGTAATTAAAATGACAAAAAAAAAATTTTTTAGGGGTGCACTCCATACATAAAACTAAAAGTCAAAAATTTTTTTTTCATTGTGACCCCCCGTGTGGTACATCAATCGATAGGTCTTTCAAAATAAATATAAGGTTTCTTGGCATTTTTTTTGATTAAGTGAATAGGGTCGGAGATAATCGCCCCGAAAGTCACTAAAATTCTGTCCCCCCCCCTCTAATTTTTGAACGGTGTATTTTAAAAATATGGAAAAATTCATGGACATAGGCCTTATTAATTTCATTCACCGAAAATTGTTTTGAACAAGATCGGTTCAGAGGTTTTCGAGATATTGCTGAAAAACTGCCTTCCTCAAAGAAAAGGACGTAAGTGCCGTAAAATTACTGTGACGATACGACCTTTTTAATAGGCACGGAACCCTTCGTTTTGCGTGGTCCGACACGCACTTGGCCGGTTTTTGAACAATGCATTTAAAAAATATGAAAAAAAACAGGGATATAGAGCTTATTAAATTCTTTCATTAAAAATATTTTGAACAAGATCGGTTCAAAGGTTTTCGAGATATTGCAGAAGAACTGCCTTCCCTATAGAAAAGTATGTAAGTGCCGTAAGATTCCTGTGATGATACGACCTTTTTAATAGGCACGGAACCCTTCATTGTGCGTGGTCCGATACGCACTTGGCCAGTTTTTAAGCCAGTACAATGTAGTAACAACGTAGTGTTTCAATACTTACTCTGTGTTTTCTTACGTAACTGCTTTATCTGTGTGAGTTGTGCATTAAAGAGTATTTGTATTGTATGTTGGTGGCTAGAGACGAAGGCGAGGGGGAATATACATTCAGTCAGAGGTTTTATTCGTATTATTCACGCCCGTAAGAAGGCTCAAAGTCACCCAAAGGGCAATGGAGAGGGCAATGCTGGGAGTATCTCTGCGTGATCGCATCAGAAATGAGGCTTCCGCAGCAGAACCAAGGTAACCGATATAGCCCTCCAAATCGTTAAACTTAAGTGGCAGTGGGCGGGGCACATTGCACGTAGAACCGATGGCCGTTGGGGCGGAAAGGTTCTTGAGTGGCGACCATGTACCGGAAGGCGCTGCGTGGGTAGGCCCCCCACAAGGTGGACTGATGACTTGGTAAAGGTCGCTGGAGTCCAGCGCAGGACCGGTCATTGTGGCACTCTTTGGGGGAGGCATATGTCCAGCAGTGGACGTCTTTTGGCTGATATGATGATGATGATGATGATGATGATGATTCACGCCTGTATTTTGTACACAATTGGCTACAAACGAACACATTTTAACTCTCAGTGTGCTTAATGAAATACAAACCAAATGTCTCCTAATTTATCGTTACTGAAATAAGAATAAATCATTTATAGCAAAGCCAACGAGACGAGATATACGTCATCGTTGTCTGATACCTCATTAGGTATTTATTTATCTCTTTTCATTGCCCTTACTTTAAATGTCCTTTTAATTTATCACATTTCAATATGAAAACCGCAATGACCGCAACTGACCCCTTTTAAAAAAAATACTTTTATCAAATTCATTGTTATAAAAAACCCCATTCAAAGACGATACATATAAAAATATCCGAAAGCCTTGTTAATGTATATTACATTAACAAGGCACCCTTACCCATCCAATAAACATATAAAATAAACCTTTAAATTATTTCCTTAAGAACTCTTCCAAGCATGAGCTAGGGCCTTAACTCACTGCCTTTGAAAAGTCAAACCGTCTTTCAAACTAGTACAGCGTTAAGCCCTTTTTCTTCTAAGTCATTCAGCGAACCCACGCAATTTCGGAAGTCGTTGGTTTATCGCGCTAAGTACATCGCTGTAACGACATCCTGATATCTGTCGTGTATTATCCTTCCAAACGCCAGGCATCTCGTATCTTGAAGGGATCTTGACTCGCATAGGTGTGTAGCTGGTGAAGATTGTGGGATGAGGGAAATTACGTATTAATGTTTGATAATATGTCCTATGCGAGTAAAAGTGATTAAGATTGTTTTCGACGGATGGAATGGAATTTGAGATGTTTGTGCTGAAATCTTAAAAGGAAGGGTATTCTTTTCTGCTTTATTATGCGTTGGTTCCTTTGAAGCTTAGTTGATTGATGTAATTGCGGAGTAATTTTAGGTTTTTTTAAGTAATGAGAAAACTAGGGTTTTTATTATTATATTTCAAGGTTCATGAAAAAGCCGTCTAGACGATAGTAAATTGTGTTGGCATCTGATTAGTCGGCAATTGAAGATTTTGTCAATCTCTTTCCAATTTCAATTAATTACAAAAACAAACATTAAGAATTAGGATGATTTCATAATTACACTACACTGACTTACAAATTTATTTTTAAAACATAGTTTCAATCGACTTCAATTCAGTACTGCGCCAAGTCACTTACATTTCCACAATTTGTGCTTTCCAAAAGCAACTGCACGAGTCACTATAAAAAAAATGCCCAAATCGCTTCAAGTGCGGCTATAAAATTTGAAGAGTTCCCTCGATTAATCAGGACCCCATCATCATATCCCACCTGATGACCATGG
Source organism: Epinotia nisella (assembly GCA_932294315.1). Classification (NCBI taxonomy): domain Eukaryota; kingdom Metazoa; phylum Arthropoda; class Insecta; order Lepidoptera; family Tortricidae; genus Epinotia; species Epinotia nisella. The sequence continues at coordinate 11,941,120 of OW028694.1, forward strand.
GACCCTAGAAGGATACCTTCAAACAAAAAAGATCCCACGAATTGAGTACCTCCTCCCTTTTTCAAGTCAGTTAAAAAGAAATCATTCAGAAAAAAAGTCTAGCTGCGTGTGGCTCCATCAGCGTATTAAAAAAAACACAACCAAAGCTGCGGGATAAACTATAGCCTATGCCCTTCCTGAAGGTTCATTCTGTGCACTGGTGAAACAATTTTTGAAATCGGATGAGTAGTTCCAGAGATTACAAACACAAACTAACGAAGCTTCAAAGAAAATAACTTTAACTTTTTAAGTACCTTTATTATTGGTATTATCATCATCATCATATCAGCCGAAAGGCTTCCACTGCTGGACATAGGTCTCCCCCAAAGAGTGCCAAATGAACGAAGTTCGTTGTCGTTTCGCGGTAGGCCCTTAGGCCGTATACCCACGCTGCTTCTTCCGGTACTTGGTCGCCACTCGAGAACCTTTCCGCCCCAACGGTCATCGGTTCTGCGTGCAATGTGTGTAAGAACTAAGTACTTATAAGAAAAAACACGGCGAAGCCTGCTCTTACACAAAACTTGGCAATGAGATACGGTCGGATAGTCACTTAAGTGCTATACCGAAGACATCGATATTTAGCTCGTCCATCTTCATGCAGTCACGCAAAGGTCAAGGGCACACTAAAGTACCAATTAAGGGTGTTGTCAGGGAACTTTAGTTTCTTGTACTCGCTTCCGCCCGCGACTTCATCTGCGTGGACCCGGGATAAAAACTATGCTATATTTGAATCCAAGCTATAAACTATCTTCGTGCAAAATTTCATCCAAATCGTTTGAGCCGTGTTAGCGTGATTGAGTAACAAACATCTAAACATCTGAACATCTGAACATTCAAACATCCAAACTTTCGCATTTATAATATTTGTAGGATAAAGTGAGGAAAACTTTTTCCTGACAAAGATTTCCAAAAAGCACAGTTTAAGTGAAGTTTTCTGAAAAAAAAAGAAAAAAGGAGTAGTTGCTATGGCAACCTTCCGTCTCTATCATCAGATCAGCTGAGCGGTTCCATCTTATTGCATTATCCCAAATTTCAGGTCGAGCCTGTAAAAAGGTTTAGACATTTTGAAGGACAACTAACATATTTTCATACTTAAATACGAACACAGAAAGTTGAATAAAATACTTCAAATAAGCATAAAAAATTCAAAAAACTGAATCCCGACTACGAAAAAACTAACTGAAAAAAAAGGTAGCCTATGTCATTCAGAGCAAATACCTCATTTATTGGTTCTGTATCAACGCTACGCGTAGCGTGGAACACACGTAAATATAAATATTAGTGGACAATCTTACACAAATCGAACTTGTTATATAGTAAGCTCAATAAGGCTTGTGTTATGGGTACTAGATGACGATATATTTAACAGATATAAATACTTAAATACATAGAAAACATCCATGACACAGAAACAAATATTCATGCTCATCACACAAATATTTGCCCTACCCGGGATTTGAACCCAGGACCTTCAGCTTCGTAGGCAGCGTCACTACCCACTAGGCTAACCGGTCGTCAAACAATAACAACAAAACACAAACAAACATAAACTGCTAAAATCATATCTCTTCCTGCTGGCTCCGCCATAGCGAGGAAAAAACTACTTCAATTGGCAATTGAAAGATCCAAAATAAGTATTTAATAAAATAGGTAGACCGAAACGGATCGTAAAACAATATACCATTTTGGTCCTTGGGGTGTCTAAATCTAATTGTTATTATTATTTTAACATTTTACTACTATTCTGGTAATAAACGATTCAATAAACTCGAGGTTCCTTGTTTTAAACTAAGATATTTATGTCTAGAGGATATTAATGCTCAGACGGTCGGTGTCTCGAACGCCTGTTTGAATAGGACAGGTCTGTGTGCAGTTGACAGACGGTGTTGTTCTAGGATCTAGTGCTCATTTATAATACCTAGCGCTGGCTAGTCTGAGCTGTTTGTATGTTAAGGCGTAAGTCACGTTGGGGTCGCAAGATATCCGATGTTAACGGCCTAAGGCTTTAAAGTAGGTACCTAACTGTTCAGAAACGTTTAAAAACGAATATATTTTAATCCTCATTCTTGACAAAAATTGTATCAATTTAAATTCATATTAAAGTTTAATTAATTCAACCATATGTAATAAAAAACTACTAATAATAATTCCATTTTTAATTGCATATTTTATAAATAAATAAAATTCATAATCAGTCGAATTATCTATGCACAATTACTTTCATATGGCAATGTTTAAGTAGATTGTAAATTGACTTACGTTAAATTTCCGTTGTTCAGCGATTCCCAGCGATTGTAAAACTTCTCACTGTTCTTTATTTTTCTATTTTGGATTACACCAGCCCTTATTCTACAGTCCACTCTTTTATTTAACACCTACTGACCTGCGAAGATTTTACACTAACCAATATGTTAACCATTGGTATTTACATGACATAGCAGACATTTATAGAATACATATCTGACTACTTTATCTAAGTATGTTATTTAAAACCACAGCGACACCTATGAGAGACTTAAGATCCAAAAGCCTACATGTTCACGCCATTTTAACATATAAGCATGAAGCAGCAAGTATTAGATTCCCGTGTAAAATAAAATAGAGTTAGGTCACTCTAGCGCTCGACAAGTAATTGATGAGTCACGACATTTATTTCTGATTAACGCCATGACTATGTACACATTATACTAAACTTGAGGTGCACAGTCATGGAAGGTAAATGAAATATGTAGTATAAGTAGGTACGTACCTAGACTTGTGACCTAAGATTTTACGACGCCATTCAAACCAGTTTTTGGAAAGGAACAAATGTTTGTATCGGAGCAAAAAAATTAAACTGAACAAGAGTTCAGGATGAGAAAGTGAACTGAACTGAACATGACTCACGAAAGTTAAAATTCAATCGTTAGGATGCATTGAGTAAATGGATATTACTGCATCTACCAGTTTTTCAAATTTACCAGCGATACTAAAGAAGACACCACAGTTCGACAACTCAGTTGAGAAGTGGCAAATAGCAAAACCTCATAAAAATGAAACAAATAGATAGGTATTCCAAAACTTGATTAGCAGGTCTCAAATATATACACCTTACTTCCCTGAACTGCACGCCTAGCATAACTTGCTGTTCAGTCGCTTCTCGCGCGACTAAGCGTCCCCTATCTCACTCGCACCGTACAAATTAGAAAAAGGGGGTTGAGCTTTCTCGACTCGCGTCGCGGTGCGGCGTCAGTTGCGCTAGCCCCGCAGGCAATATTACATAGACGTTAATTCCAAAACAATCAAAATCTAATAAATTACGGTTGAACACAAATGAGTCAACTCTTTTGACTTTTACTCTGAAACCCGGATGACAACAAAAAAAATGCAAACCACAAGAAACCCAAATTCTCAACAATAACTCATCAAAAAGGTCACAACTGATGATAACGTCTCTTGAAATACACCCTTTAGTAACCGGGCGGAAGAGGTCACATTATATCAAAAGAGAGGGTTAAAAAATATTCTAGATATTAAAGTAAACACACAAAGCATTCCAGTCGAGCGGGAAATCGTCCTTTTCCCCACAGGTAACGTATCGACACAACCCTACCCCCTTCCTGCCCATCCATCTCTCCATTAGGGTTGTCAGTTTCCCATAACTTCGTGTTTAATTTTATAAATATTTACGTTATTAATGTATTGTATTTTGGCAGTATATGTTAGCGCACCGGATAGAGGGCAGGTATAGGTACGCTCTAGACCGGTTCCTAACGCTTGATCACGAAAAAAAGTAGCCATCGAAAACTAAATCTCCACTGTCACCCAGTAGGTCTAAGTAGTTCAAACCGCAATTAGATAGCCAACTGAGTATTTTTTATGTGTAAGAATCTAAAATTCACCAATTTTTAGGGGTCCGGTACCTCAAAAGGAAAAAAACGGAACCCTTATAGGATCACTCGGTTGTCTGTCTGTCCGTCTGTCACAGCCGATTTGCTCCGAAACTACTGGACCGATTGAGTTGAAATTTGGTACACATATGTAAATTGGTGACCCAAAGATGGACGCGTAAAGTAAATTGATGAATTCTGAACAAGGGGGCCGCTTTTGGGGTAAAATGATCTCAGATATTTTTTTAAATAATTTTAGCAAAAACAGATTTGAAGTAATTTAGGAAAAAAGACGAAAATTGACCTTTCTCCCCCGTTATCTCCGAAACTACTAGGATTAAAATTCTGAAAAAAATATGGAAAATAGTTCCTTCCCTAAAGATTAAAAAATTATGCCAAAACCTATAAGAAGTTTGAGTATTCAAAGTAACGGGAAAATTCTCAATATTTTACGGAACCCTCACCAGGCGAGTCGAACTCGCACTTATCCGGTTTTTTTTAAAGTTAATAAATAGGTATTCAGGGCAATCTTACACAAATCGGCCTAGTCCCAAACTAAGCAAAGCTTGTAGGTACAATGGCTACTAGGTGACGATATTTGTTCCTGAGCCATGGATGTTTTCTATGTACCTATTTAATTATTTGTATGTATTAAATATTTACATCGTAGTTTAGTTACCTATATAACATAACACAAGCCTTATTTAGTTTACTATGTGACTAGGTCGATTTGTGTAAGATGGCTCTAATATTTATTTATTTATTACTAACTTTTTGTGTTTTAACGCTTAGAGACTGTACACATCTCTAACATCATTACAATAATAATAATTAATTGTATCTAGACGCTCAGATAACTTTTCTACGTATCAGGAATATTAAATGATCTCATAAACTTCTTGTTAATTCTGATAAGAGACCTTATGTATCTAATGTAATGGATAATATCTGGAGTATATCAAAGGAGGAATTTTTGCCACTAATTTTCATAGGACTATACGTGTGGCAACCCTGGCAACCTAGGGTTGCGCGAACTTGCTCCTAAAGATTTACAGACGGTCTGATTCGCCTGACTTACGGTTTTTGTTTGGAAACTGCTAATTTTGATAGGCTGGGATTTGAATTGAAAATTGTTTTAATCCTTTACAGTTAAGTATTTTAAAAGATAAAGGTAAAAGGTAAAGGTGGGAAGGTAGATTAGGAAGGACTTTAGGAAGAAAAAGATGTTTGAATACAAGGTATAGGCATTTTACAAACACAACTCGGACTTTTTCGGGTTTCTTTAGTCAACGTTAAGATGGTTTTCGTTTTAATGGACGGACATAACTTCCCAGATTCGTGTTTAGTACAGTAAAGATCTTATATATGTATATATTCAGTACCGGAAGCTCTTATTTTCATGAGTACTGTACTGAAAAATTGGTGTCAGCTCAACCGAATACCGGAAAGAGGCTGAAAAAAAGTTTGCAAATTTTGAACGACTAGTTATATATTTCCCCAAGTTACATATTTCCATAAGTCCCCAATCCGCACTGGGCCAGCGTGGGGACGTAAATAGGCTGATGATGAGTTACATATTTACATACTAAGCTTGTACAGTCGCCCACACTCCTAACTGACCATTTGTGAACCTTATATCAGTGACATAAGGTTCACAAATGGTTAGTTAGGAGTGTGGGCGACTGTACAAACGTACAGTCAACCACACTGTAGAACCTTTTCACAGTAAACGTCAAAGTGACTTCTATGGCTAATACATAAATAAATAGCAGGGTGTCAATTAGAAAGGGTTCTAGAGTGGCCTAGAATTAAAATTTGTTGACCGTACATATGTAACCTTTACGTATTTTTTTTAGAACGATAGTGTAATCAATATGTGCTTGAAACAGGAACAAAATTGAAAAGATTCCTTTCAGTTTTCCCAGAGACCGAGACGTTTTCTGTGCACAAAAAACACAAATACAGAGGGATCATTCAAAATGTATTTTAATAGAAGCAGTTTTAGTTTATGCAATGTCGATTGATACGTTCTTACTGTATTTATATTGAACATAATCATATTTTGTTTGTATAAGTATCATCATCATCATCATATCAGCCGAAATACGTTCACTGCTGGACATAGGCCCCTTGTATTAAGTATGTTCACCAACAATTTAAATTTCAATTTCATTCACAATATTTTTGTTTATGTTCACCAACAATTTCCATTTTAATTTAATATTTATGTTTAAAATGGGACCTATTTTTTAACATATTATTGTGGTCTCATTTAAGCTTGTCTCTTGACCTGATGATGGAATCTATGGGGGAGGTACTCAGGAATTGTAAGCTTGGTGGTTTTTTTTTATTACTCACGGATTAGCTCTCGAATGCACTATTTTGTGAATGGAACTGATTGAGGTCTGCTCTTTTTGATACAAACCTTTCTAATTCATACAAATGTAGTACCTAAGTATTAGTGAAAACCCTTTCAGGCTTTTATCAATCTAATAAAAACTGCATTGAAAAACTTTTCCCACTTTTATGTATGCGAAAAACCAATTGCTTATACATTTTTCATTAATTGTAAACTCGATGTGTGTATGTAATAAAAAAAATCCTTATACTCGGAGCAAAAGTCTTCTGCTTGCATTCGCTTCACAGAATTGGGTTGTGTCCTCATGTTAAAATTGATAGCGCAGTGTTGCTAAATTGATAGTAAACCTTCAAATAAATGCAACTAAGTATAAATTACGAAATATAATTAAAATCATAAAAAGATATGGCCCTTGAAAGTTTACAAAAAATATGCATTTTTTTATTGTCCAAAAGTAAATTTAAAGCTACCAATAGAATCGTTACGCTTTTATAGAAACAATATTGTATGACAACTATGGTCCTAAACGCAGTATTTCGCAACCGAAACAGCAATTTCCTTGATTTTCCATATAACGACTAGTACAAATATTACCCTGTGACGTCATGATTCAATGTTAATCAGTATGGAACGTTTTCGGCTACCGCCAGCGAGGTCCGTCTTTAACTCAATTTTTTGGGTATTTATGTTCTTTAATTGTACTTACTCCCATACAAACATTTGTTCCACACCAAAAACTGGTTCGAATGGCATCGTAAAAAAAAAATAGGACACAAGCCTATTACATCTAGTTTCGTTACTTTGCGAAGTGAACTTTCTGGTATATAGTTTGTCCTTGTTGCTTTGAAGCGTGCTCAAATAGACATCGGTTCGCCGGAGGATTTGTGTTCAACATAGACATGTTCAACATATGTAGACATACATCGTTCTGTATTTATGTGCATGGCGTACTTTATGTTTGCTAGTGAAATTCTTTGATCGGCTTACACGAAAATAATAACAGTCTTTTTTGATATTCACGAGACATACATGTTTAAGAATTTATAACGCTGTAAGATGCTCCTTTGCTGCATCATTACAAGAGGACATATTTTTTCGAAGTAGTATTTGACGACCGGTTAGGGCGGTTAGCCTAGTGGGTAGTGACGCTGCCTACGAAGCTGAAGGTCCTGGGTTCGAATCCCGGTAAGGGCAGATATTTGTGTGATGACCATGGATATTTGTTTTCGAGTCTTGGATGTTTCTTATGTATTTAACCCATTTAAGGATCGTGACGACACGTATGCGTCCCTACGCCGTAGTCGCTTTCCGCTACATACGAGGAAAACCACGGGATCGGCTACGAGCGTAGCGCGTTTGTGTAAGATTGTCCACTTATAAAGGCTTTAAAAAAAAAATATGACATGACATTTTACTGAGCCCTCCCAATCTTTGCAGATTTCCTTTAAAACAGTAATACGCTAAAAATATATGCCATTCCGTCGTCGATTCTGGCCCATTACACAGTGGCGGCACGTTTGGATCCCATTTGCGTTCAATTTGCTCCTTCACATGACGTGTTCTATGTAACTACATATACATATATAGAACACGGCATGATACATGATCGTATGAAGTAAGATATATATTGTTGAAGAGAGGAACAGTTTTTCTCGTTGCCTTCGTTCTATTTAGTTAACACATTAACTTTCAAGAATCGCTACGCTCGAAGCCTACGGCGTAGGCGCCTGCTGAGCGGGTTCGGGGAAATGTATTAACACATTCAGTGCTGGGAACCCGACTAGCAGGCGCCTACGCCGTAGTCGCTTTCCGCTAGGTAGAACTAGAAGTACTAGTGCCCGACATGTCAACAGAAAATACTTATTTGAATCACGATAATGCTCATTTAAGATGTATTAAACAGTTTCATACGGTTTGGGAGACGAGGTATTTACTCAAGTTACTGATATGGAATTCGTTTCATATGGTGATCTTATAAAAAATCCTGATAATATAAGAATTAGGTAATCAATCCGAATGTACGAGTAAATGGCAGGCGGTTATGCTGGCAGTCCCAATAGATGTCATTTCAGTACAAATGTCATGAATGACAGACTGACATTTATTGGGACTTGAAGGTTTAACTCATTGTCCCAATTGATGGCAGCTGGTTTTAACAAATATGTTCATAATCATAACTTATAAATAAGTTATTTGTCTTGAAATTGTGATAAGAAATATTGAAGTCACTAATATTTAGTAACTTAAAAATGATGTCGTGATCAATCTTAGTTCTGTTAATTGCTGTTTATTAATTAAGACAAAACCTCGTAAAATTTTATTGGCATACTCATAGTTGCTTTACCACAGTAAATAAATAAATAAATATCGTGGGACAATTCACACCAATTGATCTAGTCCCAAACTAGGCAAAGCCTGTACTATGGGTACTAGACAACGGATAAACATACTTATATAGATAAATACATACTTAAAAGGTTAATAATTTAATTACAAAATCTTACAATGTATTGTTTAAGTATACCTACACTACATTATGAAGAACTTATTAAAGTGTGTTTTTTTCAAACTAGGAACAAGTTTATCTAATCTAAGTTAAGTTAATCTTAGTTTATTATTCGCTAGTTAAATTATATTCGTCGAGTACTAGTACCGCGTCGGGCACTAGTACTTCTACCTTACGAGGCAAACCACGGGATCGGCTGCGAGCGTAGCGCGTAGCGATTCTTGGCAGTGAACGTGTCAAGTATGTTTTTGGGTTTATCTTTATTTCTAGCTGACGTTACTGGCAACCCTAGCCGGGAAACTACTTAAATCGGAGCTGTGTGGATTTAAATTTATTTTAAAAGTGCATAAAGTGCTTACTAACTTTGCTTTGCTACGGACACATACACAAGGACATTTTCACTGGATTTTTCACTCAGACCACGAGAATTTGTGCACAGAAGAGATGAAATGATCAGTGAGAATCATGATTTAACGGTTTCATTTTGAAGAAAAAAAACTTTTTTTTATAGTAACACGTTCAGAGCCCAGAATCTACTACTAGAAATTCTTTTAATAACTATTAAAAGAATTTCTATTAAGAAAGGCTTATTATTCAATACATGATTTTTTAACGGACCAATGCAATTAATTAATAACTAATTCATAAATTAATAATTTTGACTACATAATATTAGTTTTTAACGGACATACGAACTTAAATGATTATATCTTTAATAATTTTGACTATATAATGTTAATTATTTGTAAAGCATGCTGCATGCAGGAGCATGTTGCAAAAGTCACAACCATATTTGTATGCCGCAAGGCGCCACATAGTGATACTGAACAAAAATGTAAAACCCAATAACTACCTATGTTGGACAAAATAAATATTTGAATTTGAATTTGAATCGCTACGCGCTACGCTCGTAGCCGATCCCGTGGTTTTCCTCGTATGTAGCGGAAAGCGACTACGGCGTAGGGACGCATACGTATCGTCACGGGCCGAAAGTGGGTTAACCACAACAACGGGATTTTAAGATCAACATAGCGGTACAGAAGAACAGCTAATTAGGCTCATCACTGACAGTTAGAACTATTAGGAGTAAAAAAATATATTTAGTCTTCCTTTAGCTTCACAGACAGCAGCGTCATTACCCACTAGGCTAACCGGTCGTCATGGTCAATACGATTGTAGTATCTAACTATTGTTAGCGCGGTCGCGGGCTATTGGTCGCGGGAGTCCGCTGGATGCGGGTGGCGCAGGACCGGTCAATTTGGAACTCTCTGGGGGAGGCCTATGTCCAGCAGTGGACGTCTTTCGGCTGATATGATGATGATCTAACTATTGTACAGATTTGGCTATCATTTTCTTGATGCTTGACGTTATTTTAATATTTGACATGAATGGATATTCATAGCATAATATTAAATACCAAAATTAGTTGACACCTAAATGGCTCAACGATTAAAGTCCGTGACTGTACCTTAGGAATGTATCATGACTTTTTAATTTTATTGTGTAATGTAATTAATGACTGTAATAAGACTAATTGTAATACGTTTAGTGTTTTGGTCTTGCACTGTAAACTTGCATATGTTTGGAATAAATAAATAAATAAAAAATTGTGGTCCCAGCAAAATATTGTTTACACATAAAACCTAGCTATCAGACGTTTAAAGTCCATGCAGTCCTCTAGACATGGCCCTAAACGTGGATATAACATTATGTCGTCGTACCTAAAGCGATTTCCTCCTATTGTCCAATAAACCTGCATTTACCTTTTCTAGACACACTCTGACATATTCAGTTCCAAATGGACGTATGTTGGTAGGAAAAACACGTCAGTTGCGCTCTTTTATTTTATGCAGTTACTTAATCCTATTGATAGAGTGAGAATTCCTGTCGCAACAATGTGACTCTGCTGGTGAAGTAGAGCATACTTCAATGCGAACTATGTCGCGTCGAAAATTCTAACTTCAGTGAGTTATAGTTCTTGTTCATAACTGGCGTAGAGGTTTTAACTGCAGTTTGAGTGAAAATCAACTTTATCAGTCACGTAATAGGATTTAAATTAGAACTGCATATGCATGCTACTTGTAACTATTCAATTTCAGGCTATATTATATGGATGTTACTATTCATTGCATGTTATTACTGAAATTAGGCTTTAACACTCAGGTAATAAGGTTCTTGGTATTTGTACTCGTGAAACTGCAATGTGTCGCATTCTAGAGATTACGATGCGAGGTTTACAATGTAGAAGGATTTCGAGCTCTAATATTCCTACTTGTTAGGTTCATATTACAATGAGAGGCGGTTACGACCTTTATGTTATTAGATATCAGAAGTGCAATGCTAGGAATAATAAAATTATGGCCAAACTTCACGTCAGGATGGTTTAGAGGTTTTAGTATGAGAATTTCTCAGAGAATTGATAATAACATATGAATGAATGATAATTTGATAATTTATTCGCTGAATATGGTCACATTAGCTGGTAGGTATATAAACAATGCTTAGTAGGTATCTAACATATTCTACCGGAAACCGGTGTACGAATTTTATACAATAATAATTAATTAAATTAAAGTCAATTAAATTTGGAATACTTAATATCTATTAAATCTACATGTACTTTTTGTTAGGAACTCCTTGGTAGTGTAGATACATGGTTTAAGACATTTATTTCTCAAAAAGATTTACATAAATCACTTACTGAGAAAACAATAATTTTAATTTTGCTTAAATCTAATTAGGAGAGGGTAGCATGCAAAAACGGTCGCCGACTTAAGTACAGCGGCGCTTGGCAGCCAGCGCATGCAACAATGTAATGCTGTGCGTGGAGGCCAGTTAAACCGAACTACATGTGTGACCACTGGTTAATGATGGGGTACATTACATATATCCGTGGTTTAACTTGACCAGCAAAGTATGTTTTACTTATAAATTTAATCAAATTCGGTTCATTTAAATATATATATATATATACAAATTCGGTTCATTTAAATATATATATATATAATATGTATGTATGTATATTATTGGAAGAGCCTTTGAAGACGCATTTTATTAATTTACTTATTTAATTTCTGGACTGTAAAATATGTTATTGCGTGGCAAACAAGCAGACGGCCTACCTAGATATATTATTTAATACGTGATGTTTTAGTGCTCTTTTGAAAACATCACCATATGCTGCGATTCAATGTTTGAGACTTACATGATCGTATGAGATGAATAAACACCAAGATCAATGATGAGATGTCCATATTGACACAAATTAACTGGTAATTAAATTTCGGTATCTCGGTTTTGATGATTGTGTGTTTTTGTAATTTAGCAATATTTTAGCGTAATTACCCGAATTCATCATCAGCATCTGCTTTGTCCAAAGGTTAACTGGTAGAGAATCCTTACGGAAAAAAAATGCAAATGCATCGTTTTTGTTCAAAATGCGACCTTAGGTCGTCTTCTGATGATGCCACACGATTACGTGGATCATAAATAACTAACACAAGGAACAAGGGATTTAAAACGGACATGGACCGACTGTTCCGCGTTAAAGTCGAGTTATGTCCCCCCCCACAACCACCCGTGATCCCGCACGGCCTACCCTAACAGGCCTCGTCAACCACGCGGCGTATATCTCGAACAACCTTGACTGATTCTAGGGTATATATAAAACACTTGCGTGTCGCGCACACAATTGGCTCTTTTCCTAAAAATATATATCTGTCAGTAAGAATATCAAAAAATATTAGACACATATTTTGTTTGTCAATTAAACAAAAAATGACGCAGATATCGCCCGTTAAAGTTCCGTGTGAGGTCGCATTATGGTACACTTTTTAGCATAATGTGACGTCACACGGAACTTTAACGGGCTATATCTTCGACATTTATTGTTTAATTGACAACCAAAAAAATACGTGTCCAATACTTTTTGATAATCTAACTAACGGACTTGATAGAATTATATATATTTTTTACCCAGGAAAGTACCCAATTAACCCTTTCAAGGCCCGTGACGACACGTATGCGTAGTCGTTTTACGCTACATACGAGGAACCCCACGGGATGGGTTACGAGCGTAGCGCGTAGCGATTCTGGGCACTGAATGGGTTAAGTTTTAACACATTCAGTGCCCAGAATGCTACGCGCTACTCGTAGCCGATTCCGTGGTTTCACTATGACGCTCGAGTGTCATGACGTCACGATCCCCGAGTTTTTCTATAACAAGCAATATTAAAACGGTTGTAGCTTCGTAATTTTTTGAGATATCTGAATGGGATTTTCGTCACTCGGCATTTTTTTTGGCTTCTTTCTTTTGAAGTAATAATGCATTTTGAGTCTACAACCATATTACTTATAAACGCGGTAACTATCCTCGCTAACGGATCTCTTCGTATTGGTGGATATTTCCTCGCACAACTCTCCGATACCTCGCACAAACCTATACCTGAAAATAAAATAGTCCAATCAATGCATAATAAGAACCCAGTTCATATCATGGGCTGCTAAAGAGAATATAGCCTTTAAATCAATTCCTAAACTTACTTATTAAATTATCCATATAAATACAAAACTTACCCGGATTCAAGCCAGAGTTTAGTAATTGCGAGCTCAGGAGTTTGGGAAAACTTGTCTGTACTTGAAATTCAATACGACTTTAACCCGTTTATTGTACACGCTATTTTATACCTAATCTGTAATAGCGTTTGTGCTGAAATAGCGTGGATATTCACGTGGACATGAGTTATTTTAACTCTTAAAGATTAGTTTGTCCAGGTGGAGCGCGCTTGCGATGACTTAAAGCCGTTATTTTACTATGATATTTTAACTAAGTCGCAAAAAGGAAACTAACACATAGGAAACAAAGTAGGTACAAGGAACATTCTTGGTTGAAATAGACTTGACTGAACTGCCCAAGGTTACCAGAAGCGCAGGGAAGCTCAAAACAACTTTTTACAGGCTAGTAAAGGCGAAAAAGTCGTTCTTGGGAAATTGTATAAAATTCTACAATAAACTTCCAAAACACATTACCGAACTTACTGACTCTAAATTCAAATCTGTCGTAAAACGGACACTCATTGCAAAAGCATATTATAAGATAAACGACTACATCATGGATAGGGATATTTGGCAGCGATAAAATCCTGCACTAAAAACCTGTCGTAAAATAAATAGGCTTTCTACTGTAGCAATGTAATTTTAAAATTTTATAATACTCTGATACTGATATGATATATTGTATACTGTTTTGAAAAAATGACACCTCGCCGAGTTTATTACGCCGGTTCTTCTCGAGGCAGAGGTTTACTTTCCGAACCGGTGGTAGTTTATCGACATTCATAGGTGCATGTAATATGCCTAAATTGAAGAATAAATCACTTTGACTTTGACTTTGACTTTGAACGAAGAGGTAGAAGTTGAAAGCCTTGCTTTGATGGAAAGTTTACTTATGACATGGTCTTCAGCCGGGCAATTTTCCCAAAGTATAGTCTAGATAGTTATGGATTTGAGTCCAGACTTAGCTTGTTCCGGTTTTTCCCCGTTTAAGTTTTCTATGAGATATTTTAGATACCTATTTTTATTCAAGCCCTTTATAAAAGCAATAGAAAATCCACTGAGAAATCTAAAAACAAAAAGTTATGAGAGCTCTAAAAAACAACCTCACGTGGGTGCATAATGTAGCAGCTCTGTAGCTAAATATTTTGAAATTGTATTGTGTTGTTGTTGTTGACCTAAGCTCATTCTAATACCGTATTATGTGCACATGTAATTTTTTATTATCAACTAGCTTCTGCCCGCGACTTCGTCCGCGTGAAACTCGTTTATATCTTAGCTCCATATAAACTTTCGCCCCCCATTTCCCGGATATTCCCAGATTCCCGGGATAAAAAGTATTCTATATGTTAATCCAGGCTATACACTATTAGTATACCAAAATTCATTTTAATCCGTTCAGCCGTTTTTGCGTGATTGAGTAACAAACATCCAGACATCTAAACATCCAAATATCCAAACATCTAAACATCTAAACATCCAAATTTTCGCATTTATAATATTACTAGGATAAATAATGACTATGTGTATTTGTTGCGAGCGTTCCATTTGACGCTTTAAGATTGGTGCGCTCGACAGATACCAAACCAATATACCCCACCATTCACCTAAGCAAAACCACTACGCTCAATCAATGGCTCCCTTATGGCCAATATGGGCCTTTGTTGCCTGATTCAAATTGTTTATTGTTTATTGTATCAAAAGGTACATCTGCAACTTACAGCTAACCGCCAAAGCGTCACAGATCTTAATCTAATCTAACACACGTTCTATAAAAACTTTGCATTCTTGCAACAAGCAGGCCAATTTGGTTGTGAACAGATCACAGGACAGTGCTGCGTCCAGCACGGAGTTGAGGACAGAGAGAATAAATAAATATCAGCTTTTTTCTGTATCAATTTAATTTACAAGAGACAAAACAAACATGGACCCGCCAACCTTTCGACTATGAAATCCAGGAAAGCTTTATATTCACTGCATTTGCTTGGAATCTCATGAGGCTCACACATTTTCAGATAGATGCAAAGGAAGCGAAAAGATTGAATATCCGTCTTCATGTCGAGATTCCGCGATCACTCGCGCGTGATCTGATTTATTTCAACATTATTGGTTTTCACTTAACCGACTTTTCAGCGTCGTTGTATGGAGTTTGAGTAGCAATGGGCCGAAGTAGTCTACTCGAATGATAATGAATGCAATTAACAAATGATGATATTCTTTGGACCAGCCCAACTGGGGTAGTACGTCCCACCTTACAAAAGACCAGAGCCATGATAAACGCCACTACTTTTGCTCCGTAGGTACAGTAAGGGAAATGTATTCTCGTACCACAGTAGAACACTATCGCAATAAGGTAACATATCACTCGAATTTGAGTGACGGCGGCCTTTCAATTGCGACAGGGTTCTACGGTGGTACGTGAATACATTTCCCTTACTGTACACTACCGTCAAACATTTTAAGTCTACTAACACAATGTTTAGTTTCATTGTTATAAATTCTTCTAAAAAAACATCAAATTAAATTTGCAATCAATAGTAGCAATCAAGGTAGTTTTTTGTCTTTTCAACCTTTAGCAAATACTCTTTTCAATACATTTGTAAGGAAAAATTAAAGGATAAACTCGACCGTAGAGTCCGAAGACAATGTCCGACATCTGCAACAGCTCTATGGGACATACTGCAATATGAGTGAAAATCCATTAGAAAGAAACGCTACACAAACTTGTAGAAAGAATCTGCTCCGAAGTGAAAAAGCGTCGAGGAGGATTTTTCGATCAGAAAAAAGTTTTAACTTTTTTTATTATTATGTTCCTTTTTAAATAAAATTGCTATGGAATAAATTGTTGTACGCTTTGTTTTCTCGATTGTAGGTGATGCAAAGTAATATTTTCATAGGAACTTCATAAAATGTTGATTATTTGCATATTTTGTGTTTGGTCTTAAAGTTTTTGACGGTAGTTTATATGTGTTGTGTTCTTGATGTCCCGTTCTCTAGCTATCAGCACAAATCCTCACATCGATAAAGGATCGGAAACGCGCTTGTGATTCTTCTGGAATCGCAAGGTTCCATTGGCTAGCTACGGTGTCTGTTTACCGTCAGGCAGACCGTATGCTTGTTTGCCATCGTCTTGGAATAACGATACTAGGAACAGAATAGTAGGAAATCTGGTCTGGACTCTGATTACCTCTCTATCATTTTCTTTTAGTGAATACTACTCGTCGGCCATGTTACACATACAATAATACTGACAAAGTCGGTGCATCAAGACTACTGTTTTGATGATGGCACGACGTTTTTTTATTATTATTTATTTATTCAAAGACCATTTCGGATCATTCTTGTTAGTAAATGCTTACAACTAATGTCACGTTTTGCACGACCATAATATATATCATGCCTTTTCTCGTATATTACACGTGTATACTTTTAAATATAAAAATGTCGCGTGAATGAATATGTCAAAATGTTTAGCGTAAGTATGTGTCGAAGGTTTCAAAGTGCTGACGAGACATCAAAGTAGAGATTAATCCCCTAATGTCAATTGATGGAGGGAAATGGGAATAGCGGCTCCTGTATTTTCGCGCCTAAGTATAATTATATGCAAGTACTCTGCCTTGGAGCCAATGTACGACTTTGTGCCAGTGGCGGTGGAGACTGCGGGACCTTGGGGTACGGAGGCCAAAGACTTTATACGGGATTTGGGACGGCGGCTTAGGGATAGGGGCTGCGATCCTCGTTCCGGATCGTTCCTGGCTCAACAGATTTCCTTGGCTATCCAGCGCGGCAACGCCGCCAGTGTCATGGGAACTTTCGGGCCACCAACGATCCGGGACGGTCCTTTTTGTTAGTTTAGTACGTATTGCTGACGAAGCCTGTTGCGGATTCTATTCTTTGACTTTGACTTATTAAACCTTGATTACACTTAAGATGTTAAAGCATCAATAATGTATATTAAAAGAATTGAAAATTAAAATTTCTAGCGATTATATGCGATGTGACTGAAGCCTTCTTGACTATTTTAGTTATTAAAACAATGTAAATGTTGTTTTTGTCCTTTAAGTATTGCAGATGGTATATCGACACTTTTATTTTCGCACCTATATGCGAAGTGCTTCGATTATTCTAGAACCGTGTATATGAAGAAAAGGAATGGACATGTTGTTATATTAAAGCTTTATTTCGATTAAGTACTAAAACTCTCAGCTATTTGCACTTAGTATATTTATCGTAGTTTCCTTTTTAGGCACACAATCGAGGCTTTAGTTTGGGCATGTATCTACTGCTGGTACAGTCGAGTTCTCCAATATCTATACAGACAACCTTTCAAAAATACCTGTACACAGGCTTTATTATTACTGACATAAGACACATGTGTAGATATTTTTGAAAGGTTGTCTGTATAGATATTGGAGAACTCGACTGTACCTATAATAACTATATCTATGTACGAGTTTATTGAAACCCAAGGATTGTTTGAAGTGAAGTGATTGAGTCAAGATGAACCCAAATACGATTGAGCGATCCATTTCCAGGATTAGTTTAATTGAATCAAACCTTACGCTGGGCTTCGCTAACCCGAGCGGAATAAGCGTTTCGTACGGTTAATAGGGATCCCTAATGTTATTAGATGTAATATTCCATCATCTGTCAAATATGCGCAGAATGTAAAATGCAATACTCTTTGACTTATGGAGGTAAAATGGGTTACAGGAGGGACAACTTTCATACTTAAATACATATCAATATACACGAACGGATCAAGTTAAATAAAAACTTGTCTGAAATAACCAGCTCAACACTTCCTCTACTTCCACTGTAGGTAACTTACTTGCTTTGTGTGATGTTGAGTTCTGTGGTGAGTAAATAAATAAATATTAGTGGACAATCTTACACAAATCGAACTAGTCCCATGGTAAGCTCAATAAGGCTTGTGTTATAGGTACTAGACGACGATATATTTAATAGATAAAATAATAACAAAGATAACTGATAGGAAAACTGCGCTTAATGCATATCATGGATTTGTGGGATCCAACCTACGCTACGGTATTTTGCTATGGGGAAACTCCTCACACATAAATCGCACTTTTGTCGCACAAAAACAGTGTATCCGGGCAATAGCTAATATCTCACGAAGAACATCTTGTAAAGACACTTTTATAAAATTGAAGTTGCTAACAGTACCCTCCTTATATATTTACGAACCCTGTGTATTCGTAAAGTTGCATCCTGATTTGTTTAAAAAGAAATGCGAAACCGTGCACTTCAATACGCGATATCCCAATAAACTAATGCTGCCCAATATGCACACTGCAATGAAAAGCCGTTGCAGTTACGCCATGTGCGTTAAAATATACAATAAACTGCCCGAGAGTATTACAGATCTACCCTTCAATAAATTTAAAACTAAATTGTATGCTACGCTTGTAAATCAGTGTCACTACTCTTTAAAAGAATATTTCGCGATACGTCCTTAATTATAAGTATTATAACTACTTTTATACTCAATTAATTTATTTTCGTTTGTTTTATTTTTTTATCAGCATGTATTTTTATTTTTAGGTAACATGTATTTTGCATGGCTTCTTAAAGCCTAAATGTATGGCCTCACAACACTAATGTAACACCATAATGTACCACATTTATCGCAAATAAAATATTTCTATTTCTATTTCTTAAATACATAGAAAACATCCAAGACTCAGAAACAAATATTCATGCTCATCACACAAATATGTGCCCTTACCGGGATTCGAACCCGGGACCTTCAGCTTCGTAGGCAGCGTCACTACCCACTAGGCTAACCGGTCGTCAAAAAGTAAGGTCGCCAGAGCTCCGGAAAATGCACTAGCATAGCGCAGCATATACAATAAATAAATAAATTTTAGGGGACAATCTTACATAAATTGAACTAGTCCCAATAGTGAGCTCAATAAGGCTCGTGCTATGGGTACTAGACGACGATGTATCTTAAATAATAACTTACTCTCATGCATCTTATCTTATCTAGTTGAGGGCCCTTTCGGACTTCGACCCATTGGGATCTCTTGTGCATTTGCCCTCCCCTTTATAGCTACTCCCAAGCTCGCTCCATCATTTCCACAAAGCGGATGATGCAGCTCAGTGGGAGCACCCTGAATTCCTTTGGTTGCGGGTAGCCGTTACCAAAGAGATTCATTCTTTGTCTGGCAAGGGCATATACTCTCATGCATGATCAGACTTTCCGTTTTCGGCTTGACGTAGACGTTTTATACACATCTTAAACTTTTAAACATTAGTTTGAGTTGGGGGGTTAAAAATTGTGTACAAAACAGGACTTGTACCCTAATTTCATTTCAAAATTATCCCTATAGGGGAAATGTTGCTAATTAAAAAAGTAAATCTCATAAAAAAATGTTAGTCATTAAAACATCGTTTATAAAGTCATAGTTTGGCGAGTTTATATGAAAGATATTAAAATGTATTTTTTTTGGAGTAAATATTGAAATTAAAACTCCGAATTTCACGCGCAGCTAATATAATCTGATATCCAACGTGACTTCAATAAAAAACAGCCGTCAGAAAAACGAATGAGTTGGAAATCCTAAAACGCCGCAGACATGGAAGTCGTTAGGGCGTGCCTATTAATCATTTATCACTCGTCATTAGGGCCACTGGTGAGCGCTGAGGATCTGAATTATTGTTATTACGGGCCTGAGTCTTTGTGAGTATGATGAACGGAAAAGTAGGCTTTTTCTTTAGCCGCCATGCATGTGTACGGAGCCATTTATGTGTCGAATAGTTTTGATTAAGCTATGAAGTGTCCAGTATAAAGTTAGCTCTAAATGGCTCAACAATTAAAGTCCGTGACTGTACAAGCTCTTTCGTGGAGAAAATTAATGGTTTTTGAATTTAGATTGTTTATGTTTACTCAACTTTTTTGTTGTTTCCACATGAGTAATAATGTATTTTCTTTAATTTATATGACTACTAGATGCAAAGAACGCAGGCAAACCATAGCCAACCATCCATAAAGTGCATTATGGCAAATATGTGTTCCTGGGTCAATGAATCTCAGTGACCCAATCTTAGAAAATAAATCGGAGGTTAATAATAAGTATTATTTGATCAGCAATCATTTTCAAAATAGTACTGCATCTCACCTTCTCAATCGGATTCACTTCTGCACTTCAACAAATTCTTCAAACACATTCCACGTTAAGAATCTAAATCTCCACCATCAAAGCTTCCCACGCTGAAAAGAAATTCCTAACGCTACACAATACCTCGCCCGTCGCCCACCGGCATCCGCGCGACATCCGTGCGGCATCCGAAGGGGATTCACACTACATCCGTTTCGTCCGCTGTCGGTCGTTGTCGCCCGACGTTTCAAAGGGCTTAGCTGTGAGCATTATCTTTAATCTATGCTGATATATAGTTGTGCATAAATTGTGAAGACCGTTTCAACAGTACCATGTGTAGGTATAATGTCAATAAATTAAATCACTAAACACGGCCCGCAGTGAAATTGTTAAACTAATCAGTTTTATCTACACACATAATATAAACCCGCTAAAATGCGTTCAGAAACTGGCAGTAACGACCAGCATTATATCAATAAGATTTATACAAATAATTAACTTGTCTCTGGCTGTAGGATATTTTGTACGTATATTCATTATGATATCGATATTGATAAAGTAGGTACTTAATGACTTTCAAATTTCGAAACGTTGCCCAGAGGTCAGAGCCTTCGATGCTGTTCGATGGAAATCTAGTTGGTCATGATTTGAAATCTAGTTGGCCATGGCGGTGCAATGGCGGTCATTCTAATGGTTCCCGAACACATCATTGAAGATTTATGATATGTGTGTAGATAAAGTAGTGAATGCAACTTTACTTAATTAGGCCTTAAAACACTCGTGGATCCTATTATGAAACTAGCGTCAGCAAGTGTTTTAAGGCCTCTCATTATGTACAGACACATAAACTACTATTTGTTGTCCGTCTGTCCGTATGTCACAGGCATTTTACTCGAAAACAATAGGGTGTATTTGTTAGCCGCTACATAGTTTTGTAATAAAAATGACAAAAAAAAATTTTTTAGGGTGCACTCCATACATAAAACTAAAAGTATTTTTTTTTTTCATTGTGACCCCACGTGTGCACATCAATCGATAGGCCTTTTAAAATAATTTCTTAGCATTTTTTTTGATTAAGTGAATAGAGTCGGAGATATCGCCCCGAAAGTCACTAAAATTCTGTCCCCCCCCTCTAATTTTTGAACGGTGTATTTAAAAAAAATTAAAAAATTCATGGACGTAGGGCTTATTAATTTCATTCACCGAAAATTATTTTGAACAAGATCGGTTCAGAGGTTTTCGAGATATTGCTGAAAAACTGCCTTCCTCAAAGAAAAGGATGTATGTGCCGTAAGATTTCTGTGACGATACGACCTTTTTAATAGGCACGGAACGGAACCCTTCCTTTTGCGTGGTCCGACACGCACTTAGCCGGTTTTTTCTTGAATGGCGGGCGGTTAGAGGAGGTTACTAACAGGAGCAAATATTTAAAAGGACGCTTCCTTAGAGCATCTGCAGTAACCCCTTGTGTCCAATTTATTTTATTTTTTTTTAATTAGAAGAAATTTTGATCTAAAGTTATGACCTCCAAGTAATGTATCTTGGCACCTCGAGATAGCACAGCAGTCAATGCGGATTTTGAGGTAACATCATGGGCGAACTGTTTTAGAATGTGCAATTAAAGCCCTTTCATATGATATCCGACTTCGCCTAACTATACTTTGAATTTATCCCCCCCCCCCCCCCCCCCCCACCCCTCTTATACGTCCTTTTTTATAGAAATTAAACATATATATTTCAGTTTTTCATTTTTCATACACGTGAATTAGCTTTGTTTACAACTATTTCAAATTTCAAAATTTGACTTTGTGACGGACAGACAGACAAACAGAGGGACGGAGTCGCACCATAAGGGTTCCGTTTTTACCTTTTGGTCCGGAACTCTAAAAATGCTGGTAATTTTAATGCATGGTACGATTCTCTTCCACTCAGAACGAATGTGTCCGCCATTGCAAATTGCAGGCAATGACGGGCCGTTGGTAATTAATCGTTACAGTGAGCGTGCGGGCGTGAGAAATCGATGGCGGGCCTCTCGTGACGCGGAGAGACCGCTGCGGCAGAAGCCTTAGTTACATTGTGGTTTCAGCCACATACAAATAATAAAGACGTAAAATGTGGAGATACAATCCGGGGGACTACAATTTGTTGTTCTTCAAGGAAGTCAAAGTGATTTATTCTTCAATTTAGGCATATTACATGCACCAATGAATATCGATAAACTAACACCGGTTCGGAAAGAAAACCTCTGGCCTCGAGAAGAACCGGCGGCGTAAAAAAATCGGCGAGGTATCATTTTTCAAAGCAGTATACAATGTATCATTTCAGTATCAGAGTATTATAAAATTATAAAATTACATTGCTACAGTAGAAAGCCTATTTATTTTGCGATAGATTTCTAGTGCAGGATATAGAGTGAGTGAGTGTAGAGCAATAGAGTGTATCAATTCTTAAAGGGTCCGCAACGAGCATGTGACACCCCTGGAATTGCAACCGTCCAAAGGCTATGATGACAGCTTACTATCAGCCGTAAGCTTGTTAGCCACCGACATGGTATAAAAACCGGCCAAGTGCGTGTCGGACCACGCAAAACGAAGGGTTCCGTGCCTATTAAAAAGGTCGTATCATCACAGAAATTTTACGGCACTTATGTCCTTTTCTTTGAGGAAGGCAGTTTTTCAGCAATATCTCGAAAACCCCTGAACCGATCTTGTTCAAAACAATTTTCGGTGAATGAAATTAATAAGCCCTATGTCCATGAATTTTTCCATATTTTTAAAATACACCGTTCAAAAATTAGAGGGGGGGGGACAGAATTTTAGTGACTTTCGGGGCGATTATCTCCGGCTCTATTCACTTAATCAAAAAAAAATGCAAAGAAACCTTATATTTATTTTGAAAGGCCTATCGATTGATGTGCCACACGGGGGGTCACAATGAAAAAAATTTTTTTGACTTTTAGTTTTATGTATGGAGTGCACCCCTAAAAAATTTTTTTTTTGTTATGTTAATTACAAAACTATGTAGCGGCTAACAAAATACACCTTTCCTCAAAATTTTATTCAAATACACCTTATAGTTTTCGAGTAAAATGCCTGTGACATACGGACAGACGGACAGACGGACAGACGGACAGACAGACAGACGGACATGACGAAACTATAAGGGTTCCGTTTTTGCCATTTTGGCTACGGAACCCTAAAAAGACAGTTTCATTGACGTGCGTCCGAAGTCTCATTCCAGGCGTATTAGTCCATCTCCTTCACCCAATAACCCGGTTCATTCAAATTCCATCAACCAGCTATAGAATGGACCTTGGGGATGAACAATTGAACATGTTATACTACTTATACTGTGTATAATATAATGCGTGGCAGTGACACAGTGATTGTTACAAGCACATACAGCATTGCGCAAAGATTAGTTAAATTCAACGAACTCTCATGATAATTATGCAAGACTTTGTCTTTCTCTTTCATGCTGTGTGTATATATAGTAGTTATGAAATGACTGACTGACGGGGGAAATATTTTTTTTGCCGCAATATATTTGCAGATAAACAGAGCTATCACTTGATATCGGCTTATCTGTGCCTGATAAAATTGATAGTGAGTTATTTTTACTGACTTACTATAATAATGCACAGACACGATTCACATGATGATTTTGTTGTATGATGCCGAGGAGTGTCCTGCTTTTATTGTAGAGTTAAGATTATTAAATGTGGTCAACTTTTTATAAAGCTGTCATTGGAGTTTGAATCTCTTACCTTGGGTGATAGGTTTCTTTTTGAATGAACTACTTTGATACAATTCATCAAAATATGAACCACATTTTTTTTTTGTAGAAGGCCACAAATAAAAATGTATGTACGTCCAAGCCAATTGCATTTCATTATTTTCTTTTCGTTTGATCCAAATAAGGCTCAACCGCTAAATGTCTCCTAGATTTGCAAGATCCTAGTTCTCCTCGTTTGTACTTTTAATCAGTTAATTTGGAATACACGCCTATCTATGAAATGTAAATTTTAAGAGTTTCCTTGGAAATCCTTTCCGAAAATAGGTAATAAATATCGATTGTCGTCATAACAATAGTTAGATGATTTCCACAGTATGCTATAAATTACTTCGATACACATCTTGACAAAAAAGTGACAATGCACGATGTTTGAAGAATTGAATTTGTCACTGGTAACCCTAGCACTCAAAACAAACAAATATAAAGACTAATAAAATTCCAAGTTGCTTTTTTGAACCGTGGCCATTTTTACCCGACTGCCAAAGGAGGAGGGTAATGTTTTTCGCTAGTTTTAGAAGCCACTTGCCGCCGTGTTGAAACTAAAATCATTGTATAGATTCTAATGGTTTCCCTGCGTTTTCAGGTGTTTCGTAGTGTTGCAACTAATAGGTGACTATCGTCAGATATAGCAATGCCTTCGCTTTTATGCAGTGCCAATACAATCCTATGAATTGTATGTGCTAAGTTTGGACATTTACTAATGTAAATTACAAGTGATTGCTACTGTTTTTAGCTTCTCTGTGTTTATTAAAACTGATATTACAAAGAAATATTACATTACAACACTCCACAAAATCTCCATCTTCCTTTCATTATTTGATGAGTATGTTGCATTATCTTCGCTGCCCAAAGGTTGCCCGGAAGAGATCGCTCCTTAGCGATAAAACCATCTGTTGTTTATCTCTGTCTGTATTCGAATTTTACCATGAACTAATAATAAACAGACATTTATTGATTGACTTGATAATGACTTATTAAATGATTTCCAATCAACGTTCCTTTTATGCGTTTGTTTTGAATATTCGAGACTACGCCATTGTATTACGAGGCTCATTTTGTCCGCTATAATTTTAAATAAATTTACTTTTTCTTCGCCACAGCTGCTATTTTAAATACAACCTTTGTGTATCTCAGTAATTTGTGTAAAATTAACATAATATTATTTTGATTCATGTTCTTAGGCAGCCCGTTGCACCGCGTCAAAGCTATTGAAATAAGAGTCAGACAAGTGAACATTTATATATCGCATTTTGGAATAAAATGTGACAAATCTTCAGAAGAATATTTTAGCAATTCAGCTAGTAATAACATACTCGTACTTGTGTTCAACAATTTATCGTTCGTTTTTCTATGAGTTTTTTGCGTGGTTCCATCTAAAAATTGTTTCCCAGAAATCAACATAATTTCGGGTTGGCGACCGTGTTCGTTAAAAAGTCCGTCGTCGTGTCCGTCATATCAATTTTATTGGTCGAACATTATTATCATTTTTGGGGTCTATTTGTTTCTTTGTATGCTACCAAGTGGCGGGAGTATGTCATACTATTGAAAAACATTTAATTGTATATGGTTTCTTAATCAATTCATTTTCAAAAATTTACACACTTGGAAAGTAAAACTAAAACCAAACTTTGGAATTTATTTCTATCCAGAAAAGTTTACGCATTCGTGCTTGGCCTTCTAACAATGAAAAAAATAGCTGGTTTAAATACGTATCTGAAAATAATTTCGTTTTGTCTCCTAGTTAGAGTTATAAATCTCTTGTTTTGGGTGATTTTTGTCCAATGTGTGCTTGTTATTTTGCTATCTATATTTACCGTTCACATGCGCTGATACCAACTGACCGACACTTCTCGTCCATGTTCTATAATTGAATAAATTTCCAATTTCACCCGGGCTCGGCTACACAGACAGAATACCATCGATTATTAATTAGCAGGAAGATGTGGATATTACGAGGCTAGCGTGTTGGCTGAAGCCTATATCGGGGTATCGTGTTGTGCTTCTTATAATTACCCAAGTGTTAGGTTGGTGGGATCATTTATTGGACCAAATTTTTTTTTGATGCCTATAAAAACGCCCGTTGTTCATTTTAACCCATATTTTTTTACTTATTCGGATAATCTTCAAAAAAATATTATTTTCCAATTCATAATGACATATGCATACTCAAATGATGACCATTATCGAAATATTTGGGCTCAAAATAATATAAAATAAATGTTTGGTAACGCAGTGGACATTATTTTTGAGGGGTCATGGGGACTGGTAAGGCAGTGGTAATTTGAGTACCAAATGTGACTTTTGTAATAAAAAACCCAGGGCGGTGGGAAAATTCATAATAAACAATGAGGCCCGGTTGAGAACTAACGTAACTCTACTAGGAAAATATTACGAGACATCTACTTTTTTTTAAAAGTGTTTATAAGTTTTCATTTTTTATAATTTATAATTGTATACTTTTGTATAGATATATTATTAATAAGACATTCTGTTGCAAATCTATTATGACCTGTAAATTGATATTTACGAATCAAGAAACTGAAACTGAAACTGACACATCTCTATTTTAGGCACTAAAAATAATTTTGGCCCTATTATCTATATTATAATCTTGGGGCATTCTATCTGTACAAAGATGTACATTGTTTTCTGCAAGATGCGCGTGCACTTTGCACTAGCCCAAAATAATGTAATTAACCTCGCGCACGCATCACTGTATCCGACGTGTAATTATAAATATATACTCGTAAGTGTAGCATAAATCAGTGTACGATTGACCAGCTAGAGTGAATCACCTTACCTCTAATTGACACTTTACTGCATCTTTATACACTATATTTACATGTTAAAGTGTACGGATTGAGTGCACGATCCGCTATGAGGGGGGCGTGGAGCGTCCATGTAAATTGCATTTGTTTTATATGGACGTTGCAGGCCTAGAACGCTCAGAGAGGCAGGGCACAGCGGAATGCCATATCGCTCTCATATTTGGAGCAGCCCAACTGGGGAAGTCGCGGAGGCATCTAAGGCCATGATCTCCTATAAATCACGCCATACGCTGCGTCACAGTGCTTACTATGGAGATGTACTGTTGTGGCCGACGACCAACACGCAGCGCTGTACTGCGTGATTTATAGGAGACTATGCATAGCCTAAAGGCCTCCAAACTAAATTGTTCGCGGCGCGGGGTCGTAGCAGCGCGGTGACGCGTATATATTTATACCGCACAGGTGGGCGGCGCGTCGCGCGCGTGTCTAACGCGGTAGTAACGCGGGCCCGCCGCGGTAGCAACGCGTGTCCAGCGCGGTAGCAAGGCGGGCCCGCCGCGGACCCGAGCGCGACCGCGTTCGATGCGTGTTTGAAGTGTAGTTTCAATGCTTTACAACTTGCGCGGGCCCGCGATCAATGTATTTGGGACATGGCTATTACTAGCGATGAAAATATGGCTTTCATCCATTCTGAAAGTTCATTTTATATATCAGTCAATGAATTTTGAAATCGGATAAGTAGTTCCGGAGATTATAGAGGGTATAATCTTCATACAAGCAACAACAAAAGTGTGATTGATTTATTGGTTTTGAGTTTGAGATTAAGTACCTGTACCTACATCTATGATACCAGAAAGCTGACGAATACAAAACCTTTTTTTCCCAAATTTAAAGCATAGATACGACTTAGGAACAAGGAAAGGAGATAAAATTAATTTTGCAACGTGTCTTTGCGACCTTTGTTCTCCCTCCGGGCTGCACCCATTGTTCTTCTGTTTGTTTTGAGACGTTTTGTTCCGTGACAAAGGTTTAATGTAGGTCATAAACTAAAGCTATCATTCGCAGGCCATTTACTGGACACGCCTTTTCTTTCTATGATCATGTTTATTGTCATCGTTAGTTTATTTTTTAGACGTAAGCTGTTGTATACCTAGCCTGAGAAACAAACGAACACTAGTTACCTCGGGATGACTATCCACCAAAGATGTGCGAAATTGTGATTACATAAGTACATTTAATTTTGACCTTTAGGTGTGTATGTCAGTAAAAGCGAAATACCAGATAAATTAGTAAAAGCGAAAAAGTCGTTCTTGGGAAATTGTATAAAATTCTACAATAAAATTCCAAAACACATTACCGAACTTACTGACTCTAAATTCAAATCTGTCGTAAAACGGACACTTATTTCAAAAGCATATTATAAGATGAACGACTACATCATGGATAGGGATATTTGGCAGCGATAAAATCCTGCACTAGAAATCTGTCGTAAAATAAATAGACTTTCTACTGCAGCAACAATGTAATTTTAAAATTTTATAATACTCTGATACTGAAATTATATATTGTATACTGTTTTGAAAAAATGACACCTCGCCGAGTTTTTTACGCCGGTTCTTCTCGAGGCAGAGGTTTACTTTCCGAACCGGTGGTAGTTTATCGACATTCATAGGTGCATGTAAATCACTTTGACTTTGACTTTGACTTTGACATCTTCGCACATTCTTCCTTATACTCGTAGGATCACTTCGTTGTCCAATGTCCATCTGTTTCGCAACACCTTTTTTGCCAAATTGAAATTAATACCAAATACTCAGCAGCTCTGGAGTCCCCCAAGGGACTTAGAACAAACATAATCGATAGTTTTCCATCTGAAGCCTTGTTATAAAGTAGTTACTGTTAACCAAGAATAAATTTTTTTTAGGCAAACAAAGTTTAGGATGCTTTATTATATGTATAATAAAGGTTCCGATTGTTGTTTCAGATCTGCGAGACGGCGGCAGCGCGAGTTCGGTTTTAAAAAGGTGAGAGCCATTTCAGAGTATAATCTATCTATCTATCATCATCATCATCATATCAGCCCAAAGACGTCCACTGCTGAACATAGGCCTCCCCCAAAGAGTGCCACGGTGACCGGTCCTGCGTCACCCGCATCCAGAGGGCTCCAGCGACCTTTATAATCTATACTAATATCTTAAAGAGGAAAAGTCTGTGAGATTGTAAGTTGGTTTGTTGTGGGCAATCTCCTGAACCGCTTATCAGATTTCAAAAATTCTTTCACCTTTGTGTAAAACGGATTTTCTGAATGAATAAATAAGCTATATTTTATCCCACTGGTTTGCCTAGGTTCTTTGCAATACGCGAGTGCAAGAGTGAGTAATAAAACTGCAAACAAAAATACATGAAGCAGTCTTCCAAATTGGGTATCTACTTTTCTAGAAAAAAAATATAATTCTATTTAGTCCGTCAGTTAGATTATCAAAAAATACTGGACACTAATTTTCTATTTTGTCAATCAAACAAAAAATGGGTAAGATTTAGCCCGTTAAAGTTCCCGTAAAATGTGTACCATAATGTGACGTCACGCGGAACTTTAACGGGCTAATATCTTCATAATTTTTCGTTTGATACACATAATAAAAAATACATATCCAATATTTTTTGATAATCTAACTGACACAAAAAGTCAAAGTCAAAGTGATTTATTCTACAATTTAGGCATATTACATGCACTTATGAATGTCGATAAACTACCACTGGTTCGGAAAGTAAACCTCTGCCTCGAGAAGAACCGGCATAAGAAACTCGGCGAGTCATTTTTTCAAAACAGTATACAATATATCATTTCAGTATCAGAGTATTATAAAATTTTAAAATTACATTGCTACAGTAGAAAGCCTATTTATTTTGCGATTAGATTTCTACTGCAGGATTTTATCGCTACGGAACCCTTCGTGCGCGAATCCGACTCGCACTTGTCCGCTTTTATTTATTTTAAGGCATTTTTTTATATTTTTCTTTGTTCTATGGAGGCTTGTAGCGTTAGGGTAGTCAGAGTCACATGCACATTTCTCACCTTTTCCTGATTTGATTTGTCGTGTTGACAGCTAGAGAGAAAAATACGGTCACACAGCGCTTCCTTGGGAACTCTGTGAAAATGACACCTCGCAGAGTTTTTTGCGCCGGTTCTTCTCGAGGCAGAGGTTTATTTCCGAACCGGTGGTAGTTTATCGACATTCATAGGTGCATGTAATATGCCTTAATTGAAGAATAAATCACTTCGACTTTGACTTTGACTCTGGCGAATTTTAAATTGGGAACCTTACCTAACACTAAGAACAACACAACATACCTACAGAGATTTTTGTAAGATGGAGGTACTTCCACTATCGGGAAACGCGTGTGGAATAAGCTTCGTACCTACAGTCGATAGAACTGACAAGAGGCACCTTTTGTTCAGTCGCCATCAGATATATCGGAGAGTCCAAAGTGTTCACAAATATCTGTACACGTGTCTATTGTCGAGGCATTAGAGAAGTGTTCAGATATTTGTGAACACTTTGACCGCCTTATATATCTGATGGCGACAGTACCATACCGCTTTAACATCGTGTTGCCGTAAGAAGTTTTCAAACTTGTAAAACGAGTATCATGTTCAGCCAGTTATGAATTCGACTGTACTATTTCAAGGTCAAACAATTGTTTGTCTTGCGGTATATTTAAGGTGGACTTTCGACCAGCGCGGCTCCGGCGTCACTAAAGCCGGGTCCGCTGCGACCTGTTTTTGTGTTTTTCTAACACCTAACATGTTTTGCCAATCAAAACAAAACCCTATTTGTTTGCCCAAACTGACGGATAACATGTTAGGTGTTAGAAAAACACAAGAACAGGTCGCAGCGGACCCGGCTTTACGCGGCGTCAGTGACGCGGCGATAGAGCGATAGTAGGTATAGTCCAGGCAATGAACTGACAACTTGTATGGAAAAAATGTCAGATTTGGAAATAATTTATAATAGCAAATTTTTTTAATGTAACGGATATATTATCAATTAAATAGTTACCTAGAGGCAAAATCCAACAAAAAATCAGAGTTCGCTCCTAAAAAGTGCGGATAAATATTTTTTTTTTTTATCTTTATTTAGGTTCATTTACATTTGCTTTAAAATATGCAATATAAATAAAATAAAAAAGACAATGAATGTTTAAATTTTTTTTTAATTTGATGAATACAAGATTATAATTAACATTAACTAAGATAAATTAAAACTAAGTTAAATCTAAAAAAGGCCCTCGAGGCATTGTACCGAGGATGCTGGCGGCATTTCCTCGCTGAATTGCAATGCTGATGCGTTGCGCGAGAAAGCCGCCAGCTCTTCGGTCACCAGTTACATCGACCAGACGTTTCGCGATTTCTGCAAATAACTTATGCGCACTGGGACCCCACGGACCGAGGGTCTCGACGCCAAAGGGTACAAAGTCGTACTCTCTGCCGAGGCCTCTATATTTATTACATTTCAGATTTTCGGCGTTTTCCGCCGCTGCACCCGCTTTAGAAGTAGTTCGTTGGAGGTGAGACAGTGCCAGTGTGTCTACACATGTAGCGTCCCACACAAGCATCCGTCCCAACCTCCATGGAACCAGAGACACACCATCAGGTCTTTTGCCATCATCTCTGACAATGCCAGGCGGCTCAAGAAGAGCAGGCACATTGATGCTGGCAAGAGACCGGCGGATTATGTCATTAACTGACGCATGTCTTGAAAAGCGGCCTGCACTTTTTTGACAACAAAGTCCGTGGTGACCCAGTCGGTCCACGTCCGTGCCACAAGGGCATATGTGTGGAGTGCATACCGTGAACCCAAGCCGCAGACCAGTCGCCAGACGAAGAGAGGTCGGATCCAGGAAGGTACCGGTATTTGGAGAAGGATGGGCATGTAGCCAGTGACCGGCCTCTCTGGCTCCAACCGCCAGAAATCTTGCGCGATCTGAACCTGAACTGCGGCTCAGAATCGATTTGTAGGTTAAATCGCAATAAATATCGTCCCAGCTCCTTTGAGATTTTGGGTTATCTGGAAAATGTTTAATTTAAATCTATATAATTATTTCCGGGTGGAAAGTTTGTTGGATTCTTAAATAAAGCATCTCAGAATAACATTTTGGAATGAAATAAACAAAAAAAAACGCTATTACTAATTAACGTTTTTCGAAACCATATTTTGCCTGGAATAGTACTATACAGTACGGAAATGTATGAGGGAACGTTCGTGCGCAGTGTCAGCTGCCGTTGCGACAGTGACGCTTATAAAACGAAATAATTCTCTTCGCAAATACGATAATGTTTCGGATATAATCTCGAAGTGGATTTTTATTGACAGGGTTCCATATCAAGTTAGGCGAGGGTAGAATTAGACCCTTGTCACTCACATGACAAGTTGAGTTGACGCACTATCGATGTATTGATGGTTAGCTAGTGCCTGAAGCGCTCGCTTATAGTGCTACTCCTGAAATACAAACAACTTTAAAGATGGCAATTTTGCTATTTTGTTATTTATATTAAGGTTTACTATCCATTGTCGGCCCGTCATTTATTTGTGCGTATACGAGTATACTTTTCTAATTTAAGAAGAAAGAAATTTATCGTACAAAAAAATTACTTAATGCCATGTAGCATTCTCTACCAGTCACTAGACTATAATTATAACAGTTTTGTGAAAACAGAATCAAAGTTTTTTAAAGTATTCGAGATACCCGTGTGTAATGTGTTAAGAGAGACTGCAATTTCGTATAATGTTATCTCTACAAGTATTTTAAGGTAAGACTAACGTTAATAGTACATTATTGCCGTGGCCGGGAAGGAGGCAATTGCAGGCTGAGTATTTGTTTAAACGGACGAGCTCCGGCTAAGGCTAATATAGTGCTTTTCTCAAAAATGGGGGAATAATAAACTTTAAATATCGTTGTACAACGTGAAAATATTAATGATTTCCCGCCGTTTTTCTTTTTAAACCGAATCGCAAGTGTATTTTTCCACCGAAAAACGCAAACTATTTAAGACACATAGAAAAACACACGAGTTGAATTGGCTGAATACGACCTGTGCCGTCCTTTATATGCCGGTTTCAACTTTTTAAAAAGTTTGGTACTCGACAAATAAAGGAATTTATATGTAACATTCCAGGCGGCCTGCAATGTTTTTTATTTTTTGATTTTGATCTGACCTGAAACTATACACTTTACCTTCCAATATGTGGCGACTAATGTACATTTTGCGGGCCATTTTTGAGAAAAATTAATATATTGCTTTACGCAATGCTTACGCATGCAGTCAATGAAGAAAGATTTTCAGAATAAATGTAAACTTGAGATCAACCCAATATGTGTTCAGAAAGACCTCTTGTTATCTTAAGTGTTTTCAATATTGTTACATTTCATTGGAAGGTATCTAAACAAAACAATCCAAAGGTGACCTGTTTAAGAGTTTTTTTTTTTGATTAAAACATCCATAAAATTAGGATTCTGCTCCCTGAATATTATAGGTAAGACCTTTACGTCAGAATAAACAGAGCTTCTCCCCTTACAATGTTAAATGCATATAAAAGAACTGTGTTCTATTTTTAGCGATAATACCGCTTCTTGTTTGCCTCTGCTTAACATTCGCTGTTTTATATAGTGTGATATGTAATGAAAAGTATTTTCACACACGCTATTCAGAAAAAAAAAATTGTCGCCCTAAAATGACGGATTTTTTTTTCCAGTTTTTGCTATTCAGAAAAGAGTCATTGTTGCCCTCAAATGTGGGATTAAAATTGTCTTCATAGAAGGTGTGAAAAGCAGTATGTGCCCAGTCAGTAACAAAATTATTTCCATCGTGCGCGTAAACACTTGAATCCCTCGTTACGCTCAAGATTCTACTTTATTGTAGAATCTTTCGCGTCATTCAGGATTCACTATACCGCCCTCGCTCTAAATTCTATCATTTAGCCCCCTTGAGATACAATTCACTAATGTATCACATTGATGTAAAAATAATATTGAGTGAATATGGCTTAAGCACGCGTGGAATTAAGATAGTTCGCTTCTAAACTAATTTCTTACTTCTGTACGAACTACACCAATATTTTTCCTATATCATCCTAACTCAGCACGCATTGGCTAGGAAATAACCCGGGCGAAGTAAGCCCTCTATTACCAGCCAATTATGGGTCGCGGTGTGTTGCCGAATATCGAACATGATAACTTGCTACTGGCCTGTTTACTCAGTGGCAGGTCGAGTAGCTGGTGAGTAACTTTGAAGGAAGAATACTTGAAACGTCGATGAAATGTCTGTCGGCAATTCAAGGGTAAACCGTTTATTCGAATATATTATGCATTTTTTTTTGTATCTAGTGCTATGTATGACGTCAGAAGCGGACTTGTGTTCGGTCCTTAACGCTCAAAGGATAGTCATGGTCGCTCGATCATATAGCCCGTAAAAAACATACTCGTGCTGCAAAGTGAAATAGTTAATTTCATACAAGACTATCTATTTTTTTATGCCGTAGAACATAACATAATAATGATACACAATGTATCTGAAATCATGGACCCTAGGCATGACTAAAAACACACGAAATAAATATTCAAATATTGTTTACTTTGCAATGGACGTCAAAATAATTTAATTTCTCATTTAAGTTTAATAACTTTGAATACAATACTGATTGATAGTCAATATTTCCTTCATTAGCACGTTTGTATCAGTTTCGGAACTCCAAGCCGCGTTTTGTTGATCACGTTTTTTCCCCATATTTAGCTCCTGTTTAACTTAACGACTCGCCACTTGTTACTTGACTTAGTAAACGAGCCTCGCTATTAGTACACGATCAATCTCTCCCAATCCTGTTCAAATATACTTCGCCAACGCCAGATTAAACGGACCAGCAAAATCCAATCCAGTACTCAGAAATGCTTGCAAACATAGACTGGCGAGGTCAGCTTAAAACGGGCAAGATGTGAAAAATAAATCGAAGGTTTCGACGCAGGAAACGGTGGCTTGTTCCCTGGTTAAGGTCTGACCTTTGTAAATAAGGTAGTTAGTTTGGGATGTTTCGGGCGTTTTTGAGGCCAGAGGTTAGGTGGAATATTGGATTGATTGGGGCTTTGCTACGTGGAATTTAACATCACCGTTGCGATGCAAAGTGAAGGGATGCGATTACCTTTCAGGAAGATTACATTTGCCTACTTCGATCTTTTGTTTCCCTTGTACACTGCCAAACCTGCGGTTCTTACTGTGGTTATTACTTTTTGCACGGTGTTTTGTAATTTTGTGGGTTGACACAGTCATGTTATCATTACCTCGTCAGTGTTGTGGATCAAGTTAATAAACAAAAACTTATTTCTATGAAGTAACACTAAAGAAACACATTGCACGTGGAACTAATGACCGTTGGGACGGAAAGGTTCTCGAGTGGCAACCACGAACCGAAAGGCGCAGCGTGGGTAGATCCCCATCAAGGTGGATTGATGATCTGGTAAAAGTTGCCGGAGTCCGCTGGATGCAGATGGCGCAGGACCGGTCACTATGGCACTCTTTGGGAGAGGCCTATGTCCACCAGTGGACGTCTTTCGGCTGATATGTTGATGATGATGAAAAGGTTAAGAACTACTAATTTTTTAATTCTGATCCTGGCGACTGCGCCATACTGTTGAAACAAACGAATCAATGGTAACGTACAGTACAGTAGTAAGGGAAATGTATTCACGTAACACCGTAGAACTCTGTCGCAATTAACAAGCTGCCGTCACTCAAACTTGAATGATAATGTCACCGTATTGCGATAGAGTTCTACAGTGGTACGTGAATAGATTTCTCTTACTGTACGTACACATAAACAAATTGCGGCTGCATTTCCCAGACATATATAAATAAAATTTTACAATTATATGACACCTACCTGGTTTGGCTTTAGTATAATATTACAAATTGAGTTACATTCGGGTTGCCAATATACTTTGAAAATCAATTTCCTCACTACCATAGAGTGATACGATAGTATTTTACATTAATTGGAACAACGTGTATCAACACTACCAACCTAATAAATAGTAGGCACGCTAAAATTCGATATTTTGGTCACACACCTCCATTAGGTATTTGATTAATACCCGTATAAGCAATTCTCACCCTTATTCGATTGGCTTAAAGTCTCAATTCGTATGCTTTTCTACTAGAAGCCAGACTACGAAGCCATATACTCGTAAATTGATATAAGACCGTTACATGCAGGCCACTTGTTATTCGTTTACTTGATTTAGAGTCTTTTGCAGTGGTGACAAGGTTAAAAATTCTATACCGTGGTGTTGGCTTTCTATTTTGAATATGTCTGGTTTGCTGGTAGAATTCATACTGGGATAGATGAATATACTTTATTTAGCATAGAATCATGCCTTATAAAATTCCAGACGGTTATTTATTTAAATCCGAAGATTTTGAAATCATAATTATGTTGGGAAAGTAAAATCATATAATATGTTGTTATATGTCTCATCTTTTATAAAAAATAAATTGATTTACTGTCGCAAAAAAAAACAAAAAGCACATAATCGCACAGTAAAAATAATAATGTGGGTTCTTATATAAAATAACACAAAACAGAAAATACATTAGTGCGATAATAGGCTCGGCACTCAGCGTTTGCTGCGAGCCTGTCAGCGTGTTGTTGTGTGTGTCTTTCTATGTTTGCTGTTTGTTATGTTATTCAATCGTTCAAATAAGTATGTAATGGCTGGCTGCTTTCTTCTCGGACATCTTGTCGTCCAATAGCTTCCCAATAACCTTTAAGGAAACAAAAATCTTAGCTCTCCTCAAACCGGGCATATCCCCTAGTGACGCTTCCAACTACCAACCCATAGCTCTCTTGAGCAGTTGCTACAAACTCCTAGAAAGGCTGCTACTAAAGCGCATCGGGCCCCGGCTAGATAAAATAGTGCCCCCGAGCAAGCTGGTTTTAGGGCTGGTAGCAATTGCGCGGATCAGGTGCTAGCACACAACTTTACCTCTAAGTACTTGGGAGTCATCTTAGATCGTTCGCTTACATTTTTTCACTTCTCACGAAATTGTCAGGGAAACTGCAGACCAGGAATAATATCCTGTAGAAACTCTCTGGTACCTTTTGGGGAGCAAATGTGGACTGCCTGCGCACTTCAGCTTTGGCCCTTGCATTCTCTACTGCCAAATACTGCGCACCGGTTTGGCTGGAAAGTGCTCAAACGGACCTAGTCGACGTGGAACTTAACTAGGCAATGGCATTTCTGCCACTTTGCTACCCACACCCACTCACTGGCTTCCGGTACTTTGCAGCACCGAGGCTGAGAAGGGAAGAGGCATTACTAGAAGAGGCCCAGAAACTTAGAAGAAGTAGACCTTTCTGGACGTCAAGACTTTCTCAGCCCCGGCATCCATATACTCAAATCCCGGCATCCACCTTGCAAACTGGCAGAGGCCCTAATATAATCAGGACTAAGTCTTAAAGAAAAATGGACTCCTGGTTGGCAGTCAAAGACTAATGGAACTGTTAGTAGCCTTCTTTCGCCTGGTGTGAAAATGAAGGGCTTCAGTCACCCGCGTCATGAATGGTGCAAACTCAATAGACTGCGAACCTGGTTCGGTCGAAGCGCCCATTTTAAACATCTTTGTGGCTGGACTGACTCGCCTAGCTGTGACTAACGGGACTGAATGTTAATTTGTGTCATACCTGAGGAATGTATTTCAATTAATTTAAATGTGATTCTCATGCATGCATTAAATAATAATTCTGCACTTGCAAAAAAAACTATTTCACTGTATCTTATCACTTATTATGCACCACAAAATGGAAAGAACCTTAAATGGGTACCTAATGAACTTAACTAACAACGTTTACATTTTCATCCTAACGATATTCATCGATTGTTACGACTTTTGGTAAAGTAGGTATCGATTTCTATTAACATTTTTTTATTAACTACTAGCTTTTACCCGCGGCTTCGCCCGCGTACTAAGAGTAATGTTAACCGTCTACAAAAAAGGTGCATCTCAGTTTCAGTCTTTTATATATTTAGATCGACTCTACATAGACTCTGCATATCGAACATAGACTCTACATATCGAATCTACATATCGACTCTACATATCGACTCTACTGATCGACTACATATCGACTCTACATATCGACTCTACATATCGGCTCTACATATCGACTCTACATATCTGGACCCCCATATAAAATTTCACCCCCTCTTTTAAGGGGTTGGGTGCAGATTTCCAAAAAAAAATGATGCATGATGTTTTTGTTAGTCACAAATAGTCCGCATACCAATTTTTGGCTTTCTACCTTGAAAATTGCGGAATGCTCCATACAAACTTCCACCCCCCATTTTGGGGAAGTGGGGGGTTAGAAAGAGACAAAAAGTAGCCTATGTCACTCTCCATCCCTTCAACTATCTCCACTTAAAAAAATCACGTCAATTCGACGCCCCGTTTTGCCGTGAAAGACGGACAAACAAACAAACAAACAAACAAACAAACAAACAAACACATACACTTTCCCATTTATAATATTAGTATGGATTTAATTGTGTAAACATATGGGTGCAAATCTGAAATAAATGACTATTCAATTTAATTTTTAACATAAAGGCAAAAAAATTACCGCCGTTTGACCAAAAAATTGTGACCTCAATTGTTTCTATTTCACTGCAAACTTTTGACGTCAAACAGAAAGTTTTGACGTTGTATAAAAAGTGGCTCATTTGACTACCAGTCAATATCCCAGTTGTATTAGTACAGCCTGAGTCACATTAACTTTGTCAGGCTAAAAGTTTCTAAATGTCTCCTATCCTCCTCAGTTGTACACTCTTGACAGATTGGTCGTAGTTGTTTCAATGGCGTACGAGGTTGAGGGTACGCGTACAGTAAGGGAAATGTGTTCACGTACCACTGTAGAACTCTATCGCAATAAGGTGAAATATCACTCGAGTTTGAGTTACGGCGGCCCGTCAATTGCGACAGGGTTCTACGGTGGTACGTGAATACATTTCCCTTACTGTACATGTACATCTTCGTAAGTCATTTTGGCTTGAACTGCTTTCCTGGCAACGTCTCTCCATTTTCGCCGGTTTGTCTAAATATCTCTTATACGAATATAATAATAGGTACTTATATATCTACCTGCCTCGTAAGTATGTAATGTTACCCGCTTTATGCTCAAGCTAAGCATAACAACCAATTTTTTCCATTTCAGAGTTACAACAAGATTTGGCCTCACAAAAGCTTTGCTTACCCTGTATTTTATTTTGAGCCTTATTGTTCTTGAAATAAGGTTTGTAACAACCATTACCC
Organism: Epinotia nisella; assembly: GCA_932294315.1. Lineage (NCBI taxonomy): Eukaryota > Metazoa > Arthropoda > Insecta > Lepidoptera > Tortricidae > Epinotia > Epinotia nisella. Next base: position 11,980,489 of record OW028694.1, read on the forward strand.
AAAAACAACTCGAGACACAAATGTTTACACATTTTCCTTGAGACTACTTCCTTTGCTGTCTTGTGAGAGTTTGTGAGATTGCAGTATCGTATTTTCTCCATCTTAAACCTACCTACCTACCATTTCTGTACAAGTGGCACTGAAAATTTAATCTTTATTTATCTATTTAAACTTAATTGCACAAACAAAAAAGTACAAAAGATGGACTTAATGCCTTAAGACATTCACTACCAGTCAACCGCAGGGCTAAAAAGTTGACCAAAAAATCAAAACGTGACATGCTGTCCTTCAAGATCGACCCCATGAACTGGGAAAATCAATCTCAGGACCGAGACCTCTGGAGAGAGACACTATGAAGGCGTGATACTACACGATAACGCCTGCACGGCTATCACAAGACGGCGCGTGAGCTCTCTCGATTTTTCTCGCACTATACCTCTCTTTCTAAGTGTTCTAATAAAAGAGAGACGTATAGTGCGAGAAAAATCGAGAGAGCTCGCGCGCTGTCTTGTGATAGCCGTGCTGGTCCCACAAACGAGCATTGAGACACTAACGTACTACTGTCCCTCTAACAACACTGTGTATTACATTTACATGCCATACATATGCAGGAGTTGTCGCTCGCGTATTGGCCTCCCAAGCCACGTGCGCAGGTGCCGAACTTTTATGGATGCTGCTTAAATTAGTATTTTATTATGTAACTATTGTAAATACTTTTTATATGAGTCAACGGAAATGATTAAACAGACATCGTATCTAATGAAAATCTAAGCCCTGCTGACACGAAGTGCAAAAGTCAGAGGTGCGCCGGCTCACGTCGTTGATGTCTTTTATATTGGAGTCAACGCGACATCCTATTGGTCAAATTCATTATAGTCCAATAAAGGCGTCACGTGATTGGTCGAATTTATTTTAGTTGTATAATAATTATTTCAGTTGAGTTGGGAGCTCCATCGAAAAAAAATATGTGGTTTTAGTTTAGTGTACGAAGTCTTAATTCAAACATTAAAGTCGACGAGTATAAAAAAATCTTTTATAGATGCTAATGGCCAATATATCTGTATTTTGAACGTTTGGTTCTACCCAGTTGAGTGTTAGTGCTATCGATTTTGTAATCCCAAGGCCTCGGGCCTCGCCTAAATACTGCGAGGCCTGGCACCGAGCCAGTGTTGCACATCATTGCAACCTGCTCCAGACGGCCCTCGATTAAGTGTACGTTAAGTTTTTTACATTTGTTTGCGGGTATGAACAAATTGAATGCCGGATGGGGGTGAAATTTAAATTGCAAATCTTGGACTGTGCATAGTGATTCATAAAGCAGTGAAGATAAAATACACTAGTGGCTCTATGAGCTGTAGAACTCGGGACTAAAAAAAAATCGCTAACTGAAAAAAAAATACTATAAAATGATTGAGCCATGTAATGTAAAACACTATTCCCTTAGAGCATAAATAACTGGAGTAGCCTTTCAGTAACTTACCCCTCTGTAGAAAACCTTGAAAAATGTGCAAAAAATCATACAAAGACAATTTCACAATCGATTAATGGTCATTAACAAAATCGCCTCGCAAGACAACACTGATCATAAAAATGCCCGCATGTTGCTGTAAGCACTTGATATTATAAACGTTCAACCACTTCAAGCTTTCAATATACAATTGAGTTTCAATATCCTATTAAGATGCTCCCCCCGCCCCCGCAAAATTCGGCAGAAATCTTTGTACGCAAATACGACATAAGGCTACTCCAGTTATGTGTGCTCTAAGGCTATTCCTAATTAACGAAAGAACAAATTGTAAAAGCTATACTTAACTCATTTATTTAGCTAATAAACCTACCATTGTCGTGACCTTTCATTTCAGAATACCTGAAGATATGGCCAATTGTGATCGTTAGTGGTAGAAACCCCTGTAGTGTTGTGCACCGTAATAACCTTAGGTCCTTCTGTAAAAGTTTGACAGGGGTTTACAATATCCGTCCATTTTTAGTATTCGAATAATGTGAATAGTAAATTTTTCTTTATTCGAATTCTGAAATTGAACCATATTAATAAATTACACACCTATTTTTGTGTTTCATATCTATTTTTAATAGTTATATCTATTATATATATCGTCATATAATAGATATAACTACTAAAAATAGATATGAAACACCCAAGACTCAGAAACAAATATTCATGATCATCACACAAATTTTTGTCCTTACCGGGATTCGAACCCAGGACCTTCAGCTTCATAGGCAGCGTCACTACCCACTAGGCTAACCAGTCGGCAAACAATGATATGTTACCTTTTATCCAAACGAATACCAATCTTTACAATAAGACCTCCATGTCGCAGCCAAAGTTCCAATCATGTTATCTAGTTCCAAGCGCCAGCTTTAGAATTCTAAATCAAAGTTTGTGAAACACTAACTTCATGGTGCAAAATAAATTGAAACATGTAATATTCATTCGCCGTCACTACTCTAACTTTTTGATAAGCTGAGTAGTTACTCGTAGATAGAGTTCGTATATTGGCTAGATGGCTAACATATGTGACTCCATTAAATTTTCGAACTTGTTCAGTATTTATTTATTTAATCTATATTGCACAAAAGAAGAACTTGTCGCACAAAAGGTGGACTTAATGCCGCAAGCATTTTCATAACTATTAGTTTGTGCAATAAATCTATAGGTGGACTTAATTAAAAAAACACTGTCAATAGCGATACTTATATAATTCATAGATTAAGGCTCGAGTCTTTCTTGCGAATATGGCCAAAGTTAGGAGTTATTCTAATTCTTCTCTTCTTGTTATTAGAATGTAATTTATATATTACAAGTTTATTACGTTTTCCGTGAGTCATCAACGGTGCTGGCTGAAAATCAGCGCTGCACGTGTCTGACAACTCAGCATAGTGGCCGGTTCAATGCCGCAGAGACACACCTGTTTCAAGTTTTATGTGTGTTTTTTGTTTTTTTTTTATCGTTTAATACAATACAATACAATACAATACAAATACTCTTTATTGCACACCTCACACAAACAAAGCAGTGTATATGTGTGTTTGTGTAGAAATTTATCATTCATTCTTCTATTTTTCTTCTTCTATAATACTTTGAACAACACGTGAGGCGAATTTTGTTTTTTACTGAAGTTAAAGTGAGCTTACATGGATTTTTTGTATGGGAATATGGCAGTTGAGTTGTCTGTTTTGATTATGATATCACGGCATTGACATAGCAAATGAGACAAGTCCAGTAAATTCACTGAATTCTTAATCGCCACACAAAATAACGTGGATTGGCAGATTTTATTCGTTATTTCAATTTTGCTTCTTGATTATGGCAAAATTACACTGTTTACTCAATAGTCAAATGAGACGTAATTTCATTCGTTATTTGCATAGGCTTAACGAATTGAAAGCGGGAAGCGGGTAATTTATTTATGAAATGTTAAAACGAATATCAATTTGGATAAAAAAAATCTAAAATTTTCGTTATGTAATAAACACGCATGATTGTATTCGAAGAAACTATGCGTGGCGCCAGTCTTATCATGGACTTCCGCAAAATAATGCCTGTTTCAATCAATTACAGTAAAAACAGTTAAAACAGTATCATAATGACTTTATTGCTATACGGGGTGGGCCTTGAAACAGGAGCAAGTTTTTAAAAGGATGGTTCCTTAGATTACAGTAAACAATTTTTATTAAGTAGTCCAATTTTTTTTTTATTATTATATCGAGCCCGTTATGTCCCACTGCTGAGCAAAGGCCTCCCCCCTCTGTTTCCATTCATCGCGGTCTTGAGCAATATCTGGCCAATCTTTTAAAAAGGAGTCCAAGTTATCCCGCCATCGCCGACGAGGTCTACCGCGTCTCCGTTTTGAGTTTTGTGACTTCCACTCCGTGGTCCCTTTGGCCCACAGCTCATTCGGCATGCGGTAGACGTGACCAGCCCAGTCCCTCTTTAACTTGGCCGCCTTCCGAGCTACATCCTTTATTTGGGTCTTGGAGCGCAGCGTAGTGTTCCAGATGCGATCCATTAACTTTTTTTTTTAATTCGGAGAAATTTTGATCTAAAGTTATGACCTCCAAATAATGTATCTTGACACCACGAGATCATAGCACAGTAGTCAATGCAGATTTTGAGGTAACATTGTGTAGTGAGTCATTATAATTTTTGCATTTTAGTTTTTAAAATATATTTTTGTGATATTTATTATTTTACTAGCTTCTGCCCGCGACTTCGTCCGCGTGGAACTCATTTATATCGTAGCTCCATACAAACTTTCGCCCCCCATTTCGCCCCCTTAGGGGATAATGCCCGGGATAAATAGTATTCTATATGTTAATCTAGACTATACACTATACGTATACCAAAATTCATGTTAATCCGTTTAGCCGTTTTTGCGTGATTGAGTAACAAACATCTAAACGTCCAAACTTTCGCATTTATAATATTAGTACCCATAGTACAAGCTTTGCTTAGTTTGGGACTAGGTCGATTTGTGTAAGATTGTCCGCAAAATATTTATTTATTTATTTATTTAGTATAATAGTATAATTGTTGTTTTTTATTTAATTTTTTTTTTAAATAAAAAGTTACTTATATTACCCCAGAGAGTGAAAAAATACACGTAAACTTATATTGAAGAAAAAATAATCAACATATATATATATTTCATTTAAAACTACCGTTTAATTTTTTGCTCCTGTTACAGGGCCCACCCTGTATAGTTTTTAGAAAGATTCTCCGCCTGTGTCAGTCCTGTGAATAAACGAAGCTTTCGTTGCGGAATCTTATCCCCGCGACATTCAACACTTACAGCGTTATTGCAGACTACTTGACTGTCAAGAGCTCCTTCAGGCCTGGGACGGAATACTTGCCAACTGTGACTGTAATCACTCTAGGAACGTAATTGTACGAATCCAGATGTGTACGGTTCGACACTTGAGTTGGCGAAAGTATGTTTGCTGGGATTAAAGATGCTTGAGTTCCATGTGGCACATTCGTGTCGTATTTTAATTCATAATAACATTCATCATCATCATCATATCAGCCGGAAGACGCCCACTGCTGGACATAGGACTCCCCCAAAGAGTGCCAAAGTTACCGGTCCAGCGGACTCCCGCGACCAGGTCATCAGTTCACCTTGTGGGGCCACCCACGCCGCGCCTTCCGGTACGTAGTCCCCACTCGAGAACCTTTCCGCCACAACGGCCATCGGTTCTACGTGCAATGTGCCCCGCCCACTGCCACTTAAGTTTAGCGATTCGGAGGGCTATATCGGTTGCCTTGGTTCTGCTGCGATCACGCAGATAAACTCTCAGTATAGCCCTTGGCAATGGAGAGGGCAAACTAATATTGTAAATAAATACAAGAGGGGACAATCTTTCACAAATCGAACTAGACGGCAGTTTTGCTTCGAGCTTTTGGCCGAACCTAGCAACTTTATTACTTAACCGTCTTATCTGACATCTTCGTGAAGAATATTTTTTTCGAGCATTTACTAGAGCGTTTTCTAGAATAATCGTGAAAATGTTCGTAGCGATGTTTGGCTCTATGCTTGGCTCTGTTCGTTGTTCGGTTCGACAGACTCAAAAACGGCGAATGCTCGTTGTTCTGTTACATGTGAATGCTCATGTCTATCAGCACCTTAACGATTGAGACTAAATTTGCAACGGAGAAAAATTCCAAGATGAGGAGGAATCAACACTTGCCTATACGGGATGGACCCTGTAAAAAGAGCAAATATTTATAAGGACGCTTCCTTAGAGCATCTGCAGTAACACCTTGTGTCCCATTTTTTTTTTAGGAGAAATTTTGATTCAAAGTAATACCTCCAAGTAATGTATCTTGGCACCACGAGATCATAGCACAGCAGTCAATGCAGATTTTGAGGTAACATCATGTAATGAGTCATAATAGTTTTTGCATTTTTGTTTTCAAAATATATTTTTGTGTTTTTTTTTCAATTTGTTTTTGTTTTTAAAATAAAAAGTTACTTATATCACTCCAAAAAGTAAAAGAGTACACGTACCTAAACTTATTTTGAAGAAAAAAAATCTTAATAATCTACCGTTATTTTTTTTGGTCCTATTACAGGGCCCAACGGGTATGCCTACAGGGTGTATTCCTTCACGTACTTATATACAATCATGCCCGTCACTTTAGATTATTTCCATTTTCTAATGCATAAATAAACAAACTATTTCCATAAATAACAAACAGACTGACATCCCCCTCCCACGAGACTGTTCTAATCCTCCTTTCTCGAACATTCCTTGGTTCCGCCTCATAATAGCTCTCTATACTAACTTTTCCTTTTACTTTTTTCCTTTCCTTCGGGATTGGCTGCGTTTTTCATTGTATTAATTTAAATGGAATAATTCCCTCAGGTTGTACTTCTTTCAATATGCACTCGTAATAACCGGGAGGTACAGTCGACTACAAAGAGAAAGATACGGCCAAAGTTACAAAAATATGTATACACGACTTTATTGCCTTAACATTAAGGTTGTGGATACATATTTTTGTAACTTTGGCCGTATCTTTCTCTTTGTAGTCGACTGTACAATAATGGCTTTTTATGAGGCTTAACATTATTAGATATATTTTATGCACTTGCTCTGAAAGTGCGTCCTTATATGGTTCAACATAGAGACGTCTCTATGCCTGCACGGCGGAGTGGGTGCGGCGCGGGGCCGTGCGAGAATGGATTTCGGGCCAATATTCCCACACACGTGCGGGAATGAGATTTCATGACAGTTAAAATTTCACCTTTTATTTATATTTTTATTTCCTTGCATGATGTATTGTAAAATGTTGTATGATACGCGTGCGGATAGGTAATTCCCAACTCGTGTCGATCAAATTCACACCCTGACGGTCGTTTTTTTTGGTCATCTCTTTTAGGTTTTAGTTCTTACAAATTCTTTACATTTACGAATCTTCGACTCAAAATCCCAATAAGACCAAAAATAAAAATCTATAAAATTATCTAATTTTAGCCATGTTCGGCGACAGTGGCTATTTCTCAAAAACTTGTAAGATCCATACTTCTACGAGCAATATGCTCCGGTAAAAACTTTTCATGTACCGTACAAGCAATCTTGTCTTGATCTTCCAATGATATTATATCACCCAAAACGTTTAACACGCTAACCTCCATTTTCACGTACTAGTGCATAAATAATCCTATCCAAAATGGCGCCGAAGGAAATTGGACGCGGTTTTATAACTCATAAAATAAAATACCCACTTTGCGTCGCGACAACTATGTCGACGTAGGGATATTTTCGGCATGTTTAAATTAAAATAGAGAAAGGGTTAATTTCAGTTTGATTGTCGTGTAATGTTTAATAATTGTAGTTTAATTGCGTAGGTGAGACGAAAGTTGTACCATCAGTTTCCACCGCGATATCGTTAGTGTGAACACTAACACAACTTTGCTTGGCGTGGATTCCGTGTCACAATAGTTTCTGTGCACAATGCGTCCCTCGATCGGATACTGTCCATTGTGCGACGTGTCAGTTACACGATAAGGGGCATTGACACGTTACGATGGGACTTCAATTGTGACATTCTGATAGTGAGTTGTGTTATAATGTAGATTTTTTTATTGTTGAAGCTGAAAGTTCTAGCCTAGACTTACACTGCATAAGAAGCAGGGACTGCATGCATAACCGAAAAATACTCGTACCTTTATTTAACGGTATGACGTCATATCGGTTTTCTTCACTCCATTTCGTTAGCTGATCGTTTATACATATATTTTTTCCTGTACCATAACTGCTTTCATAAAGGTAACCCGATATTTCGAATCCGCTTACGGTTAGGAATCGGTATTATAAAGATTTCAGTACTCTTTAAAATCTACCGGTAATCAATATTACCAAACGGTTACGGTACCGTTATGTAGGTGTGGTGCTTACCTTTACAATACAACGGCATCGTGATGGAATACCAGTTTTATACCAGTGTAAACGTAACCGAAGTCAGTCCCTGATAAGAAAACAATACTGAAAAAGTACTATTTGAGAATCAAAAAATCGTCATGTGATATTTTACGAACTTTTTAACTATAAAAATCATTTTAAAAACAAAAAAACTTATGTACAAAATGTCATTTGATTTTTATTTATTTAATATTCGGAGAACCAACAGCTAACAATTGTACAATAGTTATATATGTAGGTAACAGAAAGCCAATTATAGGTTCCCACCAGTAGAAACAGATTAACAAACAATTGGTGGTTAGCACTAAGTTTTACAACGTGTTACCTTACCGTTTATAACTACTTAATTAAATACAATATATTATATTGAAAACTCCAAGAGAAAAAGAATATTAGAAGCATTAGAAATGTGGTATGTCACGTTACGTGAACTTCAAAGAAGCCTTCGAAACAGATATGAAAGCTAGCTACAAGGAAAAGAGGAGATATGGGTCGGTATTATTTATTAAATCTTATTTTTGTCAATTTAGATTACCAGGCACGCAGTATCATTATAGATTATGGATTAAAACTAAAAAGGAACCGGATAGGATAATTAAAGTAGGGTACGGAGGAGAGCGAGGTTGCGCAGTAGGTTGAACACGCGCTGTTAACGAGCGCACAGCTCAAGGCGGCAAAAAAGGGCGCGCAGCTCAAGGCGCGTGGTCGTCAGGCGCGCAAATATATAGGGCGCGTGGAAAGCAGGCGCGCAGATAGGGCGCGTGGCAGGCAGGCGCGTAGCTCCAGGCGCGTGGCAAGCAGGCGCGCAGATAGGGCGCGTGGCAGGCAGGCGCGTAGCTCCAGGCGCGTGGCAAGCAGGCGCGCAGATAGGGCGCGTGGCAGGCAGGCGCGTAGCTCCAGGCGCGTGGCAAGCAAGCGCGCAGATAGGGCGCGTGGCAGGCAGGCGCGTAGCAAGCTGGTGCGCAGATAAGGCGCGTGGCAGGCAGGCGCGTAGCTCCAGGCGCGTGGCAAGCAGGCGCGCAGATAGGGCGCCTGGGAGGCAGGCGCGTAACTCCAGGCGCGTGGCAAGCAGGCGCGCAGATAGGGCGCCTGGCAGGCAGGCGCGTAGCTCCAGGCACGTGGTAAGCGGGCGCGCAGTTAGCAGGCATGCAGGTAGGAAGCGTGTTTCAAGAAGCATGGAGGCGCGTCGTTTTAAACAAAGGGTGAGGGTTGAGCACTAGGGGTGCACTCGGTTGAAGAGTAGGAGAGCTGATAAGCCAGATGTAGGGATCCTTCTTGAGTTGCAGAGCCAGCTGTGACACCGCAACAGATCAATTTAGAAAACTACTATTTCGGAAGTTGACGTAGAACTGATGGATCTGTTCGCCGTACGGCTTATATATCCCTGAGGATCCACATTGCAGAATAAGCAGTAGGGTACATGAAGGGGTAATAACCGTACAAATTTAAAAAGCGATAGATTCATATCCACCTTTGAATTTCTTCACAGATGTATGCAGGTTTCCGTACTATGGTGTTCCTTCACCAAAAAGCTTACGGTAAATATTAAATGATACTCCGTACATAAGTTACGAAAAACTCATTGGTAAGAACCGGGATTCGAACCCACGACCGCCGTTTGACAGCCGCATGCCTGTAGGCACCAACGCTACGTGTCTGGGAGTGCTAGCGATATAACTTTGTCAGGCTACATTTTAATAACTCAGTGTTTGCTGATATTTCCATCTCAGATGCCTGAGACGGTTTCATCTCGCGGCTTAAGTAAAGCCAGAAATCTGGCATACAAATGAAGGTATTATGTGATAAGTAACATAAAGAAATGTGTCATTTTCTTACCAAGATTCATAAATCTGATATTGTGTATCGCTGAACAAATAAAGTCTCCATTATGTGTGTGTTGTATTTTGATTGGTTATTCTCTTTTTATCGTCCTAGCATTTTCCCGGTTGTAGCCTAAAGGAGCCTGGGGTCCTCTTTTGTACTTAATCTCAAGATTTGGCGTAGGCACTAGTTTTACGGGTTTTCCTGTCACTTGAACTACTGTCTTTTGCCCTAATGTTTCATTAGACCTAATATTTCACTAGACATTCTTCGTAACAGTGAAATTATCAGGTTTTCTTTGAATATCATTAAATATAATTTCATTAGGAGTACATTCCACGTAGAACCGATGGTCGTTGGGGCGGAAAGGTTTTCAAACGTGCCCCCTTGTCTATGTGACATTGCTCGCTGGTTAGAATTGAAACATCAAATGGTATCTTAAACATGAGTGAAACCCACGAAAGTTTAGTTTAGTGGATTTTTGCTATTCTCTTTTATCGCTTTCAAATTTTGGTGTGCTGGTTCTCAGTTGACGATCACGTTGACTTTTGAATACGATGCAAAGGATATGAACCAAATCAAGCTACAATTCCATGCATTTAAATGTGCTTTATTGCATTCTTAACTACAAATAAATGTAGCGATCGAACCGTTGTAAAACGTGAAAATTCCTTTTACTCCTGGCGGGAATAGTTTGAAATTTTATTCGATTTCAATCACAACTGGAATTCAAATAGTCGTAGCTTGGCTAGTATTACAACGCACTGGTAACTCTGTTCATGAACCAGTTGTATCCGACTTTTGATTACGAATAGTTGAGAGAAGTAGGTAGGATACAGATGAGTGCCATCTTATATTTGGAGCAGCACATTTGGAAAATCTAACTCCACGTTACAATAATAATAATAATAACCTTTTATTTCAGGCTACTAAGGTGACAATGCAATTCAGCTGGCTGAAAATCAACGCTGTGGTGTCTGACAGCTCAGCATAATGCTGAGCCAGTGTCCGGTTTACTGCCGCAGAGACACACTTCTTTCATGTTTTATGTTTTTTTTTGTTTAATATGTGTGTGTTAGTGAATAAATGTATCTTTCTTTCTTTCAATTATAAAAATATGATTTAGGCGACATAACAGTGTAGCTCCGTTGCGTCGACAAGTCCGGTGTAGAATTCGGCAGGTTGGCCAGGAACCGCCGAAACACGACACTCTTCGGCCAGAAGTCAGCACACGCGATGGTCTGCTGCAGCGGCCGCGGCACGCGCACCACAAACGAGCCGAATTGCACGCAGTGACGCAAACGCAGTTGGGCCATTTTGCGCAAAGTTATACACTCGAGTTTTTTTTTTAACTTTGATTAAATTGGTTTTTTTTTTACTTAGAATTTAAAGCACATTCGAATGTTATAGGAGAAAAAAAGTGCCCCAAGATTTTTTTTTCCATTCCGTTACCGTTTCCATACTAAGCTTGTATGGTGGTGGTAAGGGAGCGAAAAGCCGAAATTGTGTGTAACATTTTGGACACTTTTTTTCTCCTATTAGGTTCGAAAGAGCTTTCGATTCTAAGTAAAAAAAAAACGATTTTTACATTAACCTAGAATTTTGATTTTTTTCACAGCTTCAAGGCCAGACTTAAGGGTAGATTGGAGTATATGGTTTTAATTTCAACTCGATACCTACCTCCACGCGTTCCCGAGATAAAGGGTTTTAACAGACAGAAAGACGGACAACAAAGTGATCCTAATAAGGGTTCCGTTTTTTCCTTTTGAGGTACGGACCCTGAAAGTACCTACTCATGCCTTGTTAAAATGTAAAATACGCATCCAAACGAATGTCATACAATACGTAACTCACACCGTTTAAAGTACCGGATTTTACATATATTTTAGCCGTAGCACTTCGTAGATGGGTTACGGCGTAGAGTATCTACGAACAGCTTAATAAGCTACGCCACACGACGAGCCAACCGTTAACACATTCAGTGCCCAGAATCGCTACGCGCTACGCTCGTAGCCGATCCCGTGGTTTTCCTCGTGTGTAGCGGAAAACGACTACGGCGTAGGGATGCATAGTGTCGTCACTGGCCGGGTATGGATTAATATGAATAAGATATTAAGTTACAGAAACGATAATGATCATCAGTGGAACGTATTTCCTTGCAACAAAGTTCATTTTCTGTTAACTGGTGGTGTCGATTGTTCGTTGTACTTGCACGTCGCTTACTCCCTTTTGAATTGCAAATGTTGAAATGAGGATACTATGACAACATTTTGTCGGCTGAAGATTACGACGAATTTCATAATTTAATTATACGGTAAAGGGTTTCATTAAGTTTAATTCTTAATATTAAATTTATGTTCGTTGAATATTTTAAATTAAAGACTTTATTATTAGTTTGAGGATTCCTTGACAAAATTTATATTTATCTAGAAAATTGAGGCCATTTTTTTACCCAACAGGAATAAGGACTTAACATGATGAGATATGGTGGTTCCCATTGTCTATACAAAGTTTCATGTTATTCAAGCATGTCGTTTTAACACATTCAGTGCCCAGAATCGCTACGCTCGCAGCCGATTCCGTGGTTTTCCTCGTATGTAGCGGAAAGCGACTACAACGGCGTAGGGACGCATACGTGTCGTCACGGGCCGGGAATGGGCTAAAATGAGAACCAAACTACGTACTATCCTGGCGACCTTTGAACTTCAAATTATATTCCGCAATATCGTACTAATATTATAAATGCGAAAGTTAGGATGTCTGGATGTTTACCTGTTTGTTAATCAATAACGCTTAAACGGCTCAACCGATTTGGATGAAATTTTTCATGAAGATAGTTTATAGCCTGGATTTAAATATAGGATAGTTATTCTGGGTCCGCACAGACGAAGTCGCGGGCGAAAGCTAGTACATTATATATTGACTAATTTTGGAATACACTCTGAAGTAGTCCAATTCAATATGTGTTAACCCATATTGACCCCCCGTGACGACACGTATGCGTCCCTCCGCCGTAGTCGCTTTCCGCTACATACGATGAAAACCACGGGATCGGCTACGAGCGTAGCGCGTAGCGATTCTGGGCACTGAATGTGTTAAGCTAACCGCTTGATGTGCCCACCTTGTTAAGTACCGTGTGTCTGTGAGGGTGTAAGGGTGTAGCTTTGTAAGTTTATATGTAGGACGTAATCTCCGGAACTGTTCATATAATCTCAAAAAATCTTTCACCAGGGTATGGGCCAATCAACTATTTTTTGTTGCTAGTTATCATGGTTACGTCTCCTGGGTAACTCTCATCATCATCATCATCATATCAGCCGAAAGACGTCCACTGCTGGACATAGGCCTCCCCCAGAGAGTTCCAAATTGACCGGTCCTGCGCCACCCGCATCCAGCGGACTCCCGCGACCTTTACCAGGTCATCAGTCCACCTTGTGGGGGGCCTACCCACGCCGCGCCTTCCGATACGTGGTCGCTACTTGAGAACCTTTCCGCCCCAACGGCCATCGGTTCTACGTGCAATGTGCCCCGCCCACTGCCACTTAAGTTTAGCAATTCGGAGGGCTATATCGGTTACCTTGGTTCTGCTGCGGATAGCCTCATTTCTGATCTCCATTGCCCTTTGGGTGATTTTGAGCCTTCTTATGAGGCCCATAGTAAGCGACCAAGTTTCAGTGCCATATGTCATCACTGGCAACATCTTTTCGTCCAATATCCCGCAGTGTCTCAAGACGAGAGTCTTTGACCAGTGTGTGTTGCCAGTGATGGGTAACTCCATAAAAATATTATTTTTTGGGGTTTAAATCCACTTAACCCCTTTTTTTGTTTCATTGGTAAACCCATTCCATGATGGGGCATCTTCTTAGCATGATACGAGTCCAGTTTATATTATTTTTTCTAAGAAACTCTGTCACTGTTGTCTCTTGGCTTATCTGGACAGAATAACAACAAGAAAAAGTTGATTGACCCATATAGAATCCGTCAGGTGGACTGATGACCTGGTAAAAGTCGCAAAGGTGGCAAAGGACTGGTCATTGTGGCACTATTTGGGGGAGGCCTATGTCCAGCAGTGGACGTCTTTCGGCTGACATGATGGTGATGATATACCTATAAGTTCCTTTGCCATACACATTATTCGGCTTTCAAATCACATAATACATTAATTAGTGGCATAAATAACGCTAGAATCGAGCTAACGCATTAATATGTAACAAACGATAACGCTGTACTATCGAATGTGTGCGGGCAGTCGGGTAGAACACACTGTTTACTGGTAAAAATGCGCTTATGTTAGGTCAGTTATAAATAATGCGATACTTAACTAACCCCTACTGATGGCACCCTGATTTTAGTAGGGATATTTGTCGGTATACTGTCTATATAAAAACGGGGTGGAAACACATTTAAATGTAGGCAGTAAACAATCTGGCGACTTGACTGTCAGTTGATACTGGTAACTTTCGATTCCGCGCCATCTCCGGATCCACCGCCAAAACAAACACAAACTTATTACCTATGCACTGTACTATTAGTACGAGTATGGGGAAGGTAAGGCAAGGAGCCAATAAGTAGTCAGGTAAAGAGCGTCTAATAGAGTCCTTTAATCAATGTTATACCTGTATTGGCTGTGTTCACTGTTCACTGTTTGCGTAAAGGCCTGTACACACGCAGCGGTTTGTTCGCATGCAACTTCTCGCTGGCCAACAAACCGCTGAGTTTATTTTATTTCTCTTTTGTGTGTTTGTAAATTTGTATGTTAATTAAATAGTAGTTTTTTTTCTTTTTCATTATCTTTTGTATTTGAATAGGTATATGTTATTGTTAGATTTATTTTTTCATTTGTGCACTCCTGTGATTGTTTTCTACCGTGCCTTTACCGCATGGACCCTGCGGAAGACCAGCGCTGGCTGTCAAGCTAGCAACATGCTGAGCTGGGTCCATTTCGTGACATTACCTGTGTTATTTTTTAATTTTATTTCTTCTTTTATTTTCTGTATTGTCACGAATAAATGATTGAATTTGAATTTATACATTTATAAACGTTAGTTTGCGCTGATATGCGTTTATTTCGCATTAAACTATTGTTACTGCTAAACACTAAATGTGGCCAAGCACCGTACTACAGCACTACATTTCTCAAAGACTTTTTCTCAAAATTGGGAATGGCGAGGATTTCCAATTTGGATTTCATGAACATGGAACTTGAACATACCACCCAAAATCTATGTTAACAAATTAAGAGTGTCCATTCGTTTAAGATTACTATTACTTAATTGTAAAGTCGCATATAGTATTTTACTAAATTAATAAACTAACTACCATGTTCTTGTCCACAGGTAATGGTCGTTTTCTCCGCCAGTGGAGAGTCTGCGCTTTCTGGACTTCTCTTGTATAATTATCTAGTAACGGTAATTGTGGTGAGTTATGTTGGCAATCATGGCGGAAGTAGATAGAACCTTAGCTTAATTGTGCCGGCATTGTACAATGGGCATACTGTATTGTTATAGTTAATACTAGCTTTCCGTCCGCGACTTCGTCCGCATATAATATCGTTCCTCATACAGACTGTAATTTCCTATTTCATCTCCTTAAAATGTGAGTTTTGGTATAAGAATACTTACGTTCATCCCCGTAAATCGATATAGCCAATATAGCCATTTCGGCGAGAAAACGGGACACGTAGTCAGACATAGATTTCCATTTACAAAAAAAATGAAAATGATTTATTGCATAAATGAGAGTGACTTTATGACAATAGGGTTGGGGCTTCCTATTAGGTAAAAAAGTGTTATTAAATACCTAATATCAATTAGTATTTTGGTCAAGTGCGAGTCGGATTGTAGTTTTCCCATACATTTTGAGACCCAACGCCTGATGAAGTCAACGAGCAAAATCATTTGGTCTCCATACAAAGTTTCATCCCCTTTTTCGTCCCTAAAAAGGATGAAATTTGACATTAATTATAACCTACGTCCTATTCTGATATAGAAGGTAATAACTGGAAAGTTTCATAAAAATTCGTCAAGTAGTTTTTGAGATTAAGTGGAACGTAATACATCCATCCATCCATCCAAACTTTCACGTTTAAAATATTAGTAGGAAGTAGGATTATTTGGAGATAAGTGTATTTTCGCGTCTACATCACCAAAATACGTATAATCTCCCAATTCACCCTGTAGAATTTTCATTTTAAAAAAACATTTGATTTTCGGTTTAAGCTTTCACCTACTTTCGATTACAGAACGATCAACGTTAAATATGGCACCGGCAGCTGTCATTCCAAATAAACTTGTGAAACTTTCCACACATTCAGATTTCACGTACACCGCTTGCGATTACAGAAGGTTTGGTGCAACCCACCCTTAACACATTCAGTGCCCAGAATCGCTACGCGCTACGCTCGTAGCCGTAGGCGTAGGGATGCATACGTGTCGTCACGGGCCGGGAATGGTTTAACCCATTAAGGCCAGTGACGCGAGAGCGCGACGCGCTACGGCTACGGCGTAGCGCACGTAGCGATGCGTGGTGGCCTCGAATGGGTTAACACAATCACTGCCAAGAATCGCTAAGCGCTATGCTCGTAGCCGATCCCGTGATTTTCCCGCTAAGTAGTGGAAAGTGCCTGCGGCGTAGGCGCCCGCTATTCTGGTTCCTGGCAGTGAAAATGTTAACCCATTCCCGGCACGTGACGACACGTATGCGTCCCTACGCCGTAGTCGCTTTCCGCTACATACGAGGAAAAATACGGGATCGGCTACGAGCGTAGCGCCTAGCAATTCTGGGCACTGAAAGTGTTAAGCTATTAGGAGTCGAATCCTCTCAAAAACGGTCATAAAATAATTTGTGTGTGAAGGAAATAGCCAAAACATACTTTGACTAGTAGACACTTTTAAAGTACTCTTCGAATAAGATCTATTCTTGTTCGGCCCAATTGACTGTACGAGGAGTGTACTATTCTAATATTTAAACAACTGTTTCTTGCCGTCAGGCTTGTCACTGAGTTAAGTTTGCGCAGCCTATTTAAAGTGGTAAGCGGGTCAGACGGCCGCATAAAGCCGTGACGTCACCGTCGCCTCAATACATGAATAGTCTATTCAGACACTTCGGCTAGGGTAGGTGAGGTTTACTGGCTACATGTCGAAGAAACAGATGGCACCCCTGCACGAAAACTTTTAAAAACACTGACTTGATAATACATATTCTATATACAGCGTGTGTATTTGATACGGGCGAATATTTTAATGACGATTACTATCGGACCATGGAGAACCTATTTACATTATTGATTTCTTTAGAAAATGAAGTTTTTTAATTTCATACGTAATAATTAAGCACGCAATGTATTGCATCCACATTAATTAACGTAGCTATAATGTCATACGAGTATCATGTCAGTGTCATGTGTTTACTTTGTACATTGCTGCTCGGTCGCAGTTTAGAAAAATCATTACACCCAATTAATAACGAAATATATGAGTGGATTGCAAAAAAATTTTACATAGTTAAGAGCCTTAAACTAATTTACGATTTAACTTTTTACAGTTTCGTGACGGCAATTACCCATATAAAATATATGGGTAATTGCCGTTATGAAACTGTAAAAAATTAAATCATAGATTAGATTAAGGCTCTTAACTATGTACAATTTTTTTGCAATCCACTCATATATCAAATACACACGCTGTGTATAGTCTACGCTCCAATGAGATCTTCGTTTGCAAAAATTGCCGACCGCAAAACGCTTGATTCTCGCCTTTATAAGAAGCCATGTTAACGCGCGCACGCACGGTCCTTTGTCATTCAGTTACAGTCAAAGCACACGGCTTGTTGAGCATTCGTTCTATAGTTTTGAAGAGTTTTTAATCCTAAAATAATATAATTAGTAGCCATGTTAAAACCTAAGCTTACTTTAATTCACATAATGTTGACTTGTAACGAGTAGTACCTATGACTGAGTACAGTCGAGTTCTCCAATATCTATACAGACAACCGTTCACAAATATCTGAAAACAGGCTTTATTATTACTGACATAAGACACATGTATTGGCAGAGTGCAAAGCGGGTGGAGGGGGTAGCCTAAACGATCACAGCGCTCGCTACGGCTAAAATTGTCATTTTTGTCGCTGACTTGAGCTGTCAAATCCATATTGCAGTAAACATTTTCTAATCGTTTTTGAGATAAAAATATGGTCCTGGTAAGATGTGTTGTTGTGAATTGTAATAACACCAAGAAGAATAGCGACTGTCTTCAACCTCAAGGACATGCCCAGCTAGCACCAATTTCTTGCCTTTGTTCATCGTCTCCGGTTGGAAAATGATTTCGTGGGTGATGGCACGAAATCATTTTCTCACTGAAAACAACAATTTTAATATTATTGTTAATAATGTTACTGGCTACCATTGTCCAAAATTGTGTAATATAGTAAAATAACACAAGATTTCATTAATATTTTTCACAATATTTACTTACTTCTTGCTTGACAGCGGTGACAATATTGTCCATAATGGCCGCCTGTCACGTGGCGCTGTCGTCGCGCTCGGTCCCAATAGATATTTTTGAAAGGTTGTCTGCATAGATATTGGAGAACCCGACTGTACGAGTGACTATATACCAAATCAATGTTTGTTGTATGGCCAGATATCCTACTATCCTACTAATCCTGCTAGTATTATGAATGCTAAAATTTGGATGTTTAGATGTTTGGATATTTGTTACTCAATCACGCTTAAACGGCTCCACCGATTAGGATAAAAAATTTGCACGAAGATAGTGTATAACCTGGATTAAAATATTGGAAATTTATTAAAAGTGAATACAAGATTATAATTAACATTAACGAAGATAAATTAAAACTAAGTTAAATCTAAAAAAGGCCCTCGAGGCATTGTACCGAGGATGCTGGCGGCATTTCCTCGCTGAATTGCAATGCTGATGCGTTGCGCGAGAAAGCCGCCAGCTCTTCGGTCACCAGTTACATCGACCAGACGTTTCGCGATTTCTGCAAATAACTTATGCGCACTGGGACCCCACAGACCGAGGGTCTCGACGCCAAAGGGGACAAAGTCGTACTCTCTGCCAAGGCCTCTATATTTATTACATTTCAGATTTTCGGTGTTTACCGCCGCTGCACCCGCTTTAGAAGTAGTCCGTTGGAGGTGAGACGGTGCCAGTGTGTCTACACATGTAGCGTCCCACACAAGCATCCGTCCCAACCTCCATGGAACCAGAGACACACCATCAGGTCTTTTGCCATCATCTCTGACAATGCCAGGCGGCTCAAGAAGAGCAGGCACATTGATGCTGGCAAGAGACCGGCGGATTATGTCATTAAGTGTCGCATGTCTTGAAAAGCGGCCTGCACTTAGTTTTTTTTTTCTTTTGTAGTCTGTTTTGCGATGCTTGCTGACCTTGCTATAATGGGGAATGGATGAACATTTTAGAAACATCTGATTATTATTATAGTTTTGGTCGCGAAATACTGCGTTTAGGTCCATAGTTGTCATACAATTTTGTTTCTATAAAAGTTTTTATTTATTTATTAAAAGTGAATACAAGATTATAATTAACATTAACTAAGATAAATTAAAACTAAGTTAAATCTAAAAAAGGCCCTCAAGGCATTGTACCGAGGATGCTGGCGGCATTTCCTCGCTGAATTGCAATGCTGATGCGTTGCGCGAGAAAGCCGCCAGCTCTTCGGTCACCAGTTACATCGACCAGACGTTTCGCGATTTCTGCAAATAACTTATGCGCACTGGGACCCCACGGACCGAGGGTCTCGACGCCAAAGGGTACAAAGTCGTACTCTCTGCCGAGGCCTCTATATTTATTACATTTCAGATTTTCGGCGTTTTCCGCCGCTGCACCCGCTTTAGAAGTAGTCCGTTGGAGGTGAGACGGTGCCAAATATTGGATAGTTTTTATCCCGGGTCCACGCAGGCGAAGTCGTGGGCGGAAGCTAGTTATCAATGAAGTATGAGTATGAGTACAATGAACCAAATCAATGTATGTTGTAGGGCCAGGTAGGTATCCTACTAATATTATAAATGCGAAAGTTTGGATATTTAGATGTTTGGATGTTTGTTACTCAATCACGCACTAAACGGCTAACGGATTAAGGTGAATTTTGCTATACATATAGTGTATATCCTGGATTAACATATAGAATACTTTTTATCCCGGGAATCATCCCCTAAGGGGGAGAAATAGGGGGCGAATGTTTGTATGGAGCTACGATATAAACGAGTTCCACGCGTACGAAGTCGCGGACAGAATCTAGTCTAAAATAAATTACCCGCCGAAATAAAGCGGCATTATTAGGTTTCTTAAATAATTTTTGAGTTAAAATAACCGTTCAGGATTTATAACAACAATTTTCGCTCAAATATCCAAAACCTTACTTACAGTCGAAAAGGCTTGATATATTTTGCCATATGAGGAGTTCTTTGATTCCTCATGGTGGGAGTGATATAGGCTTATTTAAAAAAAATACACGGTTGGGTTTTTTAAAAAAAAAAAACATTTCATTATTTAATGTGTGCAATTAAGTATATGTATCTATTCAAGTTGTATTTACTTAAACGGAAGATCATTTGGCGTTATTACTCCACTGTTATTTCAGCTCTAGTCAATATTGTCGCGGATTAGGTGCCTTAAGCTATATACTATTCTACACAAACGGAGACTATGTAGGGCTCGATTACGGGACTTGTTTCTGGCGTAGGAATAAATAAATAAAAAATAAGATCGACGATCACTTTAGCTTTAATAGTGATCTTGGTGACGAAACTAGAGTGGTGTACACTGTACAGGTACTCACATTGGACCGGTAATCCAGAGACATCGGTACGATTCCGACCGGAGGCACATTCAGCCACGATTAATTTTGAATTGTGCTTGACTTCTGTATCAAAAAGTATAGGTATTATGCATACTGACTTCAGAATATATTCTCCATAATATTTGTTTAGCTATTAAAGAAAAACAAATTAAAGGAAAAAAAAGAAAAACAAAAAAAGTTTTTTTTTTTTTAGGTTTTTAGTGTATTATTGAATAGTGGCACACTAGGAATGACAATCACTAATTATCATCACGAGACCAAATCATGCTGATTATCAAAACCTTTGGATCACCCCTCTTAGTTTGTAATTATTATCTTTGTCTGATACACATGATCATCCTAGTTCAGACGCATGTAATAATGAATATACTAAATATGTATTAATACGCAAGCACATTGTTAACATTAGCAATAAGGCTTTTCAATAAATTATTAATATTTAATTTTTAGTTGCAAAATGGAGGCTTCATACTCAATATTACGGGCGCACATAAGCCTGAATTTACTACGAGACACGACTAATAATAGTTAGTAATAGTCAATTATTATCTGTGATATGATTAACGAGGTCGTAAGGCATATGGGTGTAGTAATTCTGTAATATTACGATTTATAGCATTACGCCTATCCTGTGAAGTAATTAACGGATAACTTTTGACATAGTTAAGTGTGTGTATGTTAAAAGGTATTTATTCACAACAAACATTAAAAGCTGAATTAAAATAAACAGTTTCACTGCCAAGAACGCGCTTAGAGGGCGCCTACACAGTAACCGCTTTCGCTACTTATCGGGTGCCTACACCGTAGCCGCTTTCGCTACTTAGCGGGCGCCTACGCCGTAGCAGCTTTCGCTCACTGTCAGGAACGCGCTTAGCGGGCGCTTACACCGTAACCACTTTCGCTGCTTATCGGGTGTCTACGCCGTAGTCGCTTTCGCTACTTAGCGGGCGCCTACGCCGTAGCAGCTTTCGCTCACTGCCAGGAACGCGCTTAGCGGGCGCTTACACCGTAACCGCTTTCGCTGCTTATCGGGTGTCTACGCCGTAGCCGCTTTCGCTACTTAGCGGGCGCCTACGCCGTAGCAGCTTTCGCTCACTGCCAGGAACGCGCTTAGCGGGCGCTTACACCGTAACCGCTTTCGCTGCTTATCGGGTGTCTACGCCGTAGCCGCTTTCGCTACTTAGCGGGCGCCTACGCCGTAGCAGCTTTCGCTCACTGCTAGGAACGCGCTTAGCGGGCGCTTACACCGTAATCGCTTTCGCTACTTATCGGGTGCCTACGCCGTTGCCGCTTTCGCTACTTAGCGGGCGCCTACGCCGTAGCAGCTTTCGCTCACTGCCAGGAACGCGCTTAGCGGGCGCTTACACCGTAACCGCTTTCGCTGCTTATCGGGTGTCTACGCCGTAGCCGCTTTCGCTACTTAGCGGGCGCCTATGCCGTAGCAGCATCCGCTACATAGCGGGCGCCTATGCCGTAGCAGCTTCCGCTACATAGCGGGCGCCTACGCCTTAGCCGCTTTACCACGTGACGGGATCGGCTACGAGCGTAGCGCATAGCGATTTCTGGCAGTGAGTTTGTGGCCACCTGTATCTACTTAACTATGATATTATATACACTAGCCAGGGTTGCTGACCCTGGGAAGGGTGTCCATGATAAGGCTTTTCTCGAAATAGGATTTAAAATGTAGTCAAATTGAGAAAAAAACAACGCAAGATAGGTTAAATAATTCTGTCCCTTTTCCGCAAAACGCGCTTTCATATGAAACGATTGTCATTTACTATGACGCTCGACGGTCCCCGAGCGTTTTCTCCTTCTAACAAGCGACATTGAAACGGTTGTAACTTCGTAATTTTAAGATATTTGAATGGGAGTTTCGTCTTTGGGCATATTTTTTTTCTTTCTTTTGAAGTTATAATAAATTTTGAATCCACACCCGTATTTATCGCCACTTCCGCTGTTCTTAACTTAAATAGTCCAGGCAATGAACTGACAACTTGTATGGAAAAAATGACATATTTGGAAATAATTTATAATAGCTAATTTTTTTAATGTAACGGATATATTATCAATTAAATAGTTACCTAGAGGCAAAATCCAACAAAAAATCAGACATCAAAAAAATATATATTTAACTAGCTCCTAAAAAGTCCGGATAAATATTAATATTTTTTTTATCTTTATTTAGGTTCATTTACATTTGCTTTAAAATATTCAATATAAATAAAATAAAAAAGACAATGAATGTTTAATTTAAATCTATATAATTACTTCCGGGTGGAAAGTTTGGTGGATTCTTGAATAAAGCATCTTCGATTAATGTTTTAGAATGAACTAAACAAAAAAAACGCTATTATAAATTAATGTTTTTCGAAACCGTATTTTGCCTCGGCTAAAATGCAACTTCTCGCAGGCCAACATTCACATGCAACTTCTCGCTGGCCAACAAACCGCTGAGTTTGTATTACTTTTTTCTCGTATATATAGTTTAATTTATTTCTCTTTTGTATGTTTTTAAATTTGTATGTTAGTTAAATGGTAGTTATTTTTTCTTTTTCATTATCTTTTGTATTTAAATATGTATGTATGTTATTGTTAGTTTTTTTTTTCATTTGTGCACATGTGATTGTTTTCTACCGTGCCTTCACGTGCCAGCGCGGGCTGTCAAGCTAGCAACATGCTAAGCCGGGTCCATTTAGTGACATAACCTGTGTTATTTTTTAATTTTATTTCTTCTTTTATTTTCTGTGTTGTCACGAATAAATGTTTGTATTTGAATTTGAAATATTTCGTTATTTTAGAAATATCCTTATATAACTTTAAAGTAGCTATGACCTTCAAGAGGCCATGTGACCCTCGTGTTTATCAACCTGAGGGTCACGATTCACAAGTTGATAAACAGTGCTCCACCTACTTTCCTCTATGCCATTAACTTCCAAAGGTAGGTACTAGGTTGAGCTATGGAACCTCGTCCTGAACTTATCGATTGCGATGCAGCCTTGACCGCACGCGAACCGTTGGGGGAGACCACAGAGTACAGCAGCGTGGCGTATGGTAAAAACCGGCCAAGTGCGAGTCGGACTCGCGCACGAAGGGTTATTATCTATAAAACCGTCAAAAAAATCATGTCTGTTGTATGGGAGCCCCAGCCCGACTCGCACTTGGCCGGTTTTTTAGTATTTGTTATTATAGCGGCAATAGAAATACATAATCTGTGAAAATTTCAACTCTCTAGCTATCACGGTTCTTGAGATACAGCCTGGTGACAGATAGACGGATGGACGGACAGCGAAGTCTTAGTAATAGGGTCCCGTTTTTACCCGTTGGGTACGGTACCCTAAAAACCGGAGTGCGAGTTCAACTCGCGTGGTGAGGGTTCCGTATGTAATACACAAAAATATTGAGAATGTTCCCGTTACTTTGAATACTCAAACTTCTTATAGGTTTTCCTGTAAACTTTAGCCAAGGAACTATTTTCTAGATTTTTTTCAGAATTATAAGTCTAGTAATTTCGGAAATAAGGAGGCGGGATGGTCAATTTTCGTCTTTTTTCCTAAATTACTTCAAATCTGTTTTTGATAAAATTATAAAAAAAAATATCTGAGATGCTTACAACAACCCCTTTCATTTGATATGACACACAGTCTGTGAAACTTTTTTTTTAATTTTCTAGTTTACCCCCCCAAAAGTGGCCACTTGTTCAGATCATTAATTTACTTTACGCGTCCATCTTTAGGTCACCAATTTACATATGTTCACCAAATTTCAACTCAATCGGTCCTGTAGTTTCGGAGCAAATCGGCTGTGACAGACGGATAGACAGACTCACGAGTGATCCTATAAGGGTTCCGTTTTTTTCCTTTTGAGGTACGGAACCCTAAAAACTATACTAATATTATAAAAGAGGAAAAATGCGCGAGATTATAGCTTTATTAGCTTGTATGTGGGTATTATCTGGAAGAAATGGACCGATTAAAAAAACTTTATGTATAGACTAGCATTTGCCCACGACTTCGTTCGTGTTCATTTCCTTCTGTTGGATTTTTACTGGGATAAAAATATGTCTGTTATGTTATGTGTGTATGTTAATCCATTCATCTTAATCCGTTCAACCGTTTTTCGTGATTTACTAACATACATCCAAATTTACGCATTTACAATATTAGTATGATTGGATTTTCTGAATGGCCATAGGCTATATTTTATCACGCGGGTTTGTCTGCGTTCGTTGCGATACGCGGGCAAAGCCGCGCCAGCATCTAGTTTTTTATAGACATACACATTTTGCGCATGTGCGTTTTATGTTTGTGACAAAGCTCACACAAAGCTTTATGTTTGGATCGACTCACTGAAAGTCGGTTGCCATTCATTTTCAATTTCGTAGTTATTTGATAAGTGATCCCGCTGGTTTTAAGACAGCTGTGGCCCAAGTTCAGTGCGATTGGAAGAGGCAATTCCGCCTTTATTACCTTCTCGGCCTCCGCGGACGGTGGTAATATTAAATGAAGAAAATATTGCCTGCGAGGGACGTTAGGTGTACGAGTCGTTGATGAGGTCAGACATTTTTAACGATGATTTGATTGGATGTTACAATTTATTGTGTAGGTTTTGCTTTATTGTAGTTAAAATTATACTTTACCGACGACTTAGGTCAAGATCATGATTTTCAGGTTTATAATTTGCACAATTTGTGATCGATCGTGAGTGTATGATAATTTGCTCAAACATGCAATTAAATATTGATGTTGAGTTTCTTAAAATAGGCAGCGAAGGTAGTATCACGTTTCAGGTGCGGCGAGACAAAGTGCCCTGTAAAGTGCTCTTCTTTTGTTTCTTCTTCAATTGATCCTATAACATCATGGCACCATTAAAAAAAACCTTTTTTTTTAATTGTTCGCATGTTTGTGAAAAACACTAAGCCTCGTACTAATTCAACACTCGGTACACAATTCCTTCTTTCCCGACCTCTGTAGTAACGCACTATTGCGTAATTTGATAGTGATATAATCCTGTCATAATGTGGCTGTTAAATCGATTAGACACATTAACTGATTAATTAGTTACAATATGATGTACCAAAGTATAAACTAAAAAAGATAAAATAACAAAATATATACAAATAAAAAACCGGCTCTAAATCAGTGCCGTGCGGCAAGGTGCCCATAAGGCTGGCGGCATTACCGCGCTGGATAGCAAGGCTAATCCCTCTGGTCACCACTTGTTTCCACGACTCGCTTCGCAAGCTCTTTGAAGACTGTATGTGCTCCGGCCTCCCACGACCCCAAACGGCTCAAACATGCAGCCGGAATCAATGGCTGCATATTTGCGCCGCTTGAGGTTTTCAGCGGTGTTAGCGACAGCCCCAGCTCTTGTTGAAGTCCGTGAAAGATGAGACGGGGCAAGGGTGTCGACACATGTGGCATCCCATACTAGGGGCCGTCCCAACTTCCAGGGAACGAGGGTCATGCCATTAGTTAGTACGCCATAGGTACCTATGGTAGAACCTTTAAGACTTATATAGAAAAAATATACAACCTACAAATTAGAATACTAAAACCTATTGTCCCAAAAAATATTAAAAAGCGTTATGTAACCGACTATACACAACTATTTAAATATTGTAAACTACTTCCTGTACAAAAAAAGATGAAACTTGCTGTCCTAATTGAAGAATATCATAATGTTGCAAAACTCAAAGTTAAGAAAAGATGTAGTAGATTAAGAAAATTATCATCCCAAAGTCAATTTTGTCTACCTAAATATAATAACATATATGGTGCTCGAAAACACTCACACTTACTGCCTAAAATATTAAATGAATTACCTGAACATGTACAAAACTTATATGTAAAAGGCTGTAGAATAAGAAAAACTCTAAAGAGGCACTTTTTAAAATGTAAAAATTTAAACTATATTCTGTAAATTGTAAAATAAGTTGTATAACTACCTTTAAATTAGCTAATATTACAAATCAGTAGTCAAGAACTCCCCATCGGCAAACAAACCTACTAAAGGTTTTGCCAAGATGGGCATTGTAATGAATTGTAATATGTATTTTCTTTTTGTGTTAATCAATAAATAAAAAAAAATAAAAAAAGTAAAATAGATCCCATATTGTGTTGGATATAGAAATATGGTAAAACAAGTTTCAAGTATTTCGCTTGAAAAATAAATATGTCATTTTATAAATTTATAAGTTAGAGATTTTTATATAGTAACGTACAAATGGCGGACTAAATGCCTTAAGGCATTCTCTATCAACCAGTTGAGATGTAACAAACATGAGTGACGCAAAACCGACAAATATTATTTAGAAGGCAATACTGTAATATTTTATAATATGTGTCATTTAGTTACAGAAATAAATTTAAGTTTCAGATTTGGAAATTAATCCCTCAAATGGATTAAATTGGGGATGTACTCAAGGGTTAATTACATTTATTACAAAGCAAATGAATTACCCAACCGCGTTCGTGTGTCCATTATAGATTTATTTTGCGATGTACAGTCGCCATCAGGTATATCGGAGCGGCCAAAGTGCTCACAAATATCTGAACACCTCTCTATTGTCGAGGCATTAGAGACGTGTTGAGATATTTGTGTGCACTTCGGCCGCTCCAATATATCTTGGCGACTTTACCTACGACTGTAGGTACACGCGTGTGGGACTGTAAGTGCAAAAATATGTATCGATTTAATTCTCTCGGAAAACGCCGAAAATCTGAAATGTAATAAATATAGAGGCCTCGGCAGAGAGTACGACTTTGTACCCTTTGGCGTCGAGACCCTCGGTCCGTGGGGTCCCAGTGCGCATAAGTTATTTGCAGAAATCGCGAAACGTCTGGTCGATGTAACTGGTGACCGAAGAGCTGGCGGCTTTCTCGCGCAACGCATCAGACTACGGCGGTGGACTCGGGAGCTGGCCTACTGACGGGTCGTCCGCACGGAGGTGTTGCGATATTATGCAGGAAAACTGTGTTTGCAAATGTATCTATAGTGAAGTGCGAAAGTGTGCGGTTAGCAGCAATTAAGGTACAAATGCCGAACTCTGCAGCGCTAATTTTCAATGTGTATATGCCGGTGAATGCGCATGAGAACTTGCCGACTTTTACCGAGTGTATGGGCGAAATTAGTGCGATAAGTGAGGATAATCCGGAGGTTGAAGCGGTGTATATCATGGGCGATTTTAATGCGCACCCGAACGAGTTGTTTTGTAGCGAGATGTTACAGTTTTGTGATACACAAAAGTGGAGCTGTGTAGACTTTGATATGTTGGGCATGGGCTCGGAAACATTCACATTCACCAGTGAGGCGCATGGATGTAACAGGTGGTTGGATCACTGCATTGTCACGGAGGCTGCGCGTGAAACAGTGAGTAGCGTTAGCGTTAAGTATGACGTGTATTGGTCCGATCATCTGCCGCTTATAATTGAATAAAATACAAATTAAATGTGAGCCAATTATGTCACGTCATGCATGAGGGTGTAATTTGGGGTGAAAGACAGGCTGCTCAAGTGGAGCTGTACCAGTCGATCTGTCACAGTGAGCTAAAAATGATTGACTTTCCAACAGAGCTAACATTGTGTGCAGATAAACTATGCAACGATCCCAAGCATACAATTGTGCTGGATAACATGTACAACGTTATCATTAATACGCTAAGGGACGCGGCAAGAAGGTCAAGTAAGGAGAAGATGAGTGGTACACGGGACAGGCAAGTTGTGGGATGGAATAGGCATGTAGCTAGCGCACACAGGGATGCCAGAGATAAGTTTTTAGTGTGGGTAGCGGCAAACAAGCCTAAACAGGGTCCTGTATTTCGGGAGATGTGTGAAACCAGAAAGCTTTTTAAGTCCAAGCTGAAATGGTGCCAGGACAAACAAGAACAAATAAAAAGTGATATTCTTGCCTCAAACCGAACAGCTAAGGACTTTAAAGCTTTCTGGAAAAACACAAATAAAATGAATATTAGGGCTGGCGTCCCTGTGAGTGTGGAGGGAGAGTGTGACAGGAAAAACATCGCCGATAAGTTCAGTAGGTTTTTTGCGGTAAACCCGTTACTGAAATCGAGCAAGGGTGTGGTGTCTGATGCCCAGACTGTCATGGATGAAAGCACCCTGCGATTTTCAGCCAAGGAAGTTGAGAAATTGATTAAATTCATGCAAAGGGGCAAGTCGCCGGGGCATGACGGTCTGAGCATTGAGCACCTCAAACATGCGGGGGTTCACTTGCCGCGTATACTGGCCATGTTCTTCACACTCTGTCTCAGGCATGCCTACCTTCCTCAAAGGCTCACACGAACAGTGGTGATCCCACTAGTAAAAAATTAGGCAGGTGACCTATCAAAGATGGAAAACTATAGGCCCATCTCACTGGCTACAGTGCTAGCTAAGGTGCTAGACGGCTTGCTTAATGCACATCTTTGCAAATATATAAAGTTGCACGACGCTCAATTTGGCTTCAGGCCAGGCTTGTCGACAGAGAGTGCAATCTTGTGCCTTAAGCAAGCTGTCAGGTACTACAAGGACAGAAACACGCCTGTATATGCATGCTTTCTGGACTTGTCCAAAGCTTTTGACCTGGTTGTTTACGATGTATTGTGGGAGAAGCTGGAAAAAACATGTTAAATTAAATATAACCGTGTGTTTTGCATTGAAATATAATTGACAGTAAAAGATTGAATGACATGTTCGATACTATTCAAATAAGTATTAGAACCTTTTCTTAACATTCCCTCCCTTCTTCACTTGAGGCTCATCAGCTCAGTCAGATAGAGCAGCCTTGGCTTGTATAGTGGCTTCGTTAACATGTCAGCCAAGTTTTGCGCCGAAGTAACTCTATTAGCCACCAAATTACTATTTAAAATGCATTCTCTCAAGAAGAAGTGTCTTCTTTTGACGTGCATATGCTTAGTCTGATGGTGGTTCTCAATTGGATTCATGCTGAGTTTCAATGCAGACTCATTGTCTATTAACAACTTCACTATTGGCACGTCCATAGCTATGTCATCAACAATTTTCTTTAGCCACAAAACTTCTCGAGCAGCTTCGCTCGCCGCTACAATCTCAGCTTCGGTTGACGAGAGTGCTACAGTTCTCTGTCGATTACTCCGCCAAGAGATGGCGCCACCTGAGTACAGGCAAACCATGCCAGATGTCGATCTTCCTGTAGTGGGGTCACCTCCGTGATCTGCATCTGTGTACATAACAATGTCGTTATGCTTACCTTTATACGTGTACGTGATGCCGTAGTTCAGAGTACCTTGAATGTAACGAAATATTCTTTTCACTCTTACTACATCTTCATTACTCGGGCTTTGTAGTGTTCTAGACACCACTCCGACAGCAAAAGCTATGTCTGGTCTTGTGCCAACCATTAAATAGGACAGAGCACCAACTGCCTCGCGATATGGAAATCGTTCGTTACAGTCTGTAGTTTGTTCTGTTTGCGCGTACTTCACAATCGGTGTTGGTGCTGGTTTACAGTTTACCATGCCAAAACGTTGCAGTACTTTCCTTGCGTACGCCTTTTGGTCTATTGTAATAGATCCATTATCAGAGGTATTTATCTCTATTCCGAGAAAATAGGATGCGGGCTTGGTCGTGACTTTAAATCTTTTCCTTAGCTCGGTGTAAACTTTTTCAACTTCATTTTCATCACTCGCAGCCACCAATCCGTCATCCACATATAAAGCAATTATAGCTTTCTTATTCCCTCTTTTCCTGATGAACAGGCACGGATCCGCTGAACTTTGCTCAAAGCCAATTTGGATGATATAATCCGTTATACAGGTGTTCCAGCATCTCGGTGCTTGTTTCAGTCCGTAAAGACTTTTCTTAAGTTTACACACCTTCGATTCACTCTGATATCCTTCAGGAGGTTTCATAAAGATGTCTTCATTGAGCGTTCCATACAAAAATGCCGTAGACACGTCAAATTGTCCAAGTGTCATTTTCTCATTAGCTGCGGTACTCAAGAGAGCTCTAATGGTGCTTGTCTTGGCTACCGGGCTGAAGGTATCGTAATAATCAAGGCCTTTTTTCTGCGAAAAACCTTTTATAACAAGTCTAGCCTTGTATCTTTCGATACTGCCATCTGGGTTAGTTTTTATTTTGTAAATCCACTTGCAAGGAATGGCTTTGCGTTTAGGTGGTAGATCAACCATTTCCCACGTGTCATTATCCTTCAGCGAATTTAACTCTTCATTCATTGCTTTTATCCATTTATCTTTGTCAGTACTGTTCATAGCTTCTTTGTATGTTTTAGGCTCCGGATTAACTTCATCATCTCTACTCACGGTCATAACAAAACCATCGTATCTAGAGGGAGGTTTGAGGTCTGATCTGCTTCTGAGTGTCTTAAGTCTTTCATTTTCTATCTCCTGTGCAGATAAATACTCATCACTTTCAGGTTCTATCTCCACCTCTCTTATCGATTCAATAGATCTGTCGAAATCGTTTTCAACACTCAAACTGTGATCAGCATCTTCTTCATCGTCAGTAACAGAGGGATGTTCTGCGGCTGATGTCGATGCGACTGGATCCAGGTAAGGAGGTTGTAGAATGATTTCATTACGTGGTGAAAAAGTTCTCTCCTGAAACGTTACATCTCGAGATCTTATGAGTGTACTGTTTTCTTTGCACCAAATTCTGTATCCATCATCATTGTCATATCCAATTAAGACTCCTTTTACGGCTTTCTTGTCCATTTTCTTTCTATTACATTTGGGGATGTGGGCGTAGCAGGTGCTTCCGATAATTCTCAAATGTTTGATATTGGGTTTCTTACCGAACCAGAGTTCATAAGGTGACTTTCCTTCTTGGGTCGGTCCAGTGCGGTTCAGGATGTAAGCGGCAGTATTGACAAGTTCAGCCCATAGGCCCTGAGGCATTTCTTCATGCGCATGCATCATGGCTCTTGCTGACTCTACAATCGTTCTATGGTCACGCTCGCAGCATCCGTTCTGTTCCGCCGTATAAGGCATTGTCAATCTTTGACGTACTCCGTTCTTGTGTAAAATTTTCTGAACTCTCTCATTATCAAATTCACCGCCATTGTCGCTAAGAATTTCTTTTACAATATGTCCAGTAGCTTTAGTCTCTGCCAACATTTGCTCAAGTTTTTCATGAACTTCTCCCTTTTCTTTCAGAAAATAGATTTGCCGATATTTTGTAAAGTCGTCTTTAAAAAGAACATAATATTTGAATTTGGAAAATGAATTCTTGAACGGGCCACATACGTCAGTGTGTAACAGCTCTCCAGGCTGTGACGCACGTTCCCTAGTGCCAAACTTGCGTCGATGGGTTTTGCCAAATACACATCCCTCGCAGAGTTCACTGTCTACTTTCAGCGTTATGCCAAGCTCTGTCTCGACAACCTTCTTAACATGAAACTTATTTTGATGTCCCAGCCTCTCATGATATAATTGCATCTGGTCAGATATCTCTATATGATTAATTTCATGGGAGCCCTTAATGTTTTTGACCTTTAGCTTGTAAAGTCCTCCATTTTTAGCTCGCACTCCAATCAGTAGATGTCGTCCGCCTTCATACTTCATTATACATTCTTGGGTTCGGGATTCAAATATAGTGTTTGTTAATTTGTCCTGAGCTGACAGTACCGAAAACAGGTTCTTCTTAATAGATGGTACATACCACACGTCGTTAAGGGTAATAATCTCTTTAGTACCACGCACGTCAGCTTCGATATCCAGCGCTCCCTTTCCAACAGCCTGAATAGCTGTACCGTTTGCAGTTGTAACTGTGTGGGACGTAGAGAAGCACTCAAAAGTTTTAAATAAGTCTCCTCGATTTGTAACATGACTAGTAGCCCCATTGTCGACATACCAGCTGTCTTGATCGATGCCTTCCACATCATTTACAATTGCCATTAGGTTCATGTTGACGTTTGATGTACTTTGGTTATTTGGCGTGGGTTTGGGTGGTCTCCCATCGGCTAACCATTTCGGACAAGTCTTGACTCTGTGCCCTATCTGTCCGCAATAGTTGCATTTCCTTTTCTTGTCGTTATGCTTGCTTTTATCTTTCGATCTCAGTACTAGAGCTTCTTCAATAATGGTCTCTTTGTTTCCACTTGTTAAAGCCCTTTCATGAGCACACAACTGTGTCGTCAAGTTTTCAATGTTCCGATCGCTCTTATTCATTAACAGCCAGCTCGATTTGAAATTAAAATATTGATCAGGAAGTGTGTCCAAGATTTTGCAAATTAAAAGCATTTCGGGGAGATTGTTACCTTCAATTTCTTTATTCAATTCGTACCAGATGTTTTTGAGCGTTGAGATGTGAGTTGCCATATCGTGATCTTCAGTCTTCTGAAAGCGGAAGAATCTCATGCAAAGTTCATAACTTCGATCCTCCTTGGCTCCATCGTAAAGACGATGCAACTCTGTCCACATTTCACTTGACGTATTGCACCGCATGACCTTGTGCAGGGTTTCTTCGGTCATGTTTGTGGTAAGAATAAGCAAGGCATGACTGTCAAGGCTTTGGTAGTTATCCAATTTCGTCTTATATTCCAACTCACTTGCTGGTAACGCCGGTGCCGCTGGTGGCTCTGGCTTAGTTACTTTGCCCTGGATTATGTCTAGCGTACCTGGGGTGCTCCGCAAGAGCAGGGAAATCTTGTATTTCCACGTCTGCCAGTTTGTACTTCCTTCTAAGCGCCCAATCTCAAATCGCACATTAGAATTCATCTTGAAAGATGCGCAATTATTATAGGTCACAAAATCCAGTTTCAGCACGTTAAAATATCGTTTTTACGCTCTGCTACCATGTTAAATTAAATATAACCGTGTGTTTTGCATTGAAATATAATTGACAGTAAAAGATTGAATGACATGTTCGATACTATTCAAATAAGTATTAGAACCTTTTCTTAAGGAGAGAATGCGTCTCGTTATTAAAATATTGGTATAACAACCAGGTCAACCAGGTGAGATGGGCGGGAGTCGAATCGGAGGAGTATAGGTTACAGTGTGGGGTGAGGCAGGGGGGGTTGACATCCCCGATACTGTTCAATCTATATGTGAACGAGTTGATCGAGGGTCTTAGCAGGACGCGTGTAGGATGTCATATAGGTGAAAGTTGTTTCAACAATATCAGTTATGCTGATGACATGGTCCTGCTGGGACCGTCGTTTGGCTCGATTACTCAACTTGTCAGGCTGTGTGAGGCCTACGCCGAACAGCATGGTCTAAAGTATAACGCTAACAAAAGCGAAGTGCTCATTTTTAAGGCACGGAAATATAATATCACCACGCTGCCGAGGATCATGCTGGGAGGAGTGCCTCTTAACATAGTTGAGAAATTTAAATATTTGGGTCACATGATCACTGTAGATCTTAATGATGATGCAGATATAGAAAGAGAAAGGAGGGCGATGGCAGTGCGTGGCAATATGCTCGCCCGCAGGTTTGCACGTTGGAACACTCAGGTCAAGCTGACGCTTTTCAAAGCATATTGTCAGACCTTTTACACGTGCAGCCTGTGGGTGAGATTCTCGCAAAGGGCATATAGTACTGTACGTGTACAGTACAACAATGTCCTCAGATTGCTGTTGAGCCTGCCGAAACACTGCAGTGCTTCTGGCATGTTCGCCGAGGCGCGAACTGACGACTTCTATGCCATCAGAAGAAAAAGGATAGCCTCACTATTAAGGCGTGTGCGAGGCAGCAGCAACAGCATGCTGAGGACGTTGGCCGAGCGCCTTGACTGCCCGCTCACTAAATACTGGGTCGATGTGGTTATTGGGAGGGCTAAGTAGGGCAATAGGCAAGCCTCGCCCCCTAACAACTTTTTATTGTTTTTTTATGTTTATATTTTTTTAAAACGTGTGCCTTTTCTTTTCTTTTGTAATTGATTGTAAATTAACATATATTGTAAGCCATACTGGCCCCATAGTAAAAGTTGTTCAGAATCATGGATAGATTCACATTTTGCTATTTTGTATCACGACTTAAGTAACACCCAGTATGTACTCGTATTATGAAACCCGCAGAAAATTAAATAAAGATAATATATGTAAATCTAAACCACCAAACTGCGTTTAAAGTGCACCTAACTAAATAAATATGTCACTTCAAAGCGATCTTGTACCCTGCAAGTGCATATGCAAACTTATGCAGACATATGCAGATATGTGCAGATTTCGCAGTCTCGGTGCATGTAAGCCAAGCGGGTGCACGTTGAGCTGGGAAGAGATTAGGTTAGAACATTTAGTTAGCTGTGGTCG
The DNA here is from genome assembly GCA_932294315.1 of Epinotia nisella. NCBI lineage: Eukaryota > Metazoa > Arthropoda > Insecta > Lepidoptera > Tortricidae > Epinotia > Epinotia nisella. The sequence continues at coordinate 12,015,346 of OW028694.1, forward strand.
AGGTTTATAAATTGTATCTTTTTCCACCGTCTCCGTCCGCGTGGAACTCGTTTATATCGCACATGGGTTATTTTTCTTGCCGATAATGAACCGAGGTTTTTCTGTTTTTTTTGGTTTTTGAACTATCGAAAATTGTGGTTCTGAAGTACGATATAAAAAATGCATATGTTTCTTCATTAGAACTAATTAAAGCTTCCTTACCGGCCGATCAAAATATTTTTTTCTTTTGGTTTAAAAAAAATGTGACAAAGTGCAATTTTCAGTGGGGATACATTTAGGTTTACCACTCTGTCAAGGCATTCTAAGAAAAAAAATGCTAGTTAAAGAAAGTGAAATATTAAAAAATATTAATCAATAAAATAATATAGACATATTATAAAACCGTAAACATCATTACTCAAATGAGAAGCCGTAATAAGACGAAGGGCAGGCTATTGTCGGTAGAAAAGAAGAACGACCTTCCTACACTTTACATTTCCGCTCGACATTTCACCCCCTTACGAGGTGATTTTCGGGATGAAAACTCTCCTATGTCCATCACACGGTCTCAAACCATCTCCGTATAAAATTTCATCTCCATCCGTTCTGCCGTTTAAGCGTGAAAGGTAACAGACAGATAGACAGAGTTACTTTCGCATTTATAATTAAACGAGCGAGCGAAGCGAACGAAGTGCTCCGTTTCAGCTTGGGCAAAACTTCTTTCGTGTGTCCGGATGTCCCGCTGTCCGGCTGTTCAACCGATTCTCGTGAAATTTTGTAAGCAGGTTAGATAATTATATAATATAGAGATTTTTTTGTCAATTCAGTTTTTTTTTTTGACAGGCTCGCGAGTTTGTTTGTTTGTGTGCTCTGTGAGCTATACATAGGCACTAGTATTAACTAATATTAAGTAAGGATTTCACTACTTATTATTGTTCTAAGTATATAGTATGGATTAGCTGCCCGCGCGACTATAACCGCGTATTACCTACCACAGAATATAACTACATTTTTTTTCTTTCAATGTGCAATATGTCAAAAACAGCGAAACCTATTTTAATGAAACGTAGCTAAGAACCATTACGATCACTTCAGCTTTCGGACAAAAAACCGCATTAAAATCGGTCCATTTGTTTAGGAGCTACGATGCCACAGACAGACACACAGACACGGCAAATTTATAACACCCCTTCTTTTGCGTTGGGGGCTAAAAATTAGCTAGTAGTTATTACAAAAAAAAATGAAAATAGAAAGCGGTTTGAGTTACGTACACATTTTGGCTGCTATTTAGAATAGACAGCTTGTTTTAAACTATTTGGTTATTATTAGTTTTTGTCATGTCTTCGCAACGCGGAGCAATAATTTGTTTATAATATATGTTGACTTTACCTGAGGTATATTTAGGTAATTCTTTGCTTGAGTTCATTTGCCAAAAACACTTTAAGAATTTAGGTCCTATGTTGTGAACGTCAGGGGTAGTATGCGAACGTCACCGGAGCCCGACGAAGCACGTCCTAAAAATAATTACTGCGATTAAAATTAACAGCGCACTTGTGCGTGGCATAACAACTGTTGGTGGGCGCAATTAGACTTGTTTTAACCCATTCCCGGCCCGTGACGACACGTATGTGTCCCTACGCCGTAGTCGCTTTCCGCTACACACGAGGAAAACCACGGGATCGGCTACGAGCGTAGCGCGTAGCGATTCTGGGCACTGAATGTCTTAATGACGGCTTGTAACAACAAGAGTTAAAGATCGTGTACCCTTGAATTGCCGACTGACATTTCATCGAATATTATTTCATCGACAACGTTTCAAGTATTTTCATTTCATTGACAAGTCATTATGTCGAAGAATCGATACTACAACAGACATTTCATCGACAGACAACGATTTGAATGCGGTTTTTTTGTGTCATAGATAATTTTAACTCGAGTGTTCTTAACTATGTTTCATCAAAATCGCTTCAGCCATTTTTGAGATATTGAACTTTGGAATTAAAAATATAATTAGTGCATAGATACACCATTTGCAAACCCTGAATGTAACAAATACTCGTACAGCTTCTCTTGTTGAACAGATAACAACTGCTCTTCATATATGCTCTTATATACACACACACAGTTTATGTTATATTAAAAGCAACGTACCGACTTCATAACGGCTTCACTTTACGAGTCCACATTTGACTCTAAAATTAGGTTTTTAATAATAAAGCGACGGATATTAAACCGTGAAAGCCTGTTTTTCCGCAAAAGTGCTTTTTCCGCCAGCCTGGTTTGCCCGCAAGCGTTGACGTATTGCGGAATTGAATACGCAACAATATATATGGTGAACATTTTACGTTTAATTAAAAATGATATCATGAGTTCACGTAGGTAGGTAACAGAATATTTAAATTGTTAGAATGCGAGTGTAGAATTGATTTGATTAAAGAGGTAACAGTAAGGTAAGGCACGAAGTTCGTACGTGTATCGCCGTCTATGTCGCTCGAATAAACATGTGCGACAGAGAGAGAGATACACAAACAAAATTAGTTTTCGTTTCACGGTAGGGCCTCTGGGATCTCTCCAACTCAACAAATTTAATTGGAATCTGTTAGGCATTTGTCGTACGCTCTCGTTCTGAGGATACTCAGGACAAGCTATGGTAATAATAATACCACGTCCGAGCGAGATGGTAGCGTACAAATCTCGATAAATATCATTCGTTGCCCTTGTCATAATTCCACTTTTTTTAGGGTTCCGTACCTCAAACAGAAAAAAACGGAACCCTTATAGGATCACTTGTGCGTCTGTCTGTCCATCTGTCACAGCCGATTTGCTCCAAAACGAATGGACCGATTGAGTTGAAATTTGGTAAACATTATATAAATTGGTGACCCAAAGATTGACGCGTAAAGTAAATTAATGAATTCTGAACAAAGGGGCCATTTTTGGGGGCTAAACTAGAAAATAAAAAAAAAGTTTCGCAAACCGTATTGTGTGACATATCAAATGTAAGGGGTTGTTGTAAGCAACTCAGATTTTTTTATTTTATAATTTTAGCAAAAATCCTCGCCACGCGATTGGAACTCGTACTTGTCAGATTTTTATTTAACTTCATACTAAATCAGTTGTCGCAAAAAAAACCACTACCCGCCCAAATTAAGTAGGTTGTTTATGGTAAGCCATGAGTCCTTTTAATACCAATTTAGCTGCATACGAGTATAATAGAAGCCTTTCCGTACCTCATTATGGCATCACGTATAAGCTTGTCCTGAGTGAGTCCATCACATCCTTGCGAGCTCGAGAGTATACTCCTTGCGTAAGATAAGATTTTTACTGACGCGTCACAACTATACACGGGGATTTTCAACCTACGGATAAACTGAGGCATATGTGTCACATTCACAAACTTTGAAATCAAATAATTTAATGTATATTTTATTTCAAAATGGTTTACAATTGTTATTAACAATGATAGAATCCGCAACAGGCTTCGTCAACAATACGTACTAACCTAAACTAACAAAAAGGACAGCCCCGGATCGTTGGTGGCCCGAAAGTTCCCATGATACTGGCGGCGTTGCCTCGCTGAATGGCCAAGGCAATCTGTTGAGCCAGGAACGATCCGGAACGAGGATCGCAGTCCCTATCCCTGAGCCGCCGTCCCAAATCCAGTATCAAGTGTTTGGCCTCCGCACCCCAAGGTCCCGCAGTCTCCACCGCCACTGGCAAAGTCGTACATTGGCTCCAAGGCAGAGTTAAGTACTTGGCATGTTTCATCCAAGCCGCCGACTCCGCGGCCGACGTCGCGGATCTGATGGTGTGGCACAAATGGGACGGGGCAAAAGTGCTTACACATGTAGCGTCCCTTAAGAGGTACCGCCCCTTCTGCCATGGAACCAAATCCCATGGAATGAAATCAAATTGCACTGCATAACTGTAATTCCTCTGACATACTTGCTGGTGTGGACCACTCATAACACCCCCACTCGTTGTAATACAACCCGCAATATTTCAAGCTAATCAAAACGCATAAAGTACGACGTTGCGCCAATTATGGCGACACCCGACTCTGCTCGCAATTTTGATGCCAATTAGGCTCGCGAAATATGTAACGAGATGATATAAATTGGAGAAGAAAACTGGGGCATTGGTACACTGAATGTCAGTATCATGACATTTATGACTATCGCTATAATGACCCGTGCAGTAATCGTTGTCAGTAGAAATAAGTAAATTGCTGTTTTGATCGTGAAATACCTACGGCATTCCTAAACATACCTTTGTATGCACCTAAGTACAATACAATACAAAACAAATACTCTTTATTGCAAACCTCACACAAACAAAGCAGCTACTGAGAGAAACAATACAATAACATGTAGGTAGAGGTAGACAACGGTCTTATCGCTGAAGAGCGATCTCTTCCAGACAACCTTTGGGTATCGGAGAAAGAGATAAACCTAGATTATGCAGTAGGTGGTGCAGAGATTATTATTAACCAAAAATCAAAATAATTTTAAAAATAAACGTACATAAATAGCTCTATATAAAAACATACATACTAAGTACATACAAAGGTATGTTTTATCATACGGTTTTATTTAGTTCGACTCTCATGTAATGTAGGCATTGTAGGACGATGAAAAAATCATAATGTTATTCGAAACTTTTCATTTTTATTTTGTCTATTCTTTTTATAATTTACAATGTATTGTGATAATTTATTGCTTTATATCCTATTAGACAGCACACGTTTTAATTTTTACACGAAATAATTACCTAATAATTTTATTTTCACATAACCTGTATAAGAACTATCGCCCAAGGGTACGGGTCGGGTTCACACTTTCTGTTCAAAATCGTCTGCACATGCATAGCGAATGCTCGAAAATGATCCTAGAGGTGTGAACCCGTACCCTTGGGCAATAATGTTTGTGTGTGTTTATATGCGTGTGACTAGCACTGACCGGGAGCTATCGCTTAACAGGTCTAAAATATTCAACAGATACAAATTTAGTTTTGATTTGATCGCCCGCTAGAATTCACGAGCTAAGGTGGCAGAATAGACTCACGAAACACATGAATATCAAATTGTACCTAATCAAATTTGTGTGGCTCGAATCAATCCCCTAGTTCTTTATGAAGGAAGTCAAATTAAACATAATATCTCGCAGAATCAATACAAAATACACTCTTATTTTCGCGACAACCCTACCCTAATCGGAGATGTCGATCAAACGTAATCCCCGCGTTCGATTGTGAACTCTAATTGCATACAAATACGATCGATAGTCGAGGCACGTGGCGGCTTAGCTGAGCTTGTTTCTAAATAGGGATTGCCTTGTGTTTTCTTGAGATTGATTGAATTGGGTGAATGGGATTTATTTTACAAAGGTACGCGGTGTATTTTGTGACATTGTAAAGGTTCACTAAGTTCTGGCATATCAAGGCATGGTTAGTCTCTTAGACCTTATGTAAAATATTAAAAATACAGATAAATTTATCTCAATTGAGAACACCTTTTTTTCCTGTCAATGTCTTTGAGACTTTGATAAAAGAAAGAACATTGATATAAGTTTGAATTTCACATAGCTTAGGTATACCAAAAAAAAAATCCTCTATTAGGGGAGGATTTTATCAATTTCTGTATTTTGGTTCATTTTGACATTACTTACCATCAAAATACGTGCGCTAAACGTCATGAAATTAGAAGTTAAACTATTGAGAAGCTTAAAAATGTTGTGTTATGCTTAAAAAGTAATAATTATTGATTGAAATAAGTATCTATAATATTTATCTTTGATATCCTGGATAAGCAAATAAACGTAGATCGAGCCATTTTTTTAGATATCCTAATGTAAGGTACCTATTACTCTATCGGACATTTTAAAAACCGAGTTCAAGTAAAACATTTAAAGATTGATCCACTCGTTGTTAACGTTATAATTTCGCGTGTTATTTAATTCAACTAAAATAATAACTTTCTAACGTTATTGGTCCAAGACTTATAACAAAATAATATGGTCATCACACAATTAATTGGCCTCACCGGAATCCGAAACTTGGACTGTCAGTTTCACAGGCAGGGTCATTGTCACCCACAAGGCTCCGGTTGCCCAAAAAAATACCCAGAAGAACTAACTAACTGACTATTTACCTACTACCTAACCTGACTACCTAGTTAGGTATAGTGTTTAGAGTATCCTACTAATATCCTAATACAATTATTATAAATGCCAAAGTTTGGATGTTTGGACGTTTATTTGTATGGATGTTTGGATGTTTGTTCAGTTACTCAATCACACTTAAACGGCTGAACCAATTTGGATGAAATTTTGCATGAAGATAGCCTGGATTAAAACATACGATAGTTTTTATCCTGGGACCACGCAGACGAAGTCGCGGGTGGAAGCTAGTTAATAATATATTGGAATAGTTTCCCGGGTGGTTTGCGTATTTTCCATCTTAGTATAAGCAATGCAGAATACAAGATATTAATTTACCTACAAAGATAACTAAACGAAGAGGCTAAAGAAACGGAAACCTGTTTTTTCAAGTACACGAATTCGTTTAGTATTTAGGGCATACTCGCTCACAACGTCTCAATGCCGGAGATTACTTATTTAAATCTGTGTTCACGTTTAAGGCTGTATATACACTTGATGGCTTATTGTGACGCCTACGCGGCGACAATGTGGCGGGGTGTAATGGCTGTCGATTACGGCCGCGACTCGACATGCGCAAGGTTAAAGTCAGGTTTTACGGCCCAACAAATCAAATAAATGTTTTGGGACAGTCTTACAAAATCGACCTAGTCCCAAACTAAGCAGAACTTGTACTGTAGATAGATTACATTTTTTTGCCTTATTACAATAGAATATTTGAAATGCATACTATCTGTATCACACGGGTATGTCAAATCCGAAGCAAAGTATTCAGCGAACCAGTTAGAATATTTTCATTAGACACATGGGTTGGCAATGTGGACTTATACAGAGTATTGAATATTTTACATTGACTGCATAAATAAACCTAAACACCAATATAATCCGGTTGGTATCAGACAAACATGCGCCGATTTCATGAGTCTAGGTGCAATTTCTATCATATTTGTACTGACAGCTCCAAGGATAGCAGTGAATCACGTCTGGCTTGGTTTGATCCTCAAACTAAAAGTAGTGTTAACCTCTTGTATCCTGGGACACTTACAGCGCTAAAGGAATGTGATTTTTTTGTTTCTGACACAGATTCAATTTTCGATAGCCCCGATTGGTGCAGATCTGCTACTAAGCATACGAAAGGTTAAGTTGCATTTGAAGATCAAAACGTCCTCTATACATATTGAATTGCTGGCACTTGCAGAAGGCTCTCTTATATCGAATCTCTTGAAGCGGACAGTTTTGATGTAGGTATTTGCAACACTTGGCTCGACGCACCTCGAGCTCTCGAGTGTAGGCTACACTATATTGAGAACAATCTGTAAGTTATTAGCGAACGATAAGCAGATAGTAATGCAATGTGTGCCGTCACATATTGGATAACCGGGAAATGGGGAAGCGGATCGCCTTCTCAAGGAGGCGGCAAGTGATGGAATTCGTACAAATTGCTTACCATTTTTTTTTTTTTTTGACGATGTGAAAATGCTTTATGCATACCCCCGACCCGGGGAAGGCCCATTTGGGGGTTATGTGGGACTCTCTCCTCCCACCGCCATCCGAGGAGCATACCCACTAAAAACACACCGGCGTCACCCGCATTACCGTTAAGGGGGCGCCATGGGATCGCGAACATTCCACCACGACGCCCCCCGACAAATTGCTTACCATGCCATAACGATCTTCTATATTTGGTGAAACAGAAATGTTTCGATACATAGAAAGAGTATTTTGAGGAGAGATCACTTAGCAAGGGTATCTACGGGTCGATCACGTAACGCACTGTACGCGCGTCAGGTAGATCTAAATGTCAATTCCTATATGGAAAACTGACTGTTGGATCTACTTAACGTGCGTTGAAAACGTTACGTGATTACCCCTAAGGGTGGCATGTTCAGTTTTAATCGAACCAAAATAAAGATAAGAAAGGTGAAAAGTAAAGGTTCAATATATATCTGGATATCTGGTTTCATGTTATATTTTGTATTGCGTATAAAACACATCTTGTGTTAAGTATAACACAAAACAAAACCTAACACAAAAGGCAAATTTGGGTTAAAAAAAAACCTTAATCTTGACGAACTTACCCCGATAAACTAGGAACAGCGCAAGGCAGCGGGTCATCATTTTTCTTCTGTACTAAGGGGGTCGCGCCATGGAAAAGTGAAAAAACTGCACTATAATTAGATTTTTTTAACAGCCGTCACTATAAACGTCTATGATGACATGTGATGACATAAATTATACTGAGATGACAGCTGTCAAATAATGGATGTAAGGGCATTTTCACTTTACACTAAACCGATCCGATGGATCGTCAAGTATTTATCTGACATAGGAGCCTAAGTGCTTGTCGAAACTGTATCAATCAAGTTAGTATACTTTATCTCAGAATACACTGAAGTCTATTGAAATTCCCTCTCAAGGCCATCCATTAGCGATCGATCCTCCAATGTCAGTCGAGATCGAGTTTAGGGTATCCAGGCTATAAAGTAGGGTTACTAGGGATATTGTAATGAGGTAGCCTTAAAGTTAGAAGGAATTCGTCTCGATTTCTATATTATAATCTGAAAGGAGAAAATGCACATCACGCTCGAGAAAGTGTGACTGAGTGACACCCATTTTATTAAGCTACATGATATCATTTTCATCATATACATGGAAATAAAAAGCGGTTCAAACATCAGCTGATTGGTTGCGTAACGTTTCGTAATGATAATGGAGAATGATAATCGTTCAGTGATAAAGCAATCACAGCGCTCTAAGCGGATAACATGGGGAAACTTCGTATGAGAGGGAAGCGTCTTCGGGTAGGGCGTCCACCTAGCGGGTTAGGGAACCTCAGGGGCGCTCTAAGGCCCACTAGGTAGATGCCAGGGCACTGCAAGTGTTAGCGCTCGTTCGGAAAATTACCCAATCACCACTGAGAGTGCCGTTGGCTTGCAGGTCTAGCCCACGCGGACACTGACTACTCCCAAATATCTTACAACCGAACCAGAATGCTTGTAGGGTGGAAAGCAAAAAAATTTACATAGTTAAAGGCCTTAGTCTAACCTACGATTTAACTTTTTTCAGTTACGTAACGGCAATTACCCATACATTTTATTTGAATATATATGTACTGAGGTAAAAAAGAAAAATAATGATGTACAATCTATTTTGAATCTATTGTGGAGACGACTGGGTGTTGGTGCGCAGAGGCCAAAACTTTTTTCAGTGAAGTGGGCCGTCGTCTGCAGGAAGGAGGGCTGGATCCCCGCTCTGGGTCCTTTCTGGTGCAAAGGTTAGCCATAGCTGTTCAGCGCGGCAATGCGGCTAGCGTAATGGGCACCTTTGCACCAGGAGGGACGCGGGGCGGGTTGTTTGATACTTAGTTGTAAAGTAGTTGTAATTGTTGTAAATTGAATTTTTGTACATGCTTTGTGTTATAATGAATAAATGGTTTTGAATTATTATTATATCGAGAAAAAATGAAGAAGTCATGTTAAAATATGTAGTCAAAATATATATACCCAAAATCTATTATTTTTTTTGTTTCCTCATTCAGAAAATAAGTGGAAATGTATCCCCTTAAAGGTCGTGCTTTCAATAATGGTTCACTTAACTCTTCACGCATCCAGGCACATAATATTCGCGTTAAACTCGTAGACTACCCAAAAGTTAATCGGCTAACAAAGTTGCCAAATAGTTTGGTACTTATTTATACTTGGCTAAAGCTTGGGTAAGTTTTGAAAGCTTGCCGAAGCCTCTTAGCACGTCTAAGAGCTAGTAGTCGATTTGCATACCACATAATATATTAGGAAAAGCTGCTTTGGAATTGTGGTTGGGCTAATTTTATTGTGTGTACCAAGCCTCACTTAAATTTAATGTCCTCAACAGTTGTGGGTATTTAAAAATAAAACAATATTAGAACAATGAAAAACATACCTAAGTGAGTAAAAAAACATAGCGATTTTTTTGTATTCTTAAGTTTGCGTGATAATATATTCGAATAAAAAAAAATGCTGAAACACGTTGTTTATGTTTTTTTAATATTTCGTAGTAATAGGAAGTTTCCAGTATCTTATTTAACTTTTAGCGACCGTTTCACTGCCGCGAAGACACACACAATGTGTCAATTGTATTGTATGTCTACTCCCTTTATATCTGTGTATCTTTTGTGTCGTGAATAAATGTCTTCTTTCTTTCTTTCTTTCTTTATTATTTGAATTTTATCTGTTGTTGTTGTATTTTATAGTTTGTCCTGTTCTTTCATAAATACATATAAGTAAAAAAAAATATCTCTCATTCTCAAATTATTTGGGATACCTAACACTTTTGTATTCTGGAAATTGAAAATATTTCATTTTAATCATATTTTGTTGATTTTTTACGCATTTTCAACATTTAGCTCTTGGACTTTGTATTAAACTGACGGTTATACATTTTCGGTGGACCTTGAATACGATATTATAATACAACATGTGAAACATATTTTTTTAAGTTTTTATTTAAATGGCACTGTTCGTATGTAGGTAGGTTATAATAAGTAATAATAATAAAATCATTTATTTCGGAAGTATTTCTATGCAACCTATTTGTCAGCGACTTGCCGGTATTCGATTGAGCTTAAGAAATAATTATGCAAGTTCAGTAACAGCGCAATAATTATTAGGCTTGTTTTAGTGTCTCGCGGACCGTCCGCGCGGACAACTCCGCACGATCAATATGTATGGCGCGTCCGCGCGGATAACTCCGCACGATCAATATGTATGGCGCGTCCGCGCGGATAACTCCGCACGATCAATATGTATGGCGCGTCCGCGCGGATAACTCCGCACGATCAATATGTATGGCGCGTCCGCGCGGATAACTCCGCACGATCAATATGTATGGCGCGTCCGCGCGGATAACTCCGCACGATCAATATGTATGGCGCGTCCGCTTAATATATCGTACGTGATCCGCGCGGACGGTCCGCGTGCGGTCCGCGTGACACTAAAACCAGCCTAGCCATCACCGAGCCGATCTCATGATGGAGACAGAGTGTGACCTCAGCAACTCCTAATATCATCATCATCATCATCATCATATCAGCCGAAAGACGTCCACTGCTGGACATAGGCCTCCCCCAGAGAGTTCCAAATTGACTCCTAATATACACAAGATAAACCCGTTGTTAACCCTGATAATGTTTCAATGAGCCCAAATTTGCGCTGCGCTGCACTTTATTGCGCTGTCACTGAATTTGCATAAGTATGTAATTTAAGCTCAATCAGATACCGGAAAGTCACTGAGAAAAAGGTCACCTATCGCAATCACTAAATTTCATTTCCCAACTGTATCGTTTGTCCGAATTTTCATTTTGGCAAAAAACAGTTTTTGCCAAAATGAAACTATGAAATCTTCAGGATTCTAATAAAACAAACCTTTTTTTAAGAGGGGGAAATGCTTTACGCATACCACCAAGGTGCGGAGGCAGACACTGATGGTTATTTGGAACTCCCACGTCCACCTTATAGCGCAGTGGCGGCACATAGAGCGGTATTTACTTGGTAAACCATAGGCCTCGTTAGCCGACGTGGGAGTTCCAAATAACCATCAGTGTCTGCCTCCGCACCTTGGTGGTATGCGTAAAGCATTTCCCCTCTTAAAAAAAATGGCCCCGTAGCATGGTTGGCCTTTTCACGCGATAGGTGATAGGATAAAGCGTGCGTCACTGGCTGACACCGTCCGATAGAACGAGAGGACGCTCTTATCTTGTCACTTGTCGCGTGATAAGGCCAACCATGCTACGGCTCCTGGGCACACTTCCTCAACTAATAAAACAAACCTAACCTAACCCAATGGGTTCTAAATGATAAATATTTAAAAAGTATCAAAAACTTTGCGGTCTTATAGAAAACTGGCTTTTCGCCGAAATGAAAATTCGAACAACCGATACAGTTGGGAAATGAAATTTAGTGATTGCGATAGGTGACCTATTTCTCAAGGACTTGCCGGTATCCCGATTGAGCTTAAATTTGACATACTTATGCAAATTCAGTGACAGCGCGATAAAACGCAGCGCAGCGCAAATTTGGCTTAAAACAACGGGCTTATCTTGTGTAATTTACGAGTTCCTGAGGCCACCTTCTGTCTTTATCTTGAGATCAACTTGGTGGTCCCATAATAATTATTGCGTTGTTACTGAACTTGCATATTTAAGTGCATTGGGCATTGGATAAAAATGTTGTCATTTTTTAGGTGAGCGGCCAATCGTAAAAGAGGTAGATTGTGATAGATCTATTCCTTAGAGCATACATAACTGGAGCAGCCTTTCAGTAACTTACCCATCTGTAAAAATAAAATTGCACAATGTGCAAAAAATCATAAATAAATTATAAACATTCGGGGACATTCTTACACTAATCCAACTAGGCCTATAGTAAGCTCAATAAGGCTTGTGTTATAGGTACTAGACGACGATATATATAATAGATATAAATACTTAAATACATAGGAAACATCCAAGACTCAGAAACAAATATTCATGCTCATCACACAAATATTTGCCCTTACCGGGATTCGAATCCAGGACCATCAGCTTCGTAGGCAGCGTCACTACCCACTAGGCTAACCAGTCGTCAATCATACAAAGACAATTTCACAATCAATCACAAAATCGCCTCGCAAGAGAACACTGATCATAAAAATGCCCGCAAGTTGCTGTAAGCACTTGATATTGTAAACGTTCAACTACTTCAAGCTTTTAATATATAATTGACTTTCAATATCCTATTAAGATGTTCCCCCGGCCCAAAATTCGGCAGACTTTTTTATACGCAAATACGACATAAGGCTACTCCAGTTATGTATGCTCTAAGGTCTATTCAAAACAAACATGTTTTGTTAGATAATGTAATACTCTAAAAATGCATCGGAGCCGAGATATTTGCAATATAATATATATTTCCGCATCCATTATCAGCGAGTAGTTCATGAAATGATGACTGTGCAGTTGGCAAAAGCCTAGTTGGGTCATTCTTTTTTTCGACTGACAATAGCCCTGTCCTTCGTCTTACTACGGTATCTCATTTGAGTAATGATTTTACGGTTTTATAATGTTCGAAAATGAACGTCCATATTATTTTATTAATTAGTATTATTTAATATTTTAGTTTCCCTAGCTAGCATTTTTTTAAACGTATTTTTATCGTAGAAGTCCGTGACAGAGTGGTAAACCAAAATGTAGTCCCCACTGAAAGAGTCCACTTTGTCACTTTCTTTTTTTAAAACCAACCGTAAACAAATATGTATATTGGCCGGAAAGGAAACTTTTATTAGTGTTAATGAAGAAACCAATGCATTTTTTTAAAATCGCACTTCAAAATCACAATTTTTGATAGTTCAAAAACCAAAAAAAAAGGAAAACCTCGGTTCATTGTCGGTAAAAAGGAAGAACGACCCCTGTACCAAAAATGAAATTTTTGTCACAAACTTATTTGGCACACCTTTGTATTAACCCTGATTAATTTTCAAACCCCAGTATTATGACATACGTCCAAGAGACAGCCCATCAAACGTAACGATATGGGAGAACGTTCCGACTAACGGTTTGTATGGCCAATTCCGTCGCCTTACACCCATTCAGATGTTATCTAGTGGAGGTAAGCCGGGTGTTAACATCTGCGGCTCGATTCGAAATGTAGCGACTTTTTGCAGCGACACAAACGCGCGTTTTACGAACAAGCGACTGTAGCTAGACATTAGTAAGAGCCATAGATTACCTGTCATAACTGGCTACCAGACATTTTTTAAGGTTCCGTACCTCAAAAGGATAAAAAACGGAACCCTTATAGGATCACTCGTGCGTCTGTCTGTCCGTCTGTCACAGCCGATTTTCTCCGAAACTACTCGACCGATTGAGTTGAAATTTGGTAAACATATGTGGGTCGTTCTTCTTTTTTACCGACAATGAATCGAGGTTTTTCTGTTTTTTTGGTTTTTGAACTATCGAAAATTGTGGTTTTGAAGTGCGATTTAAAAAAAAATGCATAGGTTTCTTGATTAGAACTAATTAAAGTTTACTTTCTGGCCAATATAAATATTTATTTACGGTTGGTTTCTAAAAAAAACATGTGACAAAGTAGACTATTTCAGTGGGGACAACATTTTGGTTTACCACTCTGTCACGGCATTCTACGAAAAAAACAAACATTAAAAAAAATAACTAGCATTTTTTTTAATGTTTGTTTTTTTCGTTTACACCCATTCAGATGTTATCTAGCGGAGGTAAGCCGGGTGTTAACATCTGCGGCTCGATTCGAAATGTAGCGACTTTTTGCAGCGACACAAACGCGCGTTTTACGAACAACCGACTGTAGCGACGCACTAGGTAAGAGCCATAGATTACCTGTCATAACTGGCTACCAGACATTTTTTAAGGTTCCGTACCTCAAAAGGATAAAAAACGGAACCCTTATAGGATCACTCGTGCGTCTGTCTGTCCGTCTGTCACAGCCGATTTTCTCCGAAACTACTCGACCGATTGAGTTGAAATTTGGTAAACATATGTGGGTCGTTCTTCTTTTTTACCGACAATGAATCGAGGTTTTTCTGTTTTTTTGGTTTTTGAACTATCGAAAATTGTGGTTTTGAAGTGCGATTTAAAAAAAAATGCATAAGTTTCTTGATTAGAACTAATTAAAGTTTACTTTCTGGCCAATATAAATATTTATTTACGGTTGGTTTCTAAAAAAAACATGTGACAAAGTAGACTATTTCAGTGGGGACAACATTTTGGTTTACCACTCTGTCACGGCATTCTACGAAAAAAACAAACATTAAAAATAATGCTCGTTAGAGAAAGTGAAATATTATATATCACTAATTAATAAAATAATATGAACGTTCATTCGAATATTATAAAACCATAAACATCATTACTCAAATGAGATGCCGTAATAAGACGAAGGACAGGCTATTGTCGGTCGAAAAGAAGAACGACCCGTGTAAATTGGTGACCCAAAGATGAACGCGTAAAGTAAATTAATGAATTCTGAACAAGGGGGCCACTTTTGGCGGGTAAAAAGGAAAATTAAAAAAAATTCGCATACTGTATTGTGTGACATATCAATACAGTATGCGAATTTTGTAAGCATCTCAGGTTTTTTTTTTATAATTTTAGCATAAACAGATTTGAAATCATTTAGGAAAAAAGACGAAAATTGACCATTTCCCCCCTTATCTCCCAAACTACTAGGCTTAAAATTCTGAAAAAAAATGTTTTTACTCGTTGCCATTCGAACCAGTCTTTTGAGTGGATTAAATGTTTTTAAAGGGTGTTTTGTTTTTAATGTTTTTAGGAGCGCTGGATGCGGATGGCGCAGGACCGGTCAATTTGGCACTCTTTAGGTGAGGCCTATGTCCAGCAGTGGACGTCTTTCGGCTGATATGATGATGATGATGATTAAGCGACGGAGAGTTTATCTCGCCGCGATTTAGCTTGCGATTAGACCACGTGATTAGAGCACGTAAAAAGACAAAAAAGAGGATCAAAGACGGACCCTCGCTGGCGACAGTCGAAACGGCTCAAACAAATTGACATAGTTTAATATTCTACTTCTTCTTCTGGGCCTTTTCCCATAACCTGCTGGTCAATCACGTAACACATTGTACGCGCGTCAGGTATAAGACTAAATTTTTGTTTTTTTTGTCTTCTATGAAATAAACAGTTAGGTAAATTTCATATGGATCTTGTCCGAAATAAACAAATTTAATTTAATTTTACTTTATTTATATTTTTATTATAAAATATTTATTTATTTATATAAGTATGTTTATCGTCGTCTAGTGCCCATAGTACAAGCTTTGCTTTGTTTTAGACTAGGTGGATTTGTGTAAGATTGTCCGCAAATATTTATTTATTTACGCAGTGGATCGGAAATCGAAAAATACACGGTTGATGGCTGTTTAAAATTCATCGTTTAAACGACAATGCTTTTAATTTAAAATAGAACAAACAAAATCGCCGACACAAACCGAGCTTCGAGTTTCCCGGGTCAGGGGTTTCCAACCCTTTGCCGCTATGTAAATTTCATGACACTTGACCCAAAGTTGCGCGCTCCTGGATAATGACCGACTTTGTTCCATTTTTATAATGGTTACAATGTGTTGTTATGCCTTGTTTTCTTTGTATGAAAAAGGAAAGGATTTTATTAGTGACGTGGAAAGAATTTTGATTGCGTATGTATTTTACGTCAAGTTTCTGAAATAGCTAGTAATTTACCCGCCATACTGAATAACAATATGTTTAGTTAACTTTGTAATATTATAATTTTACGTCACGTCTGGCTATAAAGCGTTAATATACCGGTGGCTACGCGGAAGGTCCGGGAGAGACGTAAAATAAAACATACTATGTCGGTTGAAAACTACGGTATTACATACGGTTTGCCTGATGGCAGGCAGACACCGTCACCTATAGACGCTTGCGATTTCAGAAGAATCACGAGTGCGCTGCCGGCCCTATATTGACTTGAGGATTCGTTGCGTTGACAGCTAAAAACAAACGTCCCACACAACAAAGCGCATTTTTGGAAGCTCTGGCAACCTAATCACCGACATGGAGACAACACCAATCTACAGAGCAAGTAATGGTGTTATTGTTGTATTGTATGATAAGCGCGCTGCGGTCTACTGTAAGGTGGAGGTACTTCCCCAGTTTGCCAAAGCTCCCCAAGACCTGCATTTGTCTCTCATCGCAGCGCGCTTATCATTCTTCTGGAGTCGCAAAAGCGTTTATAGACGACGGTGGCTGCGTATCACCAGGCAACCATATGTCGCTGTAAAAAAGTTAGGGTGGTGAGAGTGACGGACCTGCATTTGTCTCTCATGCAGGGTCCGCAGCGCGCTTATCATTCTTCCGGAGTTGCAAAAGCGTATATAGACAACAACGGTGCCTGAGTATCCTCAGGCAAACCATAGCCCACTACTGTAAAAAAGTTAGGGTGGTGAGAGTGACAGACCTGCATTTGTCTCTCATAGAGGGCCCGCAGCGCGCTTATCATTCTTCTGGAGTCGCGAAAGCGTTTATAGACGACGGTGGCTGCGTATCACCAGGCAACCATATGTCGCTGTAAAAAAGTTAGGGTGGTGAGAGTGACGGACCTGCATTTGTCTCTCATGGAGGGTCCGCAGCGCGCTTATCATTCTTCTGGAGTCGCAAAAGCGTATATAGACAACAACGGTGCCTGAGTATCCTCAGGCAAACCATAGCCCACTACTGTAAAAAAGTTAGGGTGGTGAGAGTGACGGACCTGCATTTGTCTCTCATAGAGGGTCCGCAGCGCGCTTATCATTCTTCTGGAGTCGCAAAAGCGTTTATAGACGACGGTGGCTGCGTATCACCAGGCAACCATATGTCGCTGTAAAAAAGTTAGGGTGGTGAGAGTGACGGACCTGCATTTGTCTCTCATAGAGGGTCCGCAGCGCGCTTATCATTCTTCTAGAGTCGCAAAAGCGTCTATAGACAACAACGGTGCCTGAGTATCCTCAGGCAAACCATAGCCCACTGTAAAAAAGTTAGGGTGGTGAGAGTGACGGACCTGCATTTGTCTCTCATAGAGGGTCCGCAGCGCGCTTATCATTCTTCTGGAGTCGCAAAAGCGTCTATAGACAACAACGGTGCCTGAGTATCCTCAGGCAAACCATAGCCCACTACTGTAAAAAAGTTAGGGTGATGAGAGTGACGGACCTGCATTTGTCTCTCATAGAGAGTCGGTCCACGAGAAGAATCACTAAGCGCGCAGCCGACCCCCTATGAGAGACAAATGCAGGTCCGTCACTCTCACCACATTAACTTTTATTGCAGCGGCATATGAGTTGCCTGATGATACGCAGGCACCGTCGCCTATAGAGAGTCACCTTAAAAGAAATGAACGTAACCTTAACCAACTTAAACTGCCATTTTCGAAATTAAAACTCGTCACCATAAGGCCTCATTATATGACTCGTAAAATTTATAATCACCTTCCATCGGGTGCCTGCGTATCATCAGGCACGCCGTATGCCGCCGTAAAAAAGTTAGAATGCTACATGTATTGAGCGAGATGCCATTCCGCTGTGTACCTGTAACATCATATTGTGCATGTAATAAACGCGCTGTCGTAAAGAGCCGCTTGCTTGGAGTGGGATTAGCTTGACGGTTAATGCTGGTTTAACCTGGAGTTATATGAGCATCGCATGTGACTTAACGCACTTGCTTAATGCAATACATGATAATATGACAAAGTTATTTGCTTAAAAAATACGATGTGTCTTTCCAGACTTCTTCTTCAGATCTTCAGGATGGATATACCTATATATTAGGCTATATTTTATATCGTGACGGCCCGCGGCGACATATACTATCCGTCTCTTTCTAAGTGTTCTAATTAGAAAGAGACGGATAGTCTATATCTCGCCGTGAGACAGCTCGCGGGTTGATAGCCGTGCTGGGTCCTCTGTTACTCGCGGACGGCTTGTGATCAGAAAAGTTAGAAAATTTTACACGTTTTTGAGAAGTCGGTACTCTGTTCCGTGTCTTTACTCGTGTGAACAATTATGCATTATATACAAGAACTCGTTAAAGCATGCCATGGCTATTGGGGCGGAAAGGTTCTCGAGTGGTGACCACGCCATGTACCGGAAGGCGCAGCGTGGGTAGGGCCCCCACAAGGTGGACTGATGACCTGTGGGTCGATCATGTAACGCATTGTACGCGCGTTGGGTAGATCTAAATGTCAATTTTTATATGGAAAAATTGTATAATTATCATCATCATCATCATATCAGCCGAAAGACGTCCACGGCTGCACATAGGCCTCCCCCAAAGAGTGCCAAATTGACCGGTCCTGCGCCATCCGCATCCAGCATCATAATATACTAATATTACAAACAGGAAAAAATCTGTGAGATTATAGCTGTGCTAGTTTGTATATTGTATGTAGTAGTCCAGGCAATGAACTGACAACTTGTATGGAAAAAATGACATATTTGGAAATAATTTATAATAGCTATTTTTTTTAATGTAACGGATATATTATCAATTAAATTGTTACCTAGAGGCAAAATCCAACAAAAAATCAGACATCAAAAAAATCAATATTTAATTAGCTCCTAAAAAGTCCGGATAAATATTAATATTTTTTTTTTATCTTTATTTAGGTTCATTTACATTTGCTTTAAAATATTTAATATAAATAAAATAAAAATGACAATGAATGTTTAATTTAAATCTATATAATTACTTCCGGGTGGAAAGTTTGTTGGATTCTTGAATAAAGCATCTTAGAATAATGTTTTAGAATGAAATAAACAAAAAAAACGCTATTATAAATCAATGTTTTTCGAAACCGTATTTTGCCTCGGCTGTAGGGGCTAAAGTCCTTTGCAATACCTACACGGCCGAATCCGCGCGGGTTGCTTGTTATAAAGTTAATATACTTGCTCTAAAAACCAGTCTCTGCCATAACCGCAAGATGATAAATCACTCTACGACATAATTTATGAGAAGCCCAATAAAAACTGTGTAGCCATTTAGCTTGCCCTATATTTTGGAGGGTTAGGTTAGGTCTCTTGGCCGGATAGGTGTCGCAAAGAAGGGGCTTGAAATGGGAAATGGATGAAAATTTTAGAAATGCCCGATTATTTTTTTGGTAATAGGAATAACCTTCCTTAGCACCAGAAAAAAGTTTAGGATTTTTCAGCTGCGACAATTATTTTTGAAAGATATAAACAGTTTCCTCATTTACGTTTTGGGTCAAGAACGGTAAATAGACACTTTCCTTGATCTGTCTCATATTACAAAAAACTATCTTAAATATCTGTGGTAAATTGACACTGGTAATGACCAATATTGCTGCTGCAAGTGTCAATATCATTGCCAGTGTCAGTTTACCACACATATTTAATATATTTTTTTGTAAAATGAGACCGATTGAAGAAGGTGCCGACCCAAAACGTAAGTGAGGAAACTGCTTATATTTTTCAAAAAAAATTGACGCAGCTGAAAAATCTGAAACTATTTTCTGGTGCTAAGGAAGGTTATTCCTATCACCAAAAAATAATCAGGCATGTATGAAATTGGCATCCATTCCCAATTGAGATATTCAAAGACCCAGTTTGATACAACTATTATTATTAACTGGTAGATGCCCAACGTCATTAAGTTCGTCGTTACGTTCCACATTTTTAAACGTCCATCAAACGTACGAGTAGGTATTTTAGTTAAAATGCCGTTAAATTAGTTTTTTCTTATCTGTCACTTTGTAATGTATGAGTTTGGGAAACGTACAAAACACATTTTAGTTAACAGACGTTTACAAAGGATTAAAAATATTGTCAAATGGGGAAAAAAGTAAAGCAGGGGATTAATTAATCACAAAGTTATAATATTCTGTCCTTTTTCCGCATAACGCACCTTCATATGAAACATTTTGTCACTTACTATTACGTCGTACGTGACATCACGATCCCCAAGCGTTTTCTCTCTAACAAGCAACATTTAAACGAAAGAAAGAAAGAAAGAAACAAAGAAAGAAAGAAAGAAAAGAAAGAAAAAACATTTATTCGTGACAAAACACATAAAAACAAACTGTAGACACAATACACACAAACACATTTGCCACGAAATGGTCACAACTCAGCGTGATGCTGGCAGCGCCAGCGCTGGTCTTCCGTTGTGACCATTAAGTGAGACACGAACAATGACGCCACGATCGCACACGAGGACAATTTACAAAAATAATCATAAAAGTAAATAAATAGGAAGAACACAAACTATTAAAAGGAATATACAATAAATGAAATATAAAATAAACATAAAAATACATCTTATAAAAATTTACTCCAACACAACATGCATGGAAATAAGTAACTGAATGGGATTTTCATCACTTGGGATATTTAATGCCTTCTTTCTTTTGGAATTATAATAAATTTTGAGTTTACACCCTATTCTTTCCAATACCGTTCATAAAACTTGCAAAACTACCGTAAATAAGTAACTGCCTTACATTGTGCACTACTTTTATATCTCTTTAACTGACACTAAAATTGCTATAATGCAGCGCAGTCATAAATAAGCGCCGTAAACTCTTAAAAAGAAGTAACCGACATGATTTTTCTAAGATCCGTTCTTTTCTGGAAGATATGGATGTAGAACTAGACTATTGTGCTTTATAAGCGTTTTAAAGCATTTTGTTTTAATGTTTCATTTTACTACTTTTCAGATAGATGCATTTTAACCGATTTCAAAAATGTTCTTGGGTGGTATGCAAAAAAATTACGTATGGGTAATTGCCGTTACGAAACTGAGAAAAGTTAAATCGTAGATTAGATTAAGGCTTTTAACTATATGTGACTGTGTCTGGGAAAAGGGACCACTTTAGCGGAATGGAGTTATTAATATTTCCTAAAACTAGATAAAATTACCTTATCAGTGAAAAAGGAATAATTTTCCTAAGTGCAATCATTATATTTATTATAATTTTTTAAACATGCAGTAGGCAAACTTTATTTGGGCATGTAGAGAGGATGGATGAAAGAAGATTAACGAAGAGAGTGTATGTAAAAAGAGTGGAAGGGCAAGTTGGAAGGGGAAGACCTAGGCGAACTTTCTCCGATCAAATTAGAGAAATCTTACAAAAAGGCCAGGTCAAAAGTACCCTAAACCGACGAGCATGTATGAGAAATGTTATGAAGGTGAGTGAAGCGAAAGTGGTTTGTCAGGATCGTAGCAAATGGAGATCCGTGATCTCTGCCTACCCCTCTGGGAAAGAGGCGTGATTATATGTATGTATGTATGTATGCAGTAGGCAAACATACAAGTTAAAAAAATGTTTTTTAAATTTCTGCTCGTGAAAATTACACTTCTAGAAGTTATGGAATGACTGGTACGAAGTTAATCTACTATCATCAAAGATTTATGATATTTAAGGTATAAATAACCGATTAGTATTAAAAACCCATTCTACGTAATTTACGACTAATTTTTAAAAATGCATATAACTCGGAAACTAAAATCCTCAAAGTGGTCCCTTTTACTAGACACAGTCACATATATACAGTCGAATACATAGAGAAAGATACGGCCAAAGTTACAAAAATATGTAAACACGACTTTATTGCCTTAATATTAAGGTCGTGTATTCATATTTTTGTAACGTTGGCCGTACCGATCTCTTTGCAGTCGACTGTACAATGTTTTTGCTTTCCACCTTCTTGTGTGGGAGTTAGTCTAGGTTAAGCCCTTATGTTACTGAAATAAATAATTAAATTAATCTAAGCAATTTTTTCTCCAAAAAGTCAACTATTAGATTCTAAGATTCACAGTGCATTAGTTTTGTAACTTTAATACTGTGAAATAATTGTTGGAATAAATAAATAAATAATAAATAAACAAATTAGTGCTCTAAGTATTCGTTACTGTCATTACCATTAGTACACTATCATCATAGTTTAGTGCCGTTACTATTTCTGCAAAATGATATTTTAAACTCCACTTTGAAAACATGTAATTTCCTTAATTTTTGCGACGTCAGTAATGAATGCATGAAAACGTTTAATTCAGAACCAGGTCCATGTTGGTTAGTAAATAATAATACCTACCGACTATGACCGGTAATCGTTAATTAATTGTGACATCATCTTATAGAGAACTGTCAAATTCACCATACAAAATTGAACGAACGTAACTTACGATTAGAGGCGGTGATCCTTGATTTTTTTAAAGAATGGCCGGAGACTGCTCAAAAACGAGAAGGTTGGAAAAAGAGGGCGAGGCCTTTACCGAGCGAAAAAGAGGGCGAGACACCACAGGCTGATAGTAAATAAATAATAATAATTCTTGAATTCTCGATTCTTTATTGTCATCGTAAGACTTAGCAGACATTTTTTTGCTGCAATAAAGTCAAAGTCAAAGTGATTTATTCTTCAATTTAGGCATATTACATGCACCTATGAATGTCGATAAACTACCGCCGGTTCGGAAAGTAAACCTCTGCCTCGAGAAGAACCGCCGTAAAAAACTCGGCGAGGTGTCATTTTTTCAAAACATTCATTTCAGTATCAGAGTATTATAACATTTTAAAATTACATTGCAACAGTAGAAAGCCTATTTATTTTGCAATATAATTCTAGTGCAGTATTTTATCGCTGCCAAATATCCCTATCCATGATGAAATCGTTTATCTTATAATATGCTTTTGAAATAAGTGTCTGTTTTACGACAGATTGGAATTTAGAGTCAGTAAGTTCGGTAATATGTTTTGGACTTTTATTGTAGGATAAAATTCCAAAACACATTACCGAATATAACTTTTTGGAACCACTAATATCACATTAAGGTTGCCACTTGCTTGGCTCGCTTGTTTTAATTTTGTAGACCTTTTAATTTTTTACGAGCCTCCGTGTATTTAAGCCCGTATCGTAGCAATAAAATAACAAAACAGTAAAAACAATCCAGTAAAGCGTTCGTGACCTTTCACAATAAAACTGCCCAGTGGTTCCACGTCCGGCTGAAACTGATAGCGATAAGCCTTGTGGTGGTAAATGGACAAAATATTGGATTTTTCTTTTAAAAGCAGTTTTTTCTAACATGACTGTAAATGTCAAAACTGGTACTCTATACAAAAGACATTTATTTAGCAAACATGTTTACACGTAGTATTATAAGTACCAGTCCCTGCACTAGGCTTTGCCGGAAACGCGGAATTTCGAACGCTGTACACGGAATAGAGAAAAATTAAACGCCTCAATGGATTTAGTTTAAGGCATCGTAAGAATCCTTCAGTCATGCTATGTGATATACCATATGTTCCCACATAGGGAGTGGGATACGTTGACTTAATTATTATTATTAGTATATTAATAGCTTGTAGAAAAAACCGGACAAGTGCGAGTTCAACTCGCGTGGTGAGGGTGCCGTATATAATCTTAATTTCATAAGTGTTTTTTAATACTCAAACTTCTTATAGGTTTTTCTGTAATCTTTAGGCAAGGAACTATTTTCCATATTTTTTTCAGAATTTTAATCGTAGTAGTTTCGGAGATAAAGGGGGGGGGATTGTCAATTTTCGTATTTTTTCCTAAATTTCTTGAAATCTGTTTTTGCTAAATTTATAAAAAAATATATCTGACATGCTTACAACAGCCCCTTTCATTTGATATATCACACAACACAGTTTGAAAATATTTTTTTTAATTTTCCAATTTACCCCCCAAAAGTGGCCCCCTTGTTCAGAATTCATTAATTTACTTTACGCGTCTATCTTTGGGTCACCAATTTACATATGTGTACCAAATTTCAACTCAATCGGTACAGTAGTTTCGGAGCAAATCGGCTGTGACAGACGGACAGACAGACAACCAAGTGATCCTATAAGGGTTCCGTTTTTCCTTTTGAGGTATACCCTAAAAAAACACAGAAGTTTGGACAATGCAATTTCGATTACTGTGTATATAATTGATTTGTGGTTTTACTGCAGACGACTATTAGAAAATATTCCGTACAATAATTTCAATATTTTGCCTAAAGTTAGTTTGTTCGTATGATGAAATTTAATAACGAACGCAATAACCTCTGCATACTTTTATTTTAATAAAAATAAATGGAATTTCATCCAGCAAAACTCTTTGGCTATTTACTGGGAGTTTATTGGAAAATTTTATCAATAAATAGGTCGCGTTTCTAGAGTAAATAATTTAGTTTCTAGATTAATGGTTTTGTTGTTTTGTGTTGTGATTTGTTAGGGTTTGCAATTATTCATATAACATTTTATACACGTTTTGTGATGATACATTTTCCTTTTGGTTTCAGGTACGTTGCAGTCGTTTAAAACACAAACAAGAGTAGAAATAGTCTACAATTAATTCGGTGTAAACGTAAGCTTTAATATTTACTTCTCATATATAATATTAATTGTGTCAATAGGGTTCCGTAGCCAAAATGGCAAAAATGGAACCCTTATAGTTTCGTCATGTCCGTTTGTCCGTATGTCACAGACATTTTACTCGAAAACTATAAGGTGTATTTGAATAAAATTTTGAGGATAGGTGTATTTTGTTAGCCGCTACATAGTTTAGTAATTATTGACTAAAAAAATTTTTTTTAGGAATGCACTTCATATATATATCGTCGCTTGTAATATGAATTAACGTAACCGCCAAATGACGATTTTTCAGGAGAGGCAAAAAACTAATTTGAAAAATAGAAAAACTTAATAACTTTTTACACACTTATCCTATTGTAATGATGTTTGTAGCAATTATCTTATATTTGCGAGATCTTTTTACTAATCGAGGTCTTAAAAAGACTGCTATTATAATTTAGAAAATAGCATGGCGCTTACGTTAATTTTTTTTCAAAAAAGTGGAGTTACATTAAGATTTATTTCACAAAATTCAGAACAGGAAACACTGCTTTAAGGTAAGTCACAAAAAAGCTGCAAACCATTAAAGTAAGTAACATAGTTTTCAAAACGTGGACTTACGTTATAAGAAGATAATTTTAGTACTTTCAAACTTATTCACTTGTAATAACGTCCAAAATAGAATAAATTATTTTGTTTTAGTTAATGTTTGGCAGGGTAGTCAACTATAAGTAAAACAGGTATATACGTACGAAACAGTTCTAATGTTAATATAAACGTTGTTTTAAAACAAATTCAAAGTCTCCCTCTCTCTCTCACTCTCTAAATGTGTGTGGAAATCTCTTTAAGTGTGTAATTTCCAGGCAAATAGTACGCATTGTCGTCGGTAATTAATTAAGATGATTGGTAAGGCCCGTCTTGTTTCAAAACCTTGTAAAATCGTTACGGCGAAGCAAATAATAATAAAAAAACTCTTAAAATAACTGTTGATTATTTATTTCAGAAACCAATTTAAAAACTGCAACGTCCTTTGCGTTGTAATGTAAATAAACCAAATTCATAAAATGTCAGTGATGGGCCTTACTAGGAACCTGGTCGCCTAATAAAGCCCGTTATAAATTAATATAAGTGTACTTACATTTAATCAAAAGGTAGAGTACCTTGTTTAGTACTAGTCGTGAAATATACTTGACAATGAAATCTAGGTACTTAATTTAGTACCGAACGAAAATAACCCAAAATTTATGCCACGCGCCTTCTTAGGCCTATCAAAATTAGAAATTTCTATGGAACGAAAATAACTTAAATTTAAATAGTTGTCATATTACATTAATTTTTAACTTTGATGATTCTCACACATCGTTGTTACTGAACGGGACTAAATCGCGTATAATTAGGTAACTTATTTAAACCGAAAGTCCTTTCTACAAAACTACTGTCATTTTTATAGTAGGAAAATACGTGAAGTCATTAAAATCAGAAAACATCGCAATCTCAACTGGAATGACGGTTTGACATAATAAGTGTTGTGTGTTGGCCGGTTGACAACCCTAGTGTACAAGTGATTAATATAGACCAAGTGCGGGTAGTTCAGAAAATACTCTCTTGGGAGGATGGATGGATCATAAAAAACTATATCGTAACTAACTACTATATACTGAACAAAAATTCAATCCTAAATATCTTAACGAGAACACGTTATAATATTAGTTTATTTAAAATTGGTTGTTTATTGAGATCTCTTAATTAGTCACTACATTTGTAATATACATAGTATAGCAGGTAATATATGTGTAGATCGAAACACAAATAGATAGAGACACAATACATGTAGTGCGCTTTCATAGAAAACTTTACTTGAGTTCAATGAAATCTCGTTTTCCAATTGTAGGTCCGTAAAAAGCACGCACGTGACATAAAAATTGATTGCTTAAATTGTAATTTGTTTTATAAAAACTGTGATAATTACATTTGTGATTCAATCTAATGATTTTTAATTTATGAAGTTATTTTCGTTTAATTGCATTTTTTCGTTTTGATTACAAGAAGGCCCAAG
Source organism: Epinotia nisella (assembly GCA_932294315.1). NCBI lineage: Eukaryota > Metazoa > Arthropoda > Insecta > Lepidoptera > Tortricidae > Epinotia > Epinotia nisella. The sequence continues at coordinate 12,042,399 of OW028694.1, forward strand.
GTGTACATTATGAGTTATTTTTATTTCTGTGTTAAATAGATTTAATTATAAAGAATATTTCAGGACTAGTACTAAACAAGGGTATTAATTAACAATGTTTTGAAATAAGGTACCGTACCTACCAGTACGTAATTAATTGCGTTTATTGTCAAGTGACAATGTAGTTTTTTTTTTACCCGAGATCGATTCTAGCACACAAATGTATGGATTCGCTTTAACGCTTCAAATGGAAAGAAATAGACGGGAAGTTCCTAGTAAGTAAATTAACGTATACTCCAAGTCAGTTTAAAATAAATACACAAAATTTAATGTAACTGCCAAATTTTATGTAAATTCCCGTATTTTGTATGGAACGTATGCCTGTTACATTAATATACATTCTATACAAAATACGGGAACTTTACCTACTGTTATATTTACAGTAAGAAAATACATACTTTGAAACCTATTTGATTGATTTTGGAATATTTATAGCTGTGATAAACTATAACCTAGTTTACAATAACACATTTTTGTTCCACCATCACCTACAAACATGCTAGAAGCGGCACTGAAATGTAAATGCGCTGTGCCTGCCCCTTTTGGAAATATGTTATGTCTTGCCATACAATATCAATTAAGTTTTAAAATTAAAAACCTCTGGTTTGGGTAAATATTTGCAAGCGTTGTCTTAAAAACCAAGCGTAGTCACATGTAATTTAACCACCTTTTTTATTTTTATCTAACTTTAACGTTAGCGTAACAGACAATCAGTTATAATGTGCCACCAATTGAGTAATGCAAGAGTCATTTCGATACTCATCTGTATCAAAATGACTCTTACATTACTCAGTTTATTACTTGTCTTCAATTTTGGTCGATACATTAAATACGCAATCACAGATCTGTCGTTACGTTAACCTGTTAATAATAAAATGAAAAAAATGTGACATACAGTAAAGAAAATACGGTAAAGTGAAAAAAATGGTGTTATTCTGGTTAACGTAATCGACATTTTTTTCAAGATATCGAAATTTTAATAACAGCTATCGACGGAGCATCAAATTTGCAGTCGAACTGTATATATAACTCAATTTCGGTATTTTGGCGGTTACGTTAATTCATATTACAGGCGACGATATATATTTTTAATTGTAAGCCAACGTGTGGCGGCACATTAATCGATAGGCCTTTAAAAATAAATATAAGGTTTTTCAGCAATTTTTTTCATTAAGTGAATAGAGTCGGAGATAATCGCTCCGAAAGTCACTAAAATTGTGTCCCCCCTCCAAATTTTGAACGGTGTATTTTAAAAATATGAAAAAAACATGGACATGAGGATTATTAAATTCTTTCACCGAAAATTATTTTGAACAAGATCGGTTCAAAGGTTTTCGAGATATTGCTGAAAACCTGCCTTTCTTAAAGAAAAGGATGTAAGTGCCGTATGATTTCTGTGACTATACGACCTTTTTAATAGGCACGGAACCTACGTTGTGCGTGGTCCGACACGCACTTGGCCGGTTTGTTTTCGTCATTGCCGGTATGAGGTTTGCTTTTTAAGGTGTACGACTCGACTTCTACATGCTCTTTTACTTGGTTTATGTGACTTTCTTGGTCTTCCTCTCACTTTCTATCCATTATTTCCCCTTTAATGACGTTTCTGATCAAGTTGTCTTGCAGTATCTGGTAACCAATAACTTTCCTTGAATGATAGTTCTATTTACGTTACCCAGTTACGTTACCCTGTGCGTATGTAATAGAAGCATGCATATTTGTGAGACAAAATCTTTATCGGATTCACACTCATAGCCAACTCCTGGGTAGCGTGACGCGTAGGCGTAATCAGCTGGTTGTGCCTGCGTGCCGTTGTGCCTGCGAGCCGTTGTGCCTGCGAGCCGTTGTGCCTGCGTGCCGTTGTGCCTGCGTGCCGTTGTGCCTGCGTGCCGTTGTGCCTGCGTGCCGTTGTGCCTGCGTGCCGTTGTGCCTGCGTGCCGTTGTGCCTGCGTGCCGTTGTGCCTGCGTGCCGTTGTGCCTGCGTGCCGTTGTGCCTGCGTGCCGTTGTGCCTGCGTGCCGTTGTGCCTGCGTGCCGTTGTGCCTGCTTGCCGTTGTGCCTGCGAGCTGTTGTGCCTGCGTGCCGTTGTGCCTGCGTGCCGCCTGCCTAAAACTAGCAAATCTGTGCATGTAATGGTGATCAGACTATACAATATACTGGACAACGAAATAAAGCAAGCTTCTGGCGATGCAATATTTGTCCGCAAACTAAAGGTAATGCTACTGGAAATGGCTAGCTATACCATTGACGAGTTTTTTGATGTCCACGGGACATTGGCTCAGTCGCGTACCTAATAAAATACACTATATTATAATGTTACTATTTGTAAATAATTATAAATAGGTACATTAATTAATTTTTAGTTACTATAAAAATAATGAAATGTTATGTAAAATTTATTTATTTGCAAGTTTTTATAAACTAGTATATAAAAGAAAAGAAAAGAAAAGAAGACATTTATTCACTACACAAAAGACACACAGAGACAAAATATATCTTATTTTTATTAATTTTTTTTGGTCCAATGATTGACTAAGTAGAGTATTTGTACCATATTTTGTTTTATGTAATAAACAAGCTAAGGAAAAAAAGTTACGGTAGCCTAGTGGTTCAGGCATGTGGCGGTCGTGGGTTCCAATCCCGGTTCGTACCAATGAATTTTTCGGAACTTATGTACGGAATATCATTTGATATTTACCGTTAGTTTTTCGGTGAAGGAAAACCATCGTGAGGAAACCTGCATACATCTGCGAAGAAATTCAAAGGTGCATGTGAAGTCCGCAACCCGCACTGGGTCAGTGTGGGGACTACTGCTCGTTCCCTCTCATTCATGAGAATTGGCACGTGCCCAGGCAGTGGGACGTATATAGGCTGATTTATTATTATTTATTTACCGAAGTCAAAAGTCAAAGTCAAAGTGATTTATTCTTCAATTTAGGCATATTACATGCACCTATCCTACCACCTATCTACTAAACTATACCTACCAAGGAATAAACTACATAGGTACTTTACAAAGATTAGAAAGTCACCTTACTCTCATAGTGGATCGAAAGTTAATAAAAGCAAGTTCCAATGTGATTTATTTTATTCCAAGCGATATTGGTTTGAATCCTTAGAGGACGAAGCAATCAAAGTGAGTGCAGCCTCAGTAAATAGGTATGAATGGAAAAGCGGTATTGTTTATATTGTGCAGCCATCAATAGTTATTTGTGTCAAGGGAGCAAAATGATGTATTTACGGCGAGGGCGGTACATTGAATCCTGAGCTGCTTAAGGATTCAAGCGAGCCCATGACGAAAATAATTTAGCTCCTGAGTGACACATGCAATTTTGATTTCAGTAAAATAATAATAATAGTATAATTTTTTGTGACCATTTTTTTAAATATTACGAAAAATTCATAAATTCTCATATAACGTTGTTAAAGTTAAAACTTGAAATATGTTAATTTTTAATCGATTACGATGAAATTACAATCGATTACTTTATTCAGATCGGTGTTCAATTGGTACATTGCGTAAATGCCAATGAATAAGTAAAAAAAAGTAGTTTGAACAGAAAAGTAGCATTCTGATCCCTATCGTCGCGGAGCAAAACTTACTTTTCCGAATTAAAGGTGTGAAAATTTATTTGTACATTTATTATCATGTTGATCAAAACGCATCTGAACATCTCCCTCATAAAAAATAATACTTGAGTATAATAACCACATTCACTTCCAAGAATCGCTACGCGCATCGCTCGTAACCGATCCCGTGGTTTTTCTAGTATGTAGCGGAAAGCGACTACGGCGTAGGCACCCAACAGTCGGGTTCCCGGCACTGAATGTGCTAAATGTCACTACGGGTGACATGTTTCAAACTCTTTGGGAGTGCGGGCAGGGAAGAAGTCCCGAAAACGAAAGAATAGGAAAAAGTTGGTGAATCCCTTTAGGTATTACTAGCTTCCGCCCGCGACTTCGTCTGCGTGGACCCGGTGTAAAGACTATCCTATATTTTAATCCAGGCTATAAACTATCTACAAACTCACAACTGCACTAATGAAGACGCACAGAAACCAACTACGCAAGATAGTAGGAATGATAACCGGACACAACACTTTGAACAGACATTTTAATTTAGGTATCACAGACAGCCCCATGTGCAGAGCGTGCATGGAGGCAGAAGAAACGACTAAACACATTCTACTGGACTGTAAGCAGGTAGAAGTATACAGGAAAAAGCACCTAGGGTCTCCGGACACACTACGGAACGCAGTCAGTAATACCAAGGCACTCTTAAACTTTTTAGAGGAGCTGGGGTGGTTAGAGTAGCGCCACCTCGCCGTTTCACGCAAAATAGGCACATTTGGATGTCGACTTGCGGAAAATGCCCAGTAAAACTAACTAACTAACTAACTATCTTCGTGCAAAATTTCATCCAAATCATTTGAGCCGTTTAAACGTGATTGAGTAACAAACATCCAAACATCTAAACAAGCTACGGTAGCCTAGTGGTTCAGGCATGCGGCTGTCAAGCGGCGGTCGTGGGTTCGAATCCCGGCTCGTACCAATGAGTTTTTCGGAACTTATGTACGAAATATTTACCGTTAGCTTTTCGGTGAAGGAAAACATCGTGAGGAAACCGGTCTGATCCTTTCACGCAAAATGGGCACGTTGGATGTCGATTTGCGGAAAATGCTTAGTAAAACTAATTACTGAACTAAACATCTAAACATCCAAACTTTCGCATTTATAATATTAGTAGGTAGAAAAAGTGTAAGTTTATTTTTTCAAAACAACTGGGTTCGATTCCCGAGCTGGGTACAGTTTTTTTTCAAATGTATGAATGCAGTTTTTCTTTTTATCAAAATCGGTGACATGGTTCCTAAGAACAAATCTTCGTATGTCTTATAGTTTCAGACATTGCCATACTGACCGATTTGAATGAGCCACCCTGTATAACAAAATCTTGTTGTACTTGTCTGTAAGATAAATTTTCATACTTCTGCTTCATAATAAAGTTAGCAAGAAAGTAAATATCTCGACGATATTACAATATTGAGGCCCGGAACTCGACAATATTAGCAAACCGGAAGTGCTCCAGTTTAACCGATAGCTCAGTAAGTGTGGCACAGAAAACTTAAACACAGAAGCAAGACATTTTTTTAAACATGCACAGAGCCCCGTTAGAATAAACGGAATAGAAACAGGCCTCAATACGGTAGTTGGTAAACAAAACATCAGGCTTGTACTTATTTTTGTAAGTTTAATTTGAAATACATCATCGTCACTATCATCATAAAAATCAAGAAAAAAGGTGTCCCAAATATTCCACTCCAGATCGTCACATTTTTGTATGCAGTCTTTTTATTTATATGGTTGTGACGCACTGAAAGAAAAAACTTACATAGTAAAATCTGGGACAATTTTTTTCTAGTATAAGGATCGATAGTATCAACGATTCCGAGTAAGAATAACCCAAAAAAACGCAGTCTGTAAAAAAAAAACACGTACACTTTTTTTGAAAAACTCAATTGTCATGTCGTATCAGATGTCCTGACATATTTCCCCTTCTGTTTTTAATAATTTTTAGCGGACATCTCCATTCTCCTATCAAATTGAAATCCTTTTCGTTTGTTCTTCTTTCTGTCCAACTAGTACCTATTTCAAATGCGTTCAGTCACTCTCTCTCTATCACGCTGGGTTAAAGTCTACGTCTTGCTTCCGTATAACGCTATGCTCTAGATGCAGGTGATGTGTTTAAATATATGATTATCAAACAATGGACGCTGTTTCCTTATAAACTTCAAAATGTCAGAGCGTCTTCTTGTAGTTTCTTAAAAAGTTGCTGATTTTACTATCAACATCCCTATTTGATAAATCTCTTGAATTTTACCTCTTTATAATATAAGTATAGAAAGGGTAATTAATAACGATGCATGCAGTTTTAATTCTAATATTATTCTTATGTATGATCTTGATAAAGTTTATATTCTGTATTATAAAATATCTGTGGCAACGGATCCAATTTTACTGTTAATTTTCAATCTGGTCGCGACTCCAAGTTTGTATGTTTCAACCAAATTTGATTTATTTTATTTTATTATTATTTTATATTGTTATTAATTAATTTTAATGTAATTTTGAGCTAGATTTTTATTTTTGATTAATGATTGACATGTTAAATAATAATACTTATTAAACTAATGTTAGTAGTTACATTTCATTATTATTTTATTATTATTATTTATTAATGATAACTCTCTAACACAGCTTATCGTCGATATTTAAGGTGATCCACCACCAGAGCTGCGCGAAGTAGCGAAGCCGTGTGTGAGGAAAAATCCACCAATAGGGAGTGACAGAGGCAGCTCTAGTGGATCATAATTAACTATGTATTACATATCTAAGTAAACAAGCTACGTCGGAAACACTGAATTCAAGATTATCCGCTCTCCGGATACATTTGAAAGCCTTTACGTACAATATTGATACAGCGAATGTTTTACTCGGGCACTGTATTAAAAATCCTTGTTTGCTCAGATTCAGAGTGTTTAGGCCTTTTGAATATTAATTTGAATTTGAAATGTATACTCAGAAATTTATTTGCTTTTTAATTTGGGGTAAAAATGTTTTAGCGATTCGGAGGGCTATATCGGTTACCTTGGATACTGCGGATAGCCTCATTTCTGATGCGATCACGCTGAGAAACTCCCAACGTATATAGCCCTTCACTGGGTGACTTTGAGCCTTCTTATGAGGCCCATATTAAGCGAACACGTTTCAGTGCCATATATGTCACACTGGTCAAAGACTCTCGTCTTGAGACTGCGGAATATTGGACGAAAAGATGTGGCGGCGTAGCTTCCCGAACGCTGCCCAGCCGAGTCGGATTCGATCGCAACGTCGGATGGCAATGGGCGGGGCACATTGCTCGTAGAACCGATGGCTGTTGGGGCGGAAAGGCTCTCGAGTGACGACCATGTACCAGAAGGCGCGGCGTAGGTAGGCCCCCCACAAGGTGGACTGATGACCTGGTAAAGGTCGCAGGAGTCCGCTGGATGGCGCAGGACCGGTCAATTTGACACTCTTTGGGGGAGTCCTATTAACAGCAGTGGACGTCTTTCGGCTGATATAATGATGATTATCATATTTAAGAGTTCTTGTCGGACGGCAATTTTCTTAATTTTGCGACAAAAAACAGCGTTCTACAAATGAAAATTGGTTTGCAAATTTAAATGACAACTTACTACAGAGAAAGTTAAATAAAAGCTTGTTAAAACAATAACATCATATTGGTAGGGTTCCGTACCTCAAAAAAAACGGAACCCTTATAGATCATTTTGTTGTCCGTCTGTCTGTCTGTCAAGACCCTTTATCTCTGGAACGCGTGGAGGTATCTAGTTGAAATTAAAACCATATATACACAAATCTACAGTCCCTTGAAGCTGTGAAAAATCGAACTTCTAAGTTAACGTAAAAAAAAGATACGACCAATTATGCTGCAAGAAACGTATATTTCAAATCAAAATTTATAGGGTACTCTCTGTTGACATAGAACTATGAAATTTGGCAAGTAACACCGTTTTATACTACAAGTACTACAGGGAAAAAATCTGAAAACTACATATTTGTCATTTGGTACGGAACCCTCGGTGGGCGAGTCCGACTCGCACTTGTCCGGATATTTTGCTTTAGAATCATTGGTTTATTAAGATGTACGTTTTAACATGAATGCCACACGATTAAATAAATAAAATCAAACCTACATTATATCACTATTTTATTCCCGCTCAAAACAAATGAATATTAACGACAGCCTCAAAATTTTTAAACGAGCCTATTTTTAGCCGCCGTCGAGTTTAATAAAGACATCCCTGTTTCTGCCGAAACTGCGAAGTCCCTAGGCGGAAAAGCCTTTTATAAATAAAAGACGTAAGTGTGTTAAATGGTGTAACAAAGATACGCCTTTTCTGTGTGAGTAAAAGAGAAGCAAGATTATAAAATTAGCATAAACAGCGCCGCGGAAATGGTTGAGACAATCACGCGAGCGGGTTTTGTAGGTCACGGGGTGAAGTAGATATGCGTTTACAGGTAAAGTAGGGTATCGGTAAAGGACAAAGAAAAAAATAAACATTTATTTGGAACTATAAAGAAAAACCGGCCAAGTGCGAGTCGGATTCGCTCACCGAGGGTTCCGTTTCTTTTGATTGCGTTGACATAGAAGTTTGATTTTGTTACAGCTTAAAGGTAATAATATTACCTACCACGTCCACTGAGCTCTGAGTTTTGCTCAGTGGACGTGGCGCAAGCAACATCTCCTGCCAGCATCTCCTGATGATGCCTCGTAGAGAGGCGAAACACGTGTCGAGGTTTTTTCATTATTTGTGGTGGTTTTCTGTAATTATTTGCATGTTTATACGCAAATAGTTGCATTTGATCTCCGCTGATCGACCTGCACGTTTTTTAGCGGAATAGCAAAGGAATATTATTCTCGTAATAACGCTAATACTGATAGGTAAACGAGCTGGTGAAAATCTGAAAAAAAGTCACTCTTTGATTTTTCATTACTTATCTGAACATTTGGATTTCTTTTAAAACATTAAATACCTACTATGTAGAAAACAGATTGATAAGAGGCTGCCTTCAACTTAAAGTACTTAAAACTGCTTTCAAGCTACGAGTGGTATTTTAACGGTTCTTCGGAAAAAGGTCTGAATGTTTGATTCTGAAATAATTATTCGTTTTACAAAATATGATTTTTATTATAATTGCGCACGCTGGTCCGCGATCACACCGCGAACACATCATATCGAGCTAACATATTTTTCACTCCTCATGCTCTAAAAGTGTGTCAAAGTATGCTTGTGTAGCGGGCCTTAGGCAGTACATTTAAGCTCTACGGAAAATATGTATACATATTTTTGATTTATTTTGACCAACACTTCCCTCTCTGGCGCTTTTGCGAACGCACTTACAAGTGTGGCGGAGAGAGACGACCGACGGCACGACGCGACTTGTGGGAAAAACCCAACCAACCCAGCGCTCTGCCCGCTACCACGAAACTCGAATCTCGTATTTCGGATACCTGCATCTCTATCGCACTTATATAACTCGTGCGACAGAGATGGAGACATACGAAGTTCAGGATTCGAATTTCGGGGTAGCGGCGCCGGCGCCCAGCTCAGCGCTGCACTCGGCTCGCCCCCCGCTTGCGGTCGTCTGGTTCTGTCACACTTGTTAATTTGAAAATAACCATCTCGTGGTAATATGGCTTACTTTAGACCCTCGTTAAACAATATACTATTGTGAACGACAACATCATTTTGGGGTCTACAGTCGCTTTAATAATTTCGATATTCCTCATCAATGACAGTAACATGAAAAGCAAATCCAATGCTTCGCCTGGTCCATTCCTAACGAGCGAACTTCAAGATCCGAAGTTGAAACGATTCCCTTCAATTCCCAGTGGGGTTAATAAAGGACAAAAGTTCCGATCATCATTTACAAGCGGAGCGGACATTGATCCAGTAAATCAAGCGGAACAGGCCCATTCAACCTGCTCCAACAAAAGGTAGTAATTTATTGGGAAAAGGCTGTCTCTTACGTCCTTTTTTGATGAGCATGTAAGTTATGAGCTTTCGGTTTTGAGTTACGATAGATTTGAACGTGGTGTGTCTATGGGAAACATAATTGAACTGTCATTTTCATGATATTCGTTCTATAAAATATTAGATCAGTTTAGGTTTTTTAGCCTGTTAGTGTCACACGGCTGGCCAAATTCTACATATAGGTACAATACAATACAATACAAACAATCTTTATTGCACACCTCACACAAACAAAGCAGTTACAGAGAGAAACAATACCTACCTAATTTGAAGTTTTTACGAATCGTTGTCATGTTGTTATTAGCAGTGAAAATGGTACTGGCCTTAGTTTATACGAAAGAAAATGGTTACGTGGGTCGTTAGCACAATGTAATTTGCTAGATTTATATTTTTCACTACCCGCTTGACCACGAGCGATGGAAAGACTTCGAAAACAGGGATCGCAACCGGTTTTTTCAAAAGTCCCCGAAGTAGTCTAATATTTTGAATTATTTTAGGCTCTTAATGTAGGACTCTATCATGTATTATATTAGACAGCCTGATTAAAAATGATATTATAAACCAAAGAACGAAATTGAACGAAATAAAACCGGTATTTTTGTATGGTGAAAATACCGGTATCCGATCCCTGCTCGAAAGTCGAAACATCGGGATGTATTTAATGCAATATACAGGATTAAACCGTTTCAATCGCTTTATCAACTGAGCTATCGTAAGAAAAATGCAATACAATTTGAATTTTTGTAAACACTATCATTTTATAATAATGTCATATGGAGGACCGTGCTCAAATGCGCAAAGAAGCGAGCTCGGTTAGCTTAAAATGTATCTTTTTCAATGTTTCATCTCTCTATCACAATGCAAACAAGTTCATCCATGTTAAAACAGACAGGATGAAAAATGTAACAACAAAATCCCGAAAACCCGCAATCACCAAGACTCGCAGCAAATTATATGTCCGCTCACACGGTATGCAAAGCAGTGAACAAAACGTAAAACCTGCTTGTTTCGCCCGCTGGCCCACTGTGCACTTTAGCGCACGGTGGGCACAAAGCGGTGATAAAGCACTGCGCTTTGACAATTTGCAGTGTTTGGACAGGAATTAGCTGTGTGCGGGCGGCCTTACGTAAATGTCCAGTTGAAAATATATCGAGTTTGAATCCGTTTTGTATTTGTCGCACACACTCGTTATACTCATTAGGATTGGGATGCGAGGAAGAGAGCGTTCTCCAAATATGAAATGGATTCGAATCATATATAATCCGAGAATAACCCCTAATATGTTTAGATCAATGGACCTGTATATACCGCACCGGTGAGATTTTATGAGCACGCATGCCTTGTAAATGTGTTTAATGTTTTGTTAGATTCAGTTCTGATTATGAGCTTTTTGTAGCTCTGTATGCCTGCGCGTTATGAAGCCCTTTACGAGCAAGTGTGATGAAAATATATTAATAACATCGTTATACGTCATCACATCATTGTATTATATTACATTCATGAGTTTGTTATTATATTCATAAAATCATATTTATTTATTCATTTACTTATGCATGTGAGTATACATGTATTCATATTATATTTATCTATTATTGAATAACTCAGCTATAGCTATGTCGTAGAATTGTGATTGCAGCGGCCATTATTTAAGTCTATTTTAGAACATTTGTGAGGAAGGTGCAACTCTGATACTGCCCGGCAAATGCCCATATCGATGGCGTAATCAGGGAACATTCCTACTTAAAAAATAAAAAGTTTCGACGAATTGAGAACTTCCTCCTTTTTTGAAATCGGTTTAAAATCATGCTTGTTTTTTTATTGTTATCATTACTAGTATTTTTTTCTCATAATGTCTGTAAAACGGCAGGCCCACTTTCCGAAATGAAATTTTATTTGAGCTAAAGAACTTTATCAGGATTTGCATTTTACATCATGCCATAACGTGTTTTTTATAATTCTTGGTCGTATTGTGTAAGATTGTCCCCAAATGTTTATTTTATTTATATCCTTATAACCATAAAATAATAATCATGTTCGTTGTTTTGTTTTGATAGTGATAAAAATGTTTTTCTTAAATTTCATAGTTACCGACTGAGTTTTCTCGCCCTATGTTTACTGTTTTTAAATCTGTTTCAAAACTAGTTGTATTTTTTTTCCATATTTCCCGCTTGTGCCACAGCTACGCCGTTTGGACAAACTTTTTGCGGCGTGCAACTTTGTCCAATATCGCGCCACCCAGACCACTGTGCGATGCCATATTGCGGTACATCTGACGGTAATAAACTATGATTGAAATAGTGTCTCCTGCCAACTTGCAAAAGTTCAAGAGTTCGGGATATATTTTATTGTTATTGAAGATTGTTTGCAAAATCTACTAAAACTTTCATTCCTGGAATTTTAATATAGATACTGAATTGAAGCGGTCAGTTAAGAAATAATATTTACTTAATTTTGTGAAACTGTTTTTCTTCCCTCTAGTGACAGTTTTTCAGAGAAGATAGATAAAATATTTATTTGAGAATACAATATTTATTTATACCTTATTGAACAAAGAAGGTATGCAAATCGCGGACTTAATGCCATATGGCATTCTCTACCACACTAGGCCAAAAACAGGATAAGGCAGTAAAAACAAGAAAATAGTCAATCACTTCATAAATACAAAATAATTGATAATAACGAAATAATAAACTTACATAAATACTTGTATATAAACACTCACATAATAATAATAAAATTTTATCATTTAGTAAGTTTCCAGTACACCTCAACCCATATTAGTCATATTACCATGAGATGGTTATTTTCCCGAGCGACGTGAGGGAAAGTTGTTCGAGGGGTAATATGGCTTTTAAATCAGAGTTATACACTCTACTTTTCACTTCGAACGCGAGAAAGTAGTAAAAAACAAAGATTACCCATCCAAAATCAATAATAAATTCCTCAGCGAAAAGATTGTTAAAGGCGGCAGTTTTTTTTAATAAACTGCTTTGACACAGATATAAAATATTGACAATACGAATAAAGGCCTCTGGCGGTCAATAGCCGCGTCCAAACGGCCGAGCGCGGCGGACAGCATACGGGGCATAAGATAAAGCGAGATAGACAGGAGCCTTGTCACGCGATAGGTGATAGGATAGAGCGTGCGTCACTGGCTGACACCGTTCGATAGAACGAGACGACGCTCTTATCTTGTCACTTGTCGCGTGATAAGGCCAACCATGCTACGGCTACAACATTCTATCCCGCTCAATCTCATAGCTTATGGCATTTATGCAGTCAACCACGCTTGAACGTTTGAACGCGGCTATTGACGGTTAGAGGCGTTTATTTTTTTAATAATTGTGACTAAAAAGCACATGATGTTTGAAATGAATTGTTTGCTGATTGGTCGATTTTAATATTAGCTGTAATCTGGTTAATTGATAGCAAATACAAATGTTTTTTGAAAGAGTTTTGATTGGTGGATTTAATACGGTGAAGTGTTTTGATTGGTTAAATTAAATGTTTTAAAAATCATAAATATGTATACATATTTGCCCTAGGGGTTAAATGTACTTTAGCCCCGCTTGGTAACGCCTTGGCCACGACTTTGGTCTTAAGCGACCTGCGGCAGCGTTTTATCTGTTCATTGCGCGGTCGAGACGCAACGCACTGTGGTTAGTTGGGATCACGCGCAATGAATTAGAAAAACCACTGCCGCAGGTCGCTTAAGACCAAAGTCGTGGCCAAGGCGTTAGCCTACTATGACACAATTTTCAAGCATGAGAAGTGAAAATATTATTAAATAAAATTGCCGCTGCAACGAAACGTCTCGATATTTTAACTTATCTATTTCTCAATCGGCATTCCGATAAATAAATGCCTCCAGATAACAACCTTTCGTGACAAATCGTGAAATAACAATACAAGTCCCTTTGATGGTAGGACCATTTATTTGATTGGACTCTCGACTTAGTTCGTATAACTTGGTTTAAGTTGACTTGAAGAACTTGAAGTTACCGTGTTGAGATGAAATCGCTCTTTCGTCATTTTCAAACTGATTTCGGCGTGAATTCCTAAGTAATTTAAAAATTTAGGAATAAATCAATAAAAAAAAGTTGAGCTGTATTTTAACTAACCTTTCGAAATGGACAGATCGTTCTAAATAAATAAATATTAGAGGACAATCTTACACAAATCGATCTACTAGGTCCCATAGTAAGCTCAATAAGGCTTGTGTTATGGGTACTAGACGACGATATTTATTTATTTATTTATTTAATTGCTTACATGTGTTTTACAGGGTGTTAAATACGGTGAACAGTAAGTATCAACATGCACCCATTTTGGGTATTGCAATATACTTAGCATAATTAAGTTATGATTCAATACAATTATAGGTACATATGGGTATAGATTGGTGTTCTGCCTTTTCTCCGAACTTTTTTTGACCGAATTTCATTTGCCAACCAACATTTCGCCGATGATTCACTTTGACAACCAACTATTAGCAAATTTTTGTATGACAATGTTCCATTTGGCAGAATTATTATAAAGCGGATTATTGTAATGACTCAATACTTTTGGCATACTGATCATTTGTCAAATGTTTCACTAGGCCTAACAACTATTAAACGAATAATATTTCGTCAGTGTAACAGTGCCCTTTTCATATATGAGGCAACTTTTTACTTAAACGAAGTAAAAGATACACACTAAAACCGGATCTTTAAAACTATGACCGCTCTTGTACTTGCCTTAGACAAATATGATGTTCATTTGGTAAAAAAAAACAAAATAGTTCTATCTATCGTTAAAAAAACATTTCACAGAGACCAGTTAGGTGCGACGACGAGCGAAGCGAGGAGGAGTGTTAGGTTTAACTGTGTCCCTACAGCGCGCGAGCCGAGCGAGCGAAGCGAGCGTGCCGCGGCAGCGGCCGGCGAAGCGCCAGACCCGACTGTTTTTTTTTATTCCCTCTGCATCGCGGCCCCTCATCGGTCAAAAGTCGGTTCTATGAAACCTCACTTATTGCTTAGAATCGACTTTTTATTGTTCATAAATATTAATAAAAAAACCTGTATAAGCTCTGTAATTAAAAAACAAAAACCTACCTGTACAAAATTTGCCCTAAGTGAAAGTTACATCCTTGTATAGTAATTCCTTCAAAATTCGCTCGAATAGGTACTCTGTATGGCAGCTTTTTCAAAGTCTAACACGCATACTTTTGGCACCAGATTAATACCATGTTCATTTCCATGCTCCATCAATAACTCAAACATTACATCCTAAGAACGTTTGTCTTTGTTGGTGCATAAACAAAAACATAGCGGAAACGTCTTCGTCGTCAAAAAACACATTTGGTAATTATTAATTAACTAAATGTATATTATACCGACTAAACCATAAACCACATGAAAATATGTATTTCAAAAAGTTCCAATTAAAAACCGAGCCCAAAGATAGAATTGCCAAACATTTAGTTGAGAAATGAAACAATTCCATAAAATTCAATTGGGACATGATCATTCGGCGAAATGACATTATGCGAAAAATTGGTTGCGATGTGATATTCGTACATAAAATTTTCGGAGATGATTTAGAGAACCGTATAGATTACATTTAAGACTTTATAGTTATTTAACAAATTAAGCAAACAAAAAAAAAACAAATTAAGCAAGGTAACATTTTATACAATTCAATTTATTATTATAATTTATTATAATATATTTAATACAAATACATAGAAAACATCCAAGACTCAGAAACAAAATGTTCACGCTCATCACACAAATATTTGCCCTTAACAGGATACGAACCCAGGACCTTCAGCTTCGTAGGCAGCGTCACTGCCCACTAGTCTAACCGGTCGTAACTTATGGTATTAAAATGTACATACTACCAGCATAATATCATTAAAAACTTCATCTTTAACGTATTTTTAGTTGTTTTTTTTCTCAAGAAATAAAAAATATTTTTCAGAAGCTCCTCTTCAGATTTTTTTAGATCCAAACCTTCGTTAGTCAAGTTTAATAATAATATTATACAAATGAAATTCACGTATAAATTGTCACGATGTAGCGTTTTCATCTAGCCTAACCACTACAATATTCCTCTTGTAATGGCTGACGGATATTTGATATTGTTTGCCAGCCAATCGGGATCACTTCAATAGTATTTCTGCGAAATCCCATTTCGCATCATTAAGGACCTCATTCCGTCTACACCGTTTGGCTCACATTTTCTCTGACGCTTAAATAAAAAGGTGTAAGCGACATTATACCTACACTAGAATATGTCGTTTTGTAGTAAAGTTTAGTCCGATTCGGCGCCGTGCCTGTATGAGTATTGACTCACTGTGCAATTCTGTCGTTCGCTTTCAGCGCTAGCATTCACAGCAATACGCCGCGGGCCACCAGTATAAAATGACCTGTGGTTACGCATCGCTGTTACTAATATCGAGGCCTAGTTAAACCAGACACTTTAAGAGTATAGAAACATATTACTTGGTAATGGGATCCTGCTGCGAACGATGAATTTGGGTTTTGATACGGTAGTTCAAATTGTTTTTAGGGTTCCGTAGCCAAAATGGCAAAAACGGAACCCTTATAGTTTCGTCATGTCCGTCTGTCCGTCTGTCCGTATGTCCGTCTGTCCGTATGTCACAGGCATTTTACTCGAAAACTATAAAGTGTATTTGAATCAAATTTTGAGGATAGGTGTATTTTGTTAGCCGCTACATAGTTTTGTAATTAAAATGACAAAAAAAATTTTTTTTAGGGGTGCACTCCATACATAAAACTAAAAGTCAAAATTTTTTTTTTCATTGTGACCCCCCTTGTGGCACATCGATCGATAGGCCTTTCAAAATAAATATAAGGTTTCTTAGCAATTTTTTTGATTAAGTGAATAGGGTCGGAAATAATCGCCCCGAAAGTCACTAAAATTCTGTCCCCCCCCTCTAATTTTTGAACGGTGTATTTTAAAAATATGGAAAAATTATTAATTTCATTCACCGAAAATTGTTTTGAACAAGATCGGTTCAGAGGTTTTCGAGTTTTTTCTGAAAAACTGCCTTCCTCAAGGAAAAGGACGTAAGTGCCGTAAAATTTCTGTGACGATACGACCTTTTTAATAGGCACGGAACCCTTCGTTTTGCGTGGTCCGACACGCACTTGGCCGGTTTTGGATATATATCGTCGTCTAGTACCTATAACACAAGCCTTATTGAGCTTACTATAGGCCTAGTTCGATTTGTGTAAGAATGTCCTCTTATATTTTTATTTATTATTTTATAAGTATACTGTTCTTAGGTATCTACTCTCATCGTGTATTGAAACAGTAGGATCGTAGAAAAAAAAAAACTATTCACAGACCGTAAAATAATCGTTCAATACTCACTTAACTTTAAAAAAAGTTCCGTAGACAATCTCACTTTATCTGTTTCCAATCACTTTCTAATACAAATGGCTGAATTGTTGTTAGAACAAAAAGTCCCTCTTCTAAGAGATTTGACCTGAATTTCAATAGCCTGTTAACTCACTAATCCACTAGCTACAATTAATGGCTGACTTTCTTCAATATAAAACGAGAGACAACAATCCGTCCTCTTTATTCTTGTTACTGAAAAAGCTTAGTGAGCAAGACAGGGAATGGTTGTCGGATTCTGGAGCTCGGGTACCTATTTTTTCACTAATTACTAAAGTTGGTATTTTAGGCCAATATATGTATTTGAATTGTTCATTGAGATTGAGCCGGGATTGGGGTGGATTAGCTATTTGCCTCTTGTTAATAGTCTTTGTCGTTACTTATTTAGTAAGTTAAGTTGTCTGCGATATTGTCTTTGTCTTAGATCCTTTATTTTAGTTGACAAATTAGAATATTTAACTAATAATCTCATTGTTTTGGCTAAACTGGGTAATTTACTTCATATATTCATCGCATCAGAAATGAGGCTATCCGCAGCAGAACCAAGAAGTGGGCGTGGCAAATTGAACGTAGAACCGATGGCCGTTGGGGCGGAGCGTTTCTCGAGTGGCGACCATGCATCGGAAGGCGCGGCGCGGGTAAGCCCCCCACAAGGTGGACTGATGACCTGGTAAAGGTCGCGGGAGTCCGCTGGATGCGGGTGGCGCAGGACCGGTCAATTTGGCACTCTTTAAGGGAGGCCTATGTCCAGCAGTGGACGTCTTTCGGCTGATATGATGATATTGATGATGATGATGATTATTTATTATTTAATAATAATAATAATGTAATATAATATCAGCTTTTTATTCAGACAATTTTAAAGTTTAAGAGTTTACATAATACGAGTATTGTACACAACTTATCGAAATACATAACTTAACATATTACTGTTTCAGACAACATCGGTTTTGGTCTGTTTGCCGTTTGGCAAAGGCCTCTTCCATCCCTTTCCATTTTTCCCTGTCTCTCGCCAGTCTGGTCCAATGTCTCCCTGCGAATTTTACAATTTCATCTTCCCATCTCATTTTTGGTGGTCCTTGTTTTCTTTTCCTATCTTTCAGGAACCACCATACCATTCTCTTGGTCCACTTCTCTTTGCCCCTGATCATATGTCCTGTCCATCTCCATTTGAGTGTTCTAACTTGTTATTTAGAGAACTTCTATCTTTCATAAAGCCACTTTGCACCTCTTTATTGCAATTAAAAATAGTTCATGTAAACGTTTTCACTTGTGGTTAAATCATTCCTCACCACGCGACGCGAGCATGTTGCGCCACCATAATCTGTAACAACTTTGTAGCAAGATCAGATTTACAACATGAGGGTTTATATGGGGGGAAATCGAACTAGCTAGGTCTTACTTCCGTGAAAATTCGTTTTGCCTGGCAAAACTCCTACTGTCTCGATACTGTCATAGTACGCCGAAAGGAATAACAACGTTGCTCAAAATTCTAAAAATATTTTTAACGACTTTTTAATCCACTTGCGACTGTTTTTGAGCACATTGTATGCATGGCGATTTTTAAAGTTTACTAAAATACATACTAATACAAATACATAATAATACAACAAACGAATTTAAACGCCATTTTAGTTAAAATAGGTTTAATTAATGTTTATGTATACGGCTAGCTAGCTTTTATTAACTTACTTAATAAGCTTGTGCCAGAATGCCAGATTTTTTAAATTTCTTTGCCGTGTGTAGGCCAAACGGCAAACAATTAAAAAAAAACACAAAAATGCAACCAGTTCCGTAGATTCGGATATTAATGAAGCGCACTGCGAAGCGCAGCGTTTCCGGGTGTAGACAAAAACTCAATCCTCAAAATTATCGAAAATTCTCAATCAGCGAATATTCCTTCAAATACCAAAGTGCACAGTGGAGCTCGCGCTACTGGCACCGTGGACAAAGCGGTGCTAATGAGCCGATCGAAATTCAATATCTCGCTTCGACTGGAAATAATTCGGTTACGTTCGTGAATTTTTCTCACATGCCTTTTCAATAGCTTTCTTATGAGTTTCCGAACTTTTTTCTGGATTAAATTTGTTCCGTAACGTTGAATGTTATGTTGGTAGAATTGGATCGGAATGAAATGTACTGATTATTTTTCTCCTGTATTTGAAGGAAAATTCTCTCTGGTGATTATAGATTAGCTGGCTTTTTTATTATGATTAAGGCCAGGTTGCACTCATTTACGATTACAGACTGATCAACGTTAAATATGGCGTCGGTAGTCATCACATATAAACTAGACCAACTTTCCATACATACAAATTTTAATGAACACCGCTTACCATTACAGATGGTTTAGGGCAACCTTCCATAAGTGTAGTTAACGTATGTCGTGGATTGAATAGTACTTATAATTCTTTTGATCTTCGTAGAACTTTTTCTTAACAAATACTCTGTCATAATACGCCATGTTTTAAGCACGTATCTGACACGTTATCTTGATAAGCGTAGAAACGAGTGCGCGGAACAGATTTAAATGTCATTGGAATCGGAAGCGAATGATAAAAATGGACTTCCTGGACGCGTTTTAAAAGGTTTGCATTTCTGAGCAACATAAGTTGCAAAACGAAAATTCTTATTTTATCAGGTTTTTCGGATAAAGGCAATTTTACGGCATTGCGTAAATGTATTTACGACATATCGTATATTCCTTCATTGATCAACGTACGATTTTATTGTTCTGAAAAATATCATGTAGTTTTCAAGTATTTACGACATTAACATAATCAAAGGCTAATAATTAATCTTGGAATTATTCAAGCCCTTGGATTGATTTGATTTCATAATATAAACATAAAGCAATCCAGTAGATTGATCCAATACATATTATTTATTCACGCGATAGTCATACAACACGAATGTTATTACAGTAAACAAAGTACAATACACCATTCATTTTATTGTAACGCTTGGTTACCTACACAGAAAAATACATTTCATTTTCACATTTCCAAAACATCTGAAACATTCATTACTCAACATAAATTAACTACAAATAGGTCATTATTCCATTTAACATTTAATCGCGGACATATTGCATTCAACACTAAAAGCGTTTTGCAGCTACAAGCATTTAACCGGTTTAATTTGGAATATTCCGGTACGACCCGGTTTCAACACTATTGATTTATTACGACAGCTCTTAAAGTGCAATGCGAAATCTGTTTCGGATCATTCCCACCTTCCAACGTGTCCAACCCAGGTTGCATATTGAACCTGGGTTGGATAGGTTGGAAGATGGGAACGACCCTCCGTTCCGTGTAGGTATACCTCACTTTGACGAAACTCGAACTATCTTGTGAAGTATGGTTGAGTTGTGTTTTAGTGCCACAGTATCTTAGAGCATACATAGCTGGAGTAGCCTTTCAGTAACACCCCTCTGTAAAAAACCTTGCACAATGTGCAAAAAAAATTACACAGACAATTTCACAATCGATCACAAAATCGCCTCGCAAGAGAACATTGATCATTAAAATGCCCGCAAGTTGCTGTAAGCACTTGATATTATAAACGTTCAACCACTTCAAGCTTTTAATATGTAATTGAGCTTCAATATCGTATTAAGATGCTCCCCCCCCCCCCCCCCCCCCCCGCCCCCGCAAAATTCGGCAGACTTTTTTGTACGCAAATACGACATAAGGCTACTCCAGTTATGTATGCTCTAAGGAAGATACCTACTAATAATAATAATAGAAATTCATGGTTGGATTTACATAGAAACCGAGAGTTAGAAATCATTTGCACGTGCTATACACCATACAAATTATCAATAACTAGATACATAGTTACAAACTTTTTGGCACTAAATTTCAACAGAAGTTGCTCGTGAAATTATAATATTTTTTATAACTTTACCCTCGTTTTGTCTTCGATAACATTTTTTTTTCGTATTTCAAATTTGCTTTGAACTGTAAAACATTTAGTAAATGTGAATAAGAGATTATAATTAACATTAACTAAGATAAATTAAAACTAAGTTAAATCTATAAAAGGCCCTCGAGGCACTGTACCGAGGATGCTGGCGGCATTTCCTCGCTGAATTGCAATGCTGATGCGTTGCGCGAGAAAGCCGCCAGCTCTTCGGTCACCAGTTACATCGACCAGACGTTTCGCGATTTCTGCAAATAACTTATGCGCACTGGGACCCCACGGACCGAGGGTCTCAACGCCAAAGGGTACAAAGTCGTACTCTCTGCCGAGGCCTCTATATTTATTACATTTCAGATTTTCGGCGTTTTCCGCCGCTGCACCCGCTTTAGAAGTAGTCCGTTGGAGGTGAGACGGTGTCAGTGTGTCTACACATGTAGCGTCCCACACAAGCATCCGTCCCAACCTCCATGGAACCAGAGACACACCACCAGGTCTTTTGCCATCATCTCTCATTTATTAAATTAGTAAATAAAGTCAATAGACGACACAAAATTAATTAGTAACTGGAAATAAAATGATAAAATAAATGCGTCGCAATTTTATTGAATCGTCATCGACTTAAAAAGTTAATGCAAGCAAATTAAAGTTTTTTTAATATTAAAAACTGAAAAATCTCGTTTTACAGTTATTATATAAGTACGAGTGCACCTTCTTGTATTAAATTTGACTTTCCTCTGAAGTTTACCCAATTAGTATAATTGCAGTGTCTGTGTTAAGCAAAGCACACTCATTAGTTTCGTATGTATCATGTTTAGCTGCACAGAGAAACACGAGGTAATTACATCATATTTGGTTTATGGAAGTCAGCATTATTTCATTACTTTTGACATCATAATCATCAAAAATATGAGCAAGGTTCAGACCAAGAAAAAAGAAAGACAGAGCACCAACAACTTACCTAGTGAAGACGGTTTTCAATCATACCAAATGAGTTTAGTACACGCTCACGCACACAAACAAACTATACTCGTACTGCACAAAACACTTTAGCACGTATCGCAATGCCGTCAAGATCACCTATTTCGAGTTTTGTACAATTTAATTTGTTTGTGTGAGCGTGAGCGTGTGCTAAACTTTTGTCATGGTAAAAAACTGGCTTGATTCGGTTGTTACTCATGTTCTATCTTTTTTTCTTGGTCCGAAGAGCAGGGCTAGCACAAGACGCCATGCCGCGCCATGAAAATCGGTACAGCAAAGAGACATAATGTAATGTACGTATGGCGCGCGACGCAACTTGGCAGCAAGAGAGAAATCTCTTGCTGCCAAGTTGCGTCGCGCGCGACCCAGCACTGTGCAGCTTATTAGTACAATTACACAGCAGTCTAATTAGCACTGTGCAAATTAGAAAGAGGAGGGTAGATATTCTGGTATCGTGTCGCGGGGTTAGTTGTGCTAACCCCGCTGAGGTCAGTCGGGCTGGACCAAAAACCCCTGGAAATCCAGCAGGAACTCTCACAACTCAGGATTATACCTGGCCCCGTAGCATGGTTGGCCTTGTCACGCGATAGGTGATAGGATAGAGCGTGCGTCACTGGCTGACACCGTTCGATAGAACGAGACGACGCTCTTATCTTGTCACTTGTCGCGTGATAAGGCCAACCATGCTACGGCTCCTGGGGTGTTCACAGGTCACTTCGGCGTCAAGGATCTCTTGGCCAAGATGGGACTATCGAACAGTACAGACTGTAGAATGTGTGGCGAGGAGGATGAGACTATGGAACACTTACTGTGTGAATGTCATGCACTTGCCAGACAAAGAATGAATCACTTTGGTAACGGCTACCCGCAACCAAAGGAATTCAAGGTGCTCTCACTAAGCTGCATCATCCGCTGTGTGGAAATGATGGAGCGAGCTTGGGAGTAGCTATAAAGGGGAGGGCAAATGCACAAAAGATCCCACTGGGTCGAAGTGTATCCGAAAGGGCCCTCAACTAGATAGATAAGATACTAAAAGAATTCTGGCTTTCTTTTATATCTAAGTACTATTGCTAAATGGGTATAATGATTAAAGAGTAGCTACAAACGTATTCTGTTATAGCCTTGAATTATACAATGTGGCATAAGTTTTGAATGAAAAGAGCCATTTATTATTAAAGTTCAAGCGCTTAAAAAAACTATTTTGCTCATCTTTCGTCACTTACGAGCCTCCTGGTCTAACAATTGGATTAAATCTAGCAGCTGTCTCTCAAAATAATTATAATTAAAAACATGGAACCCTCCATTTCGAGGGCGATTAGTTTTTATACCCCAAGCTCTTGTTATGCAAATTTGGTGTTTTGTTGTCCCAACCTTACGGAATGTTAGCGGGCAAATAAGCCGTTTCGATTTAGTGAGTAGATGTGGCCCATAGATTAAGTCCATAATTCAATTTAGACAAGTGATTCTACTAGTTGGATTCGCAAGTCTTCACTCAAAAACGGCTCTTATATAGCACTTAGTATTGTACAGCACTTTTAGCTTGTAAAAACAGCCTCTTACAGAGTTTAAAATGTGTTACCCAAAGGATAGTGTATAAAATCCATGAATACACTTAGAGCTGTATTACTCCATTATTTTTGTTCAATAACATGATGTTCACGTTTTTGCGTGATCTAGAAAAAAAAATTGTCCAATTAATAACCCATTGGTATGCTGTTGAATAGCTTTAAAGCGATATTCATATTGTATGGGAGTAATATAACAATTTTATTCGATAAAAAAAAAAACAATTGTGTATATAACGGGTTTTATGAAAAGAAAAAAGGTTCTGTTTTATCCGCAGCATCGTCTACATTCTTTGCAATACGAGGGTGGAACCGCGAAGGCATAGATGCCTTCGGGTAGACTTGAAATACAAGTGAAATCGAAAAACCCAACTGCTTTTTGCAAATATTATAGCCTATGTCACTCCCACGATTGAGAGGAATCCAACAACACCTCATGTTATGTCGAAATCCGTGAAACTGTTTAGAATGCAGGGCGTGCCAAAGAATAAGACAAACACACATATACATGCATACAGTCATACATACATATACATATTATACATACATATATACGCTCGACGAACATAACACTCATCTCCTTCGGCAGTCGGGTAATAAACGGGTTTCATCATCAT
Organism: Epinotia nisella; assembly: GCA_932294315.1. Classification (NCBI taxonomy): domain Eukaryota; kingdom Metazoa; phylum Arthropoda; class Insecta; order Lepidoptera; family Tortricidae; genus Epinotia; species Epinotia nisella. The sequence continues at coordinate 12,066,521 of OW028694.1, forward strand.
CATCATATCAGCCGAAAGACGTCCACTGCTGGATATAGGCCTCCCCCAGAGAGTTCCAAATTGACCGGTCCTGCGCCACCCGCATCCAGCGGACTCCCGCGACCTTTACCAGGTCATCAGTCCACCTTGTGGGGGGCCTACCCACGCCGCGCCTTCCGGTACGTGGTCGCCACTCGAGAACCTTTCCGCCCCAACGGCCATCGGTTCTACGTGCAATGTGCCCCGCCCACTGCCACTTAAGTTTAGCAATTCGGAGGGCTATATCAGTTACCTTGGTTCTGCTGCGGATAGCCTCATTTCTGATGCGATCACGCAGAGAAACTCCTAACATAGCCCTCTCCATTGCCCTTTGGGTGACTTTGAGCTTTCTTATGAGGCCCATAGTAAGCGACCAAGTTTCAGTGCCATATGTCATCACTGGCAACACACACTGGTCAAAGACTCTCGTCTTGAGACACTGCGGGATATTGGACGAAAAGATGTGCTGGAGCTACCCGAACGCTGCCCAGCCGAGTCGGATTCGACGATTGACCTCTTTCTCGAAGTTGGACCTACCTAACTGGACAGTCTGTCCTAGGTATACATAATCGTCTACAACTTCGAGCGTAAAGTGTCCGATTGTAATGGGAGTTGGTACTACATGGGCATTTGACATGACCTTCGTCTTATCCATGTTTTTAATTTTAAAATATTCATAAGTCGTGTCACTTTGAAACATCTTTCTTATGTTTATTTGTAAAGAGAGTATTCTCTTTACTAATAAACAATGATGTTAAACCATATGATATAGAGAACAAATATAATAGAAAATACACCATCATCGTCTAAAGCCCAGGGCAAGACTCGAACTGGTGCCCTCTGTATTGCCGGTACAGTACCTACGGAAAAATATTTAATGAAATAATTTGTTTCGTTAAGTAGTGTAACATACTGATGTTTGTTTAACCTTAAATTTATTTATTTCACGAATATTCATGTAAATTTCAGTCCATTCTTTATCAAATTAATTAAAATTAAAAACTATTACCCACCCAAAAACGTTTCCACGAATCTGCAATTCATTTGTTTTACTTTTTCCAATTTTGCTTAACAAAACAGGCTGCGTACATTTCATATTTCATTTGTAGGCAAGTAAAATAAAGTTCGTCCGAAACGAAATAAAGTTTTGTCCAACACAGCCGCTTGCTGCCCACTCTGCACCGGCCTTGGTAAAATAAGGGCTTACCTTTAGTAAGGTATTTTTGTCCCTTACTTTCTTTCATATGTGTGTAGAATGACTTCATGCCTCACTAATCAAGAACCTCTGTTACAGGTACGGTTTATTTTCTGCGCAAGCATTCTGCGAGATTTACGTTGGTAAGAAAACTCTTGTTTTGGCGTGTAATTTTGGTTGATTAACTGTTGCTAGAATTTCATGTTTCTCAGAAAATTTAATGCTACTGATATTTTGTTCTCGCACCAGTAATCAGACTGAAAACTGATTGTATTGGTAACAACGACGCTCACGGTCACACGATTACAAACGTGTTAACAGTATTGGCCGCACTAATCGGAAAGGAAAGGAAATATATTAAAAGACGTCCACTACTGGACATAGGCCTCCCCCAAAGAGTGCCGCAATGACTGGTCCTGGACCACCCGCGTCCAGTGGACTCCCGCGGCCTTTATCAGGTCATTAGTCCACCTTGGGGGTGGTCTGCCCACGCTGTGCCGGCCGGTACGTGGTTGCCATTTAATGACCACCCAAAGACCATGGGTTCTACGTGCAATGTGCCCCGCCCACTGCCACTTAAGTTTAGCAATTCGGAGGGCCATATAGGTTATCTTGGTTCTGCTGCGGATAGCCTCATTTCTGATGCGATCACGCAGAGAAACTCCCATTGTTCTTTGGGTGACTTTGAGCAAAGGGGAAGAAAATTTATGTTATCAAAATATGTTTCAGAATACAGGCCAAATGATGGGCTTGAAATTGTTTCTGAATTGACGGGTTGAGACGTTTATTATACCTACTATTATTATGAAGAGTGGAAATAATTCCACGTGTTTCGTTTCGTATTTTCTGACAGATTTAAGCTAATGGAAACTCTGTTTTGAAATATTTTGATTCATGAAATGTTTTATGTTTGTGCACGTTCATAAATAAATAAAATCAGAGGATCAAAAGAAAAAGAAAAGAAAAGAAAAGAAGACATTCAGTTGGATTGCCGCAGGTTAGCACTTTTTTCGGTTAAATATTTTTTTTCATGGGTAATTATGTAATACGTTGTAGATGACTTAATTACTCGTCAGAGGCAATAATGCAACATATTATTATTTTTGAAAGTGGCATTTAAAAAATGTCCCGGACTCGCCAGCAATATACATAATTCCCCATGAAAAAAAAATATTTTTACCGAAAAAAGTGCTAACCCTAATAACCTGTCACGTAAATCCAACTGATTGTTCATGGATTATTTTAACAGAAAACCAACTGTTTATCATTTGCACCTAGTTTAATAATAATTAAACCATTTTACTCTAAAAAGGTTTGCAATCTCAATAAAAATAAATCAAACCACTTTAAGTACTTTAAAATACAGAAGAGAAAATATGATATCAGTTACAAACCATCTCAATAAATCTACCTTCATCAACATATTATATTTCACCACTAAAATACTATTTCGTGTTCTTGTTTCGTCATAAATTGAGAAACATGAGCATGTACTCTAGCTCGGTTAAAGTTGCTGTCATTTACCTCTCAGAGGAAATAAGGTAAAAATGTACATAACTTTCTGGGTAATCTACACTTTAGTTTTACGTTTTCAGGGTTGCGTTTCAATAATAATTATACAAGGTGATGCCGGGGTCGTGGAGCAAGAATGACCAAAAGCGAATAATGGTCATACTGAACAAGTTTTCCCATGGGACCAACCACGAAATCGCAAAAAAATAATTGCCAATTAAAAGTTAGCTGTGAGTTAACTGTGAGCTAATTGAGAGTTAATTTATGGAACAGCTGTTTTATTTTTTGCGATTTCGTGATCGATCCCTTGGTAAAAGTTGTTCAGTGTGACCATCTTATTCGCTTTTGGTCATTCCGGACCATGACCCCGAAATCACCCTGTATTATGTTTGCCAGCCAAAACGCCACTTTTCAGAAGAGCAAAAAAACGAAACGAAAATATTAATTTTGACGCGATAACGTCTTATAAATCGATGAACGCCGGATGCACTAACGAAAAAGTGTGACTCATTGTCCCGTTCCGTTGTCTGACATATTAACGCACAGCCCAAACCGCTGGTTCTAGAGATTCCAAATTTGGCACGTAGGTTCTTTATAAGGTCTAGAGGTGCACTAAGAAAAAAAAATCAAAATTCACCGTCTAAGGGGGTGTAATTGGGGTCCAAAGTTTGTATCGCGAGACAAGATTAGATCGACTATTTTATTCGAAACTTCACAGGAGTATTCCTAACGATAATTGAGTAAATCTGTGTTATGCAATTCTCCATCAATGTTTTCTTATGACGTTATCACGTAAAATTATCGTCCCTAAACCGACCTTACTGACAACCATTTTTTTATCATAACTTTTTAGTTTTTAGATGTACCTACACAGTTTAATTTTGGTCCTAAGTACACATCAATATTGTACACATATCGATGCCATAGTTCACAATCGTACTAATTACGGCGAAAAATATGGTGTAATTAGGACGATAGTGCACAGATCATAAAGTTACAATTTCATTGTCAAAAAAAAAGTAATTAGTACGACTGTGGACTAGGGCATCGATATATTGTAAATGATTTATTTAAAATTAAATTGCAATATGTAAGGGTCTTGCACTGTAAACTTGCATATGTTTAGAATTAATAAATGAATTACCTACCTATACATTCACATATTATTGACCAAAAAAAGTAAGGTAAACGTCCCAATACTTGATACCTTAATGCCTAACGGTTGACGCCAATTATTAATTTTTTGAAAGTGTTGCCAATTATTGGGCCATTGTCATGCAATGGGACGTTTACCACAGTTGAATATGCTTTTGGTTAATGTTCTTCCTTAATAACATTTTACCATACGATGATAGTCCTGAAAAAAAAGGTAGGCACAGATTAATGCGTGTAATCATGTACCCGCTTTCTAAAACAAATATTAGTCCCAGACAAAAGTACAAGGTCACTGAAGCGCAAACTCAAAGGTTTCCTACAACCCTACTCAACCAATTTTAAAGGGACTATCAGGCAATGAATTCGTTCCATACTTACACCCTTTTCACATTAGAAGGGTACTCGAGTTCATATTCAGGAAACAGAGAACCGCAAACAATAGGTTCCGTAGCGTCAGCAAAGGACCCTCCAAAGAAAGGACACTTGCCAACTCACTTTGTACTATATATTGTAACGATAGGGTCGGTTTTACAATGCAATACAATTTTAACATTATTTTAAGAGGCTTTAATTAATTTTAATGGAAATGATTAATTGACAATTTGCTTCTGGTGCTATGGTGGATTTTTAATGAGTATTTTTATTTATTTTTAAGCTTTCTATTGCAAATTTGTCGGCTGTGTCCCATTTGGGGACCACGGTGTAGTTAATTGTTTCTTAGTAAATAACGAATTGGGGAAAAGGTACATTTTAGTAAAATGTTAATGTATAATACCGGTTTGTCGTAAATTAAATACGGACCTCATTATTGCACGGGGCCATAAAATTATGCATAAAAAACTCATTAAGCTGTTTTCTCGTTCATAAAAGTGTGGTTGCTGGAGGCTAATGTTTACTAATTTATATATACTAAATAATAAGTCCACCTTGTGGGGGTCCTACCCACGCCGGGCCTTCCGGTACGTGGTCGCCACTCGAGAACCTTTCCGCCCCAACGGCCATCGTTTCTACGTGCAATGTGCCCTGCGCGCGTGTGTGCGGCGTGGCGTGGATAGGCCCCCCACAAGGTGGATTGATGATCTGGTAAAGGTCGCGGGAGTCTTTATAGCGGCAGGGTTGTCCTCTATAATAAAACGTTTAATTTTTAATGTCTATGGGTCGTTCTTCTTTTTTACCGACAATGAACCGAGGTTTTTCTGTTTTTTTGGTTTTTGAACTATCGAAAATTGTGGTTTTGAAGTGCGATTTAAAAAAAAATGCATAGGTTTCTTCATTAGAACTAATTAAAGTTTCCTTTCTGGCCAATATAAATATTTATTTACGGTTGGTTTCTAAAAAGAAACATGTGACAAAGTGGACTCTTTCAGTGGGGACAACATTTTGGTTTACCACTCTGTCACGGCATTCTACGAAAAAAAAAACATTAAAAAAAATGCTAATTAGAGAAAGTGAAATATTAAATATCACTAATTAATAAAATAATATGGACGTTCATTCGAACATTATAAAACCGTAAACATCATTACTCAAATGAGATGCCGTAATAAGACGAAGGACAGGCTATTGTCGGTCGAAAAGAAGAACGACCCCTTTTTGTTTTACTTAACCTAGCTTTAAAATGATAATAAATTTATTGAAAATTAATTAGATAACACTAGACTTTCAGAAAAGATCATAGTAAAGTGCCACACTGCATAAAATAAAGGACATATAAATAGGCTATATTTTATTCCGCAATGTGTGTTCTGTGTAATACCATGAATCGGTGCCTCAGTTACGTTTACTCTTAAAGCCAGAATGTAGGTTAAACGTACCTACAGTTAAAAGTGTATAGAATTAACTTCATTATTGCTTGATCAACATATCCCGGGGTTTTCGGTGCGGGAATAACTTGAGAAAGAGTAGAGATAAACAGATAGGTTATTCTGTCAAAATATCATATTGTGCCTAATGAATAAATAGCTTCTTGCGAATTGTAAACAAACTATACAATTTTATTTTAACTTGCGTAGTAAGTACTTTAGAATTTCTACCAAGCCTTACGAGAAAAAAAATAAAAAAATAAAAAGAATGTTAATTAATTACCTGCCGTCAATTAGTAGTTGACACGATTTTCAGAATAAACAATTAATATTTTTTCTACATTTGGAACAGTTAAGCAATCTAGGAACTTAACTGAAGAGGTTGATAATAAATTACTGACCATTTTATTTTTGTAAGCGTAGTTAAATGAAATATTTTCAAATAAACCAATAAATAAATACACTTTCCATTTCTAATATAAGTGTGGATACGAACGTATGTTTTTTTTAATAAGCATCTTTTTAATCAATTAATTATACAGTAGGCAAGTACATTCTGATTTTTAAGTCAATACCTATTCTTTGGCTAATGTCATTCATTCCTGCACCGAAAACCCCGGGGTATGTTGATCAAATTGACACAAAATACAACGTATTAACAAAATACACAAAAAGCTACATTCAAAGTTTGGAAATATATTGTTCGAATTCATTTGCCCGATAAATTTGGAATGCGACCGACTGCGTCGGCTAATCGCAAAGTAAATGGTGCAGAAAGCCCGTTTCATATATAACTGCCCATGCGCTACTAAATCAATTTATTTTTTATTCACCTGATTGCGATTTGTTTGCCTGTAAATGGAACAAACTTCGCTCCTTTACAGTTTTGTGAAAACTATTTTTAATTTTTTACTATTACTACTACCTTTATGATTTAATTTTTTTGATTGTACAATGTATATGTACTAAGTTACTTAAAGTTTACCAACGCCATGACGTAAGCCTGTTATGTGGATAGTTGTATTTACTAAAAAATAAATAAATAACGACTAACACAGTGGGCTAAATGCGTGCTAAAATTATATATGCATATATACTATAGCTCTGTTTGTCTGTCTGTTCATTTTCCTAGGAAAAAAAATTAGGACATACGGGGCGACCTATAACACTACTTTGTCGACTGGTTTAGGCCAGTGGGTAGTGGCCCTGACGAAGTTGACAACCACGCATATTCTTAATATTGAACATGGCTCCCATTTTCACATTCATGTTTCTGGTGGGATCTATATTATCGCGTTACTAGTATCGCGATAATATTGTCATAAAAAATATTGCAATAATACTCACTGTCTCTGCCATTAATGTTGGTTCAGGGGAAATGATCGCAAACCGCCTGATCGGGGCCTAACACGGCTTAGTTAATTTATTATTGAATTTTAATCAAAGGGTTTACGCTTCATTAATATTTATATATTGACATTGGGAATGACGAAAATAATTTAACGGATATTTTGTAGGAAAATTAGTTTGGGAAAATATTTTGTAATTTTCTTTGATGTTGGTTGAAAAAGTAATGAATTAAATAAAAACACAAATTTATTTTGAAAAATCAAGCGTCTCAAGTGCTAGTTACTTTAGGTACGAGTATATAGCATTTAAGGAAAAAAGCAAGAGTGCTCCTAATTTAAAGTATTTTGTATGTATGTGTGTGTATGAGTTGTAACTATGTGTGATATTGGCAGGAAAAATATGCATTGTTATGGCTGTTTATTGATATCAAATAATACCCTTATTCGAACACTAGGCCAAACTACCGACATCGAGCAAAGTAGTTATCCAGTTTCTACTTCTAAACCTTTCTGACACCGTCCTCATATTATTATCTAAAATGATGAGTAAAAAAAATACCCAACGATCGATGACACAAAACGCCCAAAGTCTCGTGACGCGATCTATTAAACTGCTACAGTTATCCAGCTAGTGAAAATACATTTCCAAGAAAATTTAATTTTGAAATATTTTCACCAAAGCAAAGATTACAGAAGTTCCAGAACCCAAAGTTAATTTAAGTGCCGGCAATAAAATATTGTAATATGAATTGTGAGATGACAACTGTGTAATTAACTTTGCTTCGATACCGGCTGGTGCGGACTTAAAGCATGAGGATTGTGTTACAAGAGACAAGCGTTTTCATGCTTGAAAAAACTGAAACAAATATCAACACAATAAACAAAATCACTATCTAGTAGGACTTGAACCCACACACTATCACCTGCCTTACCGGGACAGATGGCTTTACCAATTAAACTATAGGTTCAGTCACTACGCCGATGTATTTTGACAAAATATGCTTGTTATTGATCTTTGTATTTGATTTTAAAATGTCCGTAAGTTAAACTTATATATATTATTTTACACTATGAAATATCTAACACTGCCGTCGCTATAGGTATTTGAAATAATAATGTATGTTAGGAAGAATTTATACAACTACCCAACAAACACTGATAGGCCCAAGGTTACCAGAAGCGCAGGGAAGCTCAAAACAACTTTTTACAGGCTAGTAAAAGCGAAAAAGTCGTTCTTGGGAAATTGTATAAAATTCTACAATAAAATTCCAAAACACATACTGACTCTAAATTCAAATCTGTCGTAAAACGGACACTTATTTGAAACGCATATTATAAGATAAACGACTACATCATGGATAAGGGATATTTGGCAGCGATAAAATCCTGCAATAGAAATCTATCGTAAAATAAATAGGCTTTACTACTGTAGCAATGTAATTTTAAAATTTTATAATACTCTGATACTGAAATGATATATTGTATACTGTTTTGAAAAAATGACACCTCGCCGAGTTTTTTACGCCGGTTCTTCTCGAGGCAGAGGTTTTCTTTCCGAACCGGTGGTAGTTTATCGACATTCATAGGTGCATGTAATAAATCACTTTGACTTTGACTATAATTATTACACTGTATATATTTTCAATTATATTCTTGATTCATCTTTTACTATGTCCTGGCAGTATGAAAAAACTCAAGTCGAGTTTTCAAAAATGTTTACAGTCGTTAGCATGTGCACGACAAATATTATTATTTTCATTAGGTACTAAAATAACATCTGGATTCATGTCCCGCTAGAGTGAATATGTTTTCAAAGAGTTTGCTCTTTGTTTCAACAATACAGAAATGTATAGCGAGCTTGATCAGGCGTAACTATAAGGAGGAATCCTCAAGGAGCGAATCGCCCTCCAGTCTTCCTTCCCTCGGGTCCCAGGGTATTCTGTTTCCATTACTTCCAAGATAATTATCTCGACAATTTAATACAACCCCGTATAATTTCGATCTAATATTTCGTTAACGTTCGATCGGAATCGACAGGCCATATTGTAATGCAGTATTTTGTTTCGGTGTTTATAGATATTTCGTTGATTCTTATCGGGTATTCGTTTTAATGGAAATCGTTGGGCTTGATGCTTTGGTTGGATAGTATTGAGTGTTATTACTTGATATTATAGATTTTATTGTGTGTAAAATGATTACTGTTATCTACTCTATATAGAACTTTTTATTTGGCTTAAGTCGAATGTTTTTTTTCTTTTGGTTTTTTGTATTTATGTTAAAGACATGTAATGTTCTGGATATGAATTAAGTGTTTATCTATCTAACTTTAGGAGTTAACTTGAAGTACAAACCAGAATAATCTAAACTATGCTATATATTTGAGTCTTGACAATCTACATTCATGTATATTGTAGCAGAATCCGGTTTTTTTTGTTTAAATTTATTAATAATACCTTTATATATAAGTGTATTTAGTATCTATTCTATTTTTTTCCCTGGCCTATTTTAAGCAACAATTTTTAACAAACAAATTTTGGCAGAGACTAATGATACAGGAAAAGGTTAATAATTTACAGAAAGAACAAATTGCAAAATGACATTTCATGATAACAGTTTTCAATTCTGCGTAGTTCCATGGGATTTCGACCGCTATCAAGTATAAATCATCGGTATCTGCCGCCGTATCGGCCGAATAAAGCATGGCCACTGGTAAACAAATACAACCCGAATTTCGACTGTAAAAGTGATATTTTTGGAGTTAAGTCATCATCCTTCTAGCGGTTTCCCTGTTGTGCCCCAAAGGAGTTAAATAACGTAAGAGTTAAGAGAAATCTGAACAAAATAGAATGCAACTTTAGAATTTTAAATAGGTACCTACAGGTCAACTATATTTGATATGACAAGGACTATGAATAAAATATTGCGTTGTCCTAAACATGATGGATTAATTTTGAGTAGTTTAGTAGTTGCTATAGTCACCTTTAGTTTATATCACCAGATCATAATCATTATCATTTGTTCATTGTAGAAATATAGGTAGTTTACAAAATAAGGTCGTACAAACATTAAAAAAAACAAATAAGTGCAACAGTCAGCATGATGGTACCATAATTGCGTCGTTAACGAACTGGAGTAGGTACATACAGGTTTTCATTTTTTCAGCTAAATTGACAATTGGGTGTTAAATGGGTAGCTAATTTTGACTGAAAACTTACATTTAGGTACATACATTCGAATATCCAGCGCAGCGTGCGTGAATGCGCAGCGAGGATAGACCCGACAAGGTGAACTGATGACCTGGTAAAGGTCGCGGGAGTCCGCTGGATGCGGGTGGCGCCTTTCGGCTGATATGATGATGATGATGATGATGATGTTGATACGAATGTCGTTAACAACCTGTGAAAAAAAGGACAAAACACATTTTTTTTTAAAGAGCTACCTATGTTAAGTTGTGAATAAGGAGGTTGTTAAAAGTAAGGGGCCTAAAAGCTCACGCCAAAGGGTGATTGATATAAAGCATTTCGGGCTGAGAGGCTGAATAGGACTTCCGGTGTCCATAAATTCGCCGCAAAAGCCTCCCTGCGGCGCTCTCGGCACGCTTTGTATTGAAACAAGTTATAGATACTGCCACAATCGGGGATCATTTTGGATGCTAGCTCAACAAAGGTTTTGCAGACCTGATTATGGATGTAATTTGTAAGAATGAACAATATTTAAAATTTTATATTCTTTTTAGTATTAGACATTGGCAGAGAAGCAATTAGAATGGCGATCGCTCCATATAGGTACAAGATAGGTTCTTAAAAATATGATGAAGACCTCACCTTAGCGATAAGACCTCTGCTCGCTTGTTTGTTCACCTCTGCTTTATGTTCCGATATCTATTCTTAATACTACATTTACATTCAGCTCCTGCCGCTGCCCCTCGCGCTGCCGTTAATAATTCCCTAAATACTGCTGTAGAAGAAGTGTGTGTGTTTACATACTGTCCAACTCCTCACGCCCCTGCCACTGCCCCTCGCGCTGCCATGGCCAGTACCAGAATGAGCGACGAAGCAGAATGTAAACACAACACTGCCGCTCGCGTTGCCGGTCCTTTGACTTCCGCACAAAAATCCGCTCTTTTGGGGAGCACCGGGCAGCGCGACTGGCAACGGCAGTGGCATGAGAAGTATCGTATCCTGCCCACTTCCCTGCTCACTTTGGCTGAATGTATATGAGGCATTATGACGTGTGTAACGAAGTGTATTTTTATTGTATTGTATGAAGTTAACAATACGACTTACAACTAAAAAATCTGACTGACTGAAACGTTAAAAATACTGTTTTTTCACTTTGGGGGAATTACAATAGAGATATGAATACAGACTGTAATTGACGTCACAGGCTTCTACGGTCAATCAGTATCCATTTTTAGGCCTTAATGTATTTTGAAATCTCTAAAGGTGCAAAAATAAGTAGAAACTTGTTAATTTTCGAGTATTTTTGTGAGATTTGTACGTTACCAACGTAACCAAATGTAAAAATTCTTAATGTATTTTTACTGCTGCTTTCTACCGTGAATTGCTGCCCAGTAAGTTTGTTAATAACAAGCTCTTAATATCCCTTATGTCCCTATTACAATACCGGTAAATAAATATCGCCAGTACCCCTGGGTGTCGGTAAATTACTGCCCGAGTTAGATAACGCGGTAATTACCTGCTATTGCCCTAATGCCGTTGCAATCTGCGCAGATTGCTGTTTAGCAGACTGCTGATAAAGGTTCTTGGGCGGGAATAATGATTTTCCTCTATAGAATCTCTGTTTGAAGGCGTACAATGAAGGATTTCGCTTTTGTTTAAGGTTAATCATAATAGCTTAAAACAAATAATTTTATAAATTAGTATGTTTTAAAAATAGTTTGTAAAAAAAAATGCTTATCGTACAACAAATATGTGGAAGAAATAAGGTACCGGTGGCGTAAAAGTAAATATAAATAATAATCAAAAGTTTTTTCAACTGCTTTTTTGCAAATATGCCTATGTCACTCCCACGATTAAGAGGAATCCAACGACACCTCATATGTCGAAATCTGTCAAACGGGTTAGGCTGCAGGGCGTGCCAATGAATAAGACATGAAATAAATACGCTCGAAAAACATAACCCTCCTTTCCTTCGGCAGCTGGGTAAAAAAAGAACGGCAATAAGACTGTCCTGTAGTTAGTGATATATTATGATCATCTTTAGTAAGCATATAATATATAATGTGACTTACCCGGAAATAGATAGACTAGAAATAAATGATCTAAGAAAAGTTTTACAAAAAACAAAAGTGGACCAAATTCCATACGAATAACAAGCCGAAACTAGCTGGAGGTAGCATGACTCGGCTTATCCTGCACGGACTATCAAAGATATTTTAATGTTTGTACTCAAAAGCAAGTTCTACAAATAGTATAATTTCAAAGGAAATCCAAGCTTCGCTTCTGCAAAGCGTTTTACAAAGCAAAGTTACAAAACTTTTGTTACAACTTCCAAGGAAAGATCAAAAACACGATACTTTAAACCCGCGAATTCTTAAGATATTCAGTACGGTTCAACTACATGTGAATCGCGAGAAAAGTTTTGTACAGGGGTAGGGACAGTCCTAATAGTGAAAGAGATTCTCTGTCTATACTAAAGTCTAATTATAAAGAGGAAGTGTCTTGTATGTAATGGATAATCTTCAGAACAGCTCATCCGAATTCTAAAACTCTTGCGTATAGAATGGATTTTCCGGATGGACATGTGCTATGTTTTATAGGCTACGCGCGCACTGCGGTGCGTTAAAGTCTGTAAATGGTTGTCTGTAAAGTCGGTTTACGGACGATAATTTTACGTGATAACGTCATAAGAAAACATTGATGAAAAATTGCATAACACGTATTTACTCATTTATCGTTAGGAATACTCCTGTCAAGTTTCGAATAAAGTAGTCGATCTAATATTATTTCCACATACAAACTTAGGACCCCTATTACCCCCTTAGAGGGTGAATTTTGAAAAATCCTTTCTTAGTACACCCCTAGACCTTATAAGGAACCTACGTGCCAAATTTGGAAGCTAGAACCAGCGGTTTGAGCTGTGCGTTGATATGTCAGTCAACGGAATGGGACAATGAGTCACACTTTTTCGTTCGTACAGCCGGCGTTCATGGATTTATAAAACGTAATCACGTCAAAAAACGTGATTGTCCAGTACGCGCACAGCGCTGACATATCCCCACGTTTTGCCATTCTAGTCCCTACTCATGTAAGGCGACGTCATGACTGTGCAGCACCGTGTCGCGAGCGAACAATTAAGATAGGGTTTTCCGATATGCTGACCATAACAATAGGGTTACCCTATCAGTACCTAAGGTTACTTTGTCTCAAGGTTACCATTATGGATAGGGTTTTAATAACAACTTCTAAAATTTGCCTATGGAAAACACTGATTAGGGTAACCGATTCCGGTCCCTGGCCTAGCCAGAGTTGACTTAAATTTATTTTGATTTTAGTCTTCGCAGTTTCAATCACTGCATATAAATGCGTTCGACAAAGTTAGACTTTATTGAGGTGAATGGATTTGAATTTGCACGTGTTGGAGCGAATATTTTACAAAATACGTATTTATGTCCTATTCCTTTTATATCAAACCGGCTAACATGCTCACGTTTATGTCATACATAAGGCACTAAACTTGTCCCTCACTAGCAACAATGAGACGAGCAAATTATTAACACACTTTGAACATAATGCAATCGTGCTACTGGCGGCGCTGTCCAATATTAAATTACACCTAGCCTAGTACTAGTGACGCTGCCTACGAAGTGGATGGTCCTGGATTCATATCCCGGCAAGGGCAAATATTTGTGTGATGAGCATGAATATTTGTTTCTAAGTCTTAGATGTTTTCTATTTATTTATACCTTTAACATAAATTGAGCTTACTGTGGGGTTAGTTCGATTTGTGTAGGATTGTACCATGTAATTTATTTTTATAATAAAATTAATAGAATAACAATAATAAGGAATTTATTATTTATTTATAATACACATAGTCAAATCAAAGCGTACGTCAGGCTCGTTTGAGCACTACCGGCACAAACGCTAGCAGGACGATAAATACATACATATTATAGTCATATTAGTCATATTAATGCCTGTCAATGTATGGAAATATAAACCAAAAACGAAATAAAATAACAAGATGGCACCTATCGATCATACAAAAACATTTCGTTATTAAGTCACAGACTTCAATTATCAGTATCGGTAGAAAAGCGACGTTCAAAGCCATAATAACACATTCAATATTAAAAGGGAAAAAATTTAGACGTTTATACCGCGAAACATGGAAAAATCTGCCGCGTTCGGCGGAGCGTGTTAATTTTGTATGCGTCTATTTTTATTTCGTCGGCGGCAGCCCTGGCTATAAAATATTAACATGGCTTAGGGTTGTCGCTATTTATAAAGGCGATCGATTCTGTAACTTTGCTTTAGTACGGCGGTTTAAGTAGGTCATTGGTGAATAAAGTGTAGTTTTGAAATTGCGGTTTTGCTTGCTTGAATAAGAAAGCGGTAGATATGTTTGAACGTGTCGAAGACTATTTAGTAGTATCGGGAAAAGAAGATACAATTATATGAAACTGAAATAGGTTTAAATGTGACACAGAATAGATAATAACTAATGCTAACTAGGCTTAGAAGGCTTAGTTTGGCGTAAAGTTGGGTTACTTTAGGTTATTGTTGCTTTGCCAGAAAGCGATTTTAAATCAATAATACATTATAAACAGTACTTATGTATAAAACACTGTAAACTACTATCCCAGAAATAAAGACGAAGGGTAGTTTTACTAAACGGGATATAATTTCCTACTTAAGTTACTTCAAACGTTTCGGACGTGTCACAACATCCTTGGTCGCGAGCAGACTCAACTGGTTTTTCGAACTACCCGCACTTGGTCCATTTATTATTTATCACTATTACCTACTCTAGGGTTGTCACTTGAAGGCTACCTCTTCCTTGTGCGTGTTCTATCGCTTTTTCTAATGTTTTTTTACTATTTATTTATTATTACTAAGCAATGGTATACAAAACTTAATCTATTACATTTCCCTGCAAAACTGTTTTAACAGTTTGTCTGCTGGTATAACGGGTTGTTCTCCGAAGAACTGTTCGACGTGATGCCTACGGCTGCTTTCTGCCACTGCACCGCTCGCCGTGGGCAAGGGCATTCAACATCACACCCTGGAACCTAAATGGTCGCGTACCGCACGGTTTCAGTGAAATTCCTCCTTCGTTTCCGGTTGTGGAATGTGCTCCCTGTCGAGGTTTTCCCGAGGGACTTTAGTAGGGGGTTCTTCAAAAAAGGAGTGTATAAATTCTTAAAGTGTCGGCATTGCGCATGTAATACCCCTAGAGTTGCAAGCGTCCATAGGCTACGGTAACAACTTACCATCAGGTGGGCCGTAAGCTTGTTTGCCACCGACGTGGTCTAAAAAAACTGCACATACACAATAGATACTTTATACATATCCACATTAACATGGTATTCAAACTCAAACTCAAACTCAGACTCAAAATGATCTTTATTCAAGTAGGCCTAGTAACAAGCACTTTCAAATCGTCAGTTAATTATTAGTATTAACATTAATAGAAAATGTGTCGAAACAGACGCGATACATAATACCTTCGTCGAATTGTTTAAAACCGTTTAAAAATTTTGCAAACGCCTGATCCTTTTTTAAATCTCGTTTTAATTTAATTTAATAAATTTTACGTAAAAGTACTAATCGTGACTGATCGGTGTGTAGAAATAAATTTATTCAAATTAACATGTGACATGCTTGCGGGTTGTGGTATCGCTCACACATACTTACAAACGTTATACGTTTATACAAACCTTGCAGGTTTTTAATACCTTTTGGTTTTATGAAATGCGGAACCCTCAACGTTTGGAGCGAACGCTTAGGAAGTAAATGCGGGATTTATAAATGTGAATTTGAAACAACATTTCTGATAAACAATCCATATTTGACTCGTTCACTTCTAACATAAGCTCGTGGCGCTGCGCCTTAATCCGTTTGGTTGACGAAATATAATTTGCAACAATTCGCCATATAACTTGTTCGAGGAATCGGTACCGATTATATTTTCCTCTACTCAAACAGTTTAATCTCGGACCGATCTTACAAAAAGGCCAGGTCAAAAGTACCCTAAACCGACGAGCATGTATGAGAAATGTTATGAAGGTGACTGAAGCGAAAGTGGTTTGTCAGGATCGTAGCAAATGGAGATCCGTGATCTCTGCCTACCCCTCTGGGAAAGAGGTGTATATGTATGTATCCTGCATGCAGGCGTGCAAATGATTTGGTTTTAAAAATTAGAAATCGCTTATAATAACATCATGGTACGAACATTACTGTCTAAGTATCTAGCAGCCCTGCAACCAACATATTAGGGTTGTCACCCCGTAAATAGTACATAGTCGTAAGCTCCATAATTGGCCACTCTCGAAATCTGCCAATCGGCCATTCTGGCCTTTTTATACCCTCGTAAAATTATCTGCTAAAAGGGGGATTGAGTGGTTATGACTTTTTATTCCCTTACCGTCTTTGTATGTGTGAAAGGTAATTATGATTTTCAAGATACTATGTGAACTAATACACAGTGTGTTTTAATGTTTTGTATCAGCATTTTTTGTAATATTTGCTTTTGTTAGACGTCATTGGGGCATTTCTTTTTTTAATTGTTTTAAACTAGCTTCCGCCCGCGACTTCGTCTGCGTTTGTTTCGGGTGATAACGATTTTACCCCCCTAAACCTTTATGAAATGAAACAATTTTGGTATTATTTAATTAAGTACACTTAAATCTATGTCTGTACGTTTTCTTAAAAAAAATAGACAAAGGTTTTAAGTCAAGAACATAGATTTTTAGATGCTAATAACTTTTAACGTAGGTAAGCAATGTTTCTTAAAAATCAAAACGTACAGACCTAGTTTTTCATTAAATATCTACAACATATCCAAAAATTATAAAAAACCAACTATGTTTACGGGGTGAAAAACGTTATCGCTTTTTGTACGAAAATGTATAGGTTCACAATCAGTAAAAGGAACGCAAGCCAAGTTGCATAACAAAACATAGCCAATATTTATTGAAATCGGATGAGTAGTCAAGTTCCGGAGTTACCCCCCACCCCCCACCCCCTTCCCTCCTGCCCCTTAATCTCTTAGTTCATCTTTATAATATTAGTATAGATATATACTACCTGTAGCCTTTGCTCATCCCTAAGGTCTACACAATCAAAGCTACACATTACAAACCTTACCTCTTCGTAATAGGTATAGATTACTGTAACACGAACGGCTGAAGTTCAAGTCACACTGTCTAACTCCAATAAACACAATGAGCTCAGTCGGTATTACCCCGTCTGACCCACACGGTGTTAGACCGAAACTTTTGTACTAGAACCCTTGTCTAATTAGGGAGGCCTCCTTTACTACTTCTACAACTTTTGGGAATTTCTTACGTGGAAGTTCATGTTGATTTTGACAAGGTTCTGAATGTAATAGTTAAAACATTCACTGCCAAAAATCGCTACGCACTACGCTGGTAGCCGATCTCGTGTTTTTCGCTTAGAGCGCCCTCTATAGGCGGATTCCTGGCAATGAATGCGATTAGAGACGCCTGTAGGTACATTTTTAGTTCCTTACTTTTAATAACACCGAGGACATATCGTATAATTTAGGGTTTTATAGATAAACTACGTGAACAGAGCCGTACGAGCAGCTAGTAATATAATGGTGAAAGCCTTTACCGATGTAGTTCCTGTTAATAGCAAAAACGACTGATCGGATTTTATGTATTTATTTTATCTTTATTACACAAAATAAAATCTTATGGTACAAACGGCTTATTTAATACTATAACTTAACTTAATATACCTATCATATCATGAGTCTCTATCAATTTGGTTTTGACGAAACCGTCCTGTAATGTAGCTTAGTCATCAGAGTATAGGACATAGGCTTGAAGTTATACTACTGTTATATGAATTATTATTAATAAAATATGATTATGATTATACGTATACTTAGTCACGGGTAGCTGCTACTTATATATATATGCATCTCCAGTTTCTACCTATATATCAAGTTCTAATCATATCGAGAAGTTCTCCGACGTTACCCTAATAAATTGAGTAATGGCTGGCGCTGGATATCCTAAATCTAGTTTGCGGACACCTAATAGGTTAGGCTTAGGTTACAGGATCAAATATTGCCGTGAACTATGTGGAATCAGCGTAACCTTTACTGCAGTCTGGGATAATGATGTATTTCGGTCATGGGTGTGTCTGCTGGCGCGGCGGTTAGAAACGCTCGGTTCTAAAGTCATTACCATCTCACAATTGGGAATGGATGAAAAATTTAGAACCAGAAAAAAGATTCAGATTTTTCAGCTGCGGCAAAATTTAAAAAAAATATATACACAGTTTCCTCACTTACGTTTTGGGTTAGTTACGGCACCTTCCTCAATCGGTCTCATATTACAAAAAAATATATTAAATATGTGTAGTAAACTAACACTGGCAATGATATTGACACTTGCAGCAGCTATATTGGTCATTACCAGTGTCAGTTTATCACAGATATTTAAGATAGTTTTTTGTAATATGAGACAGAATCAAGGAAAGTGTCTATTTACCGTTCTTGACCCAAAACGTAAATGAGAAAACTGTTTATATTTTTCAAAAATAATTGTCGAAACTTTTTTCTGGTGCTAAGGAAGGTTATTACCAAAAAAATTAACAGGCATTTCTAAAATTTTCATCCATTCCCCATTATCGCCGTAAAAGTGTGATAATACGCCAGAATGTTGATCAAATAAGAAGCAGGAAACAGTCGAGAGCTGAAATTCGATCGTCCCGTTTTAACATCCTCTAAGTGTAGTACATACTGCTTTGTTTGTGTGAGGTCTGCAATAAAGAGTATTTGTATTGTATTGTATTGTACATACTCGAGGCCAATATAACTGTAGTGTGCAACCCTTTTGTAATTGCTACAATAGGCTTGTGTCCTAATTTTTTTTACGATGCCATTCGAACCAGTTTTTGGAGAGGAACAAATGTGTGTATGGGAGCAACTACAATTAAAGAACATAAATACCCATACAATTTAGTTACAGATGGACCTCGCTGGCGGCAGCCAAAATGTTTCATACTAATTGACATTGAAGTATGACGTCACAGTTTGATATTTGTACTAATCGTTGTATGGAAAATCAAGTAAATTTCTGTTTCGGTCGCGAAATACTTTCTATAAAAGCGTAAGGATTCTATTGGTAGCTTTAAATTTACTTTTGGACAATTAAAAAAATGCATATTTTTTCTAAACTTTCAAGGTCCATATCTTTTTATGGTTTTCTTTATATTTCGTAATTTATACTTTATTACAATTGTTTGATGGTTTACTATCCATTTAGCAACACTACGTTATCAATTTCAACATGAGCAAACTAGCTAATTCCGAGTTCCGCCTAATCCGGAAAAAAAAAACTTCTGAAGAGTTCGAAACATATCGACCGCTGTTAACTTAAATTTTGGAGAAGTAAACAGTTGAGAGCCTAATCCTGAATTTGCTATTTTTTCTATGGACCCGACCGTTTAAATTCCTCTAAGTTTAGTCTGTATAAAGTACACTCGAGGCTAATATAACCGTAGTGTACGACACTTTATCACGACAAATTGCTCACGCCTGTTGTAATTGCCCGAGCTCCCAGTTCCGGCTAATTCTGTCCGCTCTAATTCACGGACAATTATAAACCCTCCATGGCTGGATTTATAATTACATTGTTTTATTTCGGGCTAATGGTGAGGATGTGTGGTTAATTGTGT
The DNA here is from genome assembly GCA_932294315.1 of Epinotia nisella. NCBI lineage: Eukaryota > Metazoa > Arthropoda > Insecta > Lepidoptera > Tortricidae > Epinotia > Epinotia nisella. The sequence goes on from OW028694.1 coordinate 12,086,451, forward strand.
TGAGCGTGGGTTTGAAGTTTCTTTGGGATTCGACTACTTTCTACGCGACTGCCCAAAAAATTTGTGTAATGTTTTTATTTGAATTTTCCTCCCTGTTGAAGTGCTGATTAATGCCATGGTCTCCTATAAATTACGCCGCACGCTGCGTCACAATGCTTACTATGGAGATGTACTGTTGTGGTCGCCGTCCACAGCAGTACAGTCGACGCCAAAAATATGTTTACACTTTTGCACCTTATTCCATTGCAATAAGGCGTAAACGTATTTTTGGCGTCGACCGTACATCTCCATAGTAAGAATTGTGACGCAGCGTACGGCGTGATTTATAGGAGACCATAGCCTAAAAATAATCCATTTTAACCAGAACTTGAGGTAAAACTATACCTTATTGGGATAAGCCTTTTATATTATTCCTTACTTCCTTCGCCAAAAAGCTCCTGTTAAATAAATATGAATGGATATTTGGTTTTTTTTTTAAACCCTGTGATCCGAGCCGGGACTCGAACCCAGTAAAAGGGTTAAATATCAATTGATATTCTGTAGGAACGTTTTTTTAACCCAATAGTACGAGCTGGAGTCGAATCCACAATCTCTATACTAAAAGTTGCATGCCTTCTTGAATGCATGCCTTCTTGAAAGTTGCATGCCTTCTTGAAAGTTGCATGCCTTCTTGAAAGTCGCATGCCTTCGTTCGGCTACAGCGCAGCTGCTTACGCTTGTAATGACGAACAATTACAGCCGTTTTATTGCTATGAATTGCGAGTTACATAATTTAATTCCGCTTTACGCCGGAATGCGTAATGTGATACGTTTTTACGGCTTGCGGGGGTTGTGGGCGCGGGAGGATACGCTCTGGTACATTGTTCTACAAATTAAATTAGTACGGAGCCTGCTTTGTACGAGTACTATCTAGTGTTAATAGTGTTTGCATAGTAATTGCGTTTAAAGCAATAAAAAAGAAGCTATGCATCTTGATAGCTAGTAGGTACTTAGAAATCGTCACTCTTATGATTACATGTTAATAAGATTATTATAATAATAAAAATGTTTATTTCATTTAACAAAAGGGGTTTTGTTTACAGTAAGGTCGAGGTCTCCTATTAGGAGATCTCGGTCTTCCAAATATAGTACATGGTAAAAAACTATAGTTAACTTAAACTTAGATTATGTAAAATTAAGTAGAATTTAGTTACTTTTTTATTAAGCATTATATACTTATAGATTAGCTAATTATACATTAACTTGTCATTTGTTTTACTACAGTATAAGGAACGTTAGCAGTGATAATAAATAAATAAATAAATATTGGGGACAATCTTACACTAATCAACCTAATCCCAAACTAAGCAAAGCTTGTACTTTGGGTACTAGACGACGATATACATACTTATGTAGATAAATAAGTACTTAAATACATAGAAAACATCCATGACTCAGGAACAATTATTCGTGCTCGTCACACAAATAATTGTCCTTACCGGGATTCGAACCCAGGACCTCTTGCTTCGTAGGCAGGGTCACTACCAACTAGGCTACAGATTGAATAACTTAATAGATGCATTCTTTTTTAGAAATGCTCATCTACAAACGTGACGTATAAGGGTCGTTCTTCTTTTCGACCGACAATAGCCTGTCCTTCGTCTTATTACGGCATCTCATTTGAGTAATGATGTTTATGGTTTTATAATGTTCGAATGAACGTCCATATTATTTTATTAATTAGTGATATATAATATTTCACTTTCTCTAACTAGCATTTTTTTAAATGTTTGTTTTTTTCGTAGAATGCCGTGACAGAGTGGTAAACCAAAATGTTGTCCCCACTGAAATAGTCCACTTTGTCACATGTTTTTTTTTAGAAACCAACCGTAAATAAATTTTTATATTGGCCAGAAAGTAAACTTTAATTAGTTCTAATGAAGAAACCTATGCATTTTTTTTTAAATCGCACTTCAAAACCACAATTTTCGATAGTTCAAAAACCAAAAAAACAGAAAAACCTCGATTCATTGTCGGTAAAAAAGAAGAACGACCCATAAACGTTACGAAGTATTAAAAACCGGCCAAGTGCGTGTCGGACCACGCAAAACGAAGGGTTCCGTGCCTATTAAAAAGGTCGTATCGTCACAGAAATTTTACGGCACTTACGTCCTTTTCTTTGAGGAAGGCAGTTTTTCAGCAATATCTCGAAAACCTCTGAACCGATCGTGTTCAAAACAATTTTCGGTGAATGAAATTAATAACCCCTATGTCCATGAATTTTTCCATATTTTTAAAATACACCGTTCAAAAATTAGAGGGGGGGGGGACAGAATTTTAGTGACTTTCGGGGCGATTATCTCCGACCCTATTCACTTAATCAAAAAAAATGCTAAGAAACCTTTTATTTATTTTCAAAGACCTATCGATTGATGTGCCACACGATGGGTCACAATTTTTTTTTTTTTTTAACTTTTAGTTTTATGTATGGAGTGCACCCCTAAAAAAAATTATTTTTGTCATTTTAATTATAAAACTATGTAGCGGCTAACAAAATACACCTATCCTCAAAATTTCATTCAAATACACCTTATAGTTTTCGAGTAAAATGCCTGTGACATACGGACAGACGGACAGACGGACAGACGGACACGACGAAACTATAAGGGTTCCGTTTTTGCCATTTTGGCTACGGAACTCTAAAAACACGGCGATATCACAATTAAGTGCTGAAACAAACACCAGTATAGAAGTATCGCTTCATATAGCCGTGTACACGTGTATGTTAATGCTCGCCGGCGCCGGGACGTCGCGACGCCGCCTCTATTAAGATGGACAACTTCTCCCCATTTTATGTCGTTTCAATACCCGTTCAAACCTTGACATTTTTCAAAGCCTCTAGTAGGTACACTTTAATAAAAACTTAAATGAAAAATCAAATAATAACGAGAAAATTGCTTTATTAAACACCTCTGTATTCTATCTTTAGGAGAAATATTAAGAACAAGTGGGTCGTTCTTCTTTTTTACCGACAATGAATCGAGGTTTTTCTGTTTTTTTGGTTTTTGAATTATCGAAAATTGTGGTTTTGAAGTGCGATTTAAAAAAAAATGCATAGGTTTCTTCATTAGAACTAATTAAAGTTTACTTTCTGGCCAATATAAATATTTATTTACGGTTGGTTTCTAAAAAAAAACATGTGACAAAGTGGACTATTTCAGTGGGGACAACATTTTGTTTTACCACTCTGTCACGGCATTCTACGAAAAAAACAAACATTTAAAAAAATGCTAGTTAGAGAAAGTGAAATATTAAATATCACTAATTAATAAAATAATATGGACGTTCATTCGAACATTATAAAACCGTAAACATCATTACTCAAATGAGATGCCGTAATAAGACGAAGGACAGGCTATTGTCGGTCGAAAAGAAGAACGACCCAAGTAGACTTTTGCCGAAACTCGCCGCGAAACCAGTTTTGGTACGTCTTTCACATGTGCTATATCCTATATTAATTATAAATTTATTAATTTTTAGGGTTCCGTACCCAACGGGTAAAAACGGAACCCTGTTACTAAGACTTCGCTGTCCGTCCGTCCGTCCGTCCGTCTGTCTGTCTGTCACCATGCTGTATCTCAAGAACCGTGATAGCTAGAGAGTTGAAATTTTCACAGATTATATATTTCTGTTGCCGCTATAACAACAAATACTGCAAAACCAGCCAAGTGTGAGTCGGACTGGGGCTCCCATACAACAGACATGATTTTTTTGCCGTTTTTATAGATAATGGTACGGAACCCTTCGTGCGCGAGTCCGACTCGCACTTGGCTGGTTTTATTTACTTCAAAATCAAATCAAATTAAATATTTATTCGTAACACAACACAACATACATTATTACAAGACAAAGACACAAGAAAAAAGTGAATCTGTGCCGTGTCACGAAATGGCCCCAACATGATGCTGGCTTTGCAATTACCTAATATAAATTAAATTAAATTAAATAAAAACCGAAATGACAATTTAAGAACACAAACAGTAGTAATTAAAACATAAAACAAGCTAACAACGAAATGGCATGAAAATAAGAAGCAAAAATAAATAAATAAATAAATAACTAATAAATTTATTTTTTTGCCATGCCATTGCCGCGCCCCGCATGTGACAATTTTTTCTGACACATGGTCACACTATAGGTTGATTCAGTTTTAAACAGGGACATTGTTAATGCGAGATCCGGCGACATTTTCATTTATTCACACTCATTATCGAATAAGTACTCCACGACCTAATTGGCTCCGTGAACTAGCAACCAGGTCGCAGCTTTTGAGCTTTCACAGGCGCTTGAAAGCTCCTGTGAATGGGGGTTCGTTTGCACAGTGCTTTGACGAATGATTTAAACTGTTAAATTTAATGACTATATCAAAAAGCTGGGGTCCGAGCTTAACTATTCACTACGTTTTATGACAGAAGCTTAAAGCACATAACAGCAATCTGTCTCAGTGATGTCTGAACACCCGATTTCTTTGACGAAAATAGACCAAATGATGTCTTTTTAATCCTCAACTCAAACCTAGGGTGGGGTGTTAAAAGTTTAACGTATGTATATCTGTGTGTCTGTTTGTGGTATCGTAACCTTCCACACGGATGAACCGATTTTTTTTGTAATGTTGAGTTGAGATGGTGTTTAGCGATGTTTGTTGCGTTGGGCGGGCAATTTGTGTAGGATTGTCCCCTGATATTGAAGAAGAAGAAAGAAAGGATTTATTTATTTTAGTAGGTTTCATTGAACCACTTTTGCATCGTCATCAGCTACAACAATAGATACATTAAGGTTCTATAAAAAACATATATAATATATATATATATACTAAATGAGTTTCAACCTATTCACCGCCACTGACTTATAGTTATTAGTGAACAATCTTACACAAATTGCCTTTACCGGGATTCGAACCCAGGACCTTCAGCTTCGTAGGCAGCGTCACTACCCATTAGGCTAACCGGTCGTCAACCACGCATAGCTTCCACGCGCGCTATTGTTTATGTATCATAATGAGTTCGCGGTGTGTTCAAATCATTCATCACCGAAAGACGTCCGTTTGTCATCGATATAATTATCATGAAACTTATCATCATCATCACATCAGCCGAAAGATGTCCACAAGAGTGCCACAATGACCGGTCCTGCGCCACCCGCATCCAGTGGACTCCCGCGTCTTCAAATTAGCTAATTAATGTATCTATGTCTGAGATAAGCCCTCATCTCTTTTTACAATGATAAACATTACCTAAAATAATAAACCCCGTGTGCAACGGTTTAATACGTCTAACAATGTCGTGTTTGCATCTCGTGTCGGCACATACTCGTAGAAGGGGGTTCCCCCTTCGGGAGATCATTAGCATAAAAAACGTAGCATTGCTCGTTATTCCCATGGTATCAGAGATGTTTATATTGTTGCGTCATTTTAGATGCGTATGTTTTGCTACAGGCCGAAAGTTGAGTGAAATTAATTAGAATGGATATTGGGTGCTTTTATAACTTTAAAAACGTGATTGATACCATATAGGCACAGTTGCTACCATTGTATGGGTCACCTTTTTAATTTTTGTCCAGTTTAAGCTATTAACTGAATTGGTGGGACGGGATGGGTATGTGGTATTTTACACTTTTACATTAAATTAAATGAATTAAATATATTTCAAAAAAATATTTTCTAAAGTAAATAATTTACAAATTCATCATCAACATCATCATGCCAGCCGAAAGACGTCCACTGCTGGACATAGGCCTCCCCCAAAGAGTGCCAAATTGACCGGTCCTATGCCACCCGCATCCAGCGGACTCCCGCGACCATTAACAGGACATCAGTCCACCTTGTTGGGGTGGGTAGACATCCCTCCTGCGCCTGCCGGTACGTGGTCGCGACTCAAACTCATGAGTCATGTATTAGGGATCGTCCTAATATAACGCGACTACGCGATTATCGCAAGTTCGCGCGAATTTTACTTGCGCGAACGCACGATCAAACATATTGGACTCGAATAGGTGTCCTAATTGACAATCGCGCGAACAATAGGCTTGTGTCCTAATTTTTTTTTACGATGCCATTCGAACCAGTTTTTGGTGTGGAACAAATGTTTGTATGGGAGTAAGTACAATTAAAGAACATAAATACCCAAAGAATTGAGTTACAGACGGACCTCGCTGGCGGTAGCCGAAAACGTTCCATACTGATTAACATTGAATCATGACGTCACAGGGTAATATTTGTACTAGTCGTTATATGGAAAATCAAGTAAATTGCTGTTTCGGTTGCGAAATACTGCGTTTAGGATCATAGTTGTCATACAATATTGTTTCTATAAAAGCGTAAGGATTCTATTGGTAGCTTTAAATTTACTTTTGGACAATAAAAAAAATGCATATTTTTTGTAAACTTTCAAGGGCCATATCTTTTTATGATTTTAATTATATTTCGTAATTTATACTTAATTGCATTTATTTGAAGGTTTACTATCAATTTAGTAACACTGCGCTATCAATTTTAACATGAGGAGACAACCCAATTAGGACACCTATTCGAGTTCAGTATGTTTGATCACGCAATTCGCGTGAACTTGCGATAATCATGTAGTCGCGTTGTATTAGGACGATCCCAAACGCATGTAATAATACGAGTACTTCAGCAGCTCTAAACAGAAACATATACATAGAGTGGTTACACACACAACTGTTTGCATCGATGTTGCAGTGTTTCAGTTTCACTGTCGCTGGCCATCGAACACCTGTCAAATACACCTGCATGTGTGTTTTAAAAAGTCGTCATGTATCGCAGCTCTAACGCCAGTGTTTCCAAAAGAAAGACAGAACACATACGGTTTAATTATGTTTCCGAACTAAAAAGGTTAAAACGGAACCCTTATGGTGTGACTCCGTCCGTCTGTGACAATTTTACCTACAACCTCACAGACTTTTTCCTCTTTATAATATTGAATATAAAAGAAGGTATAGATATTTGGAAAGTACTTAGCGATATATCGTGACGCGAGAAAAAACGACTAAATAGAAAGCCAAAAGCGCTCCAACATGTTACTAAAGAAAACGCTAGAACGGAAAATATCAGCAAAAATCATTATCGGCTACTGTCAATCCTTTTAGTTGATGACGCCCCCAGAGCGTTGTAGCCGCACGCTGTTTCAACAAAACGGGCACAACGCAACGGCGAAAAAGCGCTTTTAGGGAACTTTTCAAGTGATAAGTTTTGCGAATGTGTATGTATTTTTTGAAGCGCGGTTTTAGGCTTAGCAATTTGATATGTTTTAGGGATGCGATGTTTTTATAGTGTTACGTGTATACAGTCATCCGTTTTTGCTTGGGAGATAAGCGAGAGTGAGGCAATTTGGGTTTTGTGACACAGAAACTGAAATATTGCGTTTTGTTTAGTTTCCTTCAATGTGGTCGTTAAATGTGCGAGTAAATTATTATGAATAAGATGGGAATACTTATTTCTGTGTGAGAGCAAAAAAATACTTCGGTTTTCTTGTTTCAACATTTTTTGACTTCACGCTGTCGGCTAAAGTTCGAAACATCTCGAACAATATTCGATCTCAAAGACGTGAGTGACCCGTTTCATTATATTTCAATATGTCTGAGACTCACGGTAGTTTTCTATACAGGGTGATAAGACGGTCATACTGAACAACTTTTCCAATGGAACCGACCACCAAATCGCAAAAAAATCTGCTTTTTTCATACATTAACTTTCAATTAACTCACAGTTAACTCTTAATTGGCTCTTATTTTTTTACGATTTCGTGGTTGGTCCCATGGGAAAAGTTGTTCAGTATGACCATCTTATTCGCTTTTGGTCTTCTTACTCCACGACCCCTAAATCACCCTGTAGGTATATACAATTTATTGTCTGTATAAAATATTTTGATACTACAACTCTACCTTAGGTAGCCTGGATGAGTTTGCAAAAGTAGCACTTAATGGCGTAAAGAGTATTTGTACCTCTATATTTAACTGTGTTTTTCTTCTCTCTTTAATGTATTTGGATGCCAAGTTCTCTTCAAGTTCTTGAGATACATTCCAAGCGCTGCGCCGACACTACAAAACTGCATCCATTTATCTGAACATCTACATGGCATTCCAATTCTGCAGATATATGGACGGAAAACAGCAAAAAGTTGATTTGGGATTCGGAATATATTCATGTTACGTCCCAATAAATCAACGCTCGCGTCTCTTTGTTGCCCCGACATTGTAATCCATCAGAAAAATTTGCACTTTTATTGGAATTTTCCAGTTGATAATTTAAATCGTAACTGGCAACTTTGTCGAGATTTTTTGTTTCGTATATAACCGACCAATTAGGGAATTATTTCTCGAATGGACTGTTCTATTTCTCGGATCACATGGTATTGATATTCCGTTGTCAAATACGACGAAAAATGTGCCATTATTTCCTGTTTAAAATTATGATTGGTAAGTAGGTTGTGCAAATGCCTATAAGAAGCATACAAAACCATGTCCCGCTCCACCTAATGGTTATGTTTGTTTTTTTTTTTCTCCGCTATCCAATGGCTATCTAGAATAGATCGCTTTTTAGCAAAGCCTTGCTTTGCATGTGCCTAATAGTCTGTACTGTTTTTTAACTTGTTTGAGGTCTAGAGTAAAGAATATTTGTGTTGTAAGTGACGCCTACCCCACTGCCGCCATTATTGAAACTAGAAATGGATGGTTCCATGGAATATGTACATACGTCATTAACTGCAGTTACAAGTAACGAGTCAACATGCAGCCATTAACAAATGAAAGGCGCAACTAAGTGACGTCATTACGTTGGCGCATTTAGGTCGCGCCTTTGCTGGCCAATGACAGCAGGCTAACTTTGAAGTTCATACAAACATACATACTTACCTACATTAACTCACGCATGTTTTCCCAAAAGTGGTGGGTAGTGGACATGTAACTTATTTTTCAGTGCCACATGTAGTATTTGTAGGTTAAAGATGGAGAAAATGTGTTGTGGTAATGACAGGTTGGCAGCCCATCGCCCACAACACATTTCAACCATATTCCCATATTCGACGACTCACGAGACCCACGGGAGGAGAGGAGTGTGAGTTTAACCCGACACCACACGGAGTGATTTTTTTACAAGAAAATAAATTCACCATCATCAGAGCAAAACTAGTGTACTACCTGTTACCTGGACTAAAATAGTGTTGTCGCGTAATTAAAACTAGTGGGTTCAAATTGCGTTTATCAGAATCTAAAAACAACTTTATTAGTTCTGGACGTCGTAGGATGCATTGTTATTTCATCACTAGCTTTTGCCCGCGACTTCGTTGGCGTTTACTTCCTTTTGTTGGACTTTTACTGGGATAAAAAGTACATATTATAATTATTAATCCAGGCGATATTCTATTTGTATACAAAACTTCATCGTAATCCGTTCAGCCGTTTTTGCGTGATTTAGTAGCACACATCCAAACTTTCGCATTTACTTGTATAATATTAGTAGGATTACTTAAAAACTTTAACAAAACCACAATGAAATCTGTGAAATAGGTAGGTACTTATCATTGAGGATATTCTCTACTTGATATTTGACGTCTATGAATGATCCTAGGATAGGCATACTGCGCCCTGTAGCCCAGGCATTAGAATACGGCTACTGTATCCCCTGCCTGTCGTACAAGGCGACTAAAAGGGCTCCTCGGGGTGGTACACGGTTGCAGTTGGGGGCTGCAATCAAAAAAAAAGGTAGATACCACTGGGGCATGACGATAGGGCGGCACTGGTGCGTTCCGTAGGAGATCCCAGAGCCGTCCGAAATGCGTCGAGGAGGACCATCGGGGGGTTTTTAGTCGGTGCGAGTCTGACATACTCGTAACCTCCGCGCTATCCCCGTGGCGTGGAGGTATCCATAACGGATTTTCCTCCCATTAAAAAAAAAAGGATAGGCATACTAGCCTACTGTAGAACTTTCTCTCAAAAGTGTACAATTAACCTCAAACTGCCGTCAAAGGCATTACCGCGCATAAGTTCACGCGGCGCACTCGGCGAGAAGTGGGTTGACAGTTCATAGTTCCATGTCTATTTATAGTGCTCAAAGCTTAGAGCATACATAACGATTTACAGCCCTGCTAGCATAACTTTAGCCTAGTTGGTAGTGACCCTGCCTACGAAGCAAGAGGTCCTGGGTTCGAATCCCGGTACGGGCATTTATTTGTGTGATGAGCACGAATATTTGTTCCCGAGTCATGGATGTTTTCTATGTATTTAAGTATGTATTTATCTATATAAGTATGTTTATCGTCGTCTAGTACCCATAGTACAAGCTTTGCTTAGTTTGGGACTAGGTCGATTTGTGGAAAAAAAAAACTTGACTCTCGACTCTACTCGCGCGAGAGATAGACTGCCTGTCACTTTCTGATTGATGCTGTCAAAAAGTGACAGATAGTCTATCACGCGCGCGAGTAGAGTAGGGGGTCAAGTTATTCTAGCAGGGCTGGAGTTGCCTTATGTCGCATTTGCGTACAAAAATGTCTGCCGAATTTTGCAGGGGCGGGGAGAGCATCAAAGTCAAAGTCAAAGCCAAAGTGATTTATTCTTTAATTTAGGCATATTACATGCACCTATGAATGTCGATAAACTACCACCGGTTCGGAAAGTAAACCTCTGCCTCGAGAAGAACCGGCGTAAAAAACTCAATTATATCATCTTAATAGGATATTGAAACTCAATTATATATTGAAAGCTTGAAGTGGTTGAACGTTTCTAATATCAAGTGCTTACAATCATGCGGGCATTTTTATGATCAGTTTTCTCTTGCGAGGCGGTTTTGTGGTCGATTGTGAAATTGTCTTTGTATGATTTTTTGCACATTGTGCAAGGTTTTCTACAGAGGGGTAAGTTACTGAAAGGCTACTCCAGTTTTGTATGCTCTAAGGCTCAAAGTAGCTGTGCAACTGTGCTAAGTAAAGGGACTGCGTTTACTGTGCTTACGTCTATTGACACTTGCATTATGCATTTTAATTTGATTTGAATCACTTAGTGCCAGGAGCCCGCTAGGCGAGCACTTTGGTCGTAGGCACTTTCCTCTACATACGGGTTTTTAAGCTCGGCTAAGAGCGTAGCCAGTGTTTCGCGCCATTGTTCTGACATGTTAAGCTAGGAGCGCGTGTAAATATACACATGGAATAAATTTATATCAATCCAGCTGCCTGCGTATTGCAGAGAAATCAGGCAAACGCGCAGGATAAAAAATTGCCTTTAACCATTCAGAAAGTTCATTTTTTTTACAAACATAACATTATAAAATTTATAAAACAGTTTAACAAACAAACACAGACATAACAAAGACGGACAGGCAACTACGGAACCCTACACTGCGCGTAGCCCGACACGCACTTGGCCGGTTTTTCTTAACTAACTGAACTAAAACCTAAACTCTTTCTGGACGATAACAATACCACTTTATTCCCACTCCAGCATTACGATCGTTGTGATGGCTTCTGCACTATAATGTAGTGGTTATGGACACTCTAGGGCACTAAAACTTTATTATTTTCTGACCATTGCATTGGTGGCCGGATTACAATTCGTTGAGAGATTTTTCGTGTTAAGTCTATGCTATTAGGTATTAAGGCACGCTTTCTATGTTGATATAAAGAAAAGTGGCCAAATAACTATTGTCGATAGTGGTATAGTGGCGGTAACTTTCTTAGGAGCCACTTTCGCGGAAATAATGACTTTTCAATACGGCAAAAAGTCGCCCTCGTTTACGCACGCACTCTGGAGGAGTTAATCACGGACAACTAACGTTTATTCTTGTGATGTATTGAATGTGGGTACATTAAGATTTATGCATCTACCGACCAAGGTGTAATAAACAGCCTTGAATATACTCGCGTGCTGTGTTATTTGTCTCCCGATTAACATACCTAGTACATAATAATTCCAATAAAATATCATTGTTAACAACCGAGTCCCACCCCGCTCCCATATCACTCCCTACTTGAACGCCGCTGGTCTGCTGAACATGCCTGCACGCAGACGGCTTCACCTCGCCACTTTTCTCTTTGGCATAGTACGATCTGGGGTCCCGGCATATTTGCTGAGTAGACTTGCATGGCCAAAGAGTGCGCGTAGGTGTAAGGCGATGATTCTGGTGCCAGAGCATCGGATCGCGGCGTTTCGAGGTAGCTTTAGGTTCGCGACGTCCAAGTGTTGGAATGATCTCCCTCCACCTATCCAAGGAGCGTCGAGCCAGTATACCTTTAAGCGCCAGCTTAAAGGCTATTTGTTGACGCTCCAAAAAATCCCAACCTTAACCTATCCAGCACTTTTTAACATCCCAACCGTGTCGCGTTTAATGCTTTGTATTTTTCATCCCGTTGTGCTACTGTTTTATATTTAAAAAAAATCAGATTTATTACATTAATTATTTATTTATTATGTTTCTACTATCTAATAGTATGCTGTGTTGCGTTCCGTGGGTCACTTACGGTGCTGTCTGAAAACCAGCGCAGCGACCGTTTCACTGCCGCGAAGACACACACAATGTGCCAATTGTATTGTATGTCTACTCACTTTATATCTGTGTGTCTTTTGTGTAGTGAATAAATGTCTTCTTTCTTTCTTTCTTTCTAACAATGTTCTTGCCCTCACTCTCGTGCAAACAAACGGTATAAAACGAGCCACACTGATAAACATTGTGAGAGAGAGGAGAATAGGGTAGCACCTATCACTGCAATGTCACAGTTTCTCCGTCTTTAAACATTCACTGCTACAATCCCTACGCGCCACGCTCGTAGTCGACCCCGTGGTTTTCTCGCTATTTAGTGAAAAGCGCCTACGGCATAGGCGCCGCTAGGCGGGTTCCTAACAGTGAATATGTTAAACCCACTACAAGAAGTAGGACTGTTAATAAAACTGCATTTTCCCTACCTACCCCTTTTGGAAACAGGCGTGAATGTATGGCAAGCTGTCAAAAGGAATTCGGTACCGTCGAAAACGGTACGCGTCCCACAGGGTCGTGATTCGATTACCGGTAATTGTCACCCCGAGTGGCGTTATACCGAGCCGGCATTTACAAAGGCATTTCTGACTTCCAATTATAAACCGGATACTCTGACTTCCCGAGTATAAATTGACCCTTAAACTGGTAACAAGTACAGGTGATTGGGGGTCAGAGTTAACCTGGTCTAGGATAGCAGAATAGTTTTGACTTGTAAGCTTGTTTGTAAAAGCAGAGAGGTGACGGGAATTTTCATGTCAAAGCCGTTTTAGAAGGTTGTAGTTTGTAGGCATATTGGGTTTAAAATCGACATTCGTCCTCTTTTAGGGATCCGTACCTCAAAAGGAAAAAACAGAACCCTTATAGGATCACTTTGTTGGCCGTCTGTCTGTCAAGACCCCTTATCTTGGGAACGCGTGGAGGTATCGAGTTGAAATTCAAACCATATACTCAGATCTACAGTCCCTTGAAGCTGTGAAAAAATCAAACATAGACTATGTTAATGTAAAAAAAAGATAATGCCGCAAAAAACGTATATTTCGACACTCAAGGAAATCAAAATTTAAAGGGTACTTTCCGTTGACCTAGAACTATGAAATTTGGCCAGTAATATTATCTTATACTACAAGTACAGGGAAAACTTTAAAAGCTGAACATTTGTAATTTTGTACAGAACTCTCGGTGGGCGAGTCCGACTCGCACTTGTCAGGTTTTTTTGAGATTGAGTGTACTTTACGTCGAATATCAGGTACATTTAATTTTAACGTAAAAATGCGCCCACAACTCTGTATTGTGCGCAGTATCCAGATACTAAACACTGGACATCCACTCAGAAACCGTGGTTCTGAGACACAGAAACACGCACAGTAGCGCATCTGAGTCCTTACCAAAATCGTGCCATAATCTAACTTCAGCGGGGTGAAGCCACCCAATTGATATTAAATCTCCCCAAAACAAAATCCTGGATGACTGGGTGAATTTCAGGAGCGTTTTAGCCGCCTCATTCCGGTGCACGCTATTTTGACGAAGTGTCTGTACATTTTGACCCCATTTTCGACTATTTGGAAGAGGTAACGGATCTCTATCAAATGACAGAAAATAGGATAAAAATATACAGACACTTCGTCAGAATAGCGTGCACCGCAATGAGGCGGCTAAAACGCTCCTGAAATTCACCCGACTATTATATTGGATGGTATTTGAAAGTATCTGACGCACTTTTCTGACATACGGACATGTCGAATATTATGTGTTATTGATATACTATTTGCAATTGAAGCGACTGTAGTCCAGCGGTAAGGCACGCGACTCTCGATATGAAGGTCGTGGGTTCCAACACTGACTCGTACTACTGCATTTTTTTCTTATGTTAATTAACATGTGTAATAGCCCCGTATGTAGCGGTTACGGCGTACGCGCCCGCTGTAATGTGTTAATATATTGTAACAGTGGCTTTTCGGTGAAGGTCAAATGGCAGTCGCTTTTGTAAAAGTATCATCATCATCGTCATCATCAATGACCTTTGAGTCTATTACAGACTGTACAAGCAGTGTCAAGGAGGGAGACAACGTCTTCCACGGCCGTGTAATCCAATGCGGGAGCGGCATACGCGACCGCAAGCCTGGCAGGTGTAATTTGCCCGCGGCGAACAGGTGTCACGTTGATGCCGCTTGGCTCGCTTATCTGCGAGTGTTGCACACTTCAAAATATAACACAGTACAGACCATAAAGAATACAGTAGAGGTCGAAAACAGACGGCTGTATACCTAACAAGCGGTCTCTTCCACACAAACTTTGCAACAACAATAAAACAAACAAAAATAAAAAAGTACACAAAAAAATAAGTAGAAAAAAAGGTAAAAGGACAAGTAAAAACAATTGTGTTACGAAAAAGATTAAATATAAATTAAACAAAGCGTTGCAATAATGCCAAAAAGGTGCTAGCTCAAAGCTCAAAGGGTAGCGGAGTAATGCAATATATTCTTCTATTTGAAAAGCTTTGGTTAATTATACAGAGATTTCAAGAATGTTCTATTCTCGAAAATTACTTGGGTGCATACAGAGTGCCTAGCATTCTCAAAGCATGCACTACATCTACCTTTGATTCAGGCCAGCCAATATAGGTTGATGATGTAACCGATAACTCGTCCGGTTCCCTTTGAATCAAAGACATTCCTGATTGCCGGCCTCGCTTCAATGCTCAACGCATAATCGGCAGATTATAGAATACCTTTTCAAGACGAGAGTGAATAGGATCTGTCCGGGTGGAGATTTATATAAGTAGAAAATTTGTAAAATATTATGTCAATTTATTAAATAAGCAATCATCATCATCATATCAGCCGAAAGATGTCCACTGCCTCCCCTAAAGAGTACCAAATTGACCGGTCCTGCGCCTTAGCCGGAGATTCTTAGCACCGCTGACCGCGCTGGTATCCTGACCGCTACCACAACCAGATTACCGGGGGTCGCCGGAACCTCGGGGCCGTGGTTTTTTTGTACTTTGCATAGGGGGAATATGCCATAATCGCCACGCTTGGCATGCGGGTTGGCGATCGCAGTATTTCCACCGTACTCCATGGATGCTGCTGCTGCCCAGTGCCCATCCCCAGGTGGTGTTGGACGTAGTTTTAGGACATACCCAGGTCCAAATCCAATAAAATCCAAAAAAAATGCAAAATGAATGTAATCTAGTCTAATCAACATAAACTTTCGAAAACAGCTATGAAAATTGGTTTTTGTTAAAACGGGTCAAAACGGCAAACTGACTTTAGCTATAATCTCACAGACATTTCCTCTTCATTATATAAGTACCCATAGGTGGATATGAAGTAAAGACTAGTAGCTATGTGAGGCTGTAGAATTTGCAAGCAAGTATTTTTAAATTTTTTGAATAATATTATTGACAAAAAATCTATTATACTGGATTTGCTCACAAAAATACACCAGAATCGGTTGAAAAATTATGCGACCTGTAGAAGAAAATAGCCGGACAGCCGGCATCCGGACATAAATAAATAAATAAAATAAACTAAAAAGCCTTTTATTTCTCACGCATTACAAAAAAAATGACAAAAAAATTACATTACTTTTTTTATCATATTCTATCTATATAATTATTGAATAAATTAATTTTAATTTTTGTTAAGTTTCTGTGAGAAGTTCCTGTGAAGGTAAAGGCCTCCTCCAGTGATGACCATTTCTCTCTATCTTTTGCAGTTTTTATCCAGTCTTTTCCTCCTATTTGGGTGATGTCGTCAGCCCATCTTGTTACAGGTCTGCCTCGCTTTCTAGTCCCTGTAGGTCCGTCCATGAAGTTATCCGTGCTGTCCAGCGATCATCGGTCAATCGGGCATATGAATTTTTCTTATATTCAAAATGCTTCTCTCCATACTTCTTTGGCAAGTTGTTATTTTGTTTCTCAACCGTTTAGTAAATTTCCAGGTTTGGCAGCCGTATGTTAGAGATGGTAAGAGACATACGAAACAATTTTGGACCCAGTTGAAACACAAAGCTTCGTTCGCTCGTTTAATTAGTACCAAATGTAACGAGCGTGGGGGGGAGGGGGTATAGGATAGAGTAGATACACCTTTTTAACACGACAGTAGATTTAGATTTATTACGTGACTTACACAGGGCAAAGTCCCCTGAGTCCACGCGAACTAATACTAACTGAATTAACACACACAAGTCCGCGCCTTCTAGTACAGTCCAGTTTTCCAATATCTATACAGACAACCTTTCAAAAATATCTATACCAAGTCTTTATTGTTACTGACTAAGACGCATGTGTAGATATTTTTGAAACGTAGTCTGCATAGATATTGGAGAACTCGACTGTACTCACACAGCTAACACTTTACTGTTACTTAACTTGTTTCCACTGTTCTTCTTCTTCCAGTTCTCACTCTGATACTGCTCACGAGTACCCCACTCTGAGAACTCCACTCCAAAGACTTCACTCTCAAGATTTCACTTCGTAAATATATAATACATTTAAAGAAAAATACAATTTTCTTTGGTTTAAATATTCCCGCGCATCAAGTTCAAGTGTCACCGTGACAGATCGAGACATACGCGGATTATGGTGGCTAATTAGATTAGATTAGATTAGTTATTTCATGATAAAAAATTACATTACAGTTGATTTGGACGGCACAGTTAATTAAAACAAAACTGAGTTCCTTTTTGTACAGAGAAACTCAGTTGTGTTTTAATTAACTGTGTCGTCCAAATCACTACGAATACAAAACCATCTTATATGCATTTAGACTCACGGCTCCTTTTGTACTGGTAGTAGAGCGCGGTGAATGGGTTTAAACTTATTCAAACTTAACACACATACACCTAAGATTTCCACAGCAAGTTTCACACCCGACACCTGCGTTCAAAGTACCCGTAACCAATATCCGGCGCCGCCGTGTCCGCGCGAACTGCTCAACTAATTATACAACTGGCGGCTTCTTTGAACTTTGTACGTGATTACCGTTTAAATGGGATCTTAGAGCGTGTGATTGAATTGGATCGGATAATCGGATACATAAACATATGAAGAAGATACTTCTTAAAAAAATATGAAGAGAAACACTTGCTAGTTCGTATCATTATTTTATATTATATTTATAAATACGTAATCTCAATACAACAAAGGATTCTTCTATAGTCGCAAGCGTCCATAGGCTACGGTAATTATTTATTATCAGGTGGGTGCGGTGGTTTATTGACCGCTCTTAGGGTGTTATAGACTGGTTCTATGAGATATATAGGGTGGCACATTTAGATCGGTCAGTATGGGAAAGTCTGAAACTATAAGACATACAATGATCTCTTCTTTGGAGACATGTGATCGATTTTAGTAACAAGAAAAACTGTATTCATACATTTAAAAAAACTTGTACTTAGCTGGGGAATCGAACCCGGACGTTTTAAAAAATAAAACTAACACTATTTCTATTTAGATATCGATTGTGTAGGTCTTAAGCAGACATTTTATTAATTTTAGACATCATTTTTCATAGTCACATTTTTAAAATCTATGAATGCAGTTTTTCTTGTAACTAAAATCGATGACATGGTTCCTAAGAAGAGATCTTCGTATGTCTTATAGTTTCAGACTTTCCCATACTGACCGATCTAAATGTGACACCCTGTATAATAACATATTTATCCAATTTACAAATTTGAACTTTAATTTAACTTAACTTAACTCGATCTAGTCCCAAACTAAGCAGAGCTTGTACTATGGGTACCTACTAGACGATGATAAACATACTTAATAGATAAATAAATACTTAAATACATAGAAAACATCCATGACTCAGGAACAAATATTCGTGCTCATCACACAAATAAATGCCCTGACCGGCATTCGAACCCAGGACCTCTAGCTTCGTAGGCAGCGTCACTACCAACCAGGCTAAAGCGGTCGTCTAATCGTCGTTTATTGCCCAGTAGCATTTTTTGTCATACCACGTCGGCGGTATAGGAGCGTACGGCGGCCGGCCTGGTGGTAAGATACCGTAGTCTAGGGACGCTAGAGACGAGAAGATCCTTTGCTGTTTTGAATGTTTTGATAATTCATTGTGTCGACAGCTCGAGCACGAAGTGCAAGTAGAGGTGATATTAACCCACTGACCAAGTGATCACCACGCTAAACTTGTAGTATTACGCCGTAATCTGTGGCAGTTTAACCCAGGGATCGGATACCGGTATTTTCACCATACAAAAATACCGGTTTTATTTCGTTCTATTTCGTTCTTTGGTTTATAGTATCATTTTTGATCAGGCTGTCTAAAAATACGAAAATGTTACCTAAATACATGATAGAGTTCTACATTAAGATCCTAAAATAATTCAAAATATTAGACTACTTCGGGGCTTTTGTAAAAACCGGTACCGATCCCTGGTTTAACCCATTCGAGGTCAAACAACGCTCATCTGTAGCGTGCAGCAGTAATTTACCGCTGTGTAGCAAAAATCGCTCGTGTAAGCATGACTCATATGTGGGTCATAGGCCTTGAATGGGTTAAACTCTATATGAACTCAAGTTGTGTGTTTGTGGGGCGGGCCTGAAACATAATTATAATCATAACATAACTAATATAATATTATCTAATGCCTGTCGCGATCCGTTAATTAAACTATGAGACAGTTTGCTTGTCAAATTGTATTCTGGGCGAGACAACTAATTACATGTAACTATGCCTCTGTTTGGTATAAACTTTAATGATGAGCATGATATTAGTAAGCATATGGAAGTTATCGTCCATATAAATTATTATTATTACATATCTCTGCGTGATCGCATCAGAAATGAGGCTTTACAAGTTTATCGTTTTTTACAAGCTTTGTATTACCTTGCCACGTTAGTTCGTTAATTTTCATCACACTTGCTCGTCAATGGCGTTATTACTTGCGAGCGTGCAGAGCAGTTATAGCCGTTTTACCTCCCACGGGCTGTTAAGTTTAGTTTTAAAATAATAGAACCCTCTGATTGGCTTAAGCAAATCTGGTTGCTGTGTGATTGGTTGAATAAAAAAATCTAGTTGGTCACGGCGCCCCGCCCCGCAAGAATACTGCTCTGTGATTGGTTGAAATATTGAACTGCGCGCTCTACTAGCACTGATCTGGAAGTGAAGTTGTCAATCTTTGATTGGTGCTGCTGTATGAAACTTACATTTTTCTGTCTTTTGTTGTTATTTATTTCCTCGCAAATGTGATGAAAAACATTGTGTATAACACGGGCGTAAGAATATTGCAAACTCGAGTCATCAAAAGCGTTAGCAATATTCCACTTACGCCCCTCGTTAAACAATGTACTATAGTTTGTGTCAAATCTTGCTGCATATGGGGTATATGCCATAATCGCCACGCTTGGCATGCGGGTTGGCGAAAGAGGCAAGAGCAATGGAGAGGGCTATGTTAGGAGTTTCTCTGCGTGATCGCATCAGAAATGAGGCTATCAGCAACAGAACCAAGGTAACCGATATAGCCCTCTGAATCGCTAAACTTAAGTGGCAGTGGGCGGGGCACACTGCACGTAGAACCGATGGCCATTGGGGCGGAAAGGTTCTCGAGTGGCGACCACGTACCGGAAGGCGCAGCGTGGGTAGGCCCCCCACAAGGTGGACTGATGACCTGGTGAAGGTCGCTGGAGTCCGCTGGATGCGGGTGGCGCAGGACCGGTCATTGTGGCACTCTTTGGGGGAGGCCTTTGTCTAGCAGTGGATGCCTTTCGGCTAATATGATGATGATGATGAACATATTCACTACCAAGATGCGCTACGCTTAATGCCAATCCTGTGGTTTTTCCGCTAAGTAGCGGAAAGTGCCTACGGAGAAGGCCCCCGCTAGGCTAGTTCCTGGCAGCGAATATGTTAAGATACGGTATCGAAACTTTATATTTGATGTTTAATCAAGCATTAATCGCACCCTTAGAATGAAACCGACCGAACTCAAAAAAAAAAATCAAAATGAGTTAGTAACACATATCGACTCAGAATTACATATTGCATCAAAATGTGTTGCTAACTCATTTTGAATTTTTTTTTGAGTTCCGTTGGTTTCATTCTAAGGGTGCGATTTATATTTCACAGTCCATATTAATGTTAAATCAATCAAGTCATGCATGCCACATATGACTCATGCCTCTACGAGAGATTGCCACTGCCAAGCGGAAAAAAAACCTTCTACAATGAATATATAGGTACCTAAATAAAATAAAAAAACCGGCCAAGTGCGTGTCGGACCACGCAAAATGAAGGGTTCCGTGCCTATTAAAAAGGTCGTATCGTCACAGAAATTTTACGGCACTTACGTCCTTTTCTTTGAGGAAGGCAATTTTTCAGCAATATCTCGAAAACCTCTGAACCGATCTTGTTCAAAACAATTTTCGGTGAATGAAATTAATAAGCCCTATGTCCATGAATTTTTCCATATTTTTAAAATACACCGTTCAGAAATTAGAGGGACAGAATTTTAGTGACTTTTGGGGCGATTCACTTAATCAAAAAAAATGCTAAGAAACCTTATATTTATTTTGAAAGGCCTATCGATTGATGTGCCACACAAGGGGTCACAATGAAAAAAAAAAAATTGACTTTTAGTTTTATGTATGGAGTGCACCACTAAAAATTTTTTTTTTGTCATTTTAATTACAAAACTATGTAGCGGCTAACAAAATACACCTATCCTCAAAATTTTATTCAAATACATCTTATAGTTTCCGAGTAAAATGCCTGTGACATACGGACAGACGGACAGACGGACAGACGGACAGACGGACAGACGGACAGACGGACATGACGAAACTATAAGGGTTCCGTTTTTGCCATTTTGGCTACGGAACCCTAAAAATACCAATGGCATATAAAAATTGCTAAGACAAGCTATATGGCATTTAAAAAAACCGCACCAAAATTGGATTATCCGTTGGCGAGTTGCGATACACCGCCATAGATTAGACAGATGGCGAGTGTAAAAATATTGAACGAAAAGTAAAGTAATAAAACGTGTTCGGAATATTACACAAGTCACATTAATTATACACTCTCATTTTGTAATGAAATGTATATTATGTTTATCATAAATGCAAATTCCCAACTAACCGAATCAAACTCAAGCAAAACTTCATCCACAAATCCTTTACTAAGAATGTAAGTGACAGCGCATTCTTCAAATATACGTCCTTTGGCATCTGAGAGGTTGAATCTCATATTTGCTCCAAGTTTTCTTTTGTCTTCGTAGCTTGTGCTACGTCTCGTAGATGCTTTCGTAGCACTCAATTTTCGTAGCTCGCTACGAACTTAGTGTGAATTGTTGAATTTAGTTTTGATAATGTATTGTTTGGTTTTGATGGAAGTTAAAGTTTGACTTTCCTATTACATTGTTATTTTTTAAGCTGTCGTCTGTTCACTTTGAATTTTGTCTTTTCATAATGAAATTATAAATACGAATTAACATAACATTTGTTTTTTTTTTTCAGGTAAGAATTTTGACGGTTGCTGTAATTTACAGTGGGTAAGAGTTTAGTAATTAGACAGTCTTAGTAACAGTCTTCTTAACCATAATCTTAATAATAACACGAAAATTGCAGTTCACTCAAAATATGTATATACATGGCTTTGAAATCTTTTGTCTTATTAAAGCAAAACATACTTATAAAAAAAATTGACCCATTCAAGGCCAAGCAACGCTTTTCGTGCTACGCCGTAGCGTGTTATAGCATTTTTCCACCTTGTAGAGGAAGCCACTCGTACAAACATGTTTCATAATAATATGTGGGGCTTTGAATGAATATATTAAATTTCCAGTTATATCTAATTTACACATTCTATAGGTACAGTAAGGGAAATGTATTCACGTACCACCGTAGAACCCTGTCGCAATTGACTGGCCGCCGTCACTCAAACTCGAGTGATATGTCACCTTATTGCGATAGGGTTCTACGGTGGTATGTGAAATCATTTTCCATACTGTACAGTCAAGAGCAACTATTATGTATCTATTGAATCCCCTCATAAATATGTACCGAAACCTTAATCCCATGACATAAGAGCTGTTTTTAAAATTACAAATACAAATAATTTATTTCGGACTATAAAATGCATAGTGTTAATGGTTACTTAGAGCTATATTTAGTGTTATATCATTATGCTAAACTTAATTAAAAGGCGCCTGGGCACCGGTATTAGATATAACAATTGACTGCAAATACCTGATTATTACAAAAAAAGTATTTCATTATAAAATAGGTACTTAATACATTTTTAATTATAAAGAAAACTTTATATCATTTGCTTAGCGCATCGGAATACAACTTCTATGCATTAAAAGTTTGCAAACAAAAAAGTTCGTTTGAAAGCTTTGAACGATTTGGCTGTGAAAGCTCATCTGAGTTCATCAGACTTGTGAACGAGTTTCGTATTTCATGGTTGCTCTAGTATTATACAGTCTCTAGGGGTATAGGATAAAAAAAAATACAAATGGTACTTACCTATTATACAAAGTCAAAGTCAATGTCAAAAGTCAAAGTGATTTATTCTTCAATTTAGGCATATTACATGCACCTATGAATGTCGATAAACTACCACCGGTTCGGAAAGTAAACCTCTGCCTCGAAAAGAACCGGCGTAAAAAACTCGGCAAGATGTCATTTTCTCAAAACAGTATACAATATATCATTTCAGTATCAGAGTATTATAAAATTTTAAAATTACATTGCTACAGTAGAAAGCCTATTTATTTTACGACAGATTTCTAGTGCAGGATTTTATCGCTGCCATATATCCCTATCCATGATGTAGTCGTTTATCTTATAATATGCTTTTGAAATAAGTGTCCGTTTTACGACAGATTTGAATTTAGAGTCAGTAAGTTCGGTAATGTGTTTTGGAATTTTATTGTAGAATTTTATACAATTTCCCAAGAACGACTTTTTCGCTTAGTTACCTATACAAAAGGTATAATTAAAATATTATAAAAAAATATTTATAAGGAAGCTGAAGTATTAAAATGGTGTACTTTTTTACTCTTCTGGAGTGATATAAGTAACTTTTTATTTTAAAAACACAAAAAAAAAATTGAAAAAATCACAAAAATATCTTTTGAAAACAAAAATGCAAAAACTATTATGACTCACTACATGATGTTACCTCAAAATCTGCATTGACTACTGTGCTACGATCCCGTGGTGTCAAGATACATTACTCGGAGGTCACAACTTTAGATAAATTTTTCTCCGAGTTAAAACAAATTGAAAAGAAATGGACAAAAGGGGTTACCACAAATTCAGTATGGCTGTGCATAGAGGAGTGTTGGTGCCCACACTTATGTATGGTAGTGAAAGTTGGGTGTGGCAAAAAAGACATCAAAGTCGAGTGAATGCAGTAGAAATGAGAGCGTTGAGAAGTATGTGTGGAGTGAAATTGAGTGATAGAGTCAGAAACAGTGTGATAAGAGATAAGTGTGGAATGGATGGAGATATAGTCACGAAAATTGAGAAGGGCATGTTAAGGTGGTTTGGGCATGTAGAGAGGATGGATGAGAGAAGATTAACGAAGAGAGTGTATATAAAAGGAGTGGAAGGGCAAGTTGGAAGGGGAAGACCTAGGCGAACTTTCTCTGATCAAATTGGAGAAATGTTACAAAAAGGCCAGGTCAAAAGTACCCTAAACCGACGAGCATGTATGAGAAATGTTATGAAGGTGAGTGAAGCGAAAGTGGTTTGTCAGGATCGTAGCAAATGGAGATCCGTGATCTCTGCCTACCCCTCTGGGAAAGAGGCGTGATTATATGTATGTATGTATGTATGTATCGAGCTTATTATACCTATAGGGCTCGTTCGATTTGAGTGAGATTGTCCCCTAATATTTATTAATTATTTATACTTACGCGTAAACGGTTGGCAACGTTTGTGTACCCCGGAAATCTTTAGTATCTTGAAGCTACTAGCTGACCCGGCGAACTTCGTATCGCCTTACATTGTATGAGAAAAGTAATATATTCTTCAGTTCAGATATTTTTCATTAAAACATTTACTATAGAATAGTATTCATTTTAAGATTAGTTATATATATAAGAAGGTGAAGGAAGGATATTTATATTACTTCAGCATTTAAAAAAAGAAATAGAAATTCGTGCTTCAAAACAATATGGGAGTGAGTATTATTCTAATTTGAATTACTTACGCGCCGTGCCCTCGGGGGACTATTCTGGGACCGGGATCGCATTTATTAATTGTTTTAGGTCTTCTTACGAATGAAAGTAGAATAATATTATAAATTTAATTAACCCGGCGAGCATGAGGCAGGGTATCTCATACCCTGGTAGTATTCAAAAGTATTGGTATTTTCTAAATCTTCGACTGACGACACTAGCTCGCTCAGTAGCTGGAGGCAGGGGTGTGCGAAAGGGGATAATGGCGTGATCACAGTGTGGCGTGACACACTGGCCGGAATATTCGAGCACAAACCTGTCTCGGGTATGTCATACCCTGCCTCATTTTTGACGTATTTATTTTAAGTATACATTTTTAATAATTTTATTAAGTTTTTTTTTATTATTCTTAATTCTTTTTTATGATTTTATTGTATAAGTTTGAGACGCGTTTATTTATTTTAGTTAATATTGTTTTATTATTTATGAACACTTAAATTCAAGAAAATCAACAAAAAATTATTCTAAGCTATATCCGCCGGCAAATGGAAAAATAACTGGGTGAGCCTTCACCTAGACATGTAAATGTATCTGGACGGTATGTCGGATACCAGGACTGTCCATACTTAAGGATATAAAAACCAAACATTCCTGCAACGCTTGCGGCAAGCCCATAATGTTTGTAGCATGCAAAATTGAAAAATTTCCGGATCTAGGTATGGTAGTAATTAGTCATATTTTTTACTTAAAAATTTTAATTACTCTATTTTAAGAAGAAAATCTCAGTATCTTTCAGTTTAAAGTTGATTTATATTTTAAAGAGTTATTTTTTTGTATTATTGTTGATTTTTTTAAACCCCTAAATTTTTGTTCCTATAATTACATAGTATAAGAAAAACATGAATAAATAAAAATAATTTCATAATTAAAACTTTTTTTCGATTTAATTCCATTAACTAATTAATTATTTAACTATACATTATCAAGAAAATAAAATAACATTAATAACAACTATATTATGGGGCATTAAATTTTGGGTATGTCATACCCTGCCACATGCTTGATGTAACTTTTTTTCACATCATGCTCGCCGGGTTAAACGCATATTTGTGTTATGTATCAAGTTAAATATGTTAATTCCCAGAACTTAGTCTAATCTAAGGCAAAATATGAATAAAAAGAACAATAATAATATTCTTTATCCTCTAGCCGCCCAACATGCAAAAATTACACTGAAATTTCAGTTACATTTAAATGGAATAAATTATAATTTTCAGCAACTGACAATACCTCTGGCCTCTGGGCCTATAATTCATATTTATTTTAACCAATTTATTTGTAAATCTACCCAAACTTATTAAACATTCTTACGTAAAATAATAAAATTTATAACGAAATATAACTAAACTAAACCTATATTATAAACTAAACCTATAAAATGTTAATGCGCCCCAGGTCCCTGTCTTTGGCTTTAGTGCCCAGAAGGCTAATAATTTTGCTACCGACTGACATATACTGCTTTTCACACATTCTATAAGATAGAATTAAATCCCTCATTTGAGAGCAGCAATTACTTTTTTTCTAAGTAGCAGGATCAGGGGAGAAAAGTACACCTTTGACTCCTCATTTGAGGGCAATTATGACTATTTTCAGAATAGCAGGTGTGAACATGTATTTATTTACTCCCTGTATTGCATTAGTATCGCTAAGCTGTCCAGAATCGTCCTCTTGTCTCGTCATAATCGCGTGGCTGCCAAAACAAGTCACCCTTCACGAAACCAACGCGGAGTCCAAAATTACCATAATTCTATGGATAACATGCTTTTAGGCAGTTACTTCGTTTTCGTGTTTATTGAGAAAGCCCGCTTTTTTACATTTTCAGCGCCCACAAGCCTGCTAAGCGGGATTGTGCAAGCACTCTAAATAGTCAATGTAGAAAATGACAAAACTTTTCGTACTAAGTTAAGAAGTCTACTATTAAAAAATGTTATGAGTTTATGAATGACACTATCTCAATTTAATCCTATATGGTATGGTTTAATTGAAAGAATTTGACATTTACTATTTACTTAATTAATAATTATATAAATATTACAAAATAATCTTAGATAAATTTGCTACCGTTCTACCATGTATGTGTGGGCCAATTGTAGTTAGCCTAAACATACATTTGACAAACTAAAAACAGATTTAAATGGCATATCATCATCATCATCATCATATCAGCCGAAAGACGTCCACTGCTGGACATAGGCCTCCCCCAGAGAGTTCCAAATTGACCGGTCCTGCGCCACCCGCATCCAGCGGACTCCCGCGACTTTTACCAGGTCATCAGTCCACCTTGTGGGGGGCCTACCCACGCCGCGCCTTCCGGTACGTGGTCGCCACTCAACAACCTTTCCGCCCCAACGGCCATCGGTTCTACGTGCAATGTGCCCCGCCCACTGCCACTTAAGATTAGCAATTCAGAGGGCTATATCGGTTACCTTGGTTCTGCTGCGGATAGCCTAATTTCTGATGCGATCACGCAGAGAAACTCCTAACATAGCCCTCTCCATTGCCCTTTGGGTGACTTTGAGCCTTCTTATGAGGCCCATAGTAAGCGACCAAGTTTCAGTGCCATATGTCATCACTGGCAACACACACTGGTCAAAGACTCTCGTCTTGAGACACTGCGGGATATTGGACGAAAAGATGTGCCGGAGCTTCCCGATTTTTTTTTCCGAAAAGGCTTTAGTACCGTAGACCACATCCACACGCTCCGTCAGGTTATAAATGGCATATAGCATAAACAAGTAGGAAACAAGCGAATGGAATTAAATCCACATTCGTAGCAAAACTGACGCCATAATTATCAGACAATATTCGGCCCTCAAGTACACTCGACCGCTTATCTAACACCGCAATACCCAGGAAATTTGGCCCCTTTGTGAACTAGACAGTTGGATATTACGACTTTTCGTTCCGCGTGTAATTGTACAGGGCTTTGAGATGGTTAAGCAATTAGCACGGCAAATAATGTGTCTGGGTTAGAGAGCTTTGTTAAATTAGATGCATTCTACGTCTGCTTTTGTTCGTCACTCTTCTACAATTAAGTTCATAAATATATGTACCTTTAATTTGAACTGTCATGAAATCTCATTCTTGCACGGCCCCGCGCCGCACCGCCCCGCCGCGCGGACACAGACGAGATCCCGTGTTTATGTTGAACCATATAAAGGCGCACTTTCAGAGCAAATTGTAAATACCTTAAAGATTAACATACATACAATGCAATTATAAAATTATTAATTTAGGCGTCGAAACTGTGTAGCTCCGTTGTCGTCGAAATATTCCACTCCGCCGAAATTCAATCAAAAACCACTACGCAACTAGCGTTCTAAATCAATCAGCATGCAACTGACAGCTTTACAACTCGCTGACCAGCCACAGCCTACTTTACACAGCGGAAACACTACGGCTCTAAAAACGGCGATCTAAAACACTGCGAGGGGCTTGTCGTGTGCATAAATTGTGATACGTTCGGTTTGGTGACGGTAAAAACGACAAACCAGAAGTTAGTTAGTTCAGGATTCAGAATGTTGATGAAACTACGCGCGTCGGGTATGTTCGCTGAGGCGCACACTGACGGCTTCCACGCCGTCAGAAGGAAGAGGGTTGCGTCTCTGTTGACCAGAGTGCGCGGCAGCTCTAATGCCATCCTGAGTATGTTTGCTGAGCGATTGGACTGCCCCATGACAAAGCACTGGGTAAAGATCATCACTGGCCTAACAAAAGTAATGATCTTTACCCAGTGTCGCTTATGTAACATTATAATTTATTTTAACTATTATTAATATTTTTATATTACTTATTGGTTCATTTTTAATCATTTAGTGTTAATCAATGTAAAAATATGGGTTGTAATCTGAAATAAATAATTTTTTTATCTTTTTTGTGCACACTGTCATAGTCATAAATCTGTTATATTTCGAATTGTATGATTTATTTATGACACGATATTTTCTTATTTGTTTTAAATACGAAAAAAAATCATTTGCGTTTTTTAGTTGCAGCCACGGTAATCCATCTATGGCGATAGTGCGCACTAAAATGAGTTTAGCCCCGATAAATGTGACGTACAGTTTAATAACAGCAAAATCAGTTCTTTAGAAAGGTACCATAAGACCAGTACCTATCCCAATAGCTGGTTTGTTTAGATATTATAAAAGGCGCTTGCCTCGCAATTCTGAAAAAAAGTGCCAACAGCATGTGTACCACTTTAAAAGGCAGTGGGAATTATGTTCCCACCATGATTGTAGACTTAATCTCTATGCGTGTTAAATGATTTAAGCTACAATATATTTACTTTTATTCAGCATGAACTTTTATTGTTTTAGTTAGTAATGTTTTAAGTAGTTATACATAATTTTAATGTTTATAAACCTAATCATCAGATTAGGTTTATGGTACCATAATAGGTATTTTATAGTCATCCAACTTACGTAGGTGATTAAATAAACACGACACATACGCACACACACACCCACACATACACACATATACAAACACATACACACTTACCTTCGTAGATATATAGAAGCTTAATTGTAACTTTTGTTTTTAATTTCAAATTTAAAATTTCACCTTTTTGCTGTTTATCATGTTTAATTATGTTTTATGTTTAAAGTAGTACTCTAATCATAATCTTGTTAACTTTTCGCACCTACTATGTAAATTCACTTTCGAGATGGCTACCTACAGGACAGGCTGTGCCTAGTGTAGGGGTCAATGTATTTCTCTTCTGAAAATTGTACGATGTGAAATAAATAAATAAAAATAATTATACAAAATTTGACCAGCAAGATTTGACACATTTTTGAGGAGGTTTGTGCCCAGCCGTGGAATGTATATACGCTGATGATGATGATGATGATGTAACGGGTAATCTCTGGGACCAATTTAATTTTTTTTCACATGTGTGTAAATAGAAGGAATTTCCGTATAGTCATAGGCCATATTTATTCCCACGGGTTTATCTGGGTTCTTTTTTATACGCGGACAAAGCCGCACCGGCATTTATTATGGTAATAAACGACTATTCACCTATTTTGAAACTACCCGTGCATGAACTATCGGACAAGATCTACACGGATACCCCAAATGAATTCACTTTAATCCATGACCAGCAACAGCTCAATCAATAAACAGCGGTGACACTCCTCTAACAAACCGCTCGGTTGCGAGATGATCGAGTGCCTTCGTGGGACATTAGTGGTGGCATTTACGACGGGCACGAGTTAAAACTTTAATAGTTCGTGTGACAGATGTGGTGCCGCTTTGTATGAGGTGTTTGCGTTTAAAAGTAATTTGTGCTCATTTTAACATTTGTAGTAATAACTTCATATGTTACAAATTTAAAATATTTTGTCGGGAGTCAATAAATATAGCTAAATCGTCTAAACAGACAAAACTTTAGATTAATAAAATCGCACTCAAATAATTTTATCCGTTTGGGAGTTACGATGCCACAAACAGACTCACAGCTACACTTATACCACCCGTCGTTAGCATCGGGAGTTAACACCAACGCGGATTCAATGTAATTTCCGTTTAGCGTAATATATTAAGCCAACAAGGTGAACAAAATCAATTAATCTACAAAATTAAACCACCACTATATGAAACTATGAACTTTTCACGCCACTGCTCGCAAATATGGCAAAAGATGGAGAATTCAGGCTTCAAAGCAGGGTTTAGTTGGACGTCCCACGAACAGGCCAACTATGAATTCAAACTGTCCAACAATATTATTGTAGTCCAGTTGTAGCAACGATTCGAACAATCACAGCCCTCCCCCCGCGCGCTTATTAGGTATTTAATTTTGATTTATATTTGCAAGTCTTTGCAGTAGGTGTGAAAAGCACTATGCAATGTCTCGGCCAAAAGTGCAATAGATGGACTCGTCTCCTACGACGTCCTAACCTGTGGCTCGGACCTCAAACCCACTCGTCCATCTGTTGCCTACTTTCTAGCCTTTACAACAATGTACTATATACTTAGGTAAGGAAAATTTAATCGAGCACAGTAGTTAAAAAATACGGAAGAAAATGTTTAAGCGGAGCTAATATTTTCAAGGTTCGGTTGCAAAATTGTACGCTACCGCATCAAAACCATCATCCAAACTGTCTCAACATGTTCCAAACTGTCATTACTTCGGAACAAGCGTTTTCCGCCCAAAATGAACCATCGGCCCGTTACTCTGTGTGCCACGCTTGACTGACCGCGCTCGCCGAAAAACTCCCTGCGAGAGACGTCCGAACCATATTTTATCGTTCAAACAAACGAGGAATATTTGTAATTGAAAATTCTGGCCAAGTTACTTCCTTTGTTGAACTTGAATGACGAATTTTATACTGTAACATACATTTTGAGAGATGGAAATAAGATGGGGTATCCTTTGAAGTGACTTTAGCAGCTGTTCTATTGCGTAAAGTTTCGTACGTTAGTTAGGTAGATCGTTCGAAAATGACAGTTGACTTGTCCTAATGTTCATTTGAAAAGTTACGTAATCACCATGCAGAACTCTTACTTTAACACATTCAGTGCCGAGAATTGCTAGGCGCTACGCTTGTTAGCCGTGATGTTCCCGCTAAGTAGCGGAAAGCGCCTACGACGTAAACACTCGCTAGGCCGGTCCCTGGCAGTGAAACTGTCCCTGCATGCATTTGTAATATGATTTATTTTCTGTATTTATTGATAAAAACGTTTATATGACATTAGAGTTTAACAACCAATGTGTCACTTATATTATCATTATTATCATGCGATAATAATTATCAGTATTGTCATGCGTTAATAATGATCATTATTATCATGCGATAATAAATAACATTATTATCATGCGTGGCAGTGTGTAGTGAGTGCTTGAGATTCTGTAAGGATGGATGCTAGGGTGCTCCACTGTGCCAACTTAATTTGTCCGTTATTTATTATTGTGAGTTGCTATTTTTAATTGTTAGTCTGAGTTTTGTGGCGCATTGTTGTAAAATGGAAGACTTTATAAGGAAAATTGTAAGCAGTAGTGTTGTGCCTTTTTTTGGAAAATTAATTCGTGTTTCTCTTTGATCTCATATTTTTCCAGTTCTAATGTCTATACAGGGTGGCACATTTAGATCGGTCAGTATGGGGAAGTCTGAAACTATAAGACATACAAAGATCTCTTCTTAGGAACCGTGTCATCGATTTTAGTAACAAGAAAAACTGCATTCATAGATTTAAAAAAAAATTGTATTTAGCTCGGGAATCGAACCCGGACGTTTTGAAAAATAAAACTAACACTATTTCTATTTAGATATCGACTGTGTAGGTCTTACAATTCAATTCCCGAGTTGATAACAAGTTTTTTTTTTAATCTATGAATGCAGTTTTTTTTTGTTAGTAAAATCGATGACATTGTTCCTAAGAAGAGATCTTCGTATGTCTTATAGTTTCAGACTTTCCCATACTGACCGATCTAAATGTGCCACCCTGTATATTGCGAAACGGAAACTTTTGACTTGACTTTGACCACTCCCCCTGTTTACCTAATCATCATCCTCCGAGCGTTATTCCTGGTTGTGACCCAGGGGAGCCCGCGGTCCGCTTTGTCACCTAATCCCTACATTTGGCATAGGCTCTAGTTTTACAAAAGTGACTGCCATCCTGACCTTCTAACCTTGAGAAAAACTAGACCTTATTAGATTAGACCGGTATCCTCATGATGTTTTGCTTCACCGAAAAACCACAGTTCAATAGCAAATGATATTCCATGTTGACCTAATATCTCTCTCAATGTTCAACAATAATCTTCGCAAACGCATCCAGGGTAAACAAACAGCATGCTCAATTAAACTTAGTCGTATAACACAGATATTGACTCAAGTTTCAACACGAACAATCGACTTGGATAGTTGAATAGTAATGTTCTACTATCGATCTATAATGGAGCTTCATCATAAATTCATTCATCATAAATTCAAATTCAAAAGTATTTATTGCCAGAACATAGTTATAAAAATAGATCTTAATGTGATAAGGTATAGAGTACTTATGTTCTACCAGCATTGGGCATGCAATATTCTATTTGATTTAGTAATGACATATTTTTTTACATTTCATTAAGATTCAAGATTTTTATTTGCAGAACACAAGTGATACATTGAACTTACATTTAAGGTGCTTATGTTCGCAACAAACAAATCGCCTTTATAAAAGCCTGGAAAAAAATATGGGTCTTGGAGGGGAACTACCTTAAATTCTTAACTTTGATCGTTTTACATTAGGAAACATTCTTTATTTTTTTTAAAGAAACTTAACTGCATTTAAAGATTTTCTTAAATTAGCTTATCTTATACGGGAGTCGAACCAGCTAAAATTTCATAAAAGAAACCGTCGCTTTTTTATTCTACTAGCCGATATAGTCAATATTAAAGAAAAAAAAGTTTAATAGTGTTTTCGATGTGTTGTATACTAACTTGAGATGATTTAAGTTCACCATATTGCATCAAAGTAGACCATTTAAATTTTAATAACATTTTTGTAAAATGTCGGCCACATTAAACAATCTCAACTACAAGAAACATGAAACGTGAACTAAACTAAAATATAATAGATTCATAAATAAAACACATCATCAACACAACGTCACCCCGGCAGGATGTCAGTATGAGGATGACAATTGACACTACATATTGTCTGAAGGGTGTGTCATCTTGACAGCGACATGATGTAGTGTGTTCACAATTCCGACGCTTTGATTAGATTATTGCAATGCGCGGGGCCTGAGCTGTTGTTCTGAACGTTTTCCCTCACCTCACTTCATATTAAACCAGTGTAAACCAGCACGGCTATCACAGCACGGCTATCAAAAGATGGCCCGCGAGCGCGATAGACTATCCGTATCTTTCTAATTAGAACACTTAGAGCAAGATATACATAATAAATATACATAAAATAAATAAATATAGTGGGACAATTCACACCAATCGATCTAGTCCCAAACTAGGCCTAGCCTGTACTATGGGTACTAGACAACGGATAAACATACTTATATAGATAAATACATACTTAAATAGATATTAAACATCCAAGACTCGAGAACAAACATTCGTATTCATCATACAAATATCTGTACCGACCGGGGATCGAACCCGAGGCCTCAAGCTTCATAGTCAGGTCATAGTCAGGGTCAGGTAGCATAGCGTGTGATCTTATTTCCATCCCTCCCAATGTATGTTACAGTATAAAACTCGTCATTCAAGTTCAACAAAGGAAGTAACTTGGCCAAAATTTTCAATTACAAAGATTATTCGATTGTTTGAACGATAAAATATGTTTCGGACGTCTCTCGCAGAAAGTTTTTCGTTGAGCGCGGTCAGTCGAGATGTAGCACATAGAGTAACGGACCGGTGTCATTTTATTAAGTTTATTTTTGCAGATGCTTCGTTGCCACAGACAGACGTCTGATTTTTTTAAACGAAAACATTCGAGTGGGTTCTTAGCCATTTTTTTCACATAAATATAACATACCATCTTTTTTAGGGTTCCGATACTTCAAAAGGAAAAAACGGAACCCTTATGGTTGTCTGTCTGTCCGTCTGTCACAGCCGATTTGCTCCGAAACTATTGGACCAATTGAGTTGAAATTTGGTACACATATGTAAATTGGTGACCCAAAGATGCGTAAAGTAAATTAATGAATTCTGACCAAGGGGGCCACTTTTGGGGAGTAGGTTGTTGTAAGCATGTCAGATATTATTTTTTATAATTTTAGCAAAAACAGATTTGAAGTAATTTAGGAAAAAAGACGAAACATGACCATCCCCCCCCCCCCCCCTTATCTCCGAAACTACTAGGCTAAAATTCTGAAAAAAATATGGAAAATAGTTTCTTGCCTAAAGATTACAGGAAAACTTATAAGAAGTTTGAGTATTCAAAAACACTTATGAAATTTAGATTACATACGGAACCCTCACCACGCGAGTTGAACTCGCACTTCTCCGGTTTTAAGAATTCTTTTCTACTGAAATAAGCAATACAAAATTATAATTTAATGTTAACAAGTTGTTTCGCTGTAAAAAGTCTACGTGTGAAACGGCTCTTAAACAGGAACCTCACACAACCCAAAGTCCAACCCACCTCATCCACAAAGGTTAAATTCCATCCAACGTGTGCCAAGAATGTAGCCGGACAGGAATGTTTGACGGCGCTTCACACGGGACACAATTGCTGTATCCGAGTTAAATGTGACTTGAAGTGGTTGAAACTAAAACTTGGATTATGTTGGCTCTAGTTTACCAATTACCAGCTTAGCTAACATGATCGCGTTTATTAGTCTCTCTCGCACTTGCGTACCT
Source organism: Epinotia nisella (assembly GCA_932294315.1). Taxonomy (NCBI): domain Eukaryota; kingdom Metazoa; phylum Arthropoda; class Insecta; order Lepidoptera; family Tortricidae; genus Epinotia; species Epinotia nisella. Next base: position 12,121,497 of record OW028694.1, read on the forward strand.
ATCTACTTGCGTGCAAGGGATGAATGGCCAATATCCGACGTAAATGTCCAACATAAACGCGACCATGAGCGAACTAGGTAGGCACACTTTTTACTCAATAGGGGTGTCATGATCAATTATGTTGTATTTTCTCGAAAAGGGATTAAAAAGTAGTGAAATGGAGAAAAAATCAACGCAAGAGGTTAAATAATCACAAAGTTATAGGTGTCTAAAATTGTAAGAGGGGGTATATTCTGTCCCTTTTCCGCAAAACGCACCTTCATATCAAACGATTGTCATTTACTATGACACTCGATGGTCGTGACGTCACAAGCAACATTAAAACGGTTGTGCTTCGTTTTTTTTTGAGATATTAGAATGGGATCATTTTTTGCCTTCTTTTGAAGTAATAATTACATTTTGAGTCTTTACCCGTATTGCGACAGAAGGAAGATTATAATTTTGGAGTGTATGTATGCATGTCTCTTTTTGGCACGCTTTGAAGCGCCGTTAGATTTCTCTTAACCCTTCGGATGTATTGACAATTTGACACTGACGTTGCTGAACGAGTTTAATTTTTTTCGTTTCTGTCATAGAGTCAATTTTCAATAGCACTGATCAGTGCTAAGACATACGAAGGGTAAATCGTAGTAATCACATAGGGCAAAGGGTATAAATTCAGCACCTCATCTGCACCAAATAAATTGCACAACAGGAGCCGTAGTTGGCCTTATCACGCGACAAGTGACAAGATATGAGCGTCGTCTCGTTCTATCGAACGGTGTCAGTCAGTGACGCACGCTCTATCCTATCACCTATCGCGTGACAAGGCCAACCATGCTACGGCTCCAGGACAAAAAATCACGATTCCTTTCACAATCTACTAAGAAATTCGAAGACTAACTTATAAACATTGTTGCATGGTTATTTTTTTCCTATAAATACATACATACATAATAATCACGCCCGTTTCCAGGAGGGGTAGGGGTAGGGATAGAGGTAGTTCGCCGCACCTCTTATATACTAATATTATAAAGAGAAAAAGTCTGTGAGATTGTAGCTTTGTATGTTTGTATGTAATGGGTACGCTCCGGAACCGATTTCAGAAATTATTTCACTCATGTATAGAACCGCGAGGCACGGCGTGGGTAGGCCCCCCACAAGGACTGATGACCTGTAAAGGTCGCGGGAGACCGCTGGATGCGAGTGGCGCAGGACCGGTCATTTTGGCACTCTTTGGGGGAGACCTATGTCCAGCAGTGGACGTTTTTTGGCTGATATGGTGATGATAATGACAGATAGGACTTTCTGGGTCGACAAGGCTATATTTTATCCCGCTGCGGTTTTTGCAATACGTGGGCGTATCCGCGCGGGCAGCTAGTATGTATATTATAAAGATGAAATATCAAAATACTTCAACAACGTCTCATTAATCTCAGCTAACCACAAAGCTATTTGTAGGTATACATTAAAATAACAAATCGAACGCAAATTCCGATAGCAAACGTGACAAAATCATTGAAGCCGTCATTTGCGGTTGCACCGGAATAAATGATACGATTGTAAACCCGTTTGACCTGGTTACGCAATTTTGGAATATTGTATCGCCAAAGTAAATTGATAGGAGGTAGCTCACAAATGACGTCACTGAAATCGCGTGACATAGATCAATTCATTCACGACGGCAAACAGGCAACCATCTGTCTCGCCTTAGGAGCTCTGGTGATATAACCACCAGATATGTAATAGGCTTGTGTCCTAAGTTTTTTAAATGCCATTTGAACCAGTTTTTTGAGAGGAACAAATGTTTGTATGAGAGCAACTACAATTAAAGAACATAAATACCCAAAAAAAAGCGTTAAAGATGGACCTCGCTGGCCGCAGCCGAAACGTTTCATACTAATTGACATTGAAGTATGACGTCACAGTTTACTATTTGTACTAATCGTTGTATCGGACACAGTTTACTAATTGTACTAATTGTTGTTTCGGTAGCGAAATACTGCGGATTCTACTGGTAGCTTTAAATTTACTCTTGGGCTATAAAACAATGCATCTTTTTTCTAAACTTTCAAGGTCCATATATTTTTATGATTTTAATTATATTTTGTAATTTATACTTTATTACAATAATTCGATGGTTTACTATCCATTTAACAACACTACGTTATCAATTTTAACATGAGGAAACTACCCTTTATACCTTCAAATTATGTGGTAGTGTTATTATAACAGTGGTGTTCTGGCCCCGTAGCATGGTTGGCCTTGTCACGCGATAGGTGATAGGATAGAGCGTGCGTCACTGGCTGACACCGTTCGATAGAACGAGACGACGCTCTTATCTTGTCATTTGTCGCGTGACAAGGCCAACCATGCTACGGCTCCTGTAAGGGAGGTGTATTGTCCCAGTTGTGTTTCTCCAATATAACTAGTATCGATGCAGCATATGTTTAGGACAGCTAGTCTATGCCCTCGTGAGACGCGTGTTTGGTTTTTATCGCTGCAAAATCTACCTACCATATGTAACTGCTCTAAAGCATGAGGATATATTACTCGTTTTACTCTGCAAAACAACATAATACCTACTCGCAATATTTGCCTTGATAATATCGTCACGCTGCATTCATTCCATATTGTGGGTTGTATCCATGATTGTATGCTTAAAGTCTACATATTAATTAAATTTTCGACGGTAATTATTTCGTATGATGCAGTGCGTTTCCGTGTCACATGGTAAATATATTACCAATAACCAAGGTTGAAGTACTGCATTGGATGTTTAAACTGATATTGGTCAAACAAATCTGATCATCTTTGAATTTACATTCGAATATTAAATCATCATCATCATCATCATATCAGCCGAAAGACGTCCACTGCTGGACATAGGCCTCCCCCAAAGAGTGCCACAATGACCGTTCCTGCGCCACCCGCATCCAGCGGACGGCGTGGCAGTAGGGGCACATTGCACATAGAACCGATGGCCATTGGGGCGGAAAGGTTCTCGAGTGGCGATCACGTACCGGAAGGCGCAGCGTGGGTAGGCCCCCCACAAGGTGGACTGATGACCTGGTAAAGGTCGCTGGAATATTAAATAACATAACATAATCCTCTTTTACATAGGCCTCCCCCAGAGAGCTCCAAATTGACCGGTCCTGCGCCACCCGCATCCAGCGGACTCCCGCGACCTTTACCAGGTCATCTCAGGAGCTCTCTGGGGGAGGCCTATGTCCAGCAGTGGACGTCTTTCGGCTGATATGATGATGATGAATCCTCTTTTTGTTAACTTTATTTTTATTTGTGCATCTGTCGTTGTTGCCTACCGTGCCTTCACCAAATGGACCCTGCGGAAGACCAGCGCTGGCTGTCAAGCTAGCAACTTGCTGAGCTGGTTCCATTTCGTGACATAACCTGTGTTGTTTTAATTTATTTATTCTCTTATTTTTTGTATTGTCACGAATGAATGTTTGAGTTTGAGTTAATCTTTTAGAGATTTCAAATCGTCGGTAGTTGTAAGTTACAGGCGTTTAAATTTGGGAATGAGAAGTTTGACATTTCTATGAGGTGTCAATAACTACCGGAGGCATTTGAACGTTTACTGTGCTGTAAAGTTTGATTGATGGAATTCTCCATCTTCCGCATACGATCAGAGAATAGGAGATGGGCCATCCTTCGGGAATGACTTTGATTTATTACACAAATGTCAATAAATATCTAAATCTGTGAAGTTCTATTCATATTTTGCTTCTAAGACATTATAGAATGTGATACAATATCGTAATTTTAACTTGAGTGGGTTTGTCGTTTACTATTGTACCTATTGTTTGATAATACAAGAACTAAGTTTGATTTTTTTTCTAACAAGAAAATTGTAAGCAATCTTTTGATATACATTTTGACTTATAAAATGCCCTTACAATAGTTATTTACGATACAAGTGTAGAAAATAGGAAATTCGCCACTAGTGGTGATAAATTAAAACACGGCCGAAGGGAGTGTTTTAAATCGACACGAGTTGTGAATCCTATTCGCACGTGTATCGTACAACGTACATATGACTCTTTAAATTTTCAACATATGCACGGAAAGTGCTCATTTCCGCACTAGTGCGGGAAAGTAACACCATGTGTACTGTAATAGTTATTTACGATACAAGTGCAGAAAATAGGAAATTCGCAACGAGTGGCGATAAATTAAAACACGACCGAAGGGAGTGATTTAAATCGACACGAGTTGCGAATTACCTGTTCGCACGTGTATCGTACAACGTTTTACAGTACATATGGCTCTTTAAAGTTTCAACATATGCACGGAAAGTGCTCATTTCCGCACTAGTGCGGGAAAGTAACACCATGTGTACTGTAATAGTTATTTACGATACAAGTGCAGAAAATAGGAAATTCGCAACGAGTGGCGATAAATTAAAACACGACCGAAGGGAGTGATTTAAATCGACACGAGTTGCGAATTACCTGTTCGCACGTGTATCGTACAACGTTTTACAGTACATATGGCTCTTTAAAGTTTCAACATATGCACGGAAAGTGCTCATTTCCGCACTAGTGCGGGAAAGTAACACCATGTGTACTGTAAAATTACTTAAGGATGTGTTAAGATAAAAAACATAAGTATATAATTTACACTAAAAACCTCGCTTAAGTTTGACATTGAATAAGGGACAGTGACCATGATATGGCAAAAATACTACCCCATTTTTCAACAAAGTGTTTTCAAACAGAAGCACTAAAATCGCGAGTGCTTGAAGTGAATGATAGATCTTTGAAAAAACACAAGATTGATGTTATCCACAAGTACGGGAAAGAAAATAAATGGTGAAAATGGTTTAGTTATTTCATTTGTGTAGCCAAGATAATGACTCTTAAACCCCAAGTACGTATTAACAATTCAGTAATTTGAAATAACATTTTACAATTAATAAACCGTTAACATTCCTTTGTTTTTAAGTTAAATTTTACCTCTCGATGAAATTTTGACACCCAAACTCGTTCAACAATCGGACCAAATTACGTCCCAAAATTTGTTTTCTGTATTTACTTGATTTAAACATGAACTGAAATCAACTTTAGACGGTCGTGTTAAGGTTCGTTTTGCTTAACAGGGTGGGCTAAGGTCGGTGTCGATATCCAATTCCTTACAATGGCTAGTCTATTGTCCGTGGTATGTCAGCCTAGTTATCGTCTATTTAATAGTTCCGACATCGGGGTATAATCTTTGTGATGCCTGGGAGACTATTGTTTGTTGATACCACTCTTTGTTGACTGAACTATAGAATTGTGCAAATGGTTGGAAATGTTACAATAGGTATATTTGACACGTAGTTTTTTCACGTGTTATAGGAAATATACTATTGAGATTGGGTGTACCTTTCCCTGTTCATAATTTTTTAATGAAACTTCTCATGATTTGTGAGCATAGGCGACAAATAGTCACACGGCGGCACGCCTGGTGCAATTGAAAGTCTCGAGAATTCGAGTCCCGGTTATTTTATCTCGTGTCGAATGAAGCCGAATTTCACGAGTTTTGTGCAAGCACACGGCCACTGATGAAAGTCCTTTATATACCCATGTACTTCATAATAAAGTGTTCATTTCCCGACTTTCGTCTATATTATTTCACTCAATATCGAACCTTACTTCATGGCGACCTTGCCAGGGCTAATCGCTTCTCAGGCGGACTAGCCAGTCAGGCTGCACAGGGAACCTTACTTCATAGCGACCTTAACCAGGGCAGGCGGCTTCACGACAACCTGCCTTGCTATGGATAATATATGCATATATGCCTTGCGTAGGATTAGATGTGCCTATGGAGGAATGTGGGAGTAAGGTAATATGACTGAGATGGTATGAATGAAGCCGAACTTTACGAGTTTTCTCGAGTTCGAGAAGGCTCGAGCAGAAACCCTATTTAATACTAGGGACTAAATTTTTTGTCGCCTATGGTACGGATAATATATGTCTTGTGTAGGATTAGGTATGCATGTGGAGGCCTGTGAGAGTAAGGTAGTACGGCTGAGACGGTATGAAGGGACCGGATGCGGCAGGAAGGTCTCCCTTTACTAGGGGGATTTGCCACTGTAAACGCTTGATATGATTTCAGGTTAGTGTTTAAAATCATGCGATGTTCTGACTGGCGCATGCAGACATTAAGTCCGCTTCCCACCATCATTATTGAACCAAACGTTTACATTTTCACGCACATTCTGATTACTCGCTGAATATTTGATCCGAAGCCTCCAAAGGTTTATTTTTCAATTACGTACACGTCTATGTGACGGAACGCGGGCAATTTATTTTATTCTCCAACAATTCCTCAATCCCAAAAAGTCTTATTACACGAGCTACTTCACAGCACTTGTTACCCTGTGAAGATCTCAAACGAAGAAGCCGAAGGACGTAAATGCCGTGCGACGTCTATGCATATAGGACGTTTTATGAAGTTCTCGTTCAAATAAAAGGGGTTTTTAGTAACATTCGCGTGAAATGCCTTTGTGTGGATTCCTTTAATGTAGACTGGTTCGAACCGGTTCGTTGCTTGTTACGGTTTGATGTGGCTATAACATTGCCTTTAGTCCGGAAAAACTTGAAAAATTCTATTGAAAAACTGTACTGAATGCCTGTGCCGCCATTTTACATTTACTGAGAAAAAGGTTGAGGCAAAAATGCATAGTTGTTGTCATTTCGTACCTATTCTGGTACCAAATATCGTGGTTGAAAACCTGCCCTGTTTTTCAGAAGCCGAATGACACGGACATGAAAGAAAAGCAATATCCTATTCAATTAACATACTCGTATATACAGATATATTGCGAGTATCCTTCAAATACCTCACTGTCACTCTTCCCACCATTTTTATCGGATTTTCCACAATTCGGAGCTTCTGGACTCATACGTGACTCGACTAGCGAATAACGAATTAAATCCACGTCTGTTTTAGGATTCTGTCACGTTAATACGAGTATTACTGCTTGTGACGGGAAATCTCATTTTTGACATTATGGTTTTATTATGTATATTTTTGCACTGTATCTTTTTCCTTTCTCCTTGTAGGTGTAGAAGCCGATCTCCGGATTAGTAGCCCTTGCTCAAAGCCACTGGGTTACTAATTCGTAATGTATTAACCTATTATTTCCCCACGTACTTATGTAAGTACAATTTCAAATGAAGTTTCGTTCGAGTTTCCAAGTAACTTAGATAAAACACATAGATGAAACACGTAAATTTTGCGTTTTATAAATGAATTATTTTAGTTTAAATTAACTACTTTTAATATACTTATGTCAGCTTCAGCGTTGACTAAAGTTGCGATAGATCTCATTTATGAAAGGTGACAATAATCTCTATATTGTCACCAAATTACGGCGCCATCTTTTCCAAATACCCTTATGATTCCAGGAAATAATATTCATTATGTAACCTCATCTTGCTATGGATTCACCGGATATCCGTTTATACCCGGCCCGCCGGGAATGGCCGAGCCATAACCCGATCCAATTGAGAATTAGAATGCCCCAGCATCTTAAAGTAGACGATTGTCTGATAACGGTATCTTCGATATCCATAATTTAGTTTGCCATAAAACTAGTGTTTATAATAGAGAAAATAGTATTACTAATTTATTATATCTAGTCATACAGTCCCCCTCGAGTCGTCCCTGGCGCAAAGGTACCCATCACACTCGCCGCGTTACCACGTTGAATGGCGACGGACAACCTTTGCACCAGGCACGACCCTACGCGGGTGTCACCAACCCTTCCCCAATTCAACGTCTCACTTCCCTCACGAGGGTAATAGCCTCCGTCCCACCCAGTCGTCTCAAAGTTTTTTTTTTATTGTTGTCATGATTCGTTTTTTAATTGTCTTGTATATTAATTTCATAAATACGCTATGTTAAATTGTTAATGATTAAGATCAATTAATTATATAATATATAACACAATAGTGATGTTTTCTGGATAAAATAATAAACTTTGTATGCAACCCGTATGTCAGTTTAGGTTAGTTTTATAACTGTCATTTGTCTTTTTTAATACTAAGGACAAATGATGATTATGGCAAATAAAATTTGATTCTTTTCATGCTTTGATCATGATGTTAATCCACAGTTGGCAACACGTGACCAAAATTGTTGAATAACCCTATTATTAATGCGAATTGACATTTTTTTTTCAGGTAAGCATTTTGATGGTTCCTGTAATTTATAAAGGGTAAGATTATGTATTACAGAAAAAAGTTCATTCATCCTTAATAATTAACGGGGTTTAAGCATAATCGTCACGTTAGCCAATGTACAGTAAGGAAAATATATTCACGTACCTTTTTCGCTCTTCTACCTATGACAATAAGGCATAAAAAGGTACGTGAATAAATTTCCCTTACTGTACATAAAGAAACAAGCGGGGTCCAGTAATTAAACAAATTTGTATGCATAATATCAAAGCAAAAGCATCATTAACGAGCAGGTTTACTACTTAACGTTCTAACACCCCCATTTTCGACTTGCAATGACCCAAATACAGCTTCATATCCGGGTACAAGCCATCCAAGCCTAACCCGGACATAGCTGAAATTAAACCCCCAACTTTAAGATTAATTGCCCATCCGAGAGTTCTCAACTACATTTCACAAAGCTGTACGTATGTTCACTAGAATAACCAGTATCCACTCTGAACGGCGACACACATACTGTCCATATATGTAAAGGTCAAATGATACTAGTAGTGAGATCGCAAACGACTAGGAAGTGTTTTATGAATAGCTATCTCGTGTAAGGCAGCTGTTAGACGATCAGCGAGAAACGAGTAAAGCTAGAAACTAGACTCTCTCTCTAGAGTGAGAGACAGTTTTTTCGGACTATCTAAGCGAAACTAAGCGAGTAAGCGAGTGTGACGGACAATTAGTCAAACTACTCGCTCAGGTCGGCCAAGACATACATTAGATATATATTTATATTAACTATATCGTCGTCTCGTACCATCACACAAGCCTCTCGGCGACAGTTCTGACCGCCAAGCGAGAATCGCAGAGCGATGATAGATAGATAGCCTTGTCAGTTTGAACAATCAGCGATCAATTTTTTATACATGTATCTCTTATATTTCCACGCAGTGTACCTACATCTATTTGGGTCATACATATATTTAGGTTCCAATCTTTCCTGTAAAGGTCGCGGGAGTTCGCTGGATGCGGGTGGTGCAGGACCGGTCAATTTGGCACTCTCTAGGGGAGGCCTATGTCCAGCAGTGGACGTTTTTCGGCTGATATGATGATGATGGATTGCATCATTATTTTAAGGGCTATATGAAGTCAAATTTTTGGTTGAACTTTTAATGGGCATTAAATGTCGTCTCCGCTTATACAGAGTTGTTGGAAATGAATGTATTCTTGATAAGGGGTTATAGGGGAGGTAAAATGCAACATTTTTGAGTACATAATGCATTATGCAAAATGAACTATTTTCGAGATAATTCACTCAAAAAAAACATTGAAAATGTTGGCTAAATTAATTTTATAAAAAAAAAAAAACTAATGTTTGTATTCTTATTTTGTCTTTAGACTTACTTACAAGACAAAATAATTATTTAATTAACGATTTTAAAACAACATTTACTCGGACGCAAAAAAAGTAAGGTGCAAAATTTGGTTTAAAAAGAGGTATTAATAAAATGATAAAAATCGTATGACACTTGGCTGGTGGATTATTTAAATAACACCTTCTATGCAGTTATTCAGCTTTCCATAAAAGTTCAATAATTACCAATTACGTACCGTGTCCTCACTGGATGGACCCAACGGAAGACCAGCGCTGGCTGCAAAGCCAGCATCACGCTGAGTTGGGCCCATTTCGTGACACGGCACAGATTCACTTTTTTCTTGTGACTTTGTCTTGTAATAATGTTGTGTTGTGTTACAAATTAATGTTTGATTCTGATTCAATTAAAAAAATATTGCACCAAAGAGAACTTGAACGTTTCTTGAGCGACAAAATAGTAGATGACAAGCCACTGGTCGCTTCCACGTCGGCGATGGGACAGGAGCCTAATGAAGCTGGTTGTGCCCAGTCGGTTCGGTTACGAGAAACTAAGATTCAGGATAGACTAAGTTATGATAGCCATGCAACAACTATCGGTTTACTATGTCAGTAAAATGATGAAAGTTTTACGGGGATTATTTCAATTAATAGGAACGCGTGTGACTACAGAAAACAAGTGGGTTGCCGACCCTTTCTAGATTTGAGAATTCGTTGAGTTCATAGCTAGTGACAAATGTAGGTCCCTCATCCTCTGAAGTATGCCATTTTACTAACACAAATGTTGACCCAGTTTTGTGCACCTAACGCTCCCTTTTATTGTTCTGCATAAAATACATTCCCTCGATTAAACATTTTGTTCAATGATCTCGTTCTTTGAAGTAAACAACATCGCGAAGCCAATAAATCTTAAGATAAGAAGGAAAATTCCACAGTTATGAAAATTAAGCCAAGTTTAAAATTAACCAAGTCCCATAACTCAGATGAGGAAGCTCGTTTGAGGTCCGCTAACGATGAGCTAATTACTGAGGTACGGTTGGAATCGCGATCTCAGTTTAATTTAGCGTTTATTTATCTTTAATATTAATTGCTGGATGTTATTAACATTGGTATACAAAGCGATACTGCGATTCGGATAATGGTACGGTAAAATTTCGTTATCAACAAATCATCATTTCGTTATCATTAGGTATAACCACATCAGGCACACATAGGGCACATCTTTTCGTCCAATATTCCGCAGTGTCTCAAGACGAGAGTCTTTGACCAGTGTGTGTTGCCAGTGATGACGTATGGCACGGAAACGTGGTCGCTTACTATGGGCCTCATAAGAAGGCTCAAAGTCACCCAAAGGGCAATGGAGAGGGCTATGCTGGGAGTATCTCTGCGTGATCGCATCAGAAATGAGGCTATCCGCAACAGAACCAAGATAACCGATATAGCCCTCCGAATCGCTAGACTTAAGTGGCAGTGGGCGGGGCATATTGCACGTAGAACCGATGGCCATTGGGGCGGAAAGGTTCTCGAGTGGCGACCACGTACCGGAAGGCGCAGCTCAATTCACATCTAAATGCAGTTTTTTCAGGCATCAATCAGTATATTACAATACGATCTGGCTGCAGAAGATCTTAGAGCCTCATTTACTCCCCTTGTAGTCTCCTGTGATGGCATTGTCGGAATAGAATATGAATCCTTTATAAAGAAAACATCTCTAAAGCTATGCGAAAAATAGTCAATATAATAATAAGCTGGATCAAAGTAAATATACAAATGGCAATCATCAGAGCGGTCTCTATGAGAATTAGAGGAACGAGAAGAAGAATAGAAAGATTTGGATGCGAAGACGGCTGCGGAATACCCATCAAAGAACATTAAATTCCCCCTATGATAGTATTTTATATTTATACTGTATTATTTAACGTAATAAATTTATTTGATATGTATATATAATACAACTGGTATCCAAAACAAAAGAGAATTGGTTTTAAAATAACAGATTTGTTACATAGCCAATTTATATTTCAATCTAGTACATATCGTTTTATGTAACAAGCACTCAACGGGTTAACGGTAAACGTTTTAGTACTCGAATAACAACGAACAAGATGGGGTTGCAATTGAACATCTAGCAACAGTAAAATCGAATACTAGTTAAGTCGTACTGTTCCCCAGACAGACATTGTTTCACACTTTGTAAGCTCTAGGGAATAAAACGAGAAATCAAATAGACATTTCATGAAACCGACAATAAAATGTTCGTTTAACTAAACAAAGATCCAGGGTTAGCGAAAACTTTTAAAATGCATCAGAATAAAACATACAGTAGACACAATACCGGAACAACCCTAACAAAAAACGATGCTATTCTATTTGCTCTGCTGTCTACGAATCCAATATCTCCAATCCATTCAAACATACACCGTATTCACCAATGTTGAGGTTTACATTTGAATAGCAGCCGTTGTTGGAATTGTGGATCCCAGAAGCTGCCTTTCACTGCCAGTTTGCTTCCATTTTTGTGTGCGCAAAGGATTTTGCACTTTGTTAGAGAGCCTGAGGGTGTATTTCTGGTTTGCTGAACGCTCGGGAATCAATATGGTAAAGAGGATTGCCGACGCAGCGGCCAGCGGAGTGCAAATATTTCATGCAGGTCATAACGAATGTACAGAGTCCAGACGAAAAAGGGTTTAGAAAAATATTGCTTTGAAAAAACATTTACCTTTTCCCTTTCGACCAATAATGGATAGTTTATTGGCATTACTGTCAGTTTTATAACCTGTTTTTTTTACCGTTGTGTTAACCAAAGTCAATGATGTAATATAAAAAGAGGTAGATAGGTTATAAGCGCTCCGAAAGTGGCACACTAAAATTGTGTCATTTCACACAACTTGCCTCAGTTTCGAGTCGTCAATGGGTACGTTAGTAGGGTGCCGTTCAGTTGCTATACAAACAAAATGCATAATTTCAATTAGCATACGTCCGGAAATAATAACAAACTATTATCATAATAATAAAATAAATAATCCTAATGGTCATAATATTTAAAAAAAACCGGACAAGTGCGAGCTCAACTCGCGTGGTGAGGGTTTCGTAAAATATTGAGAATTTTCCCGTTACTTTGAATACTCAAACTTCTTATAGATTTTCCTGTAATCTTTAAGCAAGGAACAATTTTCCATATTTTTTTCCGGATTTTAAGCCTAGTAGTTTCTGAGATAAGGGGGGGGGGTGGTCAAAATTCGTATTTTTTCCTAAATAACTTCAAATCTGTTCTAGCTAAAATTAAAAAAAAAAACATCTAAGATGCTTACAATTACCCCCTTTTTATTTGATATGTCACACAATACAGTTTGCGAAACTTTTTTTAAAATTTTCCAGTTTACCCCCCAAAAGTGGCCCCCTTGTTCAGAATTCATTAATTTACTTTACGCGTCCATCTTTGGGTCACCAATTTACATATGTGTACTAAATTTCAACTCAATCTGTCCAGTAGTTTCGGAGAAAATCGGCTGTGACAGACGGACAGACAGACAACCGAGTGATCCTATAAGGGTTCCATTTTTTTCCTTTTGAGGTATCGGAACCCTAATAACATAAATCTCATTTATCACCAACGCATTTTCTATAACGTTCATGTGAACTAATTTCTTTTGGTATAACATACATTCAGTATAATGATTAAAATTCATAACAATATTTGGAATAATGATCAGGTATTCCAGATCATTTACTTACGTGATTTGTATCACTGCGCAAAATAAAAAAACACTGATATAGGAAATATTATTGCCAAAAACCGAATCAGAGCACCCCACTTCCTAGTGGTCTTGTCTGTCCTACCCCTAGAGTACATATGAAAATTGTCGGAGTTTCTGGCGGGATCCCGAGCGGAGGGCAGAAAATTATATAGTTCCAGAAACATGTAATAAAAACGTATGTACCTACCTACTTCATATCCTGCCTGACATGTAAAATAATGTGTTTTACCAATAAAATTCTGATTCTAATTCTGAAACGATAAGTCCTTTATAAAAACGTATATGATGGCCATGAAATATTATACAGATTGGCCATTATAGCGTTCGTTTATCATACAATTGAAAATTATGAATGTAACGTTTCGCCCTTGGGCCTGAGGATAAGTAAATAAAACCACTATTTAGGCTTTCAGCTTAGGTGCGCACAGTTACGACCTGACTCGGCCGTCGCTCGATGATAAGTGTCATGCTCGGTCAGTCGGGACGGCTACCCTCGCTCTTATTTATTTGTAGTGCAGGTCACTACAATGAACACTGATAATTATGATCGAGGATAATATACAAATAGTTGTTACAAGGTTACCAGAAGCGCAGGGAAGCTCAAAACAACTTTTTACAGGCTAGTAAAAGCGAAAAAGTCGTTCTTGGGAAATTGTATAAAATTCTACAATAAAATTCCAAAACACATTACCGAACTTACCGACTCTAAATTCAAATCTGTCGTAAAACGGACACTTATTTCAAAAGCATATTATAAGATAAACGACTACATCATGGATAGGGATATTTGGCAGCGATAAAATCCGGCACTAGAAATCTGTCGTAAAATAAATAGGCTTTCTACTGTAGCAATGTAATTTTAAAATTTTATAATACCCTGATACTGAAATGATATATTGTATACTGTTTTGAAAAAATGACACCTCGCCGAGTTTTTTACGCCGGTTCTTCTCGAGGCAGAGGTTTACTTTCCGAACCGGTGGTAGTTTATCGACATTCATAGGTGCATGTAATATGCCTAAATTGAAGAATAAATCACTTTGACTTTGACTTATTCATTTTGTTCTTATGCAATTTAACCACTTATACAACCTGAAATGACGCAATTTGTTGTTATGCAAAATGAAAATATGAAAGAAAGGGTAAAATAAGACCTTATTGGGATTAGAGCTGTTTCCTAACGATGTTTTCCATCACCGAAAAGCTAACGGTAAATATTCTCACAAACTCATTGGTACGAGCCGGGATTCGAACCCACGACCGCCGCTTGACAGCCGCATGCCTGAACCACTAGACTACCGTAACTGACATCGACGTAGTGAGTAAACACTCATAATCATAATCATATTTTATTAATAATAATTCACATTACATGTCAAAATTTGAATATGAAAACAAATTAAGTACTTAACAGTAGTAAAAACATTGTTAATCAGTACTTAAGTCGTACTTACACTGCAAATTCAGTGAAGCTATAAAAGGTATGCTCGATAAGCCATCGTTTCAGCCTCGACTTAAAACGGTGCTTCTATGATATGAGCCGGCAGTCGGTTGTACACCGTCGGGCCGATGACGTGGGTAAGTTTGGTAGTTTTCGCCATGCCCACTAGCTTATTAGAGTTTCGCAAGTTTCGACCATGGATCTCTGCTCCACTCGAATATTCTTCCAGGTGACTGCGTATATATGTGGCCAACTGGAATATAACCACGGACTGCAGGGTAAGCATCCCAAGGGATTTAAAGTGGGGCCGTGCGGAAGTTCTCTGGTCCACCTGTACAATGGCTTTTTCTTGCATGCGGAAGACTCGCTCCCATTCGGCAGCGCGGCCCCATATTTAGAGCAACCTTCTGAACCGGGGAAGACATCCACTTTACAGAAGACCGCAGATATTATAAGTATTATAATGTGCACCCCTAGACCTTATAAGGAACCTACGTGTCTTTGGAATCTCTAGAACCAGCGGTTTGGGCTGTGCGTTGATGTCAGTCAACGGAACGGGACAATGAGTCACACTTTTTCGTGCGTGCAGCCGGTGTTCATCGATTTATAAGACGCTATCACATCAAAACTGACATTTCATAATAATTTAGTAATCGACCAGTGGGATTAAATTATAACTAGTTGCAATTATGCTCTGCTAATGACTTTTAAAGTAGTCCAGAAATCAAGGATCAGAGAAAAATACGCTTCACATTGTAAAGTAATTAAAAAACTTTGACTTTCAACTGGACGAGAGCTCAAAGTGAAGAAGCACCAGAAAAACACAAACAAGAAAAAAAATAAGTTTAAGACTGGCTGCTTTGAAAATAATTAATTACAGCTAGTGATTATACATACAAATATCTGAAGTTATGCACTTTCTCTATCTTAAGTTTGCTGAGAAAAGATTTTAAATATTGTTTTGAAAAAAAATAGTTAGGACTTCATCATCATCATCATAATCGATAGGTGCCGGGCCCTACCAGTTAAGATGAGATGGGATAAGGAAACATTTGTACGGAACGCTCGGTGCGTGAGTCAGACTCACACTTGGCTGTTTTTGTTTGTTAGTAGTACTTATTTTTCGGGAGTTTTTGCCGTCCCCTACAATGCGCTGATGAACGTCGCAGTACTTTCAATATTTTATTTTACATTTAAAATAGTCAAATTTATATTCCATGTTAATGTTTTTTGAATTTGCATAAAATGGGCTTTCAAACAGTGTTTTTTATAAACCAAGTTTCATACAAAAAATATGAAAATATGAGGGTTTGTTTGCATTTCGTTACTACTAAAAAAAAATATTATTTTAAGTCTTGTGTCATATTTTGCTACGGAACCCTAAAAAACTGGTATGGGGAATGAATTGGTCATCATCTAGTTACCTGATAATTATACCAAACTTGACACAAATGTCCAAACTAATCCGCCAGAATTTTTTTTCTGAGCGCCGGGGGTCTTAATTTTGACGTAACGGATATATTATCAATTAAATAGTTACCTAGAGGCAAAATCCAACAAAAAATCAGACATAAAAAAAAAATTAGCTCCTAAAAAGTCCGGATAAATATTAATATTTTTTTTATCTTTATTTAGGTTCATTTACATTTGCTTTAAAATATTCAATATATATATAATAAAACCGGCCAAGTGCGTGTCGGACCACGCAAAACGAAGGGTTCCGTGCCTATTAAAAAGGTCGTATCGTCACAGAAATTTTACAGCACTTACGTCCTTTTCTTTGAGGAAGGCAGTTTTTCAGCAATATCTCGAAAACCTCTGAACCGATCTTGTTCAAAACAATTTTCGGTGAATGAAATTAATAAGCCCTATGTCCATGAATTTTTCCATATTTTTAAAATACACCGTTCAAAAATTAAAGGGGGGGGGGACAGAATTTTAGTGACTTTCGGGGCGATTATCTCCGACCCTATTCACTTAATCCAAAAAAAATGCTAAGTAACCTTATATTTATTTTGAAAGGCCTATCGATTGATGTGCCACACGGGGGGTCACAATGAAAAAAAAACCGCAATCTTGTTCGGAATATTGTTGAAGTTTGAAAGAAGGTAAATTGAGTGATTGCCTTGACCCGAGAATAAGCTCGTAATAATAACGGACGAGAATCGAATACTTTTTCTGCTTCGTTTTTGGTAATATTTCTTGGATCGTAATAACTGGTGTCGTCAGTTACTTATTAGTATTTGTACGAAAACAGTACAGATCATTTTTTTTCGTAATTTAAAAGCTTCGATCTGCTCGGGACTCCTATTGCTGGGCATCTGAAGCTACATATAACGAACCCGACCTTCCTACTGTTTCGCGATCGCAACGGGTTTCCTACAGGGAAAAATATCTTCGATCGCAACTGGTTTCAAACGAAGTATTCGATCGTAACTGATTACGAACCTGCGGTTGCGTACGCGGCCGGAGGAGCTCTGACTTTATTGATCAGCCCCACTTTTACTTAGAAAACATTTCACATTCAAGCCGTTTACAATCGATTTATACTAATTCCAGTGGTAACCCTCTCTTTACACCCGTCCCTAATCGAAAACCAAAGACATTTGTGTAAGTAGACGGTGCGATTTGTGTAAAAGCCCAGCTTGCCCAGCTTCCGAGGGTCGTGTAGTCCTTAATGTGTTAAAGTAGAAATCGGTGTGTTAACCGATTGTCTAAGCTTTTATTAATGAATTATGTATGTTGTCGGTGAACATTTAATCTAGGGAGATAAAATAAGAAATTACGCTCAGAAAAATATGCTAGAGGTTTTATAGGCATGATAGGAGGAAGTAGGGAAAATTTGAGTCATTTGGTAGCGCAGAACCCGTAGCATTGAAGTTAAATTTCTAAATTCTAAAAATTGACTATGTGTAATTTTTAGTGCAATTGTATGTTGAAAAATATATTAATCTAAATCTATGTAGATCGTATCATCATCATCATCATATCAGCCAAAAGACGTCCACTAGTGGACATAGGCCTCCCCCAAAGAGTGCAACAATGACCGTATATCTATGTAGATAAAATTAGAAATTATACTTAGAGAAATAACGGATGTTAGAACATATATTTATTAACTTCAATAATAATTTGACGTTCGAAATAATCTAGAGCTTCATTTTTAAGCATTCTCGCATCGTATTCATAGTTAATTACGCACGAATCAAGCGAAGTACGAATATAGTGCGAATTGAAGAATACAAATTGACCACCAATTCGATTCGACCATTTAATCAGTTTTATTTATAGTGATGCTTTGGTACCCGAAGTAACGGATTTATGGCTGCGTCTGAAACTTCCCTAAAACCGTTCCCATGTATCTACAATCTCCAAGATCGGCCGGGCATAATTCGCACCAACGCCGTGTTATTTACAACGCTTAACCTCATTTTACATCAAGCAAACCAGCGTGAGTTAGACCTCCAATTTGCAAATTAATAATAAAATAAGGACATTGCAAATTGAACAAACACCTGTTCCAAATGGGTATGAAACAAAGGAGACAGAGGAGACAGCAATGCACATTCTCTGCTCCTGCGGACCCACTCATGCAAAAAAGAAGTACCTACCTAGGGCGGAACATCATGCACCCAGAAGAGGTACAACATATCAGCATGTCGTGTCTTGCGTGGGGAGGCTGACTGTCCCGAACTGGTGGAGCGTCTTGTGAGACTGATTGTCCCGGATGTCCCTCGGATAGCCCTCAGAGCACGGCGACGCGAGCTGTTGGCGGTGCCGCCGGCGCGCACTGTGTCGTGCAGAAACTCCCCTCTGCCTCGCGCTCTCGCCCAGCTGAATGCGCTGCTGGCATCGACACCGGAATGCGACTTGTTTGCGTGGCGATGGGCGGCTGTGTCTAGTGAATGCTTGAGATTTTGTGAGGCGATGGATGATAGGTGCTCCACTGTTCCTATTTAATTTATTTGTTACTTGTTATTGTTTTATGTATATTTTAAATTGTTAGTCTAAGTTTCGTGATGCATTGGTGTACACTGTAATGTCATGTAAACGTCCTTATCAATAAATAAATAAATAAATAAAAATAAATCACCGCCCAAAGAATCTGGAATTTCCTGGAGGCAACGGGCCTTAATGGTGAACTATAAACAAAAAAAGGGCTGCAACAATAGATCACTCGCTGGTCGAAGCGGCACATTAAAGGCCCACAAATCAACAATAATGAATAAAAATAGACCTCCAATCACCCGCCACTCCCGCGAATCCAAACGTTAATATGATGACAGTAACTGTGTATAACTGGGTTAACCAATCAATTGAAGGCTTTTAAGTTCATTACAGACTGTGAAAACATTTAGGAGAGAGACAACATCTCTAATGGCTTTACAAGCTGATATACGAGAGCCGCATACACAACCGAGTATGGCAAGTGAAACTCGCTTAAGGAGGACAGGTGCTAATGCTTGTGTCTCTTGGCTCAATTCGCGAGAATTCAAAACCTAGAGATGTAATGATTGCAATTTAATCACTTATCGCTGTGGATAAAGACATTCGCCACGTTCTGACAAGTTGTGCGTGCGAGAGTGACTTATCCACATTGATATTTAAGTGATTAAATGGCAACCAGGTTACGCGCAGGCTGCGTCGCGAATTTGACGCCCTTTTTCGGTATCTACGTTTATAATAATTATACATTACTAGATTGTTGCTGTTCCTTACTTTAGTGCGCTCTCAGGTGGCTTGCATAGGTATCCGATCTTTCTTATAAATGTACAAGCGCATTTTGAGGAGGTTAACACCACGCCAAAGTTGTAAGGGATGGCTGCTAGTGAACGTAGATTTGCCAGACGTCAGGATTTGTCCTGACATGTCATGATTTTTGACCCTTTGCCAGGATTGCGGCTGGATTTTAGAAATGATCTCAATACATAAATAAAAAAATAAAGAATTAAATGATACAAATCTGTTACAAGCAATGTCAGGATTTGGGTGATTCATTTTTCCATATTCCATACCCTAGATGAACAAGACTTCAGCTCGTTACGGCGGTTCGTTTCAAAAGCACACGTCAAGATATACTAGGGGTGAGTGGTGAAGCGGCGTCGACGATGTGAAACAAGTTGTGAATAGCACTCGGTTACACCCGGGTATTACCGGCTCCTATCTCGGTATAAATCATGGCGACCTCGTCAGGGTTATCCGGAGTTTTAGATAGAATCCGGTTTTTGTTTTGGCTTTTTATGAGTTCGGTGAGTAGGAGGTTTTATGAGTTTAGTAGAAAGTTGGGGTAATTTAAGCAATTTGGTAGCACAGCCGTAGCATGGAAGATCAACGAGTTTCGATAAGAATACTCTTTTGGGGCGCAATTCGATTTTGCGTTTTGATAGCGCTTGATATCATACATCTTATGAAATTACTGGTCTACATTGGGTAATAGCCATTAAGGGGTTGGTTGATTAAAATCGACAGCAATTGTAAGTTACGTTCGTTACGTCTGTACCCCCCCCCCCCTCCCCCACCCCTAATTAAATGAAACAGACGCTGCCGATCGCACCGCGACTTGGCACCATATTGTGTCATAGAAGCACGACCTTCACCGATCTATTTAATGAAAGAAAGAAAGAAAGAAAAACCATTTATTCATGACAGATAAATAAGTAAAATTAATATTAAACAAAATTAACACAAATATCACGAAAAGGTCTCGCCTCAGCATAATGCCGACTCCAGAGCCGGCGCTGATCTTCCGTCGAGACCCGAATGAGAATGAATGAAAAGTACTCTAATATAAAATTTTGTGCATGGAAAAAAAATCGCCAGTGGATTGACTCAAAAAATCCTGGCCAGAATAAATACAAAATATAATTTTTACTCAATAGTTTTACTGTACTAAAATCGAAAATATGAAGCCAAAAATAAGATGAGTGTACAAGTTGTTTTTTATTATATTCCAATTACTACTTGCTTACTAAACATTTATCTCTTCAAACTGTTACGTTTGATGGCGCTAATAGTTAGGCCAGGAAAGTAAGTTTCTATCAAAAATTTCATTTTTGATACAAGCTTTTAGTGCTGACTGTACTTTTGTGTATACCATCATCAACTACTCATTGAGGCGATTCTAACGAGCCCAATACAACGGGGTTACGTTTGTAAATACTGAATTCCCATGGCCACCTTCTATCTCCCTCATCAGAGCAGCTCGATGATACCATAATATTAAATCGTTATCCTATACTACTACCCAAAATTTCAGCTCAATCGGATAACGGCGAGTGACTGAAAAATGGATTGCAAATTTTGACGGACAACTTACATACTTACTTACTTTACATACGAACAGGTCAAGTTAATATAAAGCTTGTAAAAATAAACTACCCAGCGTTTGTATATTCTATAGGTTTCATACTTTCGATAAGTGTATGTTTGTTAACCAATTGACCGCAATGTTTAAGAAAAAAAGCCAAACTCAGTTTTTTTTTATCAAAATTCAAAGTCTGGCCATGAGTTTTTTTAGCCAACCCATTGGCGTAATATTTATTAATGTTTTTTTTATTGATAATTCGATGATTTTTATCCATTAAACAGCTGGGTAAAGGTCGTGCCTCTGTTTCAATCTTAGGCTATATATTAAATTAATGTACAATAGACACATGCATAACTAGTAACCCTGAACAAATCAGAAACTATAAACCAACAAAGATATCAACGCAATATCCTCTTGACAATATTTACAAGTGCAAAGCTAGCATCTGAAATACAGTCAAATACATTTTCCTCTCCTTACCCAAAACAGTACATACGAATCTCATGTCACTTACGTCTTTATATATTTGAGCAGTACCAATGCATCGTTTACAGGAATCTGCATCTTATCTATTGGACGCCACGATTCAATTTGACTTCCAGGCTTGATCAAATAAGGTGCGGTTAGGTCCGAAAACAAGATTCAATTCTGTGGAGATTCGGGCAATTTGAATTTTCTTCGATTTTTATTTCGTCTGGAGACGTTATTTCACGGAGCGAGATCATTCTGAGGGTGTATGTAAGGCGTACATTTTGGATTTCAGGTTTATTTTCGACATTCTTAAAACTGTACAGTTTAAAGATAGTTGGCGCGGCCCGTTGTATATCCAAACGCACTAACGCGCCATCCTAATAAACATTTTTTGTTGCTGAAAAAATAACCTTAAAATTACTTACCTTGAGGAAACCTGCGAGGAAATTCAAAGGTGTATGTGAAGTCCCCAACCCGCACTAGGCCAGCGTGGGGACTACTACCCGTTCCCTCTTATCCATGAGAGGAGGCCTGTGCCCAGCAGTGGAACGTGTATATTCCAACCGCATTGTGAAACCTGTACGTAGCAAGCCTTATTCTATTTTTCAAGTTTACCATACCAAACTGGCCAGTATTCTGCGACACATAACAGGCTGTCAGCAGCTGGAGCAGACAGACACATTCTGCTCACAGACGTGTAACTAAATAGATTTCGCAAACATGTAGCACGGACGGAACTAAACATTTTGCGTGCCAAAGCTTCTAGTGATCACTTTGCACGCATTCAATTCTACTTTTTTTGCCAATTGATGAAAATTTTCTTTCGAATGTAATAGAAAAATAATTTTAGTGTGTATTTTAGGCGGCTAGGGGCGATTTAAGTTAGGTTTATAGTTAGTTAATATGTTATAAATTGTATATGTTTATTAGGTATTTATTTTATTATTAATTCCGTAACATCTTTGTTCAATATGTGTGTCCTGTGTGTTTGTGAATAAATATTTATACTCTTGTCATTGACTCAAATTTAAGTGGATATCATTTAAATGAAGCGGTAAAATGCTCTGAGAATCGGTTCACACGTATTATGTGCTGTTTCCCATCACTAAAGTACCTTTTAAGGAAGTTTAAAATAATATGTTCTTCTGGGAACGCCATTAGGCATTTGTCTATGCTTGGTACGAATAACAGCTGCTATCTCAATACCTTTTGACATAGACATAGAAAATCTTTATTCAACATCACATGTTAAACATCATCATCATCATCATCATTATCATATCAGCCCAAAGACGTCCACTGCTGAACATAGGCCTCCCCCAAAGAGTGCCACAATGACCGGTCCTGCGCCACCCGCATCCAGCGGACTCCAGCGACCTTTACCAGGTCATCAGTCCACCTTGTGGGGGGCCTGCCCACGCTGCGCCTTCCGGTACGTGGTCGCCACTCAAGAACCTTTCCGCCCCAACGGCCATCGGTTCTACGTGCAATGTGCCCCGCCCACTGCCACTTAAGTTTAGCGATTCGGAGGGCTATATCGGTTACCTTGGTTCTGCTGCGGATAGCCTCATTTCTGATGCGATCACGCAGAGATACTCCCAGCATAGCCCTCTCCATTGCCCTTTGGGAGACTTTGAGCCTTCTTATGAGGCCCATAGTAAGCGACCACGTTTCCGTGCCATATGTCATCACTGGCAACACACACTGGTCAAAGACTCTCGTCTTGAGACACTGCGGAATATTGGACGAAAAGATGTGCCGTAGCTTCCCGAATGCTGCCCAGCCGAGTCGGATTCGACGATTGACCTCTTTCTCGAAGTTGGACCTACCTAACTGGACAGTCTGTCCTAGGTATATATACTCGTCTACAACTTAGCGTAAAGTGTCCGATTGAAATGGGAGTTGGTACTACATGGACGTTTGACATGACCTTCGTCTTATCCATGTTCATCCTTAGACCAACTCGCTCGGAGGCTTTACTGAGGTCATCGAGCATAGTACTCAAGTCCTCCATGGTCTCAGCCAAGACTACTATATCATCAGCAAACCGAAGGTGAGTGATGTACTCGCCGTTGATGTTGATGCCTAGCCTTCTCAAGTCCAGAGTCTTGAAAACGTCCTCCAGTGCAGCGGTGAACAGTTTTGGGGAAATAACATCCCCTTGCCTGATGTTAAACATACAGTGTACAAATAGACTTAAAACCTATACAACAGTACCCTAGGTCGTTTTCGTAAAACTAGTGCCTATGCCAAATCTTGGTATTAGGCGTCAAAGCGGACCCCGGGCACAACCGGGAATAATGACAGGAGGATGATGATTACACACCAAGTATTGATGAAAACAGTTCCAAAAAAATATCTGCTCATGCGAAATTTATTTATACATCTGTGGCTAGTACCCTGTATTTGCATCTGTATCTCGCCTGTCCGACGCCAAGATTCAATTTGCGTTGCAGCACCGTTGATGCAATGAGGTTTGAAGTTGGATTCCAATGACGGCAATAAGGCAGTTTGACTTTTATCGATTCTGTTTCTTGTGGTCTGTGTGATCTATACTAATATTATCTATATCTATAAAAAGTAGAGTATGTGAGATTGTGAGTTTGTATGTAGAAACGATGCGCTTCTCTAGACTGCCTTGCCAACCTCGAGAAGGTCGACGGGTGAAGAGAGCATACTTGGGCCGACCGCCTGGAGGGCCTGTCGGTTGCCCCAAATATAGCTGGAAAGATGTGGTGTAAGCGGATATGCGCGAACGCAAAGCTGCTGGCGCTAGCTGGCAAGACATTGCGCAGGAGCGAGCAAAGTGGCTTGCTCTTGGTAGGCCAAAACTCATTTTGGGTTGTCGTGCCAGCCCAGTCTTCGTGCAAAATGTCATCCAAATCGGTTGAGCCGTTTAAGCGTGATTAAGTAACAAAGATCCAAACATCTAAATATCCATCAAAACTTTCGCATTAGTAGGATAGAAATGTGGGTACACTTATATTCGACTACCTACCGATATGTTGCATATACAACAGTAGGTAAGGTAGTAGATTGACCCAAATACATTTCCCAAATATTATGAGATACCTCGTTATGTATTCTGTCAACCACATTTGCACCCAACTTCACTAAACTCAGCTAAGTTGCCTTTAACCAAGGATCTAATTTACACTTTACCGAAACAAAATTTACGACCAACTTCCGAACTATTCCACAAGACGGTATATGTACTTTATATAGTACTAAATTGTATTTCTGGCCCTTCCTGTTGTCTATAAATAGGACAATACCGCGCCTCGGGCTTTGGGTTGTTTTCGTACTACAGACACTAGTAATAAGTATCCATTTAACTTAACCCGAACCTTAATAAATCTCGCCGCCTCATTACGTTCTGACCGATCGCATTGTCTGACGTCCATTGCTCGTTTGTTACTATTCATTCCAGTTATTTACGAGGATAGCGAGCGGTGAAATGGGTTTCAATATTACTCGTAATTGTAACGTGAAAATTGAATTATTTTGATGTATTAGATCCGAAATGGGGCAGCCATTCTAATTAAGCTACTAAAACACTTAAACAGGGCCCTAAAGTTAAAGGACTGCAGGTTCGATATATCAAAGTAATCAGATCTACTACCTATTCAAAGTGTGTTGAAGTAAAATAATAGTACCTACATTACTATAGAGGCCGGGAAACGAAGGGTTGCAGGCCAAGTAGATATAGACTGCCGACCGCAGCGAGACCGGATAGGGATACGAAGCCGGCAACCCTGTTTCTCGCCGAGATTTGTATAGTGCTTTTCTCAAACTTTCAATGAAATAAAAAAAAAACCGGACAAGTACGAGTTCAACTCGCGTGGTGAGGGTTCCGTAAAATTGCTATGGTCTAAGCATCAGGCGCGCCATACAAAATACACAAAAATATTGAGAATTTTCCCGTTACCTACTTTGAATACTCAAACTTCTTATAGGTTTTCCTGTAATCTTTAGGCAAGGAACTATTTTCCATATTTTTTTCAGAATTTTAAGCCTAGTAGTTTTGGAGATAAAGAGGGAAAGGTCAATTTTCGTCTTTTTTCCTAAATTACTTCGAATCTGTTTTTGCTAAAATTATTTAAAAAAAAAACTGAGATGCTTACAACAACCTCTGTCATTTGATAATGTCACACAATACAGTTTGCGAACCTTTTTTTTTACTTTTCCAGTTTACCCTCCAAAAGTGGCCCCCTTGTTCAGAATTCATTAATTTACTTTACGCGTCCATCTTTGAATCACCAATTTACATATGTTTACCAAATTTCAACTTAATCGGTCCAGTAGTTTCGGAGCAAATGGGCTGTGACAGACGGACAGACAGACAACCGAGTGATCCTATGAGGGTTCCGTTTTTTTTCCTTTTGAGATACGGAACTCTAATAAAAGTAGTCAAGTTGTTGTATTCGTAGGTTAACACAACTAATAGTACCTACATTCAATTTACGCGCCAAACTTTTTTGGTTAACCTGTTTGAAGTAACCTTTTACCAGTTGACATTTAAGTTCTAAGTTTTTTTGATGGTTGACTTTGTGTGACGCCAAGACGTTGTGTCACAATTTGACGTTTAAAACAAAAGAACGTTGCTTTTCAGGCCTAGTTGTGTAAGGCTGTATGAAATTCCTTTACATATCATCTTCACTCATCGCACCGGATACGTAGTATTTCCGAACCTAATTGGAAGTAAGTCATGTAAACATTTCATTGCAAGTTTGAGAAAAAAAAAATTAGGGAACAATCCTACACAAATCGGGCTAGCCCCATAGTAAGCTCAATAAGGCTTGTGTTATGGGTACTAGACAACGATACTAGTATATTTTATAGATACAAATACTTAAATACATAGAAAACATCCAAGACTCAGAAAAAAATATTAATGCTCCTCACACAAATATTTGCCCTTACCGGGATTTGAAGCCGTTCAGGGTTCTGTCTGCTTCGTGGCCAACCGTGCTCCTGGAGCCGTAGCATGGTTGGCCTTGTCACGCGATATGTGATAGGATAGAGCGTGCGTCACTGGCTGACACCGTTCGATAGAACGAGACGACGCTCGTATCTTGTCACTTGTCGCGTGATAAGGCCAACCATGCTACGGCTCCGGTGTTAATTTATTAAGTGACAAAGACAAAAGTGAATAGAAAGTTATTTTGACATCTGTCAAAACGCGGGCATAGTATGTGGCCAGACTAAAATACTGAATGAAAACATAACAGTCTGTTTGATTTTCTAGAGCTATGAGAAGTCCTTAATTTCATCCGTGGAAGTTTTGATAGAGTTTTTGCTACGTGCCCGTACAAAGTCGTTTTTCAAATAGCTGTCTCATTACCATTAAGCAGTCTCATTACCATTAAGCATGTAGTTTAAATAAAACTCAAGTGTAAGTTACTATAAAAATATGCGCATACATTTCGCATACTATTGTACATTGCATACACATATTGCATACAAATGCGACGGTACATCTGCATATTTCAACTGAAGAATTTCTCTTTCTGAAGGGAAAAGAATCTAAAAGTATACGGCGTATTCCAAATGCTCGGCGTAACTAGGGGCGCTTTTGAGCGCTGAGCTTTTGTTGAGTTGCAGAAATTAATATAATTTTTAGATGTTTCCAGACTACAGTCGGCCAAAGACACTTTGTAAAAGAAGTGCTTTAATTGATCTATGCGGATCAATAGGCTAGTCACCTCATGTTAAAATTGATAACTTAGTGTTGTTAAATAGATAGTAAACCATTAAATTATTCCAAAAAAGTATAAATTACAAAATATAATGAAGATCATAAAAATATATTATGGACCTTGAAAGTATATAAAAAATAATGCATTTACTACTACTTACGTACGCACGTACTAACCTATACGTCTGTAATAAATAAGTGTATATATCTAACGCCTGTATTCTTATACAAACAATGCATATGAATAATCACGCCAATCTTCCAATGACTCTTTCTGTTTACTTATTAACTGTTTAATTGTCAATCTAACTTCTGGTTTGGTTATTGCAAAGGTAAATATTTTAGACTGTGCAATCTTAGCAATTAAATATAGATGTAAGCATGTTCACTAAACGCGATTCCTTAGTTTTAGTTTTAGGTTAGGTACTCATTACAGGACCCACTGAAAATCAGCGTCGTGGCCCCCCTGCCTCGACTCATGCTGAGTGGGATCCTTTTTTGAGACAACTACGACAGTATATTTTTAGATCTAAGAATTTTGTAAATTGTTTCTGTTGTTGTTTCAAAATAAATCTTATTCATTCTACGTTATAATTTTAACATGGAAAAACTACCCTATTGAATACGATGGTGGCGAACAAGCATACGGCCTGCCTGCCAGAGGAGTGATAACCACGTTGCCGACTCTTTATCGATTTGAGGATTCGCTGTGTCGACAGCTAGAAATATTTACCAGCTCCTCTCTGGATTTATTATAATTACAGCCCAAACTCTTGATAATAATCTTTGATTAAGGATAATAGAAAATGATGTTGTGAAAATGCTCTTACATCCAATATTTGACTGCTATCATTCCAGTACAATTTATGTCATCATATGTCATCATTGACGTTTATTGTACCGGGATGACGGCTGTCAAATATCGGCTGTTAAAAAAACCTAATTTTTGGTATATTTGTGTACTTTAAATAATACGAATTTTATTTTTGGTCGTTCCTGTGTTCCATATATAGGACAACTCTCGGTTGCAGATATGTTAGTGGACGCTTCCTTTATGAACTTTTTTTAGAGATTCATCATCAATCATCATCATCGTCATATCTCTACTGGTCATAGGCCTCCCCCAAAGAGTGCCAATGTGACCGGTCCTGCGTCACCCGCACCCAGCGGACTCCCGCGACCTTTACCAGGTCATCAGTCCACCTTGTGCGGGGCCTACCCACGCCGCGCCTTCCGGTACGTGGTCGCCACTCGAGAACCTTTTTAGAGATTATACACGTTTTATCAAAAAAAATACCAATTATTATGAGTCAGTTTTATTTGTAATTGGGTTATGTTAAATAGAGCAAAAACTAGAAACTGGCACGAAAATTTTACAAAATATTTTTGTTCAAAATGGACGCAAAGTTATTTTTCCATTTCCTTTAACGAGTTACATGCTCCATGCCGTTTCGCCCGAGGCAATTTCGTTGACGCCCCTGCAATTAAATATGCACCTTATTGGAACACGTTAAGGACTAGTTTTGAATGAATTAGTGAGGCTTAGGAGATACATATTTTAAAATTTTGTTTGTGATAATCATTATAGTTTGGTGAAATGCATTCGAATCAAAATCAAAATATTAATTATGTATGCTTAAGCTGGCTATTTTACACGTCATGTTTTAAATTAAGTACACCTATTTTACATATAAATGCTTCTATTCTTTATCATCTATAAATTCCTAATTAAAGGATTTTTTTTTAAATGATTGCTCCGAGCTGGATTCGAACCGGCGATTACAGGCATACATGGCCCGTCGCTACTAACCAACTGAGCTATCGGTCTCGGCCAATCTGTATTCGGCCAGGTTGTCTCGGTCTATAGCACGTTTTTGCAAAATAAAAATTTAATATGTCAGCAGCTTTGCCCCACAATAGAATACCGTAGGTCATGATGCTATGAAAATAGGCAAAATATAAATACCAACCTTGCCGTCTCAACGTCTGCAAGTTGACGAATCCTTTCAAGTGCGTTAAGCAGCTGAACTCTAAATACCACCGGTGCTAATGGACTCTAGACGAGTCACAAGCACGTTCACGGGCTGAATTCATTTGAGGAATATACAAATGCAGGTCCCTCCTTGTCAACACAGTCTCGGGAACCTCTCTCTCGAGATCCCGTAAAATAACAAAATAGTAAAGAAACTAATTCCAATCTTAAAGATTATCGCAGTTTACAATCCAAATTAAAAAAAATATATGACGTGTACATCATATTTTTAAAATATGTTATAAAATTCCGCAAGCACATGCATTTATCGGGAATGAGCACAGACTCACTAAGTACCTACTTCATTTACTTTGTGACCGACCCGACTGGACCAGTCTGAAAACCAGCGCCGGGCCGCGTTGCCCAGCACAATGCTGAGACTGCGATCCATTGCCCACTAGTATCTTAAGTTATTTTTACAAAGTGTTATTGTTGTTTTATTTATCTTTTTATTTGTATTTTATTTTTATTTTACCTACCTACTTGTATTGTATATTTAAGATTCTTTTGGTGGCAATAAATGTTTTTCTATTTCTATTTCAAATACAAAAAGCACAGCATACCTGCCTACTAATATATTCACTGCTATATGTTAGGAAAAATGCGGTTTGTCCAAAGTCACCCCTCGAATCAAAGTATGGTAGTAAGTTTCACTGTTTTTGTAGGTCACCTAGCTAAAAGAATGTTGCTCAACCCTTCTCATAAATCTAATAAATAATATGTAAACCGTACGTTAAGCTGCACGTAAAGCACGGGAAGGGTTAAGCCACGTAAGCAATACTAATGGTTGTCGAGGCTCATTCGTCCGCTTTACTATTCATAATGCCTCACCACGCTTGCCTAGTTTGGTTTGACCCTTAGCATCGTACTAACTCTATGTGAACGAAGTTCAAACGTTATTGGGGTTACCTCTCGCATGCCTAGTTAAGCTTGAACCTCAGCGTCGTAATAACTGTGTGTAATGGGAGGCCAGGCTTTATTGGTTTCTTGGAGTAGTAAACGCTGTTTATTTTTTTATTTTTTTTTTATTTATTATTATTAAGTAATGGGATACAAATAGTAAACGCTGTGAATGCTGGCCGCTCGCGTCAGCAATGTTAGGACCTACTGACGATTTGTGAGAGTGCTTTGCTAATAAATGACTACGTAACATGTTGTAGGACCGAAACTAAGAGTAAATTCTTCTAACGCAAGCAAAAAACGACTATATATTATACTGCAGGAGGTAGTTTTTGGCTTGCGTTTGTTGGACAGGATTTACTCTTACAGTTTAGAAGGAACGAGTGTCGTTTCCGATTTTAACGTGTACCATATGCTTGCTTCCACTTGCGCCAAGCTAATGTGACCGAAAGACATATTTTTGGGATTCAATTTTGACTAATCTTAGAAATAGGTACCTACGTAAGTTTTTGTATAATTTTTTTTTGAATGACCAGATAGTTTCCTGGCTGATTAGTGTTCATTGCAGTTCTTTTTCTTTAAAAACCTGTCTTTTATTCAGTAGAATGTATAAGGTAATAAAATAATTTAATTCGGAAGTATTTCCATAATTCAATATCCATGATTGATTGCCACATTCTTGAGGAATGCCCCAGAAGCCAGAAGCCAATTCGCGGGAGGTATGCAAGACCTATTGGCGCTGAACCCTGCAGCAAACGACTGGCTACTCAATTTAGACATTAAATTGTATTTTTTTTCCTATACTTGTATGTATTGTTAAATTTGTATTTCCTAACTTGATCTACGATATAATAATAATAATTGTCACAGACTTTTCCTCTTTATAATATTAGTAAATAACTATAATAATGACAAGAAAGACGTTGTAAAATCCTTAGAATAAAGTCCCTTTGGCCCATTTGGCCCATTTGGGGAATGACAGAAGTTCCTCAAGTTGTTAAACCGTAAGAATCCGCCCCGCGCGCACGCAATAAATCCTAGCAGCTCATTACGCGCACCCATCGCTCAGGGGGACTTATGGCTGCACCCGCTAGCTAACACGGGCAATAAGTACGGGTTACAATATTGTAAGCGATTTGTAAGAAGAGTTACGACTGCTTTAATACTTACCTACTGTGTTACCTGATTCTTACTGCGGCCAAAAGCCCGTGGCACGAAGCTCTAAGTTACATTTTTAAAAGTCACGCTGGCAACACACCCGAAACGGCCAGTCGTTATTTTTCAAGCGCCGCAGGATTGCCAATATTAAGTAATAGGCATGTCGATGACTAAACTTATGTTAAAATTGATAACATAGTGTTGCTAAATGGATAGTAAACCATCTAATTATTGTAATAAAGTATAAATTAAAAAATATAATTAATATCATAAAAATATATTAACCTTGAAAGTTTAGAAAAAAATGCATTTTTTTTATTATCCAAGTGTAAATTAAAGCTACCAATAGAATTCTTACGCTTTCATAGAAACAAAATAGTATAACAACTATGGACCTAAACGCAGTATTTCGTGACCTAAACAGCAATTTACTTGGTTTCCCCTACAATGATTAGTTCAAATACCTAAGTGTGACGTCATACTTTTGAGTCAATCAGTATGAAGCGTTTCGGGTGCGGCCATGCGAGGTCCATCTTTAACTCAATTTTGTGGGTATTTATCTTCTTTAATTGTAGTTGCTCCCATACAAACATTTGTTTCTCTCCAAAAGCTGGTTCAATTGGCATCGGGAAAATGTTTTAGTCATCATGCCTATTGTGGGATAAGTGAGTGATTATATGAGTAGCCATTAGTATATGAGGCACCACGTTTATGAATAAATTACCATTGTACCAAGGACCGGAAAACCCCTTTTCAGGTTTAAGCTTATCAATTTGGTAACCCTATCAATTTGGTAACCTTATGATAAGGTATCATTACTGATAGGGTAAACCTATTGTTATGGTAAGTATATCGGATGTGGTAACCATAAGGTAATCATAAGTTAACCCTATTCATAGGGTTTTATATGGTTACACTTCCGATATGCTTACCATAACAATAGGATTACCCTATCAGTAAGGTTACCTAATCATAAGGTTACTGTTATGGATAGGGTTTTAAAAACGACTTCTAAAAATTTGCTTATGGAAAACCCTGATTAGGGTAACCGGTTCTGGTCCCTGCATTGTACAGACAGTACCTACGAGTACTTCAGAGTTGCTCTCTGAGTGTGAACTGCTCTAGGGTGAGGTTCACACTCACAATACAATACAATACAAATACTACTCACCTTCTATACTCCACCTCAACATCCTAATATTGCCAGGTAGTGAACACCATCATCAACCTACTAACCACTGCCTGAAAAAGTGCTGTACTTTAGTAAATTTGTACTGCGTGCTTCACTTTGCCCAAATTAGACAGATGTGAAGAAACACACAAACATAATTTCTCATTAGGAATATTAGCTACGATTTTAATTGCTTGACCTAACTTCGTCTGGTAAATTTTAGTAAAACAATTATCGAAAATGTCACAAAAGGAATGAAAAGTTATAAAGGCCCTTAGCGAAGTCCTTTGAGCCTAATTACCCTAGCTTTCGTTTGAACATTTTCTGTCCTAGGGCGATAATATAATTTAATAAAGGGCTTGTACTAATGTGAGACAAAACAAGTTCTAGCAAACTTTTATATAATTGTATTCTGTTCAGACAGTCGGTTAGCCATTTTGTATTAAACGTTTTTGACCTTATGTTAGCCGAAGTGTTAGGTAAATTAGTACAGTCAGATATTTAATTTTCGGTACAGTCAGCATCATAAACATGTATACATTCAAGGTGGCTCTAGGACATCATTGTTTAGAGATAAGGCAATTATTGCTGACTGAAGAATTCATCTAAAGGTACTACTTTCGATTATCCTTCTTTATCCTGTGTTCCTAATTGTATGTGCGTAGGTAACGAACTATTTGTTAGGACTTCTTAAATCGCGATAAAAATGCAATGGTTTGGATATTGGCAAGCTCACGATTCGACCATCTACCTAATGTAGATGTATGCACGGTCCATCGAACTAATATAGTTTTAATTTTAAACGCCTTCGACTCCCTTCGAGTGTAATCATTGTCACTCGTGTTTGTTTTGTTTGAGGTCCTCTATACCTATTATTTCTCTATGGACTGTAACAAACACTTTATTTAGTCGTGTTATATGTATAATCTGGCGTCGAATCGGGCCGTCGAGTGTACATTGTTTCTTTAATTGTCTATGTTTGTTTTATTCCAGAAGGCCTGCTTAAGTATTTTCGACCTAACTGAATAAGTTACCTACCCGTTTGTCTTCCCAATGTCTGGTTTATTGTGCCCTAAAATCCTCGAAGCTAATTTTGTTTCTTTTCCTGCAGGTACGTGCTTGGTGCTCTAAACTGCGGGATTATACAGCAGCGTCAGTATTTACGAGTTAAAATAGCAGTGAGTTGTGTTGTTAGCAATATAAGCGCTTGAGAACTCAGAGAATACGGTCATTTTCTTTTTAAATAAGTACACGATGATTAACAATGATACCGCCGGTCTGCAAACCCGAAGGTGGCGAAAAATAAAACATTTAAGTTAACATAATCAAAAGATGTTTTGATCAGATATTATACATAAAAAGTTCAAAAGACCTGCCTATGAAAAAATAACTGGAAACAAACCTTTTTTTCGTACAAAAGGTACCCTATGTCACCCGGGCTGGAGCATAATTTCGAGCCCATTGATACCTCATTCATCAAAATCGGTCCAGTGTATCTTAAACAGAACACACTTAAATACAAAAAAAAACATATTTATGCCTTCCTTTCGGCTCGGCCGTAATCGGGCATAAAGTACGGAATTATTCCTTAACGGAATTTCATGAACATCTTTTATTTAGAACTGCAGGAAGGCAAGCAAAAATAGGGCGGCCAGCTTCTGCGCTATCAAAATGTACTGAAGCACCACATGCGGAGATGTGATATTGACCCATCGGTCGAAGTGGAGGCATACAGTCAAGGTTAATGTGCAAGCCTTCGAAAAACGAAGACGTCGCGCACTCGACGCTAAGCGCGAAGAATTAAAGATTGAGGGGTGCTGACCTGAAGGGAATATGGTCGCACATTCTCTGCAACGATAGGCTACGTCAGTCACCCTGAGGGCTCGCTCATAAACGACGCTCCAGTTAGCCAGTTTTCTTTTCTTTTTTTCCAATCGCCGTGGTCGAAATCGACCGGGATGATGATGACATGAAATTGAATACGTATTTAATAAGCGCCGCTAAACACTTTGTGACGGAAGATCGTGTTACACTAGACATACCCAAGAATTAAGTTTAATTAGCTACTGCTAATAATTGAAAAATCAGCGTTCAGAAAAAGTCAAAGGCGATTGTATTTAGGTGTCAGGAAGATTTGCAAAATATGTCATAATACTCACATAGTCTTTCAGCGACACAAAACATGTTTTCCCACAATTCCGCACGTCATCTCTCACGTGAAATCCGTGTTACCCCTCCATTGGGCAGGGAGGCAATTAATCTTCAGTGGGGGGTGGGTGTCAGAACCGTGCCATATGTGCTATTGAAAACTGAGGTATTAGTTGGTTTTTGTTGATGATTGGACTTGAATGGGATTTTGAGCGGTGAGTGATTTGGAAGTGGTATCGGTTAGCAAACGCAAACATTTTATCGCCGATTGGTTATCGATGAATGTGGTTTTTAAGTAGATATCTAATTTGAAGTGAATATAAATGTGAAGGTTATAGAGATACTCAGGCGACCTTATGCTGGTTTTATAACGAGCTTTTATTTAACTTTCAGTGGATGTACCTACCTATAGTTGTTTTCATTATCAGATCTTGCAGGTCATATTTGATCAACTTTGCGAAGTCCAATCGAGTTTAATTTGTGTAAATCAGAGGTCAATGCAATACTTTGTATCATAAAACTGGTCCAATGATGGATATAGGAAGAAGGTGACAATTCCAATTCCTAAGGTAGGTACACAAGATGAACCGGGTGTAGACCTGAATAAAATAACCAATAGTCAAATGGAGAAAAAAGCAACGCAAGAGGTTAAATAAGTCCCAAGTTTTAAGAGGGGGTATGTTCTGTCCCGTTTCCGCAAAACGCACGTTCATATGACACGATTGTCATTTACGCTCGAGTCTCGTGACGTCACGGTCTACGAGCGTTTTCTAACAATCAATATTAAAACGGTTGTAGCTTCGTAATTTTGTGAGATATGTGATTGGGATTTTCGTCATCAGGCATATTTTTTTGCCTTCTTTCTTTTGAAGTTATAATAAATTTAGAATCTACACCCCTATTAGTGATTGAGGACTTTGTAAAAAAGTATTACCTACAGACAGCCATTTAAGTTTGTACCAAATATTTAATTTTCGACATAAACTTATTCCTGAATTTTGTATAGATAACTCCCGTGAGAATCAGACATATTAAAATATTATAATGAAAACGGACGTGACGTGAGTGACCGGTTTTCATTATATTTTAATAAACTTATTCATGGCTAGCTATTTTTATTTATTAACCCCCGACGCAAAGAGAGGGGTGTTATAAGTTTAACGTGTCTGTGTATCTGTCTGTGGTATCGTAGCTCCCAAACGGATGGACCGATTTGAATGCGGTTTTTATGTCATAGATAGTTTTAACTCAAATGTTCTTAGCCATGTTTCATCAAAATCTGTAATCGGTTCTCAGTTTTACTTTATTAGTGTAGATTGTGGGGCATCACTAAGATGTCACAAAATTATACACGGTGGAATATAATCGGTGAACAAGAACCCATTTTTCTAACTCAGTAATCGATGGCGGTCACGTTTATATAGTACTTAAGTGGAACCAAGTTTTTTTTATCATAACTAATTTTTAAGTTGAAATTAAATTTTAATTAAAATTTATTGTCACCCTACTAATGGTTTAGTCTGAAACGTAGATAACAAATGGCGGCAATCATTTATTGACGTCTGATCTGTCTAGTTTCCCGCCAAAGCCAGCAAGCACTTGACGTATGTACACTTACGAGTAACTTCCCTTCAATAAAAGTAGGGTGTCTATTTATTCAGTCAGTGTACATTTTACCGATGTTAATTAAGTGTGATTAATTAGATTGTGAGCTATATTGCACGAGATCTCACGTATTGGTTTCTGTGTAGATTGATAATTAAGATTTTTGGATTCCTGATCACCGATTATATTCCACCGTGTATAGCCCAATTATATATCACAAAACTTATGTCATCTCGGTTTTGCATTAGAAAGGTATTATCTAACACTCGCTCGTATAAATACGTGCGGAACCCTCATATTCCCTGATGAGGGTCCCTGAAAAACCTTTGACACGCAATTACAGAATCACGCCCTTAAGGGACGTCCTCACGGGTCCGAATGACATGGTCTGTTATCTGAGATAAGGTTGTGGAAACAGAGCTTTAAAGCATTTATCCTACTCCTACTAATATTATAAACGTGAAAGTTTGGATGTATGTATGGATGTACGTTCCACTTAATTTCAAAAACTACTGGACGAATTTATATGAAACTTTCCAGTTATGTACCTTATACATCAGAATAGGACATAGGCTATAACTTATGTCAAATTTCATCCCTTTTAGGGACGTAAAAGTGGATGAATCTTTGTATGGAGCTTTGTATTGCTCGTTGCCTTCATCAGGCGCTCGGTCTCAAAATGTATGGGAAAACTAAAATCCGACTCGCATTTGAACAAAATTCTAATTGATATTATTTAATACCTTTTAGTAGTTCTACGCGGACGAAGTCGTGGGTAGTTTATTTATATTTGGAGAACCAACAGCTACAGAATCACATTAATTTATAGATAGAATACAAAAAGTCAGTTACAGGTTCCCACCGATAGCATCAGAGTAAGTAAATATTTGTGAGATGACTATTATTGCATTACTTACTGAGATTTCCTAACTAGGCATCTAGGGGTTACAAAACGAGGAAACTTATTTATTAATTTAACCTAACTATATATACCAATATCATAAAGGTAGTACACCGTACGATTAACGCTAAGCTACTACATTATACTCAGTTTAAGAGTATATGAATCTTGATTTGACATGTTAAATTATTATTATTTAGACTTGTATTGATATGATTTGACATTAAATGTATTGTGTCACGTATTTTCTAATGGACATTAATATTGTAAATTGAATGACGATACCTAGTGGCAGATACTAATAATAATTAATATTAGGGGACATTCTTACACAAATCGAACTAGGCTTATAGTAAGCTCAATAAGGCTTGTATTATGTACTAGACGATGGTATATATAATAGATATAAATACGTAAATACATAGAAAACATCCAAGACTCAGAAACAAATATTCATGCTCATGTAGATATATTTGTATTGTGTTTTTGTTTTATATTTTTCTATTTCCTTGTTATTGTGTGCTTACTTTTACATTTGACATTTTCCTATTATTGTATCTTATATTTTTGATTGCTTTTGACGATCGTGATATAAATTCTTATTTTTTTGACATGTAAGCAAATTTGTAATGTATGTTTTTATCATGAAATAAATAATCTAATCTAATTGACTTACAGAATCTTACTTATCATATAGAATTTAGCTTGTTACAGACAAAGTTTTGTCCGCGTGGATTATATCTCCATCTCCCTTATCTGCATTCAACCTTCCGACCTCCATTTTACCGCCTCGAGGGATAATGTTTGGGATAAAAACTGTCCTATGCCCTTCCGCGCTCCCAAACGTATGAATCGATGTGAGTGCGGTTTTTTTTTAATCGAATGTCAAGATTGTAGTGATGATTCGTATCTATGTTTGTTGTGTAGGGTTTTCTTTAACTTTTTTGCTAAGAAACATTTGTAATTTTATGTTTTATGTTAAGTTAGAACTGTATTTGCGCAAGTAGGTATACTGCTTGCCCTTCGAATGCATCATACTTATATCCCTTGTCAATTTCCACCTGTCAATTATTTTATATTTTGAGAGTGTACAGTCGCCATCAGATATATCGGAGCGGCGAAAGCGCTCACAAATATCTGAACACGTCGCTATTGTCGAGGCATTAGAGACGTGTTCAGATATTTGTGAGCGCTTTCGCCGCTCTGATATATCTGATGGCGACTGTACCTATGCATTATTGGAAAAAAAGTATGAACTCTAAATTACCCAAAATATTTCCATCTGATTTCAAACATACCTACCTCTTATTTGGTTTAATACAGACTACGCCGCAAACTACCCAATGCAGCGACCAGTATTCAAAATACCTGTAAAATGATTTGTTAAATTCCTTTATTTCATTCTAAAACGTTATTCTAAGATGAAATTAAAAATACTTAAACAATAGGTAACTTAATAAATAAAAATTATTAACTAAACTAATTATTATTATTTGTTAAATAAATGTCTTCTCTATGTCAAATGTTGTAATACTTAACAAAAACTCTACACCCTACTTCAATAAATAAGTAGCAATCGATAAAGCCAAGCCCAAATAAAACTAAAAATAAAGTATCAAATCACTACGTTACCGGTCATCTCTGAGGTGTGCCCAATTGTACTATATATAGAACACTGCCAAACCCGTGTAAGGCATCGATTGCTGGCAAGTTGCCAGCCGATAAGACGGAGTTAGGTCATGTTTTTAAAGCAGTCTTCGGAGAATATTGAGCCAGCGTACAGCGTTGATACTGAGTATATTTTTAAACACTTGCTTTATATTATCTAGAGATTATCATCGTGAATTTCGATATGCTTTACGAACAAGCCTGATTCTTCTATAGTATAGATTCTTCTGGTCTTATAAAAAAGGCTGAAGGCGTTTTTTTACTTTATTTGCATTTACATCGTCGCTTTTAGAAATGTATTTTGAACACTTGATCCGGATAAAAAATAAAGAAACCAAAAATTAAAGAGCCATACCTACGTTAAAAGCAGTTTCTTATTATATGAATAAACCAAAAATATATTTTTGTACCATATAATCTATGATAAAATAAGATTAACTGACATACATCTTACCACAGTATATAATAAAAAATGTACTCTAATAAACTATTAAATGTGTTTTGTTGATGAACTTTTGTAATTAAACTGAGAGGTCGTTAATTATGATTTAAGCCTTGTTTCCGTAAAAGTTAGAACATAATCATTATTTGTATATCTTTTTCCATCTTTGCTACACCCAAATTTACCTTTTGGGAATGTTAAAAACTGACAGTAAGTAAGTAACCATTATTTTCTTTTAGAAAGAAAGAAACAAAATATATTTAGTTAACGTTAAAAATTGCACAATTAAACAAACAAAACAAGCAAAAGAATAAACTAAATACGAGGACGTTAAACAGGAACTCAGCTTTTAGATATATGTATTTTTTGAATTTGTGTTTTTTTTTTTAATAAGTTTGATCTTTGAGTGAATCATTGTCCAGATAATCTGAATTAATTTTATATTTCAGTGTAAGTCAATCAAAATTATGAAATTATAACATTGATAACAGGCCTTTTAAAAGGACAAACTTTTGCCAATTACGTTCTTCTCAAAGGGCGTCTCAACCGTTCACGTCGTTAATATAAAGGTAATATTTTCATCGGCAAAACGTCGGCACCCTGGAGAAATCCGCCGAAAATCACAGATCAGCTACGAGCGTAGCGCGTAGCGATTCTTGGATGTGTTGAGTTCAGAATAATCGATAACTTTATATCAACCCATTCCCGGCCCGTGACGACACGTATGCGTCCCTACGCCGTAGTCGCTTTCCGCTACATACGAGGAAAATCACGGGATCGGCTACGAGCGTAGCGCGTAGCGATTCTGGGCACTGAATGTGTTAATAAAGTAGCTTTGCAATAGCAAAAGGTTAACTGGAATAACCATTAGCATATAAGTTGCACTAATTGGTTTTAAAAAACTAGAAAATTTTATTCGAAAATCATATAGCTCATTAAAATAATGTAATACACATTTTTTCATAATCCTACCTGAATGAACACTTTGTTACCTAAAACAATTTGCCCGCTTTTGAAAGGTAAATAGCGTACCTGTTATGATTCAGCAAATTGAATTGTTTAGTGATGTTTTCGTTTGAAAGAGTTTATTTTTAACCTTTCAATGTTTTTATCGACAGCAGAATATATTACATGTGACATATAGGTACCTAGTCCACCTTGTGGGGGGCCTACCCACGCCGCGCCTTCCGATACGTGGTCGCCACTCGAGAACCTTTCCGCCCCAGCGGCCATCGGTCTATGTCCAGCAGTGGACGTCTTTCGGCTGATATGATGATGATGATAGGTACCTAGAACTTTTTTCCTAAAAGTGTTTCATGTTGGAGCCCAATTTTTGAGTCGTCTGAGTATTTCTAAAACCTTTCATTAGGTCGCATTATTTACGTGGCGCAATACATAAAGCCATATGGTGTAACTGTGTTAATTTTCATTTGAATAATGTATGCTTTAGAGTTTAACTTTAAATCGTACGTTTTTCTAATGAAAATTTAAATTATATTATTCATACGTAAAGAATGTGACCTAATGAAAAGTCCGCCAGGTTTCAGAAATATTCAGACGACTCAAAAATTGGGCTCCAACATGAAACACTTTTTAAAAAAAAACTTCGAGTCCGATCACAAAACCGATTAGGTGACAAGTTAAACAACAAGAAACAATTATTTTGTAGAGCCTCTACGCCGTAGACCCTCAACGTCGTAGCTACAGTGGATATTCAATCAGAGAGGCGCGGGTTCGATTCCGGCAGTGATTGGCGCACGATTGGATTGTCTCGGGCTAACTGAATCACGTCCGGCGCTCGGCAATGTCAAGAAAATTGGTGCTGTAATAGAACCAAATGGCATTCCCTAAAACTCATAATGCCCGTATAGATGTATAAAATGGCAATGACAAAATTGACTGTTTGAGCAGGGATCGGATACCGGTATTTTCTCCATACAAATTAAACCAGTATTATTTCGTTCTTTGTTTATAATGTCATTTTTGATCGGGCCTAAAATAATTCAAAATATTAGACTACTTCGGGGATTTTTGAAAAAACCGGTTCCGATCCCTGTGTTTGAGACGACCGGTTAGTCTAGTGGGCAGTGACGTTGCGTACGAAGCTGAAGGTCCTGGGTTCCAATCCCGGCAAAGGCAAATATTTGTGTGATGAACATGAATATTTGATTCTGAATCTTGGATGTTTTATATGTATTTAAGTATTTATATGTATTAAATATATCGTCGTCTAGTACCCATAACACAAGCCTTATTGAGTTTACCATAGGGCTAGTTTGATTTGTAAGAATGACCGCTAATATTTATTATTTATTATAATAATTATGACTGTTACGAAATCTAATGGCATTTCCTGAAACTCGCAACATATCCGCTAAGTATCTCAATATAAGCGCGAAAATTGTATTGAAACGAATATACAGCGTATGTATTTGATACGGGCGAATATTTTAATGATGATTACTATCGCATGCATAGAGGAGTGTTGGTGCCCACACTTATGTATGGTAGTGAAAGTTGGGTGTGGCAGAAAAGACATCAAAGTCGAGTGAATGCAGTAGAAATGAGAGCGTTGAGAAGTATGTGTGGAGTGAAATTGAGTGATAGAGTCAGAAACAGTGTGATAAGAGATAAGTGTGAAATGGATGGAGATATAGTCACGAAAATTGAGAAGGGTATGTTAAGGTGGTTTGGGCATGTAGAGAGGATGGATGAGAGAAGATTAACGAAGAGAGTGTATATAAAAGGAGTGGAAGGGCAAGTTGGAAGGGGAAGACCTAGGCTAACTTTCTCTGATCAAATTGGAGAAATGTTACAAAAAGGCCAGGTCAAAAGTACCTACCCTAAACCGACGAGCATGTATGAGAAATGTTATGAAGGTGAGTGAAGTGGAAGTGGTTTGTCAGGATCGTAGCAAATGGAGATCCGTGATCTCTGCCTACCCCTCTGGGAAAGAGGCGTGATTATATGTATGTATGTATGTATGTAATATCAGACCTAGGGACCCTATTTACATTATTAATTTCAGAAAATTAAGTTTTTTTTTTTCATACATAATAATTAAGCACGCAATCTATTGCATCCACATTAACTAACGTAACTATAACGTCATACGAGTATCATGTCAGTGTCATGTGTTTGCTTTAAACATTGCTGATCGGTCGCACTTTAGAAAAATCATTGCACCTAATTAATAACACAATTTAATGAAATTATTATCCCTTACGATTCGTATGATCAGATGCTATAGCTGGATTAATTATTCGCCCGTATCAAATACACACGCTGTATATTGAGTTGGCAATGAAGCGCACCAAATTCTTGGATAAATTGTTATTACATGAAATAAACGCTCAAATTAGCGGACAATTTGTTGGCGCTGTCAGCCCTTTCACACCGCACAGCTGTTAAAAACATAATTATATTTTGCACATAAATAAATACTGACTCGTAATAATACATATTTCTATTCCAAAAATGATACACTCTTGCAGGAAACTCATATGCCAGACGATTCCTTTTGCCATAAAAACCTAAAAGATTCTCAAGCAGGTCTACTTGCTGGTGCTTATTTTAAATATCAAATATTTATTCAGCAAGTGTTTAATAGTACCACGGCACTCCAAGAAACTCACGGAACACAATTCTAACACCTGTAAAATACAATGGCATCATTAACCAACCAATGAAAAGACATCGTCAAAAATATTTTACGTTTTACGCTTTCCCCAATTTCCTTATACCACTAATTTCCCCGTACTTTTTCTTTACACCTTGAATTGTAAGGTGTTTATAGAATTAAGAATCCCCACAAACGTTAAGAAGCAAAGTTCTCTAACGAATGAATGTAATTGTCGCTGGCCGTGTCTTTATAATGAAAGAATTCCTTTTTCCTCGAAGGAATGAGAAATTTTACGCCAAAAAATGTTTTGCGGGGAGAGATTATGTTTTATTAAGGCGGTGTTATTGTGGAGATATTTTTTAAGTGATAAAGATTGCGGGTCGTTATACGGGCTTAATTATTGATGTTTGTTTAAGTAGAACGACTTATTTGCAAAATTGGAAAATAATTGGTTTTTGCTGCTTTTGACAACAGGTAGCTTTCTTGTTGTATGTCGATTAGGTGCAAAAATTAATGACCTACGGGATTTGACATCTCACTTACGTGAGGCAAAATAAGATGAGAAAGCTCCATTGTCATTGACGGTTTAAAAATCGGCTTCCTGACATTGTTATCAGAAGTAATTTTGCCAGGTTGGTGGTTGGGGATAGTATTCTTGCCTGGCAATATTAAGATTTTGATGGGGAGCATAGAACGGGAGTGTAGACTACACCCAGAGGGGTTTATGGAAGACCACACACAGTGAGATATTCTGAAGTACCTACTACTGTCTATACAAGTTCCTGATTATTTATTTACGTACTTAATGTATACCTTATACTAACACTTTTATAAAATATCTTATAAACTAGTATGTACCTTGTCGGCACTGTTTACCCGGAACCATAATTAAATTCCATCAAATCTACCAACAAATAACCGGCACAGTAAAACCTGCCATTGTCAGTACGATTATTACGATAATACGAAATATAAATGTCAGAATCGATGAAAGACTGATCGGAAATACAAAGATATTATTATTTCATTTATTTATCAAATTTTGAATCAATAAATGAACTAAAGAATTCTAAAGAAAAGACGGCGAAAGATAACGAAAATGAAGTGAGGAGTAAAAATGTCGTAGCCGTCACCATTTCACCATACCCCACGAGTATTTTTTTATTGAAATACCAAATATATATTGTAACATACATACATCTTCAGACAATAATATTTTTGTGTTATAAATAATAACAAATGTGGTTGAGACCTGAAGTATTGCCATTGTAATGTAAACATTTCTACTATAGAACCGTTGTAACTAAAAATATAATTATAATTCTTGTACGAGTATAAATATAACAATGTTTTT
The DNA here is from genome assembly GCA_932294315.1 of Epinotia nisella. Lineage (NCBI taxonomy): Eukaryota > Metazoa > Arthropoda > Insecta > Lepidoptera > Tortricidae > Epinotia > Epinotia nisella. The sequence goes on from OW028694.1 coordinate 12,165,698, forward strand.
AAATCGTATCTTTAAAATTTCTAATTAATTAATTACTTACGTGCATTTTTTCACCGGGGGTAAATTTACTATTGATGGAATGATTCTAAATCGAACAATGTTTTTAAATCGTACCTTTAAAATTTCTAATTAATTAATTACTTACGTGCATTTTTTCGCCGGGGGTCTGCTGACACTAGTTGCCATGGACACGTCCTTGGCTACTTTTTAAACTTGCGATTTCGTGGGTTAAATCAACCGAAAATAAATAAATCATTTATGGATGATCTTTTAAGAATGTAAGTCTATGCTGTAACATTTTTGTCTCAAAACCTCCTATATTATTGTGTAACAACAAAAACTTGTTAATTTGCCTAAATCGTATACAACAATACGAGTATTGCGAACCTACGTGTCTGCTAAGATTCGGAACGCATCGAAAACAAGTGAAATCAAAAGATTTTAAAAAATCCAACTGCTTTTTTGCTAATATGCCTATGTCTCCCGCGACTACGAGGAATCCAACGACACCTCATTTGTCGAAATCCGTCAAATGGTTTAGGCTGCAGGGCGTGCTAAAGAATAAACTAAATACGAGGACGTTAAACAGGAACTCAGCTTTTAGATATATGTATTTTTTGAATTTGTGTTTTTTTTTTTAATAAGTTTGATCTTTGAGTGAATCATTGTCCAGATAATCTGAATTAATTTTATATTTCAGTGTAAGTCAATCAAAATTATGAAATTATAACATTGATAACAGGCCTTTTAAAAGGACAAACTTTTGCCAATTACGTTCTTCTCAAAGGGCGTCTCAACCGTTCACGTCGTTAATATAAAGGTAATATTTTCATCGGCAAAACGTCGGCACCCTGGAGAAATCCGCCGGGACTATCAATTTCAGTTAATTAAAAATTATGTTTTTTTACTCCGCTAAGAAAATGAACTACAGATAAGAACCTACCGCAGCAGTAATAAATATTGATTTTTTTGAGTAGGTAATGTGCCTCTTTTAGAATACTAGAATATTTACTCGACTGCTGAATGTATCCATGTATGTATGTGTGTATGTGTTATTCTTTAGCACGCCCTGCAGCCTAAACCATTTGACGGATTTCGACAAATGAGGTGTCGTTGGATTCCTCGTAGTCGCGGGAGACATAGGCATATTAGCAAAAAAGCAGTTGGATTTTTTTAAATCTTTTGATTTCACTTGTTTTCGATGCGTTCCGAATCTTAGCAGACACGTAGGTTCGCAATACTCGTATTGTTGTATACGATTTAGGCAAATTAACAAGTTTTTGTTGTTACACAATAATATAGGAGGTTTTGAGACAAAAATGTTACAGCATAGACTTACATTCTTAAAAGATCATCCATAAATGATTTATTTATTTTCGGTTGATTTAACCCACGAAATCGCAAGTTTAAAAAGTAGCCAAGGACGTGTCCATGGCAACTAGTGTCAGCAGACCCCCGGCGAAAAAATGCACGTAAGTAATTAATTAATTAGAAATTTTAAAGGTACGATTTAAAAACATTGTTCGATTTAGAATCATTCCATCAATAGTAAATTTACCCCCGGTGAAAAAATGCACGTAAGTAATTAATTAATTAGAAATTTTAAAGATACGATTTAAAAACATTGTTATATTTATACTCGTACAAGAATTATAATTATATTTTTAGTTACAACGGTTCTATAGTAGAAATGTTTACATTACAATGGCAATACTTCAGGTCTCAACCACATTTGTTATTATTTATAACACAAAAATATTATTGTCTGAAGATGTATGTATGTTACAATATATATTTGGTATTTCAATAAAAAAATACTCGTGGGGTATGGTGAAATGGTGACGGCTACGACATTTTTACTCCTCACTTCATTTTCGTTATCTTTCGCCGTCTTTTCTTTAGAATTCTTTAGTTCATTTATTGATTCAAAATTTGATAAATAAATGAAATAATAATATCTTTGTATTTCCGATCAGTCTTTCATCGATTCTGACATTTATATTTCGTATTATCGTAATAATCGTACTGACAATGGCAGGTTTTACTGTGCCGGTTATTTGTTGGTAGATTTGATGGAATTTAATTATGGTTCCGGGTAAACAGTGCCGACAAGGTACATACTAGTTTATAAGATATTTTATAAAAGTGTTAGTATAAGGTATACATTAAGTACGTAAATAAATAATCAGGAACTTGTATAGACAGTAGTAGGTACTTCAGAATATCTCACTGTGTGTGGTCTTCCATAAACCCCTCTGGGTGTAGTCTACACTCCCGTTCTATGCTCCCCATCAAAATCTTAATATTGCCAGGCAAGAATACTATCCCCAACCACCAACCTGGCAAAATTACTTCTGATAACAATGTCAGGAAGCCGATTTTTAAACCGTCAATGACAATGGAGCTTTCTCATCTTATTTTGCCTCACGTAAGTGAGATGTCAAATCCCGTAGGTCATTAATTTTTGCACCTAATCGACATACAACAAGAAAGCTACCTGTTGTCAAAAGCAGCAAAAACCAATTATTTTCCAATTTTGCAAATAAGTCGTTCTACTTAAACAAACATCAATAATTAAGCCCGTATAACGACCCGCAATCTTTATCACTTAAAAAATATCTCCACAATAACACCGCCTTAATAAAACATAATCTCTCCCCGCAAAACATTTTTTGGCGTAAAATTTCTCATTCCTTCGAGGAAAAAGGAATTCTTTCATTATAAAGACACGGCCAGCGACAATTACATTCATTCGTTAGAGAACTTTGCTTCTTAACGTTTGTGGGGATTCTTAATTCTATAAACACCTTACAATTCAAGGTGTAAAGAAAAAGTACGGGGAAATTAGTGGTATAAGGAAATTGGGGAAAGCGTAAAACGTAAAATATTTTTGACGATGTCTTTTCATTGGTTGGTTAATGATGCCATTGTATTTTACAGGTGTTAGAATTGTGTTCCGTGAGTTTCTTGGAGTGCCGTGGTACTATTAAACACTTGCTGAATAAATATTTGATATTTAAAATAAGCACCAGCAAGTAGACCTGCTTGAGAATCTTTTAGGTTTTTATGGCAAAAGGAATCGTCTGGCATATGAGTTTCCTGCAAGAGTGTATCATTTTTGGAATAGAAATATGTATTATTACGAGTCAGTATTTATTTATGTGCAAAATATAATTATGTTTTTAACAGCTGTGCGGTGTGAAAGGGCTGACAGCGCCAACAAATTGTCCGCTAATTTGAGCGTTTATTTCATGTAATAACAATTTATCCAAGAATTTGGTGCGCTTCATTGCCAACTCAATATACAGCGTGTGTATTTGATACGGGCGAATAATTAATCCAGCTATAGCATCTGATCATACGAATCGTAAGGGATAATAATTTCATTAAATTGTGTTATTAATTAGGTGCAATGATTTTTCTAAAGTGCGACCGATCAGCAATGTTTAAAGCAAACACATGACACTGACATGATACTCGTATGACGTTATAGTTACGTTAGTTAATGTGGATGCAATAGATTGCGTGCTTAATTATTATGTATGAAAAAAAAAAACTTAATTTTCTGAAATTAATAATGTAAATAGGGTCCCTAGGTCTGATATTACATACATACATACATACATATAATCACGCCTCTTTCCCAGAGGGGTAGGCAGAGATCACGGATCTCCATTTGCTACGATCCTGACAAACCACTTCCACTTCACTCACCTTCATAACATTTCTCATACATGCTCGTCGGTTTAGGGTAGGTACTTTTGACCTGGCCTTTTTGTAACATTTCTCCAATTTGATCAGAGAAAGTTAGCCTAGGTCTTCCCCTTCCAACTTGCCCTTCCACTCCTTTTATATACACTCTCTTCGTTAATCTTCTCTCATCCATCCTCTCTACATGCCCAAACCACCTTAACATACCCTTCTCAATTTTCGTGACTATATCTCCATCCATTTCACACTTATCTCTTATCACACTGTTTCTGACTCTATCACTCAATTTCACTCCACACATACTTCTCAACGCTCTCATTTCTACTGCATTCACTCGACTTTGATGTCTTTTCTGCCACACCCAACTTTCACTACCATACATAAGTGTGGGCACCAACACTCCTCTATGCATGCGATAGTAATCATCATTAAAATATTCGCCCGTATCAAATACATACGCTGTATATTCGTTTCAATACAATTTTCGCGCTTATATTGAGATACTTAGCGGATATGTTGCGAGTTTCAGGAAATGCCATTAGATTTCGTAACAGTCATAATTATTATAATAAATAATAAATATTAGCGGTCATTCTTACAAATCAAACTAGCCCTATGGTAAACTCAATAAGGCTTGTGTTATGGGTACTAGACGACGATATATTTAATACATATAAATACTTAAATACATATAAAACATCCAAGATTCAGAATCAAATATTCATGTTCATCACACAAATATTTGCCTTTGCCGGGATTGGAACCCAGGACCTTCAGCTTCGTACGCAACGTCACTGCCCACTAGACTAACCGGTCGTCTCAAACACAGGGATCGGAACCGGTTTTTTCAAAAATCCCCGAAGTAGTCTAATATTTTGAATTATTTTAGGCCCGATCAAAAATGACATTATAAACAAAGAACGAAATAATACTGGTTTAATTTGTATGGAGAAAATACCGGTATCCGATCCCTGCTCAAACAGTCAATTTTGTCATTGCCATTTTATACATCTATACGGGCATTATGAGTTTTAGGGAATGCCATTTGGTTCTATTACAGCACCAATTTTCTTGACATTGCCGAGCGCCGGACGTGATTCAGTTAGCCCGAGACAATCCAATCGTGCGCCAATCACTGCCGGAATCGAACCCGCGCCTCTCTGATTGAATATCCACTGTAGCTACGACGTTGAGGGTCTACGGCGTAGAGGCTCTACAAAATAATTGTTTCTTGTTGTTTAACTTGTCACCTAATCGGTTTTGTGATCGGACTCGAAGTTTTTTTTTAAAAAGTGTTTCATGTTGGAGCCCAATTTTTGAGTCGTCTGAATATTTCTGAAACCTGGCGGACTTTTCATTAGGTCACATTCTTTACGTATGAATAATATAATTTAAATTTTCATTAGAAAAACGTACGATTTAAAGTTAAACTCTAAAGCATACATTATTCAAATGAAAATTAACACAGTTACACCATATGGCTTTATGTATTGCGCCACGTAAATAATGCGACCTAATGAAAGGTTTTAGAAATACTCAGACGACTCAAAAATTGGGCTCCAACATGAAACACTTTTAGGAAAAAAGTTCTAGGTACCTATCATCATCATCATATCAGCCGAAAGACGTCCACTGCTGGACATAGACCGATGGCCGCTGGGGCGGAAAGGTTCTCGAGTGGCGACCACGTATCGGAAGGCGCGGCGTGGGTAGGCCCCCCACAAGGTGGACTAGGTACCTATATGTCACATGTAATATATTCTGCTGTCGATAAAAACATTGAAAGGTTAAAAATAAACTCTTTCAAACGAAAACATCACTAAACAATTCAATTTGCTGAATCATAACAGGTACGCTATTTACCTTTCAAAAGCGGGCAAATTGTTTTAGGTAACAAAGTGTTCATTCAGGTAGGATTATGAAAAAATGTGTATTACATTATTTTAATGAGCTATATGATTTTCGAATAAAATTTTCTAGTTTTTTAAAACCAATTAGTGCAACTTATATGCTAATGGTTATTCCAGTTAACCTTTTGCTATTGCAAAGCTACTTTATTAACACATTCAGTGCCCAGAATCGCTACGCGCTACGCTCGTAGCCGATCCCGTGATTTTCCTCGTATGTAGCGGAAAGCGACTACGGCGTAGGGACGCATACGTGTCGTCACGGGCCGGGAATGGGTTGATATAAAGTTATCGATTATTCTGAACTCAACACATCCAAGAATCGCTACGCGCTACGCTCGTAGCTGATCTGTGATTTTCGTAGCGGAAAGCGCCTACGGCGTAGGTTATGCAATTTACAAATGTTGCTGTAAACTCGCAGATACATGTTAGCTGAAGCGCGCCTTGCTAAGACGGATTTATAACGAATTGCATCATGGAAAAATGACAGTTAAACTGACCTAACGCGCGTTTGAAGCGTTACGTGATTGTCCCTCTGGTTTTCCTCGTATGTAACGGAAAGCGACTACGGCGTAAACGCTCTCTAAGCGAATTCTTGCCAGTAAAAGTGTTAAGATAAATAAAAATACACTCATAGACCACGCACGTACTCACTATTAATGTTCCTTTTCCCAAAAAACCGGACAAGTGCGAGTTCAACTCGCGTGGTGAGGGTACCGTAAAATATTGAGAATTTTCCCGTTACTTTAAATACTCAAACTTCTTATAGATTACTATTTTCCATATTTTTTTAGAATTTTAAGTCTAGTAGTTTCGGAAATAAGGGGGGGAATGGTCGATTTTCGACTTTTTTCCTAAGTTACTTCAAATCTGTTTTTGCTAAAATTATAAAAAAAAACTGAGATGCTTACAACAACCCCTTTCATTTGATTTGTTACACAATACAGTTTGCGAAACTTTTTAATTTAATTTTCCAGTTTACCTCCCAAAAGTTGCCCTCTTGTTCAGAATGCATTAATTTACTTTACGCGTCCATCTTTGAGTCACCAAGTAGTTTCAGAGCAAATTGGCTGTGACAGACGAACAGACAGACGCATGAGTGATGCTATAAGGGTTCCGTTTTTTTTCCTTTTGAGGTACGGAACCCTAAAAACTGATTAAATTAAACCATCCAAAACTAACCTCATTCATAATACTTAGATTTAATCAAAGCATATAACAGTAGCAAACTCCGTCCTACCCCCATTCCGTCCCTAAATTTAAATTCCCAAAGTTTGCTTTTAAAGCAAAAAAGTTATCATGTGTGAAACTCATGGGTTGTAACGGCCTTTCTCATCTGAGTTGGCATCCCTGACACATTGCCAACTACCCTTAACACGTGTAATCCCCCAATCTACAACCCGCCGGATATCCGGTATCGGGGAAAAGTCTTAACTTGTTCCGACAAGATTCAGCCTGGTAAGTGTAACGGTTATTTTAGCTTGTGAAAAGGATTTTTTAGAATGAAAATTTATTTTTCACACCTTTCCTTCGGAAAAGTAAGTTTTGCTTCACGACGAGAGCGATCAAAATACAATTTTTCTGTTCAAGCTACTTTTTTAATTTATTCATTGGTATGTAGCATTTACGCAATGTGCCAATTGAACACAGATCTTAGTAAAATAATCGATTGTTATTTCATCGTAATCGATTAAAAACGAACATAAAGACGACCGAATAGCCAGTGGTTAGAGAACCTGACTGAAGCTCGAGGTCCCGGGTTCGATCCCCGGTCGGGGCAGATATTTGTATGATGAATACGAATGTTTTTTCTCGAGTCTTGGATGTTTAATATCTATTTAAGTATGTATTTATCTATATAAGTATGTTTATCCGTTTATGTTGTACCCATAGTAGGCTACAGGCAGTTTGGGACTAGATCAATTGGTGTGAATTGTCCGACTATATTTATTTATTTATACTTCAAGTTTTAAGTTTAACAACGTTATATGAAAATTTATGAATTTTCGTAATATTAAAAAAAATTGTATCAATAAATTATACGTTTTACTGAAATCAAAACTATCGATGACTGTTATATTTTCCTCATAGTCGGTGTGAAAAATTGTATGTGTCAATCAGGAGAAAAAATATTTTCGTCGTGGGCGTTAACGCTTGAATCCTTCGCTTCACTCTGGATCCAATGTACCGCCCTCGCCGTAAATACATAATTTTGCTCCCTTGAGACAAATAACTTAAGAAGTCCAAGGTACAATAGATTAACGCCACTTTTTGCTCTGTAGTTATCTGGTTACCAGAGCTCCCAAGTGTGTTGAGTCTGAGGGACCTGCGTTTATCTCTAGCTATCAACACAACAAATCCTCAAATAAATAGGGGCGCGTGTGTTTCTTCTGGAATTTCTTGTCTAGGTTACGATGTGCAACTGTGTGTGTTGGTTAAAAATAGTTATTTGTGTCACAAGGGAGCAAAATAGTATATTTACGGCGAGGGCGGTGTATTGAATCCTGAATGTAGCGAGGGATCCTACAATAGAATCCTGAGTGTTGCGAGGGATTCTAACGTAGGATCCTGAGCGTAGTGAGGGATTCAAGTGTTAACGCCCAAGACGAAAATAATTTTGCTCCTGAGTGACACATGTAACTTTTCACACCGATTATGAGGAAAATTGAACGAATATCAATATTCATTATTATATAATTTATATACAATAACATCATAGTTTTGATTTCAGTAAAACGTATAGGTTAGTGTGACAATTTTTTCAAATATTACGAAAAATTCTCAACTTTTAATATGTAAATGTACCTATAACGTTGCTAAAGTTAAAACTTGAAATATGTTCGTTTTTAATCGATTACGATGAAATTACAATCGATTATTTTCTTAAGATCTGTGTTCAATTGGCACACTGCGTAAATGCTACATGCCAATGAAGAAATTAAAAAAGTAGCTTGAACAGAAAAGTGGCATTTTGCTCCCTCTCGTCGGGGACCAAAACTTACTTTTCTGAATGAGAGGTGTGAAAAATTGATTAGTAGCCCCCGACATAACTGTATGAAGTCCGATACAACAAATGCGTACATGTAGCTTACTCCATCTGGCCGCGCAAAGGCCTATTAAAATACCTTCTATCCTTTAATTGAATTTATACCACTTTAAATCGAAACAGAGTTGCTTTGGATCTGTTTTGGTTGCCAATTTTTCTTGTTTGGTGGGCTAGAGATTAAAGGGGCTTTAGGTCATCCCGGTAAAACCTATTCTATTGGGTGCTTTGAAATGAGGCTCTCCGCAGCAGAACCAAGGTAACGGATATAGCCCTCAGAATCACCAAACTTTAGTGGCAGTGGGCGGGGCACACGTGGAACGGATGGCCGGTGGGTGCGGAAAGGTTTTCGAGTGGCAACCACGTACCAGCAGGCGCAGCGTGGGTACCCCACAAGGTGGACTGATGACCTGGTAAAGGCGAGTCCGCTGGATGCGGGTGGCGCAGGACCGTTCATTATGGCACTCTTTGGGCGAGGCCTGTGTCCAGCAGTAGACGCCTTTCGGCTGCCCTGCTAGCATAACTTGACTCTTGACTCTAATCGCGCGCGAGATAGACTGTCCGTCACTTTCTGATTAATGCTGTCAAAAAGCGACAGCCCTGCTAGCATAACTTGACTTTCGACTCTACTCGCGCGCGAGATAGACTGTCCGTCACGTTCTGGAGCCGTAGCATGGTTGGCCTTATCACGCGATAGGTGATAGGATAGAGCGTGCGTCACTGGCTGACACCGTTCGATAGAACGAGACGACGCTCTTATCTTGTCACTTATCGCGTGATAAGGCCAACCATGCTACGGCTCCAGATTAAACTGTCAAAAAGTGACAGATAGTCTATCACGCGCGCGAGTAGAGTAGAGAGTCAAGTTATGCTAGAAGGGCTTACGTGATTAACGTGACCTTTAATGCAGTAGTGAATAAAAAAGTGTTTTTTTTTTCATAACTTCAAGTAAGCCGTGGTATTCAGACAAAACTAGCGATAACGAGTTAACTTAGGGCAACTTTAAATTGGAACCGAAGTTGGTGAGCGTTCCCGGAATTCCTGTTAGCCCGTACTTTATCTGGTTGTGATTTTGAGGTAGTGGAAAAGGGCTTTAAGCATTGCCAACTTAGTATAAACTAACCATTAAGTTTGCTAGTAGAATGTGTGTATTATGGAAATGTTCTATCACAAATTCTAAGTACCATAAGCATCTGCTTGGAATACGTAAGTGCCGAGGCAAATTGCTATAGTGGTACGTAACTGGGTCATTCTTCTTTTCGACCGACAATAGCCTGTCCTTCGTCTTATTACGGCATCTCATTTGAGTAATGATTTTTACGGTTTTATAATGTTCGAATGAACATCGATATTATTTTATTAATTAGTGATATTTAATATTTCACTTTCTCTAACTAGCATTTTTAAAATGTTTTTTTTTCGTAGAATGCCGTGACAGAGTGGTAAACCAAAATGTGGTCCCCACTGAAAGAGTCCACTTTGTCACATGTTTTTTTTAGAAACCAACCGTAAATAAATATTTATATTGGCCAGAAAGGAAACTTTAATTAGTTCTAATGAAGAAACCTATGCATTTTTTTTTTTAAATCGCACTTCAAAACCACAATTTTCGATAGTTCAAAAACCAAAAAAACAGAAAAACCTCGGTTCATTGTCGGTAAAAAAGAAGAACGACCCAACTATCTAACTATGATACCTAATATGATATAGTTCAACCGACGTGGATCTTCCCCACTCATTGCGCAATAGTTTGAATTCATAGACATAAGAGGTGAAGTCGAAAGAATTTGCAAAAAACCCGACTGCTTTTTGACAAATATTATAAGCTATGTCACTCCCATGATAAAGAGGAATCCAACGACACCTGATACATCAAAATCCATCAAGCCGTTTAGGTTACAGGAGGCCACAAAGAAACAGACATACATGCATACATACTTACATACACTCGAAAAACATTACCCTCCTCCTTTGGCAGTCGGGTAAAAATATATTTATTTAATAATTTTTATATTTTTTTAATATTACCGTTATCAGAACATAGAACTATCATTAGTTGAACAAGCGAGCGAAGTGGATGAAGTTTTCCGTTTCAGTTTGTTACAATATTCTTTCATATGTCTGGAGGTCCCGCTGTCCTACCGTCTGGCTGTCCGGCTTTTCTCTACAGGTCGAATTTCTCAACGGACTTTCGTGAAATTTTGTGAGCATGTCCGATAATTATATCGATTTTTTGTAGATTCAACATTTGGAAATTCAAAAAAAAATTACATTGACATAGGTACTCGCGATTTCAGAAGCTCACAGCCCTGCTAGCATAACTTGATTATCTACTCTACTCGCGCGCGTGATAGACTATCTGTCACTTGTTGAGAGCATTAATCAGAAAGTGAGTGACGGACAGTCTATCTCGCGCGCGAGTAGAGTCGAGTGTCAAGTTTATGCTAGCAGGGCAGAGCCACTAGTAGGTCAACAGTGTTTTGTTTCAAATATATTTACAAACATTTCAATTTACTTTTATCTTACAACTGTCAAATAAATTACTTTCTTATCTTTTTCGAAAATAATTTGCAACTCCAACGTATTTAAGGTCTGAAAAACATCTATACATCAAAGGCGTTTTTCAATATTTAATTAACTTGGCGCTCGATGATTGACGTCACTGGTTTAAGGTAATTTTATCCTGTAGCCCAGAATAATTGAGCTAGGTAAATGAAGTTTTACTATCGCCCACACAGTTCGCTGACCATCCGTGCACTTTATGTGCATTGCAATAAGGTTCAGTATAAATTAAAGATGGTTAGTTAGCTGTGTTGGCGTATGTACATTGTTTACTTGGGGTTTCTCTCGATTTTAATTACATGCTTTTGTTATTATGACTAATGTGGACCGTTTAGTGTGGGCGTAACAACTTGGTGAATAAATAAAACTTTATCATGTCCAGGAATTATATGTTCTAAAATTTGCTTTGAGTTTATTCAGGCCCTTGAATAAATACAAAGGAAATTTAAATATATACTTAGTTCTGCCTCGATTTGAAAAACAATTACATTCGTAATTTATTATAGCCGGGCTACTGGAGACTCATCTTTTCTGCTTTTGCGAGATTATCCCAAATAAAGTACCTACTATTTATTTAACTAAAACAATAAGTATCCTAAGTATTTTATATCCATTAATTTGAAGTAATATACAGATAAATAGTTGTGTTTATAATGACTAAATGATTTAAAAAAAAAGTCCCAATAACTTGAGGTGTATAATGAAGGCCATGGTACCTACTAAAAGAACTTATGCGTTTAAAGAAATAATTTTCAATTGGAACAGAGTTGCATTTGTTTTGTTTTGTCTTTGTTTGAAACAACAGAAATTCAATTCTATTTCCCACACTAGTGAATTCAAATTTCAATAATATTTGTTTTGTATGGTGGTCCTTAGGAGGCTTTACAAATCTATACTAATATTATAAAGAGGAAAAGACTGCGAGATTGCAGCTTTGTAAATTTATAAGTTTTGGGTAATCTCCCGAACCGCTTATCCAATTAAAAAAAAACTTTCAACAACGTAGGTATATAATGGGCTATCAGGATGATTATAAGCTATATTTCCTCCCGCGGGTTTGCCTGCGTTCTTTGCAATACGCGGTTGTTAGTATTAAATAAAGTGTACTAATGACATTAAACCGGACTTTAACATCGAACTTCATCACCTTTATCAACATATTAAAATACCTTAATCAACCCCTAAAAATCTTAATAAAGGCAGCCTTAAATCGTTAACAAGGTAATTCAAACGCGGGATTCGCCATTCCTTATCTCGCACAATGCCGGCCATTGTTGTGACGTCACGACAAAGGCGCAAAAATGTCCTTGATAAAGTACAGCTGAAGACGTCTTTGTTGAGGTGATTATTGCTAAGTGTGCATGCGGGGGAAAGAATCTACGTCTTCATCTGTCTTGAAGTAAAAAATGACACCTCGCCGAGTTTTTTACGCCGGTTCTCGAGGCAGAGGTTTTCTTTCCGAACCGGTGGTAGTTTATCGACGTTCATAGGTGCATGTAATACGCCTAAATTGAAGAATAAATCACTTTGACTTATTTTGACTTTGAGTGTGTCGGGATGGTTTTATGCAACCATGCATTTGTACAACATTTTATTATTTTAGTAGAACTAGCAAGGATTTAGGCTGTAGTGTAACGCGATGCATATAAAGGCATAAGGTTTTCCTAACTAGACTTACTACAATAACATAATTATACCAGAAGTAGTGGATCATGTTGTGCTCCATCTTTGTAGGCCATTGTATATATTTTATGCAACATACACATTTTGATGTTTTAGGCTAAATAAAAAATAAAATGGCCAAATTGTTACTTAATACAATTGATTAATGCAATGTATTAAAATTGACAACATACTCGGTAATTAATTTTTTTGTTATTGTTGTTTTGATGTCGAAAATCAGAAAATACATCACCAAGTGTGCGGTTTAAACGTGGGCCGGCCGCCGACTGGGGAGCGAGGACGCGACCATATTGAAGCGTGTCTATGTTCGTAGTACGGTTCGGCAATGTCGCATTTCGAATAAAATCTTTAGTTCATTGTGTACCACTGGATCATTGTTGGCTATCTTACCCTACGGTACGCGAATTTCGATCTGAAGGTCGTGGGTACGAAACCCAGCTCGTATCACTGGTTTTTTTTTTCAAAAGTACGAAATATTATTTGATATTCAACATTGGCTTTCCGGCAAACGAAAATGTCGTCATCCCCCATCATCAAAGTCTAATTTTTCCTCTCAATTGGATGATCAGACGTCAGTCGCTTTCGTAAAACTAGTGCATATGTCAAATAGTGCGAATTAAAGCGGACACCAGGGCTATTGTAGGGCACTACTAGAAAAATGCTAGAAGGATGATGTTACAATAGAATACCCATTCAATTTTATAGCCAATAATCTTTTTATCAACGCAACGAAACGAACAAAACTCTCAATATTCAACTCTCAACAGACTTTTTTCAATAACTAGTGTTAATATTTTCGTTCAGCGAACCGTGACAAGACACAGTTTAATATCAAAGCATTCCTTCTTGGAATTTGAGTCTTCCGCTTTCTGTATTAGAGTTGATAATCCTTTAAGCTTTCATATATTTCAATCCTATTCCGTATCGAGTCACGGTATTGGAAAATGTCTCACGAGCAGTTTATCATTGATTAGGATTTTATCAGCACCAATGCAATAATATTTTCATAAGAGGCGAAATTTCGGAATATGTTTGCAGTTACAAGCGCACCCACACATAAGTACAGCCACGCGCAAAGATGAGTTGAAGTATCTGTACCTGCCTTGCATTGTAGGTACAGTAAGGGAAATGTATTCACGTACCACCGTAGAACCCTATCGCAATAATGTGACATATCACTCGAGTTTGAGTGACGGCGGCCTGACAATTGCGACAGGGTACGTGATACATTTCCCTTACTGTACATAATAATTTTATTGTAATTCATGATAGCTAAAGTTAATTCTTATAGTACATTGTTTAACGAGGGCCGTAAGTGGAATATTGCTAACGAGAGTGTATCAGAAGCCCGACGCCGAAGGCGGAGGGCTTTTGATGACTCGAGTTTGCAATATTCTTACGCCCGTGTTATACACAATGTTTTTCATCACATTTGCGAGGAAATAAATAACAACAAAAGACAGAAAAATTTAAGTTTCATACAGCAGCACCAATCAAAAATTGACAACTTCACTTCCAGATCAGTGCTAGTAGAGCGCGCAGTTCAATATTTCAACCAATCACAGAGCAGTATTCTTGCGGGGCGGGGCGTCGTGACCAACTAGATTTTTTTATTCAACCAATCACACAGCAACCAGATTTGCTTAAGCCAATCAGAGGGTTCTATTATTTAAAAAAAAAACCATAACGCCCATGGGCGTAATATAGCCCATTACAGCTCAGTACGCTTGCGTATAATAACACCATTTTCGAGCAAGTGTGATGAAAAAATTGTTGTCTAGCAACAATCCCTTTTTTCTTCATAAATGTGAAGCCAAAACATTATAAAAACAAAAACAACAATGAAACGTGTACAGAGGCGAACTTATCCCTTTAAGTGACCACTTCCAGCTAGTTTGTAAGAAAAAATGTGATATCTTTACTTCAAAGTTTCTCTCGCATTTATCGATAGAAGTCTGTTTCAAACTAAAATAAATATATAATAATGGCGCAAATATTTTCAAAAGTTTGCATAAATCCAATGTTACCACACCAAAGAACTGGAATATGGGTACAAAGCGCTCCAGTGTAACGATTTAATCTCGGTTTAATTCCAATTTTCTCGAACCTGGCAACATTTTTAATAAAGCAGTTTAACGCGGGAGGTCCCGGGTTGTCACTATTCAGCTACTAGTTTTAGTAGTTTCGGTTTTTGTAAAACAGTATATATGGTAACTAACCGGCGTACGGTACCGTAATTTTTAGATGGTAGTGACTTCATGGGTCTTACAACCAAGGCCATGAGAATTCGCTGTGTCGACAGTCCAAGTCCCTTTGTTTGTTTTAAGAGAAGTCACAGTTTATTTTAATTTAAAAAAGTTGAGTCAACAAAACGTAGGTACGTTTTGGTTTACGAAAATAAAATCGAATGTTCTTATCGACTCGTACCGTCCTTATTAATTTCTTAAGAGGGCGTTAATCTGCTCAGTTGCGCCACTGGTAAATAATTGAGATTATTTAAATATAACGATAGATATTACAAAAAGGAGGCTACTACACACTGTATTTTGTATTTAAGTACCTTGGGAATACATCAAACTAGTTTTTATGTAAGTGGATTCGTCAAACTATGCGTCGAAAGTTAAAACGGTCGTTTTCTCTTTTCAGTTCAATAAAGTTTAAATAATGACAATTATTTATCAGTGGCGCTATTGAGCACGTTAGCGCTGTCTTAACCCTTTAACGGGCAAAGTTAAAATCAATTTATAGTTCAAGTATCTTGCTATTGCGTAGACCTAAAAATTCTAAACCGTAAAAAAATACAAAAAGATGATCTTAAAAGGTGGTCATTGTTGCTATGAAATTTAGAAGTTTATAAAGGGTTAATAAACAAGTTTCTACCTAAGGATGTTGGAAAGTTTTTTATTGTCTTTTAGGGCGACCAAAACCTTCAGAGCCAAAAATATCCTCATATTTTTCGTCAAATCTAGTATCTATTTGCCGTTGTCGAATGACTTATAATCGTGTTAAAAATTTAGTTCAATATGACGTACAGTGTTATAATATGCTGATTACGCGCACTTTGTCCTTCTAAAAGGACAAACAGCATTTTTAGACAATTTGCTAGTATTTTACGGTACCGATTCTCAAATTGCGCCGAGCCCCGTCCCTATGTGCGGTGTCGCTATTCATCTCAAATTCCGCGCGGCGGAGAGATTTTTTAATTTCGCCCCTCCGCGTCTTCGGACGTCACTCTGTAACGAGCTAGTTTTTACCGGGATGCCGCTTCAGAATTTTATCACGTCGTTTGGATTTTAAGAGATTTTCGTCGAGTTTTGAGAAGGTAGAGAACTAAAATAGAGTAATTAAGATTCAGATTCAGATATTTATTCATAAAATATGTATTTTAGATTACTTTATAATTATATGCACCTAATTCTAAAAGTTAGTATTTATTTATAGTCATAAACTAAGTATTGAAATTAATAATTAACACATTTTTTGTTGTTAATCACAGATCTTAATATACCTACTTATCTTAAGTCAAAGAAAAAGCCGTTGCCGTACCGTCGAAATAAGTAGTTTTTCATTTATAGATGAGCGTTTTTCAAGAAATGTGTACGAGTACATGAACTTTTTTTCCGAATTCGATTTTCTTGGCTTTTCTTACTCAGAATCGTTGACACTATCGATCCTCATACAAGAAAAAAAGTGTCCAAAATATTCCATTCCAGATCGTCACATTTTTGTTTGCAGTCTTTTTTATTTATATGGTCGTGACCGCACTGGAAGAAAAAACTTACATAGTAAAATCTGGGACAACTTTTTTCTCGTATAAGGATCGATACTATCAACAATTCTGAGTAAGATAAACCCAAAAAAATCGAGTTCTGAAAAAAAAAATTCATGTACATTTTTTTTGAAAAACGCTCAGATACCTCATATCATATTATAATAAATACTTGCGATATATTGTACAACGATCACACAGACAAACTATTCCGACAGTTTAGTGAGACACTAGTGGATTTAATCAGTGTAATAATATATCAAATAAATAAAGAATGATATGTTAATATTTAATGTGCGAGGGCTACCATGAAACTGCTTTTTCGCGGCACCAATGCTACCTTGCAATATAAACCTACTATTGTTATTCTATACAAGTTTGAAAGCAAATAGGATTCACCAAATGTAAAGAATAAAATTTTAAGTTAGAATTTAACGTGAACATTATACTTCAGTTATCATAAAACCCAGTCCGTACAAACTTAAATGCGCATCTTAAAACTTGATGGTACCTACTTGAATCTAGTTGGGTTATCTCGAGCAAAATGTGCATCGCGAAAACTTTCTACTTATATCTACTTGTGTAGTAATTTTTGTTCATAAAATATTTACTTCGTAAAAATTATTAAATAATATTTTTGAAGAGATATTTAATGCTCAATTTTTCGTCTAACTTCAAAACAAATAGTTGAATACAAATGAAATATATTCACAAAAATAAAAATCATTTTCAATAAAAACCCTAGTTTTTTCTGATTCGTTTCACCGTCTGGCCGGTATCAGAAGCTTTTTTACCATTTTAATAGAATATTGTGAATAAAAGAATAGTATTCAAATAATGTGCCAGTCTTTTCTGTCCGAGCTCTTTTAATATCGCGGCTTCACAATAGGACACGAGGAAATTAGACGTTACCCGAATCAGACGACAGGACAAAAACCGTTTTCGGTACTCTACTTTCGGTTTTTGTACTTTTCAAAGGACGATATCTTTTTTTTTGATTTAGGAAAGAAGTTTTGTGGTTACATTTATTAACAGTGTTTTTATTCAGTGGTTTCTTGGTATATAATTTACGATGTTTTTGTTCGCCGAAAAGACTTTCAATACATAAAACATTTAATGTACGGAGAAATTCAAAGCTTGTAAAGATAGCTCCCTTCATACGTAAGTATCACATTAGATTAGATCAGCTTAATTTATTTCACAATAAAAATTACAATAAATTGCATAAATGTCAATTTTACAAGAATTTTTACCATGATCGTCAATATAATTTAACATATTTATAACCAGATGATGACGAAAATATTTTAACCCAATACATTTCAATTTCGGCAGACCTATAATTGAACAAGGGAGCGAAGCGAACGAAATTCTCTGCTTTAGCTTGAACTAAAATTCTTTCGTATGTGCGTTTGTCCACAAGTTTTCCTCTACGGGTCGCATTTCTCAACGGATTCTCGTGTTGTTAGCAGACTCAATAAATATAAAGATTTGTATGTCGATTCAGATACTAGAAATTTAAAACTATTTTTAAGTCAGTCTCGGGATTTCTACAGTTTACAGAGCCACGAGTTATACAGGGTGGCACAATTGTATCGGTCAGTATGGGAAAGTCTGAAACTATAAGACATACGAAGATCTCTTCTAAGGAACCATGTCATCGATTTTAGTAACAAGAAAAACTGCATTCATACATTAAAAAAAATGTACTCGGCTCTGGATTCAAACCTGGACATTTTGAAAAATAAAACTAACACTGTTTCTATTTAGATATCGATTGTGTAGGTCTTAAGCAGTAAATGTTACTATGAAACATGATGTCTAAAATGAGTAAAATGCATTGTTTGAAAAAACTGGTGGTCATTTTGAAAACATACTAAAATAAATTAAAGGATATGAAAACAATGCATTTTATTTTCCCATACTCACCGATATAAATGTGCCACTCTGTATAATGTACAGTCGAGGAAATTGAATGTTTATCACTTTTGGACCTTAATACCATTACATAGAGTCCAAAAGTGATAAACAATCAATTTCCTCGACCGTACATGTATTACACTTAGGTACCTATATAGTATATATTAACAATTTCGTGAAATTGATTGGGATAAATAAAATACTTATTATAAAGTTTTTGATTGCACCTTTTCTAAGTATAACATGTGTATCTATGTGTCTATTTATCTGTCTCTAGCATCGTAGCTCCCAAACGGATGAACCGATTTGAGTGTGGTTTCATTATCGAAAGTCTCGTCTGTCGAGATGGTTCTTAGCTAGGTATGATGTGAATAAAAAATTAATTTATGTTGTTTTTAATATTTTTTTATAACACTTGCTCGTAAAGGGCTTCATAACGCGCAGGCATACAGAGCTATAATATAATTTATTACGCCTAAGGGCGTAATGGGTGTGATCTGATTATTTTAAGCAAATCTCGTTAGCCGTGCGCCACAAGAACTCTGCTCTGTGATTGGTTGAAAAAAAAAACGCGCCGCAATAATGATATGTGATTGGTTGAATGAAATATTGAAGCTGCGCGCTCCACTCGCACTGATCTGGAAATGAAGTTGTCAATTTCATCAATTTTGATTGGTGCGGAGGTTTTGGTGATTTTCTGTCTTTTGTAGTTATTTATTTCCTCGCAAATGTGATGAAAAACATTGTATGCGATAAGAATGTTACAAACTCGAGTCATCAAAGCCCTCCGCCTTCGGCGTCGGGCTCCTAATAGACTTTCGTTCGTAAATCTTACCGTACTTGTGGCATAATTACTATATTATTTCATCGTGTATTCACATAAGCTGTTACTGGATAGGGTGAAGCAAATTGACAATTTACTCATAAAATCCATGAAGTATTAGATATAAAATTTCATCAAGGATGCCATCGCGCTGGTCTTTCCTTTATCGCGGAAAATGCCAACAAATTAAAGCCGAAGTACTTCTCAAACTTGAAGGACATTTTGACAGCTTATTAATCAATCATCAGTTATACAAGCGCCGTTATAATGTCAACTTGTGTTATAGCTATAAATATATAATTTCGTGACGTAAAGCAAACGCACAAGATATATATGTAGATAGATAAACACATTCATATTTACAAGATACATGGCATTTACACAAGCGTAGATCTAGATAAATTACGGGTAGTGCAGCAAATAGGTACCTACTTTATTTAAGTATTTTTTTGATCTCATTAAGTCAAGACCAATTATTATTACATGTTTTATTACATATATGGTTACATACTACTTTTTTGCCTATGAACATGAATTTATGACTTATCTACTTCAAACAGGACTCGAACTTAACAAAATGACATCAACTTAATGCTTGTCTAAATCCTGATTTATTAGAAACTAGTATCCGTCTGCGACTCCGTCTACGTGAACTATATTTTAATCAAGGCTATAAACTATCTTCATACAAAATTTCATCCAAATCGATTGAGCAGTTTAAGCGTGATTGAGTAACAAACATCCAAACATCAAAATTTTCGCATTTATATTATTTGTAGGATAATAATATATAATATTAGTAGCATAGGATAACCAAACCCGTGTGAGATACAAAAATCACATTTTTTTCCCGAGTCCGAGACTGTTAAAAACTGAATTTGACAACAAAAAAACACACGTATGGTTTTCTTTCTTAAGGCGGCAGAACAATTTAGTATAGAAAAATTATAGAAATAAAATGAAGCTATTAGAGACGTTGTATAAAACGTTCTACTCGCACCATTTTCATTTCTATTTTATTTCTAGCAACAAAAACTAGTTTCTGACCGAGATATATTGGACTCCACTGTGTACAAAAAGTTTTATGTTATTCCAGTATGTGGTTTTAAAACGAGAACCAAACTAAGTGTGTATAGAGAGTCGACTTGAGTCGTCCATGCTGGGGTGGGGACTCTAACAGGCGCCCATAACATTTCACGTTATAGTTTTTCGTTTAGCAAAACGCACAGTCGTAAACCTTTGCCGATATGCTTTATGTCAGGCGTGCGTCGTAAAATCGCGCATAAACCAACTAGCGTCGCGCGATAAATATCTTAAACATGGAACATGTTGCTCGTATATTGATCTGGAGCCGTAGCATGGTTGGCCTTATCACGTGACAAGTGACAAGATAAGAGCGTCGTCTCGTTCTATCGAACGGTGTCAGCCAGTGACGCACGCTCTATCCTATCACCTATCGCGTGACAAGGCCAACCATGCTACGGCTCCAGGTGTTTTTACTGTATTTAAAGTGACGATTATATCGTAAGATTTATTGCATTAAATAAAATGTAATGTAATAACATGTTACATATAACATAACATATAAGTTAACATGCGGGTGGCGCAGGACCGGTCAATTTGGCACTCTCTAGGGGAGACCTATGTCCAGCAGTGGACGTGTTTCGGCTGATATGATGAATAACATGTTACGACGACGATGGCATGATGTCCTTCTATTATCAAACTTTTCTTAATACTTATTTAAACTGTTCACGATGTTGTTTGTACTCAAGTTCTAAATAAAGGACTAAATTATATGATATTGAAATTTTGATATTTAATCTTAGATTGTTCCTTCTGCTCTATAATAGAGCCGTTAGCATCTGAGCGTTAGGGTAATAAAACTCTGCTATCTGCTTCTCATTCACACTCATCCTTAGTTGCTGGCGGGTTGTATTACCCTAACGCTCAGATGCTAACGGCCTAGGTATAGTACTTACGGCTTAAAAATAAAGAACTGCGCAACACGGCATATGATTAATTTAAAACAAAGTACTTACGGCTCTTTTGTTTTTTGGATTGCAGCTGTAATATTTTTGGTTTAATTATAGAATGCATTCAGAGCTTATGTTTCGTTTAAATTTTGTTTTCACAGTTTTTTTACTTAATCACCAACCAACATCCAGCTTACCTCTGGATGTGTATTTTTAATGGTCGGCTCTGGGAGAATTAATTTTTAGTAAAATATAAAATGAACATTAACACAAGCAATTTAAAATGAACAGTGTTACGACTGCTTTAGCCTAGTCGAAGCAAAAGATCCTGGGTTCGAATCCCGTTAAGGGCATTTATTTGTGTGATACGAATATTTGTTGTTCCTGAGTCATGGCATGGATGTGTTCTATGTATTTAAGTATGTGTTTATCTATATAAGTATGTTTATCGTCGTCTAGTACCCATAGTACAAGCTTTGCTTAGTTTGGGACTAGGTCGATTTGTGTAAGATTGTCCGCAAATATTTAATTATTTATTTATTTAATATAGGTTTGTTTGTTTATTACTGTTTTATTATTGTGTATTTTTATTTTGTTTCATCCATTGAATACGCATCTGGTATTTAATGGATGAAACAAAATAAATGAACGGGATTGATGACTGCATCAATCTCGCTCATGAATAATTCTACACTGCAAATATAAAGCTTAAAACACATACAATTTGAATCATAGGATCGTTATAAATAGATTCCATTTTTAATTGCAACGTACCCGTAATCTTGTTTCGTGGTGCCGGATAAACCGGGCGAAGATAACCGACGCGACGTGTTGATCCGGGTATGTAGGTCAACCGTGAACCGGTTTTATCCGAGTTTAGTTCAGTATATTGGGCATGTGGAATTTTTGTATGATCCTAGCAGTGGTAACCTTTATTCATATACATATATAATCAACAAAATGGTTTATCCTAAAGACCATGGACCTACTGGAAGGACATATTCTGTTAAAGGAATTTAAATTATTTTCCATTGGAACAGAGTTGTACATATTTGTTTTGTTTCGGTTGTTTTTTGTAAGAAATGAAATTCATTTCTTTTTTTATTTTAGTCGATTAAAATTTCAATATAATTTTGTATTGTATGGTGGGTCTTAGGAGGATATAATGAACAAAATGGTTTAATGGAATATGGGTAAAATTTTAACAAACAAAAATAATGTAGAGTTTTGTATGATTCCAACTGCAGCTTTCATTCCAACTATTTTTTTGATTCAAAAGGAACCTGCGACTATCCTTTTGAATCAAAAAAATAGTTGGAATGTGAGTACAAATTTAAAAGAGGGGAGTAGTATTTAGACGCTGAATTATAAAAACTATTTTTTTTTACATGGTAGCTTTTCTAAATTAAATAATAATGTTTCATTTAATATTAAGTATTTTCTCTTGATCTGGGCAAGTGAGTCAACCGCAAACCAGTAATCGGGTGTCCCAATTTCCAATCCAAAAGTCACTAGTGGACACGCCCTAAAAATATATATATACTAAAAGGTATACATATGATATTTTTTTACATAAAAACTATTTTGTTATCATTTTATTCTCACAAAGTAGGATTTTTATGATGCACGTTTATCAAAAAGCTTTTTATATTCTAATATCCGATCCGATGTACCTGCTATGTTTGCGTCGCATATTTATTCGACGACATCGTATATCTTGTGTCGGAGCAATTTATCTCCACAGCGCAGTGTATTGTGGCTACAGTAGGCGGGCTCTTAGTCATCCCTGAACTACAGCATTTTGTTTTATTCATGATCATCGACATCACCATATCAGCCAAAAGACGTTCACTGCTGGACATAGATGTCCCCCAAAGAGTGTGCCACCCGCATCCAGTGGACTCCCGCGACCTTTACCAAGTCATCAGTCCACCTTGTGAGGGGCCTACCTATGCCGCGCCTTCCGGTACGTGGTAGCCACTCTAGACCCTTTCCGCCCCAGCGACCATCGGTTCTACGTGCAATATGGCCCGCCCACTGCCACTTAAGTTTAGCGATTCAGAGGGCTATATACCTACGGAAAATTAAGTGGTTATTTTTTCATATAAAAGGTAGCCTATGTCAATAATTTTGAATCGATAGATACCTCACTCATCACAATCGGTCCAAGTATCTTAAACGCTAGGGTTGAACATTTAGCACCAATGATGGTGTTATATGTTTATATATACAAATGAGAGACGAACGTAGGATGAATATTTATGCTATGTTTTATATATCTATGTACAATGAATAAAGTATTTTACAATGAATTAGAAATGCAAGCTTGCGGTCGCGAAGGGAAATTAAATATAACCGCTTGACATTGACTCGCCGATCGTAGGGAAGTGGGCAGCTCGTAGTGATGCGCCACAAACACACGTAAACACAAAAACATAGACTGCTAAAATCATATCCCTTACTTTCGGCTGTGCCATTGTCGGCCAAAAATTAATTTAACCTGCTGTGGCAAGAGTTATTGTGTTGCGGTTCCGTGCTTTGCTTGGCGAGGATTTATCGCGCGCGGCACTCGCGATTAGGTACGAAATTGTTATGAAATTATGAATTCATCACGCTACCTAATTACTTTATTGCAAAATGGCCGCCCATGTTAAAGCATGTTTGTTGCAGGGATCGGATACTTTTCTCCATACAAATTAAACCGGTATTATTTCGTTCTTTGGTTATAATATCATTTTTGATCGGGCAGTCTAATATACGGATATGTTAACTAAATAGACGATAGAGTCCTACATTAAGAGCTTAAAATAATTCAAAATATTAGACTACTTCGGGGATTTTTTAAAAAACCGGTTCCGATCCCTGGTTCGTTGCTGCTTCGATGTAATTTAATATATCGAATTTTAATAGTTCAAATTTAACGTCACACATTGATAACCGCGATTTACTAAAAGAAAATAATAATAGGTATAGAATAAACCGACACCTACAAGATGTATATTAAGCTTAATGACAGGAGTGATACAGCTATCGAACGAACAAATCATAATACATGATCAGACATACAGGTTTCTGTGGCAAAGACGTCAATTCACTAGGAAGGATATTCAATTTATCGATAACTATTTCAAATAGTTGTTTCAAAGTGACATTTCATAGTAGGTAATTAATAAGTTCACTGGATAAAATTAAAATTAACTAAAATGCTGATCATTCATGCTCTTCAGCGATAAGACCGCCTGTTGTCTACCTCTACCTACATGTTATTGTATTGTTTCTCTCTGTAACTGCTTTGTTTGTGTGAGGTGTGCAATAAAGAGTATTTGTATTGTATTGTATTGTATCATTACCAGTAATTCATAATACGAAGCTGAAGGTCCTGGTTCGAATCCCGGTAAGGGCAAATATTTGTGTGATGAGCATGAATATTTGTTTCTGAGTCTTGGATGTTTTATATGTATTTAAGTATTTATATCCATTATATATATCGTCGTCTCGTACCTATAACACAAGCCTTATAGAGCTTACTATAGGCCTAGTTCGATTTGTGTAAGAATGTCCCTTAATATTTATTTATTATTATTTAGTCTTTATTTATTATTTATTCTTTATTTATTATTTATTACATCTCATAGTCATAACTGTTATAAGAAAGTACAATTTATTGATAAATTAAATATAGTTGTGAAGTCCCTAGGACAAATTTATTCGTGCCACAAAAACTGCTATGTCTGTACATGATAGAAAGCGTTCAGTTAATCAAACAATCTAACATTGTCTATTTGTAGAATAGAGGTATGGTGTAATTTTAAAGAATTGTAAAATACATAAGGCGATCTACTATGTCTGTTTGCAAGACTGTAAGCGTACTAAACATGGATTAAGTGGATCATGGAAATTATCAGGTTATTTTTAAATAATAAAATGAAAGTCGAATTATGCATTTATGAAGTTACTTTAGTCGTTCTTGGAAAATTGTATAAAATTCTAAAATAAAATTCCAAAACACATTACCGAACTTACTGACTCTAAATTCAAATCTGTCGTAAAACAGACATTACATCATGGATAGGGATATTTGGCAGCGATAAAGTCCTGCACTAGAAATCTATCGCAAAATAAATAGGCTGTCTACTGTAGCAATGTAATTTTAAAATTTTATAATACTGATGCTGAAATGATATATTGTATACTGTTTTGAAAAAATGACACCTCGCCGAGTTTTTCACGCCGGTTCTTCTCGAGGCAGAGGTTTTCTTTCCGAACCGGTTGTAGTTTATCGACATTCATAGGTGCATGTAATATGCCTAAATTGACGAATAAATCACTTTGACTTTGACTTTACATGTTTTTGATAAATTGGAACCTCATAAACATAAAATTATACAAAATATTTTCGTAGATATATTTTCTATCATGTAATATAGTATTAATCTAAAACTTTTACCCCCACAGCGGAAAATGCAATCTAACTCAACTCTGGACAGTTTTGGATTACAGAGAGCTTCGCCAGTGATTAAAAACTGGTTAGATCGCTTTGATTAATGATTCGACGCTATCTAAAAATGTGGGTTCAAATAAGACTTTCTTAGGGTTCCGTACCTCAAAAAAAAACGTGTTGTCTGTCTGTCTGTCTGTCAAGATCCTTTTATCTCGGGAACGCGTAAAGGTATCGAGTTGAAATTAAAACCATATACTCAAGTCTACAGTCCCTTGAAGCTGAGAAAAAATCAGACTTCTAAGTTAACGTTTAAAAAACCTACGGCCGTTTATGCCGCAAAAAACGTATATTTTGACACTCTCAAGGAGATCAAAATGTATAGGGTACTTTCCTTTGACCTAGAACTATGAAATTTTGCAAGTAATACTGTCCTATACTACAAGTAAAGGGAACAATCTGAAAACTATATATTTGTAATTTAGTACGGAACCCTCGGTGGGCGAGTCCGACTCGAACTTGTCCGGTTTTTAAATCGCTCTTCAATTATAGGATTGCTAAATAAATCTAATTCAACCTAATGGGCACTATGCGATGACTATTAACTATCCCATCATCACGTCGTCACTTTACTAATTAAACACGCGTCAACAATATTGTTTGCTATTAACACCCCGATAAATACAGTCCAATGAATGCATCGCGAGCGTCGCGGCGGCGCTACGTGACACAAGGGACAATTCGCCGTGACGCCGGTGAACGTGACACCATTACGTGATGCAACGTGCGCAGTTTACGAAGACAGCTCTGAGTTATATGACCACTGATTATGTTTATACATGCCCTAACTTTCGTTGTGTGATTATCCAGTAAGTCCGTGAACTTAGTATTTGGGTTCAGATGCAGTTTGGGTATAAATAAATAATAACTAAATATTAGCGGACATTCTTACACAAAACGAACTAGGCCTATACAGTAAGCTCAATAAGTGTTGTGTTATAAGGTACCAGGTGACGATATATATAAATAAATAAATAAATAAAAAAAGCCTTTTATTTCTTGCATTACCAGTACAAATAGATATATAAATACTTAAATACATACAAAACATCTAAGACTCTAACATCTAACCAATATCCATGCTCATCACACAAAATATCTGTCCTTACCGGGATTCGAACCCAGGACCTTCAGCTTCGTAGGCAGCGTCACTACCCACTAGGCTAACCGGTCGTCGGGTATGGCATAAGAACTTGTAAGAGTAGGTAAGCGAGAGAGAACTATAGACCCGAATCCTATTCTAAATTTCCTTTGTACCATTATATTTGACCCCGCTGCACCGGAATATCTTAAATCTAAATTTCAATTTGTTACACCCCGTCCTGGTTGTGAATTACGTACATCCAGGAGTCTGAAACTCAATAGGACCAGATACTATTTCACCGTACCGGCTTCCTCTCAAATTCTTTCGCTGTTCAGGCTATTCGTCTGTGGAATGATCTCCCTCTTACCGTCAGGCAAGCTCAGAGCAAATTGTCCTTTAAACGCAAGTTGCGTAAGCATCTCTTTTCTACTATTTAAGATTGATGATCCTCGTGATACCTTTGAACGGGTCCATATAATTGGGAATGGATGAAAATTTTAGAAATGCCTGATTATTTTTTTGGTGATAGGAATAACCTTCCTTAGCACCAGAAAAAAGTTTCAGATTTTTCAGCTGCGTCAATTTTTTTTGAAAAATATAAACAGTTTCCTCACTTACGTTTTGGGTCAGTTACGGCACCTTCCTCGATCGGTCTCATATTACAAAAAAATATATTAAATATGTGTGGTAAACTGACACTGGCAATGATATTAACACTTGCAGCAGCTATATTGATCATTACCAGTGTCAGTTTACCACAGATATTTAAGATAGTTTTTTTGTAATATGAGACAGATCAAGGAAAGCGTCTATTTACCGTTCTTGACCCAAAACGTAAATGAGGAAACTGTTTATATTTTTCAAAAATAATTGTCGCAGCTGAAAAATCTGAAAACTTTTTTCTGGTGCTAAGGAAGGTTATTCCTATCACCAAAAAAATAATCAGGCATTTCTAAAATTTTCATCCATTCCCCATTGTATACTGTATTTAAGTATGTATAAGTGAGTTTATATTGTATGCATTATATAAGTACGCATATTCATGTAGGTAATTAATTGATTTGTGTTTCTATTCGAGTCTCAGTATTTAGGATCCTGCACCACTAAAGTTTCTGTTTAGCCCAATGGTTGACTGGTAGATAATGCATGATGGCATTAAGTCCGCCAATTGTACTTTTATTTGTATATTTGTGCAATAAAGTTTTTTAAAAACAGATACCGTAAATACCTACACTTTGGCGGTGGCGTTGATGTTGAGTTGTATGGAGGCGGATTCAATTCAATTTTATTCATCAAATTCCCGGTACTTATAAATAAACTACTTAATTAGTAAAAAAGACACGTACGAGTATTTAAGTAGATAAGTATGAGAAATTAACAACTTATTTAAAGTTATTTTCCATGTATAAGTAGAACTACTAAATGTTATTTAATTTACCCACAATTTATTCAAGTAACAAACTATGAGTAGCAAATTGAATTAGTTTAAAAATTTATTCGCGGATAATTTTGGATGCGGGTGGCGCAGGACTGGTCAGTTTGGCACTCTTTGGTGGAGGCCTATGTCCAGCAGTGAACGTCGGCTGATATGATGATGATGATGAAAGTTTAATTCTAAATATAAAATACTGATACGAACCAGCAACTATTTCTATTATATTAAAATACAACTATTAAGAAGCCGATTCCATACTAAACTAGCTTTACATTTTCCAGGAATATGCCAACTTTAGGCATTTACCTATCCTATAATCCGATCCCTGGTAATGACTTACCTAGCTTTACCGTTCGCTGTATAAATAGCCATAGAATAAATAATAAAATAAATAAATATTAGAGGACAATCTTACACAAATCGACCTAGACCTAGTCCCATAGTAAGCTCAATGAGGCTTGTGTTATGGGTACTATGCGACGATATATTTAATAGATACAAATACTTAAATACATAGAAAACATCCAAGATTCAGGAACAAATGTTCATGCTCATCACACAAATATTTGCCCTTACCGGTATTCGAACCCCGGATCTTCAGCTTCGCAGGCAGCGTCACTACCCACTAGGCTAACCGGTCGTCAAAATAGAAGCAATAACTCAAACAATACATTTGCGTGACAAAGCGGTTATATGCCACACCGGACGTGACGTCATTGCTATGCAACCTCTGTTTACTAGTCAGTTGAGTTATGCTCCAATCATGTAGGTACAGTCAGCCAAAAAAGTGTTTTATACTCTTTAGGGTTCCGTAACTCAAAAGGAAAAAAACGGAACCCTTATAGTATCACTCGTGTCTGTCCGTCTGTCACAGCCGATTTGCTCCGAAACTACAGGACCGATTGAGTTGAAATTTGGTAACCATATGTAAATTGGTGACCAAAAGATGGACATGTAAAGTAAATAATGAAATCTGAACAAAGGGGCCACTTTTGGGGGTAAACTGGAAAATTTAAAAAAAAAGTTTCGCAAACTGTATCTTCTGACATATCAAATGAAAGGGGTTGTTGTAAGCATCTCAGTTTTTTTTTATAATTTTAGTAAAAACAGATTTGAAGTAATTTAGGAAAAAATACGAAATTTGACCATCCCCCCCCCCCCCCCCCCCCCCCCTTATCTCCGAACCTACTAGTCTAAAAAATCTGAAAATAATATGGAAAATATTTCCTTGCCTAAAGATTACAGGAAAGCCTATAAAAAGTTTGAGTATTCAAAGTAACGGGGAAATTCTCAATATTTTACCGAACCCTCACCACGCGAGTTGAACTCGCACTTGTCCAGTTTTTACTATATTGTCAGATGATTATCAGAGATTAGTAAATTATTACAATAATATAATCAATCAGCCTATATACCCCACTCCTGAGAACAGGCCTCCTCTCTTGGGTGAGAGGGAACGGGCAGTAGTCTCCACGCTGGCCCAGTGTGGGTTGGGGACTTCGCATACACCTTTGATTTTCTTCGCTGATGTAACAATCCCGTGGTGTAACAATCATCATCATCATCATCATTATCGGCCTGTAATCGCCCTGTCATATCAGCCTGTAAATAGAGAGAATATGTTGGACACGTAAGAATAAGAATAGAATAATTTATCGAAAAACCTTAATTGCTAATGGTACATTGTGCTCGCACTGTTACATGTTAGGTGAATTGATGTTTACAATACGATATAAGTATCAAGACGATTGTATTGATCCGTATAGTGAGAAATTAAATTTCATGTCAGTCTTAATGATGTTGATCATTATCATCATCATCATCATCATTATCAGCCTGTAATGGCCCACTGCTGAGCATAAGCCTCTCTTCGAGTACGCCACTTATCCCGATCCCGTGCTAGTCTCATCCAGAAATGACCCGCGGTTTTTTTTACGTCGTCAACCCATCCAGCTGTAACAATAAGTAGGTTCATTATCATAAAGGATCACTACATTATATAGACATTCACAGTCCATATTGTTTATTAGTTTGTAAGAAAAAATGACTTTTTGAATGATTCCTTTTAATTGTATTTTGACTCTTTCTTGACATGTAATTTATTTTTATTTAGTTTAATTTACATGGAATAAAATGTAATTAGACAATAATTTATGTACAGTAAGGGAAATGTATTCACGTACTACCGTAGAACCCTGTCGCAATTGACAGGCCGCCGTCACTCAAACTCGAGTGGTATGTCACCTTATTGCGATAGGGTTCTACGGTGGTACGTGAATACATTTCCCTTACTGTACGCCTGATAAAGTAGGGTGTGGTGAACCAACTAGATTTATTGCAACTGTAACTGCAAATTGTACCCATTTCCCACATGCTAATAAATTTCATTTCATTTCAAAAAATCTGACGAATTAAGAAGCCCCTCCATTTTTTAAAGTCGGTTGGTAAGGTTTCATTTTTCCTCTTGATTTACGGAACCTTCAAACGGACTTCCTGATACATTAGATTATACTCGCGGACGCTAAAGTCTTCTGATATTATTACAAGCTTTATCCCGAATAATCTCCGGGTAAATTACTCCGGCTTCTCCGAGATTAATGGTCCTGCCTTTATTTGAATAATGGCTGAACGCATAATATAATTCACTGTTTCGCTCACGATACCAAACAAAACCATGGGGTATTTATTTGACACTCACAGAAAACTTTGCTGGCTGCTTTTCCTACGTAATCGTTTTCCTTTCATGCCTGTTCACCTTGACAGAGCTGTCAGATGTCATTTAAGTCAGTGCAGATGTAGTGCATAATTATTTTCCATCGTATTTTCACGGAAATGCACGAACGTGTCTTGCTATTTCATTCGGTCACAATACAAAAAGTACTGAGGTCGACTTAAGTAGCATGACAAATACGAACGTTTCCGAGAAAATACGATAGAAAACAATCTGTACTGATTCTGTACCGCACGCATACATTTTATACCGTGTTCGAGATTAGAATAAGTTTTTGTCAAAATGTTTTTATAACAAAATAGTGTTATACCTATTCGTATTTTTTACGGTAAAAGCTATATAACAAAATACTTTGATAATTTAATTTTGATAGATGAAAATACCCTGTTCTATTTATAAATACCCTGTTCTATGTATAAGCAATCATACTACCCCTAACAACCCCATGCACAACAGGCCTAATAGGCCTTGTATAGCGGTAATTTGTCCATGTGTCGCCCACCCTTTGTCTAACAAACGCCTATTGTCTCCCGTAATGACACTATTGTCATTATGACCACTGTTTTTCCACGGTGACGTGATCTATAATAGCGGGAATAGAAATGTACAGGATTATTGAAAGCATTTGAGGCCGCAACTAAATAGGTTTCTGTCAAAATTGTATTTTAGGTACAAGCTTTTATTGCCGACTGTACTTTTCTGTATACCATCATCATCTACTCATTGAGACGATAACGAGCCCAAACTCAACGGGGTTACGTGGGTTAAATACTGAATTCCCATGGCCACCTTCTGACCATAATATTGAATTGTCATCCAAACTATACTAATATCCAAAATTGTAGCTCAATCGGATAACGGCAAGTGACAAAAAAATGGATTTCAAATTTTTACGGACAACTTACTTACATACGAACAGGTCAAGTTAATATAAAGCTTCTAATCTCTGTTAGCCGCTCACTTAATTTCTGATTGTAAAAAAGGTAGACTAAATTGCTTTATTTATTTATTTATCATACCTATAGCAGCCCATGCTTCGCTTGGCAAACACAGTTTTCACAGTCAGCTTAGGGGTGCGCAAAATGTGTATCTCTGGTTGCCACGGGCAAGTGAGTAGTTAGTTGATAATAGTTAAAATGTCGTAAGGTTTCTAACCGCGGCTCATACCGTTGGATTTAAATAACTACAACTATAACATCATTCCAAAGTTCAATATCTCAAAAACGGCTTCACCGATTTTGTTAAAACGTAGCTAAGAACCATCTCGATCACGTCAGCTTTCGGACAAAAAAAGACGCATCAAAATCGGTCCATTCGTTTCGGAGTTACGATTCCACAAACAGACACACAGACATACAGACACACAGGCAAGTCAAACTTAGAACACCCTTCTTTTTGCGTCGGAGGTTAAAAAATATACTTAGGTACGAAATATCATAAGATATATTTCGCAAGTAGCTTTTCAGCGAAGAAAATTTTCGTGCGGAAATCGGTCTAATCCCAACAAGGTCTAATTTTCCCTCTGGGTTGGGTGGTCAGATGGCAATCGCGTTCGTTAAACTAGTGCCTACGCTCTCTCTACCTCTGGGATACAACCGGGAGAAACGCTAGGAGGATAAATAATATATTCACAGATGCAGAATGTAGTCAAGATATTACCCATCCATCCATCCATTGAGCGCCTAGACAAACGGCGCGGCGCGTCGCCAAGGTAAATGCCCAGCTTTAGACCTGAGCTCGTTTAGGACACTACCGGGAAAACGCTAGGAAGATGATGATGATGATGATGATGAGACCCAAGTAAAGTAATCTGTTAAATATGTGTACATAGAGCAAAAGTTTAAAGTGTTATATTTTATCCATACCTTTCAATAAATGACAAACTATCATTAAGGCTGGAAACAGTGCTCGACCGACGTCAGCGCGTATGGTCGGTCGCGCGTGTTTTGCTATGGCCGCATACGCGCCGACGGTGAGCATCGGTCTGAACGCACAGTATGCTTTCTACAGCGATAGCTACGCCCGACCGAGCATACGCGCTGACGGTGAGCATCGGTCTGAACGCACAGTATGCTTTCTACAGCGATAGCTACGCCCGACCGAGCATACGCGCTGACGGTGACCATCGGTCTGAACGCACAGTATGCTTTCTACAGCGATAGCTACGCCCAACCGAGCATACGCGCTGACGGTGAGCATCGGTCAGAACGCACAGTATGCTTTCTACAGCGATAGCTACGCCCAACCGAGCATACGCGCTGACGGTGAGCATCGGTCAGAACGCACAGTATGCTTTCTACAGCGATAGCTACGCCCAACCGAGCATACGCGCTGACGGTGAGCATCGGTCAGAACGCACAGTATGCTTTCTACAGCGATAGCTACGCCCGACCGAGCATACGCGCTGACCGTCGGTCGACCACTGTTTCCAGCCTAACACTTGCCGTTCGTGACACCTGGCAGGTCGACAACGTAATGCATTGTTCGCACGTCTGGTAGATCTAAATGTCACTTATTGCACGGGGAAATGACAGTTGAGTTGTCCTAACGTGCGTTCGAAAGGTTACGTGATAACACTTCAGTCCTACCATTGACAATAATATCTTGCACGAGTACACCAACCCTTCGGAACCGGAAAATGTGTATGTTTTATTATATTTTCCTCAACGTTATCATTGCCATGGCTTGCTACGCGTCGGTGAGCCGCTGATATCGTTTTAATGCGCTTCCTTATCTTAATTTGGGGCCATTTGCATTATATTCTGTTCGTAATGGCTTCAAGCGATGGGAATACTACGAGAAGTATATTTTAACCCTCGAAGAAAAAGAAGGATGCTGCTATAAGTTTAACCTTTTGAGAGCGAGGGTGCAAAACAAAACAATGAATAAAATGAAACTTCTGATATATATTTATAAATATTGTCATGTTAAAATTAATGTACATATCATAAACTATTTTAAAAAATGCGTCAAGTTACTTGTAAAGCTTTTTATTTCATAAAATTAACGAAAATGTGCGAAGCGCACGCGCGGCTGTGGCCGTCTTTAGCTGTCTGTATAACAGATTTGAGTGCGTTATTTGACGACATAATTTACTCACAAACTTTCGTGCGCTATAAAACACAACGCAACACAGCTGTACCAGTAATTAAATAGTCAAGTGCAAAAATATGTATTCAGTTAATCCTCTAATAAATATGTACTGAAACCTGAATCCGCTGACATAAAAGCGATGTTACATATTTATGAGTAAGTTGTATATACCTTTATTTTTATATCTCCAATTAATTAAACTATTGACATCTCCAATATCCTGGGATTTGTCTCTAGCTAGCGGCAGCGCGTGAAAATTCGATGGGCAACCCGGAACCAAAAAAGTTATTAAAGGGAGTCCGCTGGATGCGGGTGGCAAAAGACCGGTCATTCTATTCAATCCTAAATGCATTAAAAAGGACGATCCTGCAACTAGCAAAGATGTTCTAATGTAACAAAGCTACTACATTCACAGAAGTTACAAAAACCTGCCCGTTTTAGAACCCTGTCGCATTAACAGTTTTACGGCAGTTCGAAGTGTCAAGTCAGTGACTGCGATAAGGTACTAAAAACTGTAGCTACAGTACTGACCTTTGTCCCGTGTCTGAATATACGGTGCGAACGTGACCACATCTAAAGGAGACGTGACCGCTTGAACGGGATGGCTTTAGGGCGAGTAGCCACCATAGCGATGAAATAAGCTGTGTCGCTATCTCAACCAATCCAGTCCATTTGATGGGCCAAACTTGAAATTACATCAAATAAAATATTACTCATAATCCCACAATTGGGTTGTGTCCTAAATTTTTTTTACGATGCCATTCGTACCAGTTTTTGGAGAGGAACAAATGTTTGTATGGGAGCAACTACAATTAAAAAACATAAATACCCAAAAAATTGAGTTAAAGACGGACCTCGCTGGCGGCAGCCGAAAACGTTTCATACTGATTAACATTGAATCGTGACGTCACAGAGTGATATTTGTACTAATCGTTGTATTGAAAATAGAAATAGAAAAATAGAAATAGAAATAGAAAAACATTTATTGCACAAAAGAATCTTAAATATACACGGAGGTAGGTAAAAATTAAAACAATTACAAAGAAAAAGATTAAAAAAAACACAAAAATAACACTATACTTAAGTTAAGACTCTAATGGGCAATGGGTCCCAGTCTCAGCATTGTGCTGGGCAACACGGCCCGGCGCTGGTTTTCAGATCAAGTAAATTGGTGTTTCAGTCGTGAAATACTGCGTTTAGGACCATAGTTATTATACAATTTTGTTTCTATAAAAGTGTAAGGATTCTATTGGTAGCTTTAAATTTACTTTTGGAGAATAAAAAAAAATGTATATTTAGTCTAAACTTTCAAGGTCTATATATCTTTTTATAATTGTAATTATATTTCATAATTTATACTTAATTACATTTATTTCATGGTTTACTATCAATTTAGCAACACTGCGTTATCAATTTTAACATGTGGAAACTACCCAATTCCTAATCAATTAACTAATAAATTTGAAACTAACTTTTAATTAATTTTTAATTTTAAGCTTGCAGGAAAGAGGGCTGGATCCCCGCTCTGGGTCCTTTCTGGTGCAAAGGTTAGCCATAGCTGTTCAGCGCGGCAATGCGGCTAGCGTAATGGGCACCTTTGCACCAGGAGGGACGCGGGGCGGGTTGTTTGACACTTAGTTTTAAGTTTAGTTTAGTTAGTATTGAATTTTTAATTTTGTTAATTGATGTAAATGGAATTGTTGTAGTTGCTTTGTGTTTTGTGTGTAATAAAGATTAATATATTTGAATTAACTAACTTATTAATCTTGAATTTTATTGATAATCTAATAATCTTATTGTTATACTTTATTACCATAATTCACCTAAAACTTCAATGATATAAAAAATTATATAAAATTAGGTGTAACATTAATGTAAAAAAGATTACAGAGCATTTTGTTAAGGAAAACCAAATCGTATTTATTACCGACACCTGGGAAGGTAGAAAGCAACCGCCAGTAACATTACGACTTTATTACATTGGCATGTTTTCGTACATTATTTATATGAAACTCAGTGAAAGTATTACTACTGCCCTTGTAGCTTCGCAGGCAAACCCGCGAGATGAGTCATAGCCTTTGTCCATCCAGAAAGTCCATTCTATACGCACGTGATTTTTTTAGGGTTCCGATACCTCAAAAGGAAAAAACGGAACCCTTATAGGATCACTCGGTTATCTGACTGTCCGTCTGTCACAGCCGATTTGCTCCGAAACTATTGGACCGATTGAGTTGAAATTTGGTACACGTATGTAAATTGGTGACCCAAAGATGGACGCGTAAAGTAAATTAATGAATTTTGAACAAGGGGGCCACTTTTGGGGCGTAAACTGGAAAATTAAAAAAAAAAGTTTCGCAAACTGTATTGTGTGACATATCAAATGAAAGGGGTTGTTGTCATGTCAGATATTTTTTTAAATAATTTTAGCCAAAACAGATTTGAAGTAATTTAGGAACAAAGACGAAAATTGACCATTCCCCCCCCACCCCCCCTTATCTCCGAAACTACTAGGATTAAAATTCTGAAAAAAATATGGAAAATAGTTCCTTGCTTAAAGATTACACGAAAACCTATAAGAACTTTGAGTATTCAAAAACACTTATGAAATTTAGATTATATACGGAACCCTCAACACGCGAGTCGAACTCGCACTTGTCCGGTTTTTTTTTTAAATCGGATAAGTAATTCCGGAGATTAACCAAAATATATGAACTTACAAAACTGCAATCTGACAGACTTTTCCTCTTTATAATATTACTTGCTGCCCACGCGACTTCACCCGCGTATTTCAAAGAACGCACGCATCCCCGTGGGATAAATCATAGCCTATCTATATCCATCCAGAAAGTCAATTCTAAGGTCGAAGAATTTTTGAAATCGGATAAGAGGTTAGGGAGACTACCCAAAATATACAAACTTACAAAACTTCAATCTGACAGACTTTTCCTCTCTATAATATTGCTAGCTGCCCGCGCGGCATTTCCCCTTCATAGACCGCAGGCAAACTCGCGGTATAAATTATATAGCCTATATCCGCCCAGAAAGTCCATTCTACATACAGGTGAAAGATTTTTTGAAATTGGATATACAGTTCCGGAGATTAGGTACCCATTTTCTAGCAGTAAGGGTCACGGAGCTAAGCCGAAGACGGGCCGACATGGTGAAACTATAAAAGTTCCTTGTTGACTGCGGAATCCTAAAAACTAGACACGATAACCCACTTATACCTACTCTGTAGAATTAATAAAACGCAATTTTTTTTACCCAAAGATGATCCAAATAACAATACACGATTGTTACTTCATACACTTTTATAAAGCGAAAACGACTAAAACCTCCCGCAATCTCACTAAAACCATTCGAACAATGAAATACTCGTGCTTAAAATAACGGTCGCAAAGAAAAATACACAGCATTTTACTAAAATATCAACGGGAAAAAACGTAACCAATCCAATCGGAAATACAGCTGTCCCCGTCCCACTCAAACGTCCTTCATAAGAGCGAGACAATGCTCATCAGAGAGAAATCAGAGATTGATTGTTCTAGAACACCTGCCATTCAGATTGATGTCTTTTGAATAATATTTCCTTTTCTAAACGATTTTGCGGATGAACTAAATTTGGGTCGTATTCCGTTAGGATATGGTTTGTTTTTGCTTGCGTGTGTGTATTTTCGCTATTTATCATGACGGTTTATCCGGGGATATCGGGGAAACGATTTAGTTTCCGAGTTATATAACATTGGAGAGGAAATATTTTCGCACGCCTTTATACGGCAGACATACTATATGTAATGCGGATTTACTTGAGATAAAAATAAGGTGAAGATTTTTACATGCTAAAGCTTTTAGCTTAGGTAAAATAGGAGTCATAAAAATCGTAAAAGTAGGCCCCCGGATTTTGTAAACAAAGTCGTTACGTA
This sequence comes from Epinotia nisella, assembly GCA_932294315.1. Classification (NCBI taxonomy): domain Eukaryota; kingdom Metazoa; phylum Arthropoda; class Insecta; order Lepidoptera; family Tortricidae; genus Epinotia; species Epinotia nisella. The sequence continues at coordinate 12,203,856 of OW028694.1, forward strand.
CGCGTAAATTGTAATTTTGCTTCGGTTTCGGTAACATTATATAAATACATAAACATACGTGTCTCGAATAAATGTTTCGTTTCTTTCAAAAATAAATAGGCTATTCTAGGATTTCTTGAAATATATTTTAAAATGTTCGTATAGATTCGATAGTCAACTCATATTATAATTTCTTCAAAATAATATCGCTTTATGTAATTAAATATGTCACGTACCGGAAGGCGCGGCGTGGGTAGGCCCCCGACAAGGTGGACTGATGACCTGGTAAAGGTCGCGGGAGTCCGCTGGATGCGGGTGGCGCAGGACTGGTCAATTTGGCACTCTCTGGGGGAGGCCTATGTCCAGCAGTGGACGTCTTTCGGCTGATATGATGCAAATAAATTATGGTTGAAATTTGAACATAAAATATTCGCGCCAAAAAGGCAGCCATTATTCTGAAGTCATAACTGCAACACCAAACAACAGACCATAGACTACTAAGAAGATACTATCTGCAGAAACATAGAAACGTTAAATGTGCATGTCCGTCTACACTTTCAGATTTTTGCATTTGCTGTTCTGACGTCACTCACAGAAGACAAAATGGCGGTCGGTGTTTTCGGTCACGTAACATACCGATAATAAAACTACGATTTTAATTTTCAAATTAAAAATATATTTTTTTTATAATTTATTTTCTAAAATAAATACAAGATGATGATTAACATTAACTAAATTAAATTAAAACTAAGTTAAATCTAAAAAGGCCCTCGAGGCATTGTACCGAGGATGCTGGCGGCATTTCCTCGCTGAATTGAAATGCTGATGCGTAAAATAAATTTTATGTTTTCATAACAAAATAGTGTCATATTCGTATTTCTTATGGTAACAACTATATAAAAAATACTTTATAATTTAATTTTGATACATGAAAATACTCTATTAAGTAACATCCCTACTTTTCACAAAACTGGCCGAAATAATTCGGATTCCGTCCTATCTACGTTCTTGATATTCTTACTTACAGTATTCAAAATGGTAATTTTAATAAGATTTGAATAGCTTTCATGGCAACTTACGTCAGTTTATGACGCTGTGAAACCTTAGATCTCAGCCCGGTTGGTTTTACTGCCTCTCGCAAAGGTAATTTCAGATTGTAGTTTCATGAAGGTGTGTAACAGTAGGTAAAACTGCGACTGACAAAATCGTGTATAGGTATAAAACTTAAGAAGACTGATCACCTGTTGTATGTAGGGGTGACGTGTTCGAATAGGCATTTGTTTTGTTTCATCATCATCATCATATCAGCCGAAAGACGTCCACTGCTGGATATAGGCCTCCCCCAGAGAGTTCCAAATTGACCGGTCCTGCGCCACCCGCATCCAGCGGACTCCCGCGACCTTTACCAGGTCATCAGTCCACCTTGTCCAGCCTACCCACGCCGCGCCTTCCGGTACGTGGTCGCCACTCGAGAACCTTTCCGCCCCAACGGCCTTGTTTTGTTTGCGTTGCACAATTAACAACATTTCTGTTTTCTGACACCTCAATTTTGTTTAGGCATTTAATAGTATTTGAAAAGTTAGGACACACGTATTTTTATTTTCATTTTATTTTAAGTTAAAGCCCTTATAAACTACCACGTTCGAAAAGGGCATAAGTACATTTAAAAGATGAATAAGATTATTACTGTGGTCAATTTATTGAATTTAAAATTAAATAGCATGCTGCGTCTGTGACAGTGACATTTGACATTGACAATGACAAGATAGAAGGAGTCAAATAACTGTCAATGTCACAACATTTTTTTTCTTGCAAGATGCATAAGCACAGCTATGAAATATCCGCATCCAGCCTTTAAATGGCTTCTTCAAAGTAATTTCCAGTTTTCTCAAGAACTAGCGAATACAAAAATCCATTATTTTTTTATATTTACTCAGCAAGCCCAAATCTCTGAATGGTTTTTAGTTTGAGCCGCCATGAAAAAATGAAATGTCAATTGAAATATGTAATGACACATACAACAGGTCATCTTCTTCGTATGTTGATTGCAATAACAGTGAAAGCAGTTGTCGAGAAAAAAACCGGACAAGTGCGAGTTCAACTCGCGTGGTGAGGGTTCTGTAAAATATTGAGAATGTTCCCGTTACTTTGAATACTCAAACTTCTTATAGGTTTTCCTGTAATATTTAGGCAATAAACTATTTTCCATATTTTTTTTCAGAATTTTAAACCTAGTAGTTTAGGAGATAAGGGGAATGGTCAATTTTCGTCTTTTTTCCTAAATAACTTCAAATCTGTTTTTTTTTAAATTATAAAAAATATATATCTGAGATGCTTACAACAGCCCCTTTCATTTGATATGTCACACAATACAGTTTGCGAAACTTTTTTTTCCAGTTTACCCCTCAAAAGTGTCCCCCATGATCAGAATTCATTTATTTACTTTACGCGTCCATCTTTGGGTCACCAATTTACATATGTTCACTAAATGTCAACTCAATCGGTCCAGTAGTTTCGGAGCAAATTGGCTGTGACAGACGGACAGACAGTCGCCGTTTTTTTTCCTTTTGAGGTACGGAAGCCTAAAAATGCTCACGTTAGTTATTTTGTAGTTTAATAATTACACATGCCACGTGTTCATAAAATATATTGTTGTTCCAGGTACGGTACGCTGTTGGAAGTTGAAGTTTTGGTAAATATGTCCTCGCTTGCGACACAGTAAAAAAAATAAGGTGAGACAATTGGGTAGTTTCCACATGTTAAAATTGATCACGTGTTGCTAAATATATAGTAAACCATCAAATAAATGTAATTAAGTATAAATTACTAAATATAATTAAAATCATAAAAAAAAGACCTTGAAAGTTTAGAAAAAATATGCACTTTTTTATCAAAATTAAATTTAAAGCTATCAATAGAATCCTTCCGCTTTTATAGAAACAAAATTGTATTGCTCTGTTGGACTTTTGGTGTCAGCTAGTCGAGATACATACACTTTTATTGCCGACTGTACTTTTCTGTATACCGTCATCAATGTATACCTACGTCATTGAGACGATTCTAAGGAGCCCTATATACCAACGGGGTTACGTCGGTTAAGTACTGAATTCCCATGGCCACCTTTTGTCTCCATCATCACATCAGCTCTATGGTACCATAATATTGAATTGGGAATGGATGAAAATTTTAGAAATGCCTGATTATTTTTTTGGTGATAGGAATAACCTTCCTTAGCACCAGAAAAAAGTTTCAGATTTTTCAGCTACGTCAATTTTTTTTGAAAAATATAAACAGTTTCCTCACTTACGTTTTGGGTCAGTTACGTCACCTTCCTCGATCGGTCTCATATTACAAAAAAATATATCAAATATGTGTGGTAAACTGACACTGGCAATGATATTGACAGTTGCAGCAGCTATATTGGTCATTACCAGTGTCAGTTTACCACAGATATTGAAGATAGTTTTTTGTAATATGAGACAGATCAAGGAAAGTGTCTATTTACCGTTCTTGACCCAAAACGTAAATGAGGAAACTGTTTATATTTTTCAAAAATAATTGTCGCAGCTGAAAAATCTGAAACTTTTTTCTGGTGCTAAGGAAGGTTATTCCTATCACCAAAAAAAGAATCAGGCATTTCTAAAATTTTCATCCATTCCCCATTGTAATCCAAACTATATTTAAACTAAAATTTCAGCTCAATCGGATAACGGCAAGTGAGTGAAGAATTGATTGCAAATTTTGACGGACAACTTACATACATACATATTTATATACGAACAGGTTAAGTTAATAGGTATATAAAGCTTCTTAAAATAGTATGATTCTTCGATGCTAGTTTGCTGCCAAACGACACTTATTCCCTTATTCATAAAACTTAACAAACCTTTGTCAATTATCACACTTAATGTGGGTCTTCCCTTTCTCACAAACACCGATGTCAAAGTGGCATAAAGGGTATCCTATCGCTTCACTAAATGTCATTTCTCAACTGTATCGTTTATTCGAATTTTCATTTCGGCATAAAGCCAGTTGACTCGCAAAATGTTTGATTATTTCTAAATACTTATCGCGTAGAACCGATCCCACCAAAAACATAAATGTGAAAATAGGAGCCATGTTCAATATTAAGAATTTTGTCAACTTTGCCGACAAAAGAATTTAGATCCACTTAAAAGTTCAGTAGATAATCCTAAAATAAAATGTATTCTTAAGGACATACAATTTCTTTTTTTCAGCAATGTTTGTTATATAAAAATATAACTTCTTAAATTTTATTTAACACTCGAATTATTTACACAAAGCAGATAACTTAGGATAAATGCTCAAGACTTGACTTGGCCAGTTCCTTTTGGCTTTGAACTTAGCTGGACACGCTGCCGCGTGTCTAGATTAAGTTATGTAAGGTTTGTTTTTTTTTTTTTTAATAGCCTATTATGTCCCACTGCTGAGCAAAAGCCTTTTTCTTTTACGTATCCCTATCCTAGGCAGTCTTCCACCAGTTTTGGTCAAAGACCTCCAGTTCGTCTCGCTATCTACGATGAGGTCTACCACGACGCCGTGTTCGGTTATGGGACCCACCCATTATCCTACTATCCTACTAATTCCTACTAATTCCTACTAATCCCTACTAATTCCTACTAATTCCTACTAATTCCTACTCATTCCTACTAATTCCTACTAATTCCTACTAATTCTTACTTCCTACTAATATTATAAATGCGAAAGTTTGGATGTTTAGAAGCTTGGATGTTTGGATGTTTAGATGTTTGGATGTTTGTTACTCAATCACGCTTAAACGGCTCAACCGATTTGGGTGAAATTTTGAACAGAGATAGCTTACAGCCTGGATTCAAATATAGGATAGTTTTTATCCCATGTCCATGCAGACGAAGTTGCAGGCGTAAGCTATTATAAATGCGAAAGTTTGGATTCACGCATTACGCTTAAACGGCTCAACCGATTTGGGTGAAATTTTGAACAAAGATAGTTTATAGCCTGGATTATAAAGGATAGTTTTTTACCGGGTCCACGCAGACGACGTCGCGGGCCGAAGCTAGTATTATTATAATGTGTTTAAACTCACGACATTATGATATAACACTTATCATTCAAAAGGCCTAACATTAATTATCGGCCGCGGCATGCGGGCTATGAAAGGTCGGGTCAGATTGCGCGATACCTAACGGGAATTTGACCTTTTCGGCCCTCGTAATACTGCTCATATTCGTATGGGCCTATCTGCATAGAATTACCCAATAACACACTCCTTTTGGATAAATAAGGTCAAATAGTTGAAGTTCAATTTGGCTTTAGAGTGCTTTAATTATCTTTTATCGAGGAATGAACAGCAGAGGAAAAGTTTGTGCCAAAGTTTTACTTTCGAGTTTGCTAACACACCACTAAAAATCCATAGTAAAATTCTAAAAATATATTTCCACACATGCGCAAGTGGCGCAACACATTTAAAAGTCTTTCTTTTAAGGTGACGTAGTCTTCTCTCCCTCTCACTGAGCATAAGCGTGAGCGAGATGGAAGTGCATGTTCGGAAACGCTGCTATATATTTTTTTATTAAAAATTTTTGTGTGTTTGAATAAATAAAAAAAGTAATAGCTAAGTTCCCTCAAACATGATATTGCCGGCTTTTAGAATGTTTAGCTTTTGTGCATAATTTGTTACGAATGTTTTAAATGTATTTGATATTGAATATATTTAATGTGATATATGTTCACTTTATCGAAACCTACTTACAAGTAGTGGCTTGCATACTGGCATAGATAGAAGTGTGTCAAATTCGTATTCTAGCTAGCAACCGTTCCATGGTTGATTTGTTTACTTTTTGTATTGTCAGTCGGTCTAGAACATCTCATATGTGAGCAGTCTAATAAATTCCTTATACACTTTATCCTGTTTTATCTGCGTTAATCTACTGCTGAATAATATACCCAAGTCAACGGAAATCCAGTGGTTATGGGCCTTACGCCTAATTCAGGAGAAATTTGAACGTAAAAGGAAGAAATCTGTTGAAGTTATGAGTAGTGTGAAAATTGACCAACTCGATCAGAGGAACTATGAGACATGGAAAATCCAAGTGGAAGCAATTTTAGTAAAAAACGACGCCTGGGGATACGTCAACGGAAGTATCGCAAAACCAGCAGAACTAGCCGAAGCAGCTAAATGGGATATAGGAGACTCTAAAGCTAAGTCTGATCTCATTTTAGCGATTAGTCCGAGCGAATTACGACATCTGCGAGGTTGTAGCACGTCGCGAGAGGTATGGATGAAGTTACATAACATCCACGCATCGAAGGGACCTGCGAAGAAGGCTACATTATTAAAAGAGCTCTTGCTTCACAAATTGGAGGAAGGTGGAGACATTAGGGAACATGTCATGAGATTCTTCGATGTGAAAAGCCAATTAGCTGACATGGACATCGAGATGCATGACGATCTGACATCGATAATGCTTCTGTACAGTTTGCCTTCCAGCTTTGATAACTTTAGATGTGCCATAGAATCTAGAGATTCATTGCCGGATCCAGAGACGCTCAAGATTAAGATATTAGAAGAGGAACATTCCAGGAACCGAAAAGAAAGTGTAGATAAGGCACTTCTTGTAAAAGGAAAAAGATCTTTTAAGCCAAAGAGCGGTACAGAACCAGGAAATCCCAAATTCAGATTTAAATGTTTTAAATGTCACCAGTTCGGTCATAAAGCCTCTGAGTGCACGAAGAAGAACAAGGAACAGTGTAGTGATACCGTAAAGTATGTGTCGAATGATAGTGAATTACCAGATATTGATTCCAATTTTGTAACATTTAATTGTATTTCAGATGTTAAAGCTGCTTGCAACGAGAATGGAGGTTGGATTATCGATAGTGGGTGCACATCGCATCTGTGCAATGACGCAGGCAAATTCGGCAATACACTATTACCTTCGTCCGGTAAGCTAAATTTAGCGACGAATACAAACACAGACGTACAAGGTAAGGGGACGGTGAGGTTACTTACATGTGATAATGGTTCTAAAACTGTAGTGCAACTGCCCAGTACTCTATTTGTTCCGGATTTACGATGTAGCCTAATTTCAGTAGCAAAAATTACTGATCAGGGGTTCAGTGTTACGTTCAAGAAGAACATAGCTAGTGTTAAAGATAGCTATGGTAACACTAAACTTGTCGCGAATCGTAAAGGTAATTTATATTACATTGAGGAACATTGCGATAGAGTGTCAGCGATTTGTGAGCCAAAGGTTGACGTATGGTTGTGGCATGAACGTTTAGGACACCTGAATGCGAAAGATCTCGTCCGAGTTTTAAATAAATCTGGCATGAACGTAAGGATGACAGATGTTACCGAGTTGTATGATTGTGATATTTGTATGAAAGGAAAAATGAGTATGTTACCTTTTTCTAGTTCGAATGGGCCTTGTAATGAAAAGTTGAGAATAGTGCATTCTGACGTTGTCGGACCCATGCAACATACGTCAATAAATGGAGCCAAATATTTTGTCACATATATTGACGATAGTACACGATGGTGTGAAGTATATTTTCTTAGCAAGAAGAGTGAAGTCTTCAATACATTCAAGGTACACAAAAACCACGTCGAGAACCTATTTGGACGAAAAATCACGTACCTACATACGGATAACGGAGGTGAATACTGTAATCGAGATTTCGACGAGTTCTTGGAAAAAGAAGGAATAGCAAGAAGATTGACAGTTCCTGGTGTACCCCAACAAAACTCGGTAGCAGAGAGAAAAAATCGAACGTTAGTAGAAATGGCGAGATGTATGCTTATTTCGTCAGGACTTTCCCCGGGTTTCTGGGCAGAAGCTGTAGCAACCGCGTGTCATGTAAGAAACCGCTGTCCGACAAGAAGTCTTAAAGGTGAAATACCCCTTGAGAGGTGGTTTGAACGACCTGTCAAATTAAACTACTTACATAAGTTTGGGTCAAAAGTACACGTGTTGGACAAGACAGCCGGGAAAGACAAGTTGGAAGGAACGTTTGTTGGTTATCCTAGAGATCGAAAGGGTTATAGAGTATGGATACCAAAACAACGACAAGTTATCATCTCAAGAGATGTAAAATTCCACGAAGGTCAGAGTCAAAACAATGAAAATGTAAACATGGAGATGGATCCCTTCGCGATTGATAAGCATCGAGGCTCGATAAATGTTTCGAATCAACCTGTGACTGTGGAAATAGAATTTCATCCTACCCAAGTCAACGGAAATCCAGTGGTACAAAACTTCGATCACGAGAGTGAACGCACAGACCGCATTGCTGAACCTGAGGCAGCGGATGTAAGCCAAGAAGTACCCGTTGATGCACGCCAACTGACGGATGATCCAGACGTTGTCGCAGAGCCATCTCAACATGATCATCATCAGGATGACGTTCATGTTGATGGGGGGAGGGTGATAAAGAGAGGCCCAGGCCGACCACGATTAGAGCGAGGTCACGTCGGGCGTCCACGGAAAATATACCACATGGTTGATGTCGAGTCAGAAGTTCCCTTGGAAGAAGACGACGAGTCTACGGAGGAGTACGCAGACTGTCTAGATTTTGTTGGAGTAGCGGAAATAACTTTGAAACAGGCCTTATCTGGAAATGAAAGAAAAGGATGGAAAGACGCAATACTTTCAGAAGTAAAAAGTTTAATTAAGAACGATACCTTCGACGTAGTTAATAAACCTAATGGTCGAAATGTTGTAGGTTGCCGTTATATACTGACAACAAAGCTAAATGTAGATAAAACTGAGAAGAAGAAAGCCAGACTGGTTGCAAAAGGTTTCAGTCAACGTCATGGCATTGACTATCAGAACACCTTTGCGCCTGTTGCCAGACTTGATACTGTGAGATTACTAGTTGCACTTGCAGCGGAACTCGATCTTGAAATCCATCAGTTGGATATTAATACGGCATACCTGAACGGTTTATTAGAAGAGGAAATATATATGAAGGTGCCAGATCTCCTGGAAGAATGCCTTCAAGACCTCAAACAATTGGAACAGCCAAGTTCAACTATATATGAAAGAGCTAACAAGATGTTATCTGATTTGAAGAGTGGGGGCGATGTGTGCCGACTGAAGAGGTCGTTGTACGGGCTCAAACAAGCGGGTCGTCAGTGGAACATCAGGTTGGATGAACAGTTAAAATGCATGGGTTTGCAAGCCTCATTAAATGAGCCGTGCCTTTATTATAAGGACATTGATTCGCAAACTAAACTCTTTGTACTAGTTTATGTCGATGACATCCTTGTTGCGTCGCAAAGAGGTGAATGTATAGAAAGTTTCAAAAAGGAACTGGCCACAAAGTTTGAATTGAAAGATTATGGCGTTGCGAAGTTTATGTTGGGCATAGAGTTTGACAAATGTGACATTGGCATAAAATTGTCACAACAGAAATACATTGACGATTTATTAATAAAATATCGAATGGACAAATGTAATCCTATATCTACGCCTATGGACTTGAAGAATAAGATAGTTAAACCCACCGAAAAATGCAGTGAGAGTGAGCAGTATCCGTATCGTGAAATTATCGGTTCGCTGATGTATTTATCGACCGGAACAAGACCTGACATAACGAATACCGTGGCTATTCTAAGTCAATTTTTGGATTGTCCTAATAAACAGTGTTGGGATGGTGCTAAACGTGTACTACGTTACCTTAAACATACGAGAAACTATGGACTTATATTTACGAAAACAGGTAAATCATTGCAGGGTTACTCAGATGCTGATTGGGGTGGATGTTTGATTGATAGGCGATCTTATTCTGGATATGTTTACATGCTAGGAGGTGGATGCGTGTCCTGGAAATCGCAAAAGCAAAAGTGCGTCGCCACTTCTAGCTGCGAGTCAGAATACGTAAGCTTGGCGTCATCAATGAAGGAGGCGATCTACTTGAACAGTTTGCTTACTGAAATTGGGCTATGTAAGTTTGCACCGTTATCTTTACATGTAGATAACCAGGGAGCGATTTGCCTTGCCGGTGATCCAATGTTCCATTCTCGGAGTAAACACATCGACATAAGGTACCACTTTATAAGAAGTGTATTAAAGAACAATAAAAGTATTGAGTTAAATTATATACCGACCGGCTCAATGCTTGCTGACATACTGACGAAAGCTTTGCCCAGAGTGAAGCACTACACGTGCATGCGTGGTTTAGGCATAGCTTGTTAATCGTTTATTTTGTTCTAGTTGTTCGTTGATATTACTTTACTTTGTATGCGTTTTATTGTATTGCCATTTATTTTGAATATGCACATTAAGGGGGCGTATTGAATATATTTAATGTGATATATGTTCACTTTATCGAAACCTACTTACAAGTAGTGGCTTGCATACTGGCATAGATAGAAGTGTGTCAAATTCGTATTCTAGCTAGCAACCGTTCCATGGTTGATTTGTTTACTTTTTGTATTGTCAGTCGGTCTAGAACATCTCATATGTGAGCAGTCTAATAAATTCCTTATACACTTTATCCTGTTTTATCTGCGTTAATCTACTGCTGAATAATATACCCAACATTTGAGACTTATGTTCGTGATTTTTTTCTATCGAGCGAAAGTCAAAAAGTCTGGATTCGAATAGTTATAGTCCCTCGAGAAAGGCCTCTACATTGCTAATTAAATTAAAGGCAGCCGTATTATCCAACCAAGCGCTACGACTTTTTTTAAAACCCATTTTCTGAAACTACGAATGAATGAAATTCTGAATATGATTTTCTCCATTTTTCATTCAACCCATATTGTTTATTCATCATCATCATATCAGCCGAAAGACGTCCAATGCTGGAAATAGGCCTCCCCAAAGAGTGCCAAAGTGACCGGTCCTGCGCCACCCGTATCCAGTGGACTCCCGCGACGTTTGCCAGGTCATCACCTTGTGGGGAGCCTATCCACGCGGCGCCTTCCGGTACATGGTCGCCACTCGAAAACCTTTCCGCCCCAACGGCCATGAGTTCTAAGTGCAATGTACCTATTGTTTATTAATAAAAACTAATAAAACTATGTTATAGCCCTATTTAAAGAAAGAAATAAAGAGACATTTATTCGTGACAAAACAAACAGTGAAACAAAAAAGAGTGTTTGCCAATGCGTCACACACGCAAAGATTATTTCATCTATCTATAAACGATGTGATTTGCCCAAGTGACACTGCTGTTTTTAGAATATCACAAAAACCTTGTTTCAAACTTTAAAACACTTTCAAATTACCGGTACCTATAAGGTTCAGCCGATGATAACTCATTACCATTTAGATTGACCCGGTCCAATCACAATCCTGTTGACTTGGAATATATTATCAGGGAAGCAAAATTACCTGACACAAAGTGGAATTGGGGCAGTGATTCCAAATAAGTTCACGTTCAAAATTCCTCCCTGTGTTTTGGGGTGTTGTTGAGTTTTTAAATTTTGTATATCATATTATAAAGCCGGTATTAGTTTACCAAATAAAAAACACTGACATATACGGTACCTATAGAGGCTACCTATATGTCATTGTGTATTCTTAATTTCACAAAATGTGTGTACTATGTTTGTGTGTTTATCATCTGGGATAATATCCAGAACCACTTATCCATATATCCATATCCAATGTATACTCTTTTTAATTGGAAAAGAGTTGTATTTGTACATACAGCGTGTGTATTTGATACGGGCGAATAATAATCCAGCTATAGTATCTGATCATACGAATCGTAAGGGATAATAATTTCGTTAAATTGTGTTATTAATTAGGTGGGTCATTCTTCTTTTTTACCTACAATTGCTTGTCCTCATTTTACCATACGTCATTAGTTAGAGTATTGGTTATTAATGTTTTAGTGTTTGAATGTACGTCCATACATTTTATTCATCTATTAGTACTAAATAGTCTTTCACTTTCTCTATCCAGTTATTTTTTTATAAGTTTGTTTTTCATAGAATCGCGTGACAGAGTGGTAATCAAAAATGTGGTCTCTGCTGAAAACGGCCACTCTGTCACAATATTACCTGAAAAACTACCATAAAGAAAAAAACATTATCGCCACGGAAAGAATCATTAATTAGTTCAAATAAAAGATACATGCCACGTTTATTAAAATCAAACATTAAAACCATGATTATCAATAGTTGAAAAACGCAAAAAACAGAAAAATGACGATATATTGTAGGTAAAAAAGAAGAACGACCCAGGTGCAATGATTTTTCTGAAGTGCGACCGAGCAGCAATGTATAAAGCAAAAAAATGACACTGACATGATACTCGTATGACGTTATAGCTACGTTAATTAAGGTGGATGCAATACATTGCGTGCTTAATTATTATTATGAAAAAAAAACTTAATTTTCTAAAGAAATTAATAATGAAAATAGGTTCCCTAGGTCCGATAGTAATCGTCATTAAAATATTCACCCGTATCAAATACACACGCAGTATACTACTACTTACAACTACTAGTTACTTACTACTACTACTTACAACTACTACTTACTACTTTTTTTTCCTATCATTGTTGATTCAAATTACATTGCCAATATTGAACAATAAATAACTTAAACTTTAATTTTGACTTTGAATTTGATTGACAATTTTGCTTGCTTGCTTGCGTCCTTCTTGACAACGCCCAAAAACAGGTATTTTTGTAATTACGAAACCGTTACGTGTGTTTTTTACAGAAATAGTTTTTATTGCTTTTTCAAACTGACGTGACACTCCATGGGTGTAGCCACCTTTTCGCTTTTATTTTGATATCGATTTTTTTGCTCTATACAGCGCTCCCAAAGCACCCATGTTTTGTTTTTTACCAATATTAAGTTAACCAATTCAATGCCAATGACTAACATACATTTAAATCTAAGAAAGGCCCTCGAGGCATTGTACCGAGGATGCTGGCGGCATTTCCTCGCTGTATAATAGGCTGTATGAGTAAAATGCTTCTACGAGGAGGGCTAATAGACCAGAAATAGGAGCCCTGCAGAGCGGGGCTCCGACGACACTGCCGTATTTCGAAAAAAATGTCGCAATTGGTTTCGTACACAGAATAAAAAATCTTCGATCGCAATTGGTTTCGTATAACGATAAAAAAATCGTACCTAACTGGTTACTTAGCGTTGGTTTCGTAAGCGGCTGAAGGGGGCGTATCAATGTTCTGCTCAAATGGATTTAAGAAGTTCTTCGTAAAGCCTTATAATAATTGCAGTGTCTTTCAAAACATGAATGCTGAGCTCCTCGGTACGAACTTTGCCGGTGGCTCTACCAATTCCCCTTGTTATCGAACTCACAGATGAAGTTTCTTGCCTCATCATTCAAGGCAAGAAAGAAGGAAATTATTCCCTCAACTTTAGCCTTTTGAAGTGGCTGGAACTAAAACTAAACTTAAATGCGAATGAAAGGAATGAAAATACTATGAAAGATGGTGGTGCAGCTTTCTTGACTTGTTAGTTCCAAATTTCGCAGTTACTGGGTCTTTGTTTTAGTTGCGCAGAAACGAGTAGAAATTTAATATAAAGTTATTGGTTCGCTCTCACTCATGCATAAGTAAATCAGTAGTGAAGGTTTTCCACCTGCAAGGCGAGACGATGATAGAAATGAAATAGGTACGTGCTATCGGCGATATATTAGTCATTTTTCATAATCGATCTATGCAACACACAATGTGTCAACACATAATGTGTTGTAGTGAGGGTAGTTCACATTTACATCAGGCTGGCCGCCCGATCAGCAACTTGTGTTACTCGTATCAATTTGACGCGACGGCGGGGTACCGTGGCGGGGGAGGGCGCCCGTGCGTGACTCACGGTTGTTATGAATGACTGGTGGGGAGGGGTGTAGGGATGCCGGTGCGCAGCGAACATTGACAACAAACTTGGTCTTTTTGAGACAACTTTGAGGTGCCCTTACTCAATATTTTAAAACCGAGGGATACTAAAAGAAAAAAAAACATGTAAATTATAATTTTGTATAAGGATTAACATACTTCAATTTGGATACTCATAAAAAATCCACCCTGTAAACATAGCAATGAAATTGCATAGAATGTGATGTATATGTATAGTGATGATATGAAAAATGACTAATATCGCCGACAGCATGAAATTCCATTTCTATCCTCGTCTCGCTTTGCAGGTGGAAAACTTTCAATACTGATTTGCGTATTGTAAACATTTCATTTCATTTAATTTGTAAATAATAATAATTATAAAATGTGTAAATATTACTACATGTACGTGCAATGTTACAAAATAATCATGAAAAACGAAACGCACATTGCAATAGACATTCAGATTGCCGCTCGACATGATCTCTATCATGGCCCAGAATAAGTAACTATGCTGTCTTCGAGATTTTGCTGAGATTTTTCCATAGAGATTACGTCAATAGAGATCATCACTTTTATTATTATTATTTATTTATTTATTTAATACAACTAACTGGGGTCCACAGTGGCGTTAATATATACTTATCCTATGTTAGATATCTTTAAAATTAAATTGCACAGGTGGGAGCAAGTTCATTGTATTAATTAAACAAAAAAAAATGTTTAGTTGACACAATATGACTGCTATCTGACCCTCCAAGCCCAAGGAAAAACTCGGCCTTGTATTGTGTATAAGATCGGTGTCCGCGCGATGTTTTCCTTCACCGAAAAGCTACTGTAAAATATCAAATGATATTTCGTACATATGTTTTTCTGAGTGACTTAAATCGCGTGCCTTCCCGCCCGGCTACAGTAGCGCTAAGTAAACTAAAGTAATACAATAAATAACGTGTACCTACATAGTTTCCAACCAACACATTACTCCCACTAGTAAATGGAGCGTAAAATAGGATTTTCTCCTCAAGCCACGATACAAAACTTTGCCGCTTCATGAATTTATTCAATATCCTTCCAAATTTCAAACTTATTCTTACCTCATTACTCTTGTTTTATTCCTTTACATTTTTCAAATTAACCGACTAATCGAATTATTCCTTTCCTCAGGAACATTGGGGACTTTTTTGTCTATAAAGTGGCAACACTGACGCTATTTAAATGCTAATGGGGCGACCCTTTTCGTTACGACTGCGGCGGTGAGGTCAGGGGTTGCCATGTCGGAAAAATGCCCCGGTTTATTGGGGGTTTTATATGTTACATTAGGTTTATTGTGCTGGGTAATATCTTTTGTTTTCTGTCGTGCAACTCAAGTGGTTAAGAGTGAATGTGCAGACTCTCAATTTTATGGCATAATTTCTATGCTTTGAAGGTGCTTTATATTACATTAAGTGTTGTTTCTCTTTGATTTCGGTCCTTGAAAGTCAACCTCGTATTTCGAGTGACGTGACGTCTCAGATGAAAGGGAATCATTGAACGTAACCCAGGCATGTGTCCCGGGGTATTATGTGTATAAATCAAACGTAATGTCTTTTAAGATGGCATTTACTCAGTATTGTGTATTCTGTATAAAAAAGTCAAAAAAAAGTCAAAGTGATTTATTCTTCAATTTAGGCATATTACATGCACCTATGAATGTCGATAAACTACCACCGGTTCGGAAAGTAAACCTCTGCCTCGAGAAGAACCGGCGTAAAAAACTCGGCGAGGTGTAATTTTTTCAAAACAGTATACAATATATCATTTCAGTATCAGAGAATTATAAAATTTTAAAATTACATTGCTGCAGTCGAAAGCCTATTTATTTTACGACACATGTAAATATAATGTAATAGGTACATGATACGAATTCAAGGAGATCTGAAAAGTAACATTTACCATATGTAATTATCATTCTCACTTGTCAAACTTACAATACATTCAGATTTTACCGTACACCGTTTACGATTACTGACGGTTTGGTGATCCCACCCTTAGTATCATCAAAACTTCCTGTATTCCACTGAACGAATGTTTCTTTCCATTTTAACGGTAACCCAAATACATTTGAAATGCAAAAGGGTTTAAGCGCCAATGAAGCCGATACACCCTTATTGCCGTTTAAATACCCGGATAACCAAAACGGGATGCGTACTCTGTGACCTATTTAAGCGCCATTTTTTACACCCGAGTAATATTAACGGCTTTTTTTTTATATATGCGTTTTAAATTCGGAACGATTTTTGCGGTTTGCCGTTTGGGTAATAACTGTTAAAACTAATTGGCTGACATATAAGTCTATACATATCTGCAATGCCGTGTTAATATACTTTTCATCACACTTGCTCGTAAAGGGCTTCATAACGCGCAGGCACACAGAGCTGTAATAGCTTTTATTACGCCCATGGGCGTAATGGTTTTTTACTTAAATTGTATCTGTCACTCTTACGTCAGTTATAAAGCAAGGAGGTTTTAACTCAAATACGATGTTTGAAAACGTATTTATAAATAATTTTAAACGTAAAAAACGAATAAAATATGATTAAAACAATGATTTAAAGATTTAAAAACATTTGACATTTTGTAGTTTTTATTACGATTAGTAACAATTTAGCTAAAAATGTATTGGTTTCCTCGCAAATGTGATGAAAAACATTGTATGCGACACGTACGGTAAGATTCTTACAAACTCGAGTTATCAAAGCCCTTCGGCGTCGGGCTTCTAAAAGACTCTCGTTCGTATTTCATACCTTACCGTACTTGTAACATATTGTATTATTTCATCACACTTGCTCGTAAAGGGCTTGATAACGCGCAGGCACACAAAGCTGCACTGGCCTATATGACGCCCGTAATGATTTTTTTCTTAAATTGTATCTGTCACTCATGCGTCAGTTATCCTACTAATATTATAAATGCGAAAGTTTGGATGTTTAGATGTTTGTTACTCAATCACTCTTAAACGGGTGTACCGATTTGGATGAAATTTGGTACGAAGATAGTTTATAGCCTGGATGAAAATATAGTATAGTTTTTATCCCGGGTCTACGCAGACGAAGTCGCGGGCAGAAGCTAGTATAATATATGTATGATTCATATATGTCACCCGGAGCATAATTTAGAATCTATTGATACCTCATTCATCCAAATCGGTTCAGTATCTTCTGTGTACGGTGGAACACACGTAAATACGCATAGATTGCTAAACTCATATGTGTATTCGCCAACAAACTTCCATGCAGTTTGGAGAAGATTTATATATATAATCTTTGTAATTATATATATGGGTTAAATAAAAAAAATATGCCTTCCTTTCAGCTTTTTTTTGGCAGATACTTATTTATTCAAGAAACAACATCTACGGAAGTAAAACACACCTAAAAGGAATGTAGTTTTCGCCCTCACAAAAATATTTAAAATATATGTCGTAGAACCATGAATCTTGAAGTGCTTTCATCGAGAGATACCGTTCGGGCGGTGAAATTTACGAGGTGCTTTTACTGTCTGGATTTACTCAGGGCTTCCATCCTTGCAACGCTGAAAGCTAATGGAAATTGAGTTATTAATTGGATTGCCAACGCTTTTCTCACTCGTATGCCTAAAACTGCATTCACGTTTGTCTCAGAGCCGAGTGGATGTTATATGTTGACTACATACAGAGCGCCAAGTATTCGTCACTTGCTCTTTATTTTTTTACAACTTCGACTGCGTGGACCAGGGATAAAAAACTATCCTATGTTTTAATCCGGGCTATAATCTATCTTTGAGTAACAAACATCTAAACATCCGAACTTTTGCATTTTTAATATTTGTAGGATAATTGAAAGTTGTATATCTAACGGAATCTGGCGTGAGGTGGCGCAGAATAGAGAAGAGTGTCGTTTTCTTGTGTCAGATGCCAAGATCATCTTTGGGTCATCGGGCCATCGTAGTAAGTAAGTATATTTATCGGAATAATTAGTCATATTTATTGACGTAAAATATCCATTTAATCCTTTATTGTAAAACCCGACTTTCTAGCCTCAGTTTTTACACGTACATGTTCAAACACTTATTGTATTTTACGTCTTTGTGTGTGTGTCCGTGGGGTGCTCAATAATTTTGGCCAAGACTACTCCCAGTAAGTACATTAACCTTTCGAATCACAGACATAAGGCCATAAGTGTCAGAATTCGGTAGAATTTTTAGTATGGACAAGGAGCCGCCGGGTATCGAAAGGTTAACAAACGCCTAGCTGAAACGATTCACCCCTATGTACATGATTTTATGTATGTTTTATACGAGTACAGTGTGTAGCCGTGACCGACATTTATCTTTATTGGGAACTAATCTGGGTAGAGTGAAGCATTTCCATTTGCATTGGAGATTATTGGTCCGCTTTGAGCTATGTTAATGTCAAAGCATTGGTTGGAGTAATGTTCGCGTTGTGTCTCATTGTAGTCTTACCAGGGCTACAATATACATCATTATTCAATTAAAAGCTAGGCTCGTTAGCCGAGGCAAAATACGGTTTCGAAAAACATTAATTTATAATAGCGTTTTTTTTGTTTATTTCATTCTAAAACATTATTCTAAGATGCTTTATTCAAGAATCCACCAAACTTTCCACCCGGAAGTAATTATATAGATTTAAATTAAACATTCATTGTCTTTGTTATTTTATTTATATTGAATACTTTAAAGTAAACGTAAATGAACCTAAATAAAGATAAAAAAATATATTTATATTTATCCGGACTTTTTAGGAGCTAATTAAATATTGATTTTTTTGATGTCTGATTTTTTGTTGGATTTTGCCTCTAGGTAACTATTTAATTGATAATATATCCGTTACATTAAAAAAAATTGCTATTATAAATTATTTCCAAATATGTCATTTTTTCCATACAAGTTGTCAGTTCATTGCCTGGACTACGTGGTGGTGGAGTTTGGAGACGACCGCGTAAAACACATTGAAGAGACACGGAATTTAAAAAATTACATTATTATACTTTTTCCATAATTATTGTTACCATTTTTTGTAACTTTCACGTCCAGGCGTTAGGAGAAATTGCATCCTACGTTGTCAACTTACCATTTTATTCGTATGAAGTGATTTGCCTCGTCTTTAGTAATGCGAACTGCTAAGGAATGGAGTTCGTTCCTGTCTCTGTTTCCTGACAATAACGATCTATGCCTTCAAAAGAAGGTGAACAAGCTAGTACAAACGCCAACACAGTAAACTAACCATCTTGTATTTAACTTGAACCTTATTACAATGCACATAAAGTGCACGGATGGTCAACTAACTGTGTTGGCGATGGTACTGAACCAGTGAGCTTCATCGTAGACTTACCACCGGGTGTGAATAGGGTCAATCACTGCTACTCAGTCTTCGATAAAAAGAAAATCTTTTTTTATCAACATGGGAATATCTAAATATATAAAAGAAGAAACTGACTGACTGACATATCAACGTACAGCCCAAACCACTGGTTATAGAGATTCCAAATTGGTCACGTAGGTTCCTTATTAAGTCTAGGGGTGCACTAAGAAAGGATTTTTCAAAATTCACCCCTAAGGGGGTGAAATGGGGGTCCAAAGTTTGTATGGGGAAACAAGATTAATTCGAAAGTTCACAGAAGTATTCCTAACGATAAATGAGTAATCAAGTGTTTCAGGTTTTTTGAGAATTCAACCCCTAAAAGAGGGAAATGTGGTTGCAAAGTCTGAAAATCCACATGGGTATTGTATGTATGGTTTATCGGGTCGCTGATTACGAAAACAACAACGATTTTAAAATCCAACGTGGCGGATGTGAATTACCATCCCCCCTGCTGTTGAGGTGCGATGGGGTTGAAATGTCTCAATATCAATATGGGTGTCGTTTTCATGGTTTTTTGGGACGTTAATTACGGTTACGAAAATAACATCGATTTTGAAATTTAATATTATGGACATGTAAATTCTTGAAAGTATTTGTGCCAAATTGCAATTCAATTGGAACATACGGGTCACACTTAGAACCTCCTTTTTAAAGATTGTTAAAAATTACGCTTAGTACGCGGATGAAGCCGCGGGCAAAAGCTAGTATAAAATATATTAAAAGTATAAAATTGTGGCGTCGTCCTGAATTGGTACAACCTATTTTAGACATCTCTTCTACGATATTATATTTGTATTTCAATTGATCGTTTTAGTATAACTTTACGGCCGTGTTATTCATATTAGGTACTACTTGTGTCCCCTAGAGACATCCCTTAACTTTCTGTACACTCGTACACGTTTTTAGAAACGTAGTGTCGTATCTGCTAACTGCCGTTTAACGACCGCGCTAACAACGTAGACGGAGACAAGAGGTTTATGTACATTGTACAATTTTATATACATTTGTATTTACTGTTGTATGTAGCACAGCTTGGTGATGACAGCTATGTGAAAGTGCTAGGCTTGTACAATATCTATAGTATAGTCTCGTATCTATAGTAGAGTCTAAAACGGTTTGAAACGGTCGGTTCTATAAAGTCAGTGTGTATCATTTATCATCTCACGATTTTCACCGTAAAAGCGACAAAAAGCAAGAGTTTTCATTTTATATTGCGAAATGGTAATATTTTAAGTATTTCGTGTTAATCGCTCTAGCCGGGCCAAGATAACTACAGGCTCTGCCTAGTTTGGCGTCTGACGGATATAATGTTTACAATATGAAGTGTATTTTTGTTTTTTGTTTTTTTACTATATAAAAAAAGACTAAACGCCGGTATGTGATCATCATTTATTTTGACAATAGTATTTGCTGAAATAATAACGAAAAACACGGCGTAAAAACAGTGACAAAAACGCCCCAAAAACGTGAGACTAGGGCCTATCACTGGTCAGTTTTCTATTAATATAAACAATCAAATCGTGTCACAACAAATTGCGTCAGTCAAATATGAATATGGGTGTATCGTTTTAAAAGTACTTACGCGAAAAGAAGTGCGGCACCTCCTCAAGATTAAAGATACACCCAACTAAAAACTTTCAAACCCCATTTTATCCAAATGCCATGAGTTAATATAGATAACGAATGTCGACTGCGACTGGAGACGGCGGAACTTTCCGCAAATTATTTCAAACTCGCTGAAATGCACGATGACTCTCGATGCAATTTCAACTCTTAACTTAGATGAATAGAATCGATTTTACCACGATAATTTATTGGAGGAAATTCAAGTTGAGTGAGAAAATTGTGAGTTTTCCTTCGATTTATCTTGGTATTCCTTTACCTATACTTAGTATTGGATTGACAGAGAAGATTGTAGATTTATAGGTTCGATTCGTTCGCAGAAACAATTGCTTTTATAAGTGTAACAGCGATTGTTTTTTGCAGAATTAAGGATTGTGTCGTTTGTTTAGTTTGCATATATGTACTGGATACGATTTTTGAAATGAGTGTATTTCGGTGTGCTTATTCCAAATCATCTTTTTACAAAGAAAGTAAGAATTTAAGTCCTTATTATTACATTGACAGCAATTAATTTACTGTCGCATAGAGTCTCTGTGCACGTGTTAGTTTGTCTATCTTTTAGTTCCTGATCTCGTCTGAATTGCTCAAAGGTTAATTGGAAGAAATCCCTTACATGGATTAGTTCGCCTTTGTACCGACTTAACTTATTTTGTCTGTATTTTTACCAGTGTCTTGTGTACAATAAAGCATTTACGTATTAAATAATATATCTAGGTAGGCCGTCTGCTTGTTTGCCACGCAATAACATATTTTGCAGTCCAGAACTTGAATAAGTAAATTAATAAAATGCGTCTTCAAAGGCTCTTCCAATAATATACATACCTACATTTTTTTTTTCAATGCATTGAATTTGATTAAATTTATAAGTAAAACATACTTTGCTGGTCAAATTAAACACGGATATATGTAATGTACCCCATCATTAACCAGTGGTCACACGTGTAGTTTGGTTTAACTGGCCTTCACGCACAGCATTACATTGTTGCATGCGCTTGCTGCCAAGCGCCGTTGTACTTATACAGGGTGATTTCGGGGTCGTGATCCCAACCATTTTTTTTCTGACTCAGTAAATGATTGCGATGCTACCTGTATTTATTTTAATCGAAACAAAGATGATTCGTTATTTACGTATTTTTATTTAAAAATTATTATTGAATCAAAATGCGTGGTCACCCTACTTTTAATTACACCTTTTTAGAAAACAAACAAACGATTGTTAAGTCCATGCACTTGACATACTCGTAAGTTTTCTTGGGAAATAGTAGGGTGACCATGATCTCGAATTATCGCAGTTTTTTTTTGCTGACTAAAATAAGTTGCTCGTGTAGGTACTGTTAGTCCTAACCTATCGTGATCCTTAGAAGAAAGTAAGTTAAATGCTTCTTTCTTGCTCCACGACCCCGTAATCACCCTGTAGTCTGGACGTTTAGGTATTTAAAAAAATGTAAACAAAAAGAACCACGTGACTTGGTCATTCAGCCAATAAGATAATACCATATATACAAAAGGTTGCTATGATTGGTTGAATGACCGAGTCCCGTGGTTTTTTTTGTTTACATTTTTTTAAATACCTACCTATATGTCCAGACTATAAGTCGGCGACCGTTTTTGCATGCTACCCTCTCCTAATTAGATTTAAGCAAAATTAAAATTATTGTTTTCTCAGTAAGTGATTTATGTAAATCTTTTTGAGAAATAAATGTCTTAAACCATAAACCATATTTACATACACACATACAGTATACAACAGGATCGATTTCATTTTGCCCGCTTTTCTTATTCTTATTCTAACTGTACATACATTGCAAGTTAAACAAGATCTTGTAATAAATGTAACTTTATAGAAACCAATTTCACAGCAACGCAAACTTTGCAAAAAAACAGTCGAAAACGTGAAACTTACAAAGAAATGCAGATGGAACGTTCAAAATGGCGCCCGGCTTGTTTTCGGAGTAATTGGCGGGCCGGTCTCGTAAAACTGGAAACTCGCCACATTGTTGCGAACAATCTCTGGAATACTTTCTATGAGGGAGTGGGATTTTTGAGCGTTAACCCTTATCTTGGCATGGTGAAATATATCTTTTATCAAAGGTTTTTATTTGCATTTTGACAACAGAATTGTACTTTCAATGAAAATGTCACAAAAATATTAAAAAAAAATTCAAACTCACTTTTTTGGAAAAATTTATGTACCTATTATATTTGATACATTGCTAACGCTACATAACTTTAAGCAGCTTTGTTTAGTAATAACTTATAAGTATTCAATGCAATTAATCGTAAAAACCGGCCAAGTGCGTGTCGGACCACGCAAAACGAAGGGTTCCGTGCCTATTAAAAAGGTCGTATCGTCACAGAAATTTTACGGCACTTACATCCTTTTCTTTGAGGAAGGCAGTTTTTCAGCCATATCTCGAAAACCTCTGAACCGATCTTGTTCAAAACAATTTTCGGTGAATGAAGTTAATAAGCCCTATGTCCATGAATTTTTCCATATTTTTAAAATACACCGTTCAAAAATTAGAGGGGGGGACAGAATTTTAGTGACTTTCGGGGCGATTATCTCCGACCCTATTCACTTAATCAAAAAAAATGCTATGAAACCTTATATTTATTTTGAAAGGCCTATCGATTGATGTGCCACACGGGGGGTCACAATGAAAAAATTTTTTGACTTTTAGTTTTATGTATACACCTAAAAATTTTTTTTTGTCATTTTAATTACAAAACTATGTAGCGGCTAAAAAAATACACCTATCCTCAAAATTTTATTCAAATACACCTTATAGTTTTGGAGTAAAATGCCTGTGACATACGGACAGACGGACAGACGGACAGACGGACATGACGAAACTATAAGGGTTCCGTTTTTGCCATTTTGGCTACGGAACCCTAAAAACCGGACAACTGCGAGTTCGACTCGCGTGGTGAGGGTTCCGTATATAATACACTAAAATATTGAGAAGTTTCCTGTTACTTTGAATACTCAAACTTTTTATAGGTTTTCCTGTAATCTTTAGGCAAGGAAATATTTTCCATATTTTTTTCAGAATTTTAAGCGTAGTAGTTTCGGAGATAAGGGAGGGGAATGGTCAATTTTCGTATTTTTTCCTAAATTACTTCAAATCTGTTTTTGCTATAATTATAAAAATATATATCTGAGATGCTTACAACAACCCCTTTCATTTGATATGTCACATAATAGAATTAGCGATTTTCTTCTATTTGTCCAGGTTACCCCTTAAAAGTAGCCCCTTTGTTCAGAATTCATTAATTTACTTTACGCGTCCATCGTTGGGTCACCAATTTACATATTATGTATACCAAATTTCAACTCAATCGGTCCAATATTTTCGGAGCAAATCGGCTGTGACAGACGGACAGACAGACGCACGAGTGATCCTATAAGGGTTCCGTTTTTTCCTCTTGAGGTACGGAACCCTAAAAAGAATAAAAATGAACACAATTTCAAAATGCAATTTCGAACGTTTTAAATTTTAATATTAATAAGTAAATTTTAAATTATTTATCACATTATTCTCATAAATGATGCCATATTGGTTACAGTGCATTTGAATTTGAAGGTCTGTTGTAAAAAAATACAAAAAATACGCTAGCAAGATTCACAAATCTGATAACATAGGTAAGTAATTTGGAATTTGACTATGTTTTTTTAACTTTGAACTGCGCCTTGTTGTGGAGTGGCAACGCGGTATCATTTTCGGAACGCAGGACTTGTACTCAGGCATCCTCATTTTTGCAGTAATATTGGCTTTTTAGTAGTAGTGTTGGCTTATTAAATAAGAACCAAGCATTATTCTCATAATAACAAGCCGTTGCAACCATAATATTATCATGCATGCATAGATATACGACGACCGAATAGCCTAGTGGTTAGAGAACCTGACTATGAAGCTAGAGGTCCCGGGTTCGATCCCCGGTCGGGGCAGATATTTGTATGATGAATACGAATGTTTGTTCTCGAGTCTTGGATGTTCAATATCTATTTAAGTATGTATTTATCTATATAAGTATGTTTCCCGTTGTCTAGTACAGTACCCATAGTACAGGCTTTGCCTAGTTTGGAACAATCGGGACTAGATCAATTGGTGTGAATTGTCCCACGATATTTATTTATTTATGTATATAAGATAGTGCGCTATACATTTTTGTTGAGTTGTTGACAGCGTATGTGATACAACCTAACTTCTTTGTAATTTATAATGAAGTCTGTATTGCGTAATAAATAAATTAGTCTACAAACCATTACAGCTTTACAATATCTTCATTAATTAAAAAAATCCAGAAAACCAACAATAATACAATTTGTAATCACGAATTTTTCGCAAACCAACAGAATGCTCTAACAATGAAATTTATATTAAAGTACAGATGAACATTTTCATTGAGATTTTTGCATACCCTAACAAAAGTAAAATTATTTCGAAGCATTCTTAGACAGGATCAAAAAGACTCGTAAAGAACGTAGGAAAGTTTCAAAAATACGGAAATCACCGCCGTTCATCGGGGTTCGGTAACCATGGTAACGGCGCGGCGTCTCGCTCAATCCGCGACACTCACGCCATCTTTCGGAATGTCGCTGAACTGCTTCCCAATCGCCCGCGCTTACTAGTTCCAGACGCGAGGAATAGATGGCGCTGTGTACAACGTTGGGATGCGTTACGTAATGTAAATGTAACTGTTGGATGTTTTGAAATATAGAAGTTTAGGTTTTAGGTTAAAGGGTCAGAATCGGTAGTAAATTAAGTTTCTGTCAAAAGTCCAGTTGGCTCTTTGCAAGCACATACAAGCTCGCTAAATGTGTATTTCAGTGTATCATTTATTTAACTCGAGGCTACTTTAATAAAAATCATCATGCTATCTCTCGTTCCCACGTGAACATTGGAGGGCGAAAAACATTTTTAACCGACCTCAAAAAAGGGGGAGGTTCTCAATTCGACTGTATTTTTTTTTGTGTGTGTGTTACGCGATAACTCGGTAACTTATGAACCGATTTTTAGGCTTCCGATGCCTCAAAAGGAAAAAAACGGAACCCTTACAGGATCATTCGGTTGTCTGTCTGTCCGTCTGTCACAGCCGATTTGCTCCGAAACTACTCGACCGATTGAATTGAAATTTGGTACACATATTTAAATTGGTGACCCAAAGATGGACGCGTAAAGAAAATAATGAATTCTGAACAAGGGGGCCACTTTTGGGGGTAAACTGGAAAATTAAAAAAAAAAGTATCGCAAACTGTATTGTGTGACATATCAAATGAAAGGGGTTGTTGTAAGCATGTCAGATATATATATTTTTTATAATTTTAGCAAAAACAGATTTGAAGTAATTTAGGAAAAAAGACGAAAATTGACCATTCCCCCGCCCCTTATCTCCGAAACTACTAGGATTAAAATTCTGAAAAAAATATGGAAAATAGTTCCTTGCCTAAAGATTACAGGAAAACCTATAAGAAGTTTGAGTACCTATTCAAAAACACTTATGAAATTTAGATTATATACGGAAACCTCACCACGCGAGTTGAACTCGCACTTGTCCAGTTTTTATCCGTTAGTTTACACGTAAAGTCTTTCCCGTGAAGACACTCCAAGTTTTAAGGCCTAACTGTGTCACAGGACCCCTGCTGGTGAGAATTTCTAAAAAAGTTTGTAACGGTCGATGTCAAAGTACGTTTATAATTTATTCCATCGTAATTTCATGTTTTAGAGATCGATTTTACAAAATTAAGGACGTCAAGTAGCAAGCACCGATCTAGTATTAATTTTCGTATTTTATTTCCTTAAAAACCTTCAAACTCTAATGTCTTGAGATTCTTTACAACTGTGTGAGTATAAGTATTAATAGCAGAACCATAAATAATCAAAGTCAAAGTGTGAACTTAAAAAATCAAATTGTAGGATTGAAAAAAAGACACCTCGCCGAGTGTTTTACGCCGGTTCTTCTCGAGGCAGAGGTTTACTTTCCGAACCAGTGGTAGTTTATCGACATTCATAGGTGCATGTAATATGCCTAAATTTAAGAATAAATCACTTTCACTTTGACTATTCGTATCGAGTGGAAAATAGTGGTCTCTGTCTACTCCCACGAAAAGTTTTTATCAAAGCGCACGCTAACGTTTTTTTACACTAAGACAGTGACAAACGCACACGGTCTACCTGATCGTAAGCAGACGTCGTAGCCTATGAACGCTTGCGACTCCGAAAGAATCACAAATGCGTTACAGTTTATTGATACGAGGGTTCATTGTGTTGATATTGTAGCCAAGGCGACGTGCTATTGGTCAAATTCATTATAGTTCATTAAAGGCGCCACGTGATAGGTCGAATTTATTTTAGTTGTCTAAGTAGTTGTGTTTTTGAAGTGGATACTTCTTTGCTCGCGTTTTTGTATAGGGATACAGTTCAAAATGTATCACGTGACTTCCGTAATAACTTTTTGTAGAGAAGCCCAATCTGATTTCAAATAATTGTTTGTTACATGTTTTAATCCTTCTTTATTTGCCATTAGTTGTTAATCACAAAATGTTATTTAGTTTATGTGGCGGACATGAAAATAATGCTGAAATGACCGCCATATTCAATGTATCGCGAGTCAAATGAACTACGTCAGTCAATGTTGCCATATATACCGATTTATCTGTACGTATACAGATTTTTGTGAATTATTTCACATATATATTTTACTGGTACAAGGGTTCCATAGCCAACAAAGAAGTATCAACTTAAACTTAATTAACGGTTGTATCTCCGACACAACCCGCTCCTTTTTTTTTGTTGAGTCGGGGGCTCCATAGAAAAAAGTATGTGTATTGGTGTACGAAGTTTTAATTCACACATCGACAAGTGTATAAAGTTATATGTTCTTCCATTTAGGCGTTCGAAATGTCGATAAAATACCACCGGTTTGGAAAGAAAGCCTCTGCCACAGAGTAAAAAACTCGGCAAGGTATAATTTTGTTCGACTTGTGGAAATGGGATTCATAAGGCTGTGTTGTGGAATACTCGTATTATATCCACCGTTCTCTAATAGTAGCGAGAAACTAGCTAATTGTGTTAGCTCGAACTGCCTCGAGCCAGTTTCATCTGATTAAAACTAGTTTGATAATATCATTCTCGGAAGCCGAACTGAACCCGACGCTTTTGAAATTTACTATAGATAGCTATTTAGTGCGTCTAGGATTCTAGATTATCCGCGAATTCAATGCGAACTAGATAGCAACCTGACTATGAAGCTTGAGGTCCCGGGTTCGATCCCCGGTCGGGGCAGATATTTGTATGATGAATACGAATGTTTGTTCTCGAGTCTTGGATGTTTAATATCTATTTAAGTATGTTTATCCGTTGTCTGTACCCATAATACAGGCTTTGCCTAGTTTGGGACTAGATCAACTGGTGTGAATTGTCAAAGTCAAAGTCAAAGTCAAAAGTTTATTTGTGCAAAAAGTAGGTAATATTAACAACAGGTGTTATGTGACAATTCAAAGGATCTCCACTTTTTGCCGATAAAACGGCATACAAATTTTAAATCAGGCGATTTTTATCACCTTACGTACGAGTAACAATCTAATTACAAATTATTTGATAAACATTATTACAAAATCCTTAGTCGAGCCAGTTTAAATATAAATAGATTTCAGTCATAAGACACGGTCATTTAAATATTCTTGTACGTCATAATAACATTTATCTTTAAGTATTTTACCTATTCTATTTCTAAATTTGTTAGTTGGTAGCGTTTTCAGAGATTCCGGCAACTTATTGAACAGTTTGACTGACATATAAAAAACATTTTTCCTGAATAGTGCACAGTGTGCCCGTGGAATTGTGTACTTATCTCTTGGTCTAAGATTACGTTCAGGGTTGACTTGATATTTCTGAAAACGGTCGTCATATTTCTTTATGAAAGTTAGGCATTCCATTATATATAAGCAGGGAACAGTTAATATGCCCATTTCCTTAAAATAGGGCTTACAGCTTACCCTAATGCTTATCCCAGCTATAGCACGCACACATCTTTTTTGCATTACAAATACATTATGCCAATTTGTTGAGTTACCCCAAAACAATATGCCATACACTATGATTGAATGAACATGCCCATAGTAGGCAGTGATTGCAGTCCCACGATATTTATGTTTATATATATATATTTATATGTAAATATTCAGATTGAGTTCAGGTAATACAATTTCGATGTCTTAAATTCCACTTTAAATTACTTCTCGCTCAGTAGCTGTATTTTTCCGTTTGAACAATTCCCAGGACACATAAAAAACATTAATTTCCGCGAATTTCATCCGCAACTTTCCCGGATTACGGCATTCAAAAATTTCGTAAATAAATTTTGCTGAAAAAGTTCTACGCGTTAAGATTTATTGGTATCATAAAAGATCCTGACGTCAGCTGGGCCCATCGTGTGTTCTTTTTGAAGTTTAAATAAGTTTTTTTAGGTTGCTGTACAGTCGAACACATAAGGTACTCGGTGTCTGACACGTCAGCATCTGCTGAGCCAGTGTCAGGTTCACTGCCGCAGAGACATATTTGTTTTCTGTGGTTTTTCTTTGTTTGTTTATTATGTGTTGTGTGTGAATAAATGATTCTTTCTTTCTTTCTATAAGTACCTGAACACCTTGATACCTCGTCGCATTCACCAGTTTGTCAACTTCGTATGGCACTTTAAACATGACGTTAAAGCGGCAAAGGTGTTCAGCCCCTTGTGAATTCGACCGTAGTTCGGGTCATTGCGCTGGTTATGAGACCAGCTTCAGTTAGCGACCACCTAAAGGACAATTTTTTCAGGGTTGCTTTCCTCAAAAGGAAAAAAACCGGCCAAGTGCGTGTCGGACCACGCAAAACGAAGGGTTCCGTGCCTATTAAAAAGGTCGTATCGTCATAGAAATCTTACGGCACTTACGTCCTTTTCTTTGAGGAAGGCAGTTTTTCAGCAATATCTCGGAAACCTTTCATACGATCTTGTTCAAAACAATTTTCGGTGAATGAACTTAATAAGCGCTGTGTCCATGAATTTTTTCATATTTTTAAAATACACCGTTCAAAAATTAGAGGGGGGGGGACAGAATTTTAGTGACTTTCGGGGCGATTATCTCTGACTGTATTCACTTAATCAAAAAAAATCCCGAGAAACCTTATATTTATTTTGAAAGGCCTATCGATTCATGTGCCACACGTGGGCTCACGATGAATTTTTTTTTTTGACTTTTAGTTTTATGTATGGAGTACACCCCAAAAAAATTTTTTTTTAGTAATTTTAATTACAAAACTTTGTAGCGGCTAACAAAATACACCTATTCTCAAAATTTTATTCAAATACACCTTACAGTTTTCGAGTAAAATGCCTGTGACATACGGACAGACGGACAGACGGACAGACGGACATGACGAAACTATAAGGGTTCCGTTTTTGCCATTTTGGCTACGGAACCCTAAAAAAGGAACCCTTATAGGATCACTCGTGCGTCTGTCTGTCCGTCTGTCACAGCCGATTTGCTCTGAAACTACTGGACCGATTGAGTTGAATTTTGGTACACATATGTAAATTGGTGACCCAAAGATGGACGCGTAAAGTGAGTGATGAATTCTGAACAAGGGGGCCACTTTTGGGGGGTAAACTGGTTTTTTTTTTATTGTGTGACATATCAAATGAAAGGGTTTGTTGTAAGCATCTCAGACATATTTTTTTATAATTTTAGCAAAAACAGATTTGAAGTAAGTTACGCCCCTATCTCCGAAACTACGAGGCTTGAAATTCTGTAAAAAATATGGAAAATAGTTCCTTGCCTAAACATTACAGGAAAGCCTATAAGAAGCTTGAGTATTCAAAGTAACGGGAAAATTCTCAATATTTTACGGAACCCTCACCACGCGAGTTGAACTCGCACTTGTCCGGTTTTTTTCAATTAAAGATGGTGGCATTACTCTGTAGTGTCTGTACACTAGAAAAACAGTGAGTCGCATCAGCAGCAAGGTAATCACATGTGGGCGCGAGAGCTGTGTCGCGGCGAGATAGACTATTCGTATTTTTCTATTTAGAACATTTAGGAAGCGACGGACTTATGACCGTCATGGTGTTATGACGTGATGGTGATGACGGTTAGGTGGACTGATGACCTGGTAAAGGTCGCGGGAGTCCGCTGGATGCGGGTGGCGCAGGACCGGCCAATTTGGCACTCTCTAGGGGAGGCCTATGTCCAGCAGTGGACGTCTTTCGGCTGATATGATGATGATGATGATGAAGCGACGGATAGTCTATCTCGCCGCGATTTAGCTTGCGGCGCCGTCTTGCGATAACCGTGCTGCATCAAAATGGTTAAATTCTTGATAAAAGATTTAGTTTCTTTTGGAGACTTTTGAAATAGAGAACATACCTTCACTTTTCAACTCAGACAAATAGACATATCCATATTTGAATCCCAGTTGAAAATCATCCATGCACAAATGAGAACAAGTCTTAAAGGGAAAGCCGATTAGAATTTAAAAGCAACCCCAATCCAAATTACCTTTCGCGTCAATACGAGTACGACCGATTTCTTTCACAAATGAAATTCCTTAAGTAGGTATAATAATCGGAGGAGGGCTTATGGCTTAAGAGCTTTAGTTGGATTAATAGCTCTTTTCGATTGATCACTTTTTAATCGGTCCGATCCCCCGGACCGTAAGTCAGGTTTGTAAATTTCGATTGTGAGTCTTAACATTAAAGTGCACTCAAAATGTCTTTCATAATGTCTATCCTCCTGCTGACTGTCCACGCCGTGACCAGAGGGATAATGATGCAACTTGTTTAACGAGAGTTAGGACAGATCAACTGTCATTTTCCTATGAAACAAATGACATTTTGATCTACAGTACGAAGCGTTACGCGATCGACCCAGGAATCGGATACCGGTATTTTCTCCATACAAATTAGACCTGTATTATTTCGTTCTTTGGTTATAATATCATTTTTGATCGGGCAGTCTAAATACACGATATTGTCCTACATTAAGAGCCTAAAATAATTCAAAATATTAGACTACTTCGGGGATTTTTGAAAAAACCGGATTCGATCCCTGGATCGACCAACAAGAGTAGAAACTCCAACACAGTTAACTGACCACCCTGTATTAATATTGAATCTTATTACAATGCACATAAAGTGCACGGATGGTCAGATAACTGTGTTTGCGATGGAAACACCATCGAATCTGACCATTTGTGACCCAACCATCTAGTGAGTCTCTTAAGATGTTCATCGAGACTTCACTATTAGACCGTTCCTGTTACTTGTAATATTTATTTAATAATGTTATTTTGTTGCAGTTGCGCGCGCAGTAAAACAAAATGGCGGCGTTTGTGGCCAAGCAGATGGTGGGCAACAAGCTAAGCGCCGTTAAAGGTAAGACTTTTTTAAGGACTGACCAGAACAGCTAACACCATTCCAAGAGAGACTATCTAATTATTTCTTCACGTCTTTTTCTATTGCTAATGATGTCTGTTCCTTGTCGAAGGAGCGAAGCAAACGAAGTTCTATGCTTCAGCTTGGGCCGAAAATCATTCGTATGTCCGGTGTATGTTCGTCTGTTCTCCTTTACAGATCGCATTTCGCAACCGATTCTCGTGAAATTTTGTGAGCAGGTTCGTTAGTTAGTTAGTTAGTTTACTGGGCATTTTCCGCAAGTCGACATCCAACGTGCCTATTTTGCGTGAAACGGCAGGGTGGCGCTACTCTAACCACCCCAGCTCCTCTAAAAAGTTTAAGAGTGCCTTGGTATTACTGACTGCGTTCCGTAGTGTGCCCGGAGACCCTAGGTGCTTTTTCCTGTATACTTCTACCTGCTTACAATCCAGGAGAATGTGTTTAGTCGTTTCTTCTGCCTCCATGCATGCTCTGCACATGGGGCTATCTGTGATACCTAAAGCAGCAGAGCAGGTTCGTTAATTACGAAGTTTTTTTTTGTCGAGTCACTTTTTCGAAATTCAAGAAACAAATACTACTAGCAGAACTCGTAAGGGTCGTTCTTCTTTTTTACCGACAATGAATCGAGGTTTTCCTTTTTTTTTGGTTTTTGAACTATCCAAAATTGTGATTTTGAAGTGCGATTAAAAAAAAATGCATTGGTTTCTTCATTAACACTAATTAAAGTTTCCTTTCCGGCCAATATACATATTTGTTTACGGTTAGTTTTTAAAAAAAATATGTGACAAAGTGGACTCTTTCAGTGGGGACAACATTTTGGCTTACCACTCTGTCACGGACTTCTACGATAAAAATAGGTACGTTAAAAAAAAATGCTAGTTAGAGAAACTAAAATATTAAATTAATACTAATTAATAAAATAAAATGGACGTTCATTTTCGAACATTATAAAACCGTAAAATCATTACTCAAATGAGATGCCGTAGTAAGACGAAGGACAGGCTATTGTCGGTCGAAAAGAAGAACGACCCGTAAGCACATCCGTACAAGTGCCCAATGTTACGCACTAACACAGAAACGTGTCAGTACAATAAGCTTAAGTGAATGTCGGGGTAGTCGGCGGTTCGACAGTCCGCATTTTGCGCATCTGTGGGTAGAACTGCTTTGCAATGGAGCTACCTTATGAGATACTAGCTAGTATATTTACAGTCCGATTAGGGTATCACTGATCATATTTTTACCTACAAAAGTAGTCGTATGACAAAACCTACAAAGTATGAAATTGTAGTAAGATAAATATTTACCATGTTAGTCAGTGTTCCACTCTCTTTGCATGCTATATAAACAGTAGGACATGTTGCACTTCAATAATCATAAGACCAAATCTAAGACCACATTTATATGCATATCTATTATGTTCAACAATGTAATAAATTTTCATTTACCTACAACCTACCTAGCAAAAGACCCATTTAAAAAAAGAAAGGTAATACTCGTACGATTTGTTCAGAACAGCAATCCGGTTGCATTTATTTAATCATCTTCGTCATTATCATATCAGCCGAAAGACGTCCACTGCTGGACATAGGCCTCCCCCAGAGTGCCACAATGACCGGTCCTGCGCCACCCGCATCCAGCGGACTCCAGCGACCTTTACCAGGTCATCAGTTCACCCACGCTGCGCCTCTTACGTGGTCGCCACTCGAGAACCTTTCCGCCCCAATGACCATCGGTTATTTTAATAATTATACATAATTACCAAAAAAACGAGGTAATATTTTTCTAGTTCACCAATTCATCTAAGTGGTCGAAAATCAGCTTCCTCAATTAAATTTTCGCTAACCGACGCAACGACCCTACGCATTTACCGAAATCTATCTACACCCAAGGGTTACCAGCAAACTTAAATAAAGTTCCTTAAAAACCTCTTTTAGTATCTTGCACGACCGTGATACCCTGTGATTTGGCCAATGATTCTCGATATCCGTAGACAAGTTTCGGTAAGTTATCTTTTCAGCTTTCTATCGTTACTTTGCGGAATTTAATATTGTATTTTTAGCCATTTTGAAAATCCGAGAAATGCTATTGTAATTTGAAGGATTTTCTTTGCTTACGCTTTGCTAAAGCATTTCTTATCTATACTAATATGTATTATAACAAGTGGAATTAAAAGATTTTTCAAAAACCCAACTGCTTTTTTGCAAACATTATAGCCTATGTCACTCCCACGATTAAGAGGAATCCAACGACACCTCATATCATATGTCGAAATCCATCAAACGGTTTAGGCTGCAGGGCGTGCCAAAGAATAAAACATACACAAATTACATACCTTATATGATATTTATAAAAAAAATATATCTGACAAGCTTACAACAACCCCTTTCATTTGATATGTCACACAATACAGTTTGCGAAACTTAATTTTTTAATTTTCCAGTTTACCCCCCAAAAGTGGCCCCCTTGTTCAGAATTCATTAATTTACTTTACGCGTCCATCTTTGGGTAACCAATTTACATATGTGTACCAAATTTCAACTCAATCGGTCCAGTAGTTTCGGAGCAAATCGGCTGTGACAGACGGACAGACAGACAACCGAGTGATCCTATAAGGGTTCCGTTTTTTCCTTTTGAGGTATCGGAACCCTAAAAGCAGTTGGGTTTTTCGAAAATTCTTTTGATTTCACTTGTTGGGCTGCACCAAATATGACCGAGTTGAGATGACATTCAGCTCTCTATCCTCAACCAAACTCAACCGAACCAAAGTACCAACTTCTCACATAACGTCACGCACTCCCGCATATCCATTGTATATAAATGTGGACATAATAAATGTAATATGAGAGCGTAAAGCCTGAGATGAATGCCAAGTGCGTGCCATAAAGCTAGCTTCTGCTATAAGTTAAAAGGCA
Source organism: Epinotia nisella (assembly GCA_932294315.1). Classification (NCBI taxonomy): domain Eukaryota; kingdom Metazoa; phylum Arthropoda; class Insecta; order Lepidoptera; family Tortricidae; genus Epinotia; species Epinotia nisella. The sequence continues at coordinate 12,239,025 of OW028694.1, forward strand.
AAACATTTTACAACTATGGTGGCAGAAGCATACGGCTTACCTGTTTGAAAGATGACACGTTGCCTATGGATGTTTGTTACTCCATTTTGTGCAATTGCCATCCCTTATTGATATTTTTCCGGTAATCCGCCGAGGCCTACCTGTTTGGAATATTATGTTTAAATAGTTAAACGTTTTAGGATTTGGGAGATTTAATTAAGACGAGAAAATAATTTAATTGATAAGTTGCTCGAAATAATGACCCCCTCGTTCCGGATACACGAATTATTAAGATTCTTTTTTAATACAGTTGATCAAAAAGTGCTACTTTACGTAGCTGTATAGCGTGCGGAAAGTAGTTTTCCTAGTAAACATTGCACCATTAATTATTATGTCAATAAAAAATAAATAAGATAGAACTGTAATTAAAAATAAGTGAACAACTTCATTATTTTTCAACTGTATTACTATGATGTTACAGAATTAATAATATAAAAGTTTCGAATTCCTTAATTGTTGTTTTTCTTATTTTTTCGCAACTGTATTAAAAAACGCCGTTCGATACACGTGCGGAAATGTCATTCTTCACTCGTCCCGAGTCTTGCTACTCGTGATGCTGATGATATCTTGGTACTCGTGACGTAATGAAATGACATACCTTCCGCACTAGCATCGAAATGTACTTTTTTCGTTCCGATCACTTGTTTTCTTTTTCCATACATTGTATTATGAAGCTGAAATATTTTTTTCTCAAAAACTGTACGTAGAAATGTTTTGCCCGTCGCTATCCTTACATGTACAGTTAGATAAAATATACGAAAAATATAATTTTTACAAGAAAAATCACCGGGTTTTTTTTTTCATAATAGGTGTGCGGTGTCCTTTGAGTCAACTACCGCCAATTGACTTAAACCGTGATCAACACAAAGAGACCCATACAAACAATCAGAAATCAGCAGGAATCATTTGCCAGATTAGGCACCATTGAATCATTTGACGGGACTCAAAACCGTCCCCCGGGAAATTTGCCATGAGCGAAGCTTTCACAAAGCTCTAAGCTTTGTTAACACACAAAACAGCTTTTTCATTATTCGCGAGCATCCTTGGGGAACTTTTGAGCTACTTAGCATTTAACTATGACTGTGGTACGTATTTGTGAAGATGCCTTCACTTGGCTCAATATTTTTAACCCTTGATGATACCGTGGGGTGGTATTTAATATGCAAGGTAAACGTTCTAGTCCTGGACGTTGCACTAGTGTATGACATGGGCACTTTTTGTCACATGGCTTAAAATAGAATTAACCTAAAAAAAATCCTCCTAGTTTGAATTTAACCCATATTACATGGTGTACGCGGGCTGGGTTTCCGCAACTCGACGTCATAATTGTGCCTATTTTGCGTATCAGTTATTGGTGCCAACTGGCACCCAGTTCCATCAGGAAGCCTAGCAGACTCTTTATGTTGCCGATGGTCTCTGGTAGTGACCCCAGTGATCCGAGGTGCTTTGCCCTGTATTCTGCCACCCCAGGGCATGTCAGAATGACGTGGGCGGCCGTCTCTTCCTCTTCCAAGCATTCTCTGCAGAGAGGACTGTCTGTAACACCTAGAGTGGAAAGGTGTTTGTTTAATAGTGCATGACCAGTTATGGCTCCTGTCAGAAGACGGAGGGCTTTAGCTATTTTAGCTTCCTTGACCTTGAGAGGGCCTCCGTGGTTTAATTGCAAGTTCCTAGCGTATTCCACTCTGCTTGGAAGACTGTGTTATGGGTCCGTAATGTTGACGAGATGCGGACGTTTAGGTCCTCCGAGAATACTCCTGATCCGGTGCCTGACCTTGTCTTGGACCCGTCCGACAAAATTCTTAAGTCTCTGGGATTAAGTCCTTCCTGGGGAGTTTCGTATAGTTCGTCTTTGTACTTTTTGTCAAAGACGAACTGTCTGAGAAAGATGTCAGTTGTTGCTACTATAAGGGGTACCTACCGGCTCATAGAGTATTTCGGTGTGAGGAACCCTGGGCAGTCTCCAGAGATGCTGTTTTTTGAGACGTATGGCTGATGATGCCAGTGCTTCTTGTCTGATGAAGATGTGTAGCGGTGAAATGTCCATGATGGCTTCCAGGGCTGCAGTCGGTGTAGTCCTCATGCAGCCACTAGCCGCCATGCAGGCCAGTCTCTGCAAGCGTTGTAGTTTAGCTTCGACCGTGGTTAATGTGGCACGGGGCCGCCACACTACGGCGCCGTAGCTCACTATTGGTCGAATTATTGCCTGGTAAAGCCATAGAGTGATCTTGGGGTTTAACCCAAGTCCTACCTACCATTCTACGGCATTGCCAGAAGGCGACTGTAGCTTTTTGAATTTTATTGTCTAGATAACTGCTCCAATTAAGTTTGGCATCGAGTGTTACACCCTAGTACTTTACCTCTGTAGACAATTGGTGATCTGTATTGAACAGTCTGGGTAGGCGGTAGGTCCCCAGATTCCGTTTGTTGGTGAACATTATCAGCTCGGTCTTCCTTGGGTCGACTATTAGTTCGTTGTCGTTGTACCAGCGTTCCATCCACTATGGTGAGTGCGGAGCGGGTGACATCACACACTGTACCTGCGTGGATGGCGCTGCTGAGTATCGCTATGTCGTCGGCATACCCGATGGTGTAGTGATCACCACGGGTGAACCACCATGTTCCAGAGTAGTGGCGAGAAGACGCTATATAATTAAACCCATTCTGCTTTGACATAAAGTATCCATGTCATAACGTTGAGGACTGGGACGTTTACCTAAGGTAAATGTATGAAACCGTTATCGTTCTGTCGCGTTGCAAATGTCACGACATGATACTTCAGATAATTTTGAATCCGTCTTAATATTAAAGGCGTACTGAAAACTTTTTTTTTATTATTTCGACACGAAATCTCAGTTCAGAGTCCAGGTTAATAGTAAGGCTTCGTACTAAAACACTTTCTTTTTGTTATTTATATTGAGTAACTATAGTTCAATATTTAGTTAAAGTAGAATCTTATTTGTGAATTAATACAAGTATTTTATAGGTATATTTGTTTTATTTACTCATTAAAGATTATCACAATATTTATTTTATTATCTCTTACGAAAAATATAAATAGCACACTTAATTGTTTACTATTATAATATTATATTATTATCTATACTTATAATTTTCGCTGCAAAACAAAAAACTGTCGCAATCAACCTAGTGTTAGAAACATTTTTTATCGATATCGATTGTTGTGTAATAGAAAAAAAAGCAAGGTACCTACACAAAAAAAAAAAATTACGCCAGTTTTAATTTTTTGCTATACAATTATATAGAGACGGATGTATTAGGGGGTACTCATTTTCTGAAGTGTCTATTATTTTCAATGAGGTAGTGATAGTCACTTCATTAAAAGTTTTTGTTAGGTACCTCTTTGTTACGGCAAAGCCAAAAGAAAGTTATTAGTTAATATGATAAAGTATAGTTAATGTATGGAATAACACATATAAAACAATCCCGTAACTTACCACTGCTTTTGAATAATTTAAATTTATTGTCGCGAATGATTATAAAATAATGTAGGTAAATATATAGGTAGGTAGGCATGTTTTTTTTATTACAATACTCGATATCGATAAGAGACACGTTTCCAACACTAGTTAGATTGCGAGTCATTTGTTGCCGCGAAAATTCCGACCTCTGCTTATACTATCTTAAAGCTTAGAAAATTTAACAATTTTAACGTTTACATCTAGCTTACGCTTCATAATATTTTATAACTTAGAAGTTACAAGCGGAAGCGGAAACCACTCCCTATCAAAAGGCAAAAAGCTTGTATTACACAACACTACTAGCCATTATGCATCAAAATAGCATGGTAAGTAATAATAGGAATATTTTTTCACGATCACACTTATCAGCTTTGAATAGGAAATGTAAAGAACTTGATGATAAACCGGAGAAGCTGATAGCCCGACCACCTGCGGTGATCAGAACCATCATCGCAGGATGGCGCCCGAGCTCTCTCGCGGCGAAATAGACTATCTTTCTAAGGCCCTGGTCTCCTATAAATCAAGCCGTACGCTGCGTCACAATGCTTACTATGGAGATGTACTGATGTGGCCGACGACAACAACAGTACATCTCCATAGTAGGCATTGTGACGCAGCGTACGGCGTGATTTATAGGAGACCAGGGCCTGAGGGTTTTAATTAGAAACGCTTAGACGCTTAACGCAAGATTTGTCTTATATATTTACCTATATATTGAATGGGGGTTAATTTAGGAAATTTAGGAAATTTTTGAGAGCACATGAATGACATCAAGCAGTCGTCGTGGTCAAACTCCGTCTGTAGAATAGGTATTTATAAGTACATAGGACATAAACCTCTTGGTAAAAAAAACTACATTATATTATAAAACATCAATACACAAACGCTCTTGGGCGTTGAATAAAATATATAAAATTATAATTGGAAGCACATAATTATCATTATAACGAATTTCACAGCGGCAAAGTGCCATTAAATTTCAAGTTATTAGGTAACACAACACAGGAAGATAAAAATACTTCAGACATTATAAGTAACAAAGAAAGACGACGAAGATAAGAGAAATAAAGCTTTTTGATAATAACTGCTAATGCTTATAATAAAACATCTTACAATATAATTACTTCATTGGTAAATAAATAAAAATCATAAATGAATAGAAATGTAGGTCCAAGAAAATGACTTATACATTGTAGATGTTTGAGGCCGAACAATATTTTTACCGTGATTTTGCGAAAATGCATTGTGTTGAGAGTATGATATATGTATGTATTTGTCACTAGCTCTCGACACAGCGAATTCTCAAATCAATAAAAGGTCGGCAACGCAAAAAAAGCAAAGGTCGCAAGCCTCCATTAGCTATGGTGTCTGCTTTCCAGTAGGGACCAGCGGCTATCACAAGACGGCCCGCGAGCTCTCTCGATTTTTCTCGCACTGTACCTCTCTTTCTAAGTTTTCTAATAAGAGAGAGACGGATAGTGAGAGAAAAAACGAGAGAGCTCGCGCGCCGTCTTGTCATAGCCGTGCTGTACGCGTGTTTTCCGCCGCGAGTAAAAACAGATGTCCTCAAACGAGGACAGCGGGCATATATGGGTTAAATGCATGGCATCATGCTTCGCCATCTAATACATACTACAGAACATTGTTCCATTTCATTCAACTAACTATAATTGTGACTGTGTCTGGGAAAAGGGACCACTTTAGCGGTATGGGGTTATTAATATCTCCTAAAACTAGGTAAAATTTGCTATTCAGTGAAAAAAAGTATCATTTTCCTAGGTGCAATCATTTTTTTTTTAATTTTTTAAACATGCTGTGGGCAAAACATACGAATTGTGAAAAACCAATTTTAAAGCTTATGCTCGTGAAAAATGATTTAAATGATATTTAATAATAACCGATTAGTATTAAAAACCTATTCTACGTAATTTTCGACTAATTTAAAAAAATGCATATAACTCGGAAACTAAAGTCCTCAAAGTGGTCCCTTTTACTAGACACAGTCACAATTTAGTTGTTTATAGTATGATACACGACACGACCTTATAACTTAAAATATTTCATTTAATAATACTACTTAAGACAACGAATAGAACTGGATTAAAGCACAAAGATAATTTATTTAAGATATTACAGATATTATTCTAAAGGCTCTTCTACACAATCGGCCATCAAGGCCCATCAACTTCATAATGTGCAACTATGCGTTAGAGGTAGATAGACATATATACCGTGTACTTACTTCAGATAAAACGACGCTTGCGCTCAATAATAAATCTACATACAACATCTTAAGGTACAAAATCGAACACAAACTACTCCACAAATTATTTTCTCTACATTCCAACATCCATAGAATACTCCTTATTATGAAACAAGCTAATCAACACCTTCTTTCTCATCCCCACCATGCCTTCACTATACCCTTCGCACTCGCACTGAATGTATGCCTTCTTGAACCGTTCGTTTGCATCCGGGATGAGTAACTGTTTTCTCTTCCTGTTCCGTCTGGAGCGATCTCCTGGGTTCCTGGTGGATTGAACCTCGGGTTCGGAGGTTTGGAGTGGGGAGTGGAAGAGCTTCTTGCTGATTGGCTGGAGGTTTTTGCTGCGCACGGGGGAGTCGGTTTCCATCTGAAATGAAAATATTTTCATGATTAATGGTTTCGCAGGTTTAGCAGGTGTACAGCACAAGTTAAAATAACACTCTTTCAAGCATACTGTACATTGCTGTACACCAGCAGCCTGTGGACGAGGTACACGCAGCGTACTGTACTGTAGTGTACTGTTGCGGCTGCCGCGACACTGCAGTGCGTCCGGCATGTTTGCGGACGCGCACGTGGACGGTTTCCATGCCACGCTCCGCAACTTAGAGCATGTATACATAACTGGAGTAGCCTTATGTCCTAATTGCAGGCAATGAACTGAAAACTTGTATGGAAAAAATGTCAAATTTGGAAATAATTTATAATAGCAGATTTTTTTATTGTAACGGATATATTATCAATTAAATAGTTACTTAGAGGCAAAATCCAACAAAAAATCAGAAAAAAAAAAAAAATTAGCTCCCGAAAAGTTGGGATAATATTAATAAATGTTATAATCTTTATTTTGGTTCATTTACATTTGCTTTAAAATATTAAATATAAATCTAACAAAAAAAAAACAATGAATGCTCAATTTAAATCTATATAACTACTTCCGGATGGAAAGTTTGTTGGATTCTTGAATAAAGCATCTTAGAATAACGTTTTAAAATAAAATTAATTTATAATTAACGCTATTATAAATTAATGTTTTTCGAAACCGTATTTTGCCCGGAGTAAAAAATATCTGCCGAATTTTGCGGGGGTGGGAGGAGCATCTTGAAACTCAATTGTATATTAAAAGCTTGAAGCGGTTGAACGATTATAATATCAAGTACGTCTAGGTCAAAATGAGCTACACACGTCCCATAAAGAGCTTGTTTAGATGATTTTGAGCATCTCGCCGCGCAGCTACTTTTGCTGCTGACTGTACACAATGTTGGCGCTTCCTAATGGATTGAACAATCTTTACTAACATTAGGTATGATTATAATGCAAATAAATTATATCAGATTTTGAAAAATAAAATATGTATGTAAAGAGGAAATGTGTTTGAGATTGTAGCTTTGAAAGTTTGTAAGTCCCCTACAGACATTGATTATTCATTTTAGTAGTTTTCGCTTTATAAAAGTGTATAAAGTAACAATCGTGTACCAGTATCGTTATTTGGATAAAGAATTTTGCGTTTTATTAATTCTGCAGAGTAGGTAAATGGGTTATCGTGTCTAGTTTTTAGGATTCCGCAGTCAACAAGGAACTTTTATAGTTTCACCATGTCCGAAACCCTTACTATTAGAGAATGGGTAAACTCCGGAACCACTTAAAAATTCCATTTTAAAATTCTGTCATCTGTTTCTTTCCACATACTATATGTTAGCCCGTAGTTTGGCCTACGTTATTTGCAATGCACGGGCGAAACCATGCGGGCAGCTAGTTTATAATAGTTTTATTTAAAAATTCAGTTAACTATTTTAAACTCACCATTTCGTTATCAGACATGAACTCCACGGAGTCATTCAAGGTGTTGTTCCTGATCAACACGGGTAAATTATCACGAGTTATTCTATTTATCGGGGTCGTATAGTTTGTACTTGTCGCCGCCATGTTTTGGACGTTTTTCTCCAGTATGTTTAGCACAACTTGCAGCCAAGTCGCGTCGCGCGCGCACTGGGCAAGTTAGAAAGAGGGTAGATTTTTTCGTGTCGCGTTGCGGAGACGGCTGTGATAGACCCGCTGTTACACTTATTTGAGGGCAGTACAGAAATTGAGGGTACTATGCAAAAACAATCAACAGTTCTAAGCTGTGTGTTCTTTCTTCTTCTATTTCACGTATAATTTATTGTAGATGTGAGGTTAAGCTCCAAATCCAGATAATCGTTTGTCTGTATACGCCCTGACTTTGTCTTTTACACTTGTTATTAATTGTAGGTAGCTGCAGATTTGATCATCATCACCACGCGCTTTAGAAATGAACAGTTTTTTTCGATCGCTGCTTCGTACCTATACAAACCGTCAATCACAGCTTTTAAATAGAGTTTCAGTCAATAAGCAACACTTTATTCAAATTTGTAATAATTGAATCACTTATTATCATATTAATCACTGTGTATAAGTCTTGAACAGTCTTCATTTGATATTGTTCATTTTCTATTCTCTCTTTTTATTTCGTTTATCACTTTTTAGTTCAAAAATACACTTGTTTCCTCAGTCACTTGTTCTGCTAGTTGTATTAAAATGCCAACCTGATTTGAGTGCAACGGTATTTAATAACAGGTTGTGCGGACGCGACCGCCGACGTATGCGCAGGTACTGACGGCCGCTGTGGGTAGGGATACTAGGGATGCGCGGGAGTTGTTATCGATAAGTGACTACTTAACTAGGTTCTTCTTGCGGTCCAGATACAGTCAATAATAATGACATTATTTTTAAGTAATGCATTATCTATGGATAGGATGTGGTCCGCAAGTGAAAACGTCAATCTTGAATAATATTCAGATTTTCGGCAACAAACTTAAGTTCACCTTGAAGAGTTGATTTAGTGCAGCTTTGGCTTAGCTAACTAATATACCATAACTTGTCTTATATGTAAAAATATAGAATAGAATATAATCTTATTTAGCATAATAGTTTGCTGCTTGTAACCATGTGCCCCGTCTTATTATTGTTGATTGTGGCGGTAGAGGTATTAAATTAACATATTTTGGAATACATTTATTCTCCGGGGACACTTCAAAATACCTTTTTGACCGATGATATCAAGGTTTTAACGTTTGGAAACAAAGATCTCACTTTCTCAGCAACCCTATTCAATCCATGAGCTGCACATGTTACGTGAGTCATATTTTTAAAAACTGAATCCAATTTTTTAGCCACTTTTATCATATTGTGAACAAGTTTGCCAACGATAACATTGGCTATGTGGTCAACGTACACATTTGTAGTCTCATCTACAGACACATACATATATTATAATAGATATAATTGTTTCCAATTTCAGGCTTAACTTGTTGATATGTTTTTGTACGGGTTGTACACCTGAGATGATTTGATTATTGATGGTTGATTGTAGACTTGATGGAAACACTGATGTAGTTTAATGATTTTATTGATAACCAAGGCAAATGTGTACTAGCTAGGAACACGTATAAACGTATACCAATTTTATTCATAAGGGGCGTAATCACCGGTACTGAAATTATTATAACATCATTATATTAAATACTGACACGTGAAATGTGCGATATGCTTAGTATATATATATTAGATAGATATCGTACAGTTTCATTATAAATTTGAGGAAGATATTTAAAGATGACTAAATTACTTTTAATTTTATAAAGAAGCCCAATATCTCCTAAATGTGTCGATCATTGGTTAACCGCACTATTTCACCGATCATCAAGTTTTAGCAAAAAATCACTTGCACAGCTTAAAAGATCTTAGTATAGAATCAAAAGTGACGATTGAAATTGAATCCTAGCTAGTCGATAATACGGTTGAAAGTTTAAAACGGGTGTCGTTAGTCAAGGTCTTTAAGCGTGCACAATATAAAAAAATACTGAAGAATTTCTGGTAAAATATATATTAGTAGAAATTTCTCGATTCCCGCCGGGCTGAGATATTTTTCTGGACTTTCTAACCTATCATCATTATATCAGCCGATAGACGTACACTGCTGAACACAGGCCTCCCCCAAAGAGTGCCAAAATGACTGATCCTGCATCACCCGCATCCAGCGGACTCTTGCGACCTTTAGCAGGTCAACAGTTCAAGTCTATACTTAATCATAAAATGAAACAAATTGCTTTTATCTCTCATTTATTAAAAATTGAATTAGATTTTGTCTCCCTAAGCGACAAAGTTATTTTTGATATAGTAAAATGATTAAAGTACAAAAAATACGGTATCTCTCGACAAATGGTAATGCGTAAGAAAACAATATTTTAATAACCTTATGTTAGTATTCTGTCGACAAATAATATTTTTTGTAGCTGAAATAATTTTAAGAATTTCTTTGTTCATGAGCATTAGGTACCTATGTCAAAAATGTTAGTAGAATATCTACAGTCAAATATGAAGCTCAGACCAAGAAAAAAAATTGACAGAGCATTACGAATAACCTAGTGAAGCCGGTTTTCAACCAAGCCAAAGAAGTTTAGCACACGTTCACTGACACATAGACAAACAAAATTGCACAAAACTCTTCAGTACGTATCGCAAATCACCTATTTCGAGTTTTGTGCAATTTAATTTGTTTATGTGTGCGTGAGCGAGTGCTAAACTTATTTGTCTTGGTTGAAAACCGGCTTTATTTACTAGGTTGTCGGGCATTTTCCGTCTATAATTTTTTCTTGGTCTGAGATAAAAGGTTAATTTTTCTTATTTACAACTTAAAAATAGGTATACTTCTTAAACTAGCCAATAATTTGGATGTTCATATTTATTGATTATTTTGCATTGATATTTTCAAACGTCTAAAGTAAAGTGTGTAAAAGTCTACAATCGTTGTAGGTATAATTAGCAGGACATTTGAAATGTGGGTAGAAATAAACAGGGGATAAACGCTAGTTAAATCCGAGATTAATATTTTTTGCTGACTGTACTTTTGACTGCGTAAAACATAACGAATGAATAATATTGTAAAAAAGAGTATTCACCAAGGACGGTAAAACAAAGAATGTCTCAGATCGCGGATATTAGACGTCCGGGCTGAAGACAAGAGTGATCAAAATGTCATCCGAAGCTATCTTTACCGCCCGTGGTAAGTACACAATTGTATGTCTCCCCTAGCCAGGTATTGGGATTTCCCGCATGCAAAGCGGGCGGTAATTGCCAGTTTATGGCCAAGGGTGACGTAATAGTTCATTAATTACCTAGGGTGGTGAACAAAGAATGTCTCAGATCGCAGGTATTTGACGCCCGAGCCGAAGGCATGGCCGATAAATATGCGATCAGAGGCTTTCTTTACTACCGACCGCGGTGAGTACAAAATTTTACGTCACCCTAGGCCATAAGTGGGATTTTCTGCCCGCTACGCGAGGAGAAAATCTCACTTCCTGGCCAAGGCATAACGTCAAACTTTAGACAAACCACGGGCGGTAATTCATAAAGCCCCAGATCGCATATTTATGGCCCTCACGAAATAAAAATTAGCACCATTTGATTTAATACAGAAATTCTCAATTTCACAGTTCCTTGCTTTGTTTTTTTTTCCGGTAAACCACAAAACAATACGTCCTATTCGTGAAGATTTAGTAATATAGCTTTAACAAACTTGGGCAAATTACTTAGATGTTGTTATGCAATATTGTGAAATTACATTTATTTTTCATACAAATTTGTTACAGAAACAGTACTCCACATTTTTTTTTCTGATCATTATTTAATGGAACGTCCTTTGTTATACGATTAATTGGATTGTTTGAAATCAATATAATTGTTCAGCAGTCAAAAGCTTTAGCAGTAGTCTACGTATTTTTAAGATACCATTAACTCATTTTTAAACATCTGAGAACATTAATATAATCTAAATCGAATCTAGACAACTCATGTTTCTGTTTCACTATTCCGTTTTGATTACTAGATCTCTTAGCGAATGCATTTAGAGGGTTCAAATTTTCGCTGCTCCAAACATCAGCGCCATACAATTTCAATGTTGGTGATAATCTGATGCTGTCCAGCAATCTCCGTTGACTGCCCAGGAAATTCATAGAATCATCCTCAACGACTTCTTCAAGAAAACTGAAAGTTTTCGGACAATTCGCGATCATAGTTATTTCCTCTTTAACCATTTCCCTCTTTATATAGAACGCTACGTTCTGGACGCTGTTCTTCAACTCACATTTAGCCGCATACCCCTTGAACTCATTCAGAAACTTCTTCAAAGTAACGGAGTGGCTTAGGCAGTGTTTCCTGATCAGCTGGCTGGTGTCAACAATCTCTTGCTTCGTGGCCCCGTTTTTTGGTCCGATCTCCTCGAACCCCTCTAGTTTGAACACGCATTTTTCGTTCCTGATAGCTTCTAGTTTGTTCACGTAGTAGTTCTCCAGCTGTGTGGTGGTGTACAGCTTGGGATGGTGGGAGGTGAGGTATGCGGAGGAGGGAGGGGGGTTCGTGAAGAGATCGAACTCGTGCCGGCGGCTGATTGCCCGGTTTTCCACTGTCAGTTGATCCTCCTAGAAAGAAGGTAGGTATTTCAATTCAATTCAATAATTTATTAATAAAATATTAAATTTTACATGTCAATTGCTTATACTGTACTCAACTTATGTAAGTAAGTAAAAACCGGACAAGTGCGAGTTTAACTCGCGTGGTGAGGGTTCCGTAAAATATTGAGAATTCTGCCGTTACTTTGAATACCCAAACTACTTATAGGTTTTCCTGTAATTTTTAGGCAAGGAACTATATTCCATATTTTTTTCAGAATTTTAAGCCTAGTAGTTTCGGAGATAAGGGGGGGGGGGGATGGTCAATCTTCGTCTTTTTTCCTAAATTACTTAAAATCCGGTTCTGCTAAAATTATAAAAAAATATAGCCAAGATGCTTACAACAACCCCTTTCATTTGATACGAGTATGTCACACAATACAGTTTGCGAAACTTTTTTTTTAATTTTCCAGTTTACCCCCCTGTATACCCCCCATAAGTGGCCCCCTTGTTCAGAATTCATTAATTTACTTTACGCGTCCATCTTTGGGTCACCAATTTACATATGTTTACCAAATTTCAACTCAATCGGTCCAGTAGTTTCGGAGCAAATCGTCTGTGACTGACGGACAGACAGACGCACGAGTGATCCTATAAGGGTTCCGTTTTTTCCTTTTGAAGTACGGAACCCTAAAAAGTAAATATTGTTTATTCATGCCTAAAAACTTAAATTTAATTTTACACGCTTCTGCGAAACCACATTGCGGTTTGTTGGTAGACGAGACATATAATATAATATTTGTTCTGGGTAAATATTCTAGTTACATTAAGGTCACGTTAGAGATTCGGGATTTAGTGTATATATCGGTAATATTGATATTCACAAACACTTGAGAAATTTTGTGTACCTACTTAATTACGACATGAGAAAGTGTAATTTAAGTGTAATTTAATTACGACATGAGAAAGATGAGACAAAAGCGCTATCATAAGAAATATCTCTTTCTGTCAATTAATTCAATTAAGACGATTGAAATCGCAGAGTAGAGTAGCAACATTTCAAATAAGAAATAAAAGTACACCCAATAAAACTTGTGGCTCTCTGACCTCTCGAGACATTTTTTTTTGATACGCGTATCCGAACGCGAGTGAGCGGGGTATATAATAAACGCGTGTCAACATCGATCCCGAGTAGGGCATGCAATCCCGGAATTTATTAAATAAATAAAATAAATAAATAAAAAAGCCTTTTGTTTCATGCTTAGTACAACGATAATTAAATTTTTAGTAACATTTCCCTTAATAATTAATCATATTTTATTTGTAATTATTTTAAATCATTTCTGGTTGACATTTATTCGTAATTATATAAATTTATTTCATTTTCCTTTACATTATTACCTTATTTATTTATCACATGCTTAAATCTTAAACTACCTTGTCTGTTTTTAAGTGTATAGCATGAACCCCTCTCAGGTAAAGGCCGGAATTTATTACTACTACAATATTGGGATCCCGGTATTGTAGTAGTAATAAATACCGGGATTGCATGCCCTAATCCCGAGCGATCAGATATGGCGCGCCGCATGATCGCGCTGTTTTTGCGTCCACACTAGCGATCTTGATACGCGTCGGTGCAACGCGACGTAGATACGACAAAATGATACAAATGTGGACCCAGCTCAAGGCTATCCCTGTTTACAGTTACAACTTACCAATCCCTCTAAATAGTGAAAGTAGTTGCAGACATCTTTAAACTTGTTAATCTGTCCGCAATGCAGCCACACTATGAACGCTCGCCGTACCGTCACGTTCGTGTAGGCCGGGGAGGGCGGCTCCAGCAACGAGTGCTCTGACATACGGCTCATGGCTCTGGAAATTGATAATCCATAAATTAGTTGGCGAGGTTTAGCGAGGGCGGCTCATTGAATCCTGAGCGTAACGAAGGATTCAAGCGTTAACGCCATTAACGAAAATAATTTTGCTAAAGAGTGACACTTACAAATTTTCACACCGGCTATAAGGAAAATATAACAGTCATCGATAGTTTTGATTTCAGTAAAACGTATAATTTATTGCGACAATTTTTTTAAATATTACGAAATATTCATAAATTATTAAAGTTAAAACTTGAAGTATGTTCGTTTGTAATCGATTACGATGAGATTACAATCGATTATTTTATTAAGATCTGTGTTCAATTGGCACATTGCGTAAATGCTTCATGCCAATGAATAAATTAAAAATGCTCGTCGTGGAGCAAAACTTACTTTTCCGAAGTGTGCAAAATATAAAATTGGACAGGCAGACCATTATAAGCGTCCAATCCAATCTACAAAAACGCCCCACTCCTACGGACCAATCAAAAACTAAACTGTACTTATTTCATTTTTATTGTATGTAACGTTTATGTATACACGTCATACGATTAAAAAAATAATATATTACCAGTTACATTGATTTTTACACAATTAACAACCTTAATGACTAAGACTTACTTTGACCGTAATGACTTAGACTTTCCTCTTTAGTCGAATAGAAAAAAGATTTCTTAAATAACAAAAAACTGAAATGAGATGAATTTAGAACAAAAAGAAATTGTTTTAACATTACGAGCACACGCTTTTGCTAGACAAAAATACTTTTCACGTTTCGTCACCAAGGAATCGAACCCAAATACGTCCTAGCAACGGTCTCTCAGGAATAAAATAATTTGAGAACAAAGCCTACCTTAGTTTTAAACCGCCACCCGAATTCTTAAAACCTACAATATGTTTTACAACTTAGCAAACGCTTTTACAACCGACGTGATACCTGACCCTCAGTTTAATATTATTCTAAATAGTTTAGGGCTCAGGTTATATTGGATTCTACTTTTTACCTACAATTTCTTATGGAACTTTGACAAAAGGGACTAAAAGGGTCTCCTTGTAGTAAAACTGATTATTCCAATAATTCGAGAAATTAGATAATATTTACAAAGACTTGATGCGTATTTGAAGGTAATTCTAAAGTTTATACTTAGCAAAGAGAAATCAAACCATTGGTATAGAAATGTATACAAAATAGTTTTTCCCTAGCGTTATTCCCGGTTGTGCCCTAAACCGAGCCCGGGGTCCGCTTTGACGCTAATGTACACAAAATAGTACCCATGGACATGTTATGCGGAGAGATGATAGAAATGTTGCTAGAAGGGCATTGAGTATGAATGTGGAGGGTTGCAAGAGAAGAGGTAGACCAAGAAAAAGGTGGATGGACTGCGTGAGAGACGATATGAATAGAAAGGAAGTGTGTGATGAGCTGACGGGCGATAGAGAGGTATGGAAGAAAAAAACATGCTGCGCCGACCCCAAGTAAATGGGATAAGGACAAGGGAACGATGATGTACACAAAATAGTACCCATTTTTATTGCGCTCAAGTGACGCCATAGGAATGTCCAGTTTGTCGCCATGTCACTCAAATTTGTCCGTTTTTAGGGTTCCGTACCTCAAAAAAAACTGAACCCTTGAAGGATCACTCGTGCGTCTGTCTGTCCGTCTGTCACAGCCGATTTGCTCCAAAACTACTTGGTGACTCAAAGGTGGACGCGTAAAGTAAATTAATGAATTCTGAACAAGGGGGCCACTTTTGGAGGGTAAACTGGAAAATTAAAAAAAAGGTTTCGCAAACTGTATTGTGTGACATATCAAATGAAAGGGGTTGTTGTAAGCATCTTAGATGTTTTTTTTTATAATTTTAGCAAAAACAGATTTGTAGTAATTTAGGAAAAAAATACGAATATTGACCCCCCCCCCCCCCCCTATCTGAGAAACAACTAGGCTTAAAATTCTGAAAAAAAATGGAAAAAAATAGTTCCTTGTCTAAAGATTACAGGAAAACCTATGAGAAGTTTGGGTATTCAAAGTAACGGGAAAATTCTTAATATTTTACGGAATCCTCACCACGCGAGTCAAACTCGCATTTCGTCGGTTTTTTTATAATGTAGAGTTAATTCTGTTTTATAGCAACGATCTGTTTTCGTTTTTCCTGCTACAATTTTTTTTTACATCCACAGTAATGATAACTCTTGAATACAAAACGTGAGTAGAATTGTTATTTTGTTGTGTGTCTACATTACGCATTTATTATTTTGAAAATGTTTACACACGCACATGTATGGTTGTCATCCGTCAGACGTACGTATATAAGTTGATGATGATGATGACCCTGATGATGATGATGATGATTACGATGATGATAATGATTATGAACTTTTTTTGTTTCAGGTACGCATTTATCTCAACATACGAAGCAACTATACAGTGAAACCGTAGGTAAAAACTAATAAAAGCATGTTAATAAGATTATTATGTCCATTATATCACACATGCCTCATTTATCAAATCTTAGAAATGTGTTCAAAATATATCAAAAACAAAATTAATGTAAACCAAATGAGGTATGATGATGAGGGTTTTTCATGACATACTTTGATATATATTTTTTGTTGTTACAAAAATAATATCATAAAACTTGAAATTCACCATGTGTTCCGTACATACCTAATACTTGACAAATGCGAAACCAAATCAACCACTATAAATAGCCCACAATCGATATGAGAGATTTTTTCATCAGTTTTTAAATACAAGTAAAAAAACGCGTCATATATTTCACTATCAAAATTGAAATCTATAAAGCTTACCCTAAGTGTTCACAGTAATCAAATCAACACACCACAATAAACAATCAACTAGTACACTATTTAATAAGGATTTTAAAAGATGTAATCTAATAAAATAATGGCTATTATGAATAATTTTCAATAAATTTTGAATAATTATTGGCCGCTGCGCAAACGCAAGCGCTGTCCTTTGTCAATTAACGAACGGGTTGTTTAAAATGTTCAATTCTAATTTAGAACTACCCTCATTAGATTTACTGATTTGTAAACTCAAACGTAGTTCATGCTAAAATAAGTCTTGCGTCATCGTTATAAGATTAATTTTACAATGACGTTGTTAATAGTAAAACAGCAAAATAGATGAAAATAGCGTTGAGATTGGCAACATGCAATACTCTTGTAAGGCCTCTCACAGACTGGCGCGGCCTAGCCGCGGCGGTCAATAGTAAACTTGTCATTAGCTGTCAAATTTACTATTGACCGCTACCGCAGGTTGCGGCAGTGTGTTGCATACATAATATTTAAACTAACGCTCTTGCTCAACGTCATAATGGTCAAGTGGTTTCATTCGGTTCCTTTCAGTTTTTTTTCGGCTCTGATTTAATATCTCATATGTGAGCCTCGAAAAGCTAGTACCTACGCCAAATCTTGGAATTAGGTTCCAAAGCGGACCCCGGGCTCTTGTAGGGTACTACCGGGAAAGACGCTGGGAGGATTATAATGTGAGCCTTAAAAGGCTATAGTGAAAATGCCCTTGCATCTAATATTTGACAGCTGTCATCCCAGTACAATTTATGTCATCATATACCTATGTCATCATTGACGTTTATTGTACCGGGATGACGGCTGTCAAAAAAATGTAATTATAGTCATCGTTAGAGAGAGAGAGAGATATGTGAGAAAGGTAGCACTATGCCCTCACCGTCTGTTTGTACAGAAGTGACTATATACAGAGTAGTCGATATATTGGCTGCTAATTCGATTTCCAGTACAGTGAAAATAATAGGTTACATATTATTTACGCGTTTTATTGAGCGTAGTGATATAGGTAATAGTGAAATTCTTTAGAACTTTGAAATTCGACCTTAAATTTTTGTGGCTAAGGTTAACTATTAATGGTGTGTGTGTTTTACCTTTGATACGGTTTTTCGTACATCTACAGTACTAATCTAAAGATATAATAATTACGGATTTGCCACAAATAAGGTTACGAAAGGAAATAAAAAGAGAATATTTATATGGCACCATATTTATTAGGTACACACAGAATGTAATTTTTGGCAATCACTCAATGATACGGGTCAAAAAGTAATTAGTAAAAAAACATTTTACTTCATTAACATTCCACATTTTCGGAAAAATAATCCCGTATCATTGAGTGATTGCCAAAAATGAATATTGCAATCATAAAAATACAGAGAATACCTACTTGGTAATTTTATTAGAGTCTGACTAACCAAATTTTGTTGACAGATATTTCCTTGTAGTATCACCAATTGTCTATGATTTAAAAAAGGCTAAAAGACAGTTATTTTTTTTTTTTTTTTATAGTGGACAATTCACACCAATTGATCTAGTCCCAAACTAGGCAAAGCCTGTACTATGCGTACTAGACAACGGATAAACATACTTATATAGATAAATACATACTTAAATAGATATTAAACATCCAAGACTCGAGAACAAACATTTGGATTCCTCATACAAATATCTGCCCCGATCGGGGATCGAACCCGGGACCTCAAGCTTCATAGTCAGGTTCTCTAACCACTAGGCTATCGGTCGTCAATTTATGTACTAGATCTAACATTTGCCTATAACTTTGATTAGGTACGTGAATAGTAGTTTCACGTGGTATTACCTATTCCGGTGTTGCCTGTAAGCAAGCAAGCAAGAAAGAATCATGCAAATATAGTTGAAGTTGACCCACTCCGCGGTTTCCGATTGAGTTGATATATGGCATAGTACTTATTATCGAGCCAAGTCTTATTTACACTACATTTCATTTTTCGCCTTGCTACAATGATATACGTACGGTGAGAAAGTGTAAACATATGCGTTTGTCGTTGACTGTACCTACTGTATATAGTGATAGAAATTATGTGAGCACTCAAAGGAGTGCACGTCAACGTATATTCAACTTATTTTTTTAGGTAAGGTACCTAGTTACGTGTGCACAGAAAATTTAAAATATTTTCTAGTATCAAAACTATAATTCCTACTACACAAAGTGTGACCCGCCCAAGATTTTAGCCAGTCTCTAAAACCAATTAGAATGCCCTTACTATGATAAAATATTACATTTTGAATTATTGAGGCCAGTAGGTATACTAAAACAAATTAATTTACTAGTATTAATTTAACTTAATCTATGTTTATGTTTTTTTTTCACGACTCATTTTAGACTTCTGCTTAGTTAGTATAATTAATACTAAAGGTAAAGATATTACATTAGTAACAGTCTTGACTCTCCCCTTTGATTTAGTAATTATTACTACAATCTTTAGGTATAAGTACTAGACAGCTAATTATTATGACTTTAAAATCATGTTAAACAGAACTCCAGGAAAGAGTTGAATTTATTATTATGTATTAAATGCTAGGGTAAATTAACATAACATGCATGTTTACCACTCATTACTTTAAAGGGGAGTTATTACATAATATTTCATTACTTGTTCATATCGGATGTGTCAATGTGACCAATGTGAAGACATATCAAAAAGGTCAACGTATAACATGCACATTTCAGTCCCGTTTACTAAAAACAAAACAAAAAACATAATCAATCTTCATCAATTTAATTTTATGGCCTGGTAGAAGGTTATGAATTATAATCCTTAGTTGTAATAATTATTTTCGTAAAAATAATTGACATACAACACACACTTACTTAAACCTATGTCTATGTATAACCGTCACGCTAATAGAAATATATGAACAGGCATTTTTAATAAATTATGTAGGTACCGAAGATATTTAACAGTAAAAACATACTTTGTTAGTTGCCATGTCTTTTGTACATTATTCTTGATTGTTTTTGATAATAATCTATCGTTTAACATTCACTTGCTTATCAAAAACTGTTAAAAAATAAATAAAATGATGTGGTGTACTTACAAGAAAATTAAGAAAGATAAGTTACTCTGCTTATAATAGTGTGCACTAACATTTTGAGAATTGCTCTCAGACAGTTTCAAACGCAGTTTGGTCAATTTCTTGTCCTATTTTCATATTATAATTATAATATTATAATATTCCAATGGTTCAAATAACAAAATTAGAAAAGAAGTATATATATTATCTGGGTGGATTGCAAAAACCTTAATTTAATCTACGCTTTAACTTTTTCCATTGTGTAACGACAATTACCCATACACTTTATAAATGGTAATTATTGTTACACAAAGGAAAAAGTTAAAGCATAGATTAGATTAAGATTAAGGCCCTTAAGTATGTAATTTTTTTTTTAATCCACCCATCTACATCTCAATGTACCTAACTAAAATTTTGTGAAATGTTGCTCTCAACTGTTCAGAAGTAAGAATATTCTGGCTGCTTACCAGCTATGAACTTCAGTTTCTGCATCACTGCCCTATTCTGCGCGTGAGCATGTTTCGCACCGATACAGTATATATTCACATTGAACGATTTGAAAAAGTCCTGTACATTACCGGCCTTGCTCACTGTAGCTGTATTAATCTCTGGCCTGTTGATTTTGTTCTTGTAATCGTTCCACACAGACTTAGGGGTTGGTGGCCAACAGAAATTGGCGATGTAGGCATTAGGCTTGGAGCCAGGGGAATCAGTCTTGTCAGGGTTGGGAGTGCTCGCGCGGACCCAAGATTCCACGTCCTTGACGGGCTGGTTGTCAGTTTCGCTGCTGGTCTTGAAGTCGGGACGAGGCAGGTCGATAGCTGTAGAACAATTTAAATTTTATTAAGAAAACAAATAAGTTTCTGTCAAAAAAATTGTTTCAAGCCTCATTGCCAACTGGGTCGTTCTTCTTTTCGACCGACAATAGCCTGTCCTACGTCTTATTACGGCATCTCATTTGAGTAATGATGTTTACGGTTTTATAATGTTCGAATGATCGTCCATATTATTTTATTAATTAGTGATATTTAATATTTCACTTTCTCTAACTGGCATTTTTTTTTATGTTTTTTTTTCGTAGAATGCCGTGACAGAGTGGTAAACCAAAATGTTGTCCCCACTGAAAGAGTCCACTTTGTCACATGTTTTTTTAGAAACCAACCGTACATAAATTTTTATATTGGCCAGAAAGGAAACTTTAATTAGTTCTAATGAAGAAACCTATGCATTTTTTTTAAATCGCACTTAAAACCACAATTTTCGATAGTTCAAAAACCAAAAAAACAGAAAAACCTCGGTTCATTGTCGGTAAAAAAGAAGAACGACCCAACTGCTCTTTTATTTCAGTCATTATGTATTTGTTGAGAGGGTTCCAAATAGTTCCAATGAGCCCAAACAAGACGGGTTTATCTTGTGTAGTTTAGGAGCTGCCATAATCACCTACTGTCTATATTATCAGATAATCAGATCAGCGCGTCGGTCTCGTAATATGGCGTTATCACGAATCTTACTATTTGTGAAACTTATTTACATACGAACAGTGCAAGACCAAAAAAAAACAAAAATGTATTCAGCAAATATTAGGCCACAAGGGCATTTAAACATGTCAAACAATAATTTACTTACAATAAAAAAAATTACCTACAACAACAATAATTTGGAAGTTGCAGTTTAACAGAACTAAATGTCGCTAAATGAAAACAAAATTACGAAATATTATCCATTACATTAGATCATCTCAATCAGAATTATCAAGAAGTTTATACGAGTTCATTTAATATCCCAGATAAGGTCTCTGAGCGTCCGGATACAATTAATAATGACGATCTTAGAGATGTACACAGTCTCAATTTAAATAATACCTTGTAAAAAGACAGGGAGAGCATTTTATCACCTATTTAAAAACGAATAGTCTTACCTGGCGGTGACTTGAGAGCGTCAGTGTCCTGTCCGCTTCCAGTCAAGGACTGACCAGGTGTTGGTCCGCAAATAGACCAGTGCAGTGTGGCCCCAGTCAAAGACTGGCCAGGTGTCGGTCCCGTCAGAGACACGGGCGGTATGACCCCAGTCAAGGACTGACCAGGTGTTGGTTCGACAGATCCAGTCAGTTCACATCGGCACTTGATGTAGCAACAGCGAGTGCAGTCTGCCGCCTCGAAATCTTCTAGCGTCTGGATTAGACTCCGCCGGACGCATTGGAGGTTTCGCTCCTGGAAATAAGGTTGAAAATTGAACGACATCGACATGGATAATTCGTCCCACTTGTGGTAGTGTATTATCCTTTTGAGTTTAAACACTTGACAGAGATCGAAATGTTTGTATAACATAATTTATTTATTTATTCATAATGGCTCCTCTACACTATCGGCGATTAGAGACGATTACGGGCGAGCACGATCGTGTAGAGAGCGTACTCGGCTGTAAGTACTCGCCAATCATCGTCTATGATCGCCTGCGACCCGTACTTGTCGGTTTTTCGGGCACGCATCAAAGGCGCGGCGTGGTGAGTTGAGCTGCCCACACGATCGCCGATCATGCCGTTTAAAGACGATCACACGATCAACGATCATCGCCGATAGTGTAGAACGGCCATAAGACAGTCGCGACATTATTAGTGCTAAAAGCATTTTTTATTTAGAAAATTAAAACGATGTACTAAATTGAAAAACATTTAATAAAATATGTAACATAATAGTAACGTTGCATTGTGTATTTTTTAACCAGCACGCGCGATTCCATTACATTTTATAACTAATATCTAGGTAAACCTACAGCTTTGGTCAAAATATTAAATACTCCTTTTAATCCTATGACTTATAAATAAAATATCGAAATATTATTAAATACCTACATAAAGACATAATAGTACATTGTGATTGTTAAGATTGATGTTATCTGTCAGTTTCGGCAAACAAATATTGTTAGAAAAACCTGTTTGACGTTTAAAAACCACGTAATTCGGGGATCGAACCCGGGACCTCAAGCTTCATAGTCAGGTTGTCTAACCACTAGGCTATTCGGTCGTCGCCTTGTTTTATTGATCTAGTCCCAAACTAGGCAAAGCCTGTACTATGGGTAGGTACTAGACAACGTATAAACATACTTATATAGATAAATACATACTTAAATTGATATTAAACATCCAAGACTCGAGAACAAATATCTGCCCCGACCGGGGATCGAACCTTCATAGTCAGGTTGTCTAACCACTAGGCTATTCGGTCGTCGCCTTGTTTTATTGATCTAGTCCCAAACTAGGCAAAGCCTGTACTATGGGTAGGTACTAGACAACGGATAAACATACTTATATAGATAAATACATACTTAAATTGATATTAAACATCCAAGACTCGAGAACCAATATCTGCCCCGACTGGGGATCGAACCCAGGACCTCAAGCTTCATAGTCAGGTTGTCTAACCACTAGGCTATTCGGTCGTCGCCTTGTTTTATTGATCTAGTCACAAACTAGGCCAAGCATGTACTATGGGTAGGTACTAGACAACGTATAAACATACTTATATAGATAAATACATACTTAAATTGATATTAAACATCCAAGACTCGAGAACAAATATCTGCCCCGACCGGGGATCGAACCTTCATAGTCAGGTTGTCTAACCACTAGGCTATTCGGTCGTCGCCTTGTTTTATTGATCTAGTCCCAAACTAGGCAAAGCCTGTACTATGGGTACTATAGACAACGGATAAACATACTTATATAGAAAAATACATACTTAAATAGATATTAAACATCCAAGACTCGAGAACGAACATCTGCCCCGACCGGGGATCGAACCCGGGACCTCAAGCTTCATAGTCAGGTTCTCTAACCACTAGGCTATTCGGTCGTCGCCTTGTTTTATTGATCTAGTCCCAAATTAGGCAAATCCTGTACTATGGGCAGGTACTAGACAACGGATAAACATACTTATATAGGTAAATACATACTTAAATTGATATTAAACATCCAAGACTCGAGAACAAATATCTGCCCCGACCGGGGATCGAACCCGGGACCTCAAGCTTCATAGTCAGGTTGTCTAACCACTAGGCTATTCGGTCGTCGCCTTGTTTTATTTACTCGCTCGGCACTTTGCTCGGCCGAGAGCACTGTCTCGGCCACTATACTCGGCACGTGTGATCAAGGCATTAGTCACGGTACCGTCTGCGGGGAGCACCCCATGTATATCGAGCTGCCCACGCGGCTTCGCCCGCATATTGCAAAGAACACAGGTAAACCCGTGAGAAATATAGCCTTAAAACGCAAGTGAAAGATTTTTTTTTAAATCGGATAAGCTGTTCCGAAGATTACCCATTACATTCCTCTTTATAATATTAGTACAGGTGAACATGCCCCTCAAGCGTCCATTGTTTACGACGTCCGTGTAACATAAGGTGGGCCGTATATTTGTTTGCCATTATCGGTATTAAGTGATATATTAGGGTTCCGTACCTCAAAAGGAAAAAAACGGAACCCTTATAGGATCACTCGTGCGTCTGTCACAGCCGATTTTCTTCGAAACTACTGGACCGATTGAGTTGAAATTTGGTAAACATATGTAAATTAGTGACCCAAAGATGGACGCGTAAAGTGAATTAATGAATTCTGAACAAAGGCGCCACTTTTGGGGGGTAAACTGGAAAATAAAATAAAAAAGTTTCGCAAACTCTATTGTGTGACATACCAAATGAAAGGGGTTGTTGTAAGCATCTCAGATTTTTTTTTTTATAATTTTATCAAAAACAGATTCGATGTAATTTAGGAAAAAAGACGAAAATTGACCATCCCCCTTATCTCCGAAACTACTAGGCTTAAAATTCTGAAAAAAATATGGAAAATAGTTCCTTGCCTAAAGATTACAGGAAAACCTATAAGAAGTTTGAGTATTCAAAGCAACGGGAAAATTCTCTTGAACTCGCACTTGTCCGGTTTTTTATTTAATCGTAATCGTATGGCAAACAGGATGAAACACAACAGTAATACATATATACAAAAACATAATCAACTGATATATGAAGCCTTTCAAATCTTAAAGCGACTTTAAATATGAATAGTAAAAACATCACCTTTCGGTTCTGCCTTAGTCGGGCAAAAATACGTATGTACGAAATAACATTCAATATTTAACAGTAGATTTTCGGTAAAGGAAAACATCGCGAGCAAACTGGTCAAATGTCAACAAGATCTAGTGTATCTGGGTTAGAAATTTGTTTTCGTAAATCTAGTGCCTACGCCAACTTTTTGGACAAAGCGGACCCTAGGCTCATTACGTACAACCGGCAACACGCAGGAAGATGATAAAGTTGTATTAAAATAAATAAACTTACCAGTTGAAAAGTACTATCACTAAAATAATACGCTTGATCACTCCACATTTTAACTCACAAAACAGATGTTTCCTTTCCCGATGCGAGGCCATTAATGAAATTAAAAACCAAACTACATTACTAAATTACCTGCTGACTCCCTTGAAGTAGCAGTAAATACTACTAGGAATAGGATTAGGATTCTATTGTTCTAAACTATTCTAAAGGGTCGCTTTCTACGGGCTAAGTTTGGTTTTCAAATGGCTTATCTTGATTGGGATTTAGTAGCACTTACGATCTTTCAATAGTAATGCAGATTAAGTAATGAGGGTATTTTACGCGTTTGTCTAATAAGGTGTGTTGGTAAGTGAAGGTTTCATTTTGGGATCTTGCAAGGAATAACTACTTTTTATATAATAGTTAGGGTTCAATTTGCAATGAACCGATAATGGTGGTTATAATTTATGTATTCTGAGGCTCGAATGGTTTTTACCGAATTGAAGAATTGAAGTGAAAATATTTACCATGTTGTATTAATGTTTACTGTTAGTGAGAATGGTTTGGTTCTCTCGCAGCTTGTTTTGAAAGACTAAGACTTACTTTTAACTTAAGTGTAATTTTTGCTTGTCTACGACAAAGCCATAAGGGGGGGGGTTGTAATTTTTTTTTTTTTTGCAATTTGTATTTACGTGTGTTATACTGTAGCGTCTAAGCTACTGTAACGATTTTGATGATTGCTGTGTCAATCTGTTCGTAATTATGTTCGGTGTGACATAGGCTACCTTTTATATGAAAAAAACAGTACATAAATAGATAAATAATTTATTAGGCATTATGCAACATAAAACAAACAAAAAATAAAATGTACACATTAAAAAAATATAGGAAATAGAGAGAGTGGTGCTCGCATACCTACTTACCCTAAAATATTAAATCAACTACCTGAACATATAAAACTTATATGTGAAAAGTTGTAGAATAAGAAATTACTTTTTTAAATTTTAAAATTTTACCTATATTCTATAAACTGTAAAGTAAGTTGTATATCTACGTACTCAAAATAGGTACCTACTTTTAATTTAGCTATAAATTAGATCAGCCTAGTTAAGAATTACAAAATATAACGTGTAACTACATGTCGACATGGAGTGTATTATGAAAAGGTGTGGTAAGATGTGTGATGTCCTTTAGAACTAGAAGCACGCCTATATGGCTATTTGTTCTTGAGTCATAGATGATTTGTATGTCTTTAAAAGTATTTATTTATCTATATAAGTATGTTTATCGTCGTCTAGTACCCATAGTACAAGCTTTGCTTAGTTTGGGACTAGGTCGATTTGTGTAAGATTGTCCACAAATATTATTATGTATGAACTTTATCCTGCAAGTAGGCATAAATGGCACTATTAAAAGACAAAATCCACCAGCCTTTCTGTGAATATAGACCTTGTCAAACAAAAACGCTGTATCAATTTTAAAATAACAGTCACACGTGTCGTCAGTAGCAGAAGTAGCTAAGCGGGCTGGGTGTTCAAAATGACTTGCACACGACTTTATTCTTAAGAAATTAAGAGTGTGTGTATTTTGAACACCCGGCCCGCTTAGCTACTTCTGCTACTGACTGTACAGTCGAAAGAAAAATCTCCTCTAAGAGTGTAAGTGCGTGGACTTTGACTTTAAAGATAAATGCTGTGGCAAATGCAAAGAAATTTCACTGAAACACACTGTTCATGATAAAGGCAAGAAAAGAAGGCAGTAGGTATAGGTCAGAGTCAATAAGCGTGCGTTGTTAGGCATTCGGCGAGTCGGTAAAAGGCATCCTTCGTGGGATAGTGATGGGACGAGGTGGCTAATTTTGAGTGCAATATATCGATTTATTTATGCAATTTTTATTAATTATTGTGACGACCGTTTACTCTAGACGGTAGTGGCGCTGCCTACGAAGCACTACTAAGGAAAATGCAAAGAAATTTAAACATATTGTTGATGTTGAAAGCGGCAGTAGATATAGGTCAGAGTCAATAAGCGTGCGTTGTAAAGCATTCAGCGAGTCGGTAGGCAACTAGGCATCCTCCGCGTGATAGGGATGGGACGAGCTGGCTAATTTTGATTGCAATGGATCGATTGATCTATTATAAAGAAAAATGTTAATATTTCAGAATTGGACCCGTTTAGAAACACCGCGAATATTTTAATGTAATATTATAAATGATAAAATATAAATCATATTTGTTTTAGAAGTAATTATCTTGGGTACCATCGTACTGTTGAATTTTGGTTAAGAGGTACTGACAATCAAATTGTCTCATTATTGTTGGTAAGTAATAAAATTGTTCTACATTGTTCATGGTTAATATAATAACTAAGCCGTGGCGTACTCGAAGTCAACAGTGGGCGATTACAGGATGAAAATGATGACGGTGAACTAAGCCTTAGTGTGATGTTGAAACAGTGAAAGATTTGAATAAAGAAACGATCTAATTTTGATGCCTTAGAAAATATGAAGAACTCACATTCTGAAATACTTAGATCTAATATTTACCAACGGTATTAATGATTCAACCAACAATTTCTTGTGGTTATTCTGTTCCGTAAGTTATGAAATAATACGATAGAGTTTCTTATAAAAAATATATCTGTCACCAGCAGAAATAGCTAAGCGGGCCGGGTGTTCAAAATAACCTACACACGCTCTTAATTTCTTAAGAATAAAGTCGTGTGCAGGTCATTTTGAACACCCGGCCCGCTTAGCTACTTCTGCTGCTGACTGTATCTACAACATTTGCTACTTAATTCAGGCATACTGAGAAGATTGCCCACAAAATTACAGTTAAAAACCGGCCAAGTGCGTGTCGGACCACGCAAAACGAAGGGTTCCGTGCCTATTAAAAAGGTCGTATCGTCACAGAAATTTTACGGCACTTACGTCCTTTTCTTTGAGGAAGGCAGCTTTTCAGCAATATCTCGAAAACTTCTGAACCGATCTTGTTCAAAACAATTTTCGGTGAATGAAATTAATAAGCCCTATGGCCATGAATTTTTCCATATTTTTTAAATACACCGTTCAAAAATTAGAGGGGGGGGGACAGAATTTTAGTGACTTTCGGGGCGATTATCTCCGACCCTATTCACTTAATCAAAAAAAATGCCAATAAACCTTATATTTATTTTGAAAGACCTATCGATTGATGTGCCACACGGAGGGTCACAATGAAAAAAAAAAAATTGACTTTTAGTTTTATGTATGGAGTGCACCCCTAAAAAAATTTTTTTTTGTCATTTTAATTACAAAAGTATGTAGCGGCTAACAAAATACACTTATCCTCAAAATTTCATTCAAATACACCTTATAGTTTTCGAGTAAAATGCCTGTGACATACGGACAGACGGACAGACGGACAGACGGACAGACGGACATGACGAAACTATAAGGGTTCCGTTTTTGCCATTTTGGCTACGGAACCCTAAAAAGTGACACAGGAGACGTAGCCATCGCAAACAGCAACAGAAAAAGTTGATTCACCCTTATGTTTGTTTATATTTTTAAAGTACGATTATAGAAATCAAACTTCATACATAGCGGCCACCCCACCTGTCTCACCTCAACCTAAAAATACCGCCGCCGTCCCAATTTCTAAATTCCCTAACCCTTGCTAAGTATTCGGCATTGTTCTTAGAGATATCGGCGCGCGGAGATATGCCAATATAACCGGCTACCAATATACCCGGGTACCAATACACCCGGGTACGAGAGTATAGCTAAGTATACGTCTGGAATGCGGGCGTGAGACCGCGGAGCGCTGATGGACATTTTTTAGATCCGTCTTTTATTTGCGATTAATTTATCGATGTCGATTGTTTTTGCAAATTACGACACTATCCAGTGAAACATATGGTTAAGATTTCCGTATGGCTTGGCTGCTACTTTTTTTAATTACATACAAACAAATAATCAAAATATATTTATTTCATGGAATACCTATATACGTCTTCTCGTCTTTATAATAAGCTTGCATTCCTTTGTAATAAGGCAAACAATGCATACACATAATTTTTATATTATTTAATGGAATTTGTTATACTTATCTAATAAACTTCGTTTGAATTTTTCTTTATTTTTTAAACTAAAAGCAGAGGGTACTGTTTCCATAGTCATTTTTGGCTACTGGTTGTGACAATATGAACGCATTTTATAACGCAGACGGTACAAAGGTACCTGTAATTTTGAATGTCGTCGTTTTTAACTTGATTACAGTGCAGGAATGTAGTATTTAGTCCCCGGATATCGACGAGGTGGCATGCGGCGGCAATATTAAAGGAATGTGAGCGTGAGGCGATGCGGTGACTGGCATTTTTTTACATTCACCTCAATTTAGAAGAATTCTTTTATATTCGATTAAATCGATAGTGCGTTAGGAGCATGCCAGATTCTTGGATTATTTATTCATTGCCAATTGGTAAATTGGAGTTCACGCATCCGCCTGTACGGTCAAGGACTTTAATTGTTGAGTCATTTAGGTGTCAACTAATTTTGGTTTTCTATGAAGCTGCGAAGTGTACAGTATAAAGAGAACTCTAAATGGCTCAACAATTAAAGTCCGTAAGTGTACCATGTCGCTCCAGTGATAATTAGGCCGCCTAACAGAGACTCGTTTTGGGTCGCTGAGCCAGCGGAGTAGGTAAATGGGTTAGTATTTATTCATTACTCGAGTTCAAACGCAAAAAAGTGTTTTTTTGAAATTATTGTAAATAATTATGATATTATTTCATAGGTATTCCTTTTTATCAATCTACTTTTCAGTTATGATTTTAAATACGATTAATTGAGTTAATCGTATCGGACGAGACGAGACGAGTGGAGAGACGTTATTTTTGTTAAATGTGTGATTCGAAAATGGAGAAAAAAAGTCTGACACAGATTTGTGTTTTTAATAGTATTTTAAATCAAAAGGCGTAGTTACAATTTAGAAAGATAAGCATTCGTTTTAACATCTAAAATATTTTGATGTGTGACAAAACATAAAGTAAACAGTCTATCTTTGTTATTTAATCAGAAAATATTCTTGTTCTTTACTTCAATCCTGATAATCTGCTGCTTAATAAAGATTCAACACAATAGAAAAGTAGATACACACAAATACCTTCTAAAGTTTATTTCGCTGTTGAAAACTAGATTAAAAGATTGCCATTTACATTATTTAATACGAAGTAAGCTTCAAATCCACCTATTAGAAGTATTTTCAATGCCCTCAAACAACAATGTCAAACTGTTTATTGAAAAGCTGTTGAAATTTTATTGTTATTACAAATGTATTGGTTTGATAGAAACAGAAACCATTTAAATTAACAAAAGTTTCTGAAGATCTGAATGATTAAGGCGGTAAGATTTTGATTTGCTTTAGCAATTTTTTTATCGACTAAGATGTGTTCTTTGGCGTAGGTAGCACCGATAATGAGATGTCCCATCACTAGGCCATAACGAGCGACGTGCCGTTGCCGGGCGACGGAATGAAGCGCGAACGTGCGCCCGGCTTCGCGCCAAATGGGAATTTTATTATTTTTATTTTAGTTTATCCCGTTGTCGATGGTTATGTGGCACTGCACTAACTTTTGATCGCTTGGTTTACCACTTGCCTAAGATTTTTCTTCGGTAACTTAAAGCAAGCAAACAATAAACAAACAGTTACAAATATTAGAACCCAACTGTACCCCAGCGGTAAGGCACTTTCAATCTCGAGGATGAACCTTTTTTAGGGTGCCGTACCTGAAAAGGAAAAAATGGAACCCTTATCACTCGTGCGTCTGTCTGTCCGTCTGTCACAGTCGATTTGCTCCGAAACTACTGGACCGATTGAGTTGAAATTTGGTATACATATGTAAATTAGTGACCCAAAGATGCGTAAAGTGAATTAATGAATTCTGAACACAGGGCCCATTGGGGGGGGGGGGGGGGGGGTAAACTGGATAATTTAAAAAAAGTTTGTTGTGTGACATATCAAATGAAAGGGGTTGTTGTAAGCATCTCAGATATATATATTTTTTATAATTTTAGCAAAAACCGATTTGAAGTATTTTAGGAAAAACCAAAATTGACCATCCCCCCCCCTTATCTCCGAAACTACTAGGCTTAAAATCCTGAAAAAAATATGGAAAATAGTTCCTTGCCTAAAGATTACAGGAAAACCTGTAAGAAGTTTGAGTATTCAAACAAACGGGAAAATTCTAAATATTTTTGTGTATTATATACGGAACCCTCACCACGCGAGTTAAACTCGCACTTGTCCGGTTTTTTCAAAAAAGCTTACTTACTACGCTGCCTTGATGACCCAAAGAGGATCTTGGCCTCTGACACAAGACAACGACGTGACTCTTCCCTATTCTGCGCCACCTCACGCCAGTTGGACGCCCCAAAGGTAGTCAGATATTTGAGGGCTTCGTCAATCCAGCGGTATGTAAAACCACTTGGAAATAGTTGCTTACAAGCTTAATAATCTAGGTACCGTTTAATTGTTTGCTCCTGTTACAGGGCCCACCCTGTTTATATAAATCCTTCGTTCGTTATCAGGGTCGTTCTTCTTTTTTACCGACAATGAACCGAGGTTTTTCTGGTTTTTTTTTGGTTTTTGAACTATCGAAAATTGTGGTTTTGAAGTGCGATTTAAAAAAAAATGCATAGGTTTCTTCATTAGAACTAATCAAAGTTTCCTTTCTGGCCAATATAAATATTTATTTACGGTTGGTTTCTAAAAAAAAAACATTTGACAAAGTGGACTCTTTCAGTGGGGACAACATTTTGGTTTACCACTCTGTCACGGCATTCTACGAAAAAAATAACATTTAAAAAAATGCTAGTTAGAGAAAGTGAAATATTAAATATCACTGATTAATAAAATAATATGGACGTTCATTCGAACATTATAAAACCGTACTCAAATGAGATGCCGTAATAAGACGAAGGACAGGCTATTGTCGGTCGAAAAGAAGAACGACCCATCATCCTTATATAATGTTTTCATTTGGTAATTTAAAAATAATGAGATCGAATTAAACCAAACTAATAAATGATATCGCCCTAGAATTATTATATTAACATGTTTTATATTATTTTATTAATAAATTACTATGTATGTTACCAACCACTTTATAACAGATCAAAACATGAATATATGAGAACAACAAACTTATCCCTATGAACTATTAGTAAGGGGATTAATTTAAAACACACAATTCTCATTTCAATTGATCAGCCGAAAGACGTCCACTGAGGCCTCCCCCAAAGAGTGCCACGATGACCGGTCCTGCGCCACCCGCATCCAGCGGACTCCCGCGACCTTTACCAGGTCATCAGTCCACCTTGTGGGGGCCCTAACCACGCTGCGCCTTCCGGTACGTGGTCGCCACTCGAGAACCTTTCCGCCACAGCGGCCATCGGTTCTATTTTTCAATTGATGTGTACTATTTATAATTCGTATTTGAATCGTATGTATTCAATTTGAGCTCGTCACTATTATCTCGAGTCTTGGTGATTGATGATTTTTAGGGTTCCGTACCCAACGGGTAAAAACGGGACCCTATTACTAAGACTTCGCTGTTCGTCCGTCCGTCTGTCTGTCACCAGGCTGTATCTCAAGAACCGTGATAGCTAGAGAGTTGAAATATTCACAGATTATGTATTTTTGTTGTCGCTATAACAACAAATACTAAAAAACCGGCCAAGTGCGAGTCGGACTGGGGCTCCCATACAACAGACATGATTTTTTTGCCGTTTTCCTTCGTCCTTCGTGTGCGAGTCCGACTCGCACTAGGCCGGTTTTTTTTGTTTCAAAAATAAGTTAAAATTTATTACTTTTTTTTTATTACGTAAAAACAACGCTACACACTGTCATCCATGGATGAATCAATAAGAAAAACACGCAATTCACCCACATCGGTCGCAAACTGTAAATTATGCCCCCTATATCCGATAAGTCCTCTTTATGACCTTGGATTCTCGCAGTATAAATTTTTATATCTGCGGATCACTGCCGTATTGAGCTGACGTCTATTCTACCGCTTAGATCCTATAAGTCGGATCGTGTCTCAAGTTTCATAGTCGCTTACGGCCTTTTGGATGTGAGCGGTAGTATCGGAGGACTTTTGACCGAATCCTGAATGTGTTGGATAGATTTGTCGATTCTGCAATAAGGATAGACGGGGGTTGAAATCTTAAACGCTTTTCTTGAATTGTACAGTGACAGTAAATCTAGTGGACCAATCGAATACATCACAATGTTATACGGGGTGGGCCCTGTAACAGGAGCAAATATTTAAAAGGAGGCTTCCTAAGAGCATCTGTAGCACCCCTTGTGTCCATTTCTTTTCAATTTTTTTTTTTAACTCGGAGAAATTTTGATCTAAAGTTATGACCTCCGAGTAATGTATCTTGGCACCACGAGATCATAGCACAGTAGTCAATGCAGATTTTGAGGTAACATCATGTAGTGAGTCATAATAGTTTTTGCATTTTGGTTTTGAAAAGATATTTTAGTGTTTTTAAAAATAAAAACTTACTTATTTCACTCCAGAAGAGTAAAAACGTACACGTAAACTTATGATGAAAAAAAATTTTTTTTTTTTTTTTTAATTAAAACCACTTGGAAACAATTGCTCACAAGCTTAATTAATCTACCGTTTAATTTTTTGCTCCTGTTACAGGGCCCACCCTGTAGAACGAATTGCAACATTTTAGAGTTAGGTTTAAAGGACAGAGCCTGTTTTCTAGCATAAATACATCTATGAAGCTTGAGGTCCCGGGTTCGATCACCGGTCGGGGCAGATATTTGTATGATGAATACGAATGTTTGTTCTCGAGTCTTGGATGTTTAATATCTATTTAAGTATGTATTTATCTATATAAGTATGTTTATCCGTTGTCTAGTACCCATAGTACAGGATTTGTCTAGTTTGGGACTAGATCAATTGGTGTGAATTGTCCCACGATATTTATTTATAGGATGTTAAAACCACGACATTACGGGAGCTGAGGAGGGTAAAAAATAATTATTCTTACACTAGCTTCCGCTCGCGACTTCGTCTGCGTGGTTAAAAACTATCCTATTATTTTAATCCAGGCTATAAACTATCTTCGTGCAAAATTTTATTCAAATCGGTTGAGCCGTTTAAGCGTGATTCAGTAACAAACATTTAAACATCCAAACGTCCGAATTTTTGCATTTATAATTTTAGTAGGAAGTAAGATTGCCAATAAATTATTACTTATTATTTGTAATTTATAAGGAATATATTTCATTTCAAACAAAACTCACGCTTCAATCTACTTATGACCCTTACTACTAGAAAGCTGTAATTAGGTATGGGTATATAAATCAATTACGCCACCAAACTGGAAGAAAAAAATTTTGAAAAACTATTTTTTTAGGGTAAAGCGGGGAGAATTTTTTTATTCTTGGTAATTCCATATTGTGGGTTATCGTTGGATAGCTTGTTAAAAAATATTAAGGGTTCTTTTCCACTAATTTTCTATTCAGGGATCCGTTTGCTGGATATAGGTAGCGTTTTAGGGGGCTAATTTTTGTTGGAGTCAAGTGTCTGTCAATCGTTTGTCTGTCCGGCTGGCCTCTGTCCCGCTGTTCTCCTCTACAGGTCACATTTCTCAACCGGATCTCGTAAAATGTTGTGAGCAGGTTGGTTAATTTTTTAGGGTTCCAATACCTCAAAAGGAAAAAACGGAACCCTTATAGGATCACTCGGTTGTCTGTCTGTCCGTCTGTCACAGCCGATTTGCTCCAAAACTACTGGACCAATTGAGTTGAAATTTGGTACATATATGTAAATTGGTGACTCAAAGATGGACACGTAAAGTAAATTAATGAATTCTGAACAAGGGGGCCACTTTTGGGGGGTCAACTGGAAAATTAAAAAAAAAGTCGCAAACTATATTGCGTGACATATCATATGAAAGGGGTTGTTGTAAGCATGTCAGATACCTATAAACTACTAGGATTAAAATTCTGAAAAAAATATGGAAAATAGGTCCTTGTCTAAAGATTACAGGAAAACCTTAAGAAGTTTGAGTATTCAAAAATACTTATGAAATTTAGATTATATACGGAACCCTCACCACGCGAGTTGAACTCGCACTTGTCCGGTTTTTTTTTGCAGTCTATTTTGGGCTAACTGGCTCATACAATGACTCATGAGAGTCATATGCCTTGAATGGTTTGAAAATGTTTTCGAATTACGTAACACGATAAAATAAAAATAAAAAATACTCGCACTTCTGTATCACTTACTTTTACAATCATATTCGCTTTTCTCGCCACTTTCAGAGCATCCTGTAAAACTAGGGAAAAGTTCTCTTAAAAAAAGTAGTTCAAGTTTGTTAACGCTTCGTATAAAAGTTGTTTTTTTTACTCCAACTACAAAGGAAGTTATTTTTCTTTTTTATGTTGGCCTCGTAAGCTTCAGAGGATTAAATACTGAAAAAAGGTGCTTACCGAATATGCGAAAGTATACCTATTTGTTGTAAAATATAATGTAAAAAGATCCTACTTAACGCAAATCACTTACTTGTCAATATTTTGCGAAAGAAAACAAAGGCCAATATTCGACTTCCAAATGTGACGTGACCCTGTTACTCTCTGTCTCTCTGTCGCATGTCTCTGTCATTCTCGTTTTGTCTCTGTAGTCAGGTACAAGGACCGGAATCCTTCATAGCAAAAATCGAACTGTCAAAGGGAATGACCAAATTGTTTTATCGACAATTCCACTTATCGATGTTACGGAATATTATCGCATATCGACTTATACGATTATTCTGTAACATTTGACCTCTTTGATAAGCAACCTGCATCTCCATATTAAAATAAATAATGCCCACGTCACATTTGTCATTTACGTCGCTTGATTGTCATAAGTAATTTCCTTGGCGTGTTACTAAAATGGTTGATAAAAATATTTTCTGTTTTATTCCTTACCATTATGCTTACATACATTGTATATATCCAAAAGCCTGATTTCATTACTTTGACGATGTGTCATTAAGTGACATTTATTTATCGATAGTCGATAAAACACTTTGGTCAAACCCTCTGACAGTTAGATTTTTGCTATGAAGAATTCCGGTCCTTGGTCATGTATCAATATCTCTATGACATGCTGAGGATATGGCAAATTTTCAGACTGAAATCGCGCACAACGTAAAATTCAATGCACGAAAAAAGAACGCTGGCGGCTCTGAACTTTATATGGCATCTGGCGATCTTTTTACGTGCTGCCACGAGGCATATAATTAATAAAACACCGGACAAGTGCGACTCGGACTCGCCCACCGAGGGTTCAGTACAAAATTACAAATATATCGTTTTCAGATTTTTTGACTTATTTAAGTTAATCTTAGATATGAGTTTAATTTTAAGTTTTACTTACTAACAAAATATGGGCAAACATTGGTCTGAAATAAATATATTTTATTTTATTTTATTTTTTATTTTTAACAGATTTAGAGCAGAAAGTTTCAAGAGCTAAGACTTTGTAACGCTAGTTCTAGTCAGGTCTAGGAAGTAAAGTATCCTATTATGTATGTATTCTATGTGTGTATTGTGTCTATACAGTTTGTTTTTATGTGTTTTGTCACGAATAAATGTTTTTTTCTTTTTCTTCTTTCTTTTTCTATTATATTCTTTAAAATTGAAACTGGCGCTTTGTACACTTTCTGGTCTTAAACGTAACCCTAAAACCACGCAAGCCAGTGCAATAAAGCCAATGTTTCACGGGCGGGCGCGCGGCTGCGCCACGCGATAGCACGCCCCGCTGCGCGCCAATGTGCGCCACCTTGCGGCAACCGATAGCAACTGGTGTCCTTTACAAAACACCGTACTTTAATGGGACATTGCAGCACATATAACCGTGTGGTATTGAGGAGTGGAATATTGGCACTCGCCTTGTGTGTCCTCTTAACAAAAGAGCGTAATTTAGTGGGGCATTTATGGCAGTTGTAACCTTGTGGTCTTGGGGAAAAATATTGTCATAATAGCCACTGGACATGTGTAAATAACCTTTTAAACTAGTGGCTTTTTGAACACGCGAGCCTGTCTTTTTAGGGTTCCGTAGCCAAAAGGGGACAATCGGAACCCTTATGGATTCGTCATGTCTGTATGTCTGTCTGTCCGTCTTTATTTATATAAGGTTTCTCAGCATTTGTTTTGATATAGTGAATAGAGTCGGAGATAATCGCCCCGAAAATCACTAAAATTGTGCCCTCTAATTTTTGAACCGTGTATTTTAAAAATATGAAAAAAAAATTGAACAAGATCGATTCAAAGGCACACTAAAATTGAGACAATCGCATCAACTTGCCTCAGTTTCTGTCAGATTTGGTGGCCATTTTTAAACACGCAATTTCGTATATACATAGACAACATATCTATCTCTTTTTTATATTACATCATTAGTTAAACCAATATACCTTACCAATAACCAAAAATAAGTAATCAAAGTGAAGTGGCATCGAAACCAATACGGACAACTATAATTTCATGCGGACATTTTTCTATTCCAAACAGAAATCGCAAATTACCCTCCAACAAGACAATCGCGAGCCAATATCAATATAGCCAACAATGCAAAAACATATTCTATAACCGACCTCTTACCCCAAGTGATCCAGCCAATTACCGCACAAGGGCCGCAAGAACGTCAACTGCACGCCCGCAAAGTGCGAACCGGAAATTGCCGCCGCCATCTTTGCCTGGACCGGAACGGGCCAAATTATCGGGCTGTGGGGATGATGTGATTTTTTTTAATGTCCCTCACATTCAAGCCCATTTGAATGTGTTTGGAGAGGCGTTAGATAGTGCCTTTTGGGTATTTGGTAGTAGATACGAGGAAGCTGCCTTTGACTGATAGACGATATTCTATTTTTAGGGTTCCGTAGCCAAAATGGCAAAAACGGAACCCTTATAGTTTCGTCATGTCCGTCTGTCCATCTGTCCGTATGTCACAGGCATTTTACTCGAAAACTATAAGGTGTATTTGAATAAAATTTTGAGGATAGGTGTATTTTGTTAGCCGCTACAAAGTTTTGTAATTAAAATTACAAAAAAAAATTTTTTTAGTGGTGCACTCCATACATAAAACTAAAAGTATTTTTTTTCATCGTGAGCCCACGTGTGGCACATGAATCGATAGGCCTTTCAAAATAAATATAAGGTTTCTCTGCAATTTTTTTGATTAAGTGAATATAGTCAGAGATAATCGCCCCGAAAGTCACTAAAGTTCTGTCCCCCCCCTCTAATTTTTGAACGGTGTATTTTAAAAATATGAAAAAATTAATGGACACAGCGCTTATTAAGTTCATTCACCGAAAATTGTTTTGAACAGGGTCGGATGAAAGGTTTCCGAGATATTGCTGAAAAACTTCTATGACGATACGACCTTTTTAATAGGCACGGAACCCTTCGTTTTGCGTGGTCCGACACGCACTTGGCCGGGTTTTTTTATATCACTCGCCATTATAGGCAAAAAAAGCGGTTTTTTTAATAAGCATTTAGTCTCAAACCCCACACAATGGCGGGAAATCGGATCAGCCGCTCTTTGATTACGCAAATCAGAGCTTCTTAAGGCAGCGGGTACAGCTAATTTCATTATTTAGCGCCCGTGCTGCGTTTGAAGCGGGCGAGTTGTTGGCCTGATTCCTGGCAAGCTACATTGCTAAAAATGGCTCTGAGAACAAATTAAATTTCCTTTTTGGGAATATAGGCGTAATTTTTTAACGAGCGAAGCGAACGAAGTTCTCCGTTTCAGCTTGGGCAAAAAATATTTCGTGTGTCCGGCGTCTGTCCGGTTGTTCACCTCTAAGGATCACATTTCTCAACCAAGTCTTGTGAAGTTTCGTGAGTAGGTTCAATTATTATATAGATTTATTTAATCAATTCAGTTTTTGGAAATTTAAAAAAAATGTTGGAAAAAAATACAGGCTGGCGAGTTCTACAGCTCACAGAGCCACTAATGCATGTTGTTAGAAATGTGCTTGTGACAACTTTGCAAACAAAACGAAAAAAAAACAAACCTGCATCTGTCAAATAGCGACAAACCGCCTAGTCGCAATGCAAAATGATTTGTGGTATTTGCGTTTTGTGGAGCGCAATAAAGTATGTTTACTAACTTACTTAACTCGTTCAAGTGAACCACAGTCTCATTTTAGTTTAAGAAGCCGCTTCTCTGATTGTTAAGTTGGTTTATTTTACACAAACAGTTACTTGAACTAGCGAATGCTCCACTTGGGCAATGGCCAAGTCCAATGATTGCTGTCTTGGACCGGGTCTTGTTTATTTTGGCGTGTCTGTTAATTATGTTTTCTAATGAAACCTTATCTTTTCTTTTCAGGTATGAACGCAAAGTCCTGCTTTTGTGAAAATACAACGCAAGTTTCTTTTAGGTAAAACTTAATTGTACAATACAAATAAGCAATAATTGCATTCGCTGTAACTGTAATAAAAGTATATGCTTTAAATATTATATTGTTTTAGTTCTTCTTAATTGATGGCTGTGTTAAACAACCGATAAAGAGCATTAATTTTTTTATTAATATTTATTTTAAAAGAATTTCATTATTCTTATTTTGGGCCAGCTCAAGCTATTGACAAGGCAGTCTTTCTCGGCCTCACTGATTGAAAATTTTATGTGAGATTAAAAATTCAGAAATCATAATATATGTATCGTGTCGTAATCACACATCACATAGTCAGTCAGACATATCAATTGATGTCAATGTTTTGCGCATTTGCATCCACGCGTGCCGATAAAATGTATCAGAACGAGTAAACAGATTGATTCCTACTGTATGAATTAAGTACTATGATCGACCGTCTGATTATTTGGGGGTAGGTCACTCACCCGCTAGCTTGCCCTACCAAACGCAGCACCCCACTACTCGCTAAGTAACTGTATCCAGTTAAATGAAAACGAAAACCGTACCTTTGTGCGCCTTCAACTGATCCAGTTACTGGAACAAGTTCTAACCGGTCTTAACCAGTTGTATTCAA
Organism: Epinotia nisella; assembly: GCA_932294315.1. Classification (NCBI taxonomy): domain Eukaryota; kingdom Metazoa; phylum Arthropoda; class Insecta; order Lepidoptera; family Tortricidae; genus Epinotia; species Epinotia nisella. Next base: position 12,279,390 of record OW028694.1, read on the forward strand.
CTTGCAGCTGGGGTTAATTGGGCTGATGAGGAGTGAAAAGGTTGAGACGGAGCTGAGATTTCGAGTGAATGGGGCCTTTTCGGATATTTCCTTTATACTTGAATTAAAATTATAGGGTGTAATTATCGGTTGACACATTTCAGATATCAATTAAAACAGGGGGTCTAAGGAAATTAATACAAATACTCTTTCGCGTACCCCATTTAAAGTACAAATACTGTACAGAACTCAGCAAATATAAACACAACAAACATGCATAAATAAGCACAGCGAAATTAAAGTGACAACCCTGATCATATACCACGAAGCCGTCAACCAATCAACAGGCAACATTTTACAAAAACAATCGAGAATCAATCAGCGCCCCGCCCACATCGTCCAGGGTTGCCTCGCATCGCTGCGCCGTCTTTGATTAATAGTGTCAGTAATTAATGAGATCAGGGCTGCAATCCACAAAACTATGCTATAGATGGACCAGTGTTACTCTGACCCCTGGTTACTCGCGGCTGTTATGAAATCTGGAGGTCAAATTACGGTTGGCGATTTGTAGTAGTAGAAATCGGTTTCTGCGCAGAGGGAAGCTTTGAGTCGTCTTATAATTGAGGTTAGAAAGGTAGGTTTAGGTTGATGGGAATAAGATGTTAGTTTTGACGGATGCCATTTAGGATTGGAGGGAAATGTAACCTGAATTTAATTTTAGGGCTTTTAAATCTTGCTTAAAGGTTTCGATCAAAACTGATTCTAATAAAGTTTACTTCACAGTACCCTATCTTTTTCTGTATTTATTAAAGGAAGATGCCAGCCACTGTATCATGATATTGTTATCGTGGTTCGTTTGCATTATGAAAGTGTACTTATTCAACGTGTTACATAATTCCCCATGAAAAAGAAAATATTTATTTAACCGAAAAAAGTGAGGTAGATCTAAATGTCACTTTTTGTATGGGAAAATGACAGTTGAGTTGTCTTAACGTGCGTTCGAAACGTGATCACCCCTCTGGAGGTCATGGATTGAACGAAATATCATTTATTATTTAACAGTTAGCTTTCCGGTGAGGTTAAACATAATCAGGGAACTGGTTTTGTTCCCCTCTTGGTTGAAAGGTACTGATAGTATTTTCGTACAACTAGTGCCTACGCGAAATCATGGGATTAGGACGTTTATATACACGATGATTTTTTATTCGTGATCAGGGACCAATTTTTCTAATTCAGTAATTGATTCCGAACACGATTAACCTTTTTTTCCTGAATAAACTTTAATTAGGAACTACTTATTAATGAAAAATCATTGTCACTCTAATGCTTAGAGCATACATAACTGGAGTAGCCTTAGGTCTTATTTGCGTACAAAAATGTCTGCCGAATTTTGCGGGGGCAGGGGGGGGGAGCATCTTAATAGGATATTGAAACTCAATTGTATATTGAAAGCTTAAAGTGGTTGAAAGTTTATAATATCAAGTGCTTACAGCAACATGGGGGCATTTTTATGATCAGTGTTCTCTTGCGAGGCGATTTTGTCAATGACCATTAATCGATTGTGAAATTGTCTTTGTATGATTTTTTGCACATTGTGCAAGGTTTTCTAAAGAGGGGTAAGTTACTGAAAGGCTACTTCAGTTATGTATGCTCTAAGCCCTAATGGTATTTAAATCTATGAACTTAAAATCTCCTTGAAAAAAATGTTTCATTAACCAACCTACGAACCAATTGTGTCCAATTATTAAATTATGAGTAATAAACTGTCAATTGTCACATGCATGACAAGTAGATGTTAGAGTTTATTGACGTAAGATCTATCAAATTTCCCGCCAAAGCGCTGAAATTTGTCGTATGTATCTAGTTAACTTTACATAATTTACGGTGACCACACATTCAATGGGTATAGTGTTAACATTATCATTAAATTTAATTAACAAAACAGCGATGTGCGTGCGGCATAATCCATTGGAATCTGTTTTCATCATCATCATTATCAGCCGAAAGACGTCCACTGCTGGACATAGGCCTCCCCCAAAGAATGCCAAAGTGACCGGCCCTGCGCCACCCGCATCCAGCGGACTCCCGCGACCTTTACCAGGTCATCAGTCCACCTTGCTCTGAATCTGTTTTGGCTGGTTAATCATGCTCATTATTTATTGATAATAAAAATTACAAGTCAACATAATATGGTTCGTATTAGGTTAAGCTATATTTTTCGTCATGGATTAAAAATCACCGTGTATATGGAAACAATGTACAGTCAGCAGCAGAAGTAGCTAAGCGGGCCTAGTGCTCAAATTGATCTTCACACGGACTCTAATGTCAAGAGAATAAGGTTCTGTGCAGATCATTCTGAGCATGTTAAAGTGCTTAGCTACTTCTGCTGCTGACTGTACACTAGACGTTTTAACACATTCAGAGCCCAGAACGCTCGTAGCTGATCCCATGGTTTTCCTCGTATGTAGCGGAAAGCGACTATATACGGCGTAGGGACGCATACGTGTCGTCACGGGCCTTGAATGGGCTAAAGGGGATACTTTATCCTACATAGTCTTGAGTGGAAATGTATTCCGTATTTTAAATGCTTCATCCGAACTTGCAAAGCTTAAAGCTTTCCGCATCGAAGCTTTGCTAATGCGACTTTTTCTTTGACAACCCCGTAATCTGATTATCGGTGGCTTTGTGGATTATGTGGCCCTTCAGAATGACGGCTTTTGGTGTCCATTATAGTGGTCTAACATCGCGCTGTTACAGCGTAAGCAGATCTTAGATGTATGTATGTAAGCAGTTTATTGTACACTATAACAGGTTTAAACAATAGGAGTATACATGTCACACAAAATTAAAACAGGATATTTTCCAACTAATCTTTGAGCAATTGAGTGGAAAGTGGGGATAACGAATTAGACAAACTTACACTACGTAACGTTACAATAATATATGCTGGTTCGAATCTAGCTCAAAGCAATGGATGTAAGGATAAAGCACCTATGTGAGTTCCTGGCACTGTAAATATAACTTACACTTACAGATAAACCGAACATGCAAGTTATATATACGAGTAGGCTATACAGATACAGACTTTTTACTAAATTTTAGTAATCGAAATTCATATTTTTCAATTGATAAGAAGTTATTCTTATTGTTCGGTGTATTAATATTCGAAATTTTATACATCATAATTGTAACCGTTAGACATTTTTAAATTTCGGATTTATAAAAATAAGATATATACAGAATCGGAATAGTTACATTAGGAGTTTAATAACATTCGGGATTTATCGGTATTTAAAAATTCGTAATTCTGACTTTCAGAATTTTGTTTTTCGTGTTTATACAGTGTACCTAGACTCCGTAGCCTAGACGCTTGGTACTCCAGAATAATCACAAACACGTTTAAGCGCGGTTTCTTTATAAAGCGAACCCATACATAGTCAGAGAGCGATACATATTAACACATTCATTGCAAAGAATGCTATCGCACTTCGCTCGTAACCGATCGCGTGGTTTTTCTGCTAAGTTGCGGAAAGCGGCTACGGCGTAGGCGCTAGCGTAGGCGCTACGCGGGTTCCTGGCAGTGAGTGTTAACACATTCAGTACCCAGAATCGCTACGGGTGGTTTTTCTCGTATCGGAAGCGACTACGGCGTAAGGACGCATACGTGTCGTCACGGGCCGGGAGTGGGTTAAGGTCATGTTGCCCTCTGGTTCCTAGGTCCGCGAGCATGTTTATAAGCCAACCATTCGCATGATCACGGAGGCCGGAAGGTCCCATTTGCCGGGGATTTGGTCGCGGCACGTACTGTCTACCCTTTCACGTTGCATTACGCCGACGTGGGTTCGGGGCCGGCGCGAGGCATGAGCGGCAGCGGGACGAGACGAAACGCTTACTCGGTCACTGGGCACTGCTGTAGCTGCGTCCAAGGCTATGTCCAAGTTCTATGATTAGGAAGGTATGATAGTGCGAGCGAGAGGGATATTTTCAAAATCATTTAAATTAAAAATCTTTATTTCGTACGTACATGGGTGAATACAAAGAAAGACACATTTGTATATTTAATAACATTTCTAATTTGCGCTTAAATAATTCATTTCGGGATTCTAATTTTATTGAATTTGAAATTTTATTCGTGATTAAAATACATTTATAATGGGGGCTCTTTTTACACATCCGTAGATTCTTCTTTGGTATTAATAATTTATTCCTGTACTGCTCCCTGGTGTTTTCCTTGTCTTTCTTTAATTGGAATAAATGTGGATTTTCGCGAACATAAAGTGCAGCTTGCAATATGTAAATACAAGGCAGGGTTAGCAATTTAAGTTTAATAAAATTTATTCACAAACACACAGGACACACATATTAAACAATAAAATAATCAAGAAAAACAGCCCTGCTTGCTAATTCCGAGTTCTGTATACTAGAATCTCAGACAAGCCTGGTAAGAACTAAATTTGATTGACTTGAGGGTATTGAAACCCTATCCACACGAACATTATTTCGCTATTTTCGTTCAAATTCAACCTCGTAATTTACAGTCCATTACCGAGAAAGATATTTGGTCTGTCTTTTTCGGTAATGAACCAAGTATTACACGCAGGTGAAAGAATTTTTGAAATTGGATAAGCGGTTCCGGAGATTACCCAAAACATACAAACTTACAGAGCTACAACCTCACAGACATTTCCTCTTTATAATATTAGTATTGATAAAGATTAACCTTCAACAAGCCTGCAAGCTGAACTCACCACTTTCAAAACTCGTACGAACCATGTGAAATTATTACAATTCGGATTAATATCAAATAGTCTCCACCCATTCTTACACATTTGAATTATTATTTTACACGGGTCTCAGTCAAGGCGCAGCGTGGGTAGGCCCCCCACAAGGTGGACTGATGACCTGGTAAAGGTCGCTGGAGTCCGCTGGATGCGGGTGGCGCAGGACCTGTCATTGTGGCACTCTTTGGGGGAGGCCTATGTTCAGCAGTGAACGTGTTTGGGCTGGTATGATGATGATGATGACGGGTCTCACGCGATATTTATTTACCTTTACTCGCAGCGGTTATAGTCCGTGTAAAATAATAATTAACATATGTGTATAAAGCGCGAGAGTTTAAAGTGTCATCTTACATATTTGTTACCTCAATAAATTGTAATGTCATTTTGAATTTTATTTATTAGAATGTAGTCGCAGAATGGAAACCCAGAGACATAGCATTTACTTATTAAAATGAGCTTCGCTAACAAATTTCGCGATATCTTTTCACTTGTACCATACGCCCGAGTCAACTAAGAGCAATCGCATTGAGGCAATAAGTCAGAATTTTCCTAATAATAGTAGCAGTCGACTAGAGTGCGGAGCGGGGGCGGAATGGGCTCTTTATTGCGAGGCTAAGCTGTAATGTTTCCGCGAGTGCAACTGTTTCAGAGATGATGCTCTGTATTAGTTTTCTGTGGCATTCATGTGAAATAAGTCGCACTTTGTGTAATGACTTCATATTTCAATACTAGTTATGAAGCCGTTTTGCCTTCTGTCCTTCTGTGAGTGGCGTCAGAACAGCAAATGCAAAAATCAGACAGCATAGACGCACATAGTATCTTCTTAGTAGTCTATGGTCTGTTGTTTGGTGTTGCAGTTATGACGTTACGATAATGGCAGCTGGCCTTTTTGACGCGAATATTTATTGTTCAAATTCCACCCATTATTTATTTGCATAAAGTGATATTATTTTGAGGAAATAAAAATACCAGTATACATCCGAGAAGAAATTCAAAGAGGTAAGTGAAGTCCCAAATCCGCACTTTCCTCACATTCATGAGAGGAGGCCTGTGCCCAACAGTGGGACGTATATAGGCTGATGATGATGATGATGATGATGATGAAAAATACCAGTTGACTATCGAATCTATACAAACATTTTAAAATATATTTTAAAAAATCGTAGAAATGCCTATCGAGAAAAGCGAAAAGGAGATGAGAGATAGAGTAGTGGAGAAGAGAGAGAGAGACACAGCACAATCGTTTCCCTAAAACCTTCGTCTGCACCGCTCCAAAGGTATGCAATCAGGTTAAGCCATTCCCGGCCCGTGACGACACGTATGCGTCCCTACGCCGTAGTCGCTTCCCGCTACACACGAGGAAAACCACGGGATCGGCTACGAGCGTAGCGCGTAGCGATTCTAGGCACTGAATGTGTTAAAGAAGCCCCAACAATGACAGCGCGCACAATATTATACAAGTCACCTCCATATGTATGAGCGTTCGATTAATATGTATGGAACCCGCAAATGTAAGTGCCTCTCATTAGATAAAAGGCTGCGTTTAAGTAAAAGTGTTTCGTATTGGTACAGTCCGACGAAGTATCTGTGCTGCACACTCAGCAGGAGAATAATTTTTCCATTAATTGGGAATGGATGAAAATTTTAGAAAAGACTGATTATTTTTTTGGTAATAGGAATAACCTTCCTTAGCACCAGAAAAAAGTTTCAGATTTTTCAGCTGCGTCAATTTTTTTTGAAAAATATAAACAGTTTCCTCACTTACGTTTTGGGTCAGTTACGGCACCTTCCTCAATCGGTCTCATATTACAAAAAAAAATTAAATATGTGTGGTAAACTGACACTGGCAATGATATTGACACTTGCAGCAGCTATATTGGTCATTACCAGTGTCAGTTTACCACAGATATCTAAGATAGTTTTTTGTAATATGAGACAGATCAAGGAAAGTGTCTATTTACCGTTCTTGACCCAAAACGTAAATGAGGAAACTGTTTATATTTTTAAAAAATAATTGTCGCAGCTGAAAAATCTGAAACTTTTTTCTGGTCCTAAGAAAGGTTATTCCTACCACCAAAAAAATAATCAGGCATTTCTAAAATTTTCATCCATTCCCAATTGAATTTAAACTTTCTCGGGTCGTGTTTTAAATAATATCAATGGCTCTGAGAGCTGTTGAACTTAGGATCCTGTCTTTAAAAAAAAGGCTTGTGTCCTAATTTTTTAACGATGCCATTCGAACCAGTTTTTGGCGAGGAACAAATGTTTGCATGGGAGCGCTTGTAGAGTGTATAACTCTGGTCGAAAAGCCATATTAACCCTCGAACAATTTTCCTTCACTTAGTTCGGGGAAATAACCATCTCATGTTAATATGGCTTATTTTAGACGTTTGTCAATCAATCTACTATTTTTAATCGTTTCATTATAGAACTATGGTAGCGGCTAACAAAATACACCCATCCTCCAATTTTTATTCAAATACACGATACAGTTTTCGAGTAAATAAATGCCTACGGACATGACGAAAATATAAGGGTTCCGTTTTTGCCATGTTGGCTACGAAACCCTGCAAATATTTTTTATCAGAATAAGAAATATGTAGTTTAAAAAAGGAATTGTAAACTATACTCCAAAGCAGAAAGGTGTCGAGTGCCGATCCTCGCTTCCGGTCAGAACGAAGATGGCGGCGGTGACAATTTCCGGAAAATGGCCGGCGTTATTAGCGCCGCGCTCGGACTTCTTGAAGGAGCTTTTAAATTCACTCTAATGTACTCTTTGAAGCATTTTATTTAGTGTTCAGTTTCTATCTATGAAACGTTCTATTCTATAACACATAATACAAAATGTTTACTTTTTAATTTATATTTAAGTTATACCCACACCTAAGCTAACAAATTGTAAGTCACAACATGTGGAAGAGCGGTGTTCTCTTAGCACAAGTATATTATACTTAAAAAGAGGCACCAGCACAGATACTGTATCCTAAATAAAGTTACGGTTTTTTTTTTTTTTTTTTAATAACGTTACTGAGCGAAGATCAACCTATAACTTGCAGAGTTTATAATGGGTCGTGGATCTGAAATAATTTGCAAATTTGTCCATAGACTACGGTGTTTGCTTATCTTTAGGCAGGCCTTTTGTTTGTTTACCATCGTTGTGGTTTAAAAAGTTCAAAAATTGTATCCCTACTAGGAAAAAAAAGTGTTTTCCATACAAAAGTTAGTCTATGTCACACGGAGCATAATTTTGAATCGATTGATACCTCTTTCATCAAAATCGGTGCAGTATGTTAAACGCTACGGTGGAACACAGGTAAAAACATAAACTGCTAAAATCTTATCCCTTTTTTTTGGCTCTGTCGTAGTCGTCGGCCAAAAGAGAAAGTTGTGGATCATGTGATCCTAAGCAATAAGAGAGCGATGTCAAAAATTACAACAAAAAGTTTAATACTATCGACTTATTCAATTGCACCAAACCTACTCTTAAAGCTCGTGTTAATTTGTTATTAAAGAATAATACTGCAGAAAAATAAGCTTATGTTATAACTACAGTTTACATTCAGACTTCCAGCTTCCACTTTTTACATACACTTACACTTACTTATATACACTGTCTGTCTGTCCGTCTGTCACCAGGCTGTTTCTCACGAACCGTGATAGTAATACTAAAAAACAGAATAAAATAAATATTTAATGGGGCTCCCATACCATAAACGTGTTTTTTTGCCGTTTTTATAGATAATATTATGGTATACGGAACCCTTCGTGCGCGAGTCCGACTCGCACTTGGTCGGTTTTTTTAATGTTTTCTCTGTTTTTAGTATATTTGTGTGTTCACACATAAAACGCTAGCATATCAATATTTTGGGTGTTAGTAAAATAATCCTATATCCATAATAAACCTTGGACCAGTGAATCTATCATTCAGTCAAGACGTTCGTATTTATTTACATTCCGGTAGTTACAAAAATATTAACCCTCTGTGCGCCCCGCGCTACAGCACCCGGATAAAAGTGATGGGTCATAATTAATAACCGGGTATTAAGACGTATGGGGCGATCCATCTCGCGACCAACCCTTCTGCGGCTTGTTCTCTTCCACCTCTTATTTTTGAGGCCCAATCAATCAGCGCTAACCCAAATCACTTGAGTGCATTTTGAGGGTGAATAGTGAAAATAGTCGGTTTTTATATAAATATGAACCTTTCTGAAAGGTTCTTGAGTGGCGACCACGTACCGGAAGGCGCAGCGTGGGTAGGCCCCCCATAAGGTGGACTTATGACCTGGTAAAGGTCGCTGGAGTCCGCTGGATGCGGGTGGCGCAGGACCGGTCATTGTGGCACTCTTTGGGGGAGGCCTATGTTCAGCAGTGGACGTCTTTGGGCTGATATGATGATGATGATGATATAAATATGTGTGAACGATATTCTGTTCGCATGTGACACATATATACACTAATACAATTTGTTTACAAAAATGCGTGTTTTCCATAGGACATCTAACATTTCAATTATGTAATTAACTATTTGTGTCTTAAGAACTTTTGTTTCTTAGGAACAAGCTACGGTGGCCTAGTGGCTGAGGCATGCGGCTGTCAAACGGCAGTCGTGGGTTCGAATCCCGGCTCGTACCAATGAGTTTTTCGGAACTTATGTACGGAATATCATTTGATATTTACCGTTAGCTTTTCGGTGAAGGAAAACATCGTGAGGAAACCTGCATACATTTGAGAAGGAATTCAAAGAGGTATGTGAAGTCTCCAATCCGCACTGGGCCAGCGTTGGGACTACTGCCCGTTCCCTCTCATTCGTGAGAGGAGACCTGTGCCCAGCCAGGCCCAGCCCAATGGGACGTTTATAGGCTGATGATGAACTTTTGTTAAAATTATAACTCCTTTAAATAATACGAGTATTGTGTAGATGCACAAATTGTTGATCCTTATGTGTTTGTTTATATAGTTATTGCTATTTTATAAGGTTGGGCACAATATAAAGAAACAAAGAAAGAATTATTCACTACACAAAAGACACACAGGGACAAAGGGAGTAGACATACAATACAATTGACACAATGTTGTCAAAAAAGCGCAGGCCGCTTTTCAAGACATGCGACACTTAATGACATATTTAATCCGCCGGTCTCTTGCCAGCATCAATGTGCCTGCTCTTCTTGAGCCGCCTGGCATTGTCAGAGATGATGGCAAAAGACCTGATAGTATGTCTCTGGTTCCGTGGAGGTTGGGACGGATGCTTGTGTGGGACGCTACATGTGTAGACACACTGGCACCGTCTCACCTCCAACGGACTACTTCTAAAGTGGGTGCAGCGGCGGAAAACGCCGAAAATCTGAAATGTAATAAATATAGGGGCCTCGGCAGAGAGTACGACTTTGTACCCTTTGGCGTTGAGACCCTCGGTCCGTGGGGTCCCAGTGCGCATAAGTTATTTGCAGAAATCGCGAAACGTCTGGTCGATGTAACTGGTGACCGAAGAGCTGGCGGCTTTCTCGCGCAACGCATCAGCATTGCAATTCAGCGAGGAAATGCCGCCAGCATCCTCGGTACAATGCCTCGAGGGCCTTTTTTAGATTTAACTTAGTTTTAATTCATCTTAGTTAATGTTAATCATAATCTTGTATTACTTTCAATAAATATACATAAAAAAAATGACACAATTGTGTGTGTCTTCGCGTCAGTGAATCGGTCGCTGTCTCAGCATTATGCATTATAGCCTTAATCTATAAATAATACTGGGTGTTGGTCAAATGACACATAATTTAGTGTCTATGGTTAAGATATTTTTTTACTCGTTTTATTAGAATTAACAATCTGCAACCACCAAGAATATCGGTAAGATACTGAAAGCGACTGTCACTTACAAGCTATGCATGTTTATAAATCAACTTGTGCATATAATTGCATCGTTTTATTGCAGACAAGATAAATTACCATATCCCTGTGCATAACAATGGCCAGTGATAGATGATGCCAACGTGACTCATGTTCCAAGATTTCAACCGTCACTGTTAGAAATAGCATCTTGAATTTCAAGCGGTCAGAAAATATAGTTAGGTTATAATTTCTAGCCACCTACCATACAAGAAAATTTTGCTAATGCAATTTGAATCAACTGTAATAGGAAATAGAGTAGAGTTTGTTTAGCTACAAAATTCGGTCAAAAGAAATTCAACGTTGTTCCAATTTAGAATGGTATAAATTAAATTAAAGAAGACGCATTTTAGTAGGAATTTAGTCCGCTAAAATTTAACAACAGAATACTATCTGAAATCATTTTACATATTCATGTGTGTGCCGTTGTCAATATTTGCTGTTCTCCGGTTATCGCAGCATGTTTTTTCCTTCCATACTTCTTTATCTGCTGGATGCGGGTGGCGCAGGACCGTTCACTTTGGAACTCTTTGGGGGAGGCCTATGTCCAGCAGCGGACGTCTTTCGGCTGATATGGTGATGTTGACTTCTTTATCTCCCGTCATCTCGTCATTCACATCCTTCCAGCAGGTCGACGAGCAGGTTTTCTGCCTGGACTCTTTTAATATCGCGGCTTCACAATAGGACACCAGGAAATTAGACATTACCCGAATCAGATGAGTTGACAAAATTCTTACCATTTTCGGTGAGATTAGAAGCTTGTACTTTTTAAAGGACATTATCTATTTAGGGTTCAGTAGCCTAAATGGCAAAAACGGAGTCCGTATGTCCGTCTGGTCGTCTGTCCGTATATGTCACAGGCATTTTACTCAAAAACTATAATGTATTTGAGGATATAGGTGTATTATGTTACGAGTAGCTGCTACATAGTTCTGTAATGAAATGACTAAATCATTTGTTTTTAGGGGTGTGACTCCATACATGGAACTGCAAGTCAAAAAAAAAAATATCATTGTAAGTCCATGTGTGGCACATCAATCGATAGGCCTTTCATAATAAATATAAGGTTTCTCAGCATTTTTTTTGATTAAGTGAATATAGTCGGAGATATTCGCCCCGAAAGTCACAAAAATGTGTTCCACCCCCCTCTAATTTTTTAGTAATAAGTAGTTTATTTTGTGAAACATAGGTATATACATTCTAGATCTTAAATTCAATCTTTAAACGGTGTATTTAAAAAATATGAAAAAAATCATGGACATAGGGTTATTAAATTATTTCACCAATTATTTTGAACAAGATCGTTTCAAAGGTTTTCGAGATATTTCTGACAAACTGCCTTCTCTATAGAAAAGGATGTAAGTGCCGTAAGATTTCTGTGACGATATGACCTTTTTAATAGGCACAGAAACCTTCGTTGTGCGTGGTCCGACATGCACTTGGCCGGTTTTTGTATGATAAAATGACAGTTCAGTTGTCCTAACGTGCGTTCAAAATGTTACGTGATCACCCCTCTGTTACACATTCCAAAATAGAAATCCGATAGTAGTAAGAGGCAACAAGTGCGTTTATTACATTGGACCCGGATAAAAAATGCCATTTTTCACAAAGGCAAAGACAAACCATGTATCGTTCACTGTAATGTTATTCAATGGTCCAAAATCGACTTGCAAACACACTACTGAAGTTAAATAAATGCTTATAAAATACGAGCGTGTTTGAGTGAAATACGCGGTTCATAAATCACTCTACGGAAAACGGGCGGAGGAGAGGAGGCATCGAACGTGAATGCAAATGACCGGTGATGGATACCCGGGTTAGCGCCAAATGTTTCTGGTTCTGAGGCGCTTTTTATATTAAACAGAACGAATGACCTATTACCTGAGGGTGAGTAATGTAGCTAATGTAATACACATATGTTGGATGTGTTGGAATTTTCTGAAATACATTTAAACAAAGGCCAGTTCATTATCATACACCCACTGGTTAATCTCAAACTAAGAGCACGCTCTCGGTGTTGTCGTACTAGATATACATTTCCCTTACTGTACTTGGTGACTTCGGGGTCATGATCCAGAATGACCAAAATCAGATAAGATGATCATACTGTGTTGTCCAGTATGATCACCTTATTCGCTTTTGGTCAATTCGGATCATGGCCCCGAAGTCACCTAGTATATATCACACAATGAAACTCACTAACTAGGCACACATGCTATCCTCCCGGCATAGAAATACCCCTATACAACTCACCTGCCAATAAAACTTCTGTTTTTCACAAAAACATCCCCGATCATTTGCCCCGATAACCCGGTGACGGATGCCGGGCGCGACGCTTGACACCCGTTGTACCCGGGCGAACTTAACCGTTAACCACAAAAGATCACAACCGACTGAAACCCCTGACCACATATGTCCTATTTTTTTACCGGGCATTGCCATGATTAACCGCGCTTTTTAACCGGGTCGAACGTGTGTTTTGATGTCGAGTATGCTCCACGTTTTTTGAAGTGTTTGGTTTTTGTTTTGTAAATACAATTTGTAAAGCGCGGGTTGAGATTTTCTTTATATTAATAATAAATTGTCTGATTCTATTTCAGAAGAAAAATTATCAATTTCGACTGTTAAATGTTGTAGGAATATATTACAGTTTATTTTGAATGTATTCTTATTTCATGAAGGTTTGTCATGAAACCAAACTGAAAGCACTGTCTAAATCCACTTTTTACTCGACTGCCAAAGGAGGAGGGTACGGTTTTTCACTGTCGTTAATTTGATTGGTGGATTTTTACCTACACCTTGACCCCTCGTCAAATAGCTCCTATTCCATGCCATATCTCCAGCATGCCATCGGGATATCCACTTTTTCATGTCTCTGTTTTTTAAAGTTGGCAGAGTCATGAAATAAGTAAGTAACTGATATTACAGGGACGTCTCCTGCAGTCAATTAAGACATTTGGTGGCCCAAAGTATTATGAACCCAAGTAGGTAATGGATATTAATTTTGAATGAAATGCAGCATATCTTTTTTTCATTTATTAAGAAACAGTCATACACAAACCTTGACTAAGATAAAAGAAACAGAAAAACAGACCTATAGTTTCCATAGCACGAGTTAAAAAATACGTGGCTAATATATTAAGTGTAATATGACACTTATTATACTTGTATTATGTAAAGTATAACATGTTATCACACACGCCAGAAACACAAGGGCCCTCTGGCTCTTTGGCGCTCACTGTGAGTGTGGCAGTATCGTTGCATATGGAATGTGGGTTTAGTATTGTTAATACGTGTGTTAAAGTCTGAAAATTAGTCTCGTAATGTATTAAAAACGTACGAGCATATGCTAAGTTTCGGTCATTTAAGAAGCAATATAATATGTAGAATTAGAATACTACATTTTCTCAAACATGCAATGAAATGTCTGCCTTACGTGCGTTATAAGAGGCTTCAAAGCATCACGTTTCGGGCGGAACAACTCGAGAGACCTGTAAAGGAATTTCATACAAAATTGAAGGCCTAGGCCGGGAAGTATTTTTTTAATTCTAATGTTAACATGGCGTCTGTGTTCATTAACAATATTTATTTTTATTTTTTCTAGTGGCTGAATGGTAATCGGACCAAAAATATCCGCGTTAATGCCTATTACACACGAACCTTTATTAAGAATACAAATCTGTATGATTCAGTGTGTTGATGAATAAATTAATAATATTATCTATTATACTTAAGTCACCAGAGACCATAGACAATATTTAAAATCCTCTGCATTTATTTTATTCATTATTGGGTATATTCGAACGCTCCACACGCGAAATACGGACGACTTTCGTAAAAAAAAATGAAGTATGGAGGGATTGGAGGGAAAATTAATGTACTATTTTGAGTGGTGTATTGTTTTATTTCATTGTATATGTTTGAGAAAAGCACTATATACTCACCCGGCAAGCCCTTGTTTCCCGGCATCTGCAGTAATGTACTATTATTTTGGAACAGCAACAAAATTATGCATCATGTACGGCTTAAACATAGAAAAGGAATCTAGTGTTGCCTCAGAAAATGACGACGACGCTGATTATCAGTGGATCCGATAAACTAAAACTAGTATTAAACTTATTCTATGTAGGTATATTAAATGTATTTTTTTTGTATGTATTTCCATTTCCTAATCCCAAATCAGTCGACAAAGGTTATCGTTTTCCAAATCAATCGAATTCTTTCTTTACCATAGTATGCTTATTATAAAATTTGTAAGCCAATGAATGTAATTTTAGGGTAAAATTATTTTATTACTGTTGTGTTGCCACAATAAAACTAAAATTTACCCTAAAATTAGGAATAACAAAAATGAACATTGTATTTACTAACAAATCTAATTAAAAATGTAGTATTTTATTAATTTGGAAATACTTAGTTTAAGCAACAGACTCTTTAGTTTACATTTTTTTCACTGTCCCCAATTAAATAAATAAATCAAATTCAAATTATTTATTTCAGACTCATGTCAATATCATGTTTAAAAAACTTATAAAACTATGTTAAGGCAAAGATATAAGATTGACTATCATATTGAATATAATAGTTTTATAAAATTATTATAATAAACGACGTTTGGAAATGTTTTATATTTTCTGTAACGCACATTTACCCAAATTTAGTACACGAGTGTGTTCTCTCAAATAAAAATGCACATTTTATGTGGTAAAGTGAACGCTAAGCTAAGTGGACATAACTGGAAATTTGCTTTCTTGGAAAGTGGGTGCAGAAGGAATACGTTTGAAAGTACTCCAACTCTGAACCTGAGGTTAGTATGCATTGCGTCGATATTGATTGTTAGTATACAGCGTGTATTTTTAATATTACCTCAAATTGTAACCAGAGGTAGGTGTTAGGGCTGTGAACCGATATTGCAAGAAAATTTTAATTTAATCTTAACTACCGAAGCGTAATTAATTTTTGAAAAATTAACCAGCAGCAATGTATTGCGTACACATATTTGACTCATGGAAGAAGCGGGTCACTTGTGACAGTTGTGACGTTGCGTCAGTAAGAAAAAGTAGTGATCCATTGCGTGCTGAATTATTTTATATGGACAAAAAAAGTTGGTAGTTAAGAGAAATTTCTTGCAATATTGGTTCATAGCCCTCTGGCTCTGGTTACAATTTGAGGTAATATTAAACATACAGGCTGTATAAGGAAACTTGAAGGAGCATCAACCCAAGTGTTCTAATAAGAAAAATACGGTTTTAGTGCACAAGTATGAGTAATTAAAGCAAATCATACTACTGGCTCTATGAGCTTGTAGAAGGCGCTTGCCTTGATTTTCTATTTTCTTTATTTCTAAAAATTTAATCGAACGAAAAAATCTACATCAGTATCAAACCTGCTCACAAGACTTCACGAGAATCGGTTGAAAAATTCGACCTGTAAAGGAGATCAGCCGGCCAGACACCGGACATATTCCGCCGGACCGTTATTTAATAAGCCTGAGAGAGATTGAATTTATTATTAACTAGCTTCCGCCCGCGACTTCAATTGCTTAGACCCGGGATAAACACTATACTATATTTTAATCCAGGCTATAAACTATCTTCGTGCAAAATTTCATCCAAACCGGTTCAGCTGTTTAAGCGTGATTGAGTAACTGTTGTATTTGAAATAAAACCCACTGAATTTATATTCCTTATTTATTTGAGCACTAACTTTGCGTGTAGAACATTGCACAAGAAGAGAGCGATCCGTTGTACGCAGATACTACAGTAACAAATATCCAAACTTACGCATTTATAATATTAGTAGGAAGTAGGATTTTTCGTATCTAAGGGGTCCAGAAAGATCGATTTTCTGCATGCGTGGCTGCCGCTTAATGCCCAGTAGTAACGTTAGCAATGCACATTCTCTGCTCCTGCGGACCACTCATGCAAAAAAGAAGTACCTACCTTGGGCGGCACATCATGCACCCAGAAGAGGTACAACATATCACCGCCCAAAGAATCTGGAATTTCCTGGAGGCAACGGGCCTTAACGGTGAACTATAAACAAAAAAGGGCTGCCACAATAGATCACTCACTGGTCGAAGCGGCACATTAAAGGCCAACAATTAGAAAAAACAAACAACAATAATAATGATAACGTTAGCAATATTATGACTTGTACAATAAATGATCTGATTCTAAAAACTCCAATGGACCTGATTGAATTGATTAAAACCTCTATCACCTACTTCAGCAACCCACTACTCGCCTGTTAATTTATTGAGAGTGACGGCGATTGGCTTTTATGTATCCTGTGTTACTCGGCCACTTAGAAACCTTTCTGCCGCTAAGTAACCGAATAGGGGAGAGAACGGACAGGTCGAATTTGCTTGGTACTTTTTTTTTAAACGCTCACTTGCTTCAGGCAACCAGAGTTGCCAATTTTACTCAACCCCGAACTAGTGTGTACGTATGTAGTTGGCAACTACGCAACGACTACAGCAACGGTGGTTTGTTTTTTTTATCAATTTAGGCTGCCTAATTCAAAATCAAACATTTATCCTGCTAATAGGCCGTATTTTTTTTAACTCTCGACGCACAAATAGAGGTTTTATAAGTTTTACTTGTCTTTGTGTCTGTATGTCTGTGGCATCGTAGGTCCTAAACGAATAGATCGGTTTTTATGCGTTTTGTTTTGTCTCAAAGCTGACGTGTTTGAATTGGTTTTTAGTTACGTTTCAACAAAATCGGTTCAGCCAGTTTTGAGATATTGAACTTTTAAATGTCGGGGATTTTTCAACTTTTCTAAGTTGTTAATTATGTCCAAATGACATTATTAAATTTAAGTCTATCGGGCTATTCGGGCCTTAGAGCATACATAACTGGAGTAGCATTTCAGTAACTTAGCCCTCTGTAAAAAACCTTGCACAGTGTGTAAAAAATCAGACAAAGACAATTTCATATAAAAATGCCCGCATGTTGCTGTAAGCACTTGATATTATAAACGTTCAACCACTTCAAGCTTTTAATATATAATTGAGTTTCAATATCCTATTAAGATGCTCCCCCCGCCCCCGCAAAATTCGGCAGACTTTTTGTACGCAAATACGACATAAGCCTTCTCCAGTTATGTATGCTCTAAGATTCGGGCCCAGTGCGGTGTTTACTGTATAACGGCACAGTATCAATGAGGACTCACCTCAACGCACATGCACCGAGACAGCAAACAGTGGAACGCATCAAGTGCGTCGTCAGCCGTATTAAAGAATTCAATCCGAGTCTCAACCGCAAGTGGATCGAACTTAACTCTGTACTAGATGTACATATTGTGATTCTGAAGGAAAATTAACCTTACCTTATGAATACCGGTATATAAAATATATAAACGGCTTTATTAAATCCCTTACAAAAAAAAGTATAAAATGATTTGGGTAGGTACTTAATTTACCAGTGTTAGTATTGTCAGTATGTTTCTTTAAAATTATTTGTTTTATCGTTATTTGTTAGGTGTAAGAGCCGCCTTCTGCGATAAAAGCCTCCTCCAGATAAACTATTTTCTTTCTTTTTCAAATTATGCCATTTTTATTATAATTTCTGTATGTATGTAAATACATGAAGGTGGTCATTATAAAAATTATAATTATTCGTTTTCGTTCGATTATGGCATGCAAATTATAAATTTTACATAGGTCACTGGTTCAAATCCGGTTCGAAGGACCATGTTGAAATTGTTTATGTATTTACTGGTTCGTTGGTATTATAAAAGGCAAAACATTGCAAAGGAAACGATGTTGAATTTATTCCATGATTATACACAACAATTCATTACATTACGCTATATTACTGATTTAATTACCTTACATACAATTATTATCACCTATTAAATAGTTTAATTTATATTTCAATTAATAATAATAATGTCAAACTGTTCTTATAATTCTACAATCTATAACGCAATGCATACATTATTAACATTACTCAAGTTAATTATTACATCAACTGTTGTTTAGACAAATAAAAAGCTAAGCAAATAAAAGATTATGATTATGATTGACATTTCGATGTGCCCTACTAACTCAAAAGATACCCGATACCTCAAAAGGAAAAAATGGAACCCTCATAGGATCACTCGGTTGTCTGTCTGTCCGTCTGTCACAGCCGATTTGCTCCAAAACTACTAGACCGATTGAGTTGAAATTTGGTACACATATGTAAATTGGTGACCCAAAGACGGACGCGTAAAGTAAATTAATGAATTCTGAACAAGGACCACTTTTGGGGGGTAAACTAGAAAATTTAAAAAAAAAGTTTCGCAGACTGTATTGTGTGACATATCAAATGAAAGGGGTTGTTGTAAGCATCTCAGATATATTTTTTTATAATTTTAGCTTAAACAGAATTGAAGTAATTTAGGAAAAAAGACGAACATTGACCATTCTCCCCCTTATCTCCGAAACTACTAGGATTAAAATTCTGAAAATTACTCTCACGCTCACATTAAAAAGATCAACAATAGCATTTCTAGCAACTGCTACGCTTTGTCAATACTATCTGCAACATGCTCAGAAAAAATCGTTAGAAATGCCTATTTCGGAAATGTGTATCCATTATTAAGATATGGTATCATCTACTGGGGAAACTCTGTTGATATACAGTCTACTTTTATTTTGCAGAAGAGATGTATTCGCACCATATACTGCTTACATTACCAACATTCGCTTCGAAGTATTTTTAAAGAAAAGGGTCTTCTGACTCTTGCCGGTATATATATAATGGAATTATGTCTATTTGTAAAAAATTATCCAGACTATTTTGTTAAACAAAACTTGTTAAAAGAAAATATAAGGTCTCAATATAAATTCAATTTACTGCGTCCAATTGCTAACAATGCGATCTATTACAAAGGTACATTTTTTACGGCAATACGTGTCTTTAATGAATTACCTAACGAATTGAAAATGCTGCAAGGTAATATATTTAAGTATAAGTTAAAGAAATGGCTGATTGAGAAGGTGTACTACAATCTTAAAGATTTTTTTGACGAAGCATGCAGCCGCAGAATGTAAATTAGTTTGCAAATATAGTATACGCTTTGTTTATAATTAGGTTTTAAGAATTATACTGTATGTTCGCAAAGGACAGCTGTTGATACCATTTTCTGTACTGATCATCTTGTATACCTACACAGTGGACAATAAAAACATTCTTATTCTTATTCTTATTCTAAAAAAATATGGAAAATAGTTCCTTGCCTACAAATTACAGGAAAACCTATAAGAAGTTTGAGTATTCAAAAACACTTATGAAATTTAGATTATATACGGAACCCTCACCACGCGAGTTGAACTCGCACTTGTCCGGTTTTTTTTTATGAATATCGTTATAAGTCCTTGCCTATTTGACTTTGAACGGCTTAAGCGTAAAAATCGCAGGCGGTAGATCTCAAAAACAACACACAATATAGTTCGTCTACATCAAAAACACGTCACAATCACTAAACTATAGTCTCACGCATTGACACCCCTGCACCCTAAATAATTTATACGACTTTCAATCCTATTCACCAGACATAAGTACTAAAACGTGTATATATTTATGACTGTGCCGTGCACAATTATAAACCCCCCCCCCTCCCCGTTACGATCGAGGGAGAATAAGAAAACCGTATTCTCCGCTAGTGGGGTAACTTTATACTGGCACCTAAACACTAGGGTTGTCAACGCCGGCAAAATAAAACTGTATCTTAATTTAATTTTTTTAAACTTACTGAGACTGTAATGGCGTTTTTATACTCGTCGACTTTAATGTTTGAATTACGACTTCGCACTAAACTAAACGCAGAAATGAGGTTATCCGCAGCAGAACCAAGGTAACCGATATAGCCCTCCGAATTGCTAAACTTAAGTGGCAGTGGGCGGGGCACATTGCACGTAGAACCGATGGCCGTTGGGGCGGAAAGGTTCTCGAGTGGCGACCACGTACCGGAAGGCGCGGCGTGGGTAGGCCCCCCACAAGGTGGACTGATGACCTGGTAAAGGTCGCGGGAGTCCGCTGGATGCGGGTGGCGCAGGACCGGTCAATTTGGAACTCTCTGGGGGAGGCCTATGTCCAGCAGTGGACGTCTTTTGGCTGATATGATGATGATGATGATGACTAAACTAAAACCACTTTTTTTTTCTATGGAGCTCCCAACTCAACTATAATAATTATAAGACGCTTTAGACAACTAAAATAAATTCGACCAATCACGTGGCGCCTTTACTAAACTTTAATGGATTTGACCAATAGGACGTCGCGTTGACTCTAATACAAAAGACATCAACGACGTTGAGCCGGACCTCTGACTAGCACTTCGTTTCAGCAGGGCTTAGATTTTCATTAGATACCAAGTCTGTTTAATTATTTATGTTGACTCGTATAAAAAGTATTGTATACAATAGTTATACAATTAGCTCTTATATTCTCGTACCTTACTTACACACGGTACTCGGTACTCGACTTTAAGAGCCCTTGTTGTGTAACGATTATATAAAATACTATCGTATTATTAAATACCCTACTAATCAATGATGTAATATAAAAAAGCGGTAAATAGGTTATAAGCGTTCCAAAAATGGCACACTAAAATTGAGTCAATTGCACCAACTTTCCTCAGTTTCAACATAAACATGTCTCAGCTGTCAGATTTGGTGGCCATTTTTAAACAGGGAATTTCGTACAGACAACATATCTACCTCTTTTTATATTGACTTGACGACCGCTTTAGCCTAGTTGGTAGTGACCCTGCCTACGAATCAAGAGATCCTGGGTTCGAATCCCGGTACGGGCATTTATTTGTGTGATGAGCACGAATATTTGTTCCCGAGTCATGGATGTTTTCTATGTATTTATCTATATAAGTACGTTTATCGTCGTCTAGTACCAATAGTACAAGCTTTGCTTAGTTTGGGACTAAATCGATTTGTGTAAGATTGTCCGCAAAAAAAAAATATATTATTATTATATATTACTTTATTGCTACTAATATTATAAATGCGAAAGTTTGGATGTTTAGATGTTTGTTACTCAATCACGCTTAAATGGCTCAACTGATTTGGATGAAATTTTGCTCGAAGATAGTTTATAGCCTGGATTAAATTAAAGGATAGTTTTTATCCCGGGTCTACGCAGACGTAGTCGCGGCCGGAAGCTAGTATCAAATAAACCAAAGTTTATTTTCACTATTACGAGAACAATATTCCTTTGCTATTCCGCTAAAAAACGTGCAGGTCGATCAGCGGAGATCAAATGTAACTAATTGCGTATAAACATGCAAATAATTACAGCAAACCACCACCAATAATGAAAAAACCTCGACACGTGTTTCGCCTCTCTACGAGGCATCATCAGGAGATGCAGGCAGGAGATGTTGCTTGCGCCACGTCCACTGAGCAACTCCCTCACCTGAGTGGACGTGGCGCAAGCAACATCTCCTGCCTGCATCTCCTGATGATGCCTCGTAGAGAGGCGAAACACGTGTCGAGGTTTTTTCATTATTGGTGGTGGTTTGCTGTAATTATTTGCATGTTTATACGCAATTAGTTACATTTGATCTCCGCTGATCGACCTGCACGTTTTTTAGCGGAATAGCAAAGGAATATTGTTCTCGTAATATATCATGAATTTCCGCAAAGTAACGCCTGATTCAATAAATTATAATTTATTTTCACTACCAAAAATCTTGATGTTTCAATATTATGATTTCCATTGTGCTAAACCAATTAAGGTAGGTCCAGTTGCTAAGCCGACGAATTTTGAAACGTATTTTCCATTAAACCAGTGAGAATTTGCTACATTTTTTGTTTAAGTATTTGATACCATTGCCCAAAATTACTACAGGTCGTTGGACCAGCTGCTTGGCCCATGCCAATAGATATAATAGAAGGAAAAGTTATGAAGGCAACTATTATGGGACTACATTCAGACATGACTCAAAGTCACCGAGGAAGGCGTATTAAGACCAAAATACTAGGAACTACTATTGCGATATTTAATAATATGTTAAGTATGATCATATATGATGTTGGGGCGGAAAGGTTCTCGAGTGGCGACCACGTACCGGAAGGCGCGGCGTGGGTAGGCACACAAGGTGGACTGATGACCTGGTAAAGGTCGCGGGAGTCCGCTGGATGCGGGTGGCGCGGGACCTGTCAGTTTGGAGCTTCTGGGGGAGGCCTATGTCCAGCAGTGGACGTCTTTCGGCTGATATGATGATGATGATAATGATCATAAGCTCGGTGGTGTATTATTAACCACGAAAACATTATAATACAAAGTAAACTGGAACAAAAAAAAGAAAACGGAATTATATTTCTCAAAAAATATATATTTAAGATACTACAAACCATACTAAATCAATCGTTTCATACACCACTCCTTAAACTTTTACTCAAAACAAATATCCAAGTAAACAAAAGCCAGCGCCAACCCTAACGTCCATCAAAGGCCCGCCTAAGTATATGAAATGAATTGTAAATGAAATCAGAGGCGAGTGCTGCGCTATCGCGGAGTGGACGCCCGCCTTTATCGTGGTGGTAATTCGACTTGTTTTGTATGAGGATGCGTTTTGTATGGTTAGTGCGGGAATGTGGGGCGTTGTTAAAAAGGAGTGTAAAGTTAGTGAACACTTTTCTAATACAACACATTCAGTGTCAAGAGAGATCCTGTGGTTTCCTCGTATGTAGCGGAAAGCGACTACGGCTAGGCGGGTTCCTGGAAGTGCAGGTGTTAAGACGGATTACTAGAAACGCGTAGTGATTCCCGGCAGTGAATATGTTAACCAAACTACATTTGTATGGAGAGCCGGATTGAGTCTACTGTACTTTTTAACCCCCGACGCAAAAAGAGGGGTGTTATAAGTTTGACGTGTCTGTGTCTGGCTGTGGCATCGTAGCTCCTAAACGAATGGACAGATTTTAATGCAGTTTTTTTGTCCAAAAGCTGACATGATCGAGATGGTTCTTAGCTATGTTTCAATCAAATCGGTTCAGCTGTTTTTGAGATATTGAACTTTGAAATGAAGTGTAAATTCCTATGAGAATAAATGATCTGAAACCTATTTAAACTTTTCTAAGTTCTAGTTATAATGCTTTTAGAAATAACAAAATTTCATCGATCGGACTTAACATAACACTGACATCAACTACTACAATGCACTAGTAGACCCTTTCTCATGTCTATTTTAAAAGCGTAGTAAAGCGAAATAAAAGTGCTACGACGCGTAGCTTATGCCGTAGCTGCTACGAACGTGTCATTTAAATGGTTCCCATTCGGTCTTCGTCGTGTTTGAATCGTCAATAAAATAACCTTTGAAGCTCTTCGTTGGAACCAGAGAATATTTTAAAATAACATCATTATTTTAACCATCAAAAGTAACTATTCGAGAAATTGAATTTCAATCCTAGGAATATTATAAATGCGAAAGTTTGGATGTTGGGATGATTTGATGTTTGGATGTTTGTTACTCGATTTGGACGAAATTTTGCAAATACATAGTTTATAGCCTGGATTAATATATAGGATCGTTTTCATCCCGGGTCCACGCAGACGAAGTCGCAGGAGGAAGCTAATCTTCAATAAAATAACCCTTGAAGCTCTTTGTTGGAAACACAGAATATTTTAAAATAACATCATTATTTTAACCATTAAAAGTAACTATTCGACATATTGAATTTCAATCACTATAAAACTCAAGACAGTGTTCTGACATCTTTAACACATACACGTCAATAATCAATAATCGCTACGCGCTACGCTCGTAGCCGATCCCGTGGTTTTCCCCGTGTGTAGCGGAAAACGACTATGCCGTAGGCACCTGCTAGTCCAGTTCCCAGCTCTGAATGTGTTAAGCAAATACCCACTTCGATGAGAGACGTACAGGGCACAGCGGAATCTCATATCGCTCATATTTTGAGCAACCCTATAGGGGAAGTACCCGTACAGCAACAGCAGTACTTGAACAGAAACAAAATTACAGTGGTACACAATCAAGTTATCAAATCAATAATGGGGTTTGTGACATCTCTGTAGTCGCAAATGTCCATAGGCTATGTAATTTGCCCACCATCGTGGCAAAGTTGAAATCAGTTATCCCATTAACACATTCAGTGCCGGGAACCCGACTAGCGGGCGCCTACGCCGTAGTCGTTTTCCGCTACATACGGGGAAAACCACGGGATTGGCTACGAGCGAAGCGCGTAGCGATTCTAGACAGCGAATGTGTTAAGTTCCAATCACGATACATAATACATCAAGACGCTACCGGCGAATTTCGCTACAAACGGAGATTAAGCTGCCATGCAGTCAACCTCAGAATACTATTTCGTATTCCAGTTGCTGCAATGTGTACAGTACCGGTCAAAAGTTTAAGTTCACCCTCTGTTTTTGGTACAAATTTGTACTTTTGTGCGATAATTTTTTGCAGTTCAGATGTCGAAAATTGTTTCCAACTGATTCGTTATTGTTTACGGAGATGTGTTTGATTAGTCAGACACAACTTACGTAGATTTCTAAACAACTGATACCCTAAAAACCAACATTGTATCTGATCATTGTACGTTTTAAGTGGCAAGCCCATATATGGCCCAGCCTTTGCCGTCATTCCTATAAGATTTTAGGGAATGCGTTGTTTAGAAATGTACGTGAATTGTGTCTGACTAATTAAACTAATCTCTGGAAACAATAACGGATCAGTTCGAAAACAAATTATTGTCCAAAAGTACTCATTTGTACTTAAAACAAAGAGTGAACTTAAACTTTTGACCGGTAGTGTATTTTGCTCTCGCTTCCACACGCACCGAGCTAACGCGTCAGAGCAGGAACGCAAATCATATTGAGTAAAAGTAAATTTTGGAATACAGGGGGGATATTACGCGGAGAACCAATCGTAATTCAGTATTATTTAATATGTAAACGAAATATATTATATTATTATATTTTAATGGGAATTGTCGAGGAGCTATATGCATGTTCATTTTTAATCTAGATTGTAAGTTACTATTTAAGTATAACACATTTAACTCTGTTCTCCAAATAAAATAAATCCATAATAATATCGTTTCTCTCTGTAACTGCTTTGTTTGTGTGGTATGCAATAAAGAGTATTTGTATTGTATATAAATATGGATATTATTTTCTCTGCCAGTTTTTACGTAGTTTTATTTCAATATCATGTTAACCTACTTTTTTCCTTGCAGGTAAAAAACCCTCAAGAAGAATAGACGTGATGGACAAATAGTCAGTTTGTCGAGGTAACTTTTTGAAGAATTATAAAGTTCAAGAATATTTCTAACTCTTCTATTTCTTATTCCAAAAATAGAAGTCCTCCTCCAGCTACCTACCCAGCCAATCTTGAAGTCAATAAACGGTCTGCAATGAGCTCTGGAGTATTGTCAGACAGACCGTTTGCTTGTTTACCACCATTGTGGAATTAAAGAAGCGCTTGGTAGAAAAATCTATATTTAAAAACCCCGCTCAGTTACAATATCTAATTGAAAACCTACAATCACGTAAAAGCTTACGCTCATAAAAATATTAAGGTTAATACGTAAAAAAAACACTCACCAATATTCATACGAGAAATCCCGTACATTTGATACGCGCAATAACTCTACGCATTACAATAAAAATAAAACTCCCAACCTTTTACGCGGACCGTACTTCTATCGAAATACTCGAAGTGAGCGCAGAGAGAAACCGAGTCGTCTCGCTCACGTGCGCCTAGTTCCGTATGCGCTGTCTCTGTTGTTGGTTTTTATGCAGTAGCGTCAGGTCGTGAGGCGAAAGGATTTTTGTACGTGTTCGGAATGTTGGATGTGGGACAGTTTTTTTTTATCGCAAAATAGGGAAGTGTTACAGCGAATAACACTTATGGTTCCGGGTGTTATTAAATATTTTTTTGAAATGGTCATTTTTGGTGTGAAGTGAAAGGTCGTTTCGTGAAATTATTAGCTTTTCACGATTTATGTTCATTTTATTTCTGTTTCTCTGTACAACCTTCATTTGCTTGACATGATTGGGAAGCCAATGATTTCAATTATACAACTGGAGATTCGGAAAGAAATGGCCAAGAAAAGAGCAGCAACGAGGAAGATACTCAACCAGGCCATGGTCATGACCCACACAGCGCTATAGTAATTTTTTTTGTCTGGTGAATCTGAAACGTATTAGATTGTAATCAAGCCTAATTCATCTAAACGCATGGTTCTAGGGGGCGCCTAGGCACCGAGCGCCATTCACGGGGCGCCACTCGCTGGGCGCACTAACACTGCGCTAGCGCGCGCTAGGGGGAGAGGGGTGCTATAGGGCGCTGGGGACTACATGGGCTAGAGACACCTCTGGTGTGGGGACTCAGTCCCTTGGTCTTCTGCCTTCTATGGCACATGTGCCTGTTACCACCAATTTCTCCAAATTCTTGAGATTTTGAAAGATCCCGGGCTCGAGTCCCGGTAAGGGCAAATATTTATTTGTGTCATGAGCATTAATATTTGTTTCTTATTAAGTAATAATTTAATTATTTATATCTATTAAATATACCGTCGTCTAGTACACACCAACACATGTCTTATTGAGCTTACTATGGGCCTAGTTAGATTTTTGTAAGATTGTCCTATAATATTTATGTATAAGTATAGGGTGATTCAGGAGACATGAGCAGGATCAACCCTACGGATTCAGTAGATTATAATCTACTCATTGCTAAGATTAACGTTCATTTTTTTGTGTTAAAAATAAGTTTTTTAAATATTAACGACACGCATGGTCACTGTACAGTTAGAATACTCCGGATTTCTTCGGAAGTTGTTACGTTACGTTGGGCATCTTTATCAATTAGTTGTGTAGGGTGACCATGATTAGAGAATGAGACTTTTACTTAACAAAATGTAAAAAAAAAGGTGTGGGTGTTTATTTTGATTACGATTGTGAACGATCCATTAACTCTTACTGAATGTGTTGGGTTGGTCCTGCTCACGTTGCCATACTTGAGAATACAGTGAAGGCGAACAGACCAAAGTCGCTGTTTGTCTATGCCGATGTATTTAAAGATGGATGTGTTTATGAAACTGTATACATAAATAAATGTAGTACGTCTGAAACTGTAAGCAAAAAAACGACCTCAAAATCAGAGCACGAAGTCGTTTTTTGCTTGCCTTCGTTTGGCAGAACTTAGATAACGTCATAAAAACTTGTACCAAAAATTTCATTTTTGACGGAAACTTAACCACAAGACCTGCGGGATGGTTGCGTAACGATTTGTATGTACGTTAGATAAATCATAATTTATTTTTTAAATAAATAAATAAATATTTGAGGTCAATCTTACACAAATCGAATAGTCCCAAACTAAGCAAAGCTTGTACTATGGGTACTAGACGACGATATACATACGTATATAGATAAATAAATACTTAAATACATAGAAAACATCCATGACTCAGGAACAAATATTCGTGCTCATCACACAAACAAATGCCCCGACCGGGATTCGAACCCGGGACCTCCGGCTTCGTAGGCAGGGTCACTACCAACTAGGCTACAGAGGTCGTCGTTTTATATGGGAAGTTGTCCTTTTATATGTAATTACATTACTTTTGTATAGTTCAGGCTTTGCCTAGTTTGGGACTAGATCAATTGGTGTGAATTGTCCCACGATTTTTTTTTTTATTAATTACGCCTGCAAACTGGTCTAATCCCAATAAGGTTTAGTTTTCCCACTGCGTTAGGTCAGATGGCAGTCGCTTACGTAAAACTAGTGCCTATGCCAGCAGCGTCAAAAAGGGAGACAACGTCTTTCATGGCTGTGTAAGTAGGTATTGGCTTACTTCTTATACATTACGGTGATCAATATTTCACCATAATCGTCGCCACAATTAAAATACGGCCACCGAACCCGGCGCCACATGCCACATTCCACGACTTCTGTACCGCTTGAATATTATATTAGTCACATACATATATATCCCGGATAATAGACTATATTCGCACACATAATAAGGCATATTTTCCTGGAGCACCACGAGCACAAGTTGCCGGGAATAGCGACTTTATTCACTCGTTGTATATGGTTTATTTTCGCGGAGATTGATGCGTATAAGTCTCTGGGAAATGTGACTTTATTCACTTCCTCAATAAGGTATATTTTCAATGAGAGTAATGCTTGTATACTGAGTAGTTATATTGATTATTAGGCTGTGGCAAAAGTGACCTTATTCACGCTACGATAAAGTACATTTTTCCAGGGCGTTTTGAATGATATGTTTTATATGTACGAGCATTGTGAATGACGCAATGTGGGCAAAACGCATAGGAAAGCATGAATTACGTGTGGTACAATTTACAATTTAATATGACGACTGGTTAAGCCTTGTGGGTAATGCCCTGCCTACGAAGCTGAGGGTCCTGGGTTCGAGTTCCGGTAAGAGCAAATATTTGAGTGATGAGCCTGGATATCTGTTTCCTAGTCTTAAATGTTTTCTATGTATTTAAGAAATAAATATCGATATCTATGAAATATGTCGTCGTCTATTACAGTCGCCGTCAGGTATATCTGAGCGGGCAAAGTGTTCACGAATATCTAAACACGTCTCTTTTATCAAATAAATACAAATCGTTTATTTGCTGAATACAGTTTATAAATGTACAATATTGTCAAGTTCGGTGTATCCAGCCTGCATGTAGGCGTGCAAATTAATGGTTTTTGATTAAAAAAAATACCATTAAATGGAACAAACGAAGCAAGGAGGCATTGAATAAAATATAAATATTTGTCGAGGCATTAGAGACTTGTTCAGATATTAGTGAGCACTTTGGCCGCTCGAATATATCTGATGGCGACATTGGCGAATGTACCCATAACTCAAGCCTTTTTAGGGTTCCGTTCTTCAAAAAGAAAAAAAGGAACCCTTATAGGATCACTCGTGCGTCAGTCTGTCCGTCTGTCACAGCCGATTTGCTCCGAAACTACTGGACCCATTGAGTTGAAATTTGGTACACATATGTAAATTGGTGACCCAAAGATGGAATTAATTAATTCTGAACAAGGGGGCAACTTTTGGGGGCTAAACTGCAAATATAAAAAAAGGTTCGCAAACTGTGTTGTGTGACATATCACATGAAAGGGGTTGTTTTAAGCATCTCAGATATTTTTTTTTATAATTTTAGCAAGAACAGATTTGAAGTAATTTAGGAAAAAGACGAAAATTGGCCATTCCCCCCCCTTATCTCCGAAACTACATGGCTTAATCCAATTTAAGTGAAGTTTGAGTATTCAAAGTAACGTACACATGTTCACCAAATTTCAATTCAATCGGTCCAGTACTTTCCGAGCAAATCGGCTGTGACAGACGGATAGACAGACAACCGAGTGATCCTATTAGGGTTCCGTTTTTTTTTTTAGAGGTACGGTACCCTAAAAAATGGAACTATGACAAGAACAACGAATGATATTTCCCTTTCTGTCACACTGAACGAGATTGGTATGCTACCACTCGCTCTGACGTGGTATTATTATTACCATAGCTGGTCCTGAGTATATAGGTCCATGGCATGGAGAGTCGACTTGAGTCGATCGTGTACTCTTAATTACAATAATGATCATAATCATCATCCTGGCCGACTGGAATTCTGGCTGACTGGAGCGTCGTTCGTGAGCTCTCAGGTGACTGACGAAGCCTAGCTTTGCAGAGAAGGTGCGACCACATTCCCTGCAGGTCAGCACCCCTCCGAGAAAATTGTAGTGGATGGCCGCAGGTGGTCGAGCCTTCAACTCCTCGCATCGAGTTCGTTACGTCTTCGTTCTTGGAAGGCTTGCACATTAACCTTCACTGTATGTCTCCACTTTGACCGATCTTGAGCCAAAATCTCCCAGCGCGATGGGTCAATATCACATCTCAGCATGTCGCGCTTTAGCACATCTTTATAGCGCAGAAACTGGCCGCCCTGTTTTCGCTTGCCTTCCTGCAGTTCGTTCTCGTTCGTTCGTGGAGTGCTCATATCTCTCGCATGGCCGAAGAACAATCATGATATTGACGTAGTAAATGTACAGCTGTAGTGATAGCATTTATTTCTGCATTAACTAAAAGAATATTCTCAGAATTAAAGTTATAAACCGTTTTATGAATGATTAAGTTTCTCAAATACTGAATTCTTTATACTCTGCAAATCGAAATTAATTAAACATGTTTAAACAACTTAAGAAGGCTTTTATCTCTTAAATTATTAATGGGATCCTGAAACCAATGTCAATATTACGTCTGTGAGAATAAATTCAGCAGTATTAAGTTAAATCAAATCATTTATTGCACTCATGTACGTAAAAAGATTACAGATCGTACACCCTGTAAGGGCACAGCAATTGAAAATAAGATTATTTTAAATAACATTTTTATTTTCATATCTTTGCAATTATAGTACAGTTAATATCAACATAGTAGGGTAAATCGCCTATTGATGGATAGGTACCCAAAAAGTTAATCTTTGCTACCCAGTTTAGAGTTCACAATGCTTTTTCAATAAAATAAAGTTAATCGAATGATCGTACCATTATTGCAGGGATACTTAGAAGGCAGGCAGAAACTAGTTTTCGACATAGATTCGAACAACAATTTTAGAAATGCCTGATTTTTTTTTTTGGTAATAGGAATAACCTTTCTTAGCACCAGAAAAAAGTTTTAGATTTTTCAGCTGCGTCAATTATTTTTGAAAAATATAAACAGTTTCCTCACGTACGTTTTGGGTCAAGGACGGTCAATAGACACTTTCCTTGGTCCGTCTCATAATACAAAAAAATAACTCAAATATCTGTGGTAAAATGTCACTGGTAATGACAAATATAGTTGATGCAATTGTCAGTTTACCACAGATATTGAAGATATTTTTGTAATGTGAGATCGATCGAGAAAAGTGCCGTTCCTGACCCAAAACGTAACCGAGGAATTTTTTTCAAAAATACTTGATGCAGCTGAAAAATCTTAAACTTTTTTCTGGTGCTAAGGAAGGTTATTCCGATCATCAAAAAAATAATCAGGCATTTCTAAAATGTTCATCCATTCCCAATTGACAAATAGAGACATCTCAAGGATATGGCTTTTAACACATAGATAACCTATGATTTCGTAGCCGATAAAATGTGTTTGTAGAGCAAAGCACCTAAGAGCAGAGCATCCATTTAGTGGCTTTCTGGCACTGAAAGTTTGAAGTCAATATAAGTCAACAGTACTCAAAAGAAATATAAACCCACATTCATAAATGTACGTCACTTTTAGATCCGCACAAAACTCGAACGCGGAAAAGACCTTAAACTCCGAACAGTACGGCGGGCGATGTCAAATGCAAGGTACGAGTATTATAGTAAATTACTTAGCGCATCGACCTATAAAAGATTTAACACGCACACTCACACACAACAGGCCCCACCCCTTGTCGGCAACCTCTTTGTTCCTACACACGCACACATGCGCAGTTCTGCTCTGTGCGCGTTAAGGGGGAGTGAAATATTTCCGCAATTTCTCTTACTTACATTTTATTGTCTTGGCTCTTTCTAATGGCGATTGAATTTGATTCTTGAATTGTAAATTTACTACGCTTACGGAGATTTTATCTATAAATCGCACGCACTCATAATCGCGTTTAGTTTTTTTTTACATTGATTATCAACCTATTTGTGAAATGAAGGAATATCAATAAGTCTGAATTTCAAAAGAGTCTCCATTTTATCTAAATTTTTACTCGTTATCCAACGAAACCCCAAGGGCCTCGCGAAACTCAAAATATCTTGTCACTAAGGAACCCTCCCA
This sequence comes from Epinotia nisella, assembly GCA_932294315.1. Classification (NCBI taxonomy): domain Eukaryota; kingdom Metazoa; phylum Arthropoda; class Insecta; order Lepidoptera; family Tortricidae; genus Epinotia; species Epinotia nisella. The sequence continues at coordinate 12,311,844 of OW028694.1, forward strand.
ATAACGATAATTACGACGATCATTATTAAAAGCACAATTTGACGGGAATCAACTTTTCCATGGCCATTACCGACTGACAATGCTTCCATTTTCCTTGTGCACCCTCTTAAGTGTTGTGGTGTGAGTGAGCGTGCGGACTCGAGCGGGCACTAGTGTGGGGGGGCGGGTAAGCATATATAGACGCGCGGGGCGCGCTTCACAGCATTGGCGCGCGGCCACCCGTCGAGGACGGTCGTCGCTCCCGCCATGCCATAGTCAATCACGTCTCTCTTTCCTTCTTCTCTCCTAGCTATAACTAATACGTATCATGCATTCTCTATTGTAAAATTGGTGCTCAAAATATATTTTTTATACGGACGTTATGGAGAGTTGTTGATAGATTAGATTAATATATTTTTGGTATTGAAGTGAAACAAGCGCCAAGATGAATTTCATCGGTAAGTTCATTTTCATTTACTTAAAAGCCTTTTTTTAGCTTTGTATAGATCGATTCGTGAAAAGTGGTTAACTTCGTAAGTCGTAGCGATGTCATAAAAAATACAAGCGTAGCTGCCGCATTGAAGGCTACGCTACGGCCTACGCCGTAGAGGCTCTACGAGCCGAAATTGAATTAAGGTTCGACTAACTAAATTGAATTGGTTATAGAAGTTACTTCTAAAGGGTGCATTGCTTTGAGAAGTTTATTAAGTTTCTATTGAATACATTTGGTTGCTTTAGATATTTAATTTGGCAATATCTGTGTAACTTTACTTATTAAAAGGTGGAATCCATTTCATTAGTTTATACTTCCATAGCCACTTCAAGTTTGTGATTTAAAAACAAACTATCTACCTTCTACTATATTCTGCCTTTCAATGTCTAGTTGTTCATTATTTATTTTAACTAGAAATAATGACCAAATTTAGTGTTTTAAGTTACTTATAACACTTGAAAGCAACAAAAGTGGGTCAGTTTGTACCAAAAATTCGGTACTAAGTGTACTAGCTTTAATTGAATAGCATTAACTTTCATGAATTTTCCAGGATTTTTCGCGTACAATTTGATGTTTAAGATTACGTCAATTATTTAAGAAGTAAACATTACTGCATCTGCCTATTTTTATAAAGAAGTTATGTAAGGAATAATCTCCGAAACTACTCAATATTATATAGAGAACAATTTTTAATTATTATGAATCAAGAAAATAGTAAACTGGATGAGCTAACGTATACGTACAGTCAGCACCATAAACATGTATACATTCTATGACCTTATTACTTAGACATAAGGTCGAAAAGTGTATACATGTTTTTGATGCTGACTGTACACGTGCCATTGCAAGCGTTCGTAAGCTATGGCGACAGCTTAACATCGGACAGAAAATACGCTTACCTCTATCTACTAAAACAATTCGCGTTTAACTAATGAAGTTTAAACACAAATCGCCTTCCGTTTGGCAAATTGGAAATCGGTGTTTTGTGAGGACGAGACTTCGGCTTGCTTTCCTCAAGACGCGAGTAGTTTCGAGAAAGTTTATCGTTACAGTATTTTTAACACATTCGCTGTCGAGATGTAGCGGAAAGCGCCTACGGCGTAGGCACCCCATGTCGGGTTCCCGGCACTGAATGTTTTAAGGCAGATTTAAATACTGGCTCGCACAAGTCCATAAGGAACTCGACTGTGCTTTGACAAATTGGAAATAACCTGACCTCTGGGTTACAAAAAAAACCTGTCATCATCATCATTCTCCTAGCATTTTCCCGGTAGTACCTACCCTACACCAGCCTAGTGTCTGAATTGGCGTAGGCACTAGTTTTATGAAAGCGACTGCCGTCTGACCTTCCAACCCAGAGGGAAAACTAATTTATTGGGATTAGACCGGTTTCCTCACGATGTTTTCCTTCACCGAAACTGTCCATCTTATGATATTCCTTACATAGGTTTAAAAAAACTTTTGGTACGATCCGGGGTTTGAACCCACAACCTCCAGTCGCGCGCGTTACCACTTGACTTCAGTGGCTTCCTTTGAAAGTTATCTTCCTTTAAGTCGCATGAAACAATAAAAGTCATCTTTTAGACGCATGAAATTATAAAAGTTATTTTCATTGTAGTCGCATGAAATGATAAAAGTTATCTTCCTTTTAGTCGCATTAAATTATAAAAGTTACCTTCCTTTTAGTCGCATTAAATTATAAAAGTTATCTTTCTTTTGAACGCATTAAATTATTTATAAAAGAGAAGACGCCGTATATGCGGATTAAAAGTTCAACGAAATATCAGATCTTATTGCCCTTAACTTTGGCAATGTCCAAGAACAGACGTGAACCTGAATCTCTGTATGACCCCCCACAACTCAAAATTTAGACGCAGCCCCAAAATGCGCAGACCTTCACTTTACATATCGGGTACGTTTTGGGTCGTTTTTCCCCAGGGATCTATCCGAGCCTTTGTACGGTGTCAAGGTTTCTGGCTCGGTGCCAACTAGGCTGCCCCTATACCGATCTCCACACTTCCAAATGGTCTTAAGTCCTATGAGAACCGTACGGGAATCAGCTGTTTTGTTGACAGACCCGCGTTGTGCTGGTTAGGCTATTTTGGACGGCAAAGGTCTTAATATATCGCACGATATAATATTATGTTAGTGCAATGGGTTTTATGAAAGGTTGCAGTTGTCTGTAATTTGATTTTCTAAAACTTATTGGGATGGTCGAAAATCTTTTGAGGGTTTTGTACCTCGAAAGGAAAAAACGGAACCCTTATAGGATCACTTTGTTGTCCGTCCATGAGGTATCAAGCTAAAATTTAATTATACTCAAGTCAACTGTCTCTTAGAGCTGTGAAAAATCCAAACCTCTAAGCCAACGTAATCAAAAGATACAGCCGTTTATGCCGCAAATTTTCGAATCTCGCAAGGGAATCAAAACCTACAGGGTACTTCCCGTGAACTCAGAATCTTGAAATTTGGTACGAAGCAACGTCTCATAGCAGAGATAAAGGAAAATTTGCGAAAACCGTAAATTTTTAGTTAGAAAGAAATGTACGGAACCCTCGGTGTGCGAGTCCGACTCGCACTTGGCCGGTTTTTGCTTTGTCTGAGACTTCAACTTACTTGAAATGTTTTTTTATGCATAAAGAACAAAAAACTAACGCATTTTACTAACCATGATGTCACTTCATCCTACTTTGATTTAAATATCAGTCAGCATCAGTTGAAATATGGTTGAGATGGAATTCAACGAACTGGAATAGGCTCGCAGGTTGCGAACTGAGTAGCCGCGCAAAACAAATACCGATCGTAACTCCCAGCACGAACTGTTCTGTGATGGCAATTTACTGTACAATGTATCGCGGAGCGCGAAATTACACTCTGGGTAACAGTATTTATTTCCAAAACTTTGGGGTGTTCTGGAGTTAGAATAGAATAGAAGATTGTGACTCCAGGGAGCAAAATTTTATATCTACGGTGAGGGCGATATATTGAAACTTATGTTGACATTGTCTCATAATATCTGTCTATTTGTAAATCTCTTGTTGTGTCGCCATTCGTTTCTTCACGGTATGGAGTCTGCGGAAGACCAGCGCTGGCTGTTAAAGCCTGCATCATGCTGAGCCGGGTCCACGGGTGAGGCCGGACCAATTTCAATACTGGGTGAAGCGAAAGATTCTACCATACTATCCTGAGCGTAGCGAGGGATTCTAAAATAGAAACTTGAGCGTAACGAGGGATTCAAGTGTTTAACGCCCAAGACGGAAGTAATTGTACTACCGATACATTCTTATCTTATCTTAGGGCTCTTTCGGAAACACTTCAACCCAGTGGGATCTTTTGAGTATTTGCTCTCTCCTTTATGCTTACTCCCAAGCTCGCTCCATCATTTCCACAAACCGGATAATGCAGCTCAGCGGAAGTACCTTGAACTCCTCTGGTTGCGGATAGCCGCTAACAAAGTAATTCATTCTTTGTCTGACAAGGGCATGACATTCAGACAGTAAGTGTGTCTCATCCTCCTCGCCACACATTCTACAGTCTACACTATCTGATAGTCCCATCTTGGCCAAGAGATTCTTGACCCCAAAGTGGCCTATGAACACCCTAGATATAATTCTGAGTTTCTTCCTGCTGTATTTCCAGAGTTTTTTGGTCCTGCCCGAGTCTACTCCTTCTATGAAGAGCTTAGAGTGCCTTAAATCAGCCTCATTCCTCCACTCGTGCTGGTGTTTGGTTTTGGCGTAGGCTTTAAAGGCCGATATTATGGTTCCTTGCGAGAGTCCTACAAATGGTTCTGGACCTACAAAGTGATTTGTAGACCCCCTTCTTGCAAGCTAATCTGCCATCCAAACTAGTTGCATCATGTTGTGCTTTCCAAGCTTGTTCAGAGCTTGGACGCCTTTGTGTGTACACATACTGCTTTTCACACCATCTATCAGGAAACTTGTAATCCCTCATTAGTGGGCAACTGTTTTGAAAGAACAAAAAAGGGCGTTCAGAACTAGTGAGGTGAAAATGTTATTTTTTATATGAAAAAGTGACAATTGACTTGTATCAACGAAAAGGTTCTAAAAATTACGTATTTACCCCTCTGTGTGTGTCTCTAGCTGTCAGCACAACGAAGCCTCAATAATAATCAATATAATCATCATCATCATATCAGCCGAAAGACGTCCACTGCTGGACATATATGCCTCCCTCAAAAGTGCCACAATGATCGGTCCTGTGCCACCCGCATCCAGCGGACTCCCGCGACATATACCAGGTCATCAGTCCGTAAGGCTGATGATGCTTACTTGCTTATTAAGCACGCCGTATACTTGGTTTTCACCGTACAACAAGTGAAATCAAAAGAATTTTCGAAAAACCCAACTGCTTTTTTACAAATATTAAAGCCTATGTCACTCCCACGGTTAAGAGGAATCCAACGACACCTCCTATGTCGAAATCCGTCAAACGGTTTAGGTTGTAGGTCGTGCCAAAGAATAAGACATACACATACATACATATATACATACATACATACGCTCGAAAAACATAACCCTCCTTTTCTTCGGGAGTCGGGTAAAACCAAGTTCATTACTTCCGTCTTATCGTTCTATAACTCTCGAATAGGCTCGATCTATCTGGCTAAGATCGAAGCGCTGAATGTAAAAATTAGAGATTAAAACTTGAAGAGATCCGATTCGTTTTAAAACTTCCATCGTTAAACTTCCGAGCTTGTCGGGGCAACTTTTTTTAAAAAGTCACGGGAGTTTTTATGCATGATCATACTCGTGTGCTGTAAAATTAACGGTTTTAAAGGAAAGTTTAAGAGTAGAACTTTGCACGGATGTTTTAATGCGGATTTACTATATTTTAAGTTTAATTTTTTTAGAGGAACTATAATGTAACTTGCGCCGTTTTAATTTAACTTAGTTTTTTTGGCTGATGTTGCTTATAGATTAAATGTTACTCAAATAAGTAAAACAAATAATACGGTTGCAAGTTCATGTTTTAATTATACATCGTTTTTTTTAAGAACAATATATGTATAATATAGCAATTCTCGATAATCAATCTAATACAGCTCATACAAACTCCTTACCTATTAGGAACTTTATTATATTATTAATAATAATGTATAAGAAATGTTTAACATCAGTGTCTACGACTCGGAAAATTCATAAAATATCTTAAATATACTGGGTGTTACTTAAGTCGTGATACAAAATAGCAAAATGTGAATCTATCCATGATTCTGAACAACTTTTACTATGGGGCCAACTGTGTATTATGCACAAAAAAAAACAGGTTGTTCATACATTGTCGTCAGTCTAAAATTAGCAAAGTGTATGAAATAGTTCTTTCTTTTTTGTAAAACACAAAGTTGTTCCCCTCGTAAAAGTTGTTCAGAATCATGGATAGATTCACATTTTGCTATTTTGTATCACGACTTAAGTAACACCCTGTATAGAAGGAGAAACTGACTGATTGACATAGAGAAACTGACCCAAACCGCTGGTTCTAGATATTCCCAATTTGGCACGTAGGTTCCTTGTAAAATCTAGGGGTGCACTAAGAAAAAGATCGTTCAAAATTCACCCCCTAAATTGCGCTTAGTGCGCGGGCGAAGCCGCTGGCAAAAGCACGTAGAGGTATATTATTCCTTCTGTTCACCGAAATTATAAACTTAATACGAAGGATATAAAATGTTTACTCATCTAACAAACTAAAGAGGAAATTAAAATCCCCCGTCTAAGCGTAACTTAAAACACTCAAAAACTCCAGCCTCCGAAACTATCCAAGTCTCCGCCTAAAAAAGGCCCAATCCTCTTCTTAAGAAAGTTTTAACGACGTCCCTGTCTGCCGGTAGTGTTTAGAGAGGGACGGGTGGCTCTCGAGTCGAGTGCTGGTCAAACAGCGGACATCGGATTGCTTTTAGCGGGAGGTGTGGGTTATTAAGGGAGTAATGTATAGTGATGTGGCGAGTGACGGATTTCTATTACGAAGGACTTAGAGCATACACAACTGGAACTTCCCCTCTGTAGAAAACCTCGAATGTGCAAAAAATTATACAAAGACAATTTCACATCGATTAGATAAGATAAAAATCATTTATTCCAGTAGGATTTTACAATCACTTTTGCATCGTCAAAAATTACATTGTAGGTACATATTTATTTGTTGTATTTGCTTCATTAATCAATTAATATATCATCTAATTCTAAGTTTATTTGATTCTAAGATTAATGGTCATTCACAAAATCGCCTCGCAGGAGAACACTGATCATTAAAATGCCCGCGTGTTGCTGTAAGCACTAGATGTTATAAACATTCAACCACTTCAAGCTTTCAATATACAAGTTAAAGTACGTGACTGTAGTACTATTCAGACTGAAAGTAAGGCTATAAAATTTGTCTTTGCCCCCCAATGCATATTAATTGTTATTAAGAGCCCACTGCTGGGTAAAGTATCTTTCTTTTTCTTCCACATATCCCTGTTCTGGCCAGCCTCCTCCCAGTCTTGGTGAAAGACGTTAAACTAGTCTCGCCATCTCCTACGAGGTCTACCGCGACGCCGTGTTCGGTTCATAGAACCCGACATAACCTGTATTATTTTAATTTATTTCTTCTTTCATTTTCTGTACTGTCACGAATAAATGAGTTTGAGAACATTCAATTCAATTCAACATTTATTCATGAACAATACAATGATTGTATTTGAAATTTGTACATACACTTAATAATAGAAGTAAATACTATAACTAGGATGACGTACATCATTTTGACCGGTATTTAGCAAAAACTAGTTTTTTAATCTTGTGCACATATTTCTTCAATACTATAGAAGCACCCCCTCAACAAATATGCTTTCAATTGGGTTGTGTCCTCATGTTAAAATTGATAGCGCAGTGTTGCTAAATTGATAGTAAACCTTCAAATAAATGCAATTAAGTATAAATTACGAAATATAATTAAAATCATAAAAAGATATGGCCCTTGAAAGTTTACAAAAAATATGCATTTTTTTTTATTGTCCAAAAGTAAATTTAAAGCTACCAATAGAATCCTTACGCTTTTATAGAAACAATATTGTATGACAACTATGGTCCTAAACGCAGTATTTCGCAACCGAAACAGCAATTTACTTGATTTTCCATATAACGCCTAGTACAAATATCACCATGTGACGTCATGATTCAATGTTAATCAGTATGGAACGTTTTCGGCTACCGCCAGCGAGGTCCGTCTTTAACTCAATTTTTTGGGTATTTATGTTCTTTAATTGTACTTACTCCCATACAAACATTTGTTCCACACCAAAAACTAGTTCGAATGGCATCGTAAAAAAAAATTAGGACACAAGCCTATTGTTTACTGAACTCGAGACCGTCTGTAATGATTTTTAAGTTAGTGGGAAGTTTATTAAAAATTGTTACTGCCTGGATCCTAGCTGCTCTATCATGTTCTTAGGACAGAAATTACGCTTCAAATTTTTGGTGCGCGTAAGTAAGCGGAACTTTTGTTCCTCTCTCGTCTCATATTTCGATATAATATGTTTCTCAAACACACTGAGTAATAATTTCAAAGTCAGCGAAAATATTCGGCCTACTAAGCACATCACTAGTGTTCTCTGTGTGCGTTAAGCCGGACATTAGGACGTTTTTTCCGGACGACGCTTTTTACTTAGAGGAGTCTGCTCGGTGCGCGGCTCCCAGAGATTTACTGCAGAAATGTTTCATTTCGGACAGAAATGGCCGGAAGCGAGCTTCGTTGTGTAAAATGTTCTGTTATTGTACGAGCGAGCGGAGCGAAAGAAGTTTTATAAGAATAATAATAATTAATTCATCATTTGACGACCGGTTAGCCTTGTGGGTAGTGACGCTGCCTACGAAGCTGAAGGTCCTGGGTTCGAATCCCGGTAAGGGCAAATATTTGTGTGATGAGCATGGATATTTTTTACTGAGTCTTGGATGTTTTCTATGTATTTATATCTATTAAATATATCGTCGTCTAGCACCTATAACACAAGCCTTATTGAGCTTACTATGGGACTAGTTCGATTTGTGTAAGATTGTCCACTAATATTTATTTATTTATTTATTATTTATTTATTTATCATCATCATCATCATATCAGCCGAAACATAGGCCTCCCCCAAAGAGTGTCAAAGTGACCGGAAGAATAATTTATAGAAAAACCCTTATTGCTAATTGTACATTGTGCTTGCACTGTTACATGTTAGGTGAATTGACTAAATGCGCCTAAAATAGGATTATCCTATATCTCAGCCAAAGATATATAATACGAAAGCATACACATCAAAGACGTAAATAACTAATTATCTTAAAATTATACGTGCATATTTAATCTGTATAAGAATATTTCATTAAGTATATGTAATTTACATACAGTATTGCAGTCTCAGCGTCCAAAACTACTGTAAACTAGGTCAATCGAGTTTATTTGATTATTAATTGGACTTTTACCTTAGTGCATAGTAATAACATTGCAGTTTCATATTAGGTTTATTAGGACAAAATGAAAAATGACGAGTTAGTAATTAAAGTATTGGTGACAGATTTATATAGATATGAACAATATTTAGATAAAATAATAACTAAAACATCAGAATTAAAAAACAAATACAACAAAATGAATTATCTGATAGTTAGGCACCTCTATAATCAATAGGCCTATGTCCAGCAGTGGACGTCTTTCGGCTGATATGATGATGATGATGATGATGATAATCAATAGAATTTATATTTCTATGCTTCAGCTTGGGCCGAAAATCGTTCGTATGTCCGATGTCCCGCTGTCCGGCTGTTCCCCTGTACCTAGTACCTACAGGTCGCATTTCTCAACCGATTCGCGTGAAATTTTGTGAACAGGTTCAATAACTATATATAATTTTTTGGTAGATTCAGTTTTTCAAAATTAAAAATCAAATAAAAAGCCGGCCAAGTGCGTGTCGGACCAAATGAAAGGTTCCGTGCCTATTAAAAAGGTCGTATCGCAGAAATCATACTGCACTTACGTCCCTTATAGGAAAGGCAGTTTTTCAGCAATATCTCGACAACCTTTGAACCGATCTTGTTCAAAATAATTTTCGGTGAAAGAATTTCATAAGCCCTATGTCGGACAGACGGACATGACGAACCCTTATGGTTCCGTATTTGCCATTTTGGCTACGGCACCATAAAAAAAACGCTCCTGAGTTCTACAGCTCACAGAGCCACTGGTTAAATATAATACGGTTTCTACCACGGATCGGATACTGGTATTTTCTCTATACAAATTAAACGGGTATTATTTCGTTCTTTGGTTATGATATCATTTTTGATCGGGCAGTCTAATAATACGAATATGTTACCTAAATACACGATAGAGTCCTACATTAAGAGCCTAAAATAATTCAAAATATTAGACTACTTCGGGGATTAATAAAAAAAAAACCGGTTCCGATTCCTAGTTTCTACATAGATTTAGGCTCGCGTTTTTACTGAAGGCATTGCCAAAGTTGAGGGCTGTAAAGTTTAATGGGGAATGGATGAAAATATCAGAAGTGCCTGATTATTTTTTGGTGATAGGAATAACCTTTCTTAGCACCAGAAAAAAGTTACAGATTTTTCAGCTGCGTCAATTATTTTTGAAAAATAGAAACAGTTTCCTCACTCGCGTTTTGGGTCAAGGAGAGTTAATAAAACACTTTCCTTGATCCGTCTCATATTACAAAAAAAGTCTTACATATCTATAGTAAACTCCCCCCCCCCTCCCCCCCAACTGTCGCAGAGTTCAAACTGGCTACCGGGCGTTTTGGGCTTAGGTTGACATGTATAATATTCGTACCAAATGGCATTGCTGTACACCAAAATGTCATACTGTTTCCCCTTAGAAAACGGACTACAATACAGTAACTAGTTTTCAATAGTTTGCTCATATTACACGCTACCGATGAACACTTTAAAGCGTATCCGATAACCACCATTTCTTAATTAAAACCATTAACTTTATGCATTGCCAATTAAAATGAAACTCAGGGTAATTGCACTAAATCTAAGTGTTGCCATAAACTCGTAATCGTCCGTATTTATAGTTTTGCCGCTGACACTGAATTAGAGAAATAATAAACAGCTTCTAATTACTTTAGGCTGTTTGTTTAAAGCCGTCTTAATTGGTAGTTGAGTTGGCCAAAAAAGGAGACTATTATACGACTATATGAGGCATACGAATTTGATTACGAGTTTGATTTATGACGACCGCTTTAGCCTAGTTGGTAGTGATCCTGCCTACGAAGCAAGAGGTCCTAGGTTCGAATCCCGGCTCGGGCATTTATTTGTGTGATGAGCACGAATATTTGTTCCCGAGTCATGGATGTTTTCTATGTATTTAAGTATGCATTTATCTATATAAGTATGTTTATCGTCGTCTAGTACCCATAGTACAAGCTTTAGCTTAGTTTGGGACTAGGTCGATTTGTGTAAGATTGTCCGCAAAATATTTTGATGTGTTTCTCGTTCTTAGTCCGTCGCGAAACTAGCTACTATGACAATGACAATTCGAGGTAAGTTGCTTTGACGACCGCTTTGGCCTCGTAGCCGGAGGTCCTGGGTTCGTATCCCGTTAAGGGCATTTATTTGTGTGATGAGCACGAATATTTGTTCGTGAGTCATGGATGTTTTATATGTATATAAGTATTAATTTATCTATATATATATATATATATATATCGCCGGCTTTGCTTAGTTTAGGACTTCGTCGATTTGTGTAAGGTTGTCCCTAAATATATATTTATTGCTGGGTCGATAAATAAAGGTGTTTGCTGGACATCATCATTAGTGAAAGACCCACGCTTGGTCCCTATGGACGCTTTAAACTATGCTGTCTAATCCGTCCGCTAGGCTACGTTGTCTACCATCAGGCAAACTTTATGCTTGTTTGCCACCGTCGTAGTATTTGTATGCTAAATTTCATTGAAATCCGTTAAGCGATATTTCCGTGATTCAGCAATAAACATCCAGTCTTTCACATTTATAATATTATAATTAGGATATTATTAGTCAAAAATGCATAATAGAGGCACTTTTAACATTTTAACATTGTCCGTCAAAATCAAAAACATTGCTATTGCACCCAGCTATAATAACAGAAAAGACAAAAAGAAACAAAAGAAAATACGATAACATGGGACACCTACACAGGATGATTCTGTCTAACGCCCGTAAGCACGGCTTATCCTACGGAATACCCTCAGTATTCTGTCCATTTTATTAGTTTGGCGAAAATGGGACACTCTTTATTTCGACTCTGAAACGAATACCATTCAAACAGGCTTATGGGGCTTTGTTTCTGTAATAATAGAACCTTTTTTGAACTGTTGAGGTATTCAGCGATAGAATTGAATGTGAAATAAATTCCAATTCAATCAAAAATGTAATTCCTAATTAATGCTAATCCCTTGCAATCAGTGGTTCGCTCTGTGCTTGTGCGAGCGCATGAACCAACAAGACGATTTACATATGTGGCTAACACGTCATCGCAACGCAACACGAGACGAGAAAACCTACCATCCTCTTTCTAATATGCGCAGTATGAGTGAGACAGTTGTGCAGATAAATTGTGCTAGCTTTCCCGATTTTTTCTAAAACTGGTTCCAAAATTAGGCTTCCAGCGATAGTCAATTAATTTAATCAAAACGCTCTCATATTTGGCTACATACTAGCGCAAGGGTACACACCGACTACTACAAAAGTTATACTATACACTTACGTAAGAAAGAGCGCATGCGCCAAAACAATTTTACATACGATTTCAATTCGCGAAATCAAAACCGCGTTCCACAGTGAGGTTTTCTCAGAATGCATTATAAGAGGTCATGATCAACATCAAATCAGCCGAAAGATGTCTACTGCTGGACATAGGCCTCCCCCAAAGAGTGCAACAATGACCGGTCCTTCTGAGAGGTGTCAAAATATGTAATAATCATCAATTTGATTGGTGGATTTTAAAAGCTGCTAACAAAAAAAGAAGCGGGTTGTGTCGGAGATACAACCGTTACTTAAGTTTAAGTGGATACTTCTTTGTTGGCTATGGAACCCTTGTACCCGTAAAATATATCTGAATTAATTCACTAAAATCTGTATAAGTACCTACAGATAAATCGGTATGAATGGCAACATTGACTGACGTAGGTCATTTGACTCGCGATACATTGAAAATGGCGGTCATTCCGCATTATTTTCATGTCCGCTACATAAACTAAATAACATTTTGTGATTAACATTTAATGGCAAATAAAGAAGGATTTATAGGAATAATGTACAATGATGAATATATTATTATACAGGAAAGAGTTATGTACATATTATATACAAATATACAATAGTAGGAGACACGCCAATAGAGAGATCTCTCAGGGACCGAAGTCCAATGAGAGTTGACGGGAAGTTGTATCTATGCAACTGACTTACGAAACTTCGATAGCGCGATGCAGAACATGTCAAGAGATGACACTGACAGAAAAGACGCCACAGATTAAAACATGTAACAAACAATTATTTGAAATCAGATTAGGCTGCTATACAAAAAGTTATTCCGGAAGTCACGTGATACATTGTGAACTGTACCCCTATACAAGAACGCGAGCAAAGAAGTATCCACTTCAAAACCCTAGTTGGAATCTAGGTTGAAGAACTAAAATAATTACCAATCTAGATCAACTGTGAAGGCTGGCTAAAGTGGGGGCAAAGGCCTAACGAGGTGAGCAGCAATTTTTACAGAAATCAATAGCGAGCGAGAACATCTGTCTGTTGTCTAACTTCTTTTGTTTGTTTAAACCTAGTGTAGTGGTAGACTAGAGTGTTAAGTCTAGTGATGTTATGTAGACTTTTATCGAGCTATCAAAGTTTAAGCGAGTGAAAAATCTGTGTTGTCATAGTCATACCTAATAGGCATTTTGTTGGATTTATTTCAACATTTGATCTGCTGGCGGGATCAAGTTTTTGCTATAATCTTGTATCAATACCGCGTATAGCAAAGAACTCAGACAAACCTGCGGGATAAAATAGAGCCTACGACCGGGAAGTCCATTCTACACGCAGGTGAACAAATTTTCGTATTTGGTCCAGTGGTTCCAAAGATTACCCGTTACATACAAACTTACAATCTTGGACTTTTTCTCTTTATAATATTAGTATAGACGAATACCAATTTTTTCATCAATACTCCTATTTGTTTCAGTAAGAAAATAAATACCTACATCCGAAAACATACGTTATTGACCCAAAAGATTCTAAAAATCCAAAGCTAAATGAAGGTAGAAGTACTAGTGCCCGATGCGGTACTAGTACTCGACGAATATAATTTAACTAGCGAATAATAAACTAAGATTGATCACGACATCATTTTTAAGTTACTAAATGTTAGTGACTTCAATATTTCTTATCACAATTTCAAGACAAATAACTTATTTATAAGTTATGAACATATTTGTTAAAACCAGCTGCCATCAATTGGGACAATGAGTTAAACCTTCAAGTCCCAATAAATGTCAAATTCATGACATTTGTACTGAAATGACATCTATTGGGACTGCCAGCATAACCGCCTGCCATTTACTCGTACATACGGATTGATTACCTAATTCTTATATTATCAGGATTTTTTATAAGATCACCATATGAAACGAATTCCATATCAGTAACTTGAGTAAATACCTCGTCTCCCAAACCGTATGAAACTGTTTAATACATCTTAAATGAGCATAATATCGTGATTCAAATAAGTATTTTCTGTTAACATGTCGGGCACTAGTACTTCTACCTTATAAGCTTTTTAATTACGCTCGATAACAAAATGGCCACAAAGGCCGTTCTCTATTCAAACCACCGGCATGACATAATTCCTTAACCATGGAATTCACGTCGTCAGCACAAAAACCCATTCACCGGCTTATGGTAATGAGTTTAATTTGAATCAAAGTGCCATTTTATAACGCGAGAATATGAAAGTAGGTTAGAAACTGTAGACTGTGTATAAAACTAGTTTTATGATTGATATTTCTTTATTATATTATGACGACGACAAATGAGCCTATGGACGCTTGCGACACCAAAATCAGGAACGCGTTACTTGCGCGTGAAAGTTTTTTACAAGCTTTTATTTAGTTTCACCTGTCCTGGTGTCTTAATGAAATCTCGTAAGTTAAATTTGACCTACTTCCCGGTGACCGATTGAGCTGAAATTTTGGGTTTAAGTATAGTTTGGATGACACTTCAATATTATGGTAACATCGAGCTGATCTGATGATGGAGACAGAAGTTGGCCATGGGAATTCATTATTTAACCGACGTAACCCCGTTGAGTTTGGGCTCATTAGAATCGTCTCAATGAGTAGTTGATTATGGTATACAGAAAAGTATAGTCGACAATAAAAGCTTGTACAGAAAATGATTTTTTTGGCAGAAACTGATTAGATTTGAGGATTAATTGTGTTGACAGCTAAATACGGATGTTATTTTACTTATTCATAGAATTTTAACTAAAACTTTCTGCTTTAAGCATTAAGGCTGTACGGGTGCAATTACAATTAGGTTTAACTAGTGGCATTGAATATTTTAATGATAGGTAGCTGACGTGGCAATATTTTAAATAGCGACGATATCACCGACGAACTATCAAACTTAAAAAAAAGCTCATTCGTACTTCTTGTTATCCCAGAGCTGGCGCGTTTTTCGGCCAAAAGCTTAGCATTGCTGTGCAGTGGGGAAACGCCGCTAGCATCTTGGGATCATTTCCGCCAATAAGTTACTTCAGGGACGGAGGAGAGCTAGAAAGTAAGAAATAGATGGACGAGTTAGTTCGTACGAGTACGAGTCCAGCTATTGCACTTTCGGTCGTGGCTTAACACAGTGCTTTTCACGTCTACTGTGGAAATTGCAAGTAATTATAGTTGTAAATCAAAATGACCTAATTACCTAAGTACCTAATTAAAGATCATGATACTAAACGGGCTCGCTTGCCTCGCGCCCCGGCGCGGTAGGGAGGAGCAGCGCCCTGTGATTGGTCGAATCGCTGTTCCAACTGGACTACAATAAAATTGTTGAACAGTTTGAATTCATATTTGACCAGTTTGTGCGACGTCCAACTAACTCCAGTTTTGAAGCCTGAATTCTGACCATCTTTTGCCATATTTCCGAGCAGTGGCGTGAAAATATTCTTATTTATTTCATTTAAGTCAATTTTATATATTTTTGTTCCTGTAAATATTATGCTTAAGTACTATTATTCTTTGTCCATGTACGTTTTATTAACAAAAAGAATTGTAAAAAAATTAAAGCATACTGAAATCTTTTGAGCTCACTACGCTAATTACAGTTTTTAGTGTCTAATCTACGTTACATAATTTACGAGGCATTAAATATGTCAAAACTTTATCAATATTCAGTGCATAGATGCGGTTATAAAATAGTACATTAAACAACAAGTGCATAAAACGAACCATTTCACCCGATACGTTAGAGTTAAGTCTAGCGATAAAATTGATAATTTATGCCCGGGTTATAGACACTGCTTTTCACTTCGAGAAAATAACAAATATTTGCAAATATTTAATAAAATAATTGTTCATACCCGCCACTTTACTTTTTAAGTTTTTATGTTTAAAATTCGACAAGTGTTATTAGACCTAGGTACTTCATACTGCCTTTTAAATAATAATTGAATTCTATTTGCTTAAATCAAATGTTGCTGGTTTTTAGGCCCGATGGTCTTAGTCTTTAAAATAATTTTAATTTAAGCACTAGAGCATAAAAGTGGCATTTTGTGTAGCATACATCCAGCACAAAGACGGACTTTGAAGGATGAGAAGTAAAAATTGTACTTATTAAACATATTTCAATCAATGGTTCTTGATAAGTCTATAAATGTCAAGTATGCCAGGCCTGGCGGGTCAAAGTTGATGCAGATGGTATCTACAACACCAAAACACACTCACACGAATAAAATAAGGGGTCAATGTGATATTCACGATTCATATTCAAATTTTATTTTAATGTGTTGTGTGCGCTCGTTTACCCGCTCACCAAGCAAACATATTCGCACTTTCAGTACTAGGAAATTTAAATGGTTTTTCGCATGTTATCGCCTACGACATTTTTGGCAGTTCACGTGAAACAAGCAGAGCATTATTGAAATCAAGTCGGAATACAAAACGGACGTCTCAGATAGTCTCAGCGAAAAAACGCCCGCAAAAGCTATTCGGGAAATAAAATAAAACTTGATAGCAGCTGCGTTCGTTTAATTAACTAAAATGCGGAGACGGGGAAGGAAGAAATGCGGGACAAGTTGCAACAAGTTTTTGTTAAGAGTGCCATTCAACTTTGCAACATACGTTTTGAGAGTTAGGCAAAGTTTAAGAACAGTGAAGTTTAAGTAACTAGGAAACTAGTTTTGTTGGGCTGGATTTGTAAAATAATCGGTTGTAAAGGGTTCTAATTCTAATTTTGCTATCCTCAGACCAAGAAAAAAGATTTTGACGACCGAATAGCCTGGTGGTTAGAAAAACTGACTATGAAGCTTGAGGTCCCGGGTTCGATCCCTAGTCGCGGCAGATATTTGTATGATGAATACGAATGTTTGTTCTCGAGTCTTGGATGTTTAATATCTATTTAAGTATGTATTTATCTATAAAAGTATGTTTATCCGTTGTCTAGTACCCATAGTACAGGGTTTGCCTAGTATGGGACTAGATCAATTGGTGTCAATTGTCCCACGATTTTTTTTAGATAAGTTTAGCACACGCTCACGCAATAAACAAACAAAATTGCACGTGTGCAAATGCAAAGTTTGTATGAAGAAACAAGATTAGATCGACTATTTTATTCGAAACTTCACAGGAGTATTCCTAACGATAAATGAGTAAATAGTTGTTTCAGATTTTTTGAGAATTCAACCCCTAAAAGGGGGAAAATTGTAATTTTCATTAAACTCCTTAATATATAATTCAGTGATAATAATTCAATTTATAAAAGTATGCAATTTTTCATCAATGTTTTCTTATGACGTTATCACGTAAAATTATCGCCCGTAAACCGACTTTACAGACAACCATTTTTAGGGTTCCGTAGCCAAAATGGCAAAAACGGAACCCTTATAGTTTCGTCATGTCCGTCTGTCCGTCTGTCCGTCTGTCCGTCTGTCCGTATGTCACAGGCATTTTACTCGAAAACTATAAGGTGTATTTGAATAAAATTTTGAGGATATGTGTATTTTATTAGCCGCTACATAGTTTTGTAATTAAAATGGCAAAATAAAATTTTTTAGGGGTGCACTCCATACATAAAACTAAAAGTCAAAATTTTTTTTTCATTGTGACCCCCCGTGTGGCACATCAATCGATAGGCCTTTCAAAATAAATATAAGGTTTCTTAGCATTTTTTTTGATTAAGTGAATAGGGTGGGAGATAATCGCCCCGAAAGTCACTAAAATTCTGTCCCCCCCCCTCTAATTTATGAACGGTGTATTTTAAAAATATGGAAAAATTCATGGACATAGGGCTTATTAATTTCATTCACCGAAAATTGTTTTGAACAAGATCGGTTCAGAGATTTTCGAGATATTTAGTCCAGGCAATGAACTGACAACTTGTATGGAAAAAATGACATATTTGGAAATAATTTATAATAGCTAATTTTTTTAATGTAACGGATATATTATCAATTAAATTGTTACCTAGAGGCAAAATCCAACAAAAAATCAGACATCAAAAAAATCAATATTTAATTAGCTCCTAAAAAGTCCGGATAAATATTAATATTTTTTTTTATCTTTATTTAGGTTCATTTACATTTGCTTTACAATATTCAATATAAATAAAATAAAAAAGACAATGAATGTTTAATTTAAATCTATATAATTACTTCCGGGTGGAAAGTTTGGTGGATTCTTGAATAAAGCATCTTAGAATAATGTTTTAAAATGAAATAAACAAAAAAAACGCTATTATAAATTAATGTTTTTCGAAACCGTATTTTGCCTCGGCTAATTGCTGAAAAACTGCCTTCCTCAAAGAAAAGGACGTAAGTGCCGTAAAATTTCTGTGACGATACGACCTTTTTAATAGGCACGGAACCCTTCGTTTTGCGTGGTCCGACACGCACTTGGCCGGTTTTTTATATAATGTAGTGTAATGCAATGTAATATAATTTTTTTGTACGCCAACTGGCAAAACATAGTCTTTCGCTATGATCATTTATCATCTCTGTATCTTTATTATATACCTATGTTTAACAAATAAAATAAAGCACCAAGTCCAAAATAATACCAGAAAAACGCAATCAAGTTACACCATTCTTCCTGCACACAGCGTTGTAGCCTCGAGCTGTGTCTAGGGCTGCCACCAGGACGTATTAGTCCAGGGCCGTCAGCTAAGTAGCTTGGCAAATTAAAAACTGGTATTGTGCCCCTAGCTTGCTGTGTAAGGATGTGGAAGGGAATGTTCGTGTTTGCGTTCTTGGGATTAAAATGTGTTGCACAGGATTGTGTTATTTTTATTTTAAACTGCTTTTAGACAAAATATTCAAACCAACCCATTTAATCCATCATAATATTACATTAAAATAAATGTTCGTATAAAATAAACTCTAAAAGCATCTCAATCAAGGTCGCTTCACTTTTAATTTACTTATATTATTTAAAATAAACCTGATTCGCTAAAAGTGTATACTATACTCTAAGGATGAATATCCACACAGCGTGTGTCAAATATCATCAGCATCATCATATCAGCCGAAAGACGTTTACTGCTGGACATAGTCCTCCCCCAAAGAGTGCCACAACGACCCGCATCCCGCGGACTCCCGCGACCTTTACCAGATCATCAGTCCACCTTGTCGGGGGTCTACCCACGCTGCGTCTTCCAGTACGTGAACCTTTCTGCCCCAACGGCCATCGGTTCTACATGCAATGTACGGTGACAAATATACGAAAACACAATTTAGCACATATATGGTGGTATGGTTATGGTTATGGTGGGTATTCACCAATGAAACAATTGGATGCCAACTTTTAACGAATGTTTGCCAGCTTTTGAAAACCACAGACACAGGTATATTTTTATAAAACGAAATCAAACCTTTTGTTGCGCGCGGTGTCACCAACGAAATGTGTTATCCAGTTTTAAAATACTCGCTTATTCTATTAAAAAATAACGATACGAGTTTAGTTAGGGCCACGATTCCAGTTGTCTTCATTAAGAAAGGAACGTTACTAGGATATCGTTTTCATCATACCTCTGTCATTCGGCTGGTCAATTACGTAACGTCTTATGTACGTTAGGATAGTAAAGTAAAGTAAAGTAAAGTGATTTATTCTTCAATTTAGGCATATTACATGCACCTATGAATGTCGATAAACTACCACCGGTTCGGAAAGTAAACCTCTGCCTCGAGAAGAACCGGCGTAATAAACTCGGCGAGGTGTCATTTTTTCAAAACAGTATACAATATATCATATCAGTATCAGAGTATTATAAAATTTTAAAATTACATTGCTACAGTATAAAGCCTATTTATTTTACGACAGGTTTCTAGTGCAGGATTTTATCGCTGCCAAATATCCCTCCCTATCCATGATGTAGTCGTTTATCTTATAATATGCTTTTGAAATGAGTGTCCGTTTTACGACAGATTTGAATTTAGAGTCAGTAAGTTCGGTAATGTGTTTTGGAATTTTATTGTAGAATTTTATACAATTTCCCAAGAACGACTTTTTCGCTTTTAGTAGCCTGTAAAAAGTTGTTTTGAGCTTCCCTGCGCTTCTGGTAACCTTGGGCCTATCAGTGTTTGTTGGGTGATAGTTGAGTTGTCCTAACGTTACTTCGAAAAGTTATGCAGTTACCCCTCTGGTAGCTAAAGAAAGAGCACGAACATGCGGAGAATGTTACATTCTTAATGTCAAATATGGTTCCATAAAGCTAACAGTGGTCACACATAGTTAAAAATAGTTTTTACAGGCTTTTATTCAACTTACACTGTTTGCATGTAGTCGTCCTTCAAAATGTGTAAACTTTTGAAGTGATTGAGCTGAAATGTGGCATATTTATTTAATTTTATTGAAAAATTAATATTTGGCACCACCATAAAAGGGCATTTTTCAAAAATTTGCGTACGCAATTAGCGTGAATTGTTAAAAAAAATCCCTCAGTGTCGTATTTGTGACGGCAATTAAGTATTCAGTTTGTATGAAAGTTAACTTTTTCTTTTCAATTCATAAATGATATGCATAAATAAATACTTTATTTAAATGAGAAACATGTTCGTTTTCACATCATTTGTATGCTTAATTTTTGTCACAAAATACTGAGTTAATTTTTGTTTAACGACTCGAGCTAATTGGGTACACATTTATTTTAAAATACCCACAAACTGAGTCTTATGATAGAGTCATTGGGGTTTATTATTAGAACCCTCTCGACTTAGTGTCTGACTATGATGTAGCCTATGACTATGCAAAAAAGTACAGTTGGCAATAAAAGCTTGTACAAAAAACCGTACAAGTGCGAGTTCCGTATATAAATCTAAATTTCATAAGTGTTTTGAATACTCAAACTTCTTATAGATTTTCAATCTTTAGGCAATGAACTATTTCCCATATTTTTTTCAGAATTTTAATCCCAGTAGATAAGGGGGGAATGGTCAATTTTCGTCTTTTTTCCTAAACTACTTCAAATCTTTTTAAATTAAAATTATAAAAAAAATATATCTGACATGCTTACAACAACCCCTTTCATTTGATATGTCACACAATACAGTTTGCGAAACTTTTTTTATTTTTATTTTCCAGTTTACCAATTTACATATGTGTATCAAATTTCAACTCAATCGGTTCAGTATTTTTGGAGCAAATCGGCTGTGACAGACGGACAGACAGTCAACCGAGTGATCCTATAAGGGTTCCGTTTTTTCCTATTGAGGTATCGGAACCCTAAAAAGAAAATTATTGGCAGAAACTTATTACTAACTAAGCAGTTTTTGCTTGTCTTTTAATGATATGTGATTCATCTTAGTGAAAACATTATCTTTCTTAACGCATAGCCAAGCGTATGTGAGCGCGACGCTGTCATAGAATTGAAAAGACAATTTAATAAATTCAGTCTTCATTCGTCTAATACGTTGGCAAGCGTTTATTACAACGAAAGCTCCCTCAATTTGAACTTTTCGCACAATTATTATAATGAGCCCGAGTGCCCAAAAGCTCTCCTTTGAAACGAGACGCGCCTCAGAAATACTGTAGTTCGTTAGTCACTTTTAATGCTACGAGCATGGTGCTACGGCGTAGACGAGCTATGCCTACGTAGAGGTGCTACGAAGAGTTTTACTTATAATTGTGTGTGTTTGCCTCGCGGGATGCGGGCGAAGGACCATTGTGGCAATCTTTGGGGGAGGCTATGTCCAGCAGTGGACGTCTTTTGGCATGATGATGATGATGCCTTGCACTCTTATACATTCAGTTACGCGCGACAGAGCGAGACAGACAGCTACTTGCTACCTCAATATTTTTTTTTTTTTATCACCACGGTACAAGCGTACAGCCGGCCTGTTGGTAAGCACACCGTACCCTATTGGTACTCTAGAGGAAATTACAAGTGCGTTGGCGAACCTTTATTTATTTGCGGATTTTAATTTCATTTGACGGGACCGGAAATAAGAGACAACTAGAAAGGCGCATTCTTTGGTTAATAAAAAATTATAGCCGAATTTTCGAGTGTACTCGAATGGAGAGTTTTACGGTTGTTTTGGAGATATTTTTAATCAAAGTTTCGCCGTTTCGGAAACTTATTTCAAAATAAGTTCTGAAAAACTTTTGAACAAGACATAATCATGTTTAATTTAGTTTTGAAGGGGCTTCTGGTTTGACAGTATAGTAATCGGGGTTGCGATTCCATTTGTATTAAATAAAAGAATGATCTCGCCAGGATGTCGCTTTTGTTTCAAATTCAAATTCAATTTTTTATTGCATAAATCACATTACAATATAATTATTAGGTGGAACAATTAATAGCTAGGTATCCATCCATGTGACGCCCTGCAAGGGCACAGCAACAAACTTAAAACTAACATGCTTAGAATCTTTTAAATTCATCTTTTAAAGTTAGGGAGAGTGCTGTCAAAATATTACTCAGTGTGTTTATCGTTAAAATACTCATTTTACTCTGTCGTTCATATTTTGAGAGATATAACAGTGGGGATTGATATCCTTGTGATATGCTGGGAAATCTCGAATTTGGGTCCCATAGGTACAGTCAGCATCAAAAGTAGCTACGCAAACGAAGACGTCAAAAGTCTTTATTAAAAGGGAATAAGAGCTTTTGACGTCTTCGATTGCGTAGTGACTTTTGATGCTGACTGTACAACGTCAAATTGGCAACTTTTTATAAAACATCAAAAGTTTATAGGAGAATAGGAACAAGTGACGCTGATTTTTTATGGTGGAACAATGTTCGTTTCTTGTTCTCTATGTACTTAAAAACCTTATAAATAAGTTGAAACGTGGTGGTTTTGTCGAGCATTTTTGTGAGTTTTTTTTATTAATAATTTCTTTTTAATGGTATATTGTAAAACCACGTTCAAAAAAACTCAAATCCAACTCGATTCGCGGCAAACTATCGACCGCCACGAAGTACCCGTACTACAGCACGTGGTGCTATTATTAGCACGGTCGATACTAACTCGCTTAGTGACGTAACGTGCGGCCATATTTGTTGATCTAGGGCCTCTGCTCGTACTTCCACCAGTCTTGTCCCTCTTAAGGGACTAAACGGTGCAGTAAAAGCATTTGTCTACACACATACTATAAACTCGATAAAATGCGTTCAGAAACTGACAGTAATGACCAGCATTATATCAATAAGATACGCGTCAGAAATGAGGCTATCCGCAGCAGAACCAAGGTAACCGATATAGCCCTCCGAATCGCTAAACTTAAGTGATAGTGAGTGCACATATCACGTAGAACCGATGGCCATTGGGGCGGATAGGTTCTCTAGTGGCGACCACGTACCGGAAGGCGCGACGTGGTTAGGCCCCCCACAAGGTGGACTGATGACCTGGTAAAGGTTGCGGGAGTCCGCTGGGTGGCGCAGAACCGGTCAATTTGGCACTCTTTAGGAGAGGCCTGTGGACGACTTTCGGGTGATATGATGATGATGATATCAATAAGATTTATAAAAATAATTAACTTGTCTCTGGACGTGGGTAGTTTGGACGTATTTTCTTTAAGATATCGATATTGATAAAATAATGACTTTCTCTCACTACGTACCTCTACGTTGTGTGAGAAAGCCTTTACAAATATCGATGTCAACAGCACTGGCCAGGCTAAACTATGGCTACGTTTGTGCATTTTTAGGGTTCCGGTACCTCAAAAGGAAAAACGGAACCCTTATAGGATCACTCGGTTGTCTATCTGTCCGTCTGTCACAGCCGATTTGCTCCGAAACTACTAGAGCGATTGAGTTGAAATTTGGTACACATATGTAAATTGGTGACCCAAAGATGGACGCGTAAAGTAAATTAATGAATTCTGAACAAGGGGGCCACTTTTGGGGGGTAAACTGGAAAATTAAAAAAAAAAGTTTCGCAAACTGTATTGTGTGACATATCAAATGAAAGGGGTTGTTGTAAGCATCTCAGATATATATTTACATAAATAGATTTGAAGTAATTTAGGAAATAAGACGAAAATTGACCATTCCCCCCCTTATCTCCGAAACTACTAGGCTTAAAATTCTGAAAAAAATATGGAAAATAGTTCCTTGCCTAAAGATTACATATTTTGTATGGAGCGCCTAATGCTTAGAGAATAGGAATTTTACGGAATCCTCACCACGCGAGTTGATCTCGCACTTGTCCGGTTTTTTTTCTTATCAGTTTAATTCGCCTAATTGTGGATTCTACTTTACGCCTAATCTTGGGATTATGTGTCAAACCGGACCTCGTGCTCCTTTGGAACACAACTGCGAAATAGCTAGGACGATGATGAGATAATATAAATTTAATAAAAACATAACTTACTAGCATTTAAGACCGATGAATGCAAGAAAGATGAATTTTATTATATTATGTACAACCCCTATCAACCAATCAGCGACCCAAGATATTGACCGAACAAACACACTAAATACAAGAACTGATCACTCGAACCTACGTCCCTAAAAATCATAATACGTATCGCAAACATTGACCATCCCTCTGATTAGACGGGCGTATATATTGTGCATTATTATATGAGCAGAGGGGAACTGGACGTGGGGTAGCCATGAATTCTAGTTTGTTCGAACACGTCCAGTTATACAATCGACGAGCCAGATGCTCTTCAATATTTTATCTAGATATAGTGGCAAAACCAAAAAATATTTTAATAATAGTGGTGTGCATAATTCAGGCAACCCATAAATCAACAATAAAAGATAGTCGCTTAATATGCTTTAGCTGAGTATAATATAGTTTTTTATGAATTGTTATCTAAACACGCGGCAGCGTGTCCAGCCAAGTTCAAAACCAAAAGGACATCTACCACTTTTGAATCCTTAATAACTCAAAATCTACATAACATGAAATTTGGTATATGTATTATAACCCCTTGTATTAACTAGATCCCGAAATTTGATATATACAGGTAAAACGGTTATTGAGATATTAATGTCCAAAAATCGGCATTATGTATACGTATTAGCAGCTGATGGCTAGACCAAAAACCTAACCCACTTCTAGATGACCTAGAAAGTTGACATTTGGCGTCCAGCTGGGTAACTGTGTGTTTTAAATTTATTTATAAGAAACTTCATCTCGAGAAGGCTAATACGCGAAACTTTACATACATTCACGCCTTTATCCCTAAAAGGGGTATAGGCAAAGCACATGAAACTTGTGTTCCAGTACCTCTTTTAGCATATAATAGATCGACAAAATGTGATACCGCTGTGACAGGTTGCTAGCCCATCGCCCAAAACACACTTCAACCCTGTTCCCTTAGTCGACTCTTACGACACCCACAGGAAGAAAGGGGGTGGTGCTATTCTAACCCGACATCACACGCGAAACTTTGTATAGATGAATTATCGAGATTTGTAGTGGTTGTACGAGAAAATAGAAAATTCAAATATAGAATGCCTGTAAATATGCAATTCCATGCTCTTGTTGAATGAAATTGAATGAAATTGTTATATGATAACGTTTTGTTCTAATATCGAATGAAATAAAACAAATGCAACTCTGTTCCAATTTAGACTGGTATCAATTGCATTGAAGAGGAGGAGGCTTTTTAATAGGCATTCGGGCTGCAGTGCTAGAGGTTAGAACTGCTTGTGTTATTTACCCGACTGCCAAAGGAGGAGGATAATGTTTTTTAATGATTTGTTACTATGGCAGCATGGCTATGTTACACTGGGGGAGCGCCCATACAAGCCGATTCCCGATTCTCTTATATACCGGGTGGAAAAATCGAATGCAACATGGATGGCAACTACCTTAAATATTGTAAATAGCACATTCTTCTTCATTTCATTTCTTGCGAAATTGTATAAAATTCTACAATAAAATTCCAAAACACATTAGCGAACTTACTGACTCTAAATTCAAATCTGTCGTAAAACGGACACTTATTTCAAAAGCATATTATAAGATAAACGACTACATCATGGATAGGGAGGGATATTTGGCAGCGATAAAATCCTGCACTAGAAATCAGTCGTAAAATAAATAGGCTTTCTACTGTAGCAATGTAATTTTAAAATTTTATAATACTCTGATACTGATATGATAAATTGTATACTGTTTTGAAAAAATGACACCTCGCCTAGTTTTTTACGCCGGTTCTTCTCGAGGCAGAGGTTTACTTTCCGAACCGGTGGTAGTTTATCGACATTCATAGTTGCATGTAATATGCCTAAATTGAAGAATAAATCACTTTGACTTTGACTTTGATTCTGTGTAAAGGAAACATTCCTTGGTTTTTAAAAACAATAAATTCTGCATTTAAGGATTTATGAAAAATCGCTTGCCTCAGTCGGGACTCGAACCGGTTTAGTAAGTTTATTAAATTAATATTGTTTTATTTTGTGTGTTTTAATTTTTAGTTTTCATTTTTCATGGCCTTCCGTTATTCTGATTGTATTTGTTATTTAGAGAAAAATGAACCTTATCAGTTACCCTTTCAATCTGCATCATAAAATAGAGCACGTTATTTTTTGTCACATTTGACCGGTTCGAGTCCCGACTAAGGCAAGCGATTTTTCATAAATCCTTAAATCCAGAATTTATTGTTTTTAAAAACAAAGGAATATTTCCTTTACATAGAATGTGCTATTTACAATATCTAAGGTAGTTGCCATCCATGTTGCATTCGATTTTTCCACCCTGTATACGTTTTGTTCTGGGATGCCCATCGAAAATTTTCACGCGCCGCCACTGTATGTTATTTAATGAATATTTATGTTTTGGGTATTGGTTTGTTAACAAGATACTTAATACCCAGAGACAATAGGTACATATTTAAAAGTATTCTAAGATACAAATAAAACTTTCGTATTCCACTGATATAAAATAACTTCTCAAACTTTACTACTACCGCTTACAAATCCAAAAACTATATTTCCGGGAATATCCTTCATTTGTCCTCACTCTAAACTCCACCATGGTGACACTGACCACCCCCAGGTATACTTGTGCGTCTGTCAGCCTAGTCTGGAGCGTTGACCTAGCCTGCGATATAGCGCAGCTATAGGATAGCTAGAAGGGGACGCTCGGAATGGTATGCAAGTTGCGTTATTGATTTTGATGCGATGGATGAAGCTAAGTGATTTGTTTTGGACAGCAAATACCAATATACTGCAAATAACATAAGTGAATTTCCCTTACTGTACAACTCCGAATTGCTAAACTTAGTGGCAGTGGTCGGAGCACATTGCACGTAGAACCGATGGCCGTTGAGGCGGAAAGGTTCTCGAGTGGCAACCACGTCCCGGAAGGCGCGGCGTGGCTAGGCCCACAAGGTGGACTGATGACCTGGTAAAGGTCGCGGGAGCCCGCTGGATGCGGGTGACGCAGGACCGGTCACTTTGGCACTCTTTGGGGGAGGCCTATGTCCAGCAGTGGATGTCTTTTGGCTGATATATGATCCTGATGTACAACTGGGTTCATCAAATTGACCGGGTCCTGCGCCATACGCATCCAGCGGACTCCCGCGACCTTTACCAGGTCATCAGTCCACCTTGTGGGCCTACCCACGCCGCGCCTTCCGGTACGTGGTCGCCATTCGAGAACCTTTCCGCCCCAACGACCTTCGGTTCTACGTGTGTGTTGCCAGTACATATGGCACTGAAACGTGGTCGCAATTCGAACTCTTCTGGAATCCTAGTTCAGGATGAGTGCTCTCGCGGCCATTTCGCCGGCCGCATGAACCGCATAAACGGCGTCTCCTCTTATAAATATACATGAGCCGGTACAAACTTAATATCAAATATATTATGCAAACATACGTATCATGGCTACATATCGTACATAATTATTGAACAACAAGTCGTTGTAAACCGTCCGTCGGGTAAACAAGTCCGTAAAACTAATTGGGCCGAGGCCGAATTGCCTTGTTATGCGCTTAAGATGTTTACAGTATCATGTTATGGTGTGTCGGCATGTGAGGTGCGCAAAAAAATACTTTCCGGGTGTTTCTGCTCATTAGACTGGTGTGAGGTGCGCAAAAAAATACCTTTGGGATGTTTTTGGGATAGACTTTGATTTAGGATGTTTTTTAATCATGCTAGGTTTTAGACAATAGCGTTTTGTCTTTGTCGTAATTTTTCACAAATACAATTCTTCAACAGCAATTCCATATTCTTCAGAGTCCTCATTTTTCGTACCTACCGTATCCCATAGGCCAGAAGAATAACTTTCTGGTCCAAAGTAGACTAATACATTTCTGACAACACTAAGGACTTTTGTAGTTATTTTCTCAGTTTTTGATTGCCTTTTGTGCTTACGTTGCCTCTCATAGAGTTGAAACTAGTCACGCCGAACCGTCTAACAGTTGAGTTAAATTGGACGAAGTAAAAATGAAACCTGTTAATTACGAAAGTGATGAATTGCTGTTGTGAAGAATTACGTTTATGCACAATTGCGAATAAGGAATAATTATAGTCTCGCTAAGACGTCCACTGTTGGACATATTATGCCTCCACCAAAGAGTTCCACAATGACCGGTCCTGCGCCACCCGCATCCAGCGGACTCCTGCGACCTCTACCAGGTCATCAGTCCACCTCCTGCGCCTGTCGGTACGTCGTCGCTACTCGAGAACCTTTCCGCCCCAATAGCCAAAATGGCCTTAAATCTACCTGTACAAAAGTGATCCTAACCCGCGAATCATCGTAAATTTTGATACTTGCACATTTTACAAGTAGTAAAATGCTCAAATAATTCCGAACTAACGTGTCAAAATATCCAAATGCAAATCATCATCCACTGCTGAACATAGGCCTCTCCCAAAGAGTGCCACAATGACCGGTCCTGCGCCACCCGCATACAGCGGACTCCAGCGACCTTTACCAGGTCATCAGTCCACCTTGTGGGGGGCCTACCCACACTGAGCCTTGGACCCGGGTATGTCCTAAAACTACGACCAAGACCGCCGGGGGATGGGCAGCAGCATCTCTGAAATTCGGTGGAAATACTGCGATCGCCAACCCGCATGCCAAGCGTGGCGATTATGGCATATACCCCTCAAATGACAAATGCAAATATTAAAGTGTAATGCTATGCAATATGAGCCTTTTTATGACATTTTTACAGGTCGTTATCCTTGTTGACACAGTTTATTACTTGTTTGTTTATCCGGAGTAATTGCCAGCTGCGATCGGGAATCGGGGAAATCTTTTACCAACTTTATTCAGACGATTAATGAAGCTTTTTTTATGTGAAATAAATACGTGAAATAATTGACAATACAAATACTCTTTATTGCACACCTCACACAAACAAAGCAGTTACAGAGAGAAACAATACAATAACATGCAGGTAGAGGTAGACAACAGGCGGTCTTATCGCTGAAGAGCGATCTCTTCCAGACAACCTTTTGACGTTATTGAATATACAATAACTTCGTCGTCGTTGTTGTTTATATTTTTTTACAAGCTTTTATTTAACTTGCACTGTTCGTATGTAAATAAGTAAGTTGCCCGTCAAAATTTGCAGTCCCTTTTTCAGTCACTTGCCGTTATCCGATTGAGCTATTTGGAATACTTATGTATGTTTGGTGACAATGCAATATTATGGTACCACCGAGCTGACCTGACAATGGAAACCGAAGGTGGCCACAGCAACTCCTAAATTACATAAGATAAACCTGTCGCGTTTGGGCTCATTGGAACCGTCTTAACGAGTAATTGACGATTGTGGAAAAAAAGGACAGTCGGCAATAAAAGTTTGTAGGTACTTATAGGGTAGGGTTTAAACATTATTATCGAAGCGTTAAAGTCTCCAGAATTTTCCAAACACCCTTAACACTTTGCGATCGACTGTACCTATTGATTGAACGTTCACATAAAACATAGAAATTTGCATGTGAGAGGCATCAGACGAGCTACACTTTGTGCCGAACTTAAAGCAATCAACGCTCAATTCAGGAGTTGAGGCGCAGCAATTCAATTATGGGGCGATGTGCCTTGTTGATCGGGGTACACCCTGGTTCGGAGAACAGAGGCATAATTTGTCATTTGAATGTAACCAAAATGCCAAAAAACCTAGTAGTTTCCTCGTATATGTCCGTATGTTACAGGCATTTTACTCAAAATGTATATAAGATTAATGAAATTTGGCTGTAGGTACGCCATTACGAGTATAAGCGTATCTTTTATAAGCCCGCTTATAGTTGTGTAGTCAAACTACAAAAATCAACCAGTAAAATGAATGACAATAAAAACCCCGTATATCATCATACAGTACATCAATCGATAGGTATTTAAAAATAAATGTGAGGTTTCTCAGCGATTTCTTTCACCAGTGCACTATGTAAATAAATTCATCATTCCCTTGCCCCTATAATTACATCCACGGTACTGACATCCACAGATGTGACAGTTCCACAAAAATGAAAATGACCCGTCTACCGAAGTCTCGCGAATCGACTCCGTCCGTCCCCATTACGACGAAAAGATCAATAAAATTTCGCCATAAATATTCAGCACGCAACCGAAGATATTTAATTAAAAAAGCCGCATTCTCAAAACGCGAAGACGCGCGAATCATTATTCTGTCAACGACAGACGCAGCGGCTGATCAATTAGTAATTGAATTGGCCCAAGTGCCTTTTCTTAATGGTATGAGTTATCGAGCTATTTCTACAATAAATTGAATTGAATCGAGTTGACGTCACACTCGCGTTTAATCCATATTGTCTGGCCATGGAAATGAGATGCTGGAATTCAATAATAGTGTTTATGAAATGAGCATAGCTTGGATCTGCATAAATATTTCATTATATTTTCTGTTTAGTAGTTTCGCATTCCGTCTTAGTATTGAGGATGTGTAAGTAGGTAGTTGTGAACCGTATTGTGGTTTAGTAGGGTCTATTTTTGAATGCTTTAGCTGTGTTTTGGATCGCAAAATGTTTGGAGCTTCTTCATAATGCGTTCTAGTTCGGATTCCTGGTTCATATCGCGAACTATTTACATTGCAGACTGAAATGAATAAGTTGGGGTAGAAAATTACCGCTGGATGTGGGTGGCGCAGGGCCGGTCTTTGTGGCACTCTTTGGTGGATGCCTATGTCCAGCAGTGTGTCTTTTGGTTGATGTGATGATGGTGATGAGAAAATAACATGGTTTTTAAACCATAATCATCATGTTTTTTCTTACATGTACCTAAACAACATAACTATTGAAGTTGTAATTATTAAAACTCTCTCGTAGAGCCTGTAGAACTCGCAAGCCAGTCTTTTTAAATTTTGAAAGAATGAATGGGGAATGGATGAAAATATCAGAAGGGCCTGATTATTTTTTTGGTGATTGGAATAACCTTCCTTAGCACCAGAAAAAAGTTTCAGATTTTTCTGCTGCGTCAATTGTTTTTGAAAAAAATAAACAGCTTCCACACTTACGTTTTGGGTTAAGGACGGTCAATAGACACTTCTCTTGAATTCCTTGACAAATATAGCGGCTGCAACTGTCAATATCATTGCCAGTGTCAGTTTATCACAGATATTTTAGACATTTTTTTGTAGGAAAGTGCCGTCCTTGACCCAAAACGTGAGGAAACTGTTTATATTTTTCAAAAATAATTGACGCAGCTGAAAAATCTGAAACTTCTTTTTTGGTGCTAAGGAAGGTTATTCCTATCAAAAATCAGCTGTTTCTAAAATTTTCATCCATTCCCAATTGACAAAAAAAAATACTTATATAATTTATTGAACGCCCTGATGACCACGGCTATCATAGGACGGTCCGCGAGCCGTGTCGCGCCGACATAGACTATCCGTCTCTTTCTAAGCGTTCTAATTAGAACGAGACGGATGGTCTATCTCGCCGCGACACAGCTCGCGGGCCATCCTGTGATAGCCCTGCAGATTAGGATTGGAATCAAATTGAAATGATTGATTTTGGTAACAATTCATCATCATATCAGCCCAAAAACGTCCACTGCTGGACATAGGCCTCCCCCAAAGAGTGCCACAATGACCGGTCCTGCGCCACCCGCATCCAGCGGACTCCAGCGACCGTTACCAGGTCATCAGTTCACCTTGTGGGGGCCTACCCACGCCGCGCCTTTCGGTACGTGGTCGCCACTAGAGAACCTTTCCGCCCCAACGGCCATCGGTTCTACGTGCATTGTGCCCCGCCCACTGCCACTTAAGTTTAGCGATTCGGAGGGCTATATCGGTTACCTTGGTTCTGCTGCGGATAGCCTCATTTCTGATGCAATCACGCAGAGATACCTACTCCCAGCAATTGGTATCAATTGGATAATGCTAATAATAGGAAACTACGCCTCGAAAACTTAGCAATGTATTAAGTATGTCTCTTACCTCTTTTGGTAGCCCACATATCCACCACACAACATATACGCATAACTCTATAAGGTCCGGAATCCGTTTAATCCTCCTCGTGAGGGTATGCATGGCCACTGTTTGTACAAAAAGGTTGTAAGCGACATCATTTTACGTCACACATAGGCTGTTTTGTATAAACAGAACGTCAGGAATGGCGATGGCCGTCGCGGAATTATAGTGCCATTCTGATTTAGAAATGAGCGCACTTGGGAGAAAACTCAATTATGTTGTAAATATATATTTTATTAGTAGAAATGAACACCTTAGGTACAGTAAGGGAAATGTATTCACGTACCACCGTAGAACCTTATTGCACTAAGGTGAGATATCACTCGACTTTGAGTGACGGCGGCCTGTCAATTGCGACAGGGTTCTGCGGTGGTACGTGAATACATTTCCCTTACTGTACATTACATTATAAGAAATATTATAGTACAATTAGACAAAAGTATTAAGCATACAGTGTAAACAACAGTTGTACTCGTAGTACATATGACAAACAAACACACGTTCTCTTAAATATAACAAAATGGGTTTTACAGACTTTAATTTAAATAACTTACATTTTGAAAATACAGATTAGTTGGATTTCATCGCTCGGGCGATTCTTTTCAGACAACCTTTAGCAATTAAAATATTTTAAGCTATAAATATTTAGGGTTCACCTGCTTTTTAATTACTTTAACTAGATAGTAATATTTCGACTTAAAATTATCGCCTTTTGATTTTATCTCGGAAAACGGTCGCTAAACGAGAACGCCGACATAATTAAACACATTTCCATTCCTTCAAGCGTATCCCACAGACACCCTTAATTACCCGTCCACGCCCCAAACAATTGCATTACAAAACACATTTCCACCCATAACCGGATTCAACCGGATCCGACCGGTTCCATCCAGTCGAGTGGCCATTCAACATGGCCGCTCAAAAATCCATTTCACGTCAATCTAAGCATTTGTCACGTCCGCCGACGGGTTTTGTTGTGAGCCTCCATTTTACTAACAATGTCGGTTCGATTTCAATCCGATCTCAATATCAGTGCGTCGTAGTCACACACGCTCAGTGGCGCCGATTGCAGTGATTATTATTACAATAGTTGGATGTCAATATTATCGCGGATTTCAATTGTTTGAATTTTGCTAAATATGCTTCAATATGCGTATTCTCCAATATTCACGTAATACTGCTTCAATATTGTATGAATCACGTGATAATAATCAGTGAGTAAACGAGGTCAGCCAGCTGCAGTTGCAATTTTACTATGCGATACGAATAACATTAGGATTGAATTCGCAGACAACTTCGCTTGCTGCCTGTCAATTTTAGAATTGTCAGCTACTGATGAGTAATTTTCTGACTCATCATCATATATTATCAGCAGAAATATGTCCACTGCTGGACCGGTCCTGCGCCACCCGCATTCAGCGGACTCCCGCGACTTTTACCAGGTCTTCAGTCCACCTTGTGGAGGGCAGGCGCCCATGCCATACGTGGTCGCCGCTCGAGAACCTTTCCACCCCAACCTTTGCGCCCCAACGGCCATCGGTTCTACGTGCAGCGTGCCCCGCCCACTACCGTGGGCTAAAATTACGTTATATAGGTTGGTTGTACGTCAAAAACGCGTCCCGGGATTGCGAACTGTGGGTAGTTTTAGCGGGGGTAAATCTGATTTGGATCGTGTTTTAGATTAGTGTGACGCGGTAAATTCAGTTTGGGTTATGCTTGTGCGTTTCGGTGTTTCTATTTATTTGAAAAATAGTGACACAGGGTCAATTTAGTGATGTGATTACGTAACTTTTTTTAATCCGCTTTGCCATGTAGGTATTATTTGTGAAAGTTATAGTACCTTCCTTAATGGTACCTCAGACCGAGAAATCTTTTTCATATATTTGTACAATTGTATCAGAATACCTTCGAGGTCCGAGCCAACGGAGTCTCGCTGACTTGAACGGTCACACTAGCTGAGCAGACGGAGAATCTAACTTTGCATCAGGCTTTATTACTACTACAAAACTATATTGTAGTAGTAATAAATCCTGGATTTGGAAGCCATGCTTTGCATCTTCGTACCATCGGTAAAATACCGGTGTTCGGTTTGGCATTACTAAAGACCGATTTTGTTGTTGCAGGCGCGGTCGGCGGCGACGGCGATGACAGCGACGACAAGGAGAAGGAGGAGGAGGCGGAACGTGAACGGCAGGAGGCCATCCGCGAGGCGGAGGAGCGACGCAAGGAGAAGCACCGCAAGATGGAGGAGGAGCGGGAGAAGATGCGCCAGGAGATCCGCGATAAGGTAGGAATAGAAGGACTTACTGCGAGGCGGGGGAAGCGACGCAAGAAGTACCCCAAGATGGAGTAGGAGCAGGAGCAGATGCGCCAGGAGATCCGCGATAAGGTAGGAATAGAAGGACTTACTGCGAGGCGGGGGAAGCGACGCAAGAAGTACCCCAAGATGGAGTAGGAGCAGGAGAAGATGCGCCAGGAGATCCGCGATAAGGTAGGAATAGAAGGACTTACTGCGAGGCGGGGGAAGCGACGCAAGAAGTACCCCAAGATGGAGTAGGAGCAGGAGCAGATGCGCCAGGAGATCCGCGATAAGGTAGGAATAGAAGGACTTACTGCGAGGCGGGGGAAGCGACGCAAGAAGTACCCCAAGATGGAGTAGGAGCAGGAGAAGATGCGCCAGGAGATCCGCGATAAGGTAGGAATAGAAGGACTTACTGCGAGGCGGAGGAGCTATGCAAGAAGTACCGCAAGGTGGAGGAGGAGAGGGAGAAGATGCGCCAGGAGATCCGCGATAAGGTAGGAATAGAAGGACTTACTGCGAGGCGGGGGAAGCGATGCAAGAAGTACCCCAAGATGGAGTAGGAGCAGTAGAAGATGTGCCAGGAGATCCGCGATAAGGTAGGAATAGAAGGACTTACTGCGAGGCGAAGGAGCGATGCAAGAAGTACCCCAAGATGGAGTAGGAGCAGTAGAAGATGTGCCAGGAGATCCGCGATAAGGTAGGAATAGAAGGACTTACTGCGAGGCGAAGGAGCGATGCAAGAAGTACCGCAAGGTGAAGGAGGAGATGGAGAAAATGCGCTAGGAGATCTGCGATAAGGTAGGGATATAGATAAAATAGGAGAAAATGACAGGACAATGAAAAGAAACGGAAATGAGGTGGAGGAACCGCAAAATAAAGAAGGAACGGGAGGAGATGCGTCAGAAGATCCACGATTAGGTAGAGATTGATGTCAAGTGCAGGGAAGCTCAAAACAACTTTTTACAGGCTAGTAAAAGCGAAAAAGTAGTTCTTGGGAAATTGTATAAAATTCTACAATAAAATTCCAAAACACATTACCGAACTTACTGACTCTAAATTCAAATCGGTCGTAAAACGGACACTTATTTCAAAAGCGTATTATAAGATAAACGACTACATCATGGATAGGGATATTTGGCAGCGATAAAATCCTGCACTAGAAATCTGTCGTAAAATAAATAGGCTTTCTACTGTAGCAATGTAATTTTAAAATTTTATAATACTCTGATACTGAAATGATATATTGTATACTGTTTTGAAAAAAATGACACCTGCCGAGTTTTTTACGCCGGTTCTTCTCGAGGCAGAGGTTTACTTTCCGAACCGGTGGTAGTTTATCGACATTCATAGGTGCATGTAATATGCCTAAATTGAAGAATAAATCACTTTGACTTTGAATAACATGGCTATAGTTTAATAATGAGTTAATGGATGAGAGACGCAAGAAGCATCGCAAGACGGAGGAGTAGTGGGAGAAGATGCACCAGGAGATCCCCGATAAGGTAGGGACATAGTTTACAAAGTAGGTAAGCAAAGTGTCATCTGTGAGGTGGAGCACTGCAAGATGCAAAAATCCTCCTCGGAACGGGAGAAGGTGCGCCAGGAGATAAGGCAGGAATAGATGTGAATAAGAAGTTAGTCGCAGGAAGCACAGTAAAGCTGACCAGAGCTATTGTATTTATGTAGAAGGCTTAATTGGGGCGAGTTTTTCGTGCCTGACGTCTCATTCAAGTTCAAAGTCAGGGATATGTGTAGGAAAGGATGCCTTCCTCTAGGGTAGGATTGGTAAGGTAGGACTAGGTAGGGTGTGTTGATTAGTGAAAAGCAGTAATGAAATACATAACTCCGACCAAAGAAGTAAACGAAAGAGCAAAAAGTTAACCTATTTCGTTCTAGGCTAATAGAATATAGGAACAGTACAATTCTGACTTTGGAAACAGGTTCCTTCCGACTTGACTTCACAATATATTTGATATTTCGAGTTAAAAATATTTAGTTTTAAACAATACTGGTTAAACTCCAGAGGAGAGGGAACATAGAATTTTATAGTAGCTAATCATTTTCAGCGCAACATATCAACAAATATTTTTTTCTAATCTAATATTTCAGAGACTTGTAGGGGTTTTCTGTTTAATCTTTGATCTATGAGCTCAGAATAGAAAATGAACCGTTCTACATTTATTTATTTTGCCAAAATAAAAAACGTTTTGACCCGAAGCGTGAAATGTTTTGCACAACATCAAGTTGATCAAAAGGATTTTAAACCTGGCATAGCTCCAAAACGAACTGAACGTCGGACGTGAGTGCTTTTTTATCGAATGCTGCATTTTAGATGACTCTGCATTGTTTGATAGAAATAAGAGAAAAGTTATTTTCAAAATGTACAACATATTCCTTGAACTAAGTACCTTTCCTAATAGTAATCATTGCAACCGCCTGTGATTCTTCTGAAGTTCAAGCGTCCAGGGCTACGGTGTCTGCTTAGTAACTTGAATTAACTGAAACGATCGGCTTAGCCGTTCATGCAATAACCCGTTAATAAGCTTAACCAGTATGATATGCATTCTCAAAACCAGCTTTTTAAAAACCCGCTTAAAAACGTGTGTAAGGGTACCTAAAGGGTACCTAACCGTCTGCTTACTTGTTTGACACATTCGTAGTATAAAAAAACCGGCCAAGTGCGAGTAGGACTCGCGCACCGAGGGTTCCGTACAAACCTGTTGGGTTATGTAATTAAAAAAGTACCTCTACGCGTTCATGAGGAAAGGGGTAGTAAGTTTAAAATTAATAAAAATATTTTTATTATATGATGTAACTAAAAAAATTCGGTTTTCGCAATTTTTCCTTTATCTGTGCTATAAGACGTTGCTTCGTACCAAATTTCAAGATTCTGAGTTCACGGGAAGTACCCTATAGATTTTGATTCCCTTGCGAGTTTCGAAAATTAACAAAGAGAGAGTATGAGGGAAAAGTGGATGGTACAGTTGGAAGGGGACGACCGACCTCGTCGAACTCTTTTGTATGAAATATATATTTATATTGATGCAGGTAAGTAAACCTCTCCTTCTGCCGACTGTACGCTATTTTAAATCGCACTTATGACTGTCGCTTAACAGTTTTATCCATTAATTTGAAGTTTTCCGAACGCTTGCGAAGTGGGTCAAGCGTCTGAAGCGCCCTCCGGCGTGCAGTTAATTTGACGTGCGAGTGGGCTCACGTGCTTCACGGTTTTAACTTCAATTGGGGTTAAGTCGCGCCGTGTTATGTAGTCACGCAGTAGCGGATCCAGAGCGGGCTGAGGGGCTCAAACCGCCTACAAAAACATCATAGTCCTTACTGAAATCTAGCCTCAAGCAACCGACCCCTAGGTTAGTAGGTTATCTTGACCACATAATAAAATAATAGTAATAGGAGGTTCACTGTCTAACAAAATCAATATTAAACTGCTTAATTTAGCATTGATCCTTATATAATGAGTCCTTTTAAGAAAAAAAAATAAACAAATTATAACAATGCATGTTTTATTCGATATTTTACATAATGCACATATTACGCAAAGAAATAACATGAAATTGAAGGAACAGAAGGAAAATACGGTATTTGACTGTAATTCAAATCAGCAACTTTTTTATGAAACGTCAAAGACGCTCTGATATAATGAAATTTGAGGTCAATCATAGTCCTTTTATATACATATAAAAAAAACTGATTAGACGATCTATAAAATAGCAAAAATAAGATAAAGCTTTAA
The DNA here is from genome assembly GCA_932294315.1 of Epinotia nisella. Lineage (NCBI taxonomy): Eukaryota > Metazoa > Arthropoda > Insecta > Lepidoptera > Tortricidae > Epinotia > Epinotia nisella. The sequence continues at coordinate 12,350,452 of OW028694.1, forward strand.
TATTTTCCATGTATTTTCAAGTATTGTTTGTAGGTAATGTATAAATAAATTATTTTTAATAAACAACGCACATAACATAAAATCTGAAAATATATATTTTTATCTCTACACAGATGTCAATATTCAGAGCGAATATAAAAAAAAATCCGAAACACGCTACAAAACAACTGCCCTACACTCGGGGCCGAAAACGAACTATTCCAAAATCGCTCTAAGGAATCTTTATAAATGGGCTCCGCTTTCCCCAGGCAGATTATTAAGATGTTTTTCTGTTTTTAATTAAAAACACGCTTTTGTTTAAATGTCACGTGTTATTTAGAAGATTTAGGGCGTTTTTATATCTCAGGTTTTATCGTGTACTCATTGTTTTAGGGGCCATAAAGAGGGAACGTTGATTTCAATTGTTTTATCTTGGAGACGGTGGTTGAAAACGGTTTATTGCTGAGACGGTTTATGCTTGAGATTTGCTTTATAAGATGAATTTTTCAGTTAAGCGAATTTTTTAAACGATTTGATGAATATCGTATTTTAAGTAAGACAAGGCAGTAAGATGAGCTACTTGCCGAGTGGTACGGCACGCGACTCCTATAGGATCACTTTGTTGTCCGTCCATCCGTCCGGCCGTCTGTCAAGACCCTTTTTATCAGGAACGCGTGGAGGTATCAAGCTAAAATTTATATCAAATACTCAAGTCTACTGTATCTTAGAGCTGTGAAAAAATCAAACTTCTAAGCCAACGCAATCAAAAGATACAGCCGTTTATGCCGCAAATTTTCGAAACTCGCAAGGGAATTAAAACCTACCTAGGGTACTTCCCGTGAACTCAGAATCTTGAAATTTGGTACGAAGCAACGTCTTATAGCACAGATAAAGGAAAATTGCGAAAACCGTAATTTTTTAGTTACATCATATAATAAAAATATTTTTAATAATTTTAATGTTACTTCCCCTTATATACCTACAGGTTTGTAAGGATCCCTCGGTGCGCGAGTCCGACTCGCACTTGGCCGGTTTTTATATGGAAAAACGACAGTTGGATCTTCCTAACGCGCGTTCAAAACGTTACGTGATTACCCCTCTGGGTTCGAATCCCGGCTTGTAACACTGGCTTTTTCAAAAAACGAAATAGCATTTGATATTAAACAGTAGCTTTTCGGTGAAAAATCATATGACGAGGAAACCAGCCAGTCTAATCCCAGCAAGGTCTGGTTTTGCCTTTGAGTTGAAAAGTCAGATGGCAGATCGATGAATATAATGTATATATATAATATTAGGCTACTTTAACACATTCAGTGCCGGGAACCCGACTAGCGGGCGCCTACGCCGTAGTCGCTTTCCGCTACATACGAGGAAAACCACGGGATAAGCTACGAGCGTAGCGCGTAGCGATTCTCGGTAGTGAATATTTTAAAAGTCATAAGAGTGACTTTTGCCGTAACACACGTCCTAGTGGAAAGAATTAAAAAGAAAAACCGGCCAAGTGCGTGTCGGATCACGCAAAACGAAGGGTTCCGTGCCTATTAAAAAGGTCGTATCGTCACAGAAATTTTACGGTACTTACGTCCTTTTCTTTGAGGAAGGCAGATTTTCAGCAATATCTCGAAAACCTTTGAACCGATCTTGTTCAAAACCATTTTCCGTGAATGAAATTAATAAGCCCTATGTCCATGAATTTTTCCATATTTTTAAAATACACCATTCAAAAATTAGAGGGGGGGGGGACAGAATTTTAGTGACTTTCGGGGCGATTATCTCCGACCCTATTCACTTAATCAAAAAAAATGCTAAGAAACCTTATATTTATTTTGAAAGGCCTATCGATTGATGTGCCACACGGGGGGTCACAATGAAATTTTTTTTGTTGACTTTTAGTTTTATGTATGGAGTGCACCCCTAAAAAATTTTTTTTTTGTCATTTTAATTACAAAACTATGTAGCGGCTAACAAAATACACCTATCCTCAAAATTTTATTTAAATACACCTTATAGTTTTCGAGTAAAATGCCTGTGACATACGGACAGACGGACAGACGGACATGACGAAACTATAAGGGTTCCATTTTTGCCATTTTGGCTACGGAACCCTAAAAACTGCGAATATTCTATGTTTTTCAAATATTTAACAATGATCATCATCGGCGGGTTTTCGAGATCACAAACTTAGATTTGAAGTAACCATTTCTACACTATCACATGTAACGAAAACAGACCGCATTTGATGCAACATAAAATGTCCCATTTCAATGTACTACGTCGAAAGCCATCCAATTTTAAAAGCAATAGACGTTTTACCTCAATCTGAATTCAAACATGCAATGCTGATTGGGTAAAAAAACTAAGAACCCAGTTTCTCAAAAAGCGGTATGCATTCGTACTCTTTATTACCAAAAAAAACGTGCCAATGCAATTATGAACCTTCCATCATCGGGGTAAGGATTGTAGCGCGCGCTTTATGAAATTGGTTTTGCTAGGATGCCTGTTTGTAAAAGGGATGTATTTTATTAGAAAAATAACCAGCCAAGTGCGTGTCGGACCACGCACAACGAAGGGTTCCATACCTATTAAAAAGGTATCGTCACAAAAATCTTACGAAACTTACTTTCTTTTCTATAGAAAAGGCCGTTTTTGAGCAATATCTCGAAAACCTTTGAACAGATCGTGTTCAAAACAATTTTCAGTGAAGGAATCTCCATGATTTTTTTTATTTTTTTTTAAACACACCGTTTGATTTTTTTTACTTTCGGGGCGATTATGTCGGACTCTATTCACGTAATCAAAAAAATTGCTGAAAAACCTTATATTTATTTGACATGTATGGAGTACAACCCTAAAATTTTTTTTATCATTTCATTGCAGAACTATGTAGCGGCTAACAAAATACACCTCCAAATTTTATTCGAATACACCTTATTGTTTTCGAGTGAAATGCCTGTGACATACGGACAGACGGACATGACGAAACTATAAAGGTTCCGTCCTAATTGTAAGGAGTGAAATATAAAGTAATATACAATTATATAAATAATATTTGATTATTGCGGGTATGTCTGTATAACTGTGTATATTTGATTAATAAAACATTAATCGGTTGTGAACTTGACTCCTTTCGGTGGCGCTGCTGTCGCGCCCCGCTACTTTCGCGCCGTTACGAGTGTTACGACGATTGATGGCGTGATCGGAGTGGGGACGGACCGGCATTGGGTTCATGGCTGGGATCGAGAGCGGTTCTGTCTTGAGAAATAATTTATTGTAACAAGGTGTAATTGTGTGTCGGCTGCATAAGAAATCAAAGTGTAATCGTAAAATAATGTGGGAAGAATAAATTAATATCGAGAGCTATTGGTTTTCATCGTTTAAACTCGTCGAACCCAATAGATCAGAAGCCGGGATCTAACAAAAATCAATAGGATTTTTGCCACGCCACAAAAACGTAAGCACGTTTTTTTTTCACTTTTTGATTTTAGCAGTACTATTTGTGTGCACTGACCGTATTCACCATTACGGAGTTAGTCCGCAGATTTATGCGGTTGGTCTTGCATGTTTATCTTGCTGGGGCACTTGCTGGAGATGGAAATGCTAGATAAACGAATAGTTAGAATATTTTTAGGATTAAACTGTATTTATCGATACGGAGGTAGTCCGGAGATTTATACGGTTGGTCTTGCATGTTTATCTTGCTAGGGCACTCCCTAGAGCATGCTAGATAAACGAATAGTTAGAATATTTTTAGGATTAAACTGTATTTATCGATACGGAGGTAGTCCGGAGATTTATACGGTTGGTCTTGCATGTTTATCTTGCTAGGGCACTCCCTAGGGATGGACATGCTAGATAAACGAATAGTTAGAATATTTTTAGGATTAAACTGTATTTATCGATACGGAGGTAGTCCGGAGATTTATACGGTTGGTCTTGCATGTTTATCTTGCTAGGGCACTCCCTAGGGATGGACATGCTAGATAAACTAAGAGTTAGAATATTTTTTTTGGGATTAAACTGTATTTATCGTTACGGAGGTATTCCAGTGATTTATACGGTTGGTCATGCATGTTTATCTTGCTGGGGCACTCCCAAGAGATATTATCTTTTAGCTAGGACATCACACATATGTAGAGCCGATATGTAGAGCCGATATGTAGAGCCGATATGTAGAGCCGATATGTAGAGCCGATATGTAGAGCCGATATGTAGAGCCGATATGTAGAGCCGATATGTAGAGCCGATATGTAGAGCCGATATGTAGAGCCGATATGTAGAGCCGATATGTAGAGCCGATATGTAGAGCCGATATGTAGAGCCGATATGTAGAGCCGATATGTAGAGCCGATATGTAGAGCCGATTTGGTAGAGCCGATTTGGTAGAGCCGATTTGGTAGAGCCGATTTGGTAGAGCCGATTTGGTAGAGCCGATTTGGTAGAGCCGATTTGGTAGAGCCGATTTGGTAGAGCCGATTTGGTAGAGCCGATTTGGTAGAGCCGATTTGGTAGAGCCGATTTGGTAGAGCCGATTTGGTAGAGCCGATTTGGTAGAGCCGATTTGGTAGAGCCGATTTGGTAGAGCCGATTTGGTAGAGCCGATTTGGTAGATAGAGTCGATATATGTAAAGAGTCGATATATGTAAAGAGTCGATATATGTAAAGAGTCGATATATGTAAAGAGTCGATATATGATGAAAAGAGTCGATGTGTGTAAAGAGTCGATGTGTGTAAAGAGTCGATATATGATGAAAAGAGTCGATGTGTGTAAAGAGTCGATGTGTGTAAAGAGTCGATGTGTGTAAAGAGTCGATGTGTGTAAAGAGAGTCGATGTGTATACAGAGAGTCGATGTGTATACAGAGTCGATGTGTATAAAGAGTCGATGTGTGTAAAGAGTCGATGTGTGTAAAGAGTCGATGTGTGTAAAGAGAGTCGATGTGTATACAGAGAGTCGATGTGTATACAGAGTCGATGTGTATAAAGAGTCGATGTGTATAAAGAGTCGATGTGTATAAAGAGTCGATGTGTATAAAGAGTCGATGTGTATAAAGAGTCGATGTGTATAAAGAGTCGATGTGTATAAAGAGTCGATGTGTATAAAGAGTCGATGTGTATAAAGAGTCGATGTGTATAAAGAGTCGATGTGTATAAAGAGTCGATGTGTATAAAGAGTCGATGTGTATAAAGAGTCGATGCGTGTAAGAGCCGATATCCATATAAATACTCCCGTGAGTCGGTATAAAGTGTTTAAACGCAAATTCTGCAGTTTTCTAATGCGAATGGTGTAAGTTTCAGACGTGGACGAAGACCGAGAGTGTCCCGATCAGGGGACCGGGGTTCAGACCCACTTGTGTTCCGATCAGGGGACCGGGGTCCAGACCCAGGAGTGTTCCGATCAGGGGACCGGGGTCCAGGCCCAGGAGTGTCCCGATAAGGGGACCGGGGCCCAGGCCCAGGAGTGTTCAGTTAAGGGGACCGGGGCCTAGGCCCAGGAGTGTCCCGATAAGGGGACCGGGGTCCAGGCCCAGGAGTGTCCCAAGGAGTGTTCAGTTAAGGGGACCGGGGCCCAGGCCCAGGAGTGTCCCGATAAGGGGACCGGGGTCCAGGCCCAGGAGTGTCCAGTTAAGGGGACCGGGGCCCAGGCCCAGGAGTGTCCCGATAAGGGGACCGGGGTCCAGGCCCAGGAGTGTCCAGTTAAGGGGACCGGGGTCCAGGCCCAGGAGTGTCCCGATAAGGGGACCGGGGTCCAGGCCCAGGAGTGTCCAGTTAAGGGGACCGGGGCCCAGGCCCAGGAGTGTCCCGATAAGGGGACCGGGGTCCAGGCCCAGGAGTGTCCCAAAGTCAAAATCAAAGTCAAAGTCATTTATTCTTCAATTTAGGCATATTACATGCACCTATGAATGTCGATAAACTACCACCGGTTCGGAAAGTAAACCTCTGCCTCGAGAAGAACCGGCGTAAAAAAAAAAAACTCGGCGAGGTGTCATTTTTTCAAAACAGTATACTATATATCATTTCAGTATCAGAGTATTATAAAATTTTAAACAGTAGAAAACCTATTTATTTTAGGTACGACAGATTTCTAGTGCAGGATTTTATCGCTGCCAAATATCCCTATCCATGATGTAGTCGTTTATTTTATAATATGCTTTTGAAATAAGTGTCCGTTTTACGACAAATTTGAATTTAGAGTCAGTAAGTTCGGTAATGTGTTTTGGAATTTTATTGTAGAATTTTATACAATTTCCCAAGAACGACTTTTTCCCTTTAAAGCCCGATAAGGGGACCGGGCTCCAGGCCCAGGAGTGTCCCGATAAGGGGACCGGGTTCCAGGCCCAGGAGTGTCCCGATAAGGGGACCGGGGTCACGACAACCACGACTGCAATCCAAGTGAGCCCGGGCTAAAGGGGCAGGATTCAGTCACTCAATTACCCAGGAGTGCCCAGGCGAGAGGGCCGGGGTGTACATCACAATCGTCCATTGGACCCAGGAGGCCAGGAGTACCAGATCAGGGAATACTTATAGAAGTATGGACGCCGAGGGCAGCGATCACCTACATCCCCATCGTGGAAGGTGACCGAGTCGACCATATATAAAGATAAGATAAAGATAAAATCATTTATTTGCCCAACGTAGGTTACAGGATGTTAAAGAATTATGGTCAGTTTCACTATGTGGTGCCTTACGGCTTACAAATTGTTGAGCATGCATGTCAAAGTCACTATCATTTATTAATGAATTTATGGTATAATACTTCTATGAGCTAGAACATTTTTTAAAGGTTTCTTATATTTAAGTAGTGGATCTATAGCATTTAAACATTTAGGTAATTTAATATTACTAGATTCTGGAGGTATCGAAGTTCATCACCAGAAGGAAGGCGATACGAGAATATTGTAGCGAGATTTAGAATCCAGTGATGACGATGCTGGTACTACAAGTAGTACAAGCTTATAGATAAAAAAAAATTGTATCTGATTATTTGTGCGATGTGAGGTGTTCATTTAGGATCATGATATTTTTAAAGTAATTTTTTTACATACGAGTAGTATTTACATTTACTTGTGTAAGTAACTGTAGATACTCGTAAGATTATGTTACGTATGTAAGATATTCCCTTAGTCTGTAATGTTGATTTAAGGCGCGAGGTCTCGCCTTGAACAGGATGGCCGAGCTGTAAGGAGTGAAATATAAAGTAATATACAATTATATAAATAATATTTGATTATTGCGGGTATGTCTGTATAACTGTGTATATTTGATTAATAAAACATTAATCGGTTGTGAACTTGACTCCTTTCGGTGGCGCTGCTGTCGCGCCCCGCTACTTTCGCGCCGTTACGAGTGTTACGACGATTGATGGCGTGTTCGGAGTGGGGACGGACCGGCATTGGGTTCATGGCTGGGATCGAGAGCGGTTCTGTCTTGAGAAATAATTTATTCTAACAAGGTGTAATTGTGTGTCGGCTGCATAAGAAATCAAAGTGTAATCGTAAAATAATGTGGGAAGAATAAATTAATATCGAGAGCTATTGGTTTTCATCGTTTAAACTCGTCGAACCCAATATAATCATGTCGCTTAGGCTGTTTTGTTATGATGTCTGTAACACGACTTCATTGTCCGCTCTCACGATAGTCTATCGTAAATGTTGGTGGTAGAAAGGTCGTGGTATCTTTTTTAAAATCAAAAAACCGGCCAAGTGCGTGTCGGGCCACGCAAAACGAAGGGTTCCGTGCCTATTAAAAGGGTCGTATCGTCACAGAAATTTTACGGCACTTACGTCCTTTTCTTTGAGGAAGGCAGTTTTTTCAGCAATATCTCGAAAACCTCTGAACCGATCTTGTTCAAAACAATTTTCGGTGAATGAAATTAATAAGCCCTATGTCCATGAATTGACCTATCCATGAACTATCGATTGATGTGCCACACGGGGGGTCACAATGTTTTTTTTTTTTTTGAATTTTAGTTTTATGTATGGAGTGCACCCCTATAAACATTTTTTTTTGTCATTTTAGTTACATAACTATGTAGCGGCTAACAAAAGACACCTATTCTCAAAATTTTATTCAAATACACCTTATAGTTTTCGAGTAAAATGCCTGTGACATACGGACAGACGGACAGACGGACATGACGAAACTATAAGGGTTCCGTTTTTGCCATTTTGGCTACGGAACCCTAAAAAGGGATTGTATGAAAAACGTTTCGCAGGCACGCGGTTGCTGTGCAACATGACAGTGATAAATGGTTTCTTATTGAGTGTCCACATTTTAAATTGAATTAAGCACTGAAAGTGCTGTAAAAAGGATGGATGCGAGAAAATTAACAAAGAGAAAGTAAAAGTGCCTGGTACAGTTGGAAGAACATATATCTTGATGCAGGTTATAATTACTTTAAATTATGTTAAAATATTTTATGACATTCTTTGACATGAATCTAATTATGTGTTGTGACATTGCCATGCCCTACCGGGGCCCATATGAGACTCAATGTACCTAGTTATTAAGATCTGTACAAAACTATGGTTGCAATAAATGATAATGACTAATGACTAAGTGAACGCTATAGCAACTACTGAAATATAGCCCTTCTGGACATTTTCGTCGGCATTGTGCGTCCATTTACTTTATTATACGTTAATGCCTATAACTATGAAATTTAGAAAGCAATACCGTCTTATACTACAAATATAATAAAAAATCTGAAAACTAAACATTTGTAGTTTTGTACGGAACCCTCGGTGGGCAAGTTCGACTCGCACTTGTCCGTTTTTAGGATTCCGATACCTCAAAAGGAAAAAACGGAGCCCTTATAGGATCACTCGGTTGTCTGTCTGTCCGTCTGTCACAGCCGATTTGCTCCGAAACTACTGGACTGATTGAGTTGAAATTTGGTACACATATGTAAATTGGTGACCCAAAGATGGACGCGTATAGTAAATTAATGAATTCTGAACAAGGGGGCCACATTTGGAGGGTAAACTGGAAAAAAAAAAAGTTTCGCAAACTGTATTGTGTGACATATCAAATGAAAGGGGTTGTTGTAAGCCTTTATTTGATGGCTACCTTCAAGGCTATCATAGGACGATATAGACTATTCGTTGCTTTCTAATTAGAAGGCTTAGAAAGAGACTGATAGAATATGATGCCGCGACACAGCTCGTGGACCGTCCTGTGAACTAGAAACTTAGGGAACTTATCGTTAACTATAGTGTTCCATTTCTCCTGTCACTTCACACCATAATTTCCCGTACTTTTTGAAGTTGTGAACGAATTTCGCTCTTTACCCAGCCACTTTAACCACAGAAGTCACAAAGGCACTCCGAAGAACTAACTAGCCCCAATTATGAGCAATTTGAGCGCAAGGAGAGCACTGAAAGTGGTAAAGTGCACTCGCTGCTCGTAAAGACGTGGCGCTATACTTTGTCAAGCGAACGTGATGTAGTCTGGTAATAGATGTGGATCGATGAGGGGTGTCAAATATGTATTGTTTTTTTTAAATGTAAATATGACAATCCAAATAATTAAACCACCGTATTCATAAGGTCGTAAGACCTGTCGTCATGCATGGATCAGAATGTTGGGCCGCAAAGATGACGGATGAAACGAGATTGCATGTTAGAGATGAGAATGTTGAGATGGATGTGTGGCGTGACGAGAATGGATCGAATAAGGAATGAGTATATAAGAGGAAGCCTGAAAGTAGCACCCATAACTGAAAAGCTGAGAGTGAATCGCCTACGGTGGTATGGACATGCTATACGGAGGGATGATAGTCATGTTGCTAGAAGGGCATTAAGTATGAATGTGGAGGGTTGCAAGAGAAGAGGTAGACCAAGAAAAAGGTGGACTGCGTGAGAGACGATATGAATAGCAAGGAAGTGTGTGATGAGTTGACGGGCGATAGAGAGGTATGGATGAAAAAAACATGCTGCGCCGACCCCAAGTAAATGGGATAAGGACAAGCGATGATGATTCATAAGGTCGTACAAAGTAAAAATACTAATATGAACCTAGGTCCAATTAGGTTCGCCGCTGCGCCCTGTAGCCCAGGCATTAGAATACGGCTACGGTATCCCCTGCCTGTCGTACAGGATGAATAAGAGGGGTCCTCGGGGTGGTACACGGTTGCAGTTGGAGGCTGCAATCGTAGAATAAAAAAGGTAGGAACCACTAAGGCATAACGCTAGGGCGGCACTGGTGCGTTCCGTAGGAGATCCCAGAGCCGTCTGAAATGCGTCGAGGAGGACCATCGGGGGGTTTTTAGTCGGTGCGTGTCTGACGTAACCTCCGCGCTATTCCCGTGGCATAACGGATTTTCCTCCCATTAAAAAAAAGGTCCAATACCAAAGGTATGGTTCTTTTTAAATTTATTACAAATTTTGCTTGAGCACAACCGCCGCTTGACAGCCGCATGCCTGAACCACTAGGCTACCGTAGCTTCTCTGATAACCAACGAATATTCTCATAATAAATGATGCACTTGACTTAGAAGGTTAAACACCCCTCATATTCGGCATGCCTACAGCGGTATGTAAGTCATTCTCAATCAATAGCGCCCCCTCGGGGGAGGAAGTAAAGTTAATGCTCCATCTCGTTGCGAGTACTCGCGATCCGTCCGGCAAAGGCGCGGTGGCAGTGGCAGCGAATCGCTTCCGCTTGTGTGGAAACACCTATTTGTTTCACGTATACGTTTACTTTAGCGAGCATCAGCAGAAAATGGTATTTTTATTTATTTATAAGATTTTTTTTATTAAATTCCATATCGGTTAGTAACATTTTAACTTAACATATTGTTAACAATACATATTACAACAGAAATGTATCTTACTTTAATCGCCCCTAGCCGTTCCTGGTGCAAAAGTCCCCATTATACTGGCAGCATTTCCACGTTGGATAGCCATGAAAAGCCTTTGCACCAGATATGACCCATAGCGGGGATCCTCCCCTTTTTGTCTGAGCCAATGGTCTATGTCGCGAACAAACCGTTTTGCGTCCGCCCCCCAGCACCCGGCTGTAGAATAAATGTTTTTTTTTTCAGGATTAAAGACATTTATTTTTATTTTTGAGGAGTATTTGTACTTCTAGCAGGCGCCTGGAACGATCCACATAAATTGGTATGCTTTGTGAGACTTTTGTATTGTTTTGATGTATATAAAAACGACGCAACAACATTACATTCGTCCTTTAAGTATTTTTTTTTTGTATTTTGAACATTTCGTCGATTGATATGAAGACTAGCTAAGGTAGTAAAACTAGTACAGACATTTTTATCATCATCATCATCATATCAGCCGAAAGACGTCCACTGCTGGACATAGGCCTCCCCCAGAGAGTTCCAAATTGACCGGTCCTGCGCCACTGTAAACACTGTGACATATGGCACTGAAACTTGGAAGCTTACTATGGGCCTCATAAGAAGGCTCAAAGTCACCCAAAGGGCAATGGAGAGGGCTATGTTAGGAGTTTCTCTGCGTGATCGCATCAGAAATGAGGTTATCCGCAGCAGAACCAAGGTAACCGATATAGCCCTCCGAATTGCTAAACTTAAGTGGCAGTGGGCGGGGCACATTGCACGTAGAACCGATGGCCGACATTTTTATACATGAGCGTAATACAAATAGTGCTACGAACAAAATTGTATTCTCCTGTTTCGTATCACTGTTACAATCGAAACTGTACTGTCCCAGTTCCCAGTACAGCTACAAAAGGCAGAATTAAACGCCGTGTCCCCAGAGTCCAATGTTATAATTACGTTAACTTTGCCCGAGCCCGCAGCCAGTTGCTCCCGAGGTAGTCGTCGGAACACGGAAGTTTCGTTAGGAAATATCATTTGAATTTTTATAAGTGTTCATTTGGGAAGATATTAACTTAAGGAAGTAATGGTTGAGTAAGTAGATACATTTTGTGGCGTATTTCCCGCGTTTGTGTGCGGCAAAATGAATGGGCTATCCTATTTTTAACAATTCTCTTCTCTATTATTTTTGTGTTTTTAGTTTAGAATGTGCGGCCTCAATTACTAGCGATAGGCCATGCTGCTTTAAATATCAAAAAGTAAAGATGCAATTGTTTCTTTATTCTATATCTCTCTTCTCTATCTCTAGATCTAGTCGAATGCTAATTTTTGTAAATTTTAACGTTCCTGTTATTGGTGCCTAATTAAAAAAAAAAACATTGAATAAAGCCATTACATACAATATGATTTTAAATATATCCTATTAAATGCGAAAGTTTGGATGTTTAGATGTTTAAGATGAATTGCCGGATTAAGATGCCTTGATTAACATATAGAAAACTTTTTATCCCGGGAATCATCACCTAAGGGGGCGAAATGGGGGGCGAAATACGATATAAACGAGTTCCACGCGGACGAAGCCGCGGGTAAAAGTTTGTATACATAAATATTCCATCAGATATACATACATGGCGGCAAACAAGCATACAGGCTGCCTGATCGTAAGAAGACACTGTAGCCCAAGGACGCATGTGACTCCAGAGCAGTCAGCGACAGCTCTGTCAAGCGCGTTGTTGTTTCGAGATTTCGTCATGTTAACAGCTAGGAACAAATGCATGTCTCACTCTGAACACATTACTCACCACCAGAAATAAAACACCAAATACCCACAAAGCAAGTAGTGTTATTATTGCTGCGGTCTTCTGTAAGATAAGATAAGATACTTCCCCAGTTAGGCTTCTCCAAATATGAGCAAGATGACATTCCGTTGTGCCCTCGAGCCGAGCGCTCGAAAATTAATTAAAAGTATAACCGATTTCAGTGTCAAAATTTTAGGCAGTCACTTTCTACTGATAAAGTGAAATATAAGTGGTCTAAACGACGACTCCTTTTTATTTTTTTTATCGTTATTTCAAAACTGCATGTCATAATTTTTGTCAGTTACCGAGTGAAAGAGTCGAGCGCTCGAAAGTCAAACATCGGTCCCCTGGAAAGCAAGCAGAGTGGTTCCCGCTGCAAGTTGCACCCAACCCGGCCTCCAGACAATTAAAACTTGCACTCAATATGGCTGCCATACAACTTAGCGCGTGAATGTCATCCTTTGCACTGAACGTCCTCAAGCCATAAGCGGTAGCGGTGTGATTCGATTGACGTTCATTTTTCCCTTAACATGTTCAGTCGACGTCAACGATATTCATTCTTAGCATTAGTTCTGTATACGGAAGTATGTAATAACCATATGGATGCCACTAAGGATAGGTATTTATTGTTTTAAACTTGATTGCGCAAGACACAGAAATGTACAAATGGCGAGCTCAAACATATTTTCAAACATAGATTAAAAGGTGCCAAGAAAAAAGTATGACAATATCCTGTTAAGAGAACATTAAGAAAAAAAGACAAAATTATTACACACTACCTATATTTAATTTCATAATGTCATATCGTCGCTGCGCGTGCAATACCGCGCGCGCGCGGTATTAACAAGGTGCTCTTCCGCGTTATTGCACGCGCAGGAACGATATGATACCTAGGACTTCGTTTCTTCAATTCAATAATTAAACATGAATGGTTTACACCAGTTACATTTCTTTATATCACTGTTCGCTTGTCCTTATCCCATTAACTTTTTTCTTCCATACCTCTCTATCACCCGTCAACTCATCACACACATCCTTCCTATTCATATCGTCTCTCACGCAGTCCATCCACTTTGTTCTTGGTCTACCTCTTCTCTTGCATTTACATTCATTATTAATGCCCTTCTAGCAACATGACTATCGCATAACATGTCAATTCGCTCTCAGCTTTTCAGTTATGGGTGCTACTTACAGGCTTCCTCTATACACTCATTCCTTATTCGATCCATTCTCGTCACGCCACACATCCATCTAAACATTCTCATCTCCGTATAACATGCAATCTCGTTTCATCCGTCATCTTTGCGGCCCAACATGATTCTGATCTATGCATGACGACAGGTCTTATAATGGTCTTGTAAAATTATATTATATCAAAAAATAGAATATGAAAACGATCACCTTTTAAATCAACAGTAACACCTAAAACCGAACAACCATATAAGGGTACTAATTCTATACACGCTTACTCTTTTAATTTACGCCCCAAACTTTTGACAACCTTTGACAAGTATCGCGTTTCCGCGTTTTGTTTCTAACCCCGCCGCCCTCAGAGATCAAGGGTCGAGATTAATTACTCGAATAATCCCAAATAAAGTTAAGATTATGAGGAAAGTTTACTTAAATCGTGTTAAATGTGATTTTATTGTTTTATTTGACGAACTGTGCAAAGGGCTCGTTAGAGAAGTTTTATTTATTAATTTAATTTAATGCATAAAAAGGTATAAACTGGCGGACTTAATGCCATATGTCATTCTCTACCAGTCTACCACTGGGCTAAAAATAAACGTTTGCTTGGTGCAGGATAAGGTAGTGAGAACAAAAAAAGTCTGAAATTCGCCAGAACTGAATATTTTTAAGCGTTATGTTTGCTATGTTTCCTTTTGGCTCTTGTGTTTGCATGTTTATCGAAATAATTGAAACGTTTAGAAACTGCCTCTCGATTAATGTTTTTCTTGGTAATAAGTTATATATTGGTTAGTGGGTAGGCCCCCACAAGGTGGACTGATGGCCTGGTAAAGGTCGCGGGAGTCCGCTGGATGCGGGTGGCGCAGGACCGGTCAATTTGGCACTCTTTAGGGGAGGTCAATGTCCAGCAGTGGACATCTTTCGGGTGATATGATGAAGTTATATATTAACTTAATAATATGAGGATAAAGAATATTTGATTTGTTTTTCTATAACATGAATATCGAAACATTAAACTTTATTTGTAACAAAAATCTTTGATTTAATTTTTTTCAAAATAAGTATTCTGCGTATTGATTAGTCTATGAAATGATAATATGAGAAAAATATGCGTAACGAAATTCTATAAAACTGATGTCTATAAAACAACGTACAACCGCTTACACAGCCATGGACGACTGTCTCCCTTCTTGACATTGCTTGTATAAGTATGTAATAGACTTAAAGGCCATTGATTGATGATTGAGCATTAAAAAAACTTACAGATTAGGAATCGTATGTAACACAGAATCATTATATTATCTAGATGAGGGCCCTTTCGGATACACTTCGACCCAGTGGGATCTTTTGTGCATTTGCCCTCTCCTTTATACCTACTCCCAAGCTCACTCCATCATTTCCACAAAGCGGATGATGCAGCTCAGCGGGAGCACCTTGAATTCCTTTGGTTGCGGATAGCAGTTATCAAAGTGATTCATTCTTTGTCTGGCAAAGGCATGACATTCACACAGTAAGTGTTCCATAGTCTCATCCTCCTCACCACACATTCTACAGCCTAAACTATTCGATAGTCCGTAGTTGGCCAAGAGATTCTTGACCCTGAAAACCTGTGAACACCCCAGATATAATTCTGATTTGCTTCCTGCTGGATTTCCAGAGTTTTTTGGACCAGCCCGAGTCCACTTCAATGAAGAGCTTGGAGTGCCTTAAACCAGCTTCATTTCTCCACTCGTGTTGGTATTTGGTTTTGGCTTAGGCTTTAAAGGCCGATATTATGGTTCCCTGCGTGAGTCCCACAAATGGTTCTGGACCTACAAAGTGATTTGTAGATCCCCTTCTTTATTATTACTCCACCAAATACGGAAATGGCCTAACTCATCTAGGTTGCATAAGAATACCGCTACAAAATGTATCATCATCATCATTATCATATCAGCCGAAAGACGTCCACTGCTGGACATAGGCCTTCCCTAGAGAGTGCCAAATTGACCGGTCCTGCGCCACCCGCATCCAGCGGACTCCCGCGACCTTTACCAGGTCATCAGGCCACCTTGTCGGGGGCCTACCCACGCCGCGCCTTCCAGAACCAAGGTAACCGATATAGCCCTCCGAATTGCTAAACTTAAGTGGCAGTGGGCGGGGCACGTTGCACGTAGAACCGATGGCCGTTGGGGCGAAAAGGTTCTCGAGTGGCGACCACGTACCAAAATGTATGTTTGAGATTATTTAATGAGGCCGACTTTTTATAAAACTGTCATTGGACCTTGGACGGTAAAGTAACTTTTCGAATGGACTCCTTTGATGTGATTCGGCCAACTCAAATAATCTCAAGAATACACTTTCTGCTCTTAGAAAAACTCTGCAACTCTCGGCGTGTTTGCTTGCACTAATAGTGTTTGTGTGTTTGTTTGTCTGTTTGTGTCGAGCGCTGCGCAAACATCACCTAATCTGCTGAGAGCTGCGTTTAATTTCCTTTTCCTAGTTAGAGAAAAAAGCTTAAAAGGAGGATGTCTAGTTTCCTTTTAGCAAAACAAATGATGTTTGAAACTCGTTCCTACTAAGTAAACAATTACCTAACTAAAAATACTTAGTTTTGCGCATGAAACGTTTTTAGGGTTCCGTAGCCAAAATGGCAAAAACGGAACCCTTATAGTTTCGTCATGTCCGTCTGTCCGTATGTCACAGGCATTTTACTCGAAAACTATAAGGTGTATTTGAATAAAATTTTGAGGATAGGTGTATTTTGTTAGCCGCTACATAGTTTTGTAATTAAAATGACAAAAAAAAAATTTTTAGGGGTGCACTCCATACATAAAACTAAAAGACAAAAATTTTTTTTTCATTGTGACCCCCCTTGTGAAACATCAATCGATAGGCCTTTCAAAATAAATACAAGGTTTCTTAACATTTTTTTTGATTAAGTGAATAGGGTCGGAGATAATCGCCCCGAAAGTCACCAAAATTCTGTCCCCCCCCTCTAATTTTTGAACGGTGTATTTTAAAAATATGGAAAAATTCATGGACATTGTTTTGAACAAGATCGGTTCAGAGGTTTTCGAGATATTGCTGAAAAACTGCCTTCCTCAAAGAAAAGGACGTAAGTGCCGTAAAATTTCTGTGACGATACGACCTTTTTAATAGGCACGGAACCCTTCGTTTTGCGTGGTCCGACACGCACTTGGCCGGTTTTTTAATTATATAAAACTAGCTGCCCGCGCGATTTGCAAAGAACGCAAAAACCCTGCGGGATGCAATATAGCTTATAACCATTCAGAAAGTCGATTCTACATGCAGGTGAAACAATTTTTAAAATCGGATTAGCGGTCCCGTAGATTATTGTTGTTATACCTACAAAATTACACTGGATTGTCATTAACGACCCGTTAGCCCTGTGGGTGCCGACTACGCTGCCTACGAAGCTGAAGGTCCTGGGTTCGAATCCCGGTAAGGGCAAATATTCGTGTGTAAGAGCAAATAAATAGATTTAATTACTTAAATACAAATATTCTTTGTATTTAAGTAATTAAATCTATTAAACATATCGTCGTCGAGTATCCATAACATAAGCCTTATTGAGCTTACTATAGGGCTAGTTCGATTTGTGTAAGTTTGTCCCCTAATATTCTATATATTGTCAGATGACAATTTTCGAGTTAGCATAAGCGGGGCCTGGGGGGTAATCACGTAACGTTCCGAACGCGCGTCTGACAGTTAAATCTCAATCTAACTGTCATTTTTCCATATAAAATTGACGTTTAAATCTTACAGACGTTCGTAAGAAAAGTTACGTGATCGACCCACTGGATGCTCTAGGCCGTAGTATTATCTCCAAGCATATCACATGATATGTCTTCCTTCATATAATAATTTATAGTTGTCAAAGACATAATCATAATCCTCTTTTCAATTAAATTATTCAGTAGCCTCGACTGCATTCGGCCAGTCTTTTAATAATGAACGCACTGAAAATAATTCGAAAACTTCGAACGATAATCCTGTTCGTACCAACGGCTGTACGAATCAGAAGCAATTAGGCTTATGTCCAATGTATTTTATGAATATATCCCCGTTATTGGATCTAAGAGATGTAATGGTTAATGACGTAGTCAGATATTTGTGATGTAGACTTTATCGGTTTTCAGGCATGCTACTGATGTGCTACTATCGGTTGCACGGTCACTAGAACTCGCATGCTACTTATTCGCAGAGTGCAAAGCGGGTGGAGGGGGTAGCCTAAACGATCACAGCGCTCGCTACGGCTAAAATTGTCATTTTTGTCGCTGACTTGAGCTGTCAAATCCATATTGCAGTAAACATTTTCTAATCGTTTTTGAGATAAAAATAATGTTACTGACTACCATTGTCCAAAATTGTGTAATATAGTAAAATAACACAAGATTTCATTAATATTTTTCACAATATTTACTTACTACTTGTTTGACAGCGGTGACAATATTGTCCATAATGGCCGCCTGTCACGTGGCGCTGTCGTCGCGCTCGGTTCCAATACTTCCAGAAACGAATTCACCCTTGTTATGCCTCATTCACCCACAGGCTAATAAGGCTAGAGCCCAAGGCGCAAGGACCAAGAGGGGTCGGCGGGCGCGGCGCTGAGTTGAGACTTACTTACATAATAACACGTTCACGGACAGTACGGCCCGAGGCGTAAATTGAAACTGTCTTGATACGACACTACGGCTGTGGCCGGTGATCTTCTCCGCGACAAATCTGCCACTCCGTCCACGGACGACAAATTCTTATAGGATTATAATGAAGGCGGACGTGTAGTGCCGCTTTAGGTACATTACCATTTTTCCTAGGTGCCGCAGCAAAAGCTTAAAGGGCCACCTCAATTTTACATGAGGGGAATGACGCGTGCTGTGACACAATAGCGTATGTAGACGTTACGGCTGCGGCCGTGCTGCCACAAGCGGAGAGTTTGAATTCGTAACAAATTACATACATACCTCGACGAATAGCGGCGGCACAATATTTGCCTAAACAGTGATGTGGCAGTACGTCCATGGCAGTACAAAAAAATGTATGATTTTTGTAAAAATGTATGACTCTAAATCAGCCTAGCTTAGGCCAGTCAGTTAGCCTAGTGTCCTAGGCTAACTGACTGGCCTAAGCTAGGCTGATTTAGAGTTCTGACCGCCGTCAGAACTCTAAATCAGGCGCTGCGCCTGAACACAGGATCATGAAGAGTCATGTGAATTTTAGTAAACTAAACTAACATCGCCACGGGGATGAGTTCTCATTTTCTTATTAGGTTAGGATAATTTTCTTCGCTTTGTAAAGCGTGCCAGAGAAATGGATCTGCGCGTTAGTTGAGTAAAAAGTAATGCCACATACTATAAATAAATAAATATTAAGGGACATTCTTACACAAATCGAACTAGCCCTATAGTAAGCTCAATAAGGCTTGTGTTATAGGTACTAGACGACGATATATATAATAGATATAAATACTTAAATACATAGAAAACATCCAAGACTCAGAAACAAATAGTCATGCTCATCACACAAATATTCGTCCTTACCCAGGACCTTCTGCTTCGTAGGCAGCGTCACCCACTAGGCTAACCGGTCGTCTAAACTAAATACCGGTCGTCTAACTAAATATCCAAATGCATATTTAGAATAGAATAGAATAGAATAGAAGATAATTTATTTCAGTATAAGTACACAAAAACACAGTAAGTAATACAATTACAAAAAAGAAAAAAAAAAATGAAGCAAAGGAAGAACTTATCAGCTATATACTAATTACTAACTTATACTGAAAAGGGTGAACACTCAGCATAATGCCGGAAATAAATATTTGGATATTTAGTGTGTGAGTTCGAGTAGTAACGCTCCAAAAGGCAATGAATACAATTCAATTCAGGCCGGAGCCACGACAGTTATAATTGCCCTGATACCGGCTCACATATTTCATTAATCGGCTTGCTGTTACATATTTTATGATGTTGGCTCACGTAACATTGGGGAATGGAAGGGTTAGTTCAATGAATGGGGACTATTTTACAAAAAAATATGAAGTCCCAGCCTAGATCAGGCTTATTTAAACTCATACAATAAATACATTGATACTCGCATACAGACAATTGTTGCGAATTTTTCCTACAATGATTAGTTCAAATAGCAAAGTGTGACGTCATACTTTTGAGTCAATCAGTATGAAGCGTTTCGGCTGCAGCCAGCGAAGTCCGTCTTTAACAATTTTTTTGGGTATTTATGTTCTTTAATTGTAGTTGCTCCCATACAAACATTTGATCCTCTCCAAAAACTGGTTCGAATGGCATCGTAAAAAATCTTAGGTCAAGCCTATTGGACGGATAATGGCGCTGCTATCGGGGGCTATAAAAGTATAAAATCTCACACTTGCGCTATGCAGATGACGCAACTAATTTTGCATCCAGCACATCTAGCACAACTTGCTGCTCAGTCGCTTCTCGCGCGACTAAGCGTCCCCTATCTCACTCGCACCGTACAAATTAGAAAAAGGGGGTTGAGCTTTCTCGACTCGCGTCGCGGTGCGGCGTCAGTTGCGCTAGCCCCGCTGTGCTGGCCATATGGAGGAATTAGAACTACTTCTGAAAATGGAACGTATAAGCATTATGTAAGGGTTGAAGATAAACCGCAGTTTACGTCGTGTTGTGAACATGCGTTGCTCTTAATATTAGAGTGTATTGACCCCACGTCGATAAATAATATTCGCAGTACGGCGAGCAACACTCTGAGTACAGTCAGCAGCGCATGTTTGTACAGCATTCTATTATTCATTTCTGGCAGTATTGGGTTTGGTCTGAGATTTCCAAATAAATTATCTCGATTCGTCTTTATATTCTGGGTTCCTATTATAAAAACTTAATAAGCGACATCTCGGTTGTTACGAGTACTTATTATTTAACTAATATCCCAAAAAAAATGTAGTGTATGAGTAGTAGACATCGTTAATTTTGTAGCATTTTCGGTGCAGCGTAGTGTTTTTAACGGAATTGGTATAAACAATTTCAATAGTAATGTTTAGTTAGCGTTAATAATGTTAATATTAACCTTAATTAACAATTTTGATTGATATCGTCTATACCAACATCGTTAACACAACCATGCTGCAATGAAAATGCTACAAAATGCACGATGTCTGGTCAGTAGTTATACGAGGATATATAGGGATTTCTATGGGATTTGAATGTTACGCCCCTTTTCTTAAAATTGTCCCCAACCTTAACCTTTCTTGTAAGTACCTTGTTGTGAATGTCATGTTGCATTTGTATCGGTTCTACTCTCATCTACTCAAAGGTTAACTGGAAGCTCTCTTTAAGTCAACCCCTGAAAGGGATAAGTTCGCATTTTATTTAACACTAGCTTCTGCCCGCGACTCCGCGTGTAACTCATTTATATCGTAGCTCCATACAACAAACTCTGCACCCCTATTTAACCCGCTTAGGGGTGGATTTTTCCAAAACCCTAAAATTACTTTTCTTGTATTGTAATATGGAGTTCATGCACAAAGTTTCAAGTCTCTCACTTAAAATTTTACTCCATCCCCATACAAACTTGCAATCCCCTTTACGTTATATAAACTACCTATTGTGAAAAAATCAGCTTTCTAGGTTCAACGGTTTGGGCTGGGCGTTCATTTAAGTGAGTGAGTCAGTCAGTCAGGAGTTTTACGTTTATTAGATAGATTTCCATTTGTTAATCATATTACTACACCATGTCTATTTGTACAATAAAGAGTTACCTATGCTACTACTAACTTTATATAAAAATGCTGAACAAAAACAAACATTCCCCAATAATGTTATTTATTACTTATATTTACAACTTAGGCTGACGCTACTCGATACATTAGCGCGCCCCACGCCGTGTACTGAGGCATGTTTATGGGTTAATGCATTCTACACTCTATTTTTAATGGGCTAAGACTCCATGTCGCTTAATGGACCGGTTTGTCGTGTGATTTTTATTAAGATTGTCCTTTTAGTGTGTCTTGGAAAAGTTGGAAAGGTCCATGTTATAGTGAATATGAGGATAGACAGTTTCTCGCCATCCCCTTTGCATTGGGAGGGAAATATTAACATTGCTAAGTCATCATCATCAGCCTATATACGCCCCACTGCAGGGCGCAGGCCTCCGCATGAATTTTTGATTTTTGTCAGTATTTGATAAATGACAGATTAGGTGTAGAACTCACGAGCATGTTATTGTGAAAAAAAAAACGAAAAATTGAAGCAACAAAAGAAACTATGTAATTATTGAACATGTTCACAAAATTTTACTTCAGTTGAGAAACGCGACCTGTAGAGGAAAACAGCCGGACAGGAAGACATCTGGACATCCGACCATACGAAAGAATTTTGGCCCAAGCCGAAACGATGAACTTAGTTCGCTTCGCTCGCTCGTTCATCGAGCTCTTGCAACCTACCCACTTTTATCAAATTCTGGCCAAAAATATAAATCGGAAACAATACTATTTAATACGAGGGTGGGATGATAAGTAACTAGCCTTAGGTATTTAAAAAGTTAGAATTTAAAAAAATACTTCCTTATTTTTAAAAATATGTCTCTGGCTATCTCTGTTCTAAATTTGAATTTGGTGGCTTGAATATTTTATTGATTTTTCGACATTAGAAAATACATTGTGCCGGTTATTTTTCAAAATGGATAAAATTGAACAAAGAGCAGTGATTAAGTTTCTTTATATGAAGGGTATGAAGGGGCTTGATATTTATGAAGAGTTAAAGGATGTTTTGGGTGAATGTGCTTTTTCTTACGCCACAGTAAAAAACTGGGTGGCTGAGTTTAATTAAACGCGGCCGTACAAGCGTCCAAGATGAAGCCCGCCCCGGACGCCCAAAAATCGTCACGACTCCGGAAATGGTGTCTAAAGTACACGATATGGTTTTAGCAGACCGAAGATTGAAGCTCTCTGAAATAGCTGACACTATAGGGATTTCCAAAGAACGGGTACATCATATCTTAAGTGACGAATTAAATATGAAAAAGTTATCTGCCCGTTGGGTGCCGCGTTTGCTTACGGACGATCAAAAAAGAATTCGGATGCTAAACTCTAAAGAATGCTTGGGCCGTTTTCAGAAAAATAAAGCAGACTTTATACGTCGATTTATAACAACAGATGAAACATGGGTTCACCACTACACTCCAGAGACAAAAATTCAATCAAAACAGTGGACTGAATCTGGGTGCTCGGCTCCTAAAAAAGCTATGGCTGTAAAGTCGGCTGGAAAAGTGATGGCTTCTGTCTTCTGGGATGCAAGTGGAATTTTGTTTATAGATTACCTTCCCAAAGGTCAAACTATTAATGGAGAATACTACGCTAATCTTTTAGATAAGCTTCATCAATGTATTCAGGAAAAACGACCCGGTTTAGCGAAAAAAAAAATCATCTTCCATCAAGACAACGCAAGGGTTCACACGTGTGTTAAAGCTATGGCAAAAATCAACGAATTGAACTATGATTTGCTGCCCCATCCACCTTATTCGCCTGATTTAGCACCATCAGACTTCCACCTTTTTCCCAAGCTAAAAACTTTCTTGGGTGGACAGAAATTTGCCACAAATGATGAAGTCATTGCTGCCGTAGAAGCGTATTTTGCAGGCCTTGAAAGATGTCATTTTATGGAGGGCATTACATCATTAGAAAGAAGATGGAACAAGTGCTTAGAGCTACATGGAGACTATGTCGAAAAATAAAACCAATTTTATCACGATAACCTAAGTATTTCTTTATTAGGCTAGTTACTTATCATCCCACCCTCGTAGGTATCGGTCCAAATATCACTGACCAATATAAAATTGCTCAACAATTAATGCTCAAAAATTAGAGACACAATGTATTTAATTCAAAACTTCCACTGTGTGAGTTAATGCAACATCGCTCAATAAACAAGTACGTAACAGGGACAAAGTCGCCCCTAAATCTCGTCGCCATTCCCCGCCTGTCAACTCTCGATAGCAATTTTCCGGATCGCGCGCGAGCGAGCATTTTACACGTCGCCGGTCGGGCCGATAGTAACGCTGCGGCTTGTGTTTAGTGTGACATAAAAATCATTTTTAAGTTATTCTGTGCTAATATTATCATAGCGTGCAGTAGGTACTAGAATGTGGACACCAAATCAAATAATAATGTTGAATTTTCTCGAAAAGTATTAAAAATATAGTTAAATGAAGAAAGAAGTAACACAAGATAATAAATTATAAATAATGCAAATATGATAATTAATATAAGAAACTTAAGTCATTTTTACGACACAAATGCTATTATAACTTAGATGAATTTAATCAAGGTATATGTATATTTTTATCTATAATTTATTTATAGATAACAAAATGTTATAATTTACAGATTAAGCTTTTAATATAGAAATTAATTGAAATGTATAAGAATAATGGATTTAACTCAAAATGCGCTTAAGAATAATAATAAATCTAATTAATTTTAGATGTTTTAGCATGCTCACATCATATCTTTAATGGAATTATAGTTATTTTTGGTATATTGCTATACCCGAAATGGGTACATGTTGAAACAAATTATATTCTGACACCAATGTAAACACATGTTATGCAATAAATCATATGAATATGAATTATCAGAAAGTTATAAGTGTCCAAAGTTGTAGATAGTAAGTGTAAACGATTGTCATTTAAACGAGCGTTTTCTCTCTCTAACAATAGGAACATTAAAACGATTGTATCTTATTTATTTTAGTAACTAGGCATATTTTTCGCTTTGTTTCTTTTGAAGTATGTAATTTAAAAAAATGAGTCGACAACCCTAATTACTAAAAGTCGCTACCGCTAATGTGCCTTACTTACCCTTTGTACATGTGTGAGTTTATAAATGTATGTATGTATGAGTGACTTCCTTTAGGGAATAGGTGCGAGATCCACTCGTAGCACCGTCAGTTGTTTTTACAAAACAAAGGCAATATTTTTCGGAGGTCCCCGTTCGCTTATCGGACTGGGGATTATGGGACATATTTGTTTTGGTTGCCTTTTCATGTTTGTGCCATATTTGGGATAATGTGCATAGCGATATTTTGTATTTTGTTTGTTATGAACTCGTTTTTAACATATGATTAGGGGGGTAGGTACAGCAAAATGTCATTATAACATTAATTTGTTTCATAACAGTCGTAAACTTACTAACTCACGGACTTTCCATCTTTACAATCTATCTAAAAAACAAAATCGGGTTATAGTCCAGGCAATGAACTGACAACTTGTATGGAAAAAATTACAAATTTGGAAATAATTTATAATAGCTATTTTTTTTAATGTAACGGATATATTATCAATTAAAAAGTTACCTAGAGGCAAAATCCAACAAAAAATCAGACATCAAAAAACACATTATTTAATTAGCTCCTAAAAAGTCCGGATAAATATTTTAAAAAAAATATCTTCATTTAGGTTCATTTATATTTGCTTTAAAATATTCAATATAAATAAAATAAAAAAGACAATAAATGTTTAATTTAAATCTATATAATTACTTCCGGGTGGAAAGTTTGTTGGATTCTTGAATAAAGCATCTTAGAATAACGTTTTAGAATGAAATAAATAAAAAAACGCTATTATAAATTAATGTTTTTCGAAACCGTATTTTGCCTGGAGTATTAGTAACACCATTTATAACAGAAGAAAGCTGGCCAGATGTTAATGATTTTTGATTTGTTGGATGTCTCCGCTCCGAATAGCAGAATAACGATTAAAACATGGAAAAAGTGACGATTTTTTTTATTACAAATTTATTTTATCATACTATGGCGATACGAAGTTCGTGGGAACAGCTAATATTAGTATACAGGGCGTCCCACGGCTATGCCACATGGAGGGAAAAAACTTTGAATATTTTAGATGAAACATTTTACTGTAAGAAGACATTATTTTAATTTAAAAAACAATTTAAACTGCATTCATAGATTTTTAAATAATTACACGGTTCAATTCGGGAATCCAACCCGCTACACGAGTAAAAAAAATAACCCTGTAGCTTTATCATTCCGATCGAAAGGCTTCATCATAAGGATTATTTTTGCTAAATAATATAGTGTCAGAAATAAAAGGAAGACATTTTAACAGTTTTAGTTTTTTTTCTCGGCGTGTAGCAGGTTCGATTCCCGGTTCAATCATGTAATTATTTAAAAATCTATTAATGCAGTTTAAATGGTTTTTTAAATTAAAATGATGTCTTCTTTCAGTAAATTGTTCCATCTACAATATTCAAGGTACTTTCCCTCCATGTGGCATAGCCGTGGGACGCCCTGTATAATACAAATCTAAAGCTATACTAATGATAAATAGCGTCTGTGAAAAGGAAGTTTGCATGTACTCATCTAGTTTCGTCCAATTTTAAATCCACGATACGAGTTATATCGCGACCGTAGCAAACAAGCATACTGCCTGCCTGGTTGTAAGCAGATTTAGCAGATGCTTTAGCCTGCCGGCCACGACATTGCGCGAATTGTGGCGCGGCAAACGTTTTACCTGTTCATTGCGCGGTCGAGAGACGCAACGCACTGTGGTTAGTTGGGATCACACGCAATGAATTAGAAAAACCGGCCAAGTGCGTATCGGACCACGCAAAACGAAGGGTTCCGTGCCTATTAAAAAGGTCGTATCGTCATAGAAATCTTACGGCACTTACGTTCTTTTCTTTGAGGAAGGCAGTTTTTCAGCAATATCTCGGAAACCTTTCATCCGATCTTGATCAAAACAATTTTCGGTGAATGAACTTAATAAGCGCTGTGTCCATGATTTTTTTCATATTTTTAAAATACACCGTTCAAAAATTAGAGGGGGGGACAGAATTTTTGTGACTTTCGGGGCGATTATCTCTGACTGTATTCACTTAATCAAAAAAAATCCTGAGAAACCTTATATTATTTATTTTGAAAGGCCTATCGATTCATGTGCCACACGTGGGCTCACGATGAAAAAATTTTTTTGACTTTTAGTTTTATGTATGGAGTACACCCCTAAAAAAATTTTTTTTAGTAATTTTAATTACAAAACTATGTAGCGGCTAACAAAATACACCTATCCTCAAAATATTATTCAAATACACCTTATAGTTTTCGAGTAAAATGCCTGTGACATACGGACAGACGTCCAGACGGACAGACGGACAGACGGACATGACGAAACTATAAGGGTTCCGTTTTTGCCATTTTGGCTACGGAACCCTAAAAAGCGACCGAGCCTTTAGGGCCTACGCTAGCTGACGGGGGTGCACGGAGCGGGCGCACGCCTGCGGGTACCCGTTCTTTGCACCATCTGCGGGTCAGTTAGCGCTGCTCATACTATTTTTCAAAAGGCGTCCACCCGCTCCGTGCGCACCGCGTCAGCTAGCGTTGGCCCTTTAGACGCTTGATGCAACGCATTGCCATGATTACTCCAAACGTTTTAACGGGTTTTTATGAAAAAAGTGTAAGTAATTAAATTTTTAATATTTGTCATTAGGGATATTTCTCAAAATTAAAAGCGGCCGAACCTTTAAGGCCTACGCTAGCTGAAGCGGGTGCACGGAGCGGGCGTATGCCTGCGGGTACCCGTTCTAAGCACCCGCCGCGGATTAGTTAGCGCTGCTCATACTATTTTTCAAAACGTGTCCACCCGCTCCGTGCGCACCGCGTCAGCTAGCGTTGGCCTTTAGAAGCTTGATGCAACGCATTGCTATGATTACTCCAAACGTTTTAACGGGTTTTTATGAAAAAGTGTAAGTAATTAAATTTTTAATATTTGTCATTAGGGATATTTCTCAAAATTAAAAGCGGCCGAACCTTTAGGGCCTACGCTAGCTGACGCGGGTGCACGGAGCGGACGTATGCCTGCGGGTACCCGTTCTAAGCACCCGCCGCGGATTAGTTAGCGCTGCTCATACTATTTTTCAAAAGGCGTCCACCCGCTCCGTGCGCACCGCGTCAGCTAGCGTTGGCCTTTAGAAGCTTGATGCAACGCATTGGCGACTACTTCAAACGTTTATCGGGTTTTTATGAAAAAAGTGTAAGTAATTAAACTTTTAATATTGGCCATTAGGAGTTACTTCTGAATTTTTTAAAGAAAAAATTAAAAGGTACCTACAATGTTTTCGGACTCCCGTTTTGTATATTTCTCATTTGACACTCTTTCTTTATTTACCGTTGTCATTTTTATCTTTTCCATTTTTATCGCTGCCTATAAATTACTTTGACAACCACGGGATTTTGCAGTCTTTATTACGGTTTGAGACTGGTCGAGATGATAAGGTAATCCCTAATAAGGATAACGGGTAATATACGATAGGGTCCGACAGATTCAAAAATAATTTTCGACTTTATCTTAATGGGATTGGGTGTAAAATTGTGTACATATGAACTCGCTGCCGGCTGGACAAACAGAAAGATATATGTAGGTATATTCAAAGTTATCGTGCAAATGTTTTGGGTGTCGATTTATGGTATCATCATCATAATCATCACATCATTCAGCCGAAAGATGTCCACTGCCAGCACTCTTTTGGGGAGGCCTATGTCTACTATGACTACAGACTAAATTTCGCAGCGAGTTGTGCCACTTTTCAGGCGCTGAACAAAATTTGCACTAATTTTGAAACTGAAATCTAAAGCGCGGATTCGGCCCCTTTAGAATTTACGTAGATCCTTGTGCAAGCACTATCAAAACTAGACAAAATGCCACCTAACCTTCCTCTCAGCTCAATTTCCTCCCTGATGGCTTCCTAACTCTGTTAACGGTGACTATTTCGCTTAACAACACCGTCTGCAGTGGCTCTGGGTACATCCCCAGTTCAACTACACTCTCCGATCCGTAACAACAATACGTGATAGGAGATCAAGTTTATGCTGGTCCGTGTATAACGCAGCCGTGGATTTTCTGAATTGTCAGGCTGAGAATGAAAAGGCTGGAGAGCAGAACAATTGTTTACGATATAAGCTCTTTTAGAATTGGGCGAGGGGATGCTTTGTCATTTTCCGTGCGGTTGCAACTAAAATGGGTGGTATTATATTTAAAGTGATGACTCAAGAGTTTGGTGTTTAGATGTATTATAATGCAAATATATATATTGAAATACCGGCGGTGTTGCAAGTGTCAAAATGAACCTGGTAAGACAATCATTAGGTTAAAACTAAATTAGTATGGTGCAAGTATTTTGTTTCTTTTCCAATGGAACTGTCAAAATATCACTTATACTAGTTGAAAGGCAGTAGTGAATTAAAACTAAAACAGTATTTTTTATGTTATTTATTTTAATTAATAATTCATTACCTATGGTTTTTTTTGTTTTTTTAGCGGTTAATTAATTCATAATTAATTTATTGGTTGCTTTGTGGGTTTACAAAACGTCTTAAAATATATAAGTACATGTCCAACACAAACCCAAATCATACTTTTTTTTTGCACCTGTTATAAGTCTCTGTTTAGCCCAATGGTTAGCTCGTAGAGAATCCATCTGGCATTAAGCTCGCCATTTGTACATATTTTTCGTATTTTGTGCAATAAAGCTTAAATAAATTAATAAAATAAACCCTGTTAGGGCGCAAAATTATGGTCCGTAACACTTAAGTCTAAAAAAGTATAAACTACTAAGTAATAATACTATTTTTAAAGCCTTAGGCCCTTAAAATTGGACTTTACGTTCGACCGTAACGTGACATACGCCTTAACCCCAGATTATCACGTTCTGAACCGACCTATGCTTCAAGATAGGGTATCGTAGGGCAATCCCGCCCTGATAGCTTTGTAACAGGGTTAGTGCGACCTGGGGACGGCAGCGATGGGGTTAAGTTTTGTTGAACCCTGTGTTTATCAGAAACTTTGTATTGTCTTGACGAAACATGGTCATTTTAACACTTACAGTGTCTCTCGCGTTACACATATTTAAAAGATTACTTTACACCGGCAACTCATGAAGATACTTATAAAAATAAATCATTGTCTCGGTCGACTCATTGTGAAGTAATATTTTAAATATTTTATTGCCGTAAGTGGGATTTTCTACCAGGGATCGGATACCGGTATTTTCACCATACAAAAATACCGGTTTTATTTCGTTCAATTTCGTTCTTTGGTTTATAATATTGTTTTTGATCAGGCTGTCTAATAATACGAAAATGTTACCTAAATACATGACATTAAGAGCCTAAAATAATTCAAAATATTAGACTACTTCAGGGGCTTTTAAAAAAACCGGTTCCGATCCCTGTTTTCTACCCGCTACGCGAGGAGAAAATCCCACTTCCAGGCCAAGGCAAGACGTAAAACTTTAGACAAACCACGGGCGGCAATTCATAAAGCCCCAGATCTTATATTAAGGGCCCTCACCTTCGGTTCGGGCCGCAAACACCTTCGATCTGGGGCATTCACGAATTCACGGTATGTAATACTATTTTGGTTCAAGATTATTTATCCCGCATCAAGTATACAGGGTGATTTCGGGGTCGTGATCCCAACCATTTTTTTCTGACTCAGTAAATGATTGCGATGCTACCTGTATTTATTTTAATTGAAACAAAGATGATTCGTTATTTACGTATTTTTATTTAAAAATTATTATTGACTCAAAATGCGTGGTCACCCGATTTTAATATTACACCTTTTTAGAAAACAAACTCTCTGATAGAATGCATGCACTTGACATAAGTTTTCTTGGGAAATAGTAGGGTGACCATGATCTCGAATTATCGCAGTTTTTTTTTGGTGACTAAAATAAGTCGCTGGTGTACTGTTAGTCCTAACCTATCGTGATCCTTAGGAGAAAGTAAGTTAAATGCTTCTTTCTTGCTCCACGACCCCGTAATCACCCTGTATAATTTACGTGTCATTCTCCAGGAAAAAGGACCTTATTGGCGTTGGCGCTTATGCTATTCTTACGTCGAAAATCGTCGCGTTAAACACTTATGGCTATGTGAGCTTTAAAAGTGAGCCTGTTTTTTCAACTGAATTGACAAAAAATAAAAACCGGCCAAGTGCGTGTCGGACCACGCAAAACGAAGGGTTCCGTGCCTATTAAAAACTTCTTATAGGTTTTCCTGTAATCCTTTAGAATTTACGTAGATCCTTGGTTCTGCTGCGGATAGCCTCCCCGTATAGCTACTCTATAGATAAAAAGGAAGAAAGAAGACAGAAGAGAAGAGAAGAGAAGGAGCCCATGGATGTGAAATTGACTCTAGTAGGGAGTCCGTTTCCACGTGACTCCCTAATCGAGTCAGGTTGACTTCCGTGCGGCTAGCTCAGCTTCTGGCGACGTGCGGAGAAAATGAAGACACACATCGACGACGACTTTATGCTATAACGCCTTGGCCACGACTCAGGCCCCGTAGCATGGTTGGCCTTGTCACGCGATAGGTGATAGGATAGAGCGTGCGTCACTGGCTGACACCGTTCGATAGAACGAGACGACGCTCTTATTTTGTCACTTGTCGCGTGATAAGGCCAACCATGCTACGGCTTAAGCGACCAGCACGGCTATTACAAGACGGCGCGCGAGCTCTCTCGATTTTTCTCGGACTATACCTCTCTTTCTAAGTTTTCTAATAAGAGAGTCTATATTGCGAGAAAAATCGAGAGAGCTCGCGCGCCGTCTTGTGATAACCGTGCTGCGGCAGCAGTTTTTCTAATTCATTGCGCGTGATCCCAACTAACCACAGTGCGTTGCGCGTCTCGACCGAGCAATGAACAGATAAAACGCTGCCGCAGGTCGCTTAAGACCAAAGCCGTGGCCAAGGTGTAAAGCGGCCATAGTTGTAGTATTTTTAACCCCCGACTCAAAGAGAGGGGTGTTATAGTTAAGTTTAACGTGTCTGTGTATCTGTGTATCTGTCTGTGGTATCGTAGCTCCGAAACGGAGGGACCGATTTGTATGCGGTTTTTTTAGTGTCATAGATAATTTTAACCCGAGTGTTCT
Organism: Epinotia nisella; assembly: GCA_932294315.1. Classification (NCBI taxonomy): domain Eukaryota; kingdom Metazoa; phylum Arthropoda; class Insecta; order Lepidoptera; family Tortricidae; genus Epinotia; species Epinotia nisella. Next base: position 12,382,153 of record OW028694.1, read on the forward strand.
TAGTCACGTTTCATCAAAATCGGTTTAGCCGTTTTTGAGATATTGAACTTTGAAATGAAAAATCGGGGGAATTTCAACTTTTCTAAGTTGTAGTTATTTATTCTCCTAGACTATGCATAATTATAAGTACAAAAAATATCTTTTTCTTACACATTGCTTACACTCAATTGTTTGATGAACAAATTCTATGCTAAGAAAAGTTGAAGTTTTTTTTCAAAAAAAAAATTTAAAAGGCTGCATATTTAATGGCAACTTTGTTTCTTGCCAATCGACGTAATAATAATTATCGTATGACAGTCAGTAATTTTTTTCTATAAATTTGCGTCCAAAATAAATGTGCTCGGCACATTCCAATACAAATCTTGTGTCTAATATAATTATAAACGTAAATAACCCAGCGAAACTTTTATTATAATATAAATTCGCATATCTAGCTAATAAATTAGATGTAATACCTTGCTTAAACTAAATGACGGTTCTTTATAGAAAAATCGTGGGACTTACGCCCGTTTCACCCTGAACTGGGTATTCAGAGGGTTCGCCACTGGGATTTGCAGGGATTAATATTAATGGAACCGTGATATATATTCAAAATTAAACCATAAACAATACGCAATACTGCCGATTTTACATTGAAAGTTAAGGCTGTACCTTTTATTTAAAAGGTTAGGATTATTGGTTTGTAAAAATCTAAATTTAATTTTGGTGGCGTTTATTGTAGAATGAGTGCTTTGTTTTAATATTATATTTGATATATTTTCTTTGATTTCACTGAAAGGCGAAATATTAAAAAGAAATATTTATTGTATGCTTCATAATACAACTTTATTGAATTGTATGAGTATGTATATATTTTTATAAGTACCTATTTGATAATACCGATCGATCCAGATCCTCCCATTTTTAACCCCCGACACAAAGAGAGTGTTATAAATATAACGTGTCTGTGTATCTGTGTATCTATCTGTGGTATCGTAGCTCCCAAACGGATGGACCGATTTGAATGCGGTTTTTTTTGTGCCATATATAATTTTAACCCGAGTGTTCATAGCCATGTTTAATCAAAATCGGTTCAGCCGTTTTTGAGATATTGAACTTTGAAATGTAAAAATCGGGGGTTTTTCAACTTTTCTAAGTTGTATAGACCTTTATTAAATAGAGAGTAGTCCTCTAGATAGCGAATATAGTATTCATCATTGCGTTGGTTGATTGTTAATTGACATATATTCAGTTGATATCAAAGGTTGATACCAAATTTGCACCTCATTCGGAAAGTGTAGGTACCGTCCACCAATTTGATTTCTGGGCCAGTTCGTACCTTGTCACAGTGAAAATCTATATTAAAGCCCCTAGAGATCTTATATCATTATAACTGTGACAAGGTACGAAGTGGCCCAGAAATCTTATTGGTTGACTGTACTTATAAATATCCTTGACGTTGACTGTACAGCATAGATGAGGCCACCTGACTGTATTGTAATCTGTAACTATATTATTACAACATAGTAAGCTGAAAAAGTCGACTTACGCAGTCCACTTCAATAATTTCTTACCACCAACACAACTTTCCTAAAAAATTATATTTAGTCCGTCAGTTAGATTATCAAAACATATTGGACACGTATTTTTTTGTTTGTCAATTGAACAAAATATGATGAAGATATAGCCCGTTAAAGTTCCGCGTGACGTCACATTATGGTAAACTTTTTATCATAATGTGACGTCACGCGGAACTTTAACGGGCTATATCTTCGTATTTTTTTGTTTAATTGACAAACAAAAAAATACGTATCTAATATTTTTTGATAATCTAGGTTTTAGGTTTAGGTTTAGCCGGTTTAGGTTTAAACACATTTATTCTCATATAAGATATTACATCACTTCCATGAGAACTTAGTTTAGGTACCTATATTACTAATTATATTAAAATACATAAATTATTAATAGATAACAAGATCCGCTCGTCGGTGAAACATTAACAGTTTGTAAATATGTAGGTACAGTAATAGAAATGTATTCAAATACCACCGTAGAACCCTATCGCAATAAGGTGACATATCACTCGAGTTTGAGTGACGGCGGCCTGTCAATTGCGACAGGGTTCTACGGTGGTACGTGAATACATTTCCCTTACGGTACATTTGTTCACTAATATATTATATTAGGTAGGTACTCGCCCGTTCAACTCATTCGTTAGAATGCTAATACCAACATTTATAATAGTAGTTTATTTTCAATTACATACTGTGCGAGTTGCTTTTTGAATGAATTGAACTGAATCTGACGGACTTATTGAATTGAATTGAATGAATTGTCACTATAATAAAGGTGTTAAGATATTTTTGAGTGTGTTCGTATTGTACGTAAGTTTTATGTATCTCTCTGTCTGTCGATTAAATGTGCAAGTGCAAAAGAGATTGACAGAAGGCAGCCTCTCAGAGCATTCCACGCTAAACGCACTTTACTCAATTGTTAGGTACTATTGCTAGATCACAAAGACAAATAACCGTATTTATTCCATAATTTCCCGTTTGTGCCATTCCGAATCTTAAGTTAATAGCAACAGGGTATTATTTTTAAGGGAACAAGCTAAAGTGCACGGTATTGGAGTCTCGCGTAATGACATTAAAAGCTTTCTACCTAGCAATTATAACGGAGTGATGGGGGCCCCAAATATTGAGGCGTTTTAAGGCGATGGCAGTCCCTATATTTCAGTATTGTATTAAATACAGAGCTACAATATAACTGCGTAACATTCTTTCACGGTTTTTAGGGTTCCGTACTTCAAAAGGAAAAAAAAACGGAACCCTTATAGGATCACTCGTGCGTCTGTCTGTCCGTCTGTCACAGCCGATTTGCTCCAAAACTACTGGACCGATTGAGTTGAAATTTGGTACACATATGTAAATTGGTGACCCGAAGATGGACGCGTAAAGTAAATTAATGAATTCTTAACAAAGGGGCCACTTTTGGGGGGTAAACTGGAAAATTAAAAAAAAAGTTTCGCAAACTGTATTGTGTGACATACCAAATGAAAGGGGTTGTTGCAAGCATCTCAGATGTATTTTTTTTATAATTTTAGCACAAACAGATTTGAAGAAATTTAGGAAAAAAGACGAAAATTGACCATTCCGGCCCTTATGTCCGAAACTAATAGGTTTAAAGTTCTGAAAAAAATATGGAAAATAGTTCCTTGCCTAAAGATTATAGGTAAACCTATAAGAAGTTTGAGTATTCGAAGTAACGGGAAAATTCTCAATATTTTACGGAACCCTCACCACGCGAGTTGAAATCGCATTTGTCCGGTTTATTGGGTAAGGGTATACTAGGCAGACTGTTTACGGCAAAATGATAGGTACCTACTTAAGAGAATTCTGAGGCCTTTTAGAGAGGTGCGGCATAGAGGAATGTTTGTCTAACTGGGGAATTACGAGTCATCATCATCACATTAGCCGAAAAACGTCCACTGCTGGACATAAGCCTTCCCCAAAGAGTGCCCAAGTGGCCGGTCCTGCGCGGCCCGCATCCAGCGGACTCCCGCGACCTTTACCAGGTCATCAGTCCACCTTGTGGGTTGAATTACGAGTACCTCTACCTTCTGACTGTTGCTATAATAATAATAATAATAATAGCGAAGAGTCTCGACCGCCACCTTAAGAGACTCTCACTTGTAAAAACCTAACTTAAGATAAAATATAAATAAAGAGATAATAATAATAATAAATATTAGGGGACATTCTTACACAAATCGAACTAGGCCTATAGTAAGCTCAATAAGGCTTGTGTTATAGGTACTAGACGACGATATATATAATAGATATAAATACTTAAATACAAATAATAACATAACACCACTACTTGCTCTGAATAGGTAAGTGTTGTTGTGTTCCTGTTGGTCGATCACGTAGTTATAACGCATTGTACGCGCGTCGGGTAGATCTAAATGTCAACGCGTTCGGAACGTTACGTGATTACCCCCCTGGTACCTATTAAGTTATCAGAGCTCCCAATAAATCCTCAAATCAGAAGAAAGGGTTGGCAACGCGCTTGTGTCTCTCCTGGAGAAGCAAGACCTTTGAAGTTAATCTGTCTAAAATCGGCATCTGTCACATTAAACTTGCGTAATGACACATGCTCATCACACATAAATAAATGCCCTTACCGGGATTTGAACCCTGGACCTCTAGCTTCGTAGCTAAAGACGACACTGTACAATATGTCAGTTCGCTGGTACGAGTAACATCGGTATTTTCACTTCAAAGTCAAAAGTCAAAGTCAAAGTGATTTATTCTTCAATTTAGGCATATTACATGCACCTATGAATGTCGATAAACTACCACCGGTTCGGAAAGTAAACCTCTGCCTCGAGAAGAACCGGCGTAAAAAACTCGGCGAGGTGTCATTTTTTCAAAACAGTTTACAATATATCATTTCAGTATCAGAGTATTATAAAATTTTAAAATTACATTGCTACAGTAGAAAGCCTATTTATTTTACGACAGATTTCTATTGCAGGATTTTATCGCTGCCAAATATTCCTATCCATGATGTAGTCGTTTATCTTATAATATGCTTTTGAAATAAGTGTCCGTTTTACGACAGATTTGAATTTAGAGTCAGTAAGTTCGGTAATGTGTTTTGGAATTTTATTGTAGAATTTTATACAATTTCCCAAGAACGACTTTTTCGCTTTCACTATCATCATCATCATATTAGCCGAAAGACGTCCACTGTTGTACATAAGCCTTCCCCAAAGAGTGCCAAAGTGGCCGGTACTGTGCCACCCGCATCCAGCGGACTCCCGCGACCTTTACCAGGTCATCAATCCTTGTGGGGGGAATTACGAGTAGCTCAAGACTGTTGCTATAATAACACCAACACCACTACTTGCTCTGTTAGGTAAGTGTTGTTGTGTTCCTGGTATTAAGTTACCAGAGCTCCCAATAAATCCTCCAATCAGAAAAAGGGTTGGCAACGCGCTTGTGCCGCTCTGGAGTAGCAAGCCATAGGCTACGGAGTCGGGCCTTTGAAGTTAATCTAACTATCTAAAATCGGCATCTATCACATCAAACTTGCATAATGATACGAAATTTTTCGCTTTGCATACTTTTTTTTCGTTGAATTCTCTTATGAAATCAGAAATAATTTTTTTCACAGTTCAGACTAAGATAATCTTATGACTTGGCCACATTGGCCACCCTAACGGCATAACACCGCCTGACACGAATACTAAAACTTTATAGTTAAATAAATAAATATTTTCTGACCATCTTACACAAATCAACCTCGTCCTAAACTAAGCAATGCTTGTACTATGGGTACTAGACGACGATATACGTAGGTACTTATATAGATAAATAAATACTTACATCCATGACTCTGGAATAAATATACGTGCTCATCACACAAATAAATAAATGCCCTTACCGGGATTCGAACCCCGGACCTTTAGCTTCGTAGCTAAAGAGGACACTGTACAACATGTCAGTTCGCTGGTGCGAGTAACATCGCTATTTTCACTTCAAAATGTGTCTCTAAAACAAATCCAATTACCGTGTCTTTCTTCTTAGTTCTTACTAACCATAGAGCATACATAACTGAAGTAGCCTTTCAGTAACTTACCTTTATGTAGAAAACCTTGCACAATGTGCAAAAAATCATACAAAGACAATTTCACAATCGATCACAAAATCGTCTCGCAAGAGAACACTGATAAACGTTCAACCACTTCAAGCTTTCAATATATAATTGGGTTTCAATATCCTATTTCAATATCCAATATCCTATCCTACTATCCTATCCTATCCTATCCTATCCTATTAAGCCCCCGCAAAATTCGGCAGATATTTTTTTACGCAAATACAACATAAGGCTACTCCAGTTATGTATGCTCTAAGTTACTAACGCAATAATCCCCTTTTTAATATTTTATATCAAACCCGATAAAACATCCTTCACAATATCATCGGCAAGATTAAATATCATGTTCAATTTCATAAGTTCCGGTACAATTAAAGTTGTCTTAGCTCCGGAGCCCGCCTCGAGAGCCTTGTTACCGGTAATGAGATCCCGTGGGACACAGGGAATTAAAACCAGAGCAATCAGATTAAAAAAGACGATTCCGAGGCAGAGTTTATTTTTTAATAAGGTGCAGCTGAGAACATTTTAACTTTATCTTACAAGTATTTTTATTAACTATCAGGTTATAGGTAGAATTGTAACTTAAAGCGAAGTCTTGGTTTACTTAGATATTTTGCGTATTAAAATAGCGGGTCCAGGTTCGAACCTTGCGGTATTATATGTTTATATACAGGTATGAATGAAAATTTGATAAAACAGTGTGTAGTTTTACAATGGTGCTACTTAAAATAACTAGACGTCTTAGTATAGTCGCCAGCATTTATACATTACTTGCAATATCTGCCATAACAGGGACGGCAAAATGATCTAACACGCCTTGCGCAGACGTGAACGCTGGTGACTGCATACCACAGAAAATATTTTGCTATCATCCATCATAGATTATAAAAAGTAGTAGGACAATACTACTTGTTTTAAGAGGTTAATCCGCGTCCCTTATGATTTATAGTTACTATTTACGTTTCCAACTGTGTTTAATAACCCCGCGACTTGTGCATTGTAGTTTTAACAGGTTAAACCATGTGCCTATAGCATTCTTAGTTAACGTTGTCAAAATTACTATTTACACTGTCAACTGAGTTTATTATTCTAACTGACTTTACGTTAACCTTTGGTCAACAGGAAACATTTTCCAGAAAACCGATACTTTACAAACTCCGTACAAAATAGCAGTTGACGTTATATCCTTTGAGCTGGTTCCTCAGGGAAATTAGAGAGCTGGGGCGCAGCGGCGGCTAATTCAACCAATTTCATCGGTGTACTAAAATATCAAAATCTCTCGAGCTTCAACGAATTATACGAGCCCGAAGTGGTCTTAAAACTGTACTCAAAAATACAATACGACGCAAATACACTTTATTGCATTGCACACCTCAAATAACTACAACTTAGAAAAGCTGAAAAACCCCCAAATTTTTCATTTCAAATATCTCAAAAACGGCTGAACCAATTTTGATAAAACGTAACTTAAAACCATCTCGATCACGTTAGCTTTTGAACAAAAACTGCATTAAAATCGGTCCATTCGTTTAGGAGCTACGATGCCACAGACAGACACACAGATACACAGACACGTCAAACTTATAACACTCCTCTTTTTGCGTCGGGGATTAAAAATAACACAGTACAGAACATAAAGATTACAGTAGAGGTAGACAACAGGCGGTCTTATCGCTAAGGAGCGATCTGTTCTAGACATCCTTTTGGTAGCGGAGATAATGCAACATATCCTTCAATTACTGCGAGGAAAAAAAACAGAGCCTAAACCCACTGCTGGGCAAAGGCCTCCCCTCTCGACATCCACTCGTCCCAGCTTTAAGCAATCTCTAGCCAATCATTATGAAATGCGTCCAGGTCCTCCCGCCATATCTCTGTCTCGGCCTGCCACGTCGTCGCCGCACATCGTGAGGGGAAATAGGGAGTAATTTTAGTTGGGCAAGTATGACATAGCCCGGTCTAGTAACTCCGTACATGGCGCTCGGACATTGCCATGAGCGCCAGCACCATTTTCATGTTTTTTTTACGGTTATAATTTTGTTAGGTTATAACCTGGATATTATAGTGATTTTATTAAAGTTCAATATTATTTTTTTAAGGGCTTTGTGATAATGTTATTTCAAAAAAAGTTCGCAAATCGAGACCCACTTTTAATGGTCAATCGTTCTTAGAATTGGCAAGCATGTCTAGATTTTTAAATCCAAAATTCTTTACCAAAATCTTCTCTCCCTTAGTTGGGGCCACTTGTGAGCAACTCGCCAAGTTGCAAGCGGAAATGCAAATGCATACGTCAGGTGAACAATTGTTCCAAATAATATAGTTGGGGACAGAGCTAAAGGCCTACTTGAGAACAATGCATCTATACAAATACTCTTAGACACCTCGCACGAACGAAGAAGTTACAAAGAGAAACAAAACTATAAATTGTAGGTAGTACCTACTTGAGAACTTTGACTGCTATACCATTAACTTCATCTTTGCTTCCTTGTGGGCCTTTAGTCAGTTCTCTGCTATAATATAGTTTTTAAATTATTATTCACTTTTTTCTGCAAAAAATATTGAAAACAATTAATCTACAGTCTGCACGAGCATATTTTTTAAGTATTTTTTTACATTTACATTTGTAACCATTTTTACAAGTGCAATACTAATACTAATTTCGTATTTTCCAATGGTTTGCGTTCTTGATCAGATTGAGGGATTTCTCCGTCGTGTCGTAACAATTCTGAAAAATGGGCAAATCTTTGACATAAAAATAGTTAGTGATTTCTAAACACCTTACTAACATCCCTTTGATTTAAGTACAAAATCCCTAAATAGTTTATTCAACTTACTTCTACAGATTCTTGCCACTTTTTTTATACCTTGCAATAGTTTTAAGACTCCCATCGCAAGGCATAAATGAAAATAGCCTTTACTTCCCATCGTTCTAGAAATGTAAAGTGATTCCCAAAATAACACAATTTAATACAACTTTAAGCTTCAGCATTAACATAAAAGAGTCCCACCTAAACTCGCTCTTTTCTCCTTCCAGTACAAAATCCCCAAGAAGGAGGAGGTGGTGGAACAGCAGCAGCAGGAGCCCGACAACCCACTCATGAGGAAGAAGAAGACACCTGAGGAGCTCGCGGCTGAGGCGGAGCTCGAAGACCAGGATGAATTTACTAGTGAGTGTGCAGGGTGATGTTACAATTTGGTGCCATGACCAGGATGTTCAATCTTCCCATATAAGATGAATGTCCATTAAATAACGTAAAGCTGCCTGTCTGGTTGTTACCTTTTCACGCTTAAACTGAGCTGAACCGGTTAAGATGAAGTTTGGGGTGGAGAAAGTTTGAGACCCTGGAAAGGCATAAGTTATTATCCCGGAAATCATCCCTTAAAGGAGAAGAGTATCCGCGGATGAAATTGCGGATAAAAGCTAGTCTTTACTCTATACTAATATTACAATACAATACAATACAAATACTCTTTATTGCACACCTCACACAAACAAAGCAGTTACAGAAAGAAACAATACAATAACATGTAGGTAGAGGTAGACAACAGACGGTCTTATCGCTGAAGAGCGATCTCTTCCAGACAACCTTTGGGTATCGGAGAAAGAGATAAAGCTAGATTATGCAGTAGGTGGTGCAGAGATTATTATTAATCAAAAATCAAAAAAATATAAAAATAAACGTACATAAATACCTCTATATTTAAACATATATACACAATCATACATATATACAAATAACACAAACATACATAAACAGTCAGCCAAAAAATACAATCAGGGTTAGGGGAGAGACATATAATGTTCTTAAAGAAGGGATTTGAGGTTGCCGATAGATTTTGCTTGTCTGATGTCAAAAGGGAGAGAGTTCCACAGTCGGATAGAATGAATAGTGAACGAACTATTGTAAAATTTGGTAGATGACGAAGGCACAGTTAATAGCAAATTGTTAGAACATCTAACAGAATTTAAAAAACTAAAACGTTCTTTGAGATAGCGGGTGGTTGCAGGTTAAAAAGGATATTATACAAAAGCGAAATAATGTGAGAGTTACGGCGATAACGGATAGGGAGCCACTTGAGTTTAGAACGGAAATTAGAAACATGGTCATATTTGCGTAACCCAAATATGAACCGAATGCAGACATTTTGGAGACGCTCTAGCTTATTAAGTTGTTCCTCAGAAAGGTCGAGATAGGATACATCAGCATAATCAAGAATAGGAAGAAGTAACGTTTGAGCGAGCGCAATTTTAGTTGCAGTAGGTAGAAAGTTACGAAGCCGCCTGAGAGACCCAACTGCAGCAAATACCTTCCTGCTCACTTCACTCACTTGAGGCACCCAAGACAAGGATATTATAAAGAGGCAGTGACTGAAATTGTAGCTTTCTAAGTTTGTTTGTGTGTAATTGGTAATCTCCGCAACCACTCATCCGATTTCAATTTTTTTTTCACCTATGTGTACAATGGATTTTCTGTATGGTCGTGGGCTATTTTTAATCCCGCGGGTTTTCTTGCGTTCCCTCCAATATGCGGGTGGAGCCGCACAGGCAGCTAGTGCTAGCTAGGTAGATAAAAAGGAGTGCGTCCAGGTTGCGCATGTATTGAGAATATTGAGATCACTAGTACCCGTCTGTAGACTAAAGCCTTTAAGGAGCCTAAGTGCCTACTTAGATTAAGTACCTGAAAAACTCAGGTTTCTGTACTATGTAATAATGAATGATAATACCCAATGGAGAAGACATTCGTGAACTTTAGATCTGACTTCAATCATCATTTTACTATTTTAGCATATAAGTTCGGGATTTTAGATATGTTGTCAGTTTTATATATCGAATCTAATGTTACAAGTACTAAAATTGCACGCATTGCGCATTTGGAAAAGATGTTTCAGGAGGTTCATAAACGCATTTAAAAATTATAAGATTACATATATGCATTGAGGTCTTCTACTAGCGCAACATGGACGATTGGCAGATTTATACAAATCTTATTATATTATGGCACCGTCCCCACCCAGCAACAAATGATTGTAAATGACACTGAACACGTTATTTTAATGTTAAAAAAAACTTTAATCACCGTTATTGGCTCAAATATCAATGGGGTTCTTCCAAAAAATGGATGGTGGTGCAATTTGGAACTAAAACTTCCCATATAATCTGATCAATCACGCAAAGACAGTGGCTCCTATACTGTAACATCAGTTAACGAGCTCAAAATGAATGCATGTCATTTAGTTTATTATTAGTAACTATTTTTCCAATAAACAATTAAGCATATTATTTATTGGAAATATATATTAATAATCGTACTTTTACTAACAACATCTTATATCGGGTAGCGAAACCGAGTGTAAGTTGCTTCTAGCGGTGAATAGATGACCTAAATAGTTTGTGTCAGTGTCAAATTATATGGCAACAGAAGTGGCGTTATTAAGCAGGCATACGGCACGTTCCCGGATCAGGTTCTATGACAAGATTTTGGGACCTGATTTGGTACTGAGACGTGCTTAGAGCCTTAATCGCATTATATAGGGCCTACGACCAGTTTTCCAATTACAAATGAGTGTCACTCTAGGGCCATCTAGTATAGAGTAGAAGAACTAGTGTTTACGCACTTCAACAAACATGTCAGTAATTAACGTTAACTTAACAACTGAACGGTCAATTTAGCAACATCTGGTGTAGGATAGGGAAAAAACAGCGTGTAATTTTAACTTGTAATTAACGCAAAAAAAAAACTGATTTCCTCCATGTAATAGAGCGAAAATGTATTTTTCAAAAAATATATGAATCCGTAACCTATAAAATGCTATACACAGTGATCGTGTTGAACACTCATTAATACCGTGGTATAGTGTTTATTTTTTTAAAGACAATATATTTCAGCTTTGTGTACATATATTTATCAGCATTAGAGGTACAACAAAGATGTGCCCTTTTTACACGTCCTTTTTACTAAAATACCCTACAGTTGTTAACACAGTGTATATATTGTAAAATTACTGCTTATATACATAACATTCAACCTGATTTTCCAAGAAAACCCCATGCATTGTGAGATAATGGTAATAGTAACAAATACTCGTATTACAAAGATCTATTAAATGAGGCATGTCTCATTTATGTTGGTGGGTGGGGCTGGGGACGTTTTGCCCAATGTTCATCACTACTTTATACGATCTAAGTATAATGTAAGATCATCAGCATTATTATCATCAGGGTGTTGTGTTAGGAAAACCGGGATGTTAAGTTGCTGACACAACCGATTTTCTTGAATAGTTTTATTAGATACAAAACTATATTTATAAACTAATGGCAATGTTGAATTTTTAGTGGAGTGTTGTATAATATTATCATTAATATTGCCCTTTACAATGTTTCAGAATTGAAAAACACCATCGAAACGCAAGTGAATGAACTAAAGTCGCAGATTGAGAGTAAGTGCGTGATGCAGTGAGCACGCGGCGCCGGCGCCCCGCGCCCAAATGGCCGCCACAAAATGGCGCCCTTATTATTATATTAACCGAATACATGATGTAGCTGTGGTCACTGTTACGATGTTTCACCCGAACACACCTCACCCCGCCCAGGACGATTTCGTTCGGAAATCATTCGCGCTCAAATTCGTAGGAGAGATTCGAATTCAATTTTTTTTCGGAACGTAGTTGGCTAGAGGCGCGTTGGTGCTTGATAATGAGCAATAATATTTTTATACATTCATAAAAGTTAATGTGAGCCCTCGATTCAACCGATGTACTAAGCGCGTTCCAGCAAGGTCAAAAAGTCATTGTCGCGGTGCCTGTGCGTGCCCGTGCGTGACCGTGCGTGCGTGCTCGTACGCTCCGTGCGTGTCCGTGCGTACGTGCGCGCGCACGTTCCGCGCCGCGACGGCTTGTGTGAAATGTGAAACATACCAGTTTTATATGTTGACGCTTGTGATATATTGTTATTTAAGTGTAAAGAGGAAATAATATAAATACAACTAGACGAAACGGTGTATTAATTATTAAAGAGGGAAATATGTAATATAGGAAGACTTAGCACGCGTGTAGTTGTTTCAATACTCGACTGTGTTTACGGTACTTCTCTCTTTCTCTGCCAGCTACATTGAAATAACAATGTATTAGGTCTTTACGAATATTTGTTTTCATCCAAATTCCACGGTTCGGTTCGCTCGCTCCTTCGCGACTTCAACTTTTGCCTCAAAATCTTTTGCATGCGTGCTTATGCAGTGTAACTCGGTGTTGTGTCAGTGTATTCAGTTTAGGTGTACATTACCTGTAATCGACCTAGCCTTAATGTCCACATCGAACATTTATAATAGGAACCGCGCGGCTCAAGCGCCGCTCCTGTCCATTTTGTTCTGCATGCCTGTAATGTAAGATCAATGTGCGTTTAGAGTAATGTAAAGTTGTAGATATCAGTGACCTACACTTCGCGTTTTTGTTCACGCACGCGACGGTCGAATCTAATGTTTTATCGATGTTTTAATGCTTAGGGATAATGTTAAACACGTAGTGAGAGCGAATTCTTCGAGCGATCTTGCCCTTTGGTGCGATAGTAAACAGCAGGGACGACTATAATGTCAGTATGGCCGTGTAGGATTCAGAGCCGGTTGTTCGGACAATTATCTCCACGTATAAAGCTGCAAATGCAAAAGATTTGTTATCGTCAAAAGCTGTGATATATAAATAATAAACTAACGCTGGGCTGGCACCGCCGAGCGCGACACTTCTCTGGTTAGATTCTTCAGAACTTCGATCACGCATCAGGACCGGTCTGTCTTCTAGAGGACTGTGATCTTCTTCGCATTCGATCAGCACATCATGTATTTCCACTCGACTATCAACAACTGCGATCATCTGTTCTATAGCATCACGCTTCTTAGATCTAAACTATGATTTCATTCTACCTTTCCTTTCTGCGTTTCCGTTAATCTAATCTATACTGTATTCTGGTCAATTATACCTACCTTCATTATCTATTGCGAAATCAGAAAACTATTCAATATACACACACATGTAAATATTAAAATACAACAATAATTTCTGATTGTTTATCGAGAATGCTACTCTATTTTCTGATGTATAAGATTCAATATTTTCTCGCACTCTACTGCACACATATGTATATTTTCATAGCTTGTTTCGATAGAACCTAATTTCGAGCACGCATAGCCATAGCTCTTGCAACATGAACCGACATGTACCGACATGTAGCAACTTGTTCCGACACGAGTCACCCGTCGGACACAGATGGGCATCGCTTCTGAAAGCACCCGTCCACTCTACAAACATCACATCTCTCTATCTTTATATTACTAAGATATAACTTTGTATTTCACGGTGTATGTGTGACTAGCCTAGGTTTATCATATTACAACAGATAGTTCTATGTATGTGCATGGCAATCATAGTTAAAGGTTGTTTGTAGTTCGGAATAAACAATAATAGTATTAAGATTCAGTCGGACCTGTCGATTTTGATATCATTTTGACACGACCAATGTTTCCAACGTTCACCTCTGTCCTAGCTGTCCTTGTATCTCTACGTTAGTTGCCACTTCTGTATCAAGAAGCTATCGTGAATATATATACCTATATATATATATATATATATAGTTCCCTTGTCTGTACGTCTATCTTCGATCTAATAGTAGGTAGTACATCTTTAGCCTGTGCTCTTCGTTGTTGACTCCCGTTTATAGTAGTAAATAGTGGTAGCCGGAGGATTATTTTGGTACGTAGATACTTGACACTATATCGCTGCTGTCACTAATGTAAAACTTAATCCAGGTTTGCAAAGTCTGGTTGCGCCTTGTCGTCGGAGCGGCTTGCATGACGACTAAACCATAGTTAAGTGTTCAGCTCTGAAGTGTGTTTAAGTGTCGTTTTCTCTTCAATTCGTCTTTTGTGTTATCTTTTTTTAAATGTATTACTTATTATATTTAACGCTGCGGCTATCTGTGTCTGTATGTTAAGCTTTCGATGTTTAATGTATAGTTTATTCCATGTAATTAGAGTATATGCTTAACTGCGCCTATTGTGAAGGAATTTGGGTGATATCAAATGGTTGTTGCATTATTACAGTACAATACGAGGTACCAAGCTATTGCCTAAGGTTGCGGCGAGATTGCGTGTTAAACATGAACGTATTTAGACGAGATACTACACTATTTGTACCTACATTGTACAACGTGGCATCGAACATGTCTTTCCCACTGTCTTTCAACTCGTAGCGAATATACTAACATACTGATTCCTGCACACTCACAGATACTAATACCGACTCTTTTCTTTTATATTAAAAAGATATAGTGCATTTATAAAGAGGTTTATACAAGGTAGATGTGTAGTTTAGTGATAATCGTACGTTATTTATAAAGAAAACAAATTCCTTTCCACGCATTTAGCTATGTTTAAGGCCCACATGGATTTTGACCAACTATAGATTTTCTCAGCGATCAGTTGATAAACTAGTTGATTGATCTTATGACTTATGACTTTCGTACTCAGGGTAAAATATATATTTACTATGAATAATTATTGTTGTCTATTTATATATGTTTTTTTAGATCATTTAGGTGGGAGATATGACTTTTTGGCCTACGAAGGCTTCATTCTGTCCTTGAAGTGATAGTTTTCTTGAATTTATTAATGTTCCTTGCCCTGCTAGGGTTAAACTGTCACTGTTGTTCTATCCTTAGAGGAGTTATGAAATGGTAGACTTATACAATTTAATACAAACCTTGTTAACAATTTATTGATAAACATATTATAGTTGGACTAGACTAGGTAGGTCTGCCACAGGATAGACACATTTCTAACATTTCACTGTTTCGTATACCCAATGGGCACATTGTATTGACTAGCCAAGACCTTATTTCAACGTTTTAAAGACTATTTTAAAATGGCTGTCGATTACTTTGGACTGGGTATATCTTAGCGTGTTTTTCTTCGTAGTCTTCTGTCTAAAATCTCAAACAGACTCTCAATCAAGAATGTTACAAATGTGTCACCTTTTTGAACACATGTAGGATTCGATTGTTTAGTCATTTGATATACGCGTCTTTTTTTTAATATACGAAAGACTATTCAAATGAGTATACAATCAGCAGCATTCTGTGTATTTGCAAACCATAATTTACCCTCTAGCGTACTATTTTAACACTTACAAAAAATGTTTTTGAGCTACAATTCTTACATGATACGTACTTATTAAATTACAATTACTTGTACAATTTATGGGGTTGTGGGTTGAACACTTTGGAAGATTTAACAGTAAAATAAGTTGTCATAAAGTAGCCGTCACATTGACTGTTTAAACAGTAAAATGTGTCCAATCGATATGACAGCCATGTGATGCACAGGGTTATGTATATCAAAGTTAAATCTCACTAACTAACAAAGACTCGTTTGACTTATCATTAATTGTACAAGTTATAGGTTTTTTTGATCAGATAACGTCTTAATCTGAGGATAAATGTTATAATTGTTTGGATTAATCCCGGAATATACTCTTTCCTAGTTTGGTCGAATTCACATTTAGAATCGATAGTTTTTTCTTAGTACGCTAGAGGGACAGAATGCTAACCAGGATACCATAGACAAATAGGAATAGATGAATTTAGAGACAACGACACAATCGAACACACACGAGAGCTTTCACTGACGCCAATATTACTTTATCATAGATATATGTACGTTACTCGCAATATAGAGAGAATTTTAACGCAAAGAACTGATTGTAAAAGTGCCACACACATTTGCGCTTGTAATATTTAGTTCTCTATATTGTAATTTGTTTCAGGTCTTCAAGTTGAATGTGCAATATATTGGACACAGGGAAATGGGAGGGCAGACAAACTGCCACAGCATTCAGCTGGTTATTGTGATCGTGTATTGCTAAAATGTGTCCTATTGTCTCCCTGTGTTCACGTTGATTGTTTTAGAGTAGTTATTATTGGCCAAGATCACTGAAGGTTAGTTTTTAATATTAGTGACAACTAGTGTTAAATTGCAAGTTTACCGTAACAAAAAAAAGTGTAAAGACAAAAAAAAATCTTTGATCGACCACCAAGTGTGGTCAGGCGTGTTGTATTGTTATATAACGACGGTTAGTAGTTTATCCACGATAACATTTAACTTAGAGTTATGGATGAAAAACGAAAAAAGGGTTAATATTGTTGAAAATGTTTTTAGGTAAATAATTGGATTGAGCTTTTGTGGAACCGCGTTGTTGAAAATAAGTTAGGTTTCCTTTGCAATTGGCTGTACAAACTGCCAATCGGTAATCGTCTCTATCGTTAATGGGATACGGTTTAGTTTCACTGATCACGTAGTCGGTATAGTAGGCTTCGCTGCCTTTTTGTGTCCCGTGCTGTTACGTTTCAGAGGTCCCTATATTAGTTATGTATAAAGTTTAGAGGTAGGGATTTTCAGCGGCCGCGGGCGAGTTTGAAAATGTTCTACCTAACATGTTGTTAAATAATAAATAACTACATTGTACCACCACTCTGTTGTTTCATTTGCGTACAAAATTCCTTGATGACAAAATAGTATCCTGACGGTAAGTAAACAGGGCTTTAACTTGCACAATTCCGTAACGGCAATTACCATACATTTTATATGGGTAATTGCCGTAAGGAAACTGTACAAAGTTAAATCGTTAAGGTTCTTAACTATGTACATTTTTTTTGCAATCCACCCATTTTTGTCGCATTTCGCGTGAATTAGGGGTGTATCTGTAAATGTGTGCGTAAATCATCATTGTGTGCGTAATACGAGGCCCCTTATTTAAGAATTTGAATATCAAAATTTAAAAAATATATATAAAATGGAACGGACATGTCAGAGGTAAGTATAATATTGTATGAAATAAAAATGTTTTCTCTGATGTTATTAACTTATTATCCAGGGAGAAAACGTTTGTATGGACAAGTGACCACCCGCGCATCGTCTTAATAAAAAACTAAATAACATGCGATAGTCGATTCAGAATATTTTTATGTGTATAAAAGTTGAGGTGTAAACAGGATTCTAAAATATTTCTCTGCCGCACAACTTAACTATGAAATGAGAGGGACATACGTTAAATGATACAACTAAGAACAATCTCTTAAGTTTATTTATAAAAAATATAAAAAAATATTACACTAAATTAGACTTAAAAATAATATAATAATTTATTGAATAAAAAAACATTGAACGTTGCTTTGGTATTCTAAATTATTTGTTCGATGATTCCATTTTATTCCAAAAACGATAAAGCTGTCCACATTTTACTCAAATTGTGATTCAGTTCTTCTAATAATGCCAAAACGTTTTCGAAAGCCGTTTTCAACAGGCCGTGGTCAGCATTCTCGCTGATTTTAATTTCTGCATCGTCATCAGTTATTTTAGTGTTTATTTCTATTGCGTCATTATTATTCCCTGATTTCTGTTCATTGTTTTCATCATCATTTGATTTGTCATCATAACTGTCGATATAATCTTGCAAGTTTTTGTCCTTCTTTAAAAATTTACTGAGTCTAAAATGCTTTTTGTCGTCTATTTCTATTTCGTTTTCTGCAGTTTTATCATCTTCTTTTTTCTTACTATTAACTAGTAAACTTCTTTTTTTTCTCGATTCAGATTCGGTTTCATTGGTTTCATCTAAATCTTCATTGTTTCTGTAATTTCTAGAATTCCTCTTCGAAAGTTTGCTAACATCAGTTTTTGCTGTCTTTCTGTGTTTGAGTTCTTTTAAACTCCTAGTCAAATTTAGCTTTGGGATTTTCATGCCGTTGATATTGTTCATAAGTTTCTCAAATATTCCTGAACCTAATAATTTGTGTTCGTGTTTCGACTTCCTTTCTCCTTTCTTCAAAATCTGCTTTCTTAACTTCTTTCTGCTGTCCAGTTCTTCTTCGGACATTTCACGCTTTACTCTATTTGATAGCAGGTTATCTTTTAGTGCCATTAAACCTTGTACATCCCTTAAGCCTCTGTTCATACTGTCGATTCTATTTCTCAAAGCTTCGTCATTATTTACATCATTAAATTCAGTAACATCAATATCAATATCTTCTAAGTTAATTGATCTCTTTGATCTTATCTTTTCCTCACTCCCGTCATCTTCCGTCTCTTTTTCTTGATCTTTGCTAAAGTCTTCCGTTTTACTTGACTGTGTACTCTTATTTTCTTCTCGCTCTGTTTCTTTACTGGTGATTTTATCGGTAACAGATTTAGCTTCAACTAGGGTTGTGTTGTCTCGAGCGTTGTCCTTATCCTCGTAATCGTAGCAAGCGTTGACCTTGGTGTTGGCAAGCACCCAGAAGCCGAAGGTCTTGGGTGGCAGGTTGAGGAGCAGGGTCTTGTAGGGGCGGACCCGTTTGACGACAGGTCTGATGTTTCCCTCGTAGAACATTGGACGGCCGTTTACGACGATGTTGCTGAAAACAAAAGAAACCAAGTTCATAACTATGAAATTGTTACATTTTAGAGAGATTTTTATAGTATAACAGTTTGAAATAGTTTTCATAGATAATATTAAAATCTACATTATCTTGAAAGTAATTATGAACGCTATGCATTAATTTTCCAGAATAATTACTAGCGGTACCTGAGCGCATTCTTAAAAGTCTAAATCCATTTTGTGTAACAAACATTACATGATACGTCTTTTTTGTACCGTTAACTACCTACCTATCTCAAACGTTTACACTCAGACTTTATCCATAGAGCAACATATCTTTGTCATCTATGTGAAAATTTAGTATAACGGCCGGTAGTAAATGCCTCGTTTCAATAAGCACAAAAAAAATACAAATATTTAAATAAAATTAGTTTCTCATTTAGGTTCGCGTCTGTCCTGTGGACAATTGGACATTGTCAAAGGGCTAGGCTACTAACCTTAATTTTTGGTTGGAGTCTTAATACGCATAAACGGCGCCTCCTCTTATATATTATTATGCGATAAAAACATCATTTATGTGCATGTAAGCTTAACTATTGACCACAGGAAAGACAAATTTTGTATCAAACACTGTATTTGACCCTTATTTGCTTCTCATAGCACATTTAGTATTAGGTACAATCACTATAATTATCCCTTCAAAGGTTTCGTGTAGATAATTGCAGATCTAATTTCTTCAAGTTCTCGATAAAAATCATTTCTACAACAACATTTTTTTTTTAAACCAGTAACATTGTACAGTAAGGGAAATGTATCCACGTACTACCGCAGAACCCTGTCGCAATTGACAGGCCGCCGTCACTAAAACTCGAGTGATATACCTTATTGCGATAGGGTTCTACGGTGGTACGTGAACACATTTCCCTTACTGTACAGGCAAAGCCTCGTAAATATAATAAAGATTATCTCCACAATGATTCAACTAAGGAAGGAAATATTACCCGCTATGATCATGCCCCAGTATAAACTGCATGATATCGCCCCCCTCCTCCCTCTTCGCCAGCTTCACCGAGAACCTCGCCGGTTCGGTGTCCATGTTCACTCCATAAAGAGTGACTGCTCCGGGTACGGGCTTGTGGCGCAGCGATGTACAGTGCGCGAATAATGCGGCCTGCCCGTCGGACGGTTCCATGGTGACGTCCAATACACGCTCGCCGACTAGGTTTTTAAAGAGTAGGGCCATGTAGAAACTCTGAAATAAGTGAAAATTATCAATAAATAACAATTAAAGAATAATCAGTTAATCATACACAAACCTAACTAGCACCATAGTATTGTATGATGAATACGAATGTTTGTTCTCGAGTCTTGAATGTTTAATATCTAGTTAGTTAGTTAGTTTACTGGGCATTTTCCGCAAGTCGACATCCAACGTGCCTATTTTGCGTGAAACGGCGGGTTGGCGCTACTCTAACCACCCCAGCTCCTCTAAAAAGTTTAAGAGTGCCTTGGTATTACTGACTGCGTTCCGTAGTGTGTCCGGAGACCCTAGGTGCTTTTTCGTGTATACTTCTACCTGCTTACAGTCCAGTAGAATGTGTTTAAGTACGTGTGTCTGTGTACCTACGTCAACGTGTACGTGTGTGTGTACAAATGCAAAAACGTCTCGAAAGTAATTTACCTGTACATAGATATAATGCCAGCATGGTGTGATATCCATATGTATATATTGTATATACTACATATTTTTATGGCTCAATGCACTTCACGCGCTGTTTTTAAAGCATTTGCACTTCTGGATTAGTACCTACCTAGGTATACCTAATTGACTATTTGCCAATTGGGTATTTTCCTGGGTAAAAAAATATAATTCTATTCAGTACGTCAGTTAGATTATCAAAAAATATTGGACACGTATGTTTTTGTTTGTCAATTAAACAAAAAATGATGAAGATATAGCCCTTTAAAGTTCCGCGTGACGTCACATTATGCTAAAAAGTGTACCATAATGTGACGTCACGCGGAACTTTAAAGGGCTATACCTCCATTATTTTTTGCTTAATTGACAAACAAAAAAATACGTAGCCAATATTTTTTGATAATCTAACTGACGGACTGAATAGTTATTTTTAGGAAAGTAGCCAATTGTTTCATGATTCCTTTCGAACCAGTTTTCAACGAGGTTCAAAGGTCTGGTGAGACAAAGTAGAGTAGTAATCAACACAGCGAATACTCAAAACATAACGTTGGTAATCGCAAGCGTCCATAGGCCACGGTGTCTGCTTTCCATCCGCCGGACCGTGAGCTTGTCTGTAGGTATAGTAAAAAAAAAGTATTACGTACCAAAGTCGGTTCATGCAGCTCGTTGTGGAGGAGCTCTCTGAAGTGTACGTGGAAGCCGTTCTTGGCGGAGTAGCCGAGGCTTGTCAGCCAGTCCGCCGCGCGCGCCTGTAGAACCGTCATTACCATCATCATTATCATCTTCATCATCAACGTCATCGTAGTTATCATCATAATCATCATCGCCGTGTCAACATGATTATCAATTATCACTATCGTCGTTATCCTCATCAAAAGCAAAATAATTATTTTTATCATCATCATCAGCGATTTATTGTAGAATTTTATACAATTTCCCAAGAACGACTTTTTCGCTTTTACTAGCCTGTAAAAAGTTGTTTTGAGATTGAAGCCATTTTTAATGAGCTTGTAATGGAACACGCTTATTAGGAAATAGTACATTATGCTACAAGTAGGTACGATAAGATAATATGATTAACGAACGAAAGTCTATTAGAAGCCCGACGCAGAAGGAAAATTTGTAACATTCTTACCGTACACAATGTTTTTCATCGCATTTGCGAGGAAATAAATAACTACAAAAGACAGAAAAAATCTATGTTTCATACAACCGCACCAGTCAAAAATTGACGAAATTGACAACTTCATTTCCAGATCAGTGCGAGTGGAGCGCGCAGCTTCAATAATTCAACCATTCACAGAGCAGGAGCCGTAGCATGGTTGGCGTTGTCACGCGATAGGTGATAGGATAGAGCGTGCGTCACTGGCTGACACCGTTCGATAGAACGAGACGACGCTCCTATCTTGTCACTTGTCGCGTGATAAGGCCACCATGCTACGGCTCCTGTACAGTAGTATTATAACGGCGCGTGGCCACCTAGTTTTTTTTTCAACCAATCACAGAGCAGAATTCTCGTGGTGCACGACCAACGAGATTTGCTTAAACCTATCAGATCACACCGATTACGACCCAATGCGTAATAAAAAACCATTACGCCCTAAGGCGTAATAAAGACTATTTAAGCTCTGTATGCCTGCGCGTTACAAGCCCTTAACGAGCACGTGTGATGAAAATATATTAACCTGTTCGCTGCTTTGCTGCGGATGCTCTGTCAGCCAGAGCGGAACGCTGCTGGAGCTCAATGTCCGGAGGAGGGAGAGACGGGAGGACTCTGACAAGCGCGCCAGCTCATGGGACGAAGAGTTGCTGGAACAAAATTATTCATGGAACAGCCGTAACACGTGGTCCGTTGGTTAGCCAAATCATCAATTGGGTACTTTCCTGGGTAAAAAATTATAATTCTTGACGACCGGTTAGCCTAGCTGCTGAAGGTCCTGGGTTCGAATCCCGGTAAGGGCAAATATTTGTGTGATGAGCATGAATATTTGCTTCTATTAGTCTTGGATGTTTTCTATATATTTATATTTATTATATATATCATCGTCTAGTACCTATAACACAAGCCTTATTGAGCTTAATATAGGCCTAGTTGAAGAATGTCCCCTAATATTTATTATTATTATTTATTTCGTTATAATTAATAAAAATATTGGACACGTATTTTTTAGTTTGACAATTAAACAAAAAAATTATGAAGATGTAGTCCGTTAAGTTTCGCGTGACGTCGCATTATACTCAAAAGTGTACCATAGTGTGATGTCACGCGGAAATTTAACGGGCTATATCTTCATAATTTTTTGTTAAATGGACGTTTTGCAGGTCTTTCTAAAAGTGTCTATGGGCTCCGGGGACCGCTTACCATCAAGCTAGGCTCGTTTGCCACCAACGTATAAAAAATCTCACCCATTAAGCAGCACAGCATCCATACTATCCGCTGACAGCGTGACATAATCCTTGAAGTCGCTCTTGGAGCCCGCCTCGAGACAGCCCGAGACGTCTCCCCCCACAACCTTCCAGGGACGAGCCCCGAAGGAGTCCACCATCATGCGCAGGGTCTGCAGGTCGTTCAGGTAGTCTTCGAGGGTCTGATTGGTGCATTCTGGAAGATTAGGAGAGTTGACCTTAAGAAAAATTAGTTTGTTGTTCGTGAGGACGCCGTAGGTTAGATGAGGCACATACAAGTTAAACTACCACTAATAGTGACCCGTTTTATGCCTTCACAAGTTTTAGTTCGAGAAATTTTATACTGAAAAATAATCCTATCGATGAAAATTTACATTTATTGAAAGTTAATACAAGATTATGATTCACATTAACTCAAATATTTAAATTAAAACTAAGTTAAATCTAAAAACCGGCCAAGTGCGTGTCGGACCACGCAAAACGAAGGGTTCCGTGCCTATTAAAAAGGTCGTATCGTCACAGAAATTTTACGGCACTTACGTCCTTTTCTTTGAGGAAGGCAGTTTTTCAGCAATATCTCGAAAACCTCTGAACCGATCTTGTTCAAAACAATTTTCGGTGAATGAAATTAATAAGCCCAATGTCCATGAATTTTTCCATATTTTTAAAATAAACCGTTCAAAAATTAGAGGGGGGGGACAGAATTTTAGTGACTTTCGGGGCAATTATCTCCGACTCTATTCACTTAATCAAAAAAAAATGCTAAGAAACCTTATATTTATTTTGAAAGGCCTATCGATTGATGTGCCACACGGGGGGTCACAATGAAAAAAAAATTTTTGACTTTTAGTTTTATGTATGGAGTGCACCCCTAAAAATTTTTTTTTTGTCATTTTAATTACAAAACTATGTAGCGGCTAACAAAATACACCTATCCTCAAATTTTTATTCAAATACACCTTATAGTTTTCGAGTAAAATGCCTGTGACATACGGACAGACGGACAGACGGACAGACGGACAGACGGACAGACGGACAGACGGACATGACGAAACTATAAGGGTTCCGTTTTTGCCATTTTGGCTACGGAACCCTAAAAAAAGGCCCTCGAGGCATTGTACCGAGGATGCTGGCGGCATTTCCTCGCTGAATTGCAATGCTGATGCGTTGCGCGAGAAAGCCGCCAGCTCTTCGGGCACCAGTTACATCGACCAGACGTTTCGCGATTTCTGCAAATAACTTATGCGCACTGGGACCCCACCGACCGAGGGTCTCGATGCCAAATGGTACAAAAAGTCAAAGTCAAAGTCAAAGTGATTTATTCTTCAATTTAGGCATATTACATGCACCTATGAATGTCGATAAACTACCACCGGTTCGGAAAGTAAACCTCTGCCTCGAGAAGAACCGGCGTAAAAAACTCGGTGAGGTGTCATTTTTTCAAAACAGTATACAATATATCATATCAGTATCAGAGTATTATAAAATTTTAAAATTACATTGCTACAGTAGAAAGCCTATTTATTTTACGACAGATTTCTAGTGCAGGATTTTATCGCTGCCAAATATCCCTATCCATGATGTAGTCGTACTATCTGCCGAGGCCTCTATATTTATTACATTTCAAATTTTCAGGCAGAGTCTAGCGATAGAATATTAGCGGGTGGAGACGCGCGGGCAGTATCTAATAATCAAAAGCACTCACCATAACCCAACTGCCAGAACATATCCTGAACTTCATCCTTATCCGCAATAGTCAGCATGTTCAACGCCGGGTTAGGGTCCCACATACCGTTCTCCGTCTTCTCGCCATTATTCACAGCAAACACCAAACTGAACCCTGTATCTTTGGCCCATTTTGTAAACCTCTTCCATTGTTTTCGGCTCACTTCTAAATGGTCCTTAGACCGTCTAAGTCTAGGACGCTCTCCACTTTCGTCCTGATTCTTTAATTTCGACAACAATCTGAGTCGCCGTGGCTTCTTCAGTTTTGATAAAATGCGTTCTTGACTCTCTTTGTTTTCTCTTGACGTTAGTTTTTCATCGTCATCAGATTCTGCGGTATGCTTCGTCAATGCATCATGAATCTTTGACTTTAGTTTGGATAGTAACTTCTCTTCACTTACTTCATCCGTTATCGTCGATTCTGCATTATTACGCTTCTTCAACACATCATGAATCTTTGACTTCTTTAGTTTCGGTAAAAACTTCTCTTTGCTTTCTTCAATCGTTTCTAATTCTTGACTTGCATCTAAATGTCTTCTATGTCTTTTCAGCAATCTCTCACTCGACCTTTTTAATTTTGTAAGAATATCTTCATGGCTTTCATCAGAATCATAATCGAGTTCTTTGGTTCTGAGGTGTCGTTTCTGTTTGTTTGGTTCGGGAAGATTAGCGTCTATTTGATCAATGGTTAGGCTTCGATTGTTGAATGTTATGTGCGAGGTTGAGGCACCAGCTATTCGGAGATACGCTGGGGTAAGGGAGGCGGCCATGCATGTTGACTCTTTACTGGGAACAAAACAAAATATATAAACACAAAGATAGCATTAGAAGACCTCCCGAGGGTACGTTGTGTTGAGAGAGAGACACCTTCATTCTTAAATTTCTAATTAAAGGAAAATTTTAAAAATGTAATGCTCCGAGCCGGCGACCACAGGCATACATGGCCCATCGCTACTAACCAACTGAGCTATCGGAACAATCTGTCTCGGCAACTAAATCTTTCAATCAGTATAGTAGTATTAGTAGTAGTATTTCTATATGTTAATATAACGAATCCTCAAATCAATAAAGGATCGGCAATGTGCTTGTGACTCCTATGGAGTCACAGGCATCAATGGGCTACGGTGTTTGGTTAACATAAGGCAGGTCTTATGTTAACCAAACACCGTATGCTTGTTTGTCACCGTCGTTTGTATCGGGTTAGAATCGCACCACTCGCTTCCCCATGGGTGTGGTAAGAGTCGACGACGTGGAATAATGTCGAGTTTGGGTTTGTTTAGTTTTACCCCTTTTGGGTATTGCCGGTATTGGCGTAGCGTGGTAGGTAAAATTTAGTTTAGTTAACCTTTCATATGTAGTGGCCTCAAAATTTGTGAATGCAAGCCTCTTTTGAGCCATATAGAGCAAATAAAACCCAAAAAAATGCTACATAAAATACGTGAAACATACTCATCATACAATCCTAAAACAAACACAGACGAAAGGAAAGACAAAACCTTAGTTGAAAAGTTCCGCAAACTCAAAGCCAAGTCAATATAAATATAATATCGTACTTAAACGAAAAGCCATTCACATAGCGCGCATCAGCAAACGGCATAACTCATGCCTTCATATCGAAATCGCTAGACGAATAAATTTTAAATAAGTGTGCATATATTGCAAGCTCGATTCCAACTCTTTGTTGATGTTAAAAGTTGTGTGCCTAATATAATACACACAGGCATTCTGAAACTTACGTAAATGACGAAAAAATTACACATCGCCTAGTTTTTTACGCCGGTTCTTCTCGAGGCGGTGGTAGTTTATCGACATTCATAGGTGCATGTTAAGGTGCGTACGAATTAGAGCAGCCTCAGCCTGAGGCATGCTCGCCCCGCGCGGCGAGCTGCTCGCGCGCAAAATAGTTCCACATAAACATGCGCGGGTGAGGCAGCGTGCTCGCGCGAGCCGACATTCAAAATGGCGACGACACGATGACAGCTGATTGATGTCGGGACCCACAACACCTTTTGCTTTTCATGTATTTGTATCAATAATTGTCCTAAATTTACTAACAAACGATTACAAACGCACGGCTCAGCCACTTGCTCAAATTCGTACGCGCCTAGCGCACAAACAAGTTCGATCTTGTCGCTCTGTCCGCGGCACGCTCAGACACACGTCCAAGTTACGCGAGGCACGCACACTGAGGCGCCTTTGAGCACGGTCAAGAGACCGCCTCTGGGCGGCTCGCCGCGCGCTGCTCGCGCACAGCGCGTGAGCGCGTACGAATTAGAGCAAAATAGGCGAGCCGTGCGTGCCTCAGCCCGAGGCTGCTCTAATTCGTACGCACCTTAATATGCTTAAATTGAAGAATAAATCACTTAGACTTTGACTTTGACTTGGAAATAAATAAAATCAACTATTGGCTATGTGAGCTGCAAAACTCGAGACACAGCCTTTTTACAAGCTGTATATTAACTTGACCTGTTCGTATGTAACTAACTATGTAAGTTGTCCGTCAAAATTTGCAATCCATTTTTCAGTCACTTGCCGTTATCCGATTGAGCTAAAATTTTGGATAGTAGTATAGTTTGGATGATAATTTAATAATATGGTACCATCGAGCTGATCTGATGATGGAGACAGAAGGTGGCCATGGGAATTCAGTATTTAACCGACGTAGCCCCGTTGTGTTTGGGCTCGTTAAGCTGGAAACAGTGCTCGACCGACGGTCAGCGCGTATGCTCGGTCGGGCGTAGCTATCGCTGTAGAAAGCATACTTACTGTGCGTTCAGACCAATGCTCACCGTCAGCGCGTATGCGGCCATAGTAAAACACGCGCGACCGACCGAGTTGTTGACAACAACTTATTTTTCGTGAATCAACAAAAAAATGTAATGTAATTACCTTCTCACAAAATTTGCTAAGACCTATAGATGAGAACAGCCAGGACGAAAGAATTTTTGTCCAAGCTAAAACGGAGAACTTCGTTCGCTTCGCTCGCTCGTTCAATAAATATTCTTATGTGTTTAATACAACCACTACAACAACGTACAGTCACGGACTTCAATCGTTGAGTCGTTTAGGTGTCAACTAATTTCGGTTTTTAATAGTTAAGCTATGAATATCCAGTAAAAGGTGAGCTCTAAATGGCTCAGATTAAAGTCCGTGACTGTACAATATACCTTTAGGGTAAAATATTAAACGTGATACTATATCAGTGTTTCCTGCTCAGCCTATACCAGATAATGTAACGCGACGCGATGCAATATAGTGACTATTAAAAAAACATTGACTTCAAAACGTTATTTGAAACGAAACTTTAACCCTTTATGGCCACTTCTAAATTTCATAGCAAAAATGACCACCTGTTAAGGTAATTTTTTGTATTTTCCTACTGTTCAGAGTTTTTACATCTTCACAATAGCAAGAGACTTGAATTATGAATGAAATCTAACTTTAATTCTTAATGTGTAGACCTAAAAATTCTGAACCGTAAAAAAATACAAAAAGATGACCTTAACAGGTGGTCATTTTTGCTATGAAATTTAGAAGTTCCCTATAAAGGGTTAAATTTTGGTACCCTACATCCAACGACACAATTACATCCAATTATTTATTTTCCAATTTAGGCAGATTATTATTAATCTATGAATATCAATAAATTAAACAGTACCTACTAGAAAAATAAAACTCTGAAACGAGAAAAACTAGCGGAGGCTTAGAGCATACATAACTGGAGTAGCCTTTCAGTAACTTACCCCTCTGTAGGAAACCTTGCACAATGTGCAATAAATCATAATCACAATCACAATCGTTTAATGGTCAATTGGTTATTCACAAAATCGCCTCGCAAGAGAACACTGATCATAAAAATGCCCGCATATTGCTGTAAGCTATTATATATTATAAACGTTCAACGACTTCAAGGTTTCAATATACAATTGAGTTTCAATATCCTATTAAGATGCTCCCCCCGCCCGCCCCCGCAAAGTTCGGCAGACATTAAATTTATGTACCCAAATACGACATAAGGCTACTCCAGTTATGTATGCTCTAAGAGCGGAGAAGTAGTTAATACAAAAACACTCACCTGCTTAAATCATCGCTGCTAGTAAACAAATACTTCGGGTCTATTGTGAAACTAACAAATCTACTGTCAATCTCATTCACATGGCTCTCAGTTGAAATCCTAATACTGAACGCTTCGCCTTTCACTCGACTAATTGAAAACAGTAGCGTTAAAACTAACCGCGTAAAGCGGCCCATTTTTAACTAAAAACTAAACTTTGTGAAACAATGAGCGTCTTTAAAACTTTAACTTATTTGTAAATTCGACTTATCTATACGTAAATTATAATATACTAACAACATTAAGACACGTGTATATTACTTTTTATGAGTGTTTAATACGGAAGTGGTTTGAGATGTCGCGGTGATTGCAATAATTTGGTAAATATGATTAGTTTCTAATAAAAACAATGTGAATTTAGCACGTGAACACGTGACCTTAGTTGTAAACAATGTAGTGACAAAGTGTACGTCAGCAAATTAAAAAAAAAATGGGCACATACCTTTTTTATGTATGTTGGTATTTTGTACACTCACACCTATAATTAACGGAGGGATAGATCTAGACATCGGCCACATTTACACTAAGGTGTCGTCCTAATTGACAGCGATCGTACGATGGCCGTCGTGCGATGAGTTCAACTTCAAACAATTTTCAAAGAGTTGAACTCATCGCACACGACGGCCATCGTACGATCGCTGCCAATTAGGACGACGCCTAATACCTACTTCATCATCCTCCTAGCAATTTCGCGGTGGTGCCCTAAAGTAGTCCGGGGTACGCTTTGACACCTACTCCCAAGATTTGGCGTAGGCACTACTTTTACGAAAGCGACTGCCATCTGACCTTCCAACCCAGAGGGAAAACTAGACCAGACCTTATTTCTATAATAACCAATATACTTAATAAAGAAGAAAAGCTATTATCTTGCGAAAAAAAACAGTTTACATTGTCAGAATATCTTCCCTATTCTCCTCCCCACCTGACCTACTAACGCCCGGTTTACACCAGTTTATTTGTTGTGTATTAGTGTAAATGTAAACTGTCCACGTTGCGCATTGCGGATGTGACGCAACGCGGGGCACGACTTAATTACGACCGAGCAAATACGTCCAGTTGTAACTGAAATGAATAAGTTTGTTTAAAGATCTGCTCAACTCAACGTTGTTTGGTAAGCTGGTGACTGTGACAATCTAAGTATCTACCTAATTCGCACCCTTAGAATGAAACCAACCGAACTCAACAAAATGTGTTAGCAACACATATCGACTCAAAATTACATATTGCATCAAGATGTGTTGCTAACTCATTTTTTGTAGATTTTTTTGAGTTCGGTCGGTTTCATTCTAAGGGTGCGAATTATTTAATACTATTTAGCATCGGCTTCGTCCGCGTATTCGAAAGAACGCAGGCAAACCCGTGGGATAAGATAATATAGCCTTGCAAAAAGTCCAATCTACACGCAGGTGAAAGAATTTTTGAAATCGGGTAAGCGCTTTCCAGAAACCCTTTACAACAAAACTTATAAACTTACAAAGCTATGCTATCTTACAAACTTTCCCTCTTTATAATTAGTGTAGAAGTATAGACTAGCTGTCCCCGTGGACAAAACTAATGAACCTAAAATCATTAAAATGCGTTTTTTTTTGTCTGGAAGCTGACGTGATCGAGATGGCTCTTAGTTACGTTTCAACAAAATCAGTTCAGCCCTTAGTTAGTTAGTTTTACTGAGTATTTTCTGCAAGTCGGCATCTAGCGTGCCTAAGTAAAATACATGTAAGAACCTTTTAGATCAGCTTCCCTGCAGATATGCCATATACGAAAATAATTGTTATAATATGTGTATACTCCTATACAATAAGTTACCTGACATTATTAAATTAGAATACATGACTTCTTTCAAAACTAAGTTGACCAAATGGATGCATGAAAAATGATTTTATAATATCAAGGAGTAGGTATTTGACAAGAAAATAATAGGTATGTAACAAATAGCTGTAAGTGTTAGTATTGGAAATGTGAAATATTTATTAAAAGTGAATACAAGATTATAATTAACATTAACTAAGATAAATTAAAACTAAGTTAAATCTAAAAACCGGCCAAGTGCGTGTCAGACCACGCAAAACGAAGGGTTCCGTGCCTATGAAAAAGGTCGTATCGTCACAGAAATTTTACAGCACTTACGTCCTTTTCTTTGAGAAAGGCAGTTTTTCAGCAATATCTCGAAAACCTCTGAACCGATCTTGTTCAAAACAATTTTCGGTGAATGAAATTAATAAGCCCTATGTCCATGAATTTTTCCATATTTTTAAAATACACCGTTCAAAAATTAGAGGGGGGGGACAGAATTTTAGTGACTTTCGGGGCGATTATCTCCGACCCTATTCACTTAATCGAAAAAAATGCTAAGAAACCTTATATTTATTTTGAAAGGCCTATCGATTGATGTGCCACACGGGGGGTCACAATGAAAAATTTTTTTTTGACTTTTAGTTTTATGTATGGAGTGCACCCCTAAAAAATTTTTTTTTGTCATTTTAATTACAAAACTATGTAGCGGCTAACAAAATACACCTATCCTCAAAATTTTATTCAAATACACCTTATAGTTTTCGAGTAAAATGCCTGTGACATACGGACAGACGGACAGACGGACAGACGGACAGACGGACATGAAGAAACTATAAGGGTTTCGTTTTTGCCATTTTGGCTACGGAACCCTAAAAAGGCCCTCGAGGCATTGTACCGAGGATGCTGGCGGCATTTCCTCGCTGAATTGCAATGCTGATGCGTTGCGTGTTAGTATTTAAGTCTTGACATCGTGGAACTATAAAAAAACAAAACGAAGGGTTCCGTGCCTATTAAAAAGGTCGTATCGTCACAGAAATTTTACGGCACTTACGTCCTTTTCTTTGAGGAAGGCAGTTTTTCAGCAATATCTCGAAAACCTCTGAACCGATCTTGTTCAAAACAATTTTCGGTGAATGAAATTAATAAGCCCTATGTCCATGAATTTTTCCATATTTTAAAAATACACCGTTCAAAAATTAGAGGGGGGGGGACAGAATTTTAGTGACTTTCGGGGCGATTATCTCCGGCTCTATTCACTTAATCAAAAAAAATGCTAAGAAACCTTATATTTATTTTGAAAGGCCTATCGATTGATGTGCCACACGGGGGGTCACAATGAAAAAATTTTTTTTGACTTTTAGTTTTATGTATGGAGTGCACCCCTAAAAAAATTTTTTTTTGTCAATTTAATTACAAAACTATGTAGCGGCTAACAAAATACACCTTTCCTCAAAATTTTATTCAAATACACCTTATAGTTTTCGAGTAAAATGCCTGTGACATACGGACAGACGGACAGACGGACAGACGGACAGACGGACAGACGGACAGACGGACAGACGGACATGACGAAACTATAAGGGTTCCGTTTTTGCCATTTTGGCTACGGAACCCTAAAAACGTAAAAATTTGCACACCTATATCCAGGTTGATTACGTTGGTTTATTTATTATTTTTAAGATCTTGTAACCGTAATCTTGCAAATAAACTATTTCATTTTATTTCATTTCATTTCATAAGTAGGTATTTTGCGTGAAACGGCGGGGTGGGCGCTACTCGAACCGCCGGTTCAGCCTTGAAATGAAAATGTCGGGGGTTTTTCAACTTGTCTACTTAGACAACTTTGTAGTTATTAGTCATTTAAGCATTTAACCAACGATCCTCGTTAACGGCAACTCAAATCTGCGACTAACAATAATAAATCTGCTGACTACAAGTGCATGTGCCTCTGTGTCATGACGTGCAACCCCGCTCGAATATTGTCACGTAAGTATCGAGACTCAGAATAAGCATGTTTTTAGCACGGTGGCAAACAAGCATACGGCCTGCCTGATGGTACAGTCGACGTCAAAGATATGTACCTACAGTCGAGTTCTCCAATAACAGACAAGCTTTCAAAATATCTACAGATGCGTCTTATGTCAGTAGGTAACAATAAAGACTGAGATAGATTATTAGGATTCCATACCTCGAAAGCAAAAACGGAAACCTTATAGGATCACTTTGTTGTCCGTCCGTCCGTCCGTCTGTCAAAACCCTTTTTTCAGGAACGAGAGGTATCAAGCTAAAGTTGATATCGAATACTCAAGTCTACTGTCCCTTGGAGCTGTGAAAAAATCAAACTTCTAAGTCAACGCAATCAAAAGGTACAGCCGCCGTTTATGCCGCAAATTTCCGCAAATTCCCGTGAACTCAGAATCTTGAAATTTGGTACGATTAAGCAACGTCTTATAGCACAGATAAAGGAAAAATTGCGATAACCGTAAATGTTTAGTTCCATCATATACATATTTTTAATAATTTTAAAGTCCGTGCGTCCCCCCTTATATACCTACAGGTTTGTACGGAACCCTCGGTGCGCTAGTCCGACTCGCAGTTGACTGGTTTTTTTAGGGTGCAACTGGGAATAACGCTAGGAGAATGATGACTCAAGTCTACAGTCCCTTGAAGCTGTGAGAAACACAAAGAAAAAATCTGAAAACTATACATCTGTAATTTTGTACGGAACCCTCGGACCCTCGGTCCGGTTCTTTTTACACTATGACGGTAGCAAGCAAGCATACAGCCTGACTGAATGGTAAGCAGACACCGAGACACCGTAGCTTAGGAACACTTGAAACTCCAGAGTTATAAGCGCATTTTTTCAACGAGCGAGCGAAGCGAACGAAGTCTGACGTCTGTCCGGCTGTCCTCTACGGGTCGCATTTTTCAACCAATTCTCGTAAAAAATTGTGAGCAGGTTCAATTATTAGTGATTTTCAATCCCTGTTCAAACATGGAAAAGAATGTCTTTATTGTGTCATACAGTGTCATATGCTGTCATATTTTGACACCAAAGCTATATATTATGTACTTATTTTACTCTTTGCCTAGGTATATCAAAGACTACAATACACATACTGGCCTATATGGAAAGTTTCACAAAAATCTGTTCAGTAGATAGTTTTACCGATTATCAACCTGAACGAACATTCAGCTGACCCTGTTGGGTACTGCATGGCAACTCGCCGCACAGTCCACCTCTGGGTGCAAGCTATAGGGATAGAGCAAGATAGGGAGATGAATGATCTTGGTCTTCTCTATCTTATAATAGTTATAATTTGCAAGACTGCAACGCAGGATCGTGTGGGTGAAGCTGTAGAAATGGCAGCCCTGAGAACCTTAGTTAAAAAAGGATGTAGACTTAAACAATAAAATCATTTTATTCATGTCAATATGGCGACGCACAACCTTTGCACCAAGTATGACCCCGCGCGCGAATTAAACCATTTAAGAAATTTAAATAGACATGATTCTCCCCAAGATGGCGATGAGAATCCGACAAGGCAGTATGGCCTAATGTCTTAGCCTGTTCTGATGGACAAATAAAAAAAAATGCAATAGGGAAAAAAATGACAGTTCACTTTCTTATCGCGTTATGGTAGTATTTGTTTACCAAAGTATAATCACAATCTGTCGAATAGAAATATGTTTTATAGTAATGTAACAAGGTCTAATTTAGTTTATCAATTATACTTGTCAGATTATGACAAATAGTTGAACTATCATCAAGGCTAACTCAAAACGAGTCATACGATACGATTCTATGTACTCAAGTAATTATTTTTATCAAAACATTTAACAAATTATCTTCTTATCAACCCTTACCAACAGTATTCGCGATTCCTGGATAACGAACGAGTTACTTTCACGTAATAAATCTCATACATGTGTATGTTCTGTATGTTATGACAATTTTACAATGCATCGTATGTTTTCTAGCTAATATTAGCTAGTTTAGCATGATTATCTCAATAAGTGTAGAAGTGAAGTGGTTTTTTATACAAAATGGATAGTAGTGAGAGTGATAAAAAAGTGGACGATGAACAAAGGAAGGAGTTAGCACCACATCAAAAAATATGCCTTGTGTGTGGAGACAAGGCGCTAGGGTACAACTTCAATGCGATATCCTGCGAGAGTTGCAAGGCTTTTTTTCGTCGCAACGCTCTGACTAGCAAGGAGTTCAAATGCCCGTTCTCAAATAACTGCGATATTACTGTGATTACGCGCCGTTTTTGCCAAAAATGTCGCTTAGAAAAATGCCTAGCCATCGGCATGGTCAAAGAGTTCATCATGTCCGATGAAGACAAAGCGCAGAAGCGGAGAAAAATAGAAGAGAACAGAGCTAAGAAGCGTCAACGGGACCCTGATGAAGAAATAACAAGCTCGAAGAACTGCAAGCGAGAAGATGACTTCGTTAGAAATTTTACTCCTCAAAACCAGGAATCTGTGATACAGTATGATGTCCTTAACAGTACTACTTGCAGTCCCAACAGTACTGTACAGTCTCCGTTAAGTAATGAGGTTGATTCATTAAGTTCTCCTCCGAGCTACAATTCATATGTACCCGTTCAGAGTGCGGAACACCCTTATACTATGAAGGTGTATCCGATGGATGAGAAAACTCAGTATGACCCGAGGATGATGGAGTCGTACAATATGTGTGACAGTATGATGTCTATTGAGAGCAATATGTACGAGCAGCCAAAGCAGAATAGTATAAGGTATTGTATATTTTTAGTTAGATGTTTTTGTTTGTTGCCATAGTTATGTCGCCTTGTAGCGTCTTTAACCTCTCGTCTGTGAATTTTTATGGTGGCACCACACTTGGCGGTATTTGCCCAAATATTCGTATTGCATCTTTTTCCTTCACCGTAAATGAAAGAGAGGCAACGATGCAACGCGAACTCACAACCTCAAGTGTCATGCCAGTATAAGATCCTGTAGAAATTTTGATGCCTTTTTGCATTTTTTTGAGAATAATTTTATTTGCTCAATGTTGCGCAATCTTGACCTTAAACTTTTAATAGACTACAAATTTGTACGCGCGTCAGGTAGAACTAAATGTCACTTTTTGTATAAGAACATGACAGTTGAGTTGTCCTAACGTGCGTTCGAAAAGTTACGTGATCACCCCTCATTGAACTCATTTTATTGTAGGACATCTCTGAATCATATGAGAAACCCAGTTTATATATTTGAAGAAACTAAATATTGTCTCTTCGCTTATCGGAACAGAAATAGTTGATCAAAGCTTTTAATTATAACTTCCAAAAACAAGGTTTTGTTTTGTTGTTTTTTTATTGTTTGCGAGGTTACTTGATTGGTTGTGTTTGTGCCATAACATAATTTATTGTGATCAGAGTTCTTATTCCAAAGTTTAAAAAACAACCTTAGTGCTTATATCAGTTACATCAGCATATTTATTATTATAAATATGATTCATATAACACTTTCCTGGTAGTGTATTAAAATTACATTCATGAATGTTCAATTACCTTTTGTTAAGTACACAAACAAACATGTTTAACTTATATCTGTCGCTCAACTTCCCATGCAACGCTTTCTTGTGCACCTAATACATGTAACGGATATATTATCAATTAAATAGTTACCTAGAGGCAAAACCCAACAAAAAATAAGACACCAAAAAAATTTTATTTAATTAGCTCCTGAAAAGTCCGGATAAATATTAATATTTTTTTTATCTTTATTTAGGTTCATTTACATTTGCTTTAAAATATTCAATATAAATAAAATAAAAAAGACAATGAATGTCTAATTTAAATCTATATAATTACTTCAGGGTGGAAAGTTTGTTGGATTCTTGAATAAAGCATCTTAGAATAACGTTTTAGAATGAAATAAGCAAAACCGGCCAAGTGCGTGTCGGACCACGCAAAACGAAGGGTTCCGTGCCTATTAAAAAGGTCGTATCGTCACAGAAATTTTACGGCACTTACGTCCTTTTCTTTGAGGAAGGCAGTTTTTCAGCAATATCTCGAAAACCTCTGAACCGATCTTGTTCAAAACAATTTTCGGTGAATGAAATTAATAAGCCCTATGTCCATGAATTTTTCCATATTTTTAAAATACACCGTTCAAAAATTAGAGGGGGGGGACAGAATTTTAGTGACTTTCGGGGCGATTATCTCCGACCCTATTCACTTAATCAAAAAAAATGCTAAGAAACCTTATATTTATTTTGAAAGGCCTATCGATTGATGTGCCACACGGGGGGTCACAATGAAAAAAAAATTTTTGACTTTTAGTTTTATGTATGGAGTGCACCCCTAAAAAAATTTTTTTTTGTCATTTTAATTACAAAACTATGTAGCGGCTAACAAAATACACCTATCCTCAAAATTTTATTCGAATACACCTTATAGTTTTCGAGTAAAATGCTTGTGACATACGGACAGACGGACAGACGGACAGACGGACATGACGAAACTATAAGGGTTCCGTTTTTGCCATTTTGGCTACGGAACCCTAAAAAACGCTATTATAAATTAATGTTTTTCGAAATCGTATTTTGCCTGGTCGCCCAGGGACTATATACATATAACACGATGATTAAGTTTTAGACTGAATTAGATTTTCGTAGGTTCGTTTTTTACCTGTCACTGTACTTGTTAAACCGAATGTTACACAACAGAAATGCTTAATAATCATCCTCCTAACGGTGATCCCCGGTTGTTCCCTAAGGGAGCCGGGGGTCCGCCTTGACACCTTTTTTTTTTTTTTTTTTTATATGGGAGGAAAATCCGTTATGGATACCTCCACGCCACGGGGATAGCGCGGAGGTTATGTCGGACTCGCACCGACTAAAAAACCCCCCGATGGTCCTCCTCGACGCATTTCGGACGGCTCTGGGATCTCCTACGGAACGCACCAGTGCCGCCCTAGCGTCATGCCTTAGTGGTATCTACCTTTTTTTTTTTCCGATTGCAGCCCCCAACTGCAACCGTGTACCACCCCGAGGACCCCTTTTAGTCGCCTTGTACGACAGGCAGGGGATACCGTAGCCGTATTCTAATGCCCGGGCTACAGGGCGCCCGCCTTGACACCTAATCCCAATATTTGGCATAGGCACTAGTTTTACGAAACCTTCCAACCCTGAGGGAAACTAGACCAGGAAACCGGTCTTATCCCAATTTCCTCACGATGTTTTTACTAAAAAGCCACAAATACCAAATATCCAGATTGAAAGTAGCGTATAATAATCGAACATATAATTGTAGTGATTAAATTAATCCAATGTGTTGTCACGCGCGCTTGCATACTTTCCAATGCGTAACTAATGAACGTAATTCACATTACCTAATATGGAATGGAAAATGTAGACCGAATTCCTCATGCGTAATATCGAGATGAGTAGGCTGAGGTTACTGATCACACGTGCCGAGTATAGTGGTCGAAACAGTGGTCTTGGCCGAGCAAAGTGGCGAGCGAGTCACTCGGACCTTGTTTTATTTATTTATTTATTTCATTGTATAGTCATGTACATAGCAATTTAGGTATTTCACTATTTGATTTGCATAAGTCAGCCCATGACGCCTTGAAAGGACACACAACATAACTTAAAAACTAACTACTAAATTTTACTTATATAGGTACCAGTCTACTCATTGTCTAAAAAGAAATAGTAACATTAAATTAATCTAATAACATTTTTAAAAACTTTAATCATTTATGAAATCCTTAACAGAGTAATAACATTTTTCTAGTAATAGCCTTTCCAATTTCTTTTTAAATATTGCGTTCCGAGGTTCAAGTTTAATTGTATTAGGAATTTTATTCATTATTAAAATACATTTACTATGGGGACTATTTCTATACAATTCTAAGTTTGCCTTTGGTAACAGTAATTTATTCCTGTATTGCTCTCTAGTTCTTTGCGTTTCTTGTTTCATTTGGAATAAATCAGGGTTTTCGCGTACAAACAGAGCCGCTTGCATTATATATATACAGGGCAATGTTAACAATCTGTACTTTACAAAGTGTGGGCGGCAACTGTTAGGGATACGTTTTACTCGCTGGCCACTCTGGATGTTTAGATAAACATCCAAACTTTCGCATTTATAATATGAGCAGGATTTCTATAGATATGTTATTGTGGTATATAAGCTAAATTACTGAAAAGTTTATTCAGAATTCGTTCCCTTTTTTGCGTGAAAGAGTAACAAACATAATGCATACATAACGTTTACAAACTTCTAGTTTAGTTGGTAACTTTTTAATATTTAACGATTTCCGTAAAACAGTTATCCTATTCTCGAAAATTCAAGCACCTGTGTGTAACCTACACAACGTTGCAATGCTCCATTCCTTCCCTCGGTTTGACTAGGGAGGTCTTGGTACCGATATTTTAAGCATTCTCATTGTGATTTCAGGTCAATATTAACGAATGGAGACGCGATAAACCGAGAAGCAAAGCCACTCCACATGTGTGAGGAGCTTCCATCCACCAGCAACCCTGACATCAACAAGGCCAGAGATATTCTGCAGGACGTGGAACGGTGAGCACCCTTGTCTCTTGTCTCATCAATAAATCGGGAACCGAACCCGCTACACGGGTGTGAGGAGCTTCCATTGTCTAGCAACCCTGACATCAACAAGGCTAGAGATATTCTGCAGGACTTGGAACGGTGAGCACCCTTGTCTCTTGTCTCATCAATAAATCGGGAACCGAACCCGCTACACGGGTGTGAGGAGCTTCCATTGTCTAGCAACCCTGACATCAACAAGGCTAGAGATATTCTGCAGGACGTGGAACGGTGAGCACCCTTGTCTCTGGTCTCATCAATAAATCGGGAACCGAACCCGCTACACGGGTGTGAGGAGCTTCCATTGTCTAGCAACCCTGACATCAACAAGGCTAGAGATATTCTGCAGGACTTGGAACGGTGAGCACCCTTGTCTCTTGTCTCATCAATAAATCGGGAACCGAACCCGCTACACGGGTGTGAGGAGCTTTCATTGTCTAGCAACCCTGACATCAACAAAGCTAGAGATATTCTGCAGGACGTGGAACGGTGAGCACCCTTGTCTCTTGTCTCATCAATAAATCGGGAACCGAACCCGCTACACGGGTGTGAGGAGCTTCCATTGTCTAGCAACCCTGACATCAACAAGGCTAGAGATATTCTGCAGGACTTGGAACGGTGAGCACCCTTGTCTCTTGTCTCATCAATAAATCGGGAACCGAACCCGCTACACGGGTGTGAGGAGCTTCCATTGTCTAGCAACCCTGACATCAACAAGGCTAGAGATATTCTGCAGGACGTGGAACGGTGAGCACCATTGTCTCTTGTCTCATCAACAAAACGGGAGCCGAACCCGCTACACGGGTGTGAGGAGCTTCCATTGTCTGGCAACCCTGACATCAACAAGGCTAGAGATATTCTGTAGGATGTGGAACGGTGAGCACCATTGTCTCTTGTCTCATCAACAAAACGGGAGCCGAACCCGCTACACGGGTGTGAGGAGCTTCCATTGTCTGGCAACCCTGACATCAACAAGGCTAGAGATATTCTGTAGGATGTGGAACGGTGAACACCCTTGTCTCTTGTCTCATCAATAAATCGGGAGCCGAACCCGCTACATGGGTGTGAAGCGCTTTCGTTGTCTAGGAACCAAGATAAGGTTATATATATAGCTAGGGAAACACTGCAGAATGACGGTGAGCACACTTGTCCACTCTTGTCTCATTAATATCAATATATTCCCAATGGAACCGAAA
The DNA here is from genome assembly GCA_932294315.1 of Epinotia nisella. Lineage (NCBI taxonomy): Eukaryota > Metazoa > Arthropoda > Insecta > Lepidoptera > Tortricidae > Epinotia > Epinotia nisella. The sequence continues at coordinate 12,422,707 of OW028694.1, forward strand.
TCGCTTCCATTGTCTAGCAACCAAGATATCGATCAACACGGCATTTGATTGATTGATTGATTCGAGGGCTCGTTGTGATGATAGCTAGAATAAACTTGGGACTACTAATGTATGGGCACAAAACTTTTCCCAAAGTATCACGTCCCAAACTATTTTTCTCAAATTGTCAATTGGCAAAGAAAGTTTATTCTAGGAAAGGGGAAATTTCGCGCAAATGGAAAGCCAATTTATGGAAGTTTGTTACATAAGTTTCTTAAAATATCACGCCGTTAGCGTGCGACTGTCAAATGACGTTTTGTATGGAAATCGAACTACCTTAATGATTATCAACATGTGAAAGAAAGCTAAAAACTGTGGCTTATAATATGCATTATATTTCAAAATACAACACAAATACGATTTTCTGAATATTATTTATTTAACCATCAGTTATTAATTATAATTAAAAGTAAATAATAGCAGGTTTTAATTTTTCAGTCGGATGTAACTTTTTTTTCGCGAGATCTCATATGAAAATAGTACGAGACTCAGTCTCGTAAAATATGGACGAGATCGAGATTGTAGAGGCCTCTAGGCCTTCTGCCTTCTACTGTGCTACCGTACCCCGTACTACTCATCCGATTTCAAAAAATATTTCACCAATTTCTTCAAGATGAACATAATGTTATATTATTACACTAGCTTCTGCCCGCGACGTCGTCCGCGTGGAACTCGTTTATATCGTAACTCCATACAAACTTTCGCCCCCCATTTCGCCCCCTTAAAGGACGATTCCCGGGATAAAAGTATTCTATATGTTAATCCAGGCTATAGACTAATGTATACCAAAATTCATCTTCATCCGTCGAGCCGTTTTTGCGTGATTGAGTAACAAACATCCAAACTTTCGCATTTATAGTAATAGTAGGATATGTAGTATTTGTAAAAGTGCTATCAAAGGTAGAATTTACGTTTCAGATAAGATACCTATAACTCGGCAAAATGACAAATGACCTAAATATTTTACGAGAGATTACGTTCGCAAAAATGTTCGCCTTATTTGTTTAGTAAACTAAAACAAATACAGCGTAGTACAAACGTTCGCTCAATTGTTATGGCTCATTCATGAGTTTCTATCAACATGCATTTTATTATTTCGGATTGTACTTTGTAGGGTTCCGTACCTCAAAAGGACAAAAACGGAACCCTTATAGGATTACTCGTGCATCTGTCTGTCCGTCTGTCACAGCCGATTTGCTCCGAAACTACTGGACAGATTGAGTTGAAATTTGGTATACATATGTAAATTGGTGACCCAAAACGGACACGTAAAGTAAATTAATGAATTATGAACAAGGGGGCTACTTTTGGGGGTTAAACTCGAAAATTTAAAAAAATAATTCGCAAACTGTATTGTGTGACATATCAAATGAAAGGGGTTGTTGTACATAATTATATCATATACCTACTCATTCATAGAATTCTGATGAGCCCAAACACGATTGCGATGCAGTAAAATGAAACCTTGTAAAATTAGATTTTTGACAGAAACTTTTTTTTATACTGCAACGCCAACAAGCATACGGCCTGCCTGATAGTGGGCAGACACCGCCGCCTATGGACGCTTACTCCACCAGAAGAATCACAAGCGCGTTGCCAACCCTTTATTATTTGAGAAAGAAAGAAAGAAAGATACATTTATTCACAAACACACAGAGTTGATTGAGACTTCGTTGTGTTGACAGCTTGAGATAAATGCAGGTCCCTCACTCTCAACAAGCATCCTCGAAGGCTCTGGCGACCTTACTCACCACCAGAAACATAACACCACAGCAAGTAGTGGTGTTGGAAGGGGTATTCCTTAGAACAGAATGGAATAGAATAGAAAAACTTTATTGTTTAACCATGTTAAGTACATAGATTTCATTCATTTGCGCGAATTTCATTTGCCATCATATTCATAGGCCATAATTTTGTTTACCAGAATGTCATACGTGCCATAACTGTTATTTACCATAATATTCATAAGACAGAATTGTTATTTAATGTAGTTTTTATGGCAAATGTATATTCTGTCAAGTAAAATGATTGCATATAAAATTATGGCAAATAAAGTTTATGGCTTATGAATGATTCGGGCATACAACATTATGGAAAATAATAATATGTCAAATGAAATTATGGAAAATGAAATTCGGGCCCATTGATGTTTATAATGCAATGTAATATTATGAGATTAATAAATATCAGCGAGAGGACATTCTGCTGTACTTCTCAATTTTGTATGTACATATGGCGATCAAAACATATTCTTTTGCATTACGATTGCAGGATAGAGCCGAATTCTATGGAGTCCATACTGTGTGAAGCGATCAAGTTGGAGTTTGAAGCTTACACCTCAGTCAAGAACTGCAGTGGATCTTCTAGAGAACTCAACGAGGTATTTAGACTATTGTTCAATCGTTGTTTAATATTCCTTCCTAAGTATAATAAGACAATCAGGAGGCAGCAGCACTTGAAGAAAACTCCAACAACTCAACGAGGTCCACTTGTAAACTTTTAGGACTAAATGATGAAACATTACACCGTTGACGATCAGCACCAGAATGCCCGCCCGGGCACCAACTCCTGGCCCAGAAACTCATCGTTATGGAGGGAAAATCAAGCTCCCCGATTGGCTCACGACATCACGCGATATCATTTATATAGTTTATCATGCACGTAGAATCGATGGCCCTTGGGGCGGAAAGGTTCTCGAGTGGCGACCACGTACCGGAAGGCGCGTAGAATCGATGGCCATTGGGGCGGAAAGGTTCTCGAGTGGCGACCACGTACCGGAAGGTGCGGGGTGGGTAGGCCCCCCACAAGGCGGACTGATGACCTGGTGAAGGTCACGGGAGTCCGCTGGATGCGGGTGGCGCAGGACCGGGAGGCCTATGTCCAGCAGTGGACGTCTTTCGGCTGATATGATGATAAATAAATAAATAAATATCGTGGGACAATTCACACCAATTGATCTAGTCCCAAACTAGGCAAAGCCTGTACTATGGGTACTAGACAACAGATAAACATACTTATATAGATAAATACATACTTAAATAGATATTAAACATCCAAGACTCGAGAACAAACATTCGTATTCATCATACAAATATCTGCCCCGACCGGGGATCGAACCCGGGACCTCAAGCTTCATAGTCAGGTTCTCTAACCACTAGGCTATTCGGTCGTGATGATAGTTTATCGCTTATTTCAGGTGGAGCGAGCGAAGCTGAACGAGCTAATAGTAGCAAATAAGGCGTTACACGCGCCCATAGACGACGACATGTCGCAGCTTGTCGCTGCTGACTGTACCTCTAATCTAAAGGTAACCTTCTCAGGGTAAATTATAAGTTTAACGTGTCTGTGTTTTTTTTTCGTCATTGTCGTCGCCAGCAAATACTATATACATACATACATACATATAATCACGCCTCTTTCCCAGAGGGGTAGGCAAAGATCACGGATCTCCATTTGCTACGATCCTGACAAACCACTTTCGCTTCACTCACCTTCATAACATTTCTCATACATGCTCGTCGGTTTAGGGTACTTTTGACGTGGCCTTTTTGTAAGATTTCTCCAATTTGATCGGAGAAAGTTCGCCTAGGTCTTCCCCTTCCAACTTGCCCTTCCACTCCTTTTATATACACTCTCTTCGTTAATCTTCTCTCATCCATTCTCTCTACATGCCCAAACCACCTTAACATACCCTTCTCAATTTTCGTGACTATATCTCCATCCATTCCACATTTATCTCTTATCACACTGTTTCTGACTCTATCACTCAATTTCACTCCACACATACTTCTCAACGCTCTCATTTCTACTGCATTCACTCGACTTTGATGTCTTTTCTGCCACACCCAACTTTCACTACCATACATAAGTGTGGGCACCAACACTCCTCTATATAAGAGACGAATATCAAAGTCTACTTCTGATGAAGACGTAAGCCAATACCAGTACTGAGTGTCTTTTCATTAAAGTTTCCGCGGTATGCTTTACCTCTACTGAAATAATCTTGAGCCGACAATGACGTTAGAATCGAGCGATTCAAACCAGGGATCGGATACCGGTATTTTCTCCATACAAATTAAACCGGTATTATTTCGTTCTTTGGTTATTATATCATTTTTGATCGGGCAATCTAATAAAACGAATATGTTACCTAAATACACGATAGAGCCCTACATTAAGAGCCTAAAATAATTCAAAATATTAGACTACTTCGGTGATTTTCGAAAAAACCGGTTCCGATCCATGGTTCAAACGGTCGGAGAATCGCCCGGTATCGTAGCTCCCAAACGGGTGGACAGATTTGAATGCGGTTTTTTTTTTGTGTCATAGATAATTTTAACCCGAGTGTTCTTAGCCATGTTTCATCAAAATCGGTTCAGCCGTTTTTGAGATATTGAACTTTGAAATGAAAAAATCGGGGGTTTTTCAACTTTTCTAAGATGTACTTATTTCTGACACTATTTAGCAACTTAACTTTGGACCAGTAACTATAGTTAATTCGAGAGATGAGCGTCAGAAGTGAGCGTTTTTCAAAAAAAGTGTACATGAACTTTTTTTTTCAGAATTCGATGGTTTTGGGTTTATCGTACTCAAAATCGTTGATACTATCGATCCTTATACAAGAAAAAAGTTGTCCCAGATTTTACTATATAAAATTTATCTTCCAGTGCGACACGACCATATAAATAAAAAAACCGGCCAAGTGCGTGTCGGACCACGCAAAACGAAGGGTTCCGTGCCTATTAAAAAGGTCGTATCGTCACAGAAATTTTACGGCACTTACGTCCTTTTCTTTGAGGAAGGCAGTTTTTCAGCAATATCTCGAAAACCTCTCAACCGATCTTGTTCAAAACAATTTTCGGTGAATGAATTTAATAAGCCCTATGTCCATGAATTTTTCCATATTTTTAAAATACACCGTTCAAAAATTAGAGGGGGGGGGACAGAATTTTAGTGACTTTCGGGGCGATTATCTCCGACCCTATTCACTTAATCAAAAAAAATGCAAAGAAACCTTATATATTTATTTTGAAAGGCCTATCGATTGATGTGCCACACGGGGGGTCACAATGAAAAAAAAATTTTTGACTTTTAGTTTTATGTATGGAGTGCACCCCTAAAAAAATTTTTTTTTGTCATTTTAATTACAAAACTATGTAGCGGCTAAGAAAATACACCTATCCTCAAAATTTTATTCAAATACACCTTATAGTTTTCGAGTAAAATGCCTGTGACATACGGACAGACGGACAGACGGACAGACGGACAGACGGACAGACGGACAGACGGACATGACGAAACTATAAGGGTTCCGTTTTTGCCATTTTGGCTACGGAACCCTAAAAAGACTGCATGGGTCGTTCTTCTTTTCGACCGACAATAGCCTGTCCTTCGTCTTACTATGGCATCTCATTTGAGTAATGATTTTACGGTTTTATAATGTTCGAAAATGAACGTCCATATTATTTTATTAATTAGTATTAATTTAATATTTTAGTTTCTCTAACTAGCATTTTTTTTTAAACGTATTTTTATCGTAGAAGTCCGTGACAGAGTGGTAAACCAAAATGTTGTCCCCACTGAAAGAGTCCACTTTGTCACATGTTTTTTTTAGAAACCAACCGTAAATAAATATTTATATTGGCCAGAAAGGAAACTTTAATTAGTTCTAATGAAGAAACCTATGCATTTTTTTTAAAATCGCACTTCAAAACCACAATTTTCGATAGTTCAAAAACCAAAAAAACAGAAAAACCTCGGATCATTGTCGGTAAAAAAGAAGAACGACCCGCATACAAAAATGTGACGATCTGGAATGGAATATTCTGGACACTTTTTTTCTTGTATGAGGATCGATAGTGTCAACGATTCTGAGTAAGAAAAACCAAAAAAAATCGAATTCCGAAAAAAAAAGTTCATGTACACTTTTTTTGAAAAACGCTCAAGTACCATGACGTATGAGGGTCAAGGAAATCAGTGGTAGGTAACTTGTCATTGTAATTTGAAAACAACACTCTCCCTAAGTGACATTTTTGTACGTGGGTTGGTTGTATTTTTTTTTAACCCCGGTAATTTACTATCTGTTTCCATTAACTCTTATTCATTTTGACGAATTATTAGCTAATTTGGTGGGATCTGGGATTACCGTGAATTCATGCGAGAATGACATATTAAAAAAAAAAAAAAAAAAAAAAAAAAAATTGTACTACTACATACCTACATTTGGAAGAGCGGTGCCTCATTTCTTACTTAAAAAGGGACACCAACACATGTCAAAACTTAGTACTTAAGATAACAAATAAATCATTTTTCATTTTCATGTGTATCTGTTTCATCGCAGCTCCCAAACGGATGGACCATTTTGAGTGTGATTTTTTTAGTTTAAATTATTGTCTGTCGAGATGTTCATAGCTATGTTTTTGGTGTTTAAAATGATTAATGTATGTAGTTACTTTAACCTATGTCCATCCAGAAAGATAATTCTATAAACTGGTGAAAGAATTTTTGAAATCGAATAAGTAGTTCCGGAGGAACCCCCAAACAAACTAACTTACAATCGCACAGACTTTCCCCCCTATATTAGTATAGATTATCGTGGCTTGACGATTAATATTGTTACCAGGACGGTGGCGGCATGCACGACCCGCGACTAGTCACGATTGTGAACCTTACCGCCATAGCAATACGGCGGTTCATCAAGATGGCCAAGAAAATCAACGCTTTCAAGAACATGTGCGAGGAAGACCAGGTAAATTCAACTACCTAAAGAAAAGTATTGTTTGTGCAGTCCATTGTGACATAAGACATTTATTTAGCAAACATGTTTACACGTAGTATTATAAGAACCAGTCCCTGCACTAGGCTTTGCCTGTATCGCAGGAGACCGTATATTACATTTTACATGCATGTTAAAAATAATTATTAGACAGTATATTATAAATATCAATTAAATAAATAATACAATTTGTGTGTTTGTTAAGATGTGTGTGTGCATGTGTGTGTGAATGTGTGTATGTTTTATTTGACTATTTCCAGGATCTTCTCTATGTCCTCATAAGAAAGTGAATTGAGCCATCTGGAACACAATATAAATTGAGCACAGGGAAGCTCATAACAACTTTTTACAGACTAGTAAAAGCGAAAAAATCGTTCTTGGGAAATTGTATAAAATTCTACAATAAAATTCCAAAACACATTACCGAACTTACTGACTCTAAATTCAAATATGTCGTAAAACAGACATTTCAAAAGCATATTATAACATAAACGATTACATCATGGATAGAGATATCTTTCGCAAAATAAATAGGCTTTCTACTGTAGCAATGTAATTTTATAATACTCTGATATTGAAATGATATATTGTATACTGTTTTGAAAAAATGATACCTCGCCGAGTTTTTTCGTCTTGAGGCAGAGGTTTTCTTTTCGAACCGGTGGTAGTTTATCGACATTCATAGGTGCATGTAATATGCCTAAATTGAAGGATAAATCACTTTGACTTCTGACTTTGAATTGTGTTCCAGATATGTCAAAAAAATTGCCCGCGACATCGTCCGCGTAGATCTCGTTAATAGTAAAAAAGTCTGAGAATTGGCTACTTTCCTAAAAAAATATATTTCATCCGTCAGTTAGATTATCAAAAAATATTAAACATTTATTTTTTTGTTTATCAATTAAACAAAAAATGATGAAGATATAGCCCGTTCAAGTTCCGGTGACGTCACATTATGGTACACTTTTTAGCATAACGTGACGTCATCGTCACGCGGAACTTTAACAAACTATATTTTCACATTTTTTTGTTTAATTGACAAACAGAAAAATACGTGTCCAATATTTGTAGATAATGTAACAGACGGACTAAATATAATTATATATTTTTTACTCAGGAAAGTACCCAATTGTAAACAGCCGTGTCTACACCGGATGCATGGCTCGCCGAGGCATGTCTACACTGAGAGCACGCTAGGGAGAGGCCTCGGCCGAGGCATACGACCAGTATAGCCACGGCTAATTATAGAGCCAATGACACTGTCTATACGATATCGCGTTTCTATAAAATAAAAGCAGAGGTGTCATTAACCTTTTGAGAGCTAAAGACGGCTGTGGACGCGGATGAAAACTCGTGCCACTGAAGCCACGGACGGCCGTTTTCGTTAATTTTATGTAATAAGGCAGTGGGCGGGGCACATTGCACGTAGAACCGATGGCCGTTGGGGCGGAAAGGTTCTTGAGTGGCGACCACGTACCGGAAGGCGCGGCGTGGGTAGGCCCCCCACAAGGTGGACTGATGACCTGGTAAAGGTCGCTGGAGTCCGCTGGATGCGGGTGGCGCAGGACCGGTCATTGTGGCACTCTTTGGGGGAGACCTATGTTCAGCAGTGGACGTCTTTGGGCTGATATGATGATGATGATGTAATAAAAAGCTTTACAAGTAACTTGACCCATTTTTTTAATAGTTCATGATATGTACATTAATTTTGACATGACAATATTCAGAAGTTTCATTTTATTCATATTTTGTCTGGCTATTGTTTTTGTTCTGGCCTCAGTTGGGCACCGTTTCGTTTTGCACCCTCGCTGTCAAAAGGTTAAAATTATACTGTGTGTGTTTGCGTAGGTGGCGCTCTTGAAAGGAGGCTGCATAGAGATGATGATACTGAGAAGTACCATGACGTACGACGGTCAAGGAAATCAGTGGAAGGTAACTTGTCATTGTAATTTGAAAACAACTCTTTCTGACATTTTTGTGTGTGGGTTTGTAATTTAATATCTGTTCCAATTACCTCTTATTCCTTCTGACGAATTATTAGATCCTCAAGGTTTCTACTTTCCGCTCCTATCAATTCCCCACTAACCTTCTTTATAAATCATGTGAAGTTCTAACAGTCCGACAATTATTCATATTGCACACAGTTTTAAAACAGCACACCAAAACCCCATACAGCACTGATCATGCTAGTAAAAGGCGTAAAGATTTTTTCTTTTCCTAGGTCCACTTCTTTACAATAGACTTAATGCTCGGCTAGATCTATATTCCCTAAACTACATGAAATGTAAATCAACGCTACGAGAAGCCCTACTAAATATGTCTTATGACGATACAGAGAAGTTATTTGTCGTTCTAATATAATTTTTGTTCTATTTTTATACCGCATAGGTTATAAACTCCTAATTATTTGTACTATATTCAATAAGAATGATATTGTATTGTTATTTTTTGCATGTGAATAACATATTCACTTGTTAGTCCTTTTTTGCCTGAAACACAGGGTATCCTAGCTCAGGCACGTGTTATTTGCCTCTAATAATAAGCTCCTAGTCTTTAGTAACTATGTACATTATGTTTTATGAATAAATTATTGTTTATTAGTTAATTTTGTAGGATCTGGGTCATTTCGTCGTTCTACTTAAAAATGCACACAGAATTGTCCCCACATTAAAAAATAATTCTCACTATTTTATTTTAAATAACATTATAAATTTAATTAGTTTCATTGTTTTATTTAGACTAGTGGCTATGATAATATTCATTTTTTTATCCGACTGCCGAAGGAAAGGAGGGTTATATTTTTCGAGCGTATGTATGTATGTCTTATTCTATGGCACGCCTTGCAACCTAAACTGTTTGATGGATTTCGACATATGAGGTGTCGTTGGATTCCTCTTAATCGTGGGAGTGATATAGGCTACAATATTTGCAAAAAAGCTGTTGTGTTTTTGAAAAATCTTTTAATTGATATAGTGAAATGATATATTGTATACCTACTGTTTTAAAAAAAATGTTTTTTTTCCGAACCGGTGGTAGTTTATCGACATTCATAGGTGCATGTAATATGCCTAAGTTGAAGAATAAATCACTTTGACTTTGCCTAGACACTATTTTAGGCATATTTGCCTAAATTGAAGAATACATAACTTCGAAATTTGACCAATGGGGAATGGATGAAAATTTTAGAACTACCTGATTATTTTTTTGGTGATAGGAATAACCTTCCTTAGCACCAGAAAAAAGTTTCAGATTTTTCAGCTGCGACAATTATTTTTGAAAAATATAAACAGTTTTCTCATTTACGTTTTGGGTCACGAACGGTAAATAGACACTTTCCTTGATCTGTCTCATATTACAAAAAACTATCTTAAATATCTGTGGTAAACTGACACTGGTAATGACCAATATAGCTGCTGCAAGTGTCAATATCATTGTCAGTTTCAGTTTACCACACATATTTAATATATTTTTTTGTAATATGAGACCGATCGAGGAAGGTGCCGTAACTGACCCCAAACGTAAGTGAGGAAACTGTTAATATTTTTCAAAAAAAATTGTCGCAGCTGAAAAATCTGAAACATTTTTCTGGTGCTAAGGAAGGTTATTCCTATCACCAAAAAAATAATCAGGCATTTCTAAAATTTTCATCCATTCCCAATTGAATGGATTTATTATTCCAGGTACCCCATTCCCAAGAGCAATTCGGCTGCATACGCACGGACGTGCTGAAGCTAGCGAAAGGCAACATCTACCGCTCGCACGAGTCGTTCATCCGCTCGTTCGACGCGCGCTGGCGGCAGGACGAGCACATCATCCTCGTCATGTCCGCCATCCTGCTGTTCAGCACCGACCGCGCCAAGGTCGTGCACAAGGACGTCATCAAACTGGAGCAGGTCTGTTTCAATTGGGTCATCATCATCATCATATCAGCCGAAAGACGTCCACTGCTGGGCATAGACCTCCCCCAGAGAGTTCTAAATTTACTTAAGTCCTCCATGGTCTCAGCCATGACTACTATGTCGTCAGCAAACCGAAGGTGAGTGATGTACTCGCCGTTGATGTTGGTGTCAATTGGGTTGTGTCCTAAAATTTTACGATGCCATTCGAATCAGTTTTTGGAGAGGAACAAATGTTTGTATGGAAGCAACTGCAATTAAAAAACATAAATACCCAAAAAATTGAGTTAAAGACGGACCTCGCTGGCGGCAGCCGAAAACGTTTCATACTGATTAACATTGAATCGTGACGTCACAGCGTAATATTTGTACTAATCGTTGTATTGAAAATCAAGTAAATTGCTGTTTCATTTGTGAAATACTGCGTTTAGGACCATAGTTGTTTCTATAAAAGTGTAAGAATTCTATTGGTAGCATAAATTTACTTTTAGACAATAAAAAAAATGCATATTTTTTCTAAACTTTCAAGGTCCGTATCTTTTTATGATTTTAATAATATTTCTTAATTTATACTTAATTACATTTATTTGATGGTTTACTATAAATTTTGCAACACTGCGTTATCAATTTTAACATGTGGAAACTACCCAATTCGGCTGCATACGCACGGAATATAGCCCTCCGAATCGCTCTTAAGTGGCAATGGGCACATTGCACGTAGAAACGATGGCCGTACCGGAAGTAACCACGTACCGGAAGGCGCGGCGTGGGTAGGCCCCCCACAAGGTGGACTGATGACCTGGTAAAGGTCGCGGGAGTCCGATGGATGCGGGTGGCGCAGGACCGGTCACTTTGGCACTCTTTGGGGGAGGCCTATGTCCAGCAGTGGACGTCTTTCGGCTGATATGATGATGAAGTATTTATATTCTTTTAAATATATCGCCGTCTGGGACAATCCATATTGAGCTTACTATGGAGTCGATGTGTGCAAGATTGTCCCTAAATAATATTTATTATTTTTTCTCTTCATTTACAGAACTCCTACTACTACCTACTCCGCCGCTACCTAGAAAGCGTGTACCCAGGCTGCGAAGCGAAATCCACCTTCTTGAAGCTAATACAGAAGATTCTAGAACTCCGCAAGCTGGCTGAAGAAATCACTGGGGTGTACCTAGACGTCAATCCTATAGAGCCTCTTCTGATGGAGATATTCGACTTGAAACATCACGCTGGGTGATTAAGGGTAGGTAGAGTTAGGATACATATCAGGGTTCTGAATTAAGGTGAATGTCTAGCAGAGATGTGCGCAGATGCCTACTTGACAGCTAAGTCTCAAATACAGTATGTTACCTTCACGCGGGCATTTATTAAAACTGATAATAATATATGTTCCATTAGCAGTTGTTTGCATCATAATCATGTAAATTAACTGCACAATTAAATTGATGGCGTAATAAACAAAGTATGAAGAGCTGTCATTTACATTTACTCGTCAATTTACTTTGTTGTACATTGCTGGCCATTTAAATGTTGTTAGAAAATTCGGTGCAGGTTAATGATAATGATCGCCCAAAATAGTGTACAGTACATGGATTATCTCAGCCAAAACTACTGGCTGAGAAATGAGAATCAGAAATGAGGCTATCCGCAGCAGAACCAAGGTAACCGATATAGCCCTCCGAATCGTTAAACTTAAGTGGCAGTGGGCGGGGCACATTGCACGTAGAACCGATGGCCATTGGGACGGAAAGGTTCTAGAGTGGTGACCACGTACCGGAAGGCCCAGCGTGGGTAGGCCCCCCACAAGGTGGACTGATGACCTGGTAAAGGTCGCTGGAGTCCGCTGGATGCGGGTGGCGCAGGACCGGTCATTGGGGGAGGCCTATGTCCAGCAATGGACGTCTTTCGTCTGATATGATGATGATGATGACATGGATTATCGGGCCGTGCATTATTTGGCTGTGCATTATCAATCTGAGCAAACTTGGTCCGGGGCAATTATTGGAAGCCAATTTTGTACGAGCTGATAATGCACGGTCCAATAATCCGCGTCCATTAATCCCTGTGGCTTCTGCAAGGCCATCACAAGACGGCGCGCGAGCTTTCTCGATTTTTCTCGCACTATCCGTCTCACTCTTATTAGAAAACATAGAAAGAGCCGTCTAGTGCGAGAAAAATCGAGAGAGCTCACGCGCCATTTTGTGATAGCCGTGCTGATTATCGGGCTTTACATTATCTGTGCGGACCGATAATCTCCAGCGGGTCGACGCCAACCTGCTCCGTGGGGTGCTTATTTCCGGTCTGAGGGACACAAGTGAACACTAACCTAACCGACCTAAGACAGAGCTCGCTTTTGACAAGTCGCTTTTGTCCGCCGAGATAATGCACCACCCAATAATCCGCGTCCAAAATAGTGGACGCGGATTATTGGTCCGCGCATTATTACCCTGAGCAAACTTGGCCCGAAGCAATAATTGGAAGCCACCTTTGTCCGGGCTGATAATGTACGACCCAAAATAGTGGACGCCGATTATCGGGTCGTGCATTATTGGCACCCGAAAATTTATGAAGTCGGAATTTTAGTTCACCATCATCATCATATCAGCCGAAAGACGTCCACTGCTGGACATAGGCCTCCCCCAAAGAGTGCCACAATGACCGGTCCTGCGCCACTCGCAGAATTTTGGTTAATTAATTGAATTAAGGTCATGTGTAAGTTAAAGAACTACGTTAACTTAACCTACTTGAAAAAGAACCCACCTGCCGGTAACGCACTTACATGAAAACACAGTTTCGCAAATCGTGAGATCTTCCTTGTCGTGTCCTCATGGCTAAATCGTGAGATAACCGGTCTTATACCGACAAGCTTTCCCTCCGGGTTGGAAGTTCAGATGGCAGTCGTCTTCGTAAAACTAGTGCCTACGCCAAATCTTGGGATTAGGTGTCAAAGCGGACCCTCGACTTCTTTAGAGTACAACCGGGAAAACGCTAGGAGGATGATTATATATCTTCGCACATCTCTGGTGAACATTCATCCTTATATTTTAGGTATGGTTGTAAATTAAATACCACATTATAATATTTAAACATCACTATATGCATCACAATACTAAAATTATTATTTTTAGAAATATGTTCCCGATACCTTATTTTTAGATATCCATACTAATATTATAAATGCAAAACTCTGTCTGTCGGTCACCGCTTCACGCATAAACCGCTGTACCGATTGAGATGACATTTGGTATAGAGATAGTTTGAGTCCCGGGGAAGGACATAGGATAGTCCTTATCCCGAAAATCATCCCCTAAGGGGGTGAAAATTGGTATAGCTATACTGCGTGATTTTGGATTCATGATCCGGAATGGCCAAAAGCGAATAAGAATGTCATACTGAACAATTTTTCCCATGGGACCAACCACGAAATCGCAAAAAAAAACAGCTGTTCCATACATTAACACTCAATTAATTCACAGTTAATGTATAGAACACAGGGTTGATAAAAATCATGATTATTATAAAAAAATCATAATAATCCGATTAATTTGATTTAAATCGGATTTATTTCATTAAAATCAGATTTTTTTGATTTTTTCATTTTCTTGTCTTTTTGAAAAGCGAAATGCGTCTCGTGTTTTAGTTTCGGGGAATCCTGGAACTGTTTCGGTACCATGCGTCACGTACTATAGTTTCGGGGTTTCCCCGAAACTGTTACGCTATGACTCGCTTGCACATGTGTGCGTGCCGTAGTGGTTCGGGAAGTTCCCTAAACAATTTGGCCCGATTTGGTTGTAGTAAAAATTTAATGATTTAAATCAATGATTTTTTTGAAAAAATCCCTTGATTAAAATCACGATTTAAATCACTGATTTAAATCAAGTGATTTAAATCATATCAACCCTGATAGAACAGGTGTTTTTTTTGCGATTTCGTGGTTGGTCCCATGGGAAAAATTGTTCAGTATGACCATCTAATTCGCTTTTGGCCATTCCGGAATATGACCCCAAAATCACCCAGTATAAATGGACGGACGCAGTCGCGAGCAGAAGCTTGTTCTGAATAAAAACAGCAAAAATCTTTCCTTTGGATCTAAAGGATTTGGGAAACAATTAAATAAAATGTTTAAACAGTAAGTTATTTATTTGCAGTCGTGATAATTTTAATTAACCAGTGTTCTGTATATGGAACAAACGTTGTATTCGGGATGCAACGGTTAAATGGACGTAAAGTCGGCTAGCTTGAAGGTTTATCCAAAATATAGACTTTAACTTTAACCTAGAAAAATCTGGCATGGTCCAATTGAATTATCAAGTACACGGGCGTCTATTCCAGACACGATTTGAATTGGAATTGATTTATATTCGTCGCACATCTTACAACCAAGCCGTTTGACTCAAACGATGCATATTAGAAAGTGGAGGGTAGATTTTCTCGCATCACGTCGTGTATGGCGTCAATTGTGCTTACCCTATTTGGATAGGTATTTAACTAAATGTAAACAAAAGAAACCACGTGAATCGGTCATTCAACCAATAAGATAATACTATAGATACAATAGGTAGCTATGATTGGTTGAATGACAAAGTCGCGTTTTTTTGTTTACATTTAGTTAAATACCTACCCAAATAGGGTATAGACAAAATGCAAATTTTATTCCCATTCAACAATAGCTGTGCTGGAGGTAGAGATCTCATACCGAATAACCGATGTTAAGTTCATTTTTAACCCCTGACGCAAACTAGGGTGTATATGTGTGTATGTCTGTGGCGTTTTATCTCCCAAACGGATGATTTGCGTGCGATTTCAATGCGTCTTTTAAATGGAAAGTCTTGTCTGTTGAGATGTTTCTTAGGTTATGTTGTGTCGGGGTTATTTCTTGGTTTTGTTATTTATGTTAATGTTAATATTTATCTTAATATTTGTTAGTCTGCTGATTACCTTGAGGGTAACGCCTTTTATAAGCATGAAATACAGTGTGAGTTTCCATAAAGTGCACCTATGAAAAAGGGTGAATCTAGACCCAATTCTATCGACGGGAAATATAATAAAAAAAATGATTATTTGTATTTATAGCCAAAAAGTTTTTCAAAGCGCTGCCTGGCCGTAACCCTCACCAATGGTGCCAACCATTGGTGAGGGTTACGGCCAGGCAACAAAAATTATATAATATTAAGTCAGTCAAAAAGTAAAGTCAATCGGTCCGAATCATTCGCCATTAAAAGATTTTTTTTTGGTTAAAAATCCAAAAAAAAAAAAAAAAATTTTTTCCTTCGATGGAATTGGGTCTAAATTTACCCTATTTCATATGTGAACTTTAAGGAGACTCACACTATTGTAATTTAGTTTAATTCACTCACTTAGCATATCGTTAGCTAATTATTTTAATTTATTACAATACGCAATAAACATCTCTTACCTACAAAATGATCATCACATGTAATTTTAATGATTTATCATCTGGTAATATTATTATATATTTTATTTTCTAGATATCACGACTATGTACCTATTCATTATACATTTATTAAACTTTTATCTCTATGTTATGTTAAGACGATATTATATTATTTTATTACTTCTTTATTAAATTGAATATGAAAAAAATGTGAAGTCAATTATTAAAAATAAGTACATATGGAAGTGTAAATATGCCAAAAATAAAAATGTATGTAAATTTTACTCTAATTCTGATTACGACCAAATTGAAATAAAAGTAAAGGTCAATTTGTGTTGGCAGTCTGTGAATTAAATGCCGACCAAAATACAGGGTGTCCCACGGCTTGTGTAATGAGGATTATCATGAGGGCGTTGTTTTCTTATTTATATGTATAGCAAGTGTCAATGCAAAATAGTTTTCAATTAAATTTCGCAATATGGACACAGAATAATTAATAGTACTTACTTAAGGTCCTCTATCTAGCCAAACTGATGTTTGACAGCCAGAAAACAACGTATCATGCTATCCCACTCTACCGCTTAGCTCGTGCTCCGTATGTTTAGTCTCGTATGTGCGCGAACGCCATTATCTAGTAACGTGTTTACTATGTGTCACTGAACAATGGGGAATGGATGAAAATTTTAGAAGTGCCTGATTATTTTTTTGGTGATAGGAATAACCTTCCTTAGCACCAGAAAAAAGTAGCAGATTTTTCAGCTGCGTCAACTATATTTCAAAAAATATATACAGTTTTCTCACTTACGTTTTGGGTCATGGACGACACTTGGTGGTAAACTGACACTGGCAATGATATTGACAGTTGCAGCAGCTATACACGGTGCCCGTGAGCATTGCGAGAGATTTTAATCACGAATTCCTGAGGATATAAGGAGTAATAAATGTTATATGAAGCTAGTTCGAATTATGATTTTTAATTTTTTTCTTATTTTCATACATAATAATTGCTAATCTAGTAAAAACGTGTCTATATTATATATTTCCATTTTTACACAAAAATGGAAATATCCCTTTGGTACCGTTTGGTAACTAAAAATTCGTAACCTACTTCGAAACGGGAAAAAAATCCCATTCGGTAACTGGCTTCAAAGCGGGACTTTTCTATTACCGATTCGTAACCGCGGTTACGAACCAGATTCGAAAGAGGAAAAAAAACCCGTATTGTAACTGGTTACAATACAGGAATTTTAAATCACCGATTCATAACCGCAGTTACAAACCAGCTTCGAAACGGGAAGAAAATTCCATTCGGTAACTGGCTTCAAAATGGGACTTTTCTATTACCGATTCGTAACCGCGGTTACGAACCAACTTTGAAAGAGGAAAAAAAACCCGTATCGCAACTGGTTATAATACAGGGAATTTTCAAATTCCCTTTCTGTTGCCAGTTACAAAACTTGGCTACAAAACGGAACTATGCAGGCCCATCCGGTAGCCAGCTACAAAATGGGAATCAGAAATTCTCTGTTCGTAGCCAGTTACAAAACTTGGTTACCAAACGGAACTACGCAGACCCATTATGTAACTGGCTATGGACAGGGAATTTCGGATTCCCATTTTGTAGCCAGTTACAAAACATGGCTACCAAACGGTACTACGCAGGCCCATCCGGTAGCCAGCTACAAAATGGGAATCCGAAAATCCCTGTTCGTAGCCAGTTACGTAACTTGGCTACTAAACGGTACCAAAGGGAAATATCTCTAAAACCGAACCGAATTTACTCAACGTTAACTAACATTTTTAACTTAAAATATAATCAGGAATATCCTCTTAAAATCTCTCGCAATGCTCACGGGCACCGTGTATTTGTCATTACCAGTGTCAGTTTACCACAGATATTTAAGATTTGTTTTTGTAATATGAGACGGATCAAGGAAAGCGTCTATTGACCGTCCTTGACCCAAAACGTAAGTGAGGAAACTGTTTATATTTTACAAAAATAATTGACGCAGCTGAAAAATCTGAATCTTTTTTCTGGTGCTAAGGAAAGTTATTCCTATCACCAAAAAAAATATTAGGCACTTCTGATATTTTCATCCATTCTCCATTGCGTCCGATGACGTCAGCTGCGTTCGGGTACATTGACACCCCGGAGATGTGTGAGAGCCGAGAATAGCCGAAGTGACAAGAGGAACAGGCCTGACATGGGCGATCCTCACAATTCTGGTCAGGATATTACACTTTTCAATCGTTTACCTTTATTTCATACTGGTTGAATGCAATAGTGTAAGTTTAGGTGGTTAGTTATTTTATTTATTGTTTAAATGTTGCTAAAAATCATTTATTATAGACATTTTATGGTGTCAATTGGCTACTTTCCTAAAAAAAAGTTATTTAGTCCGTGTGTCCAATAACATGTATTTTTTTATTTGTTAATTAAACAAAAACTGACGAAGATATAGCCCGTTAAAGTTCCGCGTGACGTCACATTATTGTACACTATAGCATAATGTGACGTCACGCGGAACTTTAACGGGCTATATCTTCATCATTGTCTGACGGACTAAATAGAATGGGGAATGGATGAAATTTTTAGAAATGCCTGATTATTTTTTTGGTGATAGGAATAACCTTCCTTAGCACCAGAAAAAAGTTTCAGGTTTTTCAGCTGCGACAATTATTTCTGAAAAATATAAACAGTTTCCTCATTTACGTTTTAGGTCAAGAACGGTAAATAGACACTTTCCTTGATCTGTCTCATATTACAAAAAACTATCTTAAATATCTGTGGTAAACTGACACTGGTAATGATCAATATAGCTGCTGCAAGTGTCAATACCACACATATTTAATATATTTTTTTGTAATATGAGACCGATCGAGGAAGGTGCCCGTAACTGACCCAAAACGTAAGTGAGGAAAATGTTTATATTTTTCAAAAAAAAATTGACGCACCTGAAAAATCTGAAACTTTTTTCTGGTGCTAAAGAAGGTTATTCCTATCACCAAAAAAATATTCAGGCATTTCTAAAAATTTCATCCATTCCCAATTGTATATTTTTTACCCAGGAAAGTACCCAATTGTACGGTCTTATAGTTTACATTTGTCAGGGTATAATCACTCTTATTGTCTAGATTAAATTATAATTGTACACCCTTTAAACATCCTTATCATGGTGTGGTGTTATCTAAGGTTCTGCCTTGTTAAACCTAACGACTTTTACCCTAATGTTTATTTGATAAAGATATAAATTAAATTATAAAACAGACTTTTCAGATAAACTTAACCATTAGAGTACTAATGGTCGTTTAAAAGATTTTAAGGGTATGTGAAATTGTGTCTCGTCACTTTCGGGATGATTTCTGCGACATCCATCGCACATTATCGTCTTAGCTTATAAAGGATAGATTCATATGTATGTCTGTATTATCAAGTATTTGTTTAAAGTTTGGACTTGTGAATACAAGGTCTACAGGACTACCAACTTATTTGTTGTATCTCGCAATAATTATAGCAATAAAGAGTTATTTGACCCAATTGTAGTGTTTTAACATGTTGTTTTAAGTTGTTATATGGAACTAAATTAATAAAAACTACAGTTGATTATTTTATAATACAGTGCCATAGTCAAAGAAAAGAAATCGTGTCATGAAATTTGAGTATGTTTTCTTTTCTTCGACTTCCTTATCACTTATCAATGATGAGTTTTTATATCCTGTTGATGCAAATAGTTGAAATACGTGTTGAGAATGAATTATTTTTATATCATATGTTTATTAGGCATTACTGTATATAGGTGCAATAACTATTTTAATGATTATTTAACGAAATATATATTGTAGTTTTTTAAATGCCTCGTTTTAATTAAGGTACCTAATAGCCCTTACGTTTTCTTTGAGTTTTCTGTTTTGTTCTACAAATAACAATTCACCTGTGCATGCATGCCAATGGACGCCTGCAACTCCAAGGGAGTCACAAGCGCGTTGCCGATCCTTTACATATTTGTTGTGGTGAAATGGGGGTGATTTTTGTCTTTAGCTGTCAACTTTCACACTCGACTCAACACAGCTCATCCTCGAAAGCTCTGGCGACCTTACAATTTAGGTGTCCGCGGGAGGGGGCGGTGAGGTGCGTTTGTAATCTGTGACATTATCATGTAATATTTTTTCATCACACTTGCTCGTCAATGGCGTTATTACTTGCGAGCGTGCAGAGCAGTTATAGCCGTTTTACCTCCCACGGGCTGTTAAGTTTAGTTTTAAAATAAAAGAACCCTCTGATTGGCTTAAGAAAATCTGGTTGCTGTGTGATTGGTTGAATAAAAAAATCTAGTTGGTCACGACGCCCCGCCCCGCAAGAATACGGCTCTGTGATTGGTTAAAATATTGAACTGCGCGTTCTACTAGCACTGATCTGGAAGTGAAGTTGTCAATTTTTGATTGGTGCTGCTGTATGAAACTTAAATTTTTCTGTCTTTTGTTGTTATTTATTTCCTCGCAAATATGATGAAAAACATTGTGTATAACACGGGCGTAAGAATATTGCAAACTCGAGTCATCAAAAGCCCTCCGCCTTCGGCGTCGGGCTTCTGATAGACTCTCGTTAGCAATATTCCACTTACGCCCCTCGTTAAACAATGTACTATTTCATCACACTTGCTCGTCAATGGCGTTATTACTTGCGAGCGTACAGAGCAGTTGTAGCCGTTTTACCTCCCTCGGGCTGTTAAGTTTAATTTTAAAATATAGAACCCTCTGGCTTAAGCAAATCTGGTTACTCTGTGATTGGTTGAAAAAAAATCTAGTTGGCCAAGCCACCCCGCCCCGCAAGAATACTGCTCTGTGATTGGTTGAAATATTGAAGCTGCGCGCTCCACTAGCACTGATCTGGAAGTGAAGTTATCAATTTTTGATTGGTGCGGCTGTATGAAACTTAGATTTTTCTGTATTTTGTAGTTATTTATTTCCTCGCAAATGTGATGAAAAACATTGTGTATAACACGGGCGCAAGAATAATGCAAACTCCAGTCATCAGAAGCCTTCGGCGTCGGGCTTCTGATAGACTCTCGTTAGCAATATTCCACTTACGCCCCTCGTTAAACAATGTAGTATTCCCGCACTAGTAGTGTCTCAACAACAACAACAACAACAAGTCTCATGTTTTGGTAGCTTACTATTCGTCACGGTACCAAACAGTGTGAATACAAAGAAAATAAATTCCTCGTGATCACACCAGTGTGACAAAATGGTGTGACCACGAGTCTGCCCTCTGTAAACTGACTAAGCAATACACAAAACACACTTGAATAAGAACCATATAATTTATTTTGAAATAACTAACTAAAAATACCAACAAAACTTTTCTTATATTGGCATAACATAAATTAAGAAGGCTTAGGACAAAAATAATATTAGTTTCATTTTACGTTACAGATATAAATAAATA
Source organism: Epinotia nisella (assembly GCA_932294315.1). Lineage (NCBI taxonomy): Eukaryota > Metazoa > Arthropoda > Insecta > Lepidoptera > Tortricidae > Epinotia > Epinotia nisella. Next base: position 12,444,258 of record OW028694.1, read on the forward strand.
AATACGAGATTCAAATAAAAAGAAATATAAGATGAACAGAATGAATATAAAATAAAGGTATCGTTTTACAAAATAATACCCCCAAGTCGTACAATCGTAAATTATACAGACTTGTGCAAGTGAATAAATTAATAATGTGCCCGTGTAAATCAACGCATTTTTCCTAAAGTTTAGCTAACTATAGGTCTATTGCTTAACTGAGACGGCGCGGGAGAGTAGCGGGAATTAGGCACCCACCTACTGTAGCCCGCTTCCCGATAACACTTTGTAGTCTCACCCCGCACGTACCCTTCTCAGTTAAGCGACCAACCTATACCGAAGCCTTATCAATCCCCAAAGCGATCTTCATTTCTAAAGTAAGCGTCTCATCAACCCGCTTAAAGTCCTCCTCTATCACCGTCTGATCCATGCAATCTTCGAACACCTCCTCATCTCCAGACAAATAACTGGTCACATCCAGATCTCTGTTGTCACTGGCTGGTTGATTCGTATCAAGATTTGCGTAACTGGTTGTATCTGTTACTTTACCATTATCAACCTTAACATTTTCTTGACATGCATCTCCACCACTATTTGTATTATCAATAACTTCATTCGTACGGTCATCTATTTCATCATCATTAAAAGACTTATATTCAACATTGGAATCATTGAACCCTATCCCTGAATCATCTTGTTCTCTAATAGCATTTAAAGCGACGTTTATAGCCACTACATTCCCGTATGTGATGGTCTCTTCGAGGTCTAAAGAGGTGTCGCTTGGCACGAGGGTGTCGTCGTTGTCATCGGCTTCGTCGTCGGAAGGAGAGGCTTGGACGAAGGAGGGAACGAAGTTGCCGGCTCGCCAGGTTTGCTCAGCAGCGTCCATGTGGGCGGATAGAATGTGGGATACTTCAGGCAGCTGGAAAAAATCAAAATAAAAAATAATCTATATAATATCTATATATATAAAAGAAGACTTCCCGACTGATTCATCAACGCACAGCCGAAACTACTGGGACTAGAAACTTGAAATTTACAACACTACCTTTGATAACGTAGGCAACGGATAAGAGGGTATTTTTGGAAATTCCACCCCTATAGTTTGTATGGGGGAAACCTTTTTATTTAGCTAGTCTTAAAACTTTGTAGAAAGATTACTTATTAGAATACAAATAAAGTACTTTCAGTGTTTTGGACAATTTCGCCCCTAAGGGGGTTAAAAAGAGGTGCAAAGATTGTATAGGGAGCGACTTTTTTTGAGCTAGAAACTTAAAACTTTGTAGAAAGATTACTTATTAGAATACAAAAAAGAACTTTCAGCGTTTTGGAAAATACCATCCATATGGGAGTTAAAAAGGGGTGCAAAGTTTGTATGAACGAAACTTTATTTTTTAGCTAGAGACTTTAAACTTTGTAAAAAAGATTACTTATTAGAATACAAAAAGAGTAGGTACTTTTAGTGTTTTAGAAAATTCCACCCCTAAGGGGGTTAAAAAGGGGTGCAAGGTTTGTATGGGAAACACTTAAAAACTAATAAAAAATATCACCTAAGGATTAAAAGGGTTCAAAGTTAATATAAAGTTTATAGACGATAACAAGATCTACGCAGACGAAGTCGCGGGCAACAGCTAGTAACATTATAAAGAGGAAAACTGTTAGATTGTAGCTTTGTAACTTTGTATTTAGGTGGTAATCTCCGGAACCACTTATCCAATTTCGTTTTTTTTTCACTTGTGTAGGATATAGAAAGTTTCTGGATGGACATAGGATATTTTTTATCCCGCGCGTTTGCCTGCGATCTTTTCAATACGCGGGCGGAGTCGCGCGGTTAGCTAATAATTGACATAGCAAGTAATAAAGGAACTGCAAAAATCAATGTATTTCAAATTTGTCACCGAATGATCCTGCATCTCTTCCGTCATGTGCTCCAGCAGCGTATTAGTCTGATTGTCGATCTTGCCCGCGTGGCAAGTCAGCACGTCGTACTGTCGGTACATCTCTCGCTCCTCATAGTGCAGCGTCCGATGAAGGATCTCGTTCGCTACTGATTGTTCGATCTGGGCGTTCTCTGTTTCGTCGAAGGTCATGCCTGGGAAATTAAAAAAAAATGCTACATGATATCCTTCAGGATCCGGATTAGAGTATCCACCACCAACCTGATATCAAGGAGATCTCATGCGAGACAAAAAGTGTCTCAATAAAACGAAAAACCAAAAATTGTATGTAACATTTTGGACTCTTTTTTCTCCTATTAGGTTCGAAAGTGCTTTCGATTCTAAGTAAAACAAACCCGATTTTATGAAAATTAAAAAAAGTCTTGTACAACTTTCCGTTAAATGGCCCACATATACATAAAAAAATTGTTCGTAAATGCATTGAGAACATTGGTAAAACAAACCTTGAGAAGGAAACCTATCATCTTTATAAGAATTGATGGTTTCAATGATTGATTTCCTGGCTTTACCCCTGTCCGAAAACATCATGCCATCAAACGAAGTTGATGCAGTCGGTAAAGAATCATCAGCTGGAATTTTATTAGCACCATCATCAATTACATTGGCTGCATGTAATACAGAATTTACGTCAGATTCCGCTATATGTTCATTAAGGTTGATATCGTTTACAGGATTATTATCAGATTTAGACGTATCTTCAGTAATGTTGATTTCGTGTGATTCCGATTTAGACATGTCTTCAGATACAGTACTCTCGTTAGCGACCGTGATAGTTATGATATTATCTGTAAAAGTTTAATACTTAGTAAATTAAGCGTAAATGTATGTAACGTTTATATACTCCAGTACAAAATCGATTAAAATTGACGAATTGATTGATTTTTACAGCCTGATTCAATGACTACGGGATAAAACGGATTTAAAGTTATCTAAAGTATAATATTAATTTGCTAATCAAAGTTGCATCTAAAGTAATTTTTGTTATTTAAATAAGTTGTAATACCTACTAATTAAAAAATAATCTGTAGGTACGTCAAATCCGTTCTTTACCTGTTGGCATTTCAATATCGCTTTGTCCTGTCTCATCCTCCTTTAAATTTGAATGGCCTGAATCAGTGCTAATTTCGTCTAACATCTGACGATCTTTTAATACTAGCTCAGATTGGACTGTCTTTACTTCACCTTCTGGAAGAGTCATCTTGTCTGTTTTGTTGCCTTTCTCATTGCCCTTTCTTTTCTCGGCTAAAGATTTCAAAGTTTCTTCCTTATTAGGTAGTTGAGATTTCTTGGCAGGCTTAGGTATATTTTTGCCTATATTTTCAGGCCGCGTCCTTGGATTTCTCTCTGTTGTCGTTTTAGCACTTTCAGTCTTCTTAACGGGTTCAGTTTTCTTAATAGGTTCTTTTTTTATAACTTTCTTAGCATCCACTGTCTTACTAACATTTACTGCTGCAATAGACTGTCTTCTAGGGAAATTAGGCTTAGTAGATGTGTCCTTTTCAACAACAGATATAGATTTTCGTGAATTGGGGTTTACGTCTTTTTTAGTTTTATCTTCACTCGGTCTAGGAGTAATACTTTTGCCTTTAATTGGTCTATCAACTGTAAAACTCTTGGTAGATGTGTTTGCAGTTTTAGGCCTAGTTGCTGACTTAGTTGCCTTTGGCTTGGATTTTTCTGGTTTCTCTTCGTCCTCAGTGGTAATACTATCCTTATCACTCAGGATATGTATTGAGTCGGTGTCACAAGACGAAGCTAAAACGAAATATGTTCGGTAAACAATCTAATTAAATAATTTAGAATGCAAGACGTAAAAATTTTTTTTTTTTTCAAACAGATCTATATAGTTATATATGAGTACTGGTTCGTGTTTTATCCATAGCGTAGATTGGAGTGCGGCACTTTTTAGTGTAGGTATTGAATATTATACAAAAAAAAACAGAATATTCATACGTTCAGAGTCAATTTTCTCTTCTCCAATTTCGAATTCGACTTCAACAGGTCGTTGGTCCATGTACTGGACCCGTATGGCACCCGGAACATAAGTCAGTTTCATCTTTGATTCGTCTGCAATAATACAAGTGAAAAATTTATTTTTATTTTATTACACTGCTTTTATACTTACACCTTCGAATTCAAAGGTCCCCAATATCATCGTCGGCTCGTACCTCTGGGTTTTTTTCAATAACTATGTACGAAATATCGTTTGATATTTAACAGGGGGTTTTTGGTCAAGGAAAACATCGTAAGTAAACCGGTCTAATACTAACAACGTCTAGTTTTTCCTCTGGGTTCCAGTCGCTTTCGTAAATCTAATGACTATGCCAAATCATGGGTGAAAAAGCGGATCCCGGGCTCTTTTAGGATACAACCGGGAAAACGCTAGTAGGATGATGATGATGATTCGGGATGTTAATGAGTTTTATGTGTTGGAGCCGAAATTTTAATTTTTTTATTTATTGGAGTCGGAACTGGCAGCGTGAGGGCGTAAGACAAGTCATTCCCAAAGCGACAGGTTATAGCATTATGGCTCGTGTGACGTGTCACGAAGCCGAGCCTATGCGCAGCTCCGATATAATTCTGATTTAAAAAATCGGATTCGGAGGTTTAAAATCAATCAGAAGTTCCGATTAATCGGATTCGTAGCCGAAGCTTCGTAACGTCCATAAGTAATTATCATAATTCTCACCAGGCTTTTCTCCTCCAGTGAGCTGGCTCAGTGCCACCCTGTCGAAACCGTTGTCGTGTCTGTACGTGGTGTACGCTGCCTTCTTCGTCACCTTGTGTGCTGGTTCAAGGTTCTCTGGTTGATAAAAGTCGTCCATTGGCTCCTTGAGGTACAGTTTCTTGAAAACGTAGGAGAGAGGACAGATTAATAGGAGTAAGGAATCGACTTCTTTTCAAAAGTAGGAAATAATTTATCTGACGAAAAAGAACTTCTAATATAAAATTTGTTGTATCAATGTTAGGTGCCTAACCACTATGAAGTTCAGCGTATTGCAACTTGAATATCGCTTTTAACGAATTGCTTATGCATAATGCTCATGTATACATATAAATTACACCTGCCAGGATTGCCGCTCCCGAATTGGATTACAAAGCCATGGAAGACGTTGTCTCCCTCCTTGACACTGCTTGTATAGTCTATAATAGACTCAAAGGCCATTGATGATACAATGATTGCTCTTTTTGAAAATCCCTTTACTTATCACCAAGTTGTTACCAGTGGCTACCCTACATTTCCCAAGTTTTCTCTCACGTTTATTGACCGAGTAACTTCTCACATACATTTAAATTGAGTATTTTACCATAGGATCCACGGCTGGTTCACCGCGCGCTATTCTAGCTTCTCTTTCCGCCATATCGCGATCCAATTCAGCAAATATCTCCAAATCTTCTGCGCTGGGCTTAAGGTCTTCATCTTCTTTATTATTGGCGTTTATACTTTGCATGTAGTCTATTAGAGAAACGCCATCGCCGGAACATGCCACTACGTCAAAAAAACAATGTTTAATAAGTTATTTTATCTTTTACTAGTACCTCAGCTCAGTAACAATGTAACTCGTCGTTTCTGTTCTGTATTTGTTATTTTCTTCTCACTGACTATACTTACCACTGCGTCTTCTATCTTCAATACTTTGTGACAAATTAGTATTAATTGGAGGTTCTTGTGTTTTCGTAGTGTTGGTTTTATTTTCTTCTTGTTTTTTACCATCAACGTCTTTTTGTTCCGTTTTAACGTCTGTTTTTTTCTCATCTACTGTATCATCATTGTTACTTTGAACCGTGTCACTCTCAGTTACTTTTTCGTTTAACTTTGTTTCAGGACTAGGCTTAATTTCTGTTATAGAAATCTTCTTCAACGACTCTTTATTGACATCACTGTCATTAGAGGTAATTTTAACCTCACTAGTAGGAACTTTTTCTGTAATTATTTTTTTATCATGATCTATAATAAGGTAATCCTCTTCTACGATCCCCGTTAATCTAGTACATTCACCAGATTTCTGTTTGTCTTCAGTAGCAACAGTTTCTAAAGATTCAACTATTTCAATTAACGGTTTCTTTTCAACCTTGCTTCCTTTTACATTTTCTTCTTCAGTTATGTCTTCTATTTGAACCTTATTCTTTTCCACTGTAATGTTTGCATTATGTTATATGACGTGAATATGAATGAGAGAAAATAAAATAAAATATTTAAAACATACCAGCTTTTTGAGGCTTCTTAGATTGCTGACCGAAGAGCAAATTGTTAATACTCTTAAAGTCATCCACAAAACTCCTAGAAGATAAGAGGAAATAGTTTATTCTGGTGCAATAAATAATCCTACTAATCCTACTAATATTATAAATGCGAAAGTTTGGATGTTTGTTTCTCAATCACGCTTAAACGGCTCAACCGATTTGGATGATATTTTGCACGAAGATAATTTATAGCCCGGATTAAAATATAGCATTGTTCTTATCCCGGGTCCACGCAGACGAAGTCGCGGGCGGAAGCTAGTAAATAATATATTGAAAGCGAAAAAAATGCATTCAACAATATTGTTAAGTGAATTTTGGTAGGTAGAGCTAAATTCACCAGCGTTATCTTCTACAAAGCGCGCACAAATACCTGGTGTAGTTTTAGTGCTGTTAGGACGTCTCAGATATTTTTGCCAGTTTTGTTATAGTAGGGGCCCGTTCCACGAAACTACCAGTTACAAATTATAAGTGAAAGTCTCTTTCTATCAAAAGGTAGAAGAAAGAGACTTCTGCTTGTAATTTGTAACTTTTAGCTTCGTTTAACGGGCCCCAGACGTAACGCTGGTGATTAGTGACAATCAATCATAGTAGAAATACTCGTTGAACTGCAATTGGGTACTTTCCTAAAAAATGATATTTAGTCCGTCAGTTAGATTATCAAAAAATATTGGACACGTATTTTTTAGTTTGTCAATTAAACAAAAAATGATGAAGATATAGCCCGGTAAAGTTCCGCGTAACGTCACATTTTGTTTGATTGACTAACAAAAAATATTTGTGTCCAATATTGATAATCTAACTGACGGAATAAATAGAATTATATATTTTTTACCCAGGAAAGTACCCTCTCTCGAGTGCAAGTCACGGTGGATTGAGGTCTTTTTGTTTAACTACTTACGTCCGGTTGATTGTTCTTTTTGAAAATCCCTGTACTTATCACCAAGTTGTTACCAGTGGTTAGGTACCCTACATTTCCCTTGTATTCGAAAGTTTTCACTCACGTTTGACCAAGTAACTTCTCAAATACATTTAACCCTTAGATGCATATGGTATCAATCACTTTGCTTCTGTACAACTAAATCCACGTCACATTTGAGACTAAGTGTCAAGTTTGACAAAGTCTATAATTGACATTAATTTTATTACTACTTGTGACATTTCAGTTGTAGCCTTGGATACAGAATGCATTTAAGGGTTACACTTAGTATTTTACTATAGAATCCACGGCTGTAACGTGTTACGGGCCCCAGATATAATGCTAGTGACTATACTGGTGTTAACTGACTAAACAGACTCACCCGGACTGTTGACTCTGTCCACTCTGCACTTTCAAGTCTCCCCTATACCCGTACCAGTAATCGTCAAGATGTTGCTCAGAAACCGGCGGTGGTGGCGGCTCATCCTTGATCTCCTGGATGTAGCGGGTCCCGCGCATGAAGGGGGACCATTGGATGTCAGAGGTGACAGGTTCTGCAAACAAAATCCGGTTAGAGGAGTGATTGAATACCGATAAAACCACACAACTATAGTCCAGGTCACCCAACTATGGTCCAAATTAATTCTCATATTACTTGCTCATTGAACCAAGAACCATTACAGCGCAGTAAGCGGCGGTAACACATCCTTTACGAGCGCAGTTCCGTTAGTCGATAGGTTCCGCTTGCGGGAAGCGGGAGAATTCGAAAACGCATGTGATAGCACTCGCACGCAGGGCAGCCGTTTTCACTGGCGGGTTGGAGTTATCTTCGAAGCATACCCTTTCCTTCCCAAACAACTCTCCCGCACGCTTTTAATTGACCTATAGATTTTACAGGTCGTTAATACTGCATTCGACGAATACCCCGCAAACGACTGTGCTTTCGACTGATAACTTTCATTAGTTGTTTTGTTATCATATCTGCGCCGCACACGCGTACGTGCGTCGAGATAGCGACCAAATCAACGACCAATGAAAATGCGCTTTGAATATGTGATTACGCCGTAGAAGTAAGCTTTTCGGATGCAGAAAATTTGGTTGAATACATTACCATCTTTCTTATCCTCATCACCGCTATCCTCACTATCTTCACTAGTGGAGTCATCTGCTTCAGACCCTGACAACATTGCCTCTAGACCTTTAGCTTTCTCTTTAGCTTCAGATTTCACTTCTGTAGGTGTAGCTTCTATTTCTTTAAGACCAATCTTTTCCACGTCTTTTTTGTCTTCTTCTTCCTGTTGATGTGATTCATTAGCAGATATATCAATGTCATTTGTACTATATTTATCATGTCTAATATCATAAATGTCAGTTTGGATTTTTGTTCAATCAGGCATACACGGCTGAACTTTCAACCGTTTATGCGTGATTGAACAAAAACCCAAACGATACGAGAGGTCACGCGAATAAAGTCCCGGGCAATGGCTAGTAATTTATACATATAAATAAAATAAATAAATGTATATTCGACGACCGAATAGCCCGGTGGTTAGAGAACCTGACTATGAAGCTTGAGGTCCCGGGTCCGATCCCCGGTCGGGGCAGTTATGTGTATGATGAATACGAATGTTTGTTCTCGAGTCTTGGATGTTTAATATCTATTTATCTATATAAGTATGTTTATCCGTTGTCTAGTACCCATAGTAAAGGCTTTGCCTAGTTTGGGACTAGATCAATTGGTGTGAATTGTCCCACGATTATTTCATTATTATTTTTTATATCAGGGGACAATCTTACACAAATCGATCTAGCCCCATAGCAAGCTCAATTAAGGCTTGTTTTATGGGTACTAGATGACGATGCATATAATAGATACCTATAAATACTTAAATACTACATAAGAAACATCCAAGACTCAGAAACAAATATTCATGCTCATCACTCAGATAGAAAAAAATAACTCTTTCATTAGCAAACTAAAAACATTTCTGATAAAAAAAGCATACTATTCTGTCTCAGAGTTCCTGCAGGAAGACCTACTTTAATATCATAACATGTAAAACATGCGTGGTTTTGTTATGAACCTACTTAGTAATTACATAATATAATTAGATTACCTAATTGATGTATGCACTAGAGTAAGTATATAAACTAGTTTTTAAGAACTATTGCTATACCCTACCAGGGTCCATGAGATACATTTTTATTTTGTAACATATTTGTAAAAAAACCATGGTTTGCAATAAACGTCTATTCTATTCTATTCTAGTCTATTTACATATTATATACGACTTTTTTGATTTGATCAGATTTTACAAGCTTACAAAACATCAAGCAATGCTTAGCCCAATTGATGATCTCTCTTTTTTCAAAATGGAGGGCGTCGAATGTTTGTTATAAATTATAAATAATTAAGAACAGCAGCAATGAAATTACTTTAGGTGGTAGTCCCAACTTCTCCCTTTCTTCTCTCTCCTTTCGCTCACGCTCCGCTCTCTTCTCGTCACGCATGCGTGTCAGATAGCGCACGCTCTGCATCGTCTTCTCGTGGTCATTCGCGATCCAGCTGCAACAAAAATGTTTATGAGACACTTGTTTATTGTTCGATGGGAACTTCGAAACTAGTTCTGTGGAGTTCTCCAATATCTACACAGACAACCTTTCAAATATCTGTACACATGCGCGTCTTAATGTCCGTATTAGTAACAATAAAGACTGTCATAATCCACCTAAGCGTTATTCCCGGTAGTGGCCTAAAGTAGCCCGGGGTCCACTTTGACACCTAATGCAAGATTTGGCATAGGTACTAGTTTTTACGAAAGCCACTGCCATCTGACCTTCCAACGAAGAGGGAAAACTAGACCTTATGGGATTAGATCGGTTTCCTCAAATTGTTTTCCTTCGCCGAAAAGCTAGCGGTAAATATTCCATTCATAGGTTCCGAAAAAGTCATTGGTACGAGCCGGGATTCGAACCCACAACCGCCACTTGACAACCGCATGGCATGCCTGAAGCACTAAGCTACCGCAGCTTAACAATAAAGACTAGATACTTACCTAGATATTTTTTAAAGGTTTTCTGTATTGATATTGGAGAACTTGCCTATTATAGTTACCTGAAGCTACGCTACCCAGACCTTAAACTCAATATTTTTATATATAGCAGAAGGTAACATATTATATGCTAACAATAATAATAAATTTCAAATAAAAAGTCTTGCCCTGCGTAGGATTTGAACCTGCAAGCTTCTAGCATACGCGGCCAGTGGCTGCTACCAACTGAGCTACCCCTACCGGAACCGATGCCTGAAATGGTTCGGTGTTAGAGCATACATAATTGGAGTAGCCTTTCAGTAACTTACCAATCTGTAAAAAACCTTTCACAATGTGCAAAAAATCTTAAAAAACAATTTCACAATCGGTCACAAAATCGCCTCGCAAGAGAACACTGATCATAAAAATGCCCGCATGTTGCTGTAAGCACTTGCTTGATGTTATAAACGTTCAACCACTTGAAGCTTTTAATATAATAATTGAATTTTAATATTATATTATAGTGTGTGTGTGTGTGAGACTTCTTTGTACGCAAATACGACATAAGGCTACTCCAGTTATGTATGCTCTAATTAGGGGCTCGGTCAATGAATCTTCTAATCAACTTACAACAGCCTCCTTCCTCGCTCGCGCGGGAACACGGGCCGATTGTCCAGTTTCAGCAACTCGCGCAGCCTCAGGAACCTTTTGGTTCCATTTGACGCACAAGTGCGTCAGACGGTATATGACAGAGCATTTCATATTTTGTACCTGGTTCGTTTCCGCTGACGCACCCGTGTAGGTCAAGAGGACTTACTTTTTTCAAAGCCTTATGGTGCGGTGCTATGAACATGGCTTAAAAATTGTAGTCTATAGCATCCGCCAAACTAACGAAATCGATTTCTGGCCCGTGTGGATACGTGCCGGCAGCACGGCGTCTCCGTTCTAAATTTTCTTTGACCTCCCTCGGCCGTCCGCCGCGCTCGGACAGGTGGCGTCAGCTTATTCTGGTATCATATAATAGTATATAGTAACGCCATCTAGGGTATATTAGTCTATGGGTACCGTTTCCTCTCAGCGATCTCTTCCTCAACCCCTCCGCGCTGCCAGGCCTCCGCGCAGGCGCGGTCGCGCGGGAACACGGGCCGGTTGTCCAGGTTCAGCAGCTCGCGCAGCCGCAGGGTTAACGTCTTCCGGTATGCGGGGATTGCGCGGATCACCGGGTTGCCCGTAAGCACGAGAACTAGGGAAAATGGCAGATAACTCGGTAACCTTAGAATCTCGTGTTCTTATGATCCTACCCGACCGGTTTTTTTTTAAATACCACAACAATAGTAAACAAGCATACGGCCTGATCGTACGCAGGCACTGTAGCCTATGGACGCTTGTAACTCCAGACGAATCACAAGCGAGTGGGGACCTTTTATGGATTGGTGGATGAATTGTATTGACAGCTAGCGAATAATGTAGGTTCCTAATTCTCATTAGAGCAAATGGTACCTCCAACGTCGCACTAAGATGCGTGACGTTGGAGATACCATTACCAAACTTAAGTGGAGTTGGACACCTTGCCAGGCAGAATAATGGTAGGAGGACCAAACAGGTGTCAAGATTGATGACCAGTTCTAGGTATAAGGAGCGTCGGCCGTCGACCAGCTCAATGGGTGGACGATATTAGGAAGATTGCTGGTCTCTTCTGGATAAGATTAGCTCAGGATAGCAGGTAGCAGTGGGCGATTACGAGCTGAAAATGATGATGATATTTTGGGAGTTTCGTGGAACGTGCTAATGGTCCTCATCTGACTCGTCAAGCCTAACGAAACGAGACCTCTGATTACGCTTAATTACTACGAATTGCGGCGTCAAGATATTGTGGGTGACAAGTTACAGAATAGCCGAGCAGGAGACGTAACCATTGCAACAAGTAGCAAAAATAGGTGTTTGGCCGAAGTACTTAAATTTAAGAAACCTTTTAGAACTTGCATAGCCTCCAGCACGTCCACAATAAGCGGATCCTCAATCCGGTTGTACGACAGGTCCAGGACTGACAGGTTCCCGCAGTGCTGCAGCTGTTCCAAGTCACCTTGAAGGAGAAACTTACATAAGGTTATTAAGAATAATCGTGGCCAGGCATAGGACTCTGTTCCCAATCGGCCTGCGTATTCTTAGGACAATTAAGGATGGGTTGCATCAAACCTTCTGTAATCGTGTGTTCGTTAAAATCTGAATGTATGGAAAGTTTGAATGGAATTCTATGGAATGACAGCTGCCGGTGCCATATTTAACGTTGATAAGTCTTAATCTTTATTTATTTATTTATTTCACGACATATATAAGCATAACAGTGAAGAATACTAAATCGCTTAAAGATACAATTTCAAATTCCTTAAAATACAATTCATTATCAATGTCAATTAAAAAAATTATAAATTAATTAGGTAACATATAAAAAATTAAAAATAGAATGTCATAGTTTACAAATCTAGTCCAGATACTCATTAAGAAATACGAAGCATTTCCTGCCAAAATCACCTGGAGCCGTAGCATGGTTGGCCTTATCACGCGACAAGTGACAAGATAGGAGCGTCGTCTCGTTCTATCGAACGGTGTCAGCCAGTGACGCACGCTCTATCCTATCACCTATCGCGTGACAAGGCCAACCATGCTACGGGGCCTGCACTGTCCGCTAATACGTCAATCTGCGGGACATCAATGAACATGACATTGAGGAGAGCGAGGCTCTCCGCGCGGCGCGTGCGTCAGGCTCCCCGCGAACAGGCGCTGCGGGCGCCGCGCGGGCAGCGCGCTCATGCCCGGGGGACAGGGACGCAAAACTTTATCATCATCCTCCTAGCGTTCAATTTTGGTTCCGGGGATTATCTTAATTGCCATAAAGAAAATAATAAGTATATTTTACATATACGATGGTGGCAAACAGACATAAGCCTAAGCGAATGCCGCAAACTATGAACGATTGCGGTAACAGAGGAGTCTCAAATGCGATGCTGACCCTTTATTCACTTGTGGACTCGTTGTGTTAACAGCTAGAAAGCAAGTTGTACGCCAAAAATAACGTCATAAAGAATTTCTTCGTTTCAACTTGTGCAAAATTTCTTTCATATCTGGCTTTTCGAAAATTTTTGTAAGCAGGTCCAATAAATTATATAACCTAGATTTTTTGTAGATTCAGTTCTTCGAAATTAAAAATAATCATTGGAAAACAGACGGGCTCGGGATTTTTAGATTTCACTATAGTTAAGTATATGAAATAGGCAGTACTTACTGACAGAAGTTAGCATATTGTGAGCAATACTCAGCGTGTGCAAAACTGGTACAGCGTCCAAATTTTCAATTTTCGGCACAAAATTGTGATCCAAATTCAAAGTGTCCAACTTTGGACATCCCTCTAGATTCTCAATCTTCCTCACAATGTTGTAGTGAAGATACAGGCATTTTAGTTCGGATTGTTTATCGAGACCTTCAATGCGTTGGATGCCGTTGTTTTCGAGAAAAATGCACTTGAGACCGGTGTATTCCTCAAGGTTTTCAATCTTGGAGAAACCCTGAAGGAAGGTTGTTAAATATCAATCAGATTTAGTTATTATGTGGCAACGGACTTACGTCGATTCAGAGATAAATGCTCTGAGCAAATCTTAAGACTGGTGTCTACAATTTAAGTAAGAGCTTTCAAATAGATGCCGAAACGCTTCATACTAATGACGAATGAATGTCGTCAAAGTTTGATATTTGTATTAATCGTTGTATGGAGAATCAAGTACACTGCTGTTAGGGTCGCGAAATACTGCGTTTAGGTCCATATTGTCATACAATTGTGTTTCTATAAATGCGTAAGGATTCTATTTGTAGCTTTTAGTTTTGGACAATAAAGAAATGCATATTCTTTCCAAACTTTGAAGGTCCTGATGATTTTAATTTGTGTTTCGTAATTTATACTTTATTACAATTATTTGATGGTTTACTATCCCTTTAGCAATACGACGTTATAAAGATAATAATAAGGTAACCACCCAATTGATGTTCTATCAAAAGGAACCTGGGACTTACGAGACTACACATATGCCTAGCTTACCTTGAAATGCAAGTACAATATATCATTCAAGTACGGAGTACTATACAACTTGTTCTCCTTGCAATGCTTTTTGATAACCTCCTTCGTCATGCGCGGCCCTCTATTCATCTCTTCGATCTCCTTATCTCGTTTTTCTCTGATCAATCTCCTTCGTTCTTTTTCCTTTTCTTCCTCTTGTTCTTTCTTTCTCTCTGCCGCTTTCTTGGCTCTTTCTGCTCGGATTTCTTCAACCGCTACAGGGATAATAGAAAAGTTAGTCAAGCCATTTGGGCTTGCAATTATATTAGTTTCATTGGCTGACTTACATAAGAAAACACCGTAGACAGACATCAACATAAGCCTAGTCTAGCTGCCTGCGTGGTTCCACCCGCCTATCTCAGAGAACCCAAGTGGAACCGCGGGATAGCCTACGTCCATCCAGAAGGTCGAATCCATTCTATATACTGGGGGCCTACCGTCAACAGCATTCGAAGTTTTCTCTCTCTGTTGCACTTACGTACGAACTCTCAAGTCTGACAGAGAGGGAAAACTTCGAATGCCTTTCGCGGTAGACCCTCTGGTGAATGATTTTTTTGAAATTGGATGAGTAGTTCCAGAGATTCCCTATTTTAAATCTTACAACTTCACTGAAGTGAAGTGGGTATAGACAGGATAGAAGAAATATAATTTTTCTTCATATTATGTATTATGTTGAGCTAATACTTTTATAAGTAAAACTGTTTACCTATTTGCAAAACTTACATTTAGCATCTCCGATGGTTGCTGAACCATCTATTTTAGGCTCATTTACCATTTCATTCTTATCAGCATGATCTCCTTGTGCTTTCAAATCCTCTTCAATAACATTGCCGTCTTGATCCTTTTTAGGCTCACCCCTTCTAAGTAAATTGTTAGCTAGTCGCAGAACTTCCTTGTTATCCTTCATTTTGTCTTTTATATCATGTAAAAGGCTGTCTATTCTCTTATTTCGCTCCACATCTTTCTGCTTCCATTCAGCAAGTTCTTCATTTAAGTTGCCTTTGGGTTTTAAGTCTATATCCCATAACTCTTTACGCGCCTTTTCAGTTCCCTCTTTAATATCTTTTTTATCTTCCTTTACAACACAACGTACGTCACATTCAGTTACATTATCATCTTTAACTTCTACATTCGAGGCTTGTGACGACTTCTTTGGATGTAAAATACTATGCGACTTTTTCATTACCTCGTCCATTTCCGTAATAAAATCTTTGCATTCTTTACTCCTCAAGTCATATCGTTCCTTACTTTTATTAATTCTTTCCTCGTGGCTTTTTATTTCAGAGTTTAACTTTCCTATGGCGCTAAATATTGAACCAATATCAGAATCTGTTACAGTGCTTTTAGATTCTTCCTCTTTAGTTTCACTTACTTCTTCGTCTGAATCATTCGTTAAATCTATTACCTCGTCAGTAGTTTGCGGAGCTTCAGGTTGTTTCCTTGGTTTAATAACACCTTCATCCTGAAGCTTTTTATAAGCTATGGTAGACTTTTTAGATTTTTCGAGAGCTTCGTTTACATCACTGAGTAATTCATTCATAGTATTGAGTTTATTTGTAATATCTTCACGAATTAGCGTACTAAGACTTTCAGCACCTTCAACAATATTTCGAGCGAGATGTTTCATTTCATTGTACTCCATCTCGTTATTGTTTATATTTTCATTGTTACTTACTTCCAATAAATCTTCCAGAGCATTTTGAAGCGTCTGTTCCATTCGTTCATCAAAACATTGTGCTCTCTGCATTTGTGGAGTATAATTTTCTTCGTTTATAAGAATGCTCTCTGTTGTTTCCTCAGTTTTAATTATATCAACACTTTTTTCATTCACTTCATTGATTTCTTTTGACATTGGACTTTTGTCTAAAACTGTATTAATGCTTTTACATGCAGTTTCGGTATCTTTTAGCCTCGTTTCGAAAGTCTTAGGTAAATCTTTTTCATCGTAAATGTAGTTACATATATTCTCAATGCCAGTTTTAATACCTTCCGAAGTTTTGATTGTTGCTCTCTCAACTACCGCAGTAAAATCGGGTGAAACTGGGTTAGAAATGTTAAGTGTCTTATTTATAGCAAAATTCTCCTGAACTTCTGCCATAGCTGTACGTCTAAACTCTCCTTTAATGAGAAGGCTCGATGATTCTTTTAAAACTGGGTTAGACATTAATTCAAATTTCCTCTTCTGCTCAAAATTTACATTGGGGTCTTCGTAGTCATCTGCTATTTTGCTGAGCATGTCTTTGGTCTCTTGGAACCTTGTTTCATAAGATTTATCAGTCATAAGACTTACCATTTTCTCTATCGCTTCAAATTCTTTTTCATCTGTATCAGATTCAACTTCTTCTTGTTCAGTAACTACTTCAACGTTGCTTTTATCTATTTTCGCCCTATAATTTGTTACGGACTGGCATAAAGCTTGCATATTGCGATATTTTAGCTTATTTAATTTTTCTGCATCGTCTTTCGCTCCGGCCAATTCTGCAGTCATATCGCTAAAACTTGCTAATTTTATATCTTCTAAAGGGACAGACATACCTTTATTTTTGTCAGAGTTTGTCACAATTTGAATTTGGCGCGCCTTTTCTGCGATTATCGGGTTGTCGTTTATGATCATTCGAGCTTGTTCTCCCGTCAGTGGCCTCGTGTGATCCTCGACGTTGGTAAATGGCTGTCCAGTCATCACTTCATATTCAGATCTTACCTTACCTGGATATGATGCTGCTATGTATGGCCTATCTTTAAATTCCTTCAAAGTAGTGAGTTCGTTTTCGATGGCTTTTTCTATGACTTCCTTTGGCAGATTTGCTTTCTTAAAAAATATGCGTAATTCTTCTCTCTTTTTTTCTTTATAGGCATCTTCACTCAATGCATTGTCCGGTTGTCCCTGCTCCTCCATTTTGACTTACTTACCAGTTTTCTGGAATAGAGAAATTATTTATTAGTTCACCTTGACAGTAATACCTAAGCAAACATTATCTTATTATGTATTTCCAAGGTTACCGACTGCTATCTTTTGTTTGGTCGAAATTTGAAAATCGCTGTAGTAAATGACAGGTTGCTAAGAAATCCATTGAGGTCGTAACATGCAACTTCTAACGATTATTTCCTAAAACGGAACGTATTCTGTGGAGTAGGAATAGAGTACACCCGGTTATAAAAATATTAAATATAAGGACAATTAAATGATGTTAGAAGTGTAAACAAGTGTAATTATTGGTTAAAATAAAATTTCAATTCATTCAAATATTTATTAAGGTGTTTTTTCTGCCTTCAGTCATTTCGTAGAGTATAGGTAATCAATTTCGAAATGACACGTAGTAATAGCACTCATAAACATCAATGTCAAAATGTCAGATGTTTACAATGACAGTTTAATTTATGGGTTCGATCCCTTGTTCAGTGCCGATCTCACTATGAATTTTCGTTAAAATATGCCTGAAGACGCTGTTATTAGATTGAAAATGTCCGATGAGCGGAATTTCCGTTCATCATACTACGAAAAGGTTGGTTGTCGAGGCGTAGAGGAGAAGAAATCTCTAGAAATCCTCATGAAGGAGAAGCCATGGGATAGGCTGAAATTAAAACAGTTTTGCTTACGTTTTACGGTGCCGGCTGCTTATAGGAATTTAGTATGGAAGGTCCTACTTGGTAAGTTATCGTTATTTTGACAATATAGAGAACATATTCTTAGTTTATGCCCATAATCAGGTCGTTTATATTTGGGCGTATTACTAGTACATTTCTTTGTTTGTGAAGTCGTCGTTTATTTATTATTGTTAGTTTTTAATTCCAGTTTAAGCTATAAAACTTGTAGGTATAGTGCAAAAGAACAATAAATATGCAAAATAAAAACCGACATGTCTTTTCTGTAATTATTTACTAGAAAGAATTTAATTACTATTAATTACGCCTGTTAAAACACTTAAACTTAGGGCTAAATATATGGTATCTCCAATCAGCATATTATACAAGATAATGTAAAACATTCTATACCACAAAACTGCCTGTTTTTTTATGCTGGCCAATCTGACTATGCTGTTTATGAGTGGATTGCAAAAAAATTGTACATAGTTAAGAGCTTTAATCTAATCTATGCTTTAATTTTTTACAGTTTCGTGATGGCAATTACCCATATAATTTTTTTTGCAATCCACTCTTATATCTTATATATGTTTGTTCTAGCCTAGAAATCTATACTAATCTTATATAGAGTTAAAGTTTGTATATATGGGGGGTAATCTCTAGCACTAGTCATCCAATAAATTAAACAAATCACCATTATATTAAATGTGTATGTGTATATAGTCCTTAGTTTATTGGTAGGACATAGACTATACTTAGGCAGCTAATATACTATGGTTGCTACAAAGTATTTTTTTTTCTTTTTTGAGAATTATGCTGTTATTTTCGTACAGTAGTTACAAACTGTTTTATGTGTATACTCACAGACTTGCGTGCAGACCAATAAAGGTTATCATTTCGCATAGCTGTCCAAGGGTGAAAAAGCAACTTATGTGTTGCCATCTCGCTTCCCCCACTTTTAAATGCATGCCATGACAGTATCAGCCACAGAAGAGCCTTCAAATTATTAAAAATTCTTCTTCAAATTATGAATTACACCAAAACACTTACACGATAAATTATTACCTAATAGAAAACCAATACATGTCAAAAAAAGTCATAAAATTATTCGAAATTATACTTTGTAATTTGGCATGTTCGGTTCAGCTTTTGCAGAACCGAATATTCGGTTCAACGTAATGCCTTCATCAGACTCATTTAGTGGTAAAAATCTTATTGATTTTTAAAGTAAAATATTTATGGTAAGTTAGTTAAATAGTAAAAATAAGAATCCATTTTAGAATAGCAAGTCTCGCAGTTTTTCGCGACCAAAACAGCAGTTTCATCATCATCATCATCATGTCAGCCGCAAGACGTCCACTGCTGGACATAGGCCTCCCCCACAGAGTGCCACAATGACCGGTCCTGCGCCACCCGCATCCAGCGGACTCCAGCGACCTTTACCAGGTCACCAGTCCACCTTGTGGGGGGCCTACCCACGCTAAACAGCAGTTTACTTGATTTTTAACCGACTTCAAGAAAGGAGAAGGTTCTGAATTCGACTGTATATTTTTTGCGTGTTTGTTTAGCGATAATCTATACAACGATTAGTACAAATAGAAAACTGTGACGTGAATTAGTATGAATCGTTTCGGCTGCCACCAGCAAGGTCAGTCTGACTCAATTTTTTGGGTATTTGGGCCAAAATTCTTTTTGATGCCTATAAAAACGTCCCTTGTACATTTGAACCCATAATTTTTTACTTATTCGGATAATCTTCAATCTTCAAAAAACTATTATTTTCTAATTCACAATGACATATGCATACCCGAATGATGACCATTATCGAAATATTTGGGCTCAAAATAAAAGAAAAGGTTGGTAACGCAGTGGACATTATTTTTGAGGGGTCACGGGGACTGGTAACGCAGTGGTAATTTGAGTACCAAATGTGACTTTTTTGTAATAAAAAACCCAGGGTGGTGGGAAAATTCATAATAAACAATGAGGCCCGGTTGAGAACTAACGTAACACTACTAGGAAAATATTTCGAGTTCTTATCTCTATTTTTGGCACTAAAAACAATATTGGCCCATTTATGTTCTTTAATTGTAGTTGCTCCAATACAAAAATTTGTCTCCAAAAACTGGTTCGAATGGCATCGTAAAAGAATATTATGTTAAAGTGACGACTGAGGCCACAAAACCATAGGCTCGCGTTAGCTCTTTTGCATTGTCTTTCTTTATGGTCTCAGTCGCCACTTTGGTTGGGAGCAAGTATAGCACATAAGCCTATACTAGAATCTGCCTTATCATTCCAGACATCCTCCCTGTATACCCTGACTCGCACAGCTACGTGTCCGAGCAACGCACTGAGCAATACCAGGATCTCCTGTACGCGGCGGAGATGTTGGAACTAGCTGACATGTCCGGGCCTCGCAGCCAGATTCTCCTGCAGATGTGGCTGCTTGAGAACGAGGAGTTGTGGCCGTTGGTGTTTCCTGAAACTAATTGTTCTGTAAGTACTGTTGGGAGCCTTAAGTTTGGCAGTACAACTTGCACTTTTGTATCTAAGAATGTAAATTATCCTTCAAAATGGCAACCCATTATTTAGTCACTTGTCGGTATCCAATTGAGCTGAAATTTGGCATACTTGTGTAAATTCGTTGACTTCGCAATCTTAGGGTATCGCCAAGCTGACCTGATGATGGAGACAGAAAGTGGCAACAGCAACTCCTAAACTACAAACCAGTCATGTTTAGGCTCATTGGAACCCGTTCAACAAGTTTCTTTTTATCCACAGTCTTCAGACACTTTCGTACCAATCGCCGAGACGCTGTCCTCACTGTACTCTGTGGAGGCGGACGTGTACTGGCTGTGCAAGGGCCTCACGGACGTTGTGAGGCATATGCAGAAGGACCTCACGAAGCTGAAGGAGGCATTCCAGAGCATGCTGGATAAGGAGGACCCGGAGCTATTCAAGTGAGTTTCTTATTTAGATGAGTGTCTCCCTACATCTGCCTCACGGACGTCGTGAGGCACATGCAGAAGGACCTCACGAAGCTGTAGGAGGCATTCCAGAGCATGCTGGATAAGGAGGACCCGGAGCTATTCAAGTGAGTTTCTTATTTAGATGAGTGTCTCCCTACATCTGCCTCACAGACGTCGTGAGGCACATGCAGAAGGACCTCACGAAGCTGAAGGAGGCATTCCAGAGCATGCTGGATAAGGAGGACCCGGAGCTATTCAAGTGAGTTTCTTATTTAGATGAGTGTCTCCCTACATATGCCTCACGGACGTCGTGAGGCACATGCAGAAGGGCCTCACGAAGCTGAAGGAGGCATTCCAAAGCATGCTGGATAAGAAGGACTCTGAGCTAGTATCTTTTCATTACACTTGCTCATCAATGGCGTTATTACTTGCGAGCGTACAGAGCAGTTATAGCCGTTTTACCACCCAGGGGCTGTTAAGTTTAGTTTTAAAATATAGAACCCTCTGATTGGCTTAAGCAAGTCTGGTTGCTCTGTGATTGGTTGAAAAAAAAATCTAGTTGGCCAAGCCACCCCGCCCCGCAAGAATACTGCTCTGTGATTGATTGAAATATTGAAGCTGCACGCTCCACTAGCACTGATCTGGAAGTGAATTTGTCAATTTTTGATTAGTGCGGTTGTATGAAACATTTTTCTGTCTTTTGTAGTTATTTATTTCCTCGCCAATGTGATGAAAAACATTGTGTATAACACGGGCCCCTCGATAAACAATGTACTATTCTTTTCCAGCCACCTAGCTGAAATCTACGCGATGGACGCACTACCTCTTACAAAATGGTTCAACTGCTGCTTCGCGGGTGTATTGGACGTCACTTCTCTAGCAAAGTACGTGTTACTATGCACTATGGGCCCATGCATATCGCGTTTTTCAAACGCGCCGTCGACGCGCGTTAGGTCGATTTACACGTGATTCGATACAAGCGTGCGTTAAGGGCGCGTTTAAAAAACGCGGTGTGCATAGGCCCTTTGAGTAACTAAATCGCGAGGTAACCGATATTTTTTTCTGGACATTTTTGGGCCATTTTACAGAAAGTTGTCCACTCGACTTATTTTTTTAATTCTGTTAAAATCGTGTTTTTTTTACTCACAATCGAAAGCACTTTCGAACTTAATAGCAGAAAACAAGTGTCCAAAATTTAACATACAATTTTCGATTTTTCGTTACGTTACCCTTACCACCATACAAGCTTAGTATGGAAACGGTAACGGAATGGAATAAAAAATAGTGAGACACTTTTTTTCTCATATAACATTCGAAAGTGCTTTCGATTCTAAGTAGAAAAAACCCGATTTTATAAAAATTAAAAAAAAAGTCGTTTGTACAACTTTCCGTAAAATGGCCCTTTTACTTCTATCCTCAAGAGTAAGAAAACAGAATATAGGCGCT
The DNA here is from genome assembly GCA_932294315.1 of Epinotia nisella. NCBI lineage: Eukaryota > Metazoa > Arthropoda > Insecta > Lepidoptera > Tortricidae > Epinotia > Epinotia nisella. The sequence goes on from OW028694.1 coordinate 12,466,493, forward strand.
GCCAACTAAGTAGAGCCAATATGTCATCATTTAAGGTGCAGATATTCGTAGCTCTGCGGTGTTACTATGAATATGCGCCCTGCTCGACTTCAGATTACATCCGAGATCTGTCATACAGATATATGGTCATTTGGTTAGGCGACCAGCTTCTGTTAGCGACCACCTGAAGGACAATGTTTCTTCAAAGACAGGTATTAACAATTCTGCAGAACCCAAACAAACAGTCCAATCATATGCTTTTTCTTCTATTTATAAAAGAACTAGAAAAATCCTTTCAGTTCACCACATCATCTAAGTGGTCGCAAACCGGCATACTAAATTAGATGGTCGCTACCCGGCGCAATGGTCCTAAGCGCAAGTTCAATACCTCATTCCATATAACATTAGAATTTTAACGGGCAAATTTGTCTACGTTTCTTCGTTTATTTAAAATTCAAAGTGAAATATGTACTAGTTTCGCTTATTTCGATCATTAAGCGCTTTTCATACATACCAATATGGTTCCGTTTCAAAAAGATTTTCCTCAAAATAGCATGATTTTTCTAATCTTATCTAGAATAGAGTATAATTCACTGCGGTATCACTAGGTATTGTATTTATAAAAAAATGTTAACAGCTTATATTTTTACAGGATATGGGATAAAGTGTGCAGTGGTGCACCGAAAATACTGTCTTTTGTGGCTGTATTGCTAGTGATAACATTACGAAGAAATATATTAAAAGCAAAGAATTCAGAAGAAGTGCTGAATTGTGTCTCGGAGGTAATACATTTTTTTTTTCTTTTTGTATTTCTATGCATGTGGCTGTACGGCTTAATACCAATGCCCCGTGACAAGATTTAAAACGAAATTGTAGTGTTGCCATGTACAAAAAAAGATAAACGTGGGAGATATTTAATCTTTGCTTCAATAGTTTGATTAACGAAATAAATAATTACTTTATTTTCAGATTCCAGAGCAGTGTGAAGAAGTAGTAGCTAATAAAGCAATAGAGCTTTGGCAATATTATGGTGCTCAACCGCAAAGCGATCAACTGGCGAAGAAATGATGTATGACCTTCTAATGGGTATAACCCATTAGAAGTAAAACAGAGGATTTTTCTAATGCGGAAATTACGTATTCGGAATGTAAGGAGCTAAATTTTTAAATATGGCTATTAAGTGCAGCTAATGGATGTAGTACTTATGTGCTTTATAAATTCGCACTGTATTTGAATCTAAGTGATAATCGTTGTTTGTTAGAGAGTTTTAATACAGATTATTATAATTATAATGTGGTTTTATTAATATAGACAGTCAATTAAAAGGGTATGGTTATTTTAACAAAAAATGAGAAATTAGAAGAAAATATAATTTTGCAATGGCAACACTGAGCCCCTCGCCATTTTGCGAGAATGTCAGCCAAATCATCAGCTTGCATTTTTCGTTAATTTTATGTTGTTTTACATTATAGTTACAGTGATTTTAATTTAAAAACGTTATTGAACAGTTAAATTATCAAAATGGATCGTTTTATAAGCATGTGGAAAGTGCGGGAGTTGGCGGATAAAGTGTAAGCTGTGTTACGATTTATTTTGCTTTTATGCAAATTCTATCCATCTGTGTGACAAATATAGTAGTCTAATGAACCCATTTGCTTATTAGGATTCTAATGTACTTTAGTTTTAGTCGTTGTGGTTTGTTAAATCCTTTTAAACTTGGTGATTTCAAGTCTCCTTTCCCGTACAACTGGTTTTGCCAAAAAGTGTTCTTGAAGGCTAATTTGTTGTATAAAATCGGTCTTGTGCCTGGATATTGGCAATAATAGTTGATTGGCGACCGGTTTGCGAGTTATCACTGTGATGTGATGTCATTTATCGGTTTTAACTGCTGAAAAAGCAGGTTTCGAGTTACGAAATTACTGTAAGATTAGCTGTGTCAGTCACTATTAGACAGAATACGTTTAAAAGTTTATAAATGTTCACTTATTACACTTATGAAGACTAAACAGTAGTAAGATAGAGTTGATTATTATATATTTATATTTCCTCAAAACCTACAACCCTCATATTTATGTTCCAGTACATTGTAAATCTTAACTTGGATAAAATAGCAATTCTATCATGTCACTGAAACATTACCCTAAGCATAGATAAATAATGCCCTAAGTTAATACAAATTGGTTGATTTCGGTTTTTTAAATGCATATTTTATTATTATTATGCAAAGAACGCAAACCGGCATATTAAAAATATAATCTACACCCTAAATAATTCTCTGCACAGGCTAAAGCATTTGGGGTTCAACCTCCCCCAAATGTTCAAATTACCTGAATATTTGTGTTATTTCATGCAGGGATCGGATACCTGTATTTTCTCCATACAAATTAAACCGGTATTATTTAGTTCTTTGGTTATAATATCATTTTTGATCGGGCAGTCTAATAATACGAATATGTTACCTAAATTCATGATAGAGTCCTACATTAAGAGCCTAAAATAATTCAAAATATTAGACTATTTCGGGGATTTTTGAAAAAACCGGTTCCGATCCCTGATTTCATGCATATTTTATTTGTTTTATTTTTTTAAACCCCCGAGATTAACACTAGGCTATGCCTTAAGTACAGATAATAGTAGTATTCATTCAGTAATTTGTGTTATGCTTCAAATAAGTAATTATAAATGTTAATGTCTTACATACTAATAAGACACTTGCATCTACTTTCTCAATACACCCACATGATGTGGTGTCATTGACTTGTATAATAAGTAGCAAGTGTTTGGTTTCACATTCATCTATTTGGTATAGACTATAGAACAAGGGATACAGTTTGTTTTTAGCTTTGTAAAGCTTGTGTTTCAAATTCAAATTATTTATTTCAGACTCATGTCCATATCATGTTAGTAGCAATAAAAAAATTAAAAAAACTTATAAAGTATGTTAGTTACATTAAATTATACACTGAACCTCTTGAGTGTTCTGCTGGGCAAAGGCCTCCAACTTATTTACGTCACCCTAGGCCGTAAGGGCGAATCTCTGCCCGCTACGCGAGAAGAAAATCTCAGTTCCTGGCCAAGGCAAGACGTAAAACTTTAGACAAACCTCGGGTGGTCATTCGTAAAGCCCCAGAGCGCACAAACTACCTGCTATCTGGGGCATTCACGAATTCATCGCCCTAAGTATGTACCGAAACCTCAATTGACTTAACCCTAAAAAATTGCTTGTAAAATAGTGACCTTGAAGTTAAGATATAATATAAGGCTCAAACGCTCTGGGACGGATACGGGACTCGATATACGAAGGGTTACGAGCGCTTGGGACATATTTATGAGTAATTTGTATCAATAGTTTATTGATACAGTGACACAATTTTAAACAAAACACGGTTTCTCTGACATACTGTGTACCGAACACTGTTTTTTATTTAGATTGATGTGATTGCCTGTGTCACCTGCACTAGGCTATGCCTGTCTCGCAGGATGACACTTTACATTTGATTGCCCGTTATTCTATTACTAGGCGCTAAAGAATTGCGAAAAGTGTATGCAACCATATTTTTACACTTGACTTTACAGTCACAGACTTTAATTATTGAGCCATTAGAGCTCACCTTATACTGACCACTTCATAGCTCAACAATTAAAAAAGCAAAATTAGTTGACACCTAAATGGTTCAACAATTAAAGTCCTTGACCATACCTACCGACGGCTACGCGTGCGGCAAGGCCCACTTCATGGCTAGGGTGAGACTTCACTTTGTGTACTCACCACGGGCAGTAGTAAAGAGAGCCCCAGATCAGATACAAATACAAATTATTTATTGTACCAAAACAGCAAAACAATAGATACATTATCAGTGGCCCCCACACTAGGTCCAGCCTGAGTCGTGAGGACCGAAAGAAAACAGTTAGGGATTATACAACAAGAAGATGCGTGCTTTGGGCCCATGTCTACAGATTCCCAATTCTACAGATTCTTATGTCTACAGATTCCTAATTCTACAGATTCTCATGTCTACAGATTCTCAATTCTACAAATTCTCATGTCTACAGATTCCCAATTCTGCAGATTCTCATGTCTTCAGATTCCCAATTCTACAGATTCTCATGTCTACAGATACTATAACTAACCAGTAATTATTAATCTAGAGAAATAGGTTTTATCTCTTCGGAAAAAGATATAAGCTCCGATTTTTATAAATATTCTAATTCGAATCACATGATCACACTTGTATGTGTCTATATTTTGCGATAGTTAGACTAGAATTGGGAGTCTGTAGAATCAGAAATATGTAGAACTGGAAATCTGTAGAATTGGGAATCCATAGAATTAGGAATCTGTGGAATTGGGAATCGTAGATTTGGGAATCTGTAGAATTGGGAATCCTTAGAATTGGTAATCTGTAGGATTGGGAATCCGTAGAATTGGGAATCCGTAGAATTGGGGATCTGTAGAATTGGAAATCTGAAAACAAACCCAAAATTGAATACAGCAACTGGCATCTAATCTACTTTTACTTTTAACCTTGTACAGATCGCATATTTATCTCTCATTTCCCTTCGGATTAGGCGTCAAATATTTGCGATCTGAGAAATTCTTTGTTTTACTGTCCTCGATGAGTAATGTGATTTTGCCACTTTAAGTAATATAGATATTTCGATACGCAAACATCGCAACATACTAATTACACTAACTTGATTATGAATTGCCAGAGATTACAGTGATAATGTAAAAACTGGTCGTATCTTATCTGTCACATTGTTCGCTCTCGAAATTGGTGCCTTTTTCGTGTTATGATGTCACATACATTCAGGGGCGCATTATAGTCAGAGGTAGACAAGAAGAAACAAGATATTTTTTATGATTTGTGGTCCTAATTTTGTGGCTCGCTCCGTGACACCAAGCGCTGAGTGAGGACCCTTGCAGTCAATGCTATTGGATTTATTCCTCGCACGCCTCTGCTACCTCGCACAGCTATGGTGGATACTCACCCTTATATGGGTCGCCCCGTCCATACAAATTCGAGGTCCGGCTGTTGACGCTTGTAAGGATAGGGCGACCCGATTACTCTCCTCTCAATCAAGCTTATTCAGCGCGTCGTGGTGGAATGTTCACGATCCCATGGCGCCCCCTTAACCCTTTGAGAGCTAAAGACGGCTGTGGACGCGGACGAAAACTCGTGCCACTGAATCTATGGAAGGCCACATGATAATATTGATAAATATTGTCATTTGGATGTGACAATATTTATCAGAAGTTTCATTTTATTCATATTTTGTCTGGCTATTGTTTTGTTTTGGCCACAGTTGGGCACCGTTTTGTTTTGCACCCTCGCTGTCAAAAGGTTAACGGTAATGCGGGTGACGCCGGTGTGTTTTAGTGGGTATGCTCCTCGGATGGCGACGGGAGGAGAGAGTCCCACATAACCCCCAAATGGCCTTCCCGGGTCTGGGGTATACGTAAAGCATTTTCACACAGTCAAAAAAAAAAGGAGGTACATCTGCCCCTCCTAAGCACGTACCTGGCTACGCTTGCATAGATTGTACTCCAGGCAAAATACTGTTTCGAAAAACATTAATTTATAACAGCGTTTTTTTTGTTTATTTCATTCTAAAACGTTATTCTAAGATGCTTTATTCAAGAATCCAACAAACTTTCCTCCCGGAAGTAATTATATAGATTTAAATGAAACATTAATTGTCTTTTATATTTTATTTATATTGAATATCTTAAAGCAAATGTAAATGAACCTAAATAAAGATAAAAAAAATATATTAGTATTTATCCGGACTTTTTAGGAGCTAATTAAATATTGATTTTTTTGATGTCTGATTTTTTGTTGGATTTTGCCTCTAGGTAACTATTTAATTGATAATATATCCGTTACATTAAAAAAATTAGCTATTATAAATAATTTCCAAATCTGTCATTTTTTCCATACAAGTTGTCAGTTCATTGCCTGGACTATTGTAAATTTATGGGTAGTTTATTTTTTTATCGAGAGAGAGATTTAAGGCCTACGCAAACCGTCGGACGGCAAAGCAGATGCCGTACCTACATAAGTGTGCCATATTTCCGCTCAATGGGATACCTACCGGCAAGTGGATGGTACGTGGTTTACACATTTTGAAGGACAACTTACTTACATAATAATGTATTTTGCATACTTTACAAAATTGTCCTTTCAACACATTCTTGAATCATGAGCCACAAAAAATGTACATGAATATGTCAAACGATTTAAAATGACATGATACTGAAATGATATTTTTGACTTTATCGTTAGTGGTTAATCTCTTCTAAAATTAAAGCTAAGCGGAAACTGGTTTACATAAAAGCAATTACTATTCCAACTAAAAAATTAGGGTCAATGCGTATCCAATGTGTTGACCTTCACTAGAATACAATTCAGTTTAATGTAGAGGTCAATTTAAAATGGTCGCATTACCGTATCTCTTTTCAAATGCGTTAACTGTATCAGCCAGATTAGTTTGAGCCCTCGCGAAGAGCTCTCTCGCTACATTTAAAGGACATAATAATATGGTGATTAAATGACCGTTGAAATTATGTGTGGCCTTGAAATCCTTTCTCGGTTGTGTAATATTGACGCACTAGTGAATGTTTTTATCACGTTTTACTTTTATTTGTATTATGCGGGTTTGGAAATGTTAAAAATGCAGTAATATATTTTAAGGTTAATGGTTAACAGAATATGCGGGTATTTAGGTTAAATTTTAGTATTTAATAAGTGCTTTAGTTATTTAGGCCACAAGTATTTTAGTGTATTTATGTATGAACAAACTCATATTTTAATCTGTAGCCCATATTTTAGACAAGTTATGTCGATTACGAATTTTATATCAGGCGTTAATTAATATGCAACCACCGGTTGTAAAATAAAGGCCTTTGCAAACGTAGCAATGTATCACTGCAACCGACAAATACGCAGCTAGTTAGAATAAGACAGCAATAGTTACTTTTCTTTCTAACTATAGCTTTGTCGATTGCAGTCATAAATTGCAACGGTAAAGGCCTTAAAACTCTTGCTTAAGGCATCTTGAGGATTTTCAATAGGATTCGGGTTGATATTTCTCTCCCACTTAGTAAGGCCCCGGTCTAGACGTCAGCGAGCAGCGCATAACTACCTATATTCACAGAATAATTCAGTATCATCTATCCAATTTCAGTACAAATGTAGTCATGAACTACACAGAAGTAGAAGGCAAGGTGCGCGAAGCGACCTCCGACGAGGCCTGGGGGCCCACGGGGCAACAGATGCAGGAGCTAGCACTAGCCACCTTCACCTATGAGCACTTCCCTGAGGTCATGTCAATGCTGTGGAGACGAATGCTGCACGACAACCGCTCGCACTGGCGACGGACTTACAAGGTAACTTCTAAGAATGTCTAAGAATCTTAGCATCGTGTCTAAGGTCTTAGGTTGGACCCACGAGACAGATGCAGGAGTTAGCCTGGTCACCTTCACCTATGAGCACTTCCCCGAGGTCATGTCAATGCCGTGGCGGAGAATGCTACACGACAACCGCTCGCACTGGCGACGGACTTACAAGGTAACTTCTAAGAATGTCTAAGATTCTAAGGTCGTAGCTTGGTTGGTCCCACGGGACAGCTGCATGAGTTAGCACTAGCAACCTTCACCTATGAGCACTTCCCTGAGGTCATGTCAATGCTGTGGCGGAGAATGCTGCACGACAACCGCTCGCACTGGCGACGGACTTACAAGGTAACTTCTAAGAATGTCTAAGATTCTAAGGTCGTAGGTTGGTTGGTCCCACGGGACAGCTGCATGAGTTAGCACTAGCAACCTTCACCTATGAGCACTTCCCCGAGGTCATGTCAATGCTGTGGCGGAGAATGCTACACGACAACCGCTCGCACTGGCGATGGACTTACAAGGTAACTTCTAGGAATGTCTAAGGTTCTAAGGTCTTACGTTGGGCCCACGGGACAGATGCAGGAGTTAGCCTGGTCACCTTCACCTATAAGCACTTCCCTGAGACGATGTCAATGCTGTGGAGACGAATGCTGCACGACAACCGCTCGCACTGGCGACGGACTTACAAGGTAACTTCTAGGAATGTCTAAGGTTCTAAGGTCTTACGTTGGGCCCACGGGACAGATGCAGGAGTTAGCCTGGTCACCTTCACCTATAAGCACTTCCCTGAGGTGATGTCAATGCTGTGGCGGTGAATGCTACACGACAACCGCTCGCACTGGCGACGGACTTACAAGGTAACTTCTAGGAATGTCTAAGGTTCTAAGGTCTTACGTTGGGCCCACGGGACAGATGCAGGAGTTAGCCTGGTCACCTTCACCTATGAGCACATCCCTGAGGTCATGTCAATGCTGTGGAGACCAATGCTGCACGACAACCGCTCGGACTGGCGACGGACAAACTTACAAGGTAACTTCTAAGAATTCTTCTAGAAACTTCTAAGGTCGCTCCAAAGGTCTCAGGTTAGCTCCCCTATTAGAAAAAGTAATTTAGTTTCAGGTCTCAGAAGGTGAGTTAGTTTCTAAGGTTTTCCATTATTGTTCACTTCTGTTCTGAGAATAAGAGGCTGTAACAGCCCCTTTTCAGACAGAATCGTAATATCGACCGCATACTGCCTATCAAAAATGTAGCTTAAACTTGTAGTATGTCTGAGAATGTCGTGATTTTTAAACTGCCAGTCTGAAAAGGGGTAGCTAGTTTACTCCTTCTAAAATGTTTTGTTTAACCTTTTGAGAGCTAAAGACGGCTGTGGACGCGGACGAAAATTATTGCCACGCGCGTGCGCTTTTTCGTTAATTTTATGTAATAAAAAGCTTTACAAGTACATGACCCATTTTTTTAATAGTTCATGATAGTGCATTAATTTTGACATGACAATATTTATCACAAGTTTCATTTTATTCATATTTTGTCTGGCTATTGTTTTTTGTTTTGGCCACAGTTGGGCACCGTTTTGTTTTGCACCCTCGCTGTCAAAGATTAAACTTATTCAACACAAACAACTCTCTTCATCTCAATCTAGAATACACTCAACTAATTACCTTTTAACATTTCCAGTGCCTACTCCTCCTGAGTTATCTAGTGAGGAATGGATCAGAACGCGTGGTCACATCAGCACGGGAGCACATATACGACCTGCGTTCTCTTGAGAACTTTACCTACGTGGATGACGTTGGGAAAGACCAGGTAAACTCGGTGCCTCTTATCTAGATGCCTTTAATATTTTTATTTATTTGATTCAGGCAATGAAGGCCCAATTTATATGTCGCCCGAATAGCTCGTTTCTGCAAAATAAAAATCTAATGAATCTCCGAAGCACTGCCCCACAATAAAATACCATATGACATAATGCTATGGAAGTAGCTAAAATATACTAATCGGGCTGTTTTCACGTCTATTAATTGACGGATCTTGCTCACTGCAAATGCTGCAGAACTCGGTCTATTCGAGAGATTAGCAATATGGGGACCCCATTGGAGCTTAGAATCTAGCGTTAAACCAAGAAAAACTGTACTATCAACTAGTTCCAATTCCTCACCCTTCACAAAGACACTCCCTTGCTCGTGCTTAACGTGATTCGTGACAAATTTAATACATTTAGTCTTTTTCTCAATTAACAATAAATTATTAACATTAAACCAATTTACTACTTTAGAAATAGCATTGTTTACATCATTGCAAGCTTGTTGCTGTCTTATGAGTTTGAAAATAAGTGAGGTGTCATCTGCAAACAATACTATATCATGGTGGGTCTTTACGAGGTATGGCAAATCATTTATGTAGATAAAGAACAGGAAAGGCCCCAATATTGATCCCTGCGATACACCCATCGAGACCAATGACCCCGGTGATCGCTGTCCATTCACTTCGACCCTTTGTATTCTACCATGTAAGTAAGACTTAAGTAAATGCAGTGCTGATCCTCTGACTCCATAGTAGTCGAGTTTCCTGATCAATGTTTCATGACAAACGCAGTCAAAAGCCTTGGATAAATCACAGAAGATACCTAAAGCATCTCGTGATTCCTCCCAGGCATCGAAAATGTTTGTAATTAGCTCGACACCAGCGTCGGTTGTCGAGCGACCCCGGGGTAAAATAGTCAGTCCACCAATTTTGCCGACTGAAGAAGAAATAATGGGTTGTATGATTTTTAATAATTATTTGCAGGGTATCAACGTTCGTCACAAGGTTCGTGAACTGATTGACTTCATCCAAGATGATGACAAACTGAGAGAGGAGAGGAAAAAGGCTAAGAAGAACAAGGACAAATATATCGGTAAGTGTATTTATATCCAACTTGTATGTAGGTTTACCTACTTACTTACTATTTTACCCATCGTTGTTGTACTCAATCTTAGCTCCCGCATCTGACTTTGTACATGTCTAATGTTTTCACGACTATTGACGAAGATATACAGGGTGGAAAAAAATATGGGCCCGGGAGGGGAACTACCTTCAATCCTTAAGTTAGATCGGTTTAGTTAAAGGAAACATTCTTTTATTTTTAAAAAGAAACAACACTCGCAAGCAGCTTGCCTCCGCGCGCCAAATAGTTCCACATAAACATGCGCGGGCGAGGCAGCGTGCTTCAAAATGGCGTCGACACGATGACAGCTGATTGATTTCGGGACCCACAACACCTTTTGCTTTTCATGTATTTGTATCAATAATTGTTCCAAATTTACTAAAAAACTATTACACACGCACGGCTCAGCCACTTGCTCAAATTCGTACGCGCCTAGCGCACAAACATGTTCGATCTTGTCGCTCTGTCCGCGGCACGCTCAGATACGCGTCCAAGTGACGTGAGGCACGCACACTGAGGCGCCTTTGAGCACGGTCAAAAGACCGGCACTGCCGGCTCGCCGCGCGCTGCTCGCGCACAGCGCGTGAGCGCGTACGAATTTGAGCAAAATAGGCGCCGTGCGTGCCTCAACCCGAGGCTGCTCTAATTCGTACGCACCTTTAGATGTATACATATGTAACATTTTATGGTAGATTATACATAGTAGGTCATCAGTCCACCTTGTGGGGGGGGCCTACCCACGCTGCGCCTTCCGGTACCGGAAGGTGGACTGACAGGGTGGCCACTTTCTGGAAAACCGGGAAAAGTCAGGAAATTTCGCTAGTCATGGAGAAGTCAGGGAATAAAAATTGTCTCTGTATGTACATAATAAAAAAAAAAACAAATTATTAATTTACCATCTCCAAACATTATATATCTACTATAACTAAATACTAGAAATGAAACAGTACAAAAACGTCACCTGACGTTGGATGTGAACCCACGACTTCCGTCTAACTATGCTTTCGCTCTTACCAACCGCGCTATTCAGATACTACTTCTTATTGTTTCCGTTTTTGTATTATTTCATTGTATTTATAAATTGTAATTTGCTAGCAGATAATTCTGCAAAAACTCAGAAATTTATTTCAATTATATATTTTATATTTATTACATTTAAGATTATGGTCAGGGAAAACTTGAAAAAACGCCTGGAAAACCGGGAAAAGTCAGGGAATTTTGATTGTAGTAAATAGTGGTCACTCTGGTCACTGATGACCTGGTAAATGTCGCGGGAGTCCGCTGGATGCGGGTGGCGCAGGACCGGTCACTTTGGCCCTCTTTGGGGGAGGCCCTCGTGGAATGTGCCGTGCACGATGAGGAGAGGGTTGACTGAGTGGGCGGTGTCCGCAGGCATGTCGTCGGAGGCGGGCGCGCCGGGCGCGCGCGGCGCGGGCGGCTGGGGCGAGTACAGCGACCGGCAAGGAGGCGGCGGGACCAATTGGGGTAACTTAGACTATTAATACATACATACATACATATATATATATATATATATTTTTTCTGGCTTTACTAAGATTAGCCAATGTCATGTTGGTTTGAGTTAAAAGTTAGGGAAACAAGGATAAAACGGGATGATTTTCGGTGATTTGGAAAGGAGAGGATTGGGGTTTTACCATATAAATACACTATAATTTTTCTCAATAAATACTGATAAAATTTTATAAATATCATACGAATTACTTTGTAATAAACAAGTAATTGATGTTGGAAAAGAAATACGCAATGATATAAGGCTAGAAAAGAAAACATGGTTTAGATCCCCATAGTCACCGCAGAAACAAAAGCGACCAGTCTGAAAATCAGCGCTGGATGTAAACATCTCATTCAGCTGAAGCTGAGACTGGTAACATACTGGTACCCATTGCCCAGATATGTTATGCTTAGTTTAAATTGTAGTTTTGTTTTTTCACTTCAATAAAACATTTTTTATTTTATTTATTTTAATAAAACCGGCTGAGTGCGTGTCGGACCACGCAAAACGAAGGGTTCCGTGCCTATTAAAAAGGTCGTATCGTCACAGAAATGTTACGGCAATATCCAAATCAATCTGGAAGTATATACAAAAAAAAAACAGTCTAATTGCGAACCACCTCCTTTTTTGAAGTCGAACGAATTCCATAATTCCTAAGAAATAATATTCCGATTATTAAAAACACGAAGCTCATTTCGCCGACTGTCAGGGGTTTTTCAACTTTTCTAAGTTATAGTCACGTTTCAGATGAACCCAAAGAAAGGCATGAAGAGGACGATTATGACCGCGCGGAGGACTCGGACGGCGACTACAGCCACGGGCCCGGCCACGCCAGCGCCAGGAAACCTGCCAAGTAAGCGGAACATGCACACTAACATACATACACTCCAAAAGTCTGACCAAGCTCACTCTAAAGACCTATTGTTCCTACAAGACCATTCACTCGTCAATGGCTTTATTACTTGCGAGCGTACAGAGCAGTTATAGCCGTTCTATCTCCCAGGGCTGTTAAGTTTAGTTTTAAAATATAGAACCCTCTGATTGGCTTAAAATTAACATACATTTTGTTTCCAGAGAGAACGTATACCGAGACGACGGTGCCGGCAGTCCACCGCCTCACTCGCCTCGCTCCATCCTAGCGTCCTCAAGTGACCGCGAGCGCGACACCGATAGCATCAGCACCGGCCTTAGCAGCTCCAATACCCTCAACATCAGTCTCAAGAGCCCGGTCAAGACCAAGAGCAGTACTCCTAGCAAGAAGATAGACCTGGGTATGTATCCCCTCCGATGCTAGGCAAGTCAGTGTGACATCGATGGCATCAGCACCGGACTTAGCAGCTCCAACTCTCAACAGCTGTCTCAAGAGCCCGGTCAAGACCAAGAGCAGTACTCCTAGCAAGAAGATAGACCTGGGTATGTATCCCCTCCGATGCTAGGCAAGTGAGTGTGACACCGATAGCATCAGCACTGGCCTTAGCAGCTCCAATACCCTCAACATCAGTCTCAAGAGCCCGGTCAAGACCAAGAGCAGTACTCCTAGCAAGAAGATAGACCTGGGTATGTATCCCTCCAATGCTAGGCAAGTGAGTGTGACACTGATGGCATCAGCACCGGACTTAGCAGCTCCAATACCCTCAACATCAGTCTCAAGAGCCCAGTCAAGACCAAGAGCAGTACTCCTAGCAAGAAGATAGACCTGGGTATGTATCCCCCCCGATGCTAGGCAAGTGAGTGTGACACCGATAGCATCAGCACCGGCCTTAGCAGCTCCAATACCCTCAACATCAGCCTCAAGAGCCCGGTCAAGACCAAGAGCAGTACTCCTAGCAAGAAGATAGAGCTGGGTATGTATCCCCTCCGATGCTAGGCAAGTGAGTGTGACACTGATGGCATCAGCACCGGACTTAGCAGCTCCAATACCCTCAACATCAGTCTCAAGAGCCCAGTCAAGACCAAGAGCAGTACTCCTAGCAAGAAGATAGACCTGGGTATGTATCCCCCCCGATGCTAGGCAAGTGAGTGTGACACCGATAGCATCAGCACCGGCCTTAGCAGCTCCAATACCCTCAACATCAGCCTCAAGAGCCCGGTCAAGACCAAGAGCAGTACTCCTAGCAAGAAGATAGAGCTGGGTATGTATCCCCTCCGATGCTAGGCAAGTGAGTGTGACACTGATGGCATCAGCACCGGACTTAGCAGCTCCAATACCCTCAACATCAGTCTCAAGAGCCCAGTCAAGACCAAGAGCAGTACTCCTAGCAAGGAGATAGACCTGGGTATGTATCCCCTCCGATGCTAGGCAAGTGAGTGTGACACCGATAGCATCAGCACCGGACTTAGCAGCTCCAATACCCTCAACATCAGTCTCAAGAGCCCGGTCAAGACCAAGAGCAGTACTCCTAGCAAGAAGATAGACCTGGGTATGTATCCCCTCCGATGCTAGGCAAGTGAGTGTGACACCGATAGCATCAGCACCGGCCTTAGCAGCTCCAATACCCTCAACATCAGTCTCAAGAGCCCGGTCAAGACCAAGAGCAGTACTCCTAGCAAGAAGATAGACCTGGGTATGTATCCCCTCCGATGCTAGGCAAGTGAGTGTGACACCGATAGCATCAGCACCGGACTTAGCAGCTCCAATACCCTCAACATCAGTCTCAAGAGCCCGGTAAAGACCAAGAGCAGTACTCCTAGCAAGAAGATAGACCTGGGTATGTATCCCCTCCGATGCTAGGCAAGTGAGTGTGACACCGATAGCATCAGCACAGGCCTTAGCAGCTCTAATACCCTCAACATCAGCCTCAAGAGCCCGGTCAAGACCAAGAGCAGTACTCCTAGCAAGAAGATAGACCTGGGTATGTATCCCCTCCGATGCTAGGCAAGTGAGTGTGACACCGATAGCATCAGCACCGTACTTAGCAGCTCCAACTTTCAACAGCTGTCTCAAGAGCCCGGTCAAGACCAAGAGCAGTACTCCTAGCAAGAAGATTGACCTGGGTATGTATCCCCTCCGATGCTAGGCAAGTGAGTGTGACACCGATGGCATCAGCACCGGCCTTAGCAGCTCCAATACCCTCAACATCAGCCTCAAGAGCCCGGTCAAGACCAAGAGCAGTACTCCTAGCAAGAAGATAGACCTGGGTATGTATCCCCTCCGATGCTATGCAAGTGAGTGTGACACCAATGTCATCAGCACCGGACTTAGCAGCTCCAACTCTCAACAGCTGTCTCAAGAGCTTATTTATTTATTGTGTACTAGTTTCTGCTCGCGACTCCGTCCCCTATACAAACTTTCACCCCCTAAGGGGATGATTACCGGGACACAAACTATCTTATGTCCTTCCCCGGGATTCAAACTATTTTCATACCAAATTTCTGTATCTATCGTCGCCTAGTACTCATAGTGCAAGCTGTGCTTAGTTTGGGACTAGGTTAATTTGTGTAAGATTGTTCGCACATATATATTTATTATGTAATGTATATAAACTATCCTATGTCCTTCCCCAGGACGCATACTATCTCCATACCAAATTCTATCTAAATCGGTTCAGCGGTTTAAGCGTGAAGAGGTAACAGACAGACAGATTCACTTTCACATTTATAAAGCTGCGTTCGAATTTGAGCTGCTCAGCCTGAGGCATGCTCGCCCCGCGCGGCGAGCTGCTCGCGCGCCAAATAGTTTCAATAATTGGGTTGTGTCCTCATGTTAAAATTGATAGTGCAGTGTTGCTAAATTGATAGTAAACCTTCAAATAAGTGCAATTAAGTATAAATTACGAAATATAATTAAAATCATAAAAAGATATGGCTCTTGAAAGTTTACAAAAAATATGCATTTTTTTATTGTCCAAAAGTAAATTTAAAGCTACCAATAGAATCCTTACGCTTTTATAGAAACAATATTGTATGACAACTATGGTCCTAAACGCAGTATTTCGCAACCGAAACAGCAATTTACTTGATTTTCCATATAACGACTAGTACAAATATTACCCTGTGACGTCATAATTCAATGTTAATCAGTATGGAACGTTTTCGGCTACCGCCACAGCGAGGTCCGTCTTTCAACTCAATTTTTTGGGTATTTATGTTCTTTAATTGTACTCCCATACAAACATTTGTTCCACACCAAAAACTGGTTCGAATGGCATCGTAAAAAAAAATTAGGACACAAGCCTATTGTTCCTAACAAACTATTACACACGCACGGGTCAGCCACTTGCTCAAATTCGTACGCGTTTTGCGCACAAACAAGTTCGCTCTGTCCGCGCACGCTCAGATACACGTCCAAGTTACGCGAGGCACGCACACTGAGGCGCCTTTGAGCGCGGGCAAGAGCCCGCCTCTTGGCGGCTCGCCGCGCGCTGCTCGCGCACGGCGCGTGAGCGCGTACGAATTAGAGCAAAATAGGCGCCGTGCGTGCCTCAACCCGAGGCTGCTCTAATTCGTACGCACCTTTATATCTATTATAGTATCCCTCCGTGTAATCGGAAACCTTTCCTTGTCCAGGCGCAGCCGCGAGCTACGGCAAGGCGGCGCCGACCGCGGCGCCCACGCCGGTAGTGGCCGCGACAACGGCCGCGACAAGCCAGTCGCGCGACCTGCTCGACGACTTGTTCAAGACTTGTGTCGCGCCGGCCGTCGGCGGCCTGCTCGAGGACGACTTCGATCCCAGGTAACTTGTTCGTGCACCTACCTTAGGGCTTGTGCACAAATCACGCGAGGTTTTTTCGGTTACTTTTTGACACATAGCAGTTGGGTTTCTTTTTAATATTTTTCTCAAACATGCAATGAAATGTCGTCCTTACGTGCGTTAAAACAGGCTTCAAAGTATCACGTTTCGGGCGGAACAACTCGAGAGAACTGTAAAGGAATTTCATACATAATTGAAGGCCTAGGCCGGGAAGTAATTTTTTTTTAATTTTAATGTTAACATGGCGTCTGTGTTCATCAACAGGCTAAACAGCTGAATTCTATTTTTTTATTTTTTCTAGTGGCTGAATCGTTATTGGACCAAAAATATCCGCGTTAATGCCTATTACACACGAACCTTTATTAAGAATACAAATCTGTATGATTCAGTGTGTTTGATGAATAAATTAAAAATATTATCTTTGTAAGTCACCAGAGGCCATAGACAATATTTAAAATCCTCTGCATTTATTTTATTCATTATAGAAATTAATATTCTTATTATCAGGTCATGTATAATGGCCCTAATAGGGTCTATTCGAACGCTACACACGCGAAATACGGACGACTTTCGTAAAAAAAACATTAAGTATGGAGGAATTGGAGGGAAAATTAATGTACTATTTTGAGTGGTGCTGGTGCATTGTTTTATTTCATTGCATATGTTTGAGAAAAGCACTATACATGCCTGGCCGTGAAAAGGGCTTGCCGGCTTCGTATCACTATCCGGCCTCCCTACGGTCGGCCGTCTATACCTACTCACCCGGCAAGCCCTTCTTTCCCGGCGTCTGCAGTAATGTACTATTGATTTGACTGGTTTTTTGGTTGGGCCCATAACGTCCCACTCGCAGAATGTCCCTTTCGCGAAATGTCCATTTCCTAAATGTCCCTTATGCAAGATCCCGTTCGCAAAACGTCCCTTCGCATAAATAAAGTCCCGTTCGCAAAATGATTTCTATTATTGGCCATCTCTTATCTCATGAGAAGACTCATAGTCTCTACATAACCAAGCGCCCAAACAGTTTTTTTTTATTTATTCCAGAGCCGAGGAACTTAAAGCAGCCGCCTCGAGCGCCGAATTCGGTGACTTCTCGAACGCGTTCGGCGCCCCCGTACCCGCAGCCAACGATGGCTTCGCGGATTTCAGCAGCGCCTTCACTGGAGCGCCCCTCGCTACCCCTGTCAACAACAATGTTGGTAAGTAACTACCCCAGCTATTTTCAAACAGCCCAACTTTGGAATGTTATTCGATCGAGGAAATTTTAAGCAATCATGTATCGATTAAATCAGATAAACAATCATATAGTCAATAATCATATATCTGAAAATCAGGCCTTATTGTTTTCTGATCTTGTCAAAACGGCGTTTCAAAGAACCTGTTAATTTGTAATTCACCCCCTTAAGAACTTCCGTACATTTATGTTAAAACTTATAACTACAGTTTATATTCCGTCTTCCACCTTTTACATACAATTACATTTGCCCGCGCATCTACTCACAAACACACACACACACACATGATAGTTTGTATTTACCGAGCATGTTATAAATTTAATTTTCGTTCTAATCTTAAATTACCTTCTGTTTACGTTCTTTTTCCATTCACTGTATTTCGGTGGACATCTATAATTGGCTTTGTTTTTAGCGATTAATTTTTGTATTATTTTCCTGTAATGCTGTTGATGCCCTAAATAAATAAAAATAAAATTCATATAACAAATGTTTTGATTGCATCATTTAAGAGGAGACGTCGTATATGCGGATTAAGAGTCCTACCAAAAATTTGGCTTTATGGATCTTAACTCAGGGATCGGATACCGGTATTTTTACCATACAAAATTACCGGTTTTATTTCGTTCAATTTCGTTCTTTGGTTTATAATACCATTTTTGATCAGGCTGTCTAATAATACGAAAATGTTACCTAAATACATGATAAATACAACCTAAATACACGGTTCCGATCCCTGCCTTAACTTTAGCAATGTCTTAAGAGACGCGAACCTAAATCTGTGTAACCGCTTGAAGTGGTGCAAAAAAAAATCCGTCAATAATAATTTCCCGTCGCTTTCAGCCCCAGCCCCAGTCGCAGTGGCAGCACCGACCTCCAACCTGGATCTACTGAGTGACCTGGCGCCCCCGCCCCTGGCTCCCGGGGGCTTCGCCGACCTGGACTCCCTGTCCACGCAGCTCTCCGGGGCCACTCTGCAGCCTACACAGCCTGGTGAGTTGGCTTCGTGGTTCATTACTTCCTGCAAGGGTCGTGTAGACATAGAGTCTGGCCAACGTAAGCTGAACCGGGAATAACGCGGCAATTTCAAAAATTTACTTTCGGGAAACTATAGGTCTGTTTTTCTGTGTCTTTTATCTTACTCAAGGTTTGTGTATGACTGTTTGTTTCTTAATTAATAAATAAAAACCGGCCAAGTGCGAGTCGGACTCGCGCACGAAGGGTCCCGTACCATTATCTATAAAAACGGCAAAAAAATCATGTCTGTTGTATGGGAGCCCCAGTGCGACTCGCACTTGGCCGGTTTTTTAGTATTTGTTGTTATAGCGGCAACAGAAATACATACTGTGAAAATTTCAACTCTCTAACTATCACGGTTCTTGAGATACAACCTGGTGACAGACAGACGGACAGCGAAGTCTTAGTAATAGGGTCCGGTTTTTACCCGTTGGGTACGGAACCCTAAAAAACATGACAGGGTAACGCAGGGTCACTCACACAGCCGCAATTTTCTCAGCGATATTTCAATTTGACATACGACAAGATACCTCAGGTAGACACACATAGAGACAAAGTGTTGCCAATCAAATAACTAAGAGGTTCAACTTTCGCTTGCCAGACTCTAACAATAGCACATTACTTATATAAGGCGGTAAAATACAGAATGTCTCAGATCGCACGTACCTATTTGAGGCCTGAACCGAAGGCAAGGGCGATAAACGGGGATATTCTGTTAAACCTTACTTAAGTGGTATTAAAATCACGTCTAAACTGGCATTAACTGCCATTAGCTAATAAATGGTTCAATGAATATCCCCAAATATGCTGTTTGCGAATTTCTTTATGCACGCGGTGAGTGTAATATTTTACGCTGGCCAAGTGGGATTTTCCATAGACCTAAGATACTCGGGACAAGCTATGGTAATAATAATACCACGTCCGAGCGAGATGGTAGCATACAAATCTCGATAAGTGTGACAGAAAAGGAAATATCATTCGTTGTCCTCGTCATAGATCCACTTTTTTCTGTTTGCCACAACTGATTTAGTATGAAGTTATGCCCAATAAATCACTACCAACCCAAATCAAGTAGGTTGTTTATGGTAAGCGATCAGCCATTTTAAGACCAGTTCTTAATTTAGCTGCATAGAAGCCTTTCCGTCCCTCATTGTGGCATCACGTATAGCCTGTCCCGAGTAACTTAGGTCCATGGGGAAAAATGCCAATAACGTAATAAATGTTCCTCCTGTTTCCGAAAAGTAAAAACCATTTTTGCTTTAAATGGAGATATGAAACGAGAATTTCGCTTACGTAATGCTTTTCTTCTAAATTCTTCTGAAAATGCTAGGAACTAATGAACTTTCATCGCTTGATGGGCACGACACCTTGGCCAAATAAAGAGAGGTATTTCAAAAGTATGCTAAATATTTAAATAAGAAACTTTATTTATGTGAATGCTTACTAATCAGTACCACCTTACACTTCAAACACTGTTTAAATTACTTCTGGGAGGCCTCTCGGTTATATATTTATAAGTTACCTGAATAATTGTTTTTCTGGCGCAAAAGATAGAAGCTCAAACAATACCTTTTTACACTTTATTCACAATGATGTAAAGAAATATTGTTCTGATAACTTATTAAATTGGATTTTTAGGCTGTGTAAAAAGAAATTTATTCAAAATTCGCACTTTCGGAAACTGCTTGATGCTTGCGACTGTCCTAACGTGTTTATTTTTACGTTCAAAATACACTTGACTCCCGTCTGCATGAAACGTGACATGTATGTTGCTAGTGTAAATACAGTTTTGGGCACATTCAGGTGTTTTTCATTTGCAGAAAATGAAAAACCTCGAGAGCTCCGCAGAGAGTTGAGTGCCCTCGTAGACGCCTTACACGGCTTAGACAGGGTTACCAGCGACAGTCAAGGGAAAAAACTGGCGTCGACCCTCGGTGAAGTTCTGAAGACCCTACCTGGACCAATTACTGTGCAAAAGTTGAACAGAATCGACGAGAAAATCATCAACAGTGAGGTTCTGGAAGTGTTTGTGCAGTGTCTGACCAGTGTAGTGCGCGTTCTGATAACATCATGGCCGTTTTTTAAGAATGAAGTGGATTCCCTGTTCACCGTTGAAGAAAGCTTTGAGGTCAGTCAAGAAACGTTAGCAGTTTTATGCGGGTTTCTGAAGAATGAAACGAATGATATTGCTCTGAAGGCTTTAGCTTCAATTTTGACAGAGTACGTCAAAAGTGATACCATTCTGACAGCTATTATAGACTGCAGTAGTATTAAAATTGATGACGTATCAGAGCAGTATAGATTTCGGAATGAATGGGAGAGCTTTGTTCAACTGCTGGTAACATTGCCTGAAAGAGTCGCCAATAAATTAGAGAAGAATACGCCTAAAAACTTCTCGCATGAAAACTATTCTTATAATCTCATCTTTCACATAATCCGGAGCATGGATTTTATGACCGAGTCCAGTTATGCCCAGAACATACAGTATGATATTTCATATCTGTCGTTTTTGGTGTCGAAAATGATAATAAATTACAATATGAGTGGAAATTCTGATGCCGTATTTAAATTAGTGGACACGCTCATAGCTTGGTCGACCAATGAAACGGACACTATGTTTCTTAGGCGAAAACTCATACAGAAAATGTTATACCACTTAAATCGGCAGGCCATAGATTGTATCTCACTAACATTACTAAATAGATCACCTGTAGACTATAAAAAATCCGAACAGGCTATTTTACATGTGCTTGGAGATAATTTCGATCAGAACAAGGACTGGAAGGAGATTCTAACATTTAGAATACCTCTATACATTCAGCCAAAAGATTACAAAGACACCACTATACCAGAAAACTTGATATACTATCTGTCAACCACAAAAGACAGCCAAGTTTTATCTGAACTAGTTTTAAAATTGAGTCACGTATGGTCGGATGTGAAACATTCGAATGTCTCTAACAAAACACACCACATGTACATTTCACAGTTACTGATTCTCGCAGTCAAATATTCCGTAGTGGTCCATATGGAAGGCAAAGAAAACTGGTCGTTGAATGAGCTGAAAACGGTCCTGTACAAAGGCATGTCCAAACATCTGGATGTAATGTCGCAAGAATTCAGATGTATTGGAATGGCTACTATTGAAATAATATTAAAATTGTTAGCAGAACTAGACGACACAGACAAAGCAGCGCAAACACTAAGCTTTGATTACGTAGAAATGGGCGGGTCGTGTATTGAAATATATAACCATCTGAAAGAACTAACGCACAAATGCATAATAGACGCCAAGCGAAAAATACCTAAAGATTTCAAACTGAAATGTATCGATTTGAAAGGGATTCTAGATCTTATAGCTATGAAAGTTATAGATGAAAATAAATGCGTGCATAATAATACTATAATGACATGCGCTGTCAAAAGCCCAGAGCAAACTAAAGAGATTGTCAAAACCATAATCTCTGTCAAACTTGATGCTTTAGACAAGAGCAAGAAACTGTCAGAGGATTTAGATTCAGATGATGATCTGCTGCCATATGATATGTCTAATGATATAGCGATTGCTGATAAGAATAGACCGGCATATGTTAGAGATATAATAGAGCTGATATCTGAGGCAAAAGAAGCAGATATCTTCGAGACAGCAGTAGAAGCAGCCGAAGAACTAGTCACAAAACAGCTCAAAAACGAAGACCCGAAATTGGCCAAAGAATTGCTCGATCTCTTCATTCATTTGGACGATAAATTTCATGTAGACGATTTTGATGGCATCAAATTCAATACAGCAGTTGCTATACTCTGTAGTCAGCCTAAAGTCTGCGCTGAGCATATTTGTAATGAGATCCATACAGACGTAGGCAGATATTCCATTGCTACAAAAATCTTCATGCTAGATGTTCTGTCAGAGGCAGCTAACAGGATAGCTGATGTCAGACCACAAAGCGAACCAAAAGCCGTACAGCCTGACGTTGTAAATCAAGAAGAAAACGTCACAGCGGAAGAAATCATACGCCGCAGACTTATACAGAAGACTAGATATTACCACTCAAAAAGGCCACATCCCTTCTCAAAAGCGAAAAAGAACCAATTCGCAGCCGTGTCTGACAGCTTCTTCTATCCTCTTGTGGGTGGTTTTGGCGTCCGGCAGCTAAAGCTGAGCCATCAAAACCAAAAACAAGACATAGACAACATCCTCCTATTCAAATACTTATCAGTAATCGGGAACATAGTTCTAGCATCGAAAAACTGCCCGAAATGCCCGAGCTATTGTTGGGACGTCGTCCAAATGATCCTGTATCTAAGATACACGCCGGACCCAAAAATCCAACAGTGTGTAATAGCAATGCTGGCTAGCGTGATCCTAGCCTTACCACCATCTATACTCCGAAGCGAATTCCTCAAATCCATGTTAGAACTTCGCTCCTGGTTAGGTGATTTGCTTACAAACGTGGATCTAACTTTCAAAATGGGTGGTCCTAAGTCGGAAGCGGCAGTGTTCGCCGCCCAGGTGCTGTCTCTTCTGGAGAACAATCTGGGGGAGTTTGACGATGACTAGAACTTGTGTACGGCTTGGCCCGAGACGGTAGAGGATAAATGTAGGCACTGCTCGAAGCTGTTGTGCAACCACGAAGTGTTCTGGACGAATGACATGACGCTATCGGCGTATTCGCGTAATGCTCGTCATTGAATTCGTTCGTAGGGGTAGGTTTTCGAGACAAGACAAAGAAGTATTAGGTACTTGCTTCCGCCAGCGACTTCGTCTGCGTGGACCCGGGATAAAAACTATCCTAAAGGGGATGACATAAATTATAGCCTGTTAAATAATATCAATTAGAATTTTGGTCAAGTGCGAGTCGGATTTTAGTTTTCCCATACATTTTCAGACCCAGCGCCTGATGAAGGCAACGAGCAAAAATATTTGGACTCCATATAAAGTTAGATACCCTTTTTCGTCCCTAAAAGGGATGAAATTTGACATAAATTATAGCCTATGTGTCCTATTCTGATATATAAGGTACATATGTTTTTAGTTAGTTTCATATAAATTCGTCCAGTAGTT
This sequence comes from Epinotia nisella, assembly GCA_932294315.1. Classification (NCBI taxonomy): domain Eukaryota; kingdom Metazoa; phylum Arthropoda; class Insecta; order Lepidoptera; family Tortricidae; genus Epinotia; species Epinotia nisella. The sequence goes on from OW028694.1 coordinate 12,490,305, forward strand.
TTTGAGATTAAGTGGAACGTACAACCATCCATACATCTAAACTTTCACGTGAAGATCTATGTCGCATAATTACACTTAATCTACGACTAAGCAATAAAACTGTAGTAACTGAAAAAAAAACGGTTTTTTTTTCATACAAAAGGTAGCCTATGTCACCCGCAACCTAATTTCGAATCGTACCTCATTTATCAAAATCGGTTCAGTATCATGAACGCTACGGTGGAACAGATGTAATTACAAACATAATAGACTGCTAAAATCATATCCCTATCTTTCGGCTCTGCCGTAGAAATAAGGGTCTGCTAGACGGTCGCCAACAAGCCCCTCCGACCGAGCGACCTTGGTCGGCACCGACCGTTGTAGTATGACATTTTGCTGCAAACAACTGTCGGTGCCGACCAAGGTCGCTCGGTCGGAAGGACTTGTTGGCGACCGTCTATTATCTATTTCAGATTGGAAGAGTTCGGTGACAGATGTCATCTCAGTACAGTTTATGTCATCTTTGACGTTTGATAACAAACTGTACTGAGATGACATCTGTCACCGAACTCTTCCAATCTGAAATAGATTATAGCAGACCCTATAGAATAAAACCATTTAACACATTCGCGGACTGTAAAGCTGCGCCCACTGCGCCAATGTTTTCGATGTTTTTAAACATCTAACATGTTATCCGTCAGTTTCGGCAAACAAATAGGGTATTGTTTTGATTGGCAATACATTTTTGAACATCAAACATGGCAGTGAATGTCATAGTCTTTTATTAATTCTTAGGCATATGTTTTGTCTCGATATAACCATCTCTCACCGCTCTACCGTCGACCAAGCTGTACAAACTAGTTGCTAATAGCAACCCGCTGGCAAAGTTGCCACCAACTGATAGTTGTAAGTTGAATTTAACTCGCCTAAATTAACCTTAGATCTAAGGAAAACATATTTTGTGTGATTATACATGTAGGCCTGTAAAACGATGTCCTTAGTCATTTGAGAATTAGTTTAAGGGGCTCCTAGCTTCCAATGACCTTCGAACTGTGACTGTCCGTTTTTCGTGTTGTATCGTATTAACAACAATTAGATATACCGAAATAGTGTCCCATATTTACAACCGAGATATATGGCACCAAATTTGGGCAATTTTAGGCCAAAAAAAGCAGTTTTTTGGACGTAACTTTTGTTAAAATGAGATAAAAATAAAAATCTCTCGTACTCAAACTCAAAATGATCTTTATTCAAGTAGGCCTAGTAACAAGCACTTTCAAATCGTCAGTTAATTTTTTAGAGTAATTTTTAAACATAAAGTATAAAATATATATGATATAAAAATTGTATAAAAAATACTAGTAGAATGTTCCTAGAAAAACAATCTAATGTCAAAAAACTAAATATTACGAAAATAATAGATTAAAAATTCAGTCAAAATTAGTTCTTTAGTTTGTTAGAGACGTCAATAAGGAACAGTTGAATATAGATTTTATGTATAAAAATGAATAAACAACATACTAATATCGAAAATAAAGCTTTTTGGACCATATTTGAATAAATCTTTTTTTTTTATAATTCTTTTTGCGCAAATGTAGATAAAGGATTGAAGAACCGATAAGCGTTTGTGCCATAAATATATCTATAGTTTTGACGGAGGAGTTTCAACTCAAAACTCGTCAAAAAGCGCATGGAGCCCCTTAATATTAAAATGTATAGAAGATATGCTGTAAAAAAGGTGCCGTTGTGTATTCAATATTCAAGACGTTTGAGAAAATGACTGAATTAGGCTATTTGATGGCTTTTATGTGTAAATCATTTTTTTTATGGTACCATACCTAGCCTAGAGGCCCGTCTGTTTGTTCATCGAAAAGTTTCTCGGGATTGTTAAAGTTGTTAACAAAAAAATCCTGTTATTAAGTATTTTTTTCGAGAAATATTTTAGGAAAATATTCGTTTTAAAAAAGGGCTCGAGCAAGTACCCAAAGGATAATGTTGAGAGATATTAGAAATAACTACAATTAATTGAATTATTTGAACTGATTCGATTATTTTATAAGTTACAAACTTAGATTGTATCAAGCGCAAAATACATCGTAATAAGAATTCCACATGGATTGATTTCTAGATAATTTGGTGCAATAAAAAATTATTGGACACATTTTAAAACATCCGTTTAAATCTGAAGCGCTATATATGTAGACTTTTTCATTGGTCCTATTTTGCTATTTAAATTAACTTACATTATTGTGATTTAAGAAGTGAAGAGTTCAGGAAATGAAAAAGTGGTGAAAATTAGATAATGGCCAAAACTTCCATTTGTAAATGTCTGAAGAAAGAGGTAGATATGTTGTCTATACGAAATTCCGTGTTTCAAAATGGCCACCAAATCTAGGGTTGCCAACTTTTTTTGGGGGAGATAGTATTTTCCAGAAAATCCGACAAAAATATGTACTGTAAAAAAATATAGTACCTACTTGGCTGGGCAATGTTGCTATTTAGTAAAATTTAATTGAAACCTGCGCCGCTGGATGCGGGTGGCGCAGGACCGGTCACTTTGGCACTCTTTGGGGAGGCCTATGTCCAGCAGTGGACGTCTTTTGGCTGATATGATGATGATGATGATGAATTGAAACCTGGGCAATTTGAAGCACTTCGTAAAGACCCCCAAAATATAGTATTTTTGCGTACTATATATTTCTTCAACAGTATATACTACAAACAGTCAAAATATAGCACAATACTAGCGACGATCGGTTAGCCTAGTTGGTAGTGACACTGCCTACGAAGCTGAAGGTCCTGGGTTCGAATCCCGGTAAGGGCAAATATTTGTGTGATGAGCATGAATATTTGTTTCTGAGTCTTGGATGTTTTCTATGTATTTAAGTATTTATATCTATTATATGTATCGTCGTCTAGTACCTATAACACAAGCCTTATTGAGCTTACAATAGGCCTAGTTCGATTTGTGTAAGAATGTCCCCTAATATTTATTTATTTAATACTATATAATATAGTACGGTTGGCAACCCTAACCAAATCTGACAGCTAACGTTTCCATTGACGACTCAATTTTAGTTTGCCACCTTTGGAGTGCTTTTATACTACTACTATCTACTATCTACCTCTTTATTATATTACATCATTGGTCTGAAGTCACAAATTTACGTTTAACCCCTCGTATGCGGATATCAAATTGGGTTATCAAAAAAATACCTTGACATTTAAAAGTGTAGGTTCAAATGCTTAGCACGGATCCAAAGCATATGATGGGTTAATTAACTAATAATATAAATAAAAAATGCTGTTATTTTGACGCCCACTTTGTAAACCGTTGGCGGCTAGTTTAAAATAGAGTTAAGTAAAAATGTCCTATTGCAAAAAGGTAGGCACGATAAACTATAAAGTCAAGTAGACATTACGCTATTCATAAACAAGTATATTTTGCAACTATTTTTAAATTTAAACGTTACTAATTTAACCTCCTGAGTCCGCAAACCAAAATAATAACAATTAGAATTTGAATCAAACGCTTCATTTGTTTTAAAATCAATAATGATCAACTTAGAACCCCCGACATTTTCATTTATAAATTCAATATCTCAAAACCGGCTGAACCGATTTTGTTGAAACGTAGCTAAGAACCATCCAGTCCATTCGTTTAGAAGCTACGATGCCACAGACAGATACACAGACACACAGACACGTCAAACAGGGATCCGAACCGGTTTTTTCAAAAATCCCCGAAGTAGTCTAATATTTTGAATTATTTTAGGCTCTTAATGTAGGACTCTATTGTGTATTTAGGTAACATATTCGTATTATTAGACTGCCCGATCAAAAATGATATCATTACCAAAGAACGAAATAATACCGGTTTAATTTGTATGGAGAAAATACCGGTAGGTATCCGATCCCTGACGTCAAAGTTATAACACCCCTCTTTTTGCGTCGGGGATTAAAAAACAAACAATTAACTCTCAATATTTGGCCATTGAAACATTTTGTTATTTCTTTATAAGAACCTGGAAGAGAGAGAGAGAGAGAGATTAACCAGGTTTTTCGGGTTGCATGGCTTAATTAGCTATGAATAATACTTAATTTTAGTTGAATTCATAGCGTTAAGCCGTACCTACCTTTGTTGTGGCATGGACGTATATGTACTAGATTTATTTCTTCTTACAAGTGTTCCATACACTTCGACGATGTGATTGTCTTTTTATAATGATGCTATTTATGAAATAAGCAGTAGTTTTTAATGTATGTCAGGGTCGATATCTAGATATTTAACCTGTTGTCACCCGGGCCCGGAGATCTCCGGCCCTTTTATCACGTGGGTCGTTCTTCTTTTCGACCGACAATAGCCTGTCCTTCGTCTTATTACGGCATCTCATTTGAGTAATGATGTTTACGGTTTTATAATGTTCGAATGAACGTCCATATTATTTTATTAATTAGTGATATTTAATATTTCACTTTCTCTAACTAGCATTTTTTAAATGTTTTTTTTTTTTTCGTAGAATGCCGTGACAGAGTGGTAAACCAAAATGTTGTCCCCACTGAAAGAGTCCACTTTGTCACATGTTTTTTTTTAGAAACCAATCGTAAATAAATATTTATATTGGCCAGAAAGGAAACTTTAATTAGTTCTAATGAAGAAACCTATGCATTTTTTTTAAAATCGCACTTCAAAACCTCAATTTTCGATAGTTCAAAAACCACAAAAACAGAAAAACCTCGGTTCATTGTCGGTAAAAAAGAAGAACGACCCACCTACCTGTTTGACGGAACCGGAGACCTCCGGCCTTTATAAAACATACCCCCTCTATTTGACACGAGGTCGCCCGATCGTGCTCCGTGATGGGTCGGGGCGGGAAACTGGGCGCATGCGGTGGTGGGAAAGCGACAGACACAAGTGGGCCAAAATTAGGCCGGAGATATCCGGGCCCGTCAATCTTCGGTATCATAAAAAAACGAGTATACTGTCAAATATGGTAGATCAAATTTAACGGGTGATATGTGAAACAAGAGGAGCATCTAGAAAAGTTCGTACAAATTAAGGCATGCTTTAAATTTTCCTATTTTTTTAACTTTTTTCTGTAATTTTATATGAACATTACTATTTTTGATAATTAAGGTTCTGTTGCACTGTTATTTTTGGGGTTCCGTACCTCAAAAGGAAAAAAGGGGCCTTTATATGATCACTTTGTTATATGTCCGTCTGTCAAGACCCTTTTTCTCAGGAACATGTGAAGGTAACAAGTTGAAATGAAAACCACGCGTCTATGGTCCCTTGATTTCTTCTTTAAATAATATATAAAAAATGCAACAAAATAGGATATTAAAAACGTACCTTAATTTGTACAAAAAAAATGCTCAAAAATACTTTATTTGGATCTTTCTAAAAGGTTTTAAGTGGCAAGTGAAAATGTTACACTGTTCGATTTAATCTACAAATCGTTATTCTTATTGGTTATGAAAATTTTACTTAAAAATTTTAATTGGTATTGGATGTAAACCCACCGTGACATTTTATTCAATAAAGATTTTTTAATTGATTGTGTAACTCATTTGCATCCTGTTTTTTTTTTTTGAGGAGTCTTGTGCATTTTGAATGATATTTGCTTTTATATCTTGCATTTCTGAGCGCCCTTTTTTAATAAAGAAAAGGCATTATAAAACTACACTGATGAAACAAAAGGTACACTGATAGTACCAGCGTATGGTTTGTTCCAGTTAAAATGACGAAAATGCACTTAACGTGGGATTTTACAACTGCTTTTTGTTGCTAAATATGAAAGAAAAAGATAACAAAGAGACGTCATAAAACTGACCTAAGTGTGGCACATGAACTGGAGTTGCTTCTGTTTCTTCTATTGTTTATCCGTAATTGAAGATACCAATGAGAATAGATTCGGTAAGGGTTGGTTTTAAGTACTTTCGTCATTTTATCTGGAACAGACTATACCTATATTGTTAATATTACATACATGATTTATAGTGCCTTTTAAAATTTCATTCATACGTGTATTGTAAATATGCTGTTAACACGTCAAAATCTAATAATTAAATTATAAAAAGAACGATTTTTTTTGAGAATTTCACTCAAAAACAGCCTATTTAACAAACTCTCCTAAACAGGTATCCAACCAACGCCCGTGGACTTCCTCCAACCGATGTCAACCAACCAAACGAGCAACCAGCCCAAACCGTCAACCAAGCTAGGTGCAACCTGGGCCGACACCTCCGGCGCTATCAACATAGACGTAGACAACCTACTAGCCCCTAGATCCCCTAAAGCGGGCCCCGCTCCCACTATAAACCAACTAAAGTCGAGCCCCAATAGTCCCGCGAAACCTCCATTGGTGCCAATGTCGTTCCAATACCAGCAACCTGTGAATATGAATTTAAACAACAACTTCGCGCCCAACCGCGCTCAGTTTAACCAGAACTTTTTACAATGATATTGGGTGCTGGCAGATGTATGCCAGAACGGTTAAGTAGTTTGATTTTGGGCAATGAAATTGGATTCGTTGAACGTTTTAGGAACATGCACGCTCAAATCTGTGCAAAAATTATTATATTTCTTTCTTTCTGTTTAGTCACGAAAAAAAGTAGCCATCGAAAACTAAGTCTCCACTGTCACCCAGAAGGTCTAGGTAGTTCAAACGGCAATTATATAGCCAACTGAGTATTCTTTTTTATGTGTAAGAATCTAATATCCATCCATTTTTCCTTAAAAGTTGAGAAATCCTACATAATGCCAGTTAAGGCTTAAACCTATAATTTAATGATCTGCTTCTGGCATGATTTAGAACAATTTATGACCTGCATACGGTAATTAAGAGCCTGGAAAGATATTCGCGGAACATTATAGCATCGATAATCTATTTGAGTAAAGGAAAAAAAGAACCTCTATGACCCCAAACGTGAAAATTACAAAATGTAAGACTACAATCCAGAGATTTCGAAAGTTAGCCCAAATGTGGATAGCAGCTGATATAAATATCCATAACGCCGCTCAAAACGATAGATCAAGAGACCTTCTTTTTAATTATAGTACATTGTTTAACGAGGGGCGTAAGTGGAATCTCTCGAGTCATCAAAAGCCCTCCGCCTTCGGCGTCGGGCTTCTGATAGACTCTCGTTAGCAATATTCTTACGCCCGTGTTATACACAATGTTTTTCATCACATTTGCGAGGAAATAAATAATTACAAAAGACAGAAAAATCTAAGTTTCATACAGCCGCACCGATCAAAAATTGACAACTTCACTTCCAGATCAGTGCTAGTGGAGCGCGCAGCTCAATATTTCAACCAATCACAGAGCAGTATTCTTGCGGGGCGGGGCGACTTTACCAACTAGATTTTTTTATTCAACCAATCACACAGCAACCAGATTTGCTTAAGCCAATCAGAACGTTCTATATTTTAAAACTAAACTTAACAGCCCGTGGGAGGTAAAACGGCTATAACTGCTCTATATGCTCGCAAGTAATAACGCCATTGACGAGCAAGTGTGATGAAAAATTCTTAAAATGATGTCATTTCGTATTGAAAACCTGAATACAACAGTGGCTCCTTTTTTTCGTGAACATGCCTTACGTTACCTACGTCTACTTAAAATATACGTTACCTCTAAATTATCTATTTAAAAGATGTGATGACCTTTTTTGCATGCCTTGTCCATATATTCATTGCTCGAAAATCCTTTAATATGTATTTAAAAAATTGGAACGATGGGTTTTTGGAATGTTTAAGATTTTTACGGTTTTGATAACGTATGCTACTGAGATCCAATATGCCGAAATAAAATTAAAAGTTAGTTTAACTCGTTAGAAGAAACAGTTTAAATATGATACCAACAGTCAGTAATACTTAGAATGAAACCGACCGAACTCAAAAAAAAAAATACAAAATGAGTTAGCAACACGTATCGACTCAAAATTACATACTACAAGCAAAATGTGTTGCTAACTCATTTTTTTTTGAGTTCGGTCGGTTTCATTCTAAGGGTGCGACATGTTTTAAGGGTTGGGATCTCATCCGCGTGTAGATCTAACGGCACTTCACATACCGTATAATTAAAAAGACAAATACAAATTACATAAACTCACACATATTCGTTAGCGCAGAAATAGACAATCAAGAGGACTATCTGTTAGAAAGAGAAGCATGCAGAGTACATGTGATGCTGTCCCATTCTAACCATCACTACATCACCATCAGTGGCCCGTTTTATAAAGCTACAATTTTACAAGTCTAAAAAAGTACCAGTCGTTATTGGTCAAGTTTATCAGTGTTGCCTATTTAGAGTTGTAAAAATGTAACCCAATTAAAACGATTATACAGTCAATATCCAGTGAAGTTTTGCGCAAAAATGCTACGTTACGATTGGTTAATACTCGCGCCAAAAATTTACACTAGGTGCATTAAAAGCTAGTATTGTACATAATAGTTCGACATGAGGTGCATATCAGCCTATATCAGATGATATTATTTATGCATGTACATAATTAGTCGTTCGTACGACGTGCAATATGTAAAGCACACTACAAACGATGCAATTTAATATATCGCAACAACCGACAGAGACGCTATAGATAGAATGAGACTACGTTTCTGTCGGTTGTGTCAAATTGCAACGGCCGTATCGCTGAAATCGACTTGTCTTAGTAAAGCCCCATTTACATTCGTGCATAGTTTCACTACATTGCGTGGTTTGGTAGATCGATTTATCTCGTTTTACCTCGGTAACCCGCTAGGTAATGAAACTTTGCGAGTCTTGTACGTGTGTAAATGGAGCATAATTTATTAACATCGCATGTAAATTAGTACACCTATTTAGTGAAACAACGACATATTTGTATGTCAGGCCCCTATTTCACCAACTTGACAATTGTAACCTGACAACGACAATTCTCCGTACATTGCTGATTCCACAAGTAACCTAGCAACCACCTTAACTTCTAGAACAAGAAATGTATGGCGAATTGTCAGTGTCAGGTTACAATTGTCATGTTGGTGAAATAGGGGCCTGTTGTGTCATTGTTTGACTATGGTAACGAATGAATGTTTGAAGAATGCATAATCAACCTTATAAAATGTTGAGAAATAACTATGCAGTGTGGCAAACTGAAGTGGGACCCACTAGATTCAATTACGTGGCAACACTAAAATTTCATACACACAAGGTAATGACCTGATAAAGGTCGCGGGAGTCCGCTGGATGCGGGTGGCGCAACCGGTCATTGTGGCACTCTTTGGGGGAGGCCTTTGTTCAGCCGTGGACTTATTTCGGCTGATATAATGGCGATGATGACCTCACGTCATACGCATGCGTTTTGACCGACAGTGTTGCCGCGAGATTGAATCTAGTAGGGTTGCCAGACTAATAAATAAAGGTCGATTATTTGCAAGTGTGTAAAAATTGTAATTATGTCTGTACAATCGCTGCAAACGCTATATATATACGCTGTACATTCCTTGTATTTTTCTTGTTACTAAATATTCCAATTTTACATTTCATGTTTTATTTGAATTTGAACCTAATGTGTCTTGAGAATTAAGTCGCTTTCATGTTAGCAATATGAACAAATGTGGCACATAGTGGTCATGTTTCTGCGTGCCCATAAAACTTCGGTGACTATAAATTAATGTATGTTAGTTTAATAATTAACTGCCATTTTAGTACACGATAAATTATAATGAGTATATTTTGTTTGACACGAATAAAATATAATGGCCCATTTTGAAATGCACCTATTCATCTGTATTAATACCCCATTTTATCGAACTGGAATAAGAAAATAATTAAAAAAAAAACGTCATAATAGGCATGATGACTCATGTTAAATTTGATAACATAGTGTTGTAAACCATCAAATTATTGTAATGAAGTAGATTAAAAAATATTATTAATATCATAAAAAGATATGAACCTTGAAAGTTAAAAAAAAAACTTGCTTTTTTATTGTCCAAGTTTAAATTTAAAGCTACCAATAGAATCCTTACGCTTTTATTGAAACAAAATTGTAGGACAACTATGGACCTAAACGCAGTATTTCGCGACCGAAACAGCAATTTACTTGATTTTCCGTACCGGTTAGTACCTTCCCATAGCATTGTGACATGCGTGACGTCATATTTTTCAATCAATTAGTATGAAGCGTTTGGGATGCCGCCGGCGAGGTCAATCTTTGTCACAATTTTTTGGGTATTTATGTTCTTTAATTGTAGTCTTTGCTCCCATACAAACATTTGTTCCTCTCCAAAAACTGGTTCGAATGGCATCGTGAAAAAATCTTAGACATCATGCTTATTGTACGTAGAAATGTTTGATTAAACTCCTTCCATGTTTGGTCGATTGGTTAAGTTTGCAATAAACTTATATTACACATTTTTAAATGGGTCTTTGTATTTTTAACGTGTCTTTTTTTATAAACCTGCATGTTTTTTTTCATGTCAGTGGAATAAAGAACAGCTCAACCACCGCGTTATATTAGATAGACAAATAAAATATACATTATGGGCATAATAGAAAGCTCAATAAAAACGCAAATTAAACGTTGAGATTTTATTTACTAGACATAAAAAGTTACTTAAATTACATAGCAAAGTTAATGTTTTAGATTGTTGTAAAGGTTTTTGAATATTATTAGTACCCATAGGTTCCACACTATCATGTAATTGGTAGGTCATTGGCTGGTTCCCTTCGATATTTAGAAGTAAGGCTTGTTCACGAAAAAAGTAGCCATCGAAAACTGTCTCCACTGTCACCCAGTAGGTCTAGGTAGTTCAAACCGCAATTAGATAGCCAACTGAGTGTTCTTTTTGATGTGTAAGCATCTAAAATCCATCAATTTTTCCTTAAAAGTTGTGAAATCCTACATAATGCCAGTTAAGGCTTAAAGCTAAAATGATTGCATAGAAATGTGTCTGCTTCTGGCATGATTTAAAACAATTTATGACCTGCATACGGTAATTAAGAGTCTGGAAAGATATTAGCGGAACATTATAGCATCGACAATATATTTGAGTGAAGGAAAAAAAAGAACCTCTATGACCCAAACGTGAAAATTACAAAATCAAAAACCAGTTTCAAAAGTTAGCCCAAAATATGGATTACAGCTGATATAAATATCCAACGATAGGTGATGAGACCTTCTTTTTAATTAAATTCTTAAAAAATGTCATTTCATATTGAAAACCTGAATTATACAACAGTGGCTACTTTTTTCGTGAACAACCCTTATGAGATTGACTAGTAATTTGTAAATAACCGTAGCAATATATCGGGACAAAATAACGCTAGTATCAGTTAATCTAGATGCAAGTTGATAGCGTACCTTTAGTAAAGTGAATTAAATACCTATCCTACCTACCACTACGATAGTCATACAGTCGAGTATTAAAATATGAGACATTGAAGTTACTGAAAAATACCTACCTACGCCAGCGATGCGCTATAAGTGTGACCGAGAGATCAGAGCGCAGCATCTCTCTTCCACTTTATGGTCTTAGTGTACCGCTGCCGCCGTCGCTGTAAGGCCTCTCACAGACTGGCCACGCCGGACATTATAAACTTGTCATTAGCTGTCAAATTGACTATAAACCGCCAACGCTGGCCACGCCAGTGTGATGCAGGCTTAAGTCGTGGTCGAGGCCTAACGATATTAAAAAAAATGTCACCCAATTCCTACCATATTTTACATGTTTGTTCGGGTGGAATCTTGCAATTTTGAAGCAGATATCTTCAACCGATTGAGCTGAAAATTTTGGGTTTAATATTGTGGTATCATCGAGCTGATCTGATGATGGAGACAGAAGGTGGCCATGGGAATTCAGGACTTAACCGACGTAACCCCGTTGAGTTTGAGCTCGTTAGAATCGTCTCAACGAGTAGTTGATGACGGTATACAGAAAAGCACAGTTGGCAATAAAAGCTTGTACCAAAAATGTAATTTTTGTCAGAAACTTATTTACCCTTAGACTGTGCTTTGGAACGTTTTACTAAAGATACGAACTGCAATGTACAGTAAGGGAAATGTATTCACGTACCACCGGAGAACCCTATCGCAATAAGGTGACATGTCACTCGAGTTTGAGTGACGGCGGCCTGTCAATTGCGACAGGGTTCTACGGTGGTACGTTAATACATTTCCCTTACTGTACATTGCTCAGTTCTAACCACCTCTGCGAATCTTCCTCTGTTGTGCTAAATCTGGTATGTTGAGGATAATGGTTAAAGTTAGTAAAAAAGTACCTTTAAAAGCAGGTTGTAGCTTCATCTAGTTGTTTGGTGTTACTATAGAATATTTTTATACCAGCTTCTGATAATAATCTTAGTAGTGTCAAAACATAGCGTTAAGTAAAGTAAGTGTTGTCGTTGGTACTCTTTGGGATAAATAAATTGTAGGTACCTTTACATTTTAACTTACTTTTGTAACATGGAAAACCATCCGATCTCAGGGAAAGTTCTAAAGTCAAGCAACCACTGTGCTGTTTCGCCATAGGTTGACTTGAATTTAAAATAAAGAGGCAAAAAATAGATATGCCCTTTTACAAAATTCCTTAGGCATCGAGAAATTGCGTGGTAAAGGTTTGTCAAATTTTTTGCGCTCTTAGACAGAGTTTTATCGTGTAAAGGCATTGTAAAATATAAAATGGTAAACGAATGGTGTGAAACGTAGACTGTAATGTACTTACTAAGGTAGATTTTGTTTATAGTTTTGTTCGAAATGTATTACTTTGGCCATCATATACGTTCTTATAACCATCTATAGCAATAAGTTATAAAATGTGAATTAGGTTTGAACAATTACATAAATAGGTTGGCCTGAGATCATTTGATTTCGTATTTGTGAGATTTGTTAAAAGTTAAAATGCTTTTTTTGTGTAGGTACACAATTCTGAAAAAAAATGCATTTACTTTCATTCCAAATGTAGGCTTTTTTAACACGAGTTGTGTATTAGGCAGCTACAATAATGGTATTATTATACCTATTCTATTATGTTTGTATTTAACCAGATACGTTTATTTTGGTTAAGACAGTATAGTTCAATAGCAAGGTTAGGTTGTTTCGTACAGTTATTAAAACTTCAAAATAATGCGTGTATTAAAATATAATGAAAACTCATGTATTTAATGTCGAATATCGCTCGCCATGTTTCGAACCGATTCGCGGTTCTTAGTCATGAGCACACGCGCCCCGACTGGTCTGCGCAGGCGCAGGCGGGGTCAGCGCAGAAAGCGAGAGCGTAGGCAGCGCAGTAGGCGTTTTCGTTATATTTTAATATGTCTGATTCTCACAGGAGTTTTCTATATAAAATGTGTGTAATATGTAAAATCATAATTAACTTTTTGTTACAACGTATTTGGTACGCACGAAGCAAATATCTTATCAACTATGTAATAAGATATTTTTCATATTGAATGATTTAACTGAGCCACCGCAAACGAACGGACCGCATAGAAATCATCATTGGGACCAAAGCTGACAATTGCTAAAATAACATTTTATTATCTGGAACGTAGTAGCCTCACTCGATTCGGTGGTTCCTAAATCAGTCAACGAACTGGACTTCTAACAATAATTTTCTTTCGCAAGATAAATCAAAGATGTGAATCACAATATGTAAAGACAATTATTGCTGGGATATTCAAATAAGAAATGCTCCTAAGTTTTGGTGTAAGTAATGACGTGCTTTAGTAATTTTTGGTGCATAAGTAGTTCGTTTTTAGATATTGTTCTGCGATTTTAAAAAGCTCACCCTATGCTTGAAACCAGCAGTTTTATTAGTTAGGTTTCAGACGTGAAAAATATGTCATGTGGCAGAACAACTTTCGTTTTAAAAGTTAACTGGTTAAAGGGTTAACTGTCACATAATATTTGTTAGCGTATGGAGAATCAGGCCTTTAGAGATTTGTATTTGAAATATTTTTACGTATTTTGTAGTGTATATAATTTCTATTAATTTCCATAGCTCTTCCAATTGTTTCAATTGACGGATATTTTAAAGCAATAATTACAATTTAAATTTATTTGTAGTTGATTATTAAATTATTATAGATATTTTATTTTTAGTTTAATCTTCAATGTTACGCAGCTACAGTCACAGGTTTAATTAAGTATATAGTGTCCTAAATATAGTCAAAAATTAACTGCAAAGTGGCATAATTTTTTATTTTATGTCTACAGGGACACATCTCAAAATATGCATGCACCTCTTTTATCAAACACCACAATTACTATTAATTTTATATATGAAATACAATTTTGAGTTGCGTCCCTTTTCTAATAATATCTGTTTAGGCCACTGTATAATTAAGCTTTGACTGTATTCGCACAAATATCAACTGTATGTATATGTAATCGATGGAGTACCTATATTAAATTTAAAAGTGGTTATCATAGAAGTTACGAATTTTTAGTGTAATTAGCATCACATCGGTTGGATCGATTGAGAAAGGGATGGTCGTTTATTGTAAATTTGAGGACAATTATATTAAATATACATTAATAAATAATATAATACCCATGATTGCGGTGTTTTATTTTCATTTGCTTTTCCATAAGGCGACCTGTACACTTGTAAGTTCTTACGTAAGTTCAGTACAAATACTCACGTAAGTCGCTGTAAGCAATAATTGTACTGAACTTACGTAAGTAACTTACAAGTGTAAAGGCGGCCAAATACTGCTCATGAAAGTCGCTGTAAGCAGTATTTGTACTGAACTTAGGCGGCCTTTACACCTGTAAGTTACTTACGTAAGTTCAGTACAAATGTTGCTTACAGCGACTTTCGTGAGCAGTATTTGTACTGAACTTACGTAAGAACTTACAAGTGTAAAGGCCGCCTTACGTAAGTAACTTACAGGTGTTAGGCACTGGTCCCACCGCCGGCTACAGACTATAAGCTATCGGCGATTACTCGCCCAAGAAACGAACAAAAGATAATAGCTCAAGTGTGAATAAATTTATAGTTCATCGCCGGCGGTGTGAACAGCCAGCTATAAACTATAAATATATAACTCTCTTTTATTTACACGAAAGCGATTATCTTTTTTTCGTTTCTTGAGCTAGAAAATAGCCGATATTGCCCCAGTGCTGATAAAAGGGACCTCTCCCCTTTCTCGGCACATCTGGGAAAAGATACGTTTTCGCATTATTGCATGGAAGTCATGCATGCGAGCCTCCGCAAACATCCCAGATGCGCTGCAAAATCGAGGTAGCATCAGCATTCTGTACCAGTTATTAAACTGGACGCGCAAGGCACTGTAAGCTCGTTTCGTATATTTGATCCACAGGTTGCACGTATAAAATGCTTGGCAATACGACCTGAACAGCGTTCGTTTCACCTCAGCCGTACTGCGTGCAAACCTGCGGACCAACATATTCGTCCTTACTGCCAGCGCCCTGCGTTCCCTCTCAATATCGGCATCGTCTGTGAGAACCTCGTTTACTATAATATTGACAGTTTCAGCAGCTATATTTGTCATTACCAGTGTCAGTTTACCACAGATATTTAAGATATTTTTTTGTAATATGAGACGGATCAAGGAAAGTGTCTATGACCGTCCTTGACCCAAAAGGTGAGTGAGGACAGTGTCTATTTTTCAAAAATAATTGACGCAGCTGAAAAAATTGAAACTTTTCACCAAATTGTGGTGTTACTTTTCCGCACGAGTGCGGAAATGAGCACTTTTCGTGCATATGTTGAAACTTTAAAGAGCCATATGTACTGTAAAACGTTGTACGATACACCGAATAGGTAATTCGCAACTCGTGTCGATTTAAAACACTCCCTTCGGTCGTGTTTTAATTTATCGCCACTCGTTGCGAATTTCCTATTTTCTGCACTTGTATCGTAAATAACTATTTCTTTGAAAGCTACATCCTTTCAATGCCAGGAGAATGGTTACGCCATAAATCCTTTCGGCCACTTAACCTAAAAAAGAACTGTCTGTCTTCGCCGTCACGTCAAGTCGGAAATTGTAAAACCAAACGTGAAAAATAATATTAAATTATTCACCGTGTCAATAATTCAAAATACTAACAGTAGGTACGCTGCCGCAAGGCCCTCGGGTACCTAAACAAGACGAACGAGCAAGGAGGCCTCTGAACTGAACCAGGTATTTCATTTAAATATGTGACGTTGTTTAATAAAAGGGCCCACTTTGTCGATTCTAGTTACGGAGTTACGGGCAGTTTAGTGAAATATGGCAAACCTTACCGAAAATCAACTTTCGATGAAAACTGATAGAACATACTGTAATAAACCTATGATTTTGATGACGATGCATAAATCTCCATTTTAAGCACCTTTTTAGGGCCTCAAATTCCTATCACCAAAAAAATAATCAAGCACTTCTGATATGCTGACCCATCATAAACTGTGCTAGTTATAAATTATTTAATTTAGTAGGGAAAAATAAAAGTAATCATTCATTAAAGCCATTTATTGAGAAAACTTGAGCGCATAAAACTAAGCCTAACACAAAAAACTTAAAATTATATACTCAACTAAAATTATAATTTAATCGATAAAACCGTTCATTGTCATTGTGATCACTTAATCATACTGAGTTCATTCATTATCATTATAAATTGATCCAATAAAATCCACTTTAATATTGTAAAAAAATATTGATCGTTGAGTTAACATAATACTCAGTCTTTTAAAATTAAATAATAGAGAGGAATCGACATAATTGGAATGACACATAATACCTTTAAAATAATTAAAATAGCAACCATGGATTAAATAAAATAATTCTTAAAATAAGAATTCGCTGGAGATTCATCGTGGAATGAAACCACACAATCACCTTGGATGGAACTTGAATACTGTTCATTCATTATGCTATGTGACTATCTACAGTAAAAACACCTTATATACTTTGGGTGCCACCCGCTAATTTATAATCCCCGGCACGCAAGCAAAACCAATTTGGCGGCACTCTTCTTTTTGTGATATGCTCAAATGAAACTCGCGAAGCTTTACCAATGCGTATGCTAAGATAGCTGGCGCACCCCGTAGCTACTTACGTGTTGGGCATTATATTCTAAAATTTCCACCAAATACAAATCTGGGAAATTCCCCATACGTTACCAGTGGTAACACTACTAAAAAATAAGGTTTTAAAAACCGAGCTTATAATACCTTTAGTGGTACCAGCTGGGATTTTCATTCCCGTAGTAATAACTGATAACAGACGGGGAAATAATTTCCAGTTGTTACCAGTAGTAACACATGGGAATAACCCGTCAAACTAGCACGCGAAACATATTAAAATGAGTTTAAGATGTGAAAAATTAACTTAATTGAGGCCCTTGTCGCTGTCCCATGAATTAAGGTATTTTTACTGTGTAGGTAGTCACTAAATACACATTAAAATAACATAATTATGCTAGTGTAAAAATTAATTCTCGCCCAAAGGGTGCGAGCCTTAAAACGCGTGTAAAAATTTCAATTGTGTACAAGTGTTAACTCCCTATCTAAGGTAAGCCAATATTTAATTTAAATATAATTAAATCGTAATCAAATTCAGAAAATCAACAGGAAATATTCACGACGCAAAGCATAGCATAAATTGTAGGGATTATTTGTAACGAGTCATCAAAATTATTACGAAATTAGAGTTAAGTATCTATATTAAAAATAATAAATAAATATAATATTAATTTAAATTACGATACCTGTAAGTGGTCGATAGCATTTGCCTGAAAAAGGGTTAATATCCCTCGATTTCGTTTTTGAAGACGATGGACACGTATTTTTTGTTTGTCAATAAA
The DNA here is from genome assembly GCA_932294315.1 of Epinotia nisella. Taxonomy (NCBI): domain Eukaryota; kingdom Metazoa; phylum Arthropoda; class Insecta; order Lepidoptera; family Tortricidae; genus Epinotia; species Epinotia nisella. The sequence goes on from OW028694.1 coordinate 12,508,083, forward strand.
ACAAAAAATGCTGTAGCCCGTTAAAATCCGCGTGACGTCGCATTCTTGAATGAATGTGTGAACATTAACATTAACGGGCTCTATCTTCAGCATTTTTTGGTTGATTGACAAACAAAAAAAAACGTGTCCAATATTTTTGGATAATCTAACTGACGCACTATAGTACATTGTTGAAGAGGCTAGAAAGTAAGCAATAGATGGACGAGTTAGTTCGAGGGCCGACGCGTAGCGGAGGCCCTCGAAAGTACGAGTCCAGCTATTGCCCTTTCGGCCGAGGCTTAACATAGTGCTTTTCACGCCTACTGCGAGGAAATTGCAAATAATTATAATTTTAAATCAAAATTAAGTATCTAATTGAAGATCATAATACTAAACAGGCTCGCTTGCCTCGCGCCCGGCGCGGGGGAGGGGGAGCGGGCGCACGCCGGCCGACCGCGCGCGGTGCCCTGTGATTGGTCGATTGCTGTTCAAACTGGCCAACAATAACATTGTTGGCCAGTTTGAAGTCATAGATGGCCTGTTCGTGCGACGTCCACCTATCCCCAGCTTTGAAGCCTGAATTCTGACCATCTTTCGCCACATTTCCGAGCAGTGGCGTGAAAAATAAGTTTTTTTAGTAACATTCCTCATTATACTGTCAGATGCAATAGCGACAGCGATAGGCAACCGATAGCTATTGCAAAGCTGGTAGTGACTATATTTCGTCTATTTTCTGAATTTGAAGATTGCAGTATAATTTCAAGACTTTTAACCTGTCGTATGTGATACTTAAAATTATAGCCAAGGCACAGAACTTAGGTTAAAACGTTACTAAACTAAGCGCTGCGGTTAGAAAGAATTTCGTACATTGAGTATCACTACTTCGCTCACACAGTGACATTAAACGCCGGCATCGGGGATTGTAAACCTTTTCCTTGTAGTAAATACTATGGCGCGCACGTGTTATTTTGTTCGTAATGTTACGCGGTAATATTCGGGCGCTCGTTGGTGTACTATTTGAATGGAAAAACGGAAATGAGATCCGACATTCCGTATCGGGATGCGCTTGTGAATACTACTCAGTTCCGGACTCAATTAAATCGTGCTTTAAGTTTATTGTTTGAGTAGCCATTTCTGTACCCTAGTTCTGTGACTATAATAGCCGTGTTAAATAAAATTAACATGAGTCATTCCGGCACTCAGGAAAAAAAAATTTGTTGTTATTAACAATAGATAAGCGTGCTTGACCACCGATTGATCGGTAAGAATTTACGCAAAACAAAAGATCGCAAAGTAGATAGCAGACGGAAAATTAATATATCCCGAATCATAAAACTATTAACTTGGTAATATTTACTACAATAATTTAATTCCTCTCTGGCAATCGGTCTAAAGGTCAATGTACGAAATTCTTTCTAACCGGAGCGCTTGCTTTAGGTATTTGTTTGAAATATCAATTTACTATAATTCTAGCATCACATACGACTTGCTTTGTGCGATTGTGACCTTATACATATCATATGGCATTTACAGTAGTACGAAACAACGCTTCGGGATACTTATATTTATTATGCAAATCAAAGTTGACCCTCCTCCCGAAGTCCAATGGACTTAGAATTTTGTACACTTGTGTGACTCAGGTGACAATGGAATAATATGGTATTTTAAAGCTGGTCTGATAATGGAGACACAAGTATCCATTGGAACTCTTCAATAACATAAGATAAATACATCATGTTTAGGTCATTATAATCACCTCAATGAGTAGTAGGATGGCAGACGGCAAAAAAGTACAGTCGGCAATAAAAGCATGTACAGTCGAGTTCTCCAATTTCTATACAGACAACCTTTCAAAAATATATACACATGCGTCCTATGTCAGTTACAATAAACACTGTGTAGGGTTGCTGTCGAGTCGTTCGAAGACGCCAAGAGGCTGGCAGAGGACAAAAATCAGTCTAGCTCTTAAATAATGATAATGATAGATCTTTTTGAAAGGTTGTACCCAAGGACCAGAAAACTCCTTTTCAGGCTTAAGCCTATCGATTTGGTAACCCTATCAATTTGGTAACCTTATGATAAGGTAACCTTACTGATAGGGTAACCCTATTGTTATGGTAAGCATATCGGATGTGGTAACCATAATAATAAGGGTTACCCTATCAGTATGGTTACCTTATCCTAAGGTTACCATTATGGATAGAGTTTTAAAAACAACTTCTAAAATTAGCCTATGGAAAACCCTGATTAGGGTAACCGGTTCCGGTCCCTGGTTGTACAAAACTCGACGTACCAAAGACGACATTTCTGACAGAAATCTATATCTACTCAGCCCGATGTGCGTATTCGTACTCTGATTTCAAGATTGGAATAGTGCGACAGACACAACCTTACAAACATTATTGTCTCTCTATACAGACACTAAAATATATGAACGGACAAAGTGTCCAAGACGACACACAAGTCTGAGGAGAGTTTTATTTTCACCTGTCCAGGTTAATATTGCAAGAAAGTATTGCTGATGTAGGTATGTCCTGCTGTTTTTGTAAATTTCTTAGCACTTTGTGATTAAATAACATCAATATGTATCATGTAGACCTGACGTCATGTATGGGTCGGAATGTTGGGCCTTAAAGGTGACAGATGAAAAGAGATTGCATGTTACGGAGATGAGAATGTTAAGATGGATATGTGGTGGTGAAGAGGATAGACCGAATTAGAAATATGTATGTAAGGGGAAGCCTGAATATGGCTATAGTTAATATTGCAAGAAATCATTGCTGATGTATGTCATGCTGTTTTTGTAAATTTCTTAGCACTTTCTGATTAACCCATTGACTGCCAACTACGCAATATTATTACGTACAGGTACCATAGTACTATTGCGTACTTGGCAGTCAATGGTTTAAATAACATAAATATGTATCATGTAGACCTGACGTCATGTATGGGTCGGAATGTTGGGCCTTAAAGGTGACAGATGAAAAGAGATTGCATGTTACGGAGATGATAATGTTTAAGATGGATGTGTGCTGTGAAGAGGATGGACCGAATAAGAATGTAAGGGGAAGCCTGAAAATAGCTATCGCGGATAAGTTGAGAGCCATCGCCTTGCGTGGGCACGTAATGCGGAGGGATGAAAGTCATGTGACCAAAAGAGTATTAGGTATGAATGTGGATGGATGTAAGAGACGAGGTAGGCCAAGGAAAAGGTAGATGGTGAAAGACAATATGACGAGAAAAGAAGTGTGATGTGATGACGGCTGACAGAGAAGTATGCAACGAAAAGAACATGCTGCGCCGACCCCAAATAAATGGGATAAGACAGGGACCGGAACCGGTTACCCTAATCAGGGTTTTCCATAGGCTAATTTTGGAAGTTGTTTTTTAAAACCCTATCCATAATGGTAACCTTATGATACGGTAACCCTATTGTTATAGTAAGCATATTGGATGTGGTAACCATAAGTTAACCCTAAAAAACTATCTCAATAGGGTTACCCTATCTGTAAGGTTACCTTAACATAAGTTACCAAATTGATAGGGTTACCAAATCGATAGGCTTAAGCCTGAAAAGGTGTATTCCGGTCCTTGGGATAAGGGCAAGGAAATGTTGATTGTACTCATTTTTATTTTTTAAATTTTAGTGAGTTATTTATATACTGTGTCTAGGACTGAAGTGATCAAAATAGTTATCTTCATCCGTTCAGATATTAATGACTGTAACATAGCAAAACCGTTATAGTGCTTTTCAAATTGCTTGGGTATACGGTGACATACCTCACCCCGGTACATTTTATAACCACTTTGACGATTTAAAATTTTAATCTAATTGGGATGACAGCTAAATGACAGGTGTCACCGAAACAAAGCTATCTGAAAAGCACTATAGTTTAATGCAAGTTCCAAGATTTTCAAAGGCATTAAGTGGCCTTTTGCCACCAATTAAAATAGCTTTACAATACTTTTCAATTATTCAATTAAAATTAGTGTGCAATGAATAAAAGTGACTTAACCTGTGTTATATTAAATCAGTGTTTATGAGCATAGCTGCCGTTTATACCAACAAACAACCTATTATGAACCTTGTTAAAATAGGAATAAAGTATATAAAACGTTGCTTGTTGCATTTTAGTCAAATCTGTAGTCGAGTTGAAATACGGTTAGACTGATAGTCAAATCAGAAACTTTTAATGCAACGTCAAAAACGCTCTGCTAGTTTGTGAAATACAGAATAGTGACGTCACAATTTATGGCCAAACAGAATTCTTCTTTTGAATCTTTCTTTATTAATTATTCAATAAAAAAACTAATTTGACTATCCAGTCAGCATCCCAATTAGTTTGTCTTTATCTGTCACTTTGACATTTGTGCTTGAAGTGAAGTTATTATAACCAACTGTAGCATTTTAAGTTTTACGAATAAAAGTATGAATCTTTCGATCATCGAGTAAATTCGTTCGAATAATGAGTAATAGGCATAAAGGGACTTTACATAACCACAAATATTTCAAGTCAGTTAATTTACAGATTTGATCAAAATGTGTATAAATCCTATTTGATTCCTAAGGCACTTGACATTAGTGTTATTTGTCTCTGATTAAGCAATCATTCGAGTTTAATACTTATATTAAAAATCACAAAATATTTTCTTACGTCGAATCACATGTATGACATTCACACATCTCTGGTGTATATTTCCCCTTACGCATCATGTACGATTCTCACCGACCGGGCCGGACCGTAGCGCGCATTTCACAAGTTGCCAAAGAAATTTGAAGCTTTAATACAGACGTTTACATTTCGTCTTTGACTGGATTTGCGGGCGGTCGGGTCCTCGCTGCGCGCGGCTGCGGTCGCACCCGACCGGCTCCGTCCTGTCTATTAAAACGCAGTCGGCTGCCCACGGCTGCTCGCGCGTCCGTTGCGATGCGGCGCCACGCGACCCGGCGGTGGGAATCACACATTAAGATCATGTTTCGAACGAAACAAAACGATTGCAACCCAATTTAGAATAGTATAAATTCCATTGATGATGCCTTTTAATGGGCATTCAAGTGGCTAAAGCTTAAGCTTAGAGTATACATATCTACTGAGGAGCTATACTGTTGCCACCATAAGGGATGGAAAGATTGCGCGGCTAAATTAAGAACTGGTCTCAAATGACTGACGGCTTACCATAAACAACCTAGTTAATTTGGTCGGGTAATGATGTATTTGTTACAAGCTCATACTACAGTGAAAATGCCCTTACATCCAATATTTGACAGCTGTCATCCCAGCACAATTTATGTCATCATTGACGTTTATTGTACCGGGATGACGGCTGTCAAATAAATCTAATTATAACTCAGTTGCGACAAATTATGATATACATAGTCCTTTCTGTCACACTTGTTGAGATTTGTATACTACCGTCTCGCTCGGTCGTGGTATAACTATTTATTTATACTTAACGGGTACCAACAGCTGCCAAAACATGATATAACGTCTTACATAGTAATACAAAGCCAAAGGAATTCACAGATAGGATTATGAGCATAGCTCATCAGTAGAAATCTATACTCTAAGATATAAAGTGTACCTGTTTCGTTGTTCGTTTATATCTGGGATGCGATTCGACAGTCTCGTGCGTTCAGGGCCGGTTCAGGGCGTACATGACAGAGTCATCGAACGTGGCCGCTACGGTGTAGTTCTTGGATAAAAGGAACCGTGTGGTTTGGTTGCGGGCGAAGATGTCCTCTGAGCGGTATTCGATTACCTGCAAAAAAATATAAATATTAGGGGATCTTACACAAATTGGACTAGCTATAAGGGTCGTTCTTCTTTTCGACCGACAATAGCCTGTCCCTCGTCTTATTACGGCATCTCATTTGAGTAATGATGTTTACGGTTTTATAATGTTCGAATGAACGTCCATATTATTTTATTAATTAGTGATGTTTAATATTTCACTTTCTCTAACTAGCATTTTTTTTTTTAATGTTTTTTTTTTCGTAGAATGCCGTGACAGAGTGGTAAACCAAAATGTTGTCCCCACTGAAAGAGTCCACTTTGTCACATGATTTTTTTTAGAAACCAACCGTAAATAAATATTTATATTGGCCAGAAAGGAAACTTTAATTAGTTCTAATGGAGAAACCTATGCATTTTTTTTTTAATTCGCACTTCAAAACCACAATTTTCGATAGTTCAAAAACCAAAAAAACAGAAAAACCTCGGATCATTGTCGGTAAAAAAGAAGAACGACCCATAAGTCTATGAAACGGACGGTCCCGCGTTCAAATCCTGGGCAAGTATCTATATATATAATACGCGAGCCCGATTTTTGTACATGCCATCAGATCTACAGTTATGGTCCGATTTTGATAAATGATATGTCGTTCGATTCGTCTCATGCTGGAGATTTGCAATAAGGTCTCCGATTTTTAATTTTTTATTGAAAAAGTACTAAAATTTTAATTTAAAGAATCTACCGTGCGCTGACCACGTGACCTTGGCTGAGTGACGTCACGTGACGTACCTAACTCCTGTTTTGACTTGAGATGACAATGGAAAATAAATAAAAAAGAATTGAACTCAAACCTGTAGTAAGTTCTTCAGCATAAGAAATTATAAATGTTGAGTCGGCCACATATGGATACAACACTAAGAAAATTAAGTAAATAGAAAATAAACGATCTTTTACAATGTTTACAAAAACTGACAGACGTATTGTGTCAACTGTGGATTTTTTTTTTTAGTGACAGAGTTTCAATATTATTTGCCATGTTTATATTTATTTCAAAAAGTTTATATACTAATTTACTTTCCCATATTCGAGATGTTGGGAGAAGAATGAGGTTTAAACCCATTAATTGTCGTGGACCCCATATAGGCTTTATTTACCTTACTTAGCACAATGCCGTAGGCACCGATAGGCTTCAAATTTGAAGTAAAACGAACCTCGATTAAGTACTAAAATTTATTTTCGGATACCGGGGACTCCCATTGGCAACTTTATTCACCTGACTTGAATACCATCCAAATTATTTCAGTTTCAGATAATTATAGTTCGATTACAGGTAGGTATAAATTGTAATTTGTCAAACCGATATGACTTAATACTGGAAAACATAAACCAGTATTAAACTATTTAGCGGTATAAATAGTCAAATGCAACTATAACCGGTAAAATATTATTTTAAACCATTAACGGTCCCGATACAGTATTCTTTTTTGATCTGTGCTGATAATAAAAATAAACAGGTGTAATGTCTGTGAAATGTAAGTTTGTATGTTGGGGATAGTCTCAGAAACTATACCCATCGTATTCTAAAAATCCTTTCTTCAGTACCTATGTTATATATGTAGAATGGACCTACGGGATTATGTGCTATAATAACTTATCCCGTCGCTCCGCCTAGGTTCTTTGTATACGCGGCGGAGCCACGCGGGCAGCTAGTTAGTTTTATTAAGCATGAATATTTGATAAGGATAATTTATTTGTAACATAACATGAGTAAAAGTTATAATAATTTCCTTTATGTTTTGCCTTTCGGCGTACAAACTATGTTATGATTATGGGTGTAATATGAAAACAATAAATATTAAGGATGACAAAATTATAAATGGATGATTAAAATGATATGTATGTATATAAATGACTAGCGTCCGCCCGCGACTTTATCTGCGTGGACCCGGAATAAAAACTATCCTAAAAGGGATGACATAAATTATAAATAATATCAATTAGAATTTTGGTCAAGTGCGAGTCGGATTTTAGTTTTCCCATACATTTTGAGACCAAGCGCTTGATGGAGGCAACGAGCAAAAATATTTGATGTCCATACAAAGTTTCGTCCCTAAATGGGATGAAATTTGACATAAATTATAGCCTATGTCCTATTCTGATATATATAAGGTACATAACTGGAAAGTTTCATATAAATTCGTCCAGTAGTTTTTGAGATTAAGTGGAACGTACATCCATCCATGCATCCATACATCCAAACTTTCACGTTTATAATATTAGTAGGACAGTAGGGTAGTTACCTGCAACTTGACCTTGTCAAAGGGCACATGGTGGAGGTGCGCGGGGCCTCCTAGTAGCACATAGTGCGCCTCGGTAGCCTCCGCCGCCAGCAGTACAGTGTATAGCGGCAGGCATAGCACCCGGGACCTTACAATAACACAAACAATGTTAATGTTACTCAAATTTAACGAGCATCGTCACAATTTTATATTAATAATAATTATTTAAATATATTTAAAAAAAAACTAAAAAAAGAAAAAGTAATATTACTATCTGGGGTATCCTTCTGGATATAATTCTGTCCAATATAATCACTGATCTTACTGGATAAGTTCGTCCACTGGAACAACTTGCAAAGTAATATTACTTTCTGGGGTATCCAACTGGATATAATTCTGTCCAACTAAAATCACCCAGGCCCAGGGGATCGTGCTGGATATGTACAATAGAATCACCTGGGTGATCTCGTAAGACATATTCGTCCAATACGATCACCTGGGTGATCTCATAAGACATATTCGTCCAATATGATCACCTGGGTAATTTTACACGAGTTTACATTGTGATCGTCAAATAATGAATATAATATTAATTGAATGAAATGTCACAGGTACAATACAACTTTATTATGTATGATATATTGCAAATTGATTAATGATAAAGTCAAAATAAGAAAGAAATATGTCTCGTAATGATCGTTAAAATAAAAAATAAAAACTATAGTAGGCCAGTTTCAGGTGATAATGTGGACACGCTGGACAAAAGCACCAATTTTTTTTCTGGTACTTGTTAGGTCCATATTTTTAAGTCATCTTTAATTTTATGGCGGTTATTTTGAATTATAGTTAATTATTAATATCTCCAGTTCTATATCACTTAGAATCACAAATTTAGTGTCTAAATATACATATTTAGGGTCAAGGAATTCAACTAGATATTTTTAGAGTCGGGTTCCAAAAGAATATCAAACGAAAATAATGCAAGTAAATTGGTCAAATAAATATTACTTTTTTTGTGGTTTCTACCTACATTTTAACTTTAAAATTATATTTTTAAAAAGTACCTCGAGATACATCTTTTTGGTAACACTAGGTCTAGGCTAAGATAATATACGCAATTGTTTATATATATTTTATATCACTTACCTAAAGAAGTTGTCGTGTTCGGATTCGTTGAAGGGCACCTGTAAATAAATTAGATGTGATTTTTATTATTTCTAACGAAGAGAAAAATTGCTACCTTAAAACTTACTTACTTAATAGCGATAATCTATTAAATATATACGCCAATGTGTCCATCAGACGTTCTAAGTGCCAAATTAAATTAATTGTATAGAGCCCTAATTAATATATAGGGCAATCTTTATCCTCGTAAGTCCCCACGTACTTGTACAAGTACATATTCGTATCAAGTTTCGAACTTTACCGGAATTAACGAAGGTTTCACATTCCAAATCGCAATCTGGGCATACGTGGTTAAAAGTGACTAGTTTCGGATTTAAGCAAGGGTTGTGCAAAAAAATGCGGTTAAACCTACCGTTGTTGTACAGTCGATAGGGAAGATCTCGACTAATGAGCCATGAATTTATTAACGACCCACTTGACCCGCAACCCGTTACCGCAACCGGTCATTATGGCACTCTTTGGGGGAGGCAGTCTTTCCAGTAGTGGACGTCTTTCGGCTGATATGATGATGCTATTACCTGTGTATTACTACCTCTACCCGCGCGCCAACTCCACATAGAGTGGTAGAGTCGATAGGGAATATCTCCACTAATGTCTGAGACATGAACCTATCACCGACCCACGTGGACCTATTACCGACCAACGCGAATCTATTACCGACCCACGTCAACCTATTACCGACCCACGCACCCACTCGAATCTATTACCGACCCACGTGAACCTATTACCGACCCACGCGAATCTATTACCGACCCACATGAACCATCACCGACCCACATGAATTCTACCTGTATAGGATGGTCGGTGGGGCTGAGACACGCGTGCAAGGCCCGCGCGCCGCGCAAACGGAAGAAGTCCCTCGGCGCTGCGCGCACCGCCACGCCGCTCCACCCGCGCGCCAACTCCAGGTAGAGGGTGGTCGGGTCCCGTAGGCCGCCTGGGAAGATTTCGACGAATGTGCCGTTGTACTGGAATAAATATATATAGTTAGACTGCTTACATACATAAATAATTTGAAAAGTATGAATATAGGTATTTGTTGTCTCCTAGGTAACGATCGCTTGACCAACATGTGGCCCTTGGGAACTCAACATGGCATTAGCTCCTCTGACGCACATAGACGACAAAATACAACCTTTCGGTCAAAGAGTGACTCAGGGGATATCAACAACATGGCTTTCGCTCTAAAGCACATCTCTCTCTTATTTAACTTTAACTCTTGTCGGTGGAGCAATCGCCAGCCATTTCAACGTTGACAAGTGTATCACATAAATGTTAAGAATTTTTTTTTTCTCATTGCACCCCCCATAGGACGTTTCTGTTTGGCCCTATGACTGGTAGAGAACGCCTTGAAGAATTAAGTCCGCCATTTGTGCTTATTTTATTTGTGCAATAAAAGTTTAAATAAATAAATAAAAAAAAAATAGACGATTTAACTTTATTTAGTAGGTAATATCTGACATAAAATTTGGTTATTTAATTGGATTGAATTTATTAATGTATTCCTGTATTATTTGACATTTCACATTTTATTTATAATGAATATAATGATTGACCAAGTTTTTTTTAATTTTTTATTGGTTCTTCTTTTTGTTGTGATATTGTTATGTTTTTACCCGACTGCGCGACGCAAAGGAGGTAATGTGTTTATCAGCCTATATATGTATGTATGTATGTATGTTTGTTCCTATGTGGCACTCCAGAGACCAAACGCGTGAACCGATTTTGATAATTCTTACGTCAATCGAACCGTCTTACTCTTGCGAGTGTCACTAAAGACATGACGGTAATCAAAATTCAATATGGCGACAACCAGACGCCAAAATTGAAAAAAAAAAAAAAAAGTTAACGAAATATGTCGAGTGGGGTATCACTGAATAGGTATTTAAAAATCAGTTATAGATTTCTCTTACAGTTTTTCATTTAGAGTAACCATTTAAAATCTATAACGTTATAAAGTTATAGTAATTCTGTTCAGTATTAATACTGCACTGCGCGACGCAAATGAGTTGCCGTTGATATTGTGCTGGGATGTTACTGCATAAGCTACAAGGAACGACTTTAGACCGAGCTGTGGTTGATTTAAGTTCACGCATTTTTGCAAAAGGTCAAGCATATATAGTTTTGAGCCGCGTTAGGTCTCTAAATGGATTAATTATCAGTAGTTTAGACCACCGCAAGCTACTTAATAATCCTCACGATATTAACTCCCTCAATGAAATGACAAGATTGCGAAATTTGCCGTCTTTTAATACTAACTAAAAAGTGATAAATAAAAAAAAGATAATTTAGAAAATAAAAAAACCCGACTGCAAAAAAGCTATCTTTAGAAAAAAAAACTGAAAAGAAAAAAACAAGTTCAGTAGTCGAGAACATTGAATCAGTTTCATGATTAACATTTCGTATGTCAATTTGGACCTTGGAGACAGCAACTTCAACAGTCGGGACCCGTTAAAAGTCTAGGCTGCGACACTAATGTTGACGACAATAACGGGTCCCGACTGTTGAAGTTGCTGTCTCCAAGGTCCAAATTGACATACGAAATGTTAATCATGAAACTGATTCAATGTTCTCGACTACTGAACTTGTTTTTTTCTTTTCAGTTTTTTTTTCTAAAGATAGCTTTTTTGCAGTCGGGTTTTTTTATTTTCTAAATTATCTTTTTTTTTAGTGCAATTAAAATGAACTTATTTATAAGTTTAGTAATTAATCATGCTACTGATTTTGTGCGCCTACAGGCAAAACATAGTGTTCCACAACCCATTTTATCGACCAATGTATCGCACCTATGTTAACAAATAAATCACTAACACTATAAATAAACATCTGTTTGATAAGCTTGGCCTAAGATGCCACTGACGACATAAGCGTCAAGAGGCCTTACAGGAATCACTCACTATTTCTCCTAAGTCTGTCCAGGACGTTAACCTGTTCAATAATAGGTCGGGGTCGGTGGCTCCTTACCCAAATGAACCTATTACCGACTCACATGAACCTATTACCGACCCACGTGAACCTATTGCCAGGAATCACTCACCACTTCTCCTAAAAGCCTGTTTAATATAGGTCGGAGTCGGCGGCTCCTTAATCAGGCTTAACCAGAGACTCCGACTCCTCGGGTATCTTCAGCTCGTAGTCGCGGCTCACGTTTTGACAGAACTGCTGAGCGCCAGCCCATACCCAGATGAACCTATTACCGATCCACATGAATCTATTACCGACCCACGTGAACCTATTGCCAGGAATCACTCACCACTTCTATTAAAAGCCTGTTTAGTATAGGTCGGAGTCGGCGACTCCTTAATCAGGCTTAACCAGAGACTCCGACTCCTCGGGTATCTTCAGCTCGTAGTCGCGGCTCACGTTTTGACAGAACTGCTGAGCGCCAGCCCATACCCAGATGAACCTATTACCGACCCACATGAACCTATTACCGACCCACGTGAACCTATTGGCAGGAATCACTCACCACTTCTCCTAAAAGCCTGTCCAGCACCTTAGCCTGTTCAGTATAGGTGGGGGTCGGCGGCTCTTTAATCGGGCGCGGTCCGAGGTGCCGCTGACGCACATACAAGACCAGAGACTCCGATTCCTGGGGTATCTTCAGCTCGTAGTCGCGGCTCATGTTTTGGCGGAACTGCTGAGCGCCCCTCGCTGGCAAAGAGATTATTACATTTATTAGTCAAAGAAAAACAGTTGAGTGATAAAATGGCAACTGTCAGCACGGCTATCACAAGACGGCGCGCGAGCTCTCTCGATTTTTCTCGCACTATCTGTCTCTCTCTTATTAGACAAGTTAGAAAGAGAGGTATAGTGCTAGAAAAATCGAGAGCTCGCGCGCTGTCTTGTGATAGCCGTGCAGTCACAAACGCGTTGCCAATCCTTATTGATTTGATGACATATGAATACATGTCATATACACCATCATCATCACCATATCAGCCGAAAGACGTCCACTGCTGGACATAGGCCTCCCCTAGAGAGTGCCAAATTGACCGGTCCTGCGCCACCCTCATCCAGCGGACTCCCGCGACCTTTACCAGGTCATCAGTCCACCTTGTGGGGGGCCTACCCACGCCGCGCCTTCCGGTACGTGGTCGCCACTCGAGAACCTTTCCGCCTCAACGGCCATCGGTTCTTCGTGCACTGTGCCCCGCCCACTGCCACTTAAGTTTAGCAATTCGGAGGGCTATATCGGTTACCTTGGTTCTGCTGCGGATAGCCTCATTTCTGATGCGATCACGCAGAAAGACTCCTAAGATAGCCCTCTCCATTGCCCTTTGGGTGACTTTGAGCCTTCTTATGAGTCATATACATAATTCCTCTCAATTGTATCCGACGTAGGCGACCCTCACAATTTTCCCTGATGAGAGAGATAGACATGTACGTGCGTCTACCTAGTTGGATAAGTATACACCCGACCGAACATTTAAAACTAACTTAGTTTTAAATGTTAGATCGCAATGTATGCAGTATACTCGTAAATGGTGCCCTGGTCACTGAAAGTATACGTATAGGACAGCTTGGGTCGAGTCTTCCTTAAATGGCGCTTTTGGTCCAGGTTTTCGAGTCAAGCTACTTGAAAAGAAACTACATTTTTTCTGACTTTATTACAGCATTCCGGTCTCATAGAGGCAAGCCCCTCCCAACGCTCAGCAGGAATATCGCAGGCTTTGATGCGTAGCGTTTAAGGTGCGTACGAATTCGAACAGCCTCGGGTTGAGGCACGCACATCTCACCTATTTTGCTCTAATTTGCTCAGAGCCGGTCTTTTGACCGTGCTCAAAGGCGTGCGCTGGCTGAGCTTGCCGCGTACAGAGCGACTAGATCGAACTTGTATGCGCGCAAGGCGCGTACAAATTTGAGCAACTGTCTGAGCTGTACGTTTGTAATCGTTTGTTAATAAATTTGGAACAATTATTGATACAAATACGTGAAAAGCAAAATATGTTGTGGGACCCGAAATCAATCAGCTGTCATCGTGTCGACGCCATTTTGAACGACGCGCAATGTGGGCTCGCCGCGAGCACGCTGCCTCGCCCGCGCATGTTTATGCGCAACTATTTGTCGCGCGAGCAGCTCGCCGCGCGGGGCGAGCATGCCTCAGGCTGAGCCGCTCAAATTCGTATGCAGCTTTAGATGTCTATGTAAGGCACAAACTGTCCCCCACGATAACGCTTTGGATACAGTTAAGCAAGTAAGGTTCTTGGCGAATTCTTACCAAACGTGTCCATATAAGTAAGCAGCATAGTCATGACAGTCACAAACGTCAATAGGAAGAGCATGGCCGGCAGCAGCTGCCTGTAAAGGTCCTGCGGCGGGGTCTTCGTGAAGGACGGCATGCAGAACCGAGCCGGGGCCGGTGTCGGGGGCTTCGGTTCCGGCTTGTCTGGCTTGGGTGCGGCTTGGGGCTCCACTGGCTCGGGAAGCGGGTTCTCTTGGATCTTCTGGAAAGTTTTGATTTTGTTATAGACTCGCACGGCTTCCAAACCCACGGCATAAAATATAGCATATAACCATCCAGAAAATCCGTGCTAAAGGTAAATAATTTTTGAAATTGGATAAGCGGTTCCAGAACATTCTATCAGAAGTACGTAATAACGGCGACATAACCCTGCAATGTATCAAAGGACACAGCAACTCATGCGGTAACAACGCAACAGATGCACTAGCTAGAGAAGGTTCAGAGTCTACAGTCGTAGGACCGGAACCCACAATTCCTCTACCCCCCCCGCATGGCTGCGGAACACACTGCGACTAAACACCAAGGTAGAACACAAAAAATATTGTCACACACTAGGAACCTGCAGGCAAACCAGGAAGGCCCTCCTGACAATCAACCCCGAGATAGATAGAAACAAAGTTACTATACAATGGATCAAGGGGCACAGTGGCTCAAGAGGAAACGATGCAGCGGATGAACTGGCCAGGAAAGGCTCAGAAACAACGGCATACGGACCGGAGCCAATCTTACCCCTGCCACAAAGCTACATATATAACAAACTAGACCAATACACCAAAGACCTACACCAAAGATACTGGGAGGAAATAGACACATGCAGACAGACCAAAGAGATTCTGTCGAAGCGGGACCACAAACTCACAACCACACTAATGAAGACACACAGAAACCAACTACGCAAGATAGTAGGGATGATAACCGGACACAACACCTTGAACAGACACCTCTATAATTTAGGTGTCACAGACAGCCCCATGTGCAGAGCGTGCATGGAGGCAGAAGAAACGACTAAACATATTCTACTGGATTGTAAGCAGGTAGAAGTATACAGGAAAAAGCACCTAGGGTCTCCGGACACACTAAAGAACGCAGTCAGTAATACCAAGGCACTCTTAAACTTTTTGGAGGAGCTGGGGTGGTTAGAGTAGCGCCACCCTGTCGTTTCACGCAAAATAGGCACACTGGATGTCGACTTGCGGAAAATGCCCAGTAAAACTAACTAACTAACTAACTAACATCAACCCCGGATTGGAGGAAGCTAAAGAGGCCGGCATTCCGTCTTTTGACGGGAGCCATAACTGGTCATGCACTATTAAACAAACATCTTTTCACCCTAGGTGTTACAGACAGTCCTCTCTGCAGAGCCTGCATGGAAGAGGAGACAGCCGCCCACGTCATCCTGACATGCCCTGGGATGGCAGATTACCGGGCAAAGCACCTCGGAACACCTTTGTAACTTTATAAGTTTAGGTAATCTCCGGAACCGCTTATCCGATTTCGAAATTCTTACGTCTGTGATTTTCTGGACGACTATAGGCTATATTTTATCCTGTGAATTTGCCTGCGTTCTTCTGATACAAAACACTATAAGAAACCAACAAGATACTTTCTTTTAAAAGCTATAGCTAATGAAATATACACACACACACAAGAGATGTATACTCTCATATGATATGATAAGAGATGTAAAGACTCCAGTGTTTTCATATCATTCTAAAACTATGTACCTAGTTTCCTAATGTTTCACAACAGAATTGAATTATTTGCTAACCTGACACCTAACCTGATATATTCCCATGATTGAATAACATTACACACGTTGATTTGGAACGTCGGAACTATATTTATACCATTTATTTATTCATTTTATGAAACACTTACAATTTCATTCTGTGAGCCAAAATCATTGAGATTTCACTTGACAGAGCAGGTGTAAAAAAAATATTTCGACTGTTTGAGAAACCGTGGGAATTTTCGGCCAGTTTCTTAAAAGTATTACGAAAGAGGTTTGCTATTGATATGAATCTAAAGACACAATTGTACTTACTTTTTCGGCCATAGTAGGGCTTTGTTATGAATTTCCAAGTCCGTAATAAAAAAAACACAGCAGGTGCAACTGTATCCTGCAGGTTTCACTCACTTTTAAAGTACACCACAGTAGGCTTCACTGCCGTAAACGATTTGTGAGTGCATTTGTCTAATTTTAATAAAAACAAAAACACATTTTGAAATTTAAAATAAGAAAAGCGGAACTAAAGAAACGAAACATGAGTCAGTGACCGCAATGTTTCACCTGCGCGACGCGCTACAAAACTTCTACTATATTGGTACATTTTTGACACATGAATGGTGTCGCTCTATTTTCTAAACAACCATTTTATTATTTATTTATTTCTTTTTCTTTTTTATATTGACTAAAACGGGCATCAATAAAAATACGATATCGTATCAATAAATCTTTATCTTTATTAGCTGATAAACTCATGCTATCTCTTTCTTACGCAAGAGCCTTATGAAAGGGATGAGTGTAGGTTTTAGTGTATGCGTCTGCTAGCGACACGGTTAATGGCCATATTATTAATCCGATAGAGGCTGGCTACATAGGTATTTCTAAGATATTTTCATAAACACTTTACAGAGACCACCCCTTCAAACCAAGTATGGCAAACGAAAGTTGAACCAACTAGATCCAATTACGTTACAACACAAAACGTCATACGCATACATTTTGGCCAATAGTGTTGCCGCGTGATGGAATCTAGTGGGTTCGACCAATGACAAAAGAAACTAATGGACAGGGTGTATTTATCTGTTTAGACGTAAACTTCTCCAAAATAGCACTGTCTCATTTTAACCAAGCACCATTTGGCTATTAAAAAAGAGATGGTAGTATAACAGTCAGAACCGAACATTAATCATCAAATGTCAAATGTTGCCCAAAATCGCCATATTTGTTGCCACGAAATGTCAGTTCCCGTCAGTTTAGTGGGTACATCATCTGTCAACGACACATGTAAACAAATCAAAATATTAAAATATCTTTCGAAATAAAATTATAAACTGCACAAGGCTGAAAGAACACGGATAAGTGGAATGTGGTGACCATGCCCAGCTGCAGCATTATTGGATGTGGCTTACGAAAAGGCCCAAATCGGCAAAGTTTATCCTTGCACCGGTACGTAAATGTATTTTTATTGAAATATTGGATAATTTAAGCATTATCGAGAGCTGAGCATTTGCATTATGTTGTAATGTGTACACATATTAAGATTCGTTATACGTTGTAATAGGATTTAGCTTTATTTTCGATATTTTTGTACTGAAAGTTACCTTTGAGTGGCAGTTAGGGTTGTTCTTGAAAATATCGATAATTAATGGCGATGCGTCATTCGCAATACCGAATTTTCTAGTTCTATAACCAGTGAGCTCTGAGCCAGTATCTTGAATTTACAAAACCTGAAAAGTCTGGGTTGTCAAGATTGGTAAAATTTTATAGTAGGTACCTTGAAACTAAACAAGATTCATTGATTCGCTAATATAGCTATTTTTAAAGGTTACCAATATGCCAAGAAAAAATGGTTGGAGGCAATTGGACCTGAAAATATAAGACAATGTAAAAGAAACATTTGCTCTCTACATTTTGCTGGAGTACCCTGTTCTCTTTACGCTTTTTAAATTTTCAATACATAATACTTGCCTGTACCTTTCCCAGGACTCTTCTGCCAATTTAACTTTTATTTCTTGTGCCGAAAGTCATACTTCCGCATATCTAATAAAGTATGGATTACTATCATCTCATGTTATTTTAAAAGTGGACGGATTATCGTGTCGTGTACATAAAAATCATTATTTTCTCATGTTCACTCGTCGACTTGTAATTTGTTAATATACATATAGCTTGAGGTCCCGGGTTCGATTCCCGGTCGGGGCAGATATTTGTATGATGAATACGAATGTTTGTTCTCGAGTCTTGGATGTTTAATATCTATTTAAGTATGTATTTATCTATATAAGTATGTTTATCCGTTGTCTAGTACCCATAGTACAGGCTTTGCCTAGTTTGGGACTAGATCAATTGTTGTGATATGTCCCACGATATTTATTTATTATTATTATTTATATGAATATCACTTCCATTTCACGCCGTTTAAAAGGAGACATGATTGTAAAATAAAATACTTAATAAATACGTTGTCCCAAAAGTCACGCAAGATTTGAATTATACAGAAGATGTTATTGAATCTTACAGTAGGTACACATTTAGGGTTATGCATGGAGCAGCTCAAGAGGAAAATCTAATACTGCTTGTTGTTATTGACTGCATGTAATAAATACATTCGTAATAACCATGATATTTAGCAGAATAGCAAAGAATTATTTTCCTCGTATAAATCATGGAATTCCGCTAAGTAATGCCTGATACAATCCATAATTGAAAAAAAACTACACTTTCAATTAGCTCATATAAAATAATGTACTTATAACCTTTATGTTCTGAGATCTGTCTATTTTATCGATAAACATGTTCGCTGTATTATCGATAGCGGGACAGCACTACATCCGCCATGTTTGTCACCCATACTGGACACACTCATTTTGTTGATACTTCACGTCCTTTAGTTTCTTTGGTCATTGGGTTCGACGTTCGCTTGCCAAAATCTAGACTCTGCTTTACAGCTTAATTACGATCATACCTTGGCAATAGAGTAGGCAACATGTCGTGTTACATCAATGATGTAATATAAAAAAGAGGTAAATATGTTGTCTATACGAAATTCCGTGTTTAAAAATGGCCACCAAATCTGACGGCTAACGTTCCCATTGACGACTCGAAACTGAGGCAAGTTGTGCCAATTTACTCAATTTTAGTGTGCCGTTTTTCGAGCTCGTATAGGTAACCTATCTACCTCTTTTTATATTACTTACATCATGAATAAATTGTTTTAAAGTTGCCCGCAGGTTATAAGGAAATACGATCATGATATGCCAAAAAATAATAACACGCATATAGTTTAGGAAAAGGTGTTTATTGTCAAAGTTATTATAAATTACACAAGTAACAGCAATGAATAGCCAAACAGTACAGATTATAAAACAAACCTATGTACCTACAATTTTCAAAATAAGCAAATAAGTACCTTATTACATTACGTTATTTTTAACCAACTTCAAAAAAGGAGGACGTTATATGTTCCACTGTATATATATATATTTTATGCATGTTCGCCAACTTCTCCGTCAATTGTGGACCGATTAAGAAAAACGAAAATGTATATCTACTCCTGAGATGGTCCCATTGTCACCAAGTCAGGATCTTATGATGGGATCCCAGGGAAATCGAGGACAACCCTCAAATTTTACAGGCACGTATTACATGTTTCATGTATTTTCTAAAGCTATTCAGGTATTTGCGTCTGGTAGTCATCGCTTCATATTTGGGCTGATGGTACAAGGTACAACTCCTCAACGGTTAAATCGGATGATATTTTTTGAAATTTTATATACCTACGTTCGTAATTCATATATTAAGGTGTGTAATTCTTTCAAGTTATTAAGGTGAGCACAAGTCAGGATCTGATGATGGGATCCCGGGGAAATCGAGGGCAACCCTCTAATTTTATAGGCAGACGTGTAGTGATTTCGGTATTTTCTATTATAACTCTTGGATATCGCAATTTTGGTGAAGTGGAACTGATGATGAAGACCACAGATGACTTATGGAACTCCTCAAGGATGTAAAGTACTTCAAAGATTCTGACCTGATTCCGTTGTAGTAATAGCGACTAATAACGTGTCATTTCTGGGATCCTTGAGGAATCAACGGAACTCCTCAAATATTATCAACCCACAATATAGTGACTTGGATTTTTTTCTGTAAATCAACGCACTTGCTCTCGAAAAGCAGTTCATGTGGTAAGTTGGAAAGGAAATGTGGATTTTTTTATGTACCTGTGTGGTTTGGCGAAGTTCTGAATTGAATTCGGTTTAAATCTTGTTTTTATAGTAAATTATTTTGTTTCTCATTAGGTGAAAATAAAATTACAGACTCGGAATTGCTACCGGACTCATTTTACAAAGCTTGTAACTTGTAATACAGTCGCCATCAGATATATCAGAGCGGTGAAAGCGCTCACAAATATCTGAACACGTCTCTAATGCCTCGACAATAGAGACGTGTTCAGATATTTGTGAGCGCTTTCGCCGCTCCGATATATCTGATGGCGACTGTACAAACGGAAGCCTGTTTTTAACTTGGAAAAACCTTCTCCTTGTGTTACAAGTATTTGTGACATCGGACTGTTGCAGCGTAAGCTTCAGTTATCTGTTTCTTATATAGGTACTTGTCTGTAAAGAAGGGTGGATTTTAACTACAGTAATAATTAGGTGTAAAAAATATAATCCTGAATGTTTAGTTGATTAATTGAATGAAGATACAAACTAATAATAGTCATGTTTACCCTGTGAAACTAACAATTATAAATAACCACAAGGCCAATAATAGGTAGGTATATTTAGCAAAGAAGGAAACAAATAGGTAATTGATATTCTGTGGGTTAAATAAAACCCAACAATGAGCGATGATGATTATTTTTGCTATTCACAAAAAAATCCATATTTTGGTAGGTATAATATTACTTCGGAGAGAAGATATTTTTATATTTTTAGGGTTTCGTAAAAGGAACAAAAGGTATTCTTATAAAATCACTTCGTTGTCCGTCTGCCATGAAAAAAATCTTTGCAGCATTGACTTAACGCAATTAAAAATACCTATGCACTATGGCCGTTATTATTATTACTCTACCGCGATGAGTTTAGTCTTGGAATAGCTGTTCATATAAATAAATAAATATCGTGGGACAATTCACACCAATTGATCTAGTCCCAAACTAGGCAAAGCCTGTACTATGGGTACTAGACAACGGATAAACATACTTATATATAGATAAATACATACTTAAATAAATATTAAACATCCAAGACTCGAGAACAAACATTCGCATTCATCATACAAATATCTGCCCCGACCAGGAATCGAATCCGGGATCTCAAGCTTCATAGTCAGGTTCTCTAACCACTAGACTATTCGGTCGTCACAAACTTTGACATTATTATATGGCAAAACTATCACTTCCAAGACTATGCTAATCGCGGTTTGATAAAACTTATGCATTGTATTTTGAGACTCTCAAAGGAATAACCTAAGGGTGCATTTCGTAAACCTAGAATCATCAAATTTGACAAGAAACTATATTTAAAAACGCAAGTACCAAAATAAATTCGGATACCGTAAATTCATAGTTCGATTTTTGCGATTATAAACGTATTTGCAGTTGATATATATGCTGACCGCGACTTAAATTGATGTATGGTGACAAGATTTTTCAACGGCTTAGTTAACTTAGTCCCTCAATTAAGTGAAAAAATCCAGACTCGAGTCCGTTATCTTTATTTTAGGTAATCAAGTTTTTTTAGGTTTAATCTATTATAAATAATATCATGTCAGATATAAACCAATAGTTATGATAGTTATACCATTATTACCCCAGTGATTTTAATAAAAAAATAACAATATTCATAAATTAAATGGATAGTACCTATTTAAAACTTACATACCTATTGTGAATTTGATTTTGTCATTTATGAAAACGCATTCGTCTGTAATAATAAATAACTTTTCAAAACTATGTATAATGTTTCAATTCTACATATAAACACAAAAATTCTAAGTATAAAAGATGAGCATTATGGGACTATTTGTGTATAGCCCTGGTAGAATTAAATACCTATTAGAGATTTGTGAAAGGGGCTGTTTTGTACTTTGTATAGTAATTTAGTCGGCCCTCACAAATGAGACCATAATTGGTACGAAATTAAGTCAAGCATTTTAAGTCCGAATTTTGTCAAGTTTAGTGACTTTATCGGGTCATTTTTTTAAGTGAAGTAAAATATAAAATTGCGAAACGGCTTTCTTTCCTTCCTAATATTATCAATTTCTAACTTCCTGTCTTAAAATAATTTGTGCATTAGTAAGTATTCTGAAAAAGCCGGGTGCAATTTTAATACGTTTTTTTGATGTTACTGTTACAATTTAAAATTATTCTTCTAGGATTTGTATAGTATAAATATATCTAATCCACCCATTAACAAAGTCTTTTACGCAGTTGAATATCACTTATCTGTACGTTCAATGTAAACACACATTTATTTATTGTCAAGATTGATGTTATATTGCAATTATTGTAAAAGATCATTGTAATTGATTTGTATCGTTTCCAAAGGGAACAGTAAAAAATCACGAACCTCTGTTTTCAAGCAGTGAATATCATGTCAATATATATGATAATTCTAACAAAATATATACAATAAAATAATGATCTACAGTTTCATCCGATTCTAATGTTTTCCACTAAGCTCAAGCATACATAAATTACAATAACTTTGAGATAAAAAAACAAAACTAAGCACCGTTTTGCTGTTAGTAACTTTAAATATATACCTTACTTCTGCGTCAGAGGCACAAACACTTCACAATATAAAGCACAGGCCTTTGACAATAATTGAAAAGTTTTATTTTTGTTTTTTTTCGTTACAAATTTAATTAACTACTTACTATAAAAAATCTTACACTTAACAGAAATTTGTGCTCCAACATCTACAACTACGAAGTGTAAAATGATTTAAAATTACTTTCTAGTATTTATTGTCTATATATTACCTTATAATAGGCATATCTAATAGGTAAAAGTTGATATCTGAAAACAATTATCTAAAATAGTATTCGTAAACACACAACATAAACTTTAATATTATTATAGATATTTTTCAGACGATTTAAAGTTTATTGTCAGAGTAACATTCAGTACATCAAAAGTTTAATACATACGAAGTAATTAAGTACCTACTAAAATGATTACCTCTTAGGTGAAAACAATCCACATCTTGGTAACTTGAAAATTTCCTAAAACTAAGCTAGGTTCGGCTTAACTCTGATTATGATCTACTTTGGACGACCTATTATTGATGCATTATTTGTAGAAAACACTTCATAATGTGGTCGAAGGCCATCCAGTAAAATTCCGTTTTACTAAGCAACAATTGATTAATACTAATTTGAATTTTAAAGTAGGTATAATTGTCATTCATAAAACATTATGTATCTTAATATTTTAGAAACCATTTACATAAACACTAGTTTTAACATTTTTTTATTGTCTCGTATTTTATTGTCTTCACAGAAAATGCAACGCGCAAAATTTATTCTCATAATTATAAAATCTGTACGAGAACTATTAATTTTCGAGTATTACGATTTTGCGGTAGTTGAAACTGTATGTCACAAATATCATGTTGTATAAAAACATTACATCTTAATCTATACAGCAGACGAACATTATTGTCATATTTCAGTATCAGTAGAGTCAAAAACATTCATAACTTTGCGCCAAAATTTTATTATAGCCACACTTTTCTTTTATTTAATTGTAAATTTATTCCTGATATACGAAAACTACTATAATTTAGCATGACTGCAGTGTAGAAATCTGACCACTACGATTTTTTTAAGTACTTTATACATAAAAAACTAATAATTTTAATGATAGTTAAGTATCAATCTAATTGTTTCTAACAGCGCTGAAACAGCATAATCAAATGATATTGATGCATTTTTTCTCGAAAGATTAAATACTTTTCTTTGATTGCTAAAATATAATTTACACAAAATCCAATTGCTGCACCTTTATATATTATAAGTATTATTATGTAGTAATTGGTTTAGAGCCCTTTTATTGTCGTCGATATATTTAATACTAACAATAGTAAGTAGTAGTACTTAACAGTAATAAAAGTATAATTGATATACAAAATGTTTAAAAATATTAATATTGTCAAGCACGAGGCATGCACCTAAAATAATCTTAACTTTCCTACTTACTTTTTTAAATACATTTAGCCGATTTTTATTGTCATTGTTTCTATTGTGACGTTTCTTTCACTTAAAATTAGGTACATCTCATTCTCAACAAGCCGTAAGCTTTCTCAATTCCGTAAAATGTAAGTACACAATTTTATAATCATTAGATCATTACTTCTATGATATTTATATTAATATAGTAAACTATAGACTTTCATCTATAACTTCAAGCTAAATCGTAAAGATAGACGCACAAAATGCCATTTATAGAATGTATTTGATATGAAATTGATTTAATGCTGATTGACATTATTTACCCAATTAAAAAAACACCTGTACATAAATTCGTGCGAGCTCTGCTACTGCTTATATATATTATGTCCCAACAATTATATCACAATCTCCACGAAGTATACAAAACGGCACACCTTGTTCATTTGATTTTTACATTTAAAACTTATGTAACGTTTGAATCTTATGTATTCGAATTCCATAACGCGTTTTATATTCCATTTCAACTTTTGTGGTTAACAATAATGCCGCTCCGTAAACTCTATTTAACAGAGCTCGCTATTTGTTCAATGCATTCTTATCTCGATGCCATCATGTAAAGAGACGTTAAGATGGCAACTATTGCTGTTATCGTCGGAAGGCATACGGCAGCGGAGTTAAGATTAGCCGTCTGGTCTCCAGGGAGTGGGATTGGTTGCCCTGGATCCATTACGTGAATCTTCCAGCCCAGGTTATTGTGTGTATAGCACTGAAACAAAACATTAATTTGTGAACTAGGAACGGTACATCCCCTATGATAATCTAGGATGTTAGTATAGTTCTGTTGAAGTAGCTCGAGTTGAAAACCTGGACCAAAAGCGCCATTTACGGAAGGATCGAGCCAAACCATCCTATACTGCATACAATGTGACCGAACATTTAAAGCTAAGTTCGGCTTTGCGTGCCTTATTCGTATACGTGCTCATCAGAGAAAATTGTAAGGGTCACCGTCGTCGGATACGACAAGGAGGACTACTTATATATACAGGAATACTTGTATATGACATTCTAACCCAAAAGACCTTTTTTAGGGTTCTGGACCAAAAAGGTAAAAACGGAACCCTTATGGTGCGACTCCGTCCGTCTGTCTGTCTGTCACAAAGTCAAATATCTCAGGAACTACTAATGCTATCAATTATGGAAAATGAAAAATTTTAACATATACTTTTAATTTGATTAAAAAAGGGCGGATAAGAGGGGGGGGCAAAAATTCAGTATAGTTAGTAGGCCAAGTGGGGTATCATATGAAAGGGCTTAAATTGTACATTCTAAAACAGTTTTTGTTTTTTTTTCTACAATGGTAAAAATTTGATTTTTAAAGAAAAATGTTGAAAAAAATACCATTCCCCTCCCTTAAAAATTACATAGTAAAGTCTGGGACAATCTTTTTCTTGTACAAGGATCGATAGTATCAACGATTCTGAGTAAGAAGAACCCAGCGTGTAAATCTAGCGTCAGACTTAAAAGTGTCGTCGATCTTTTGACCGGGAGCCACTAGTATAATGAAAATGCCCTTACATTCAATATTTGACAGCTATCATCCCAGCACAATTTATCATCATATGTCATCGTTAGTGATGGGCCGTTCTCGAGAAGTTACGGGAACAAAAGAATATGGCGAGAAAGTTCTCGAGAAAGTTCTTTTGAACGGAAATTTTCGAGAAAGTGCAGGAAATACTTGAAATGTTTGTGTTTTTATAATTAAACCGTCATTGTAATGGAAATTTAACGCTAAACTAATGCATGTTCATTGCCACGGGATATTCTTTCAGTGAAATTCTCTATGTTCTCGAGAATTTCTCGAGAAACTTCTCGGGAATTTTCTCCGAAGAAAATTCTCATCTACATTTCGTGGTATTAAAAGCATTTGTAATAAGAATAAAACACATTGTGATTCGGAAACATATATTAATCAACAGAATATAAAATGTTTCAATGATTTCGACTATATAAAATATTAATTTAGACAGATTTGTACAGTAAACTACAGGTACACGTAATTGTACTAGTACAGTGAATCATATAGTATAAAATAACTTTAATATAGTATTATTGAGTTAAAAAATCAAAAGTAAGGTAACATTGTGATTCGGAAACATATATTAATCAACAGAAAATAAAGTTTTTTACTGATTTTGACTATATAAAAGATAAATTTAGACACAGATTTTTACAGTAAACTACAGGTACAGGTAGTTGTACTAATACAGTAAATCATAAATCATATAGTATAAAATAAGTTTAATATTATATTATCGAGTTACGAAATCAAAAGTATGGTACCGTAAAACCACACAACTATAGTCCAGGTCACCCAACTATGGTCCAAATTAATTCTCATATTACTTGCTCAGGTGGGACTGTTTTCATGTGTGAACTTGAAGACAGGCAATATAATAACACAAATTTAAATAAAAACCTATAAAATCACAAATACAAAATCGGTATTGATAGAAACGAATGAGTTTACTTTTGGACCATAGTGGGGGTAGTGGACTATAGTTGTGTGCTTTTACGGTAATCAATAATTTAACAAATCGTAAAAGTTTAGTTGACTGTAGTTTTCCACGAAACTATTTTCATGAGATCTTACATGTTCATTGGGCTGGGTCTGTTCAACTTTATTCATCAATTTCCAGTTGTGGGATATGTAACATATTTTAGCTGCTCTTCCAGTTTTAAGCTTGTTTATTTTTTTTGTGTATATTCCCATAAGTCGAAAATGATCTTTCAACTAATGCTGAAGTGGAAGGCATTGATAATATATTTCGAGCCGTTTTTGCAAGTTCCGTTTTCGGAAAAAGGGTTTGCCACGAGATTGGATCAACATCTGCTGCTGTTTGCCAAATAAACGACCTCTCCCAAAGACCCTTTCGGCACTTATAGCGGATAATTCTTGAATTAGAATAGCGTCACATTGTGCTATATTGATGCGTTGTGCATGATCGCTGAACACCCATCCAGAGTTTCATTATGGTTGAGAGTAGCACCCTGATTTTTGGGATCCAAAATCACGGCAGCAAGGTGAACAGGTTTCATACAGTTCTGTTTTCTAGCTCGAAATTTTTGTTTTAGATCCGTTGGAGAAAGTTCTTCAAAAACATTTGACGAATTCTCACTGTCCAGTACCAGTACCTCTTCTATTTCTTTGAGAGCTCGATGCACCAAATAGATTGTACAGCTATCTCCCTCCAAAATTGTGATCCACTATATGCTGCACAAATCTTGTAACATTTTTGCTCGTATAAACTGCATCACAAAACAAGCACACATATTTAATACGGTCATTGTCGGTTAAAGTCCTAAAATACTCCCAAACTTTACTTTTTCTCACTTTTGACAAAGAAAAACTAGAGCATATCAATAACAGACAACTGTCCAGTTTATTAGCATCGATGATACTGAGCAGGTTTCGGTCACTTAGAAATCTGGTAGAGAATTTATCTCTCTCCTACTTATATTTTTTAACCAGGTAGTTAGAGAGAGACAAACGACAGTCTTTATCTATCAATACACACAAATACCCAAACGAGTTACGTATTATTTTGTTTTAAAAATTACCACATGTACCCGAAAGGACACCGATTTTATCGCATAAGCGCGTATTTTAAAAAGTACCTGCTTCTAGAGCATTGAAACGAATAATTTATAAAAATAATGTTTGTTTAAGAAGGATTTGAAATATTTTATGTTTTTATTTACCATATTTTTTCCTAAATTTATTTCTCTTACATCAAAATGTAATGAAGTCGAGAACTTTCCCGAGAAACTCGGGAATAACGAGAACGTTTGCTTTAAAATTGTTTAGGATACTCTATTTAACCCAAAGTGTTTTACCAATAACTAGTCACATACAAAAGTATAATTTTAACAAATAAAAGGACAAACATTTTAACGGGTTGTAAATCTATTATAAAATTTTATCAGCGGTAAAGTTCTCGAGAAGTTTCTCACCGGGAACATTTCCGAGAATCTTCTCGGTAATTTCTTTAGAGTGCAGAGAATTTAGCTCTTCCAATGTTATGTTCGGTTTAAATACGTAAAATACATATACTCGCCACTAATACAAAGGTAACAATGAAACAAGAAATATAAGTATGTGCATATTTAGGGAACTTTCTCAAAAATTTCCTTTCAAAGAGAACATTCTCGAGAAACAAAGAACTTTCTCAAGAGAAGGAATTCTCGAGAACGGGAATGTTCTCGCCGGCACATCACTAGTCATCGTTGACGTTTATTGTACCAACACGACGGCTGTTCAAATATCGGCTGTTAAAAAAATCAAATTTTAAACCTATAATAATGCGTCTTCGAACTCTTCGATGGCATGCCTTGATCAATAGTCCAGGATCCACCTGAGATTTTACCTGATAATAAACAAGGTCCGGCGTCTCCTCGGCCACGGTCCAGTTGAGCGTGCCGGGCTCGCCGTCGTTGCACTCCAGCTGCAGGGTCTGCATGTACGCCTCGAACGTGTCTGACACGGCCGACTGGTCCGTCGTCTTGTGCGTCCACTCGCAGTAACGGCCGACTGGAATGTGTAAAACATTATTGAAATATACATACATACATAACGCCTCTTTCCCAGAGGGGTAGGCAGAGATCACGGATCTCCATTTGCTACGATCCTGACAGACCACTTTCGCTTCACTCACCTTCATAACATTTCTCATACATGCTCGTCGGTTTAGGGTACTTTTGATCTGGCCTTATTGTAAGATTTCTCCAATTTGATCGGAGAAAGTTCGCCTAGGTCTTCCCCTTCCAACTTGAAATATGTAAGATAACATCCCCAATTGACCCCACAGATTAGTCTGACCCACTTGAAAAGTATGCCAAAAAAATGACTAGAAACACAGAATGCATAGCAGTGTGATAAATACTAATAATTGACAGGAAAATACACACTTGTGATACCACTCGCTGATCCTTTTGTCCCCGGTAGGGTCTAATGAGAATCTTTTTTAGAATGACAATTTTTTGTTTATTATCTACCAGCTTCTGCCCGCGACTCCGTCCGCGTTGAACTCGTTTTTATATCGTAGCTCCATACAAAATTTCACCCCCATTTCACCCCCTTAGGGGATGATTCCCGGGATAAAAGCTATCCTTTGTCTTTCCCCGGGACTCAAACTATCTCTATGCCTAATCTAAATCGGTCAGCGCTTTAAGCGTGAAGTGGTAACAGACAGACAGACTTTCATTTATAATTTTAGTATGGATCTTCAATTTCCCACAAAGCAACCAATAATGAATTACTCACTTTAACAGCCATGTTCCCCATCCGTTTGACGAAGCGTAATCTCAATACAATTCAGGTTCCTCTTTTTGTTGGAAGGTCCGATGGCAGTCGCTTCCGAAAAAAGTAGTGCCTATGCCAATACTTAGGATTAGGTCAGAGCCCAAATTCTTAAAGTATATTTACATCTTGTGGGGGGCCTACCCACGCCGCGCCTTCCGGTACGTGGTCGCCAATCGAGAACCTTTACGCCTCAACGGCCATCGGTTCTACGTGCAATGTGCCCTGCCCACACCACACACACACAACACCACACCAAGGTGGACTGATGACCTGGTAAAGGTCGCGGGAGTCCGCTGGATGCGGGTGGCGCAGGACCGGTCACTTTGGCACTCTTTGGGGGAGGCCTATGTCCAGCAGTGGAGGTCTTTCGGCTGATATGATGATGATGATATTTACATCCGAGATAACGCTAAGTTGAGGAGGAGTAAAATCCTTTAAACTTACTAGCAGTAGGATACGCGTAGCCCTCATTGTCGCGCGCCACGCCCGCGAACACTCGCTGCTTGTTCTGGTCTTCGGGCTTCTTCTGGCCGTAACCGCCTTCGGATGAGTCGCTGATGTAGAATGGGTGGAATCTAGGTACAAGAGATTAAATATAGTATTTTATCAAGAATATTGCAGCACGTCCAAAACGTCGAGTTAAGAAACACGATTCGTAAAAATAAAGCACAATTGTCGTGAAATTTTAATAACAATAAAGTAAAAACACATTTGAAAAAAAAGTTATAAAGATTATGTTTAATTATTGTATATAAGTACAGACCGGTTCAAAACATGCGAAAAATTTATTAAAAAACAAAAACACAACATTGAATAATTTTTTATTCAGCGAATGATCAATAAAATTTAATTAAGTAATTAATTAGCACTCAGACCCAAAGTATTTGCTTTAAGTTTGATTGGTAGATTTTTTACTAGATTCTGGCAACATTGTTTTAGTTTGTCAAACTAAATCATTCTGTGTAGGTGTATAGTTTGGGTATATAGTAAAGTGCGGTAAGTGTTAGGTATAGGGCCAATAGTTTCTAAACGTCGGTATAGTCGTAAATTCGATTCTTTGTTTAGTTTGTAGTTCCACTTGTCCAAGTATGCATCTAGCCGAGGCAAAATACGGTTTCGAAAAACATTAATTTATAATAGCGTTTTTTTTTGTTTATTTCATTTTAAAACATTATTCTGAGATGCTTTATTCAAGAATCCACCAAACTTTCCACCCAGAAGTGATTATATAGATATAAATTAAACATTCATTGTCTTTATTATTTTATTTATATTGAATATTGTAAAGCAAATGTAAATGAACCTAAATAAAGATAAAAAAAAATATTAATATTTATCCGGACTTTTTAGGAGCTAATTGAATATTGATTTTTTTGATGTCTGATTTTTTGGTGGATTTTGCCTCTAGGTAACAATTTAATTGATAATATATCCGTTACATTAAAAAAAATTGCTATTATAAATTATTTCCAAATATGTCATTTTTTCCATACAAGTTGTCAGTTCATTGCCTGGACTCTCATTTTGCTTTCGTTCAAGCAAAATGGGGTCGTGACGTCAATGGTATTGTGTAAACGTTTGTACGGAACCCTCGGTGCGCGAGTCAGACTCGCACTTGGCCGGTTTTTAGTCTTACAAAATATAAATTATACGTACTTAGCGGGATTAGTCTGGTCCTCGCCGCCCTCCACGGTGAAAGTGTATGTCTTTCCGCGCTCCACATACAGCTCTGGGATCAGCTGGTCGTTGATATACCACGCGATACCCCAAGATGGGTGCCCTGAAGTAACAACAATACCTTTTAAATGATGTTCTATGAGAGTACAATAAGGCTAAGTTCAGATGAACGCGCGGCGACGCGCGTTCATCTGTTCAGATGACGGCGGCTTGCACGCGGCAGTCTAGCGTGAACATTCAGTGAGAATGACGTGGAAGAGGCAATTTGCTTTCGGGTTTTAGTACCTAAATCAATAGTTATCTCGTCCTCCATTTTCGTGGCTCCGTGGCTCAAACCGCGCGGGTCAACTGTACAGGTCGATACAGGTTTGTAGATCTTGAACCGCGCGCTGACTGGCGGTGCGCGCGGTGACGCGCGATCATGTACACAATAAAATTGATTTATTACAATCTTAAACCGCGCGCCGAGCCAACCGCGTGTCGCCGCGCGTTCATCTGAACTTAGCCTAAATGTAGTAGATAAAAAAACATAAAAACTAGAAAATATTTTTTAGCTTGCAGGGACGTATATTACATTATAAAAGTTTACGTATTTTATTCAATGTCTAACAATGACAGCTCTGATAGAAAAACAATAGTAACAGAAAGTCATTAGGAGGTTTAACTCTCCTTAACCTTTTGAGAGCTAAAGACGGCTGTGGACGCGGACGAAAACTCGTGCCACTGAAGCCACGGACGGCCACAGCCGCGCGTGCGCTTTGCGCTTTTTCGTTAATTTTATGTAATAAAAAGCTTTACAAGTAACTTGACCCATTTTTAGGGTTCCGTAGCCAAAATGGCAAAAACGGAACCCTTATAGTTTCGTCATGTCCGTCTGTCCGTCTGTCCGTCTGTCCGTCTGTCCGTCTGTCCGTCTGTCCGTCTGTCCGTATGTCACAGGCATTTTACTCGAAAACTATAAGGTGTATTTGGATAAAATTTTGAGGATAGGTGTATTTTGTTAGCCGCTACATAGTTTTGTAATTAAAATGACATAAAAAAATTTTTTTAGGGGTGCACTCCATACATAAAACTAAAATTCAAAAAAAAAAAATTCATTGTAACCCCCCGTGTGGCACATCAATCGATAGGCCTTTCAAAATAAATATAAGGTTTCTTAGCATTTTTTTTGATTAAGTGAATAGGGTCGGAGATAATCGCCCCGAAAGTCACTAAAATTCTGTCCCCCCCCCTCTAATTTTTGAACCGTGTATTTTAAAAATATGAAAAAATTCATGGACATAGGGCTTATTAATTTCATTCACCGAAAATTGTTTTGAACAAGATCGGTTCAGAGGTTTTCGTGATATTGCTGAAAAACTGCCTTCCTCAAAGAAAAGGACGTAAGTGCCGTAAAATTTCTGTGACGATACGACCTTTTTAATAGGCACGGAACCCTTCGTTTTGCGTGGTCCGACACGCACTTGGCCGGTTTTTTAATAGTTCATGATACGTACATTAATTTTGACATGACAATATATTTATCAGAAGTTTCATTTTATTCATATTTTGTCTGGCTATTGTTTTTGTTCTGGCCTCAGTTGGGCATCGTTTTGTTTTGCACCCTCGCCGTCAAAAGATTAATATCCGGCTCCGTTTTTAAGCCAGACATTCTGCTTAGGTCTATAAGCCTGGGTCCATAAAGAGGCTTGGTTGACATTTCTGCGAGCTGTACCGAAGCTGGTACTTTGCGAACATCAAGAATTTTGCTTTCTACGCATTCTCTTACAAATAATTATTAGCTAGACACCAGTGGCGGCGCGTAAAAATTTTCAATGGTCAACCGGGAACAAAAAAGTTATGGAAGAGTTTAGAGTATAATATGACTAATAGGCTTGCCTAAAAAGAAATCTTAGGCAAGCCGATGGGAATCGGCTTGTGTGGGTGCTCCGCCACTGCTAGACACATAGAGTTTATTATGCATAAGATAAAGTAAGAGAAAATAATAGGATTTCTATTACTGAAGGTAGGATAAAAAGGGTTATTATAGTTACCATACGGTAAAAATCCTTTACTTATATCATTGTCTGCATGTAAGAAAGAAAAATAAAAGTAATTAACAATCAACAAAGCTCATTCGAAACCATACATCACACCAAATTCTTCGTATACCTACTTGCTATGTATAAAAACATATACTTATACATACTATGAATAGCACTATGTCCTGTGAAAAATAGTACAATTTCGAAAATAATTGTCGAAAATGACATTGTGTTAGTCAAAATTCATCAGTTGCAAGCATCAAGCAAGCAGCTTATGAATTTAGAAAAAATATATTTTCAATTCTCATGCTCGCAAAGATCGCCTTTGTGCTGGATGTATGGTGCACAAATTTTCACTTTTATGCTCTAGTGCACAAAGTAAAATTGTTTTAAAGACTAAGATAATCGGGCCAAACAGCCACACGCACAATAAAACTGCGTACTTAGAATAAACTTATTTGCTTTAATAAATTTCACATCCGTGTTTTCTATTACTAAATTGTTAAAAACAGGATAAAAGTCAATTATTCTTTAAAACGTATCGAACCATTTTGACTTAGCAGTATGAAGTACCTAAGTCTTATATCACGTGTCGAAAATTAAACATAAAAACTTTAACAAAATTTTGCAAATATTTGTTATTTTCTCGCAATCGAAGTGAAGTATAATGGCTCGTTTTACGCACTTGTTGTACAATCTACTATTTCATCACACTTGCTCGAAAATGGTGTTATTATACGCAAGCGTACTGAGCTGTAATGGGCTATATTACGCCCATGGGCGTTATGGTTTTTTTTTTAAATAATAGAACCCTCTGATTGGCTTAAGCAAATCTGGTTGCTGTGTGATTGGTTGAATAAAAAAATCTAGTTGGTCACGACGCCCCGCCCCGCAAGAATACTGCTCTGTGATTGGTTGAAATATTGAACTGCGCGCTCTACTAGCACTGATCTGGAAGTGAAGTTGTCAATTTTTGATTGGTGCTGCTGTATGAAACTTACATTTTTCTGTCTTTTGTTGTTATTTATTTCCTCGCAAATGTGATGAAAAACATTGTGTATAACACGGGCGTAAGAATATTGCAAACTCGAGTCATCAAAAGCCCTCCGCCTTCGGCGTCGGGCTTCTGATACACTCTCGTTAGCAATATTCCACTTACGGCCCTCGTTAAACAATGTACTATTACACACTTCTCTTAAGTGGGTGACAGACGTACGAACTAGCTAACTTAGCTATTACTCTTTTATTTATTTAAATGAACAAAAAATATAATTAATAAAAAACATGATGTCCGCGCTTCCGAACACGCACTTCCATCTCGCTCACGCTTATAGTCTTCTCTCGCTCAGTGAGAGAGAGAGGAGACTATGAATCTACGTCGCCTTAAGTTTTGGCCTGTGCATGTTCCTAATATGTGACCTTGGAGTTAGGAGTAGACATACCAGTGATGGGAGTGTAGCCGCGCCTGCCGCCGGCGGGCCCGATGCGCGCCGTGAACGCGGCGACGCCGGCGATGACGCGCGGCGGCCAGGCCGCCGGGCCGTCCTCGTCCAGCTCGGCGAGGCCGATACACGTGTTGTCGTTCTGGGGATTTAGAGGTATAAGGCCTGTATTCACTGTGATTAGTGCGAGTGCAGGAGATTAGTAATTGAGGTTGATTAGTGCACGTGTGTAGTGCAAGTCGTGTCCGATTCTGTTTAGTGGCTTTGTTTAGTAAATTCAGTTGAAAGAAGCGCGCTTGCGATTGCAAGAATTACTAAAAGAGATTATTAATCGCGGTGGTTTCTAAAACCGAAGACCTTTTAGAATTGGAATGGTCTGACGTGAAACGCTAAACACACCACACAGAGTCTGGACAGGTATTTTTTAGCGTCTGCACTCCAGACGTGTTTAGTGGGAGGCACGCTGCGAGTGAGGGGGAAGACTGGGGCGCGAGGGACGGGGCTACTCGCAAAAAATAGAACACGCTTCTAATCACTTCACTACGCAGGTTACTAATCAATCGCTGTCCATACGAGGGTACTCCTAATCACTAAGCGCCTGCACTAATCACCTGCACTCGCACTAATCAAAGTGAATACAGGCCTTTAGGTTAAGATCAGATGAACGCGCGATTCAGCTGTTCAGATGACGGCGGCTTGCACGCGGTAGTCTAGCGTAAATACTTATTCAGTAAGAATGACGTAGAGGAGGCAATTTGCTTGTGGGTTTTAGTAAATCAATAGACATCTCGTCCTCCATTTTCGTGGCTCCGTGGCTCAAATCACGTGCGTCAACTGAACAAGTCGATACATGATTGTAGATTTTGAACTTAGCCTTAAGCCTGCATCACACTGGCGCAGTCAGCGGTGGTAGTCCATAGTAAACTTGACAGCTAATGATAAGTTTACGCCAATCTGTGAGCGAGCGGAGCGGACAAAATCCAGTTGGTCCTGTTGGTCGATTCTTGTAAAATAGTTTCAATACTTATAATATATATATACGTATGCCCGAAAATGACGATGGTAAATTAATCTTACTAAATTGAGAAGTATCAGAAGACTAATACATTCTTGACGTTTAATATCGTTTATAATTATACAGGGTGCTTGGTAGCTAGTTGCAATGCTTTAAGGGGGTAATAATCAGGGTATTTTTGAGCAACTTTAAATATGTCAGTCAATGGAACGGCACAATGAGTCACACTTTTTCGTACGTGCCGCCGGCGTTCATCGATTTATCACGTCAAAAACTCCAAATCTGAAATTACCTGAGCCCCAAAGTCAAGCTGAACGTCACTCCTCGTGGTATCCATGAAGGAGTGTGCGTTGGCTTCGTACCGCGAGTTGAGCGGGCCGAACGCCGCAATCACCGACTGCGACCGAGACGTGAGGATCTCTTTGTCTTTCTTGGGTTCTTTAGCCGCCAAGGGGCGGCGGTAAGTGATCGTGGTAACGCCGTTCTTCTGCTGGCCTGATACTGTAAAAAACAGAGAATTCATGATATAATATTTATGTGTAAGCATAAAATAAGCCACGGTGGCCTAGTGGTTCAGGCGTGCGGCTGTCTAACGGCAGTCGTGGGTTCGAATCCCAGCTCGTACCAATGAGTTTTTCGTAACAGTACGGAATATCATTTGATATTTACCGTTAGCTTTTCGGTGAAGGAAAACATCGTGAGGAAGCCTGCATACATCTGAGAAGAAATTCAAAGAGAAGAGAAGAAATGTGAAGTCCCCAATCCACACTGGGCCAGCGTGGGGACTACTGCCCGTTCTCTCTCATTCATGAGAGGAGGCCTGTGCCCAACAGTGGGACGAATATAGCTGATGATGATGATGATAACATAACGATATCTAAAGACAACTGTTACTCGCGTCCGCAGGAGCTCCCTACCACAACCCTGCACGTGTCCTCTGGGTGGTGCTAAAGAGTGACAAACTTTAAAGGCCAAATAATGTGCCATACGATTAAATAAATAAATCTAAAGGCCAAGTTTTATCAACGACTATTGAATCACATCGTGTCGCATAGCCGTGAAACACTCTATAATAGGATGAAGCCTAGCAATATTGTGACAAAAATCTGGTAATACTGAAAAGTGCTGGATGGTAATATGCCTGTTAGTGTGCAAATGCCGCCAGAAGGGAACTGAGGGTGACTAGGGTGAGGGACTTTTTTTACGGAGTGGAAATGCACTTACGCATCCCCCCAGCCGGGGAAGCTATAGTGGGGTGTAAGTGAGACTCACCCCCTCCAGCCATCTCTAGAAGCCTATAGCCAGATTATAAAAGAGAACTGGCGTTAGCTAGTTTGCTCTAGTGACAGCGCCATCTCTCGGTGCCTTGTCACACTAACCGATGTATGGCTTTCAGTTTAGGAATTGGACACTAATTAATGAAAAGGGGAGGGAGTGTACACACTAAAACCACTCCGGCATGGGGCTGTCACTAGAGCAAACTAGCTAACGCCAGTTCTCTTTTATAATCTGGCTATAGGCTTCTAGAGTCCATCTCTAGAAGCCTATAGCCAGATTATAAAAGAGAACTGGCGTTAGCTAGTTTGCTCTAGTGACAGCGCCATCTCTCGGTGCCTTGTCACACTAACCGACAGGGTATGGGTTTCAGGTTAGGAATTGGACACTAATTAATGAAAAGGGGAGGGAGTATACACACTAAAACCACTCCGGCATATCTGTCTCTGCCCCCCTCGCGTGGTCGTGCCGGAGAGTTCCCCTGGATTTTCCTCAGGCTACTCTCCAACCATGCAGTTCGACAGCTATATTGGGTACGTCCTATTATAGCAACAGTCTGGTAAAAAAAAAACCGTCTCTGCCATTAATGGGAGCGCAATGGAATCGCAAACATGTCACCGCGACAGGCCCTGCATTTGTCTATCTGTCGACACAACAAATAAACAATCAACGAAGGGTGGATAAGACGCTCATGAACCGCAGTCGCGAGCTTTCTATATGCTTGTTTGCAGGCAAGCTGTATGCTTGTTTGCCACCATTGTGCTAAAAGTTTGAAACCTACCCACGACAACATCGTTACTGCCCCCGAGTCTTGCATCGGGGCACACTCCTCTCTCTCCGTCGCACTGAGCCAAGTGGGTGATCGTGTAGTCAGCTACTCTAGGTTGATTTGACCTGAAAACGAAAGTATTCTTCATTTAATTAAATAACACAACTATTACTTGTACAATTTATGACGGGTCGTG
The DNA here is from genome assembly GCA_932294315.1 of Epinotia nisella. Classification (NCBI taxonomy): domain Eukaryota; kingdom Metazoa; phylum Arthropoda; class Insecta; order Lepidoptera; family Tortricidae; genus Epinotia; species Epinotia nisella. The sequence continues at coordinate 12,546,165 of OW028694.1, forward strand.
TTTCATTGGATTCAAAGCTGAAAGTAGACACGTAGACTTTTGAGGTGTAAGTATTAAAAACACGTTTTTGATCGACGCGGGTTGGAAATTACCTATACTAACATTTTACAATGCATCATGCAAGGAAAAAAAAACAAAAGGTGAAATTTTAACTGTTATGAAGTCCCATTCTCGCACGTGTGTGGGAATATTGGCCCGAAATCAATTCCTGCGCGGCCCCGCGCCCCGCCCCACACCGCCGCGCGGGCATAGAGGACTTCCCGTGTTAATGTTGTCTTGTCCCATATAAAGACGCACATTCCGAGCAAGTGCATTGTAAAGAGTATTTGTATCATCATCATCATCACCATATCAGCCGAAAGACATCCACTGCTGGACATAGAGTGCCAAATTGACAAGTCCTGCGCCACCCGCATCCAGCGTACTCGCGACCTTTACCAGGTCATCAGTCCACCTTGTGGGGTTCCTACCCACGCCGCGCCTTCCGGTACGTGGTCGCCACTCGAGAACCTTTCCGCCCCAACGGCCATCGGTTCTACATGCAATGTGCCCCGCCCACCGCCACTTAAGTGTAGCAATTCTGAGGGCCATATCGGTTACCTTGGTTCTGCTGCGGATAGCCTCATTTCTGATGCGATCACGCAGAGAAACTCCCAGCATAGCCCTCTCCATTGCCCTTTGGGTGACTTTGAGCCTTCTTATGAGGCCCATAGTAAGCGATCAATTTTCCGTGCCATATGTCATCACTGGCAACACACACTGGTCAAAGACTCTTGTCTTGAGACACTGCGGAATATTGGACGAAAAGATGTGCCGGAGCTTCCCGAGTATTTGTATAGTAAAGTATATTTTGTCCAAGCTTACTTGTTATCCCAGTAAGCGACCACGACATCAGCGTTCAGCATGGCGGCTCGACCTTCGGCCCCCGAGATCCCGAAAGCCATATACTGTTCCCGTCTCAGACGCGCCGAGAGCGTTATTTGTATATGGTTGACCTGGAAATAATTACAGCATTAAGGTTTGGCAATGGTTTTGACAAATCTTTCGGAAGTACTTCTATAATCTGTACAGTAAGGGAAATATATTCACGTACCACCGTAGCACCCTGTCGCAATTGACAGGTTGCCGTCACTCAAACTCAACTCAAACTCGACTGATATGTCACCTTATTGCGATAGGGTTCTACGGTGGTACGTGAATACATTTCCCTTACTGTACTTGACAGATACAAAAGGTAGAATATACGGGGTGGGCCCTGTAACAGGCGCAAATATTTAAAAGGACTCTTCCTTAGAGCATCTGCAGTAACTACTGTCCATTTTTTTTAATTTGGTGAATTTTTGATCTAAAGTTATGATCTTCAAGTAATGTTTCATGGCACCACGAGATCATAGCACAGCAGTCAATGCAGATTTTGAGGTAACATCATGTAATGAGTCATTATAGTTTTTGCATTTTTGTTTTCAAAAGATATATTTGTGATTTTTTATTTTTTTTTAGTTTTAAATAAAAAGTTACTGATATCACTACAGAAGAGTAAGAAAATATACGTAAACTATTTATTTATATTTAAAAAACAAAAAACATCTAAAACCACTTGGATATAGCTCACAAGCATAATAATCTACGGTTAAATTTTTGCTCCTGTTACAGGTCCCACCCTGTATGTAGTTAACATGTCGTTAGTTATTGCTCGGGAATGTAATCATGTCAGTTTCGTAAAAGAAATACTGTTTGTTTTTAAAGGGTCGTCTAGCATAATAACATTTAATGTCAAATACATGTTACAGAGTCACTAAAACGGACTTCTGTACAAGTGAGTAGCAGGTAATATGGCCAAATAAAGTTAATTGCAGTTTTGCAGTTAAAAGTAGCGTACTTAAGTTACATGTACGGCAGGCGCCCACTGCAGTTTACGAGATGAAAACTAGTTACCTAGATATAGCAATTTATTTTGTATTCCCGCTGCTCTGCCCTCGTTTAACAAACAACGCAAGGATAAAACATACCCTTTAACCTTTTGACAGCGAGGGTGCAAAACAAAACGGTGCCCAACTGTGGCCAAAACAAAACGATAGCCAGACAAAATATGAATAAAATGAAACTTATAAATATTGTCATGTCAAAATGACAATATTTATCAATATTATTATGTGGCCGTCCGTTCAGTGGCACGAGTTTTCGTCCGCGTCCACAGCCGTCTTTAGCTCTCAAAGGGTTAAGAAGTATAACCTATACAAATCTTGTAATAACGTACATATCTACAGAGCTCAACCTAATGCACGTGCATTAGGTTGAGTTCTATAGATATAACAACAATTTAAACTGTCTATTTATTTTCGTCAATGCTAAAATTTCGTTCCCTTCTCGTATTACTGAGAACAGAGCTGTAGCATGGTTGGCCTTGTCACGCGATAGGTGATAGGATAGAGCGTGCGTCACTGGCTGACACCGTTCGATAGAACGAGACGACGCTCTTATCTTGTCACTTGTCGCGTGATATGGCCAACCATGCTACGGCTCCAGTATATTGTTATATGTAAACTGCTGTAATTATGCATTTATGAATATATTTTACCTTGTAGTTTCACAGCAGACCAATTGCTTGGATGTGGAAAGATATCATCTAATTATTTTCATGATGGGAAATGTTAAAAAAAATCTTAAACAGACGTTTTTTCATGCACAAAAATATTGTAAGGGTCTTAGTTTTTCATGCACGTTAGTTCTATAATATATTCTACGAGTTACGATCGAAAATATGAAATTTTCAATTACCTGCAGTTCCCATTTGACTTGCAATCTTTTGTCTAAAATCTCTTTGCAGTTGTTACTAGCGCTAGCTGGAGTTTGCGAAGTCGTTGAGCTTGTCTGAAATATTTGATGTAAAGTTATTAAAAAAAAAACTAAGAAAATCAAAAGTAATACAATTTTACCTTTACATGTACACATCCCGTTCGCCGAAATTGTTATTATTATTACCCACAGTTAGTGTCAAAGAAATTATTATTTATTTTTTCTAAACGGGACTTCATCGGGTACAAATCCCGTGTAATTAATTAGGTAACTGTCCCGTGCGCCCTGTAGCCCGGGCATTAGAATACGGCTACGGCATCCCCTGCCTGTCGTACAAGGCGACTAAAAGGGGTCCTCGGGGTGGTACACGGTTGCAGTTGGGGGCTGCAATCGGAAAAAAAAGGTAGGACCCACTCAGGCATGACGCTAGAGCGGCACTGGTGCGTTCCGTAGGAGATCCCAGAGCCGTCCGAAATGCGTCGAGGAGGACCATCGGGGGTTTTTTAGTCGGTTGCGAGTCCGACATAACCTCCGCGCTATCCCCGTGGCGCGGAGGTATCCATAACGGATTTTCCTCCCATAAAAAAAAGAAAAAAAAAGGTAACGGTCCCGTGACCTTGGATCTTGTGACACATCGGGAAACCGCAGAGAGGTAAATAAATAATTTAATTACACGCGATTAAGTCCCGTTTAGTAAAAATAATGTGTGAGAGTCGGGAAAATTTTAATCAATAAGTAGGTAGGTATATGCAATGATTATTTATCCCCAATAATAGAGTAGGTTTAGTATAAACAAATTTCAGTGTTTTAGTTTTCTAATTGTTAGACGTAGCTAAGCATTACAGTGCCTATCTGTATTAATATTAATTTTGATATAGGTGCTAAATTGTATAATTTTAAACTTTTACTGTATGAGTCTTGTGTAAATCGAAATAAATGCTTTCATTCATTCATTCATTCATTACAAAAACTCGAGTTTTTTTTTTAAATCTGAAATAAGTTTACAAAACGTTTAAAATGACATTGTATTAAAATCAAAGAATTATACTTACAGGGTTATACCACCAAGCAGGCTGTTAAAATAGACATATCCAGATCCGAGGTAAGCATAGAGAAACAAGCAAAATAACAAAAAATAAACATTTAATTAGTTATAACATGGTAGGTTTAGTAAATTTTGGTAGAATTCAGTCTTGTAAGTTGGCACTTCGCTCGTAAGATTTTGCCGCGCCAAAAAGTTTATTTCGAAGAAAATGTAAAATACAATAAACCTTTGATTGTTCTATTTTTATATCAAAACTACTATTGTTGAGTTGATTTATAAATAATTATATTATGAGTTTAGTATTTCGGTTACTTATAAATTAAAAAAGTAATTTAAAATCCACTAAACCAATCAAAACTGTATTGTATCGGCTGGACATAAGGTTGTTTTTTGATAACTAATTGTTGTGGCTTAACGGTAGGCCGGCGATTAGGCTTCTTTTTCCTTTTCTCCTGAAAATATAGTTTAATGTCGATTTATAAAAAAAATAGTCCATGGCAGCGCTGTAAAAAGGTTAGTAGCAGAAAGTTATTATCCCAGCAGCTTGTTTAGAAAAATGCAGTAAAAACAAATTAGCACACAATGTTTAGTTTTTAGAGTAGGTAGGTAGTAGTACAAGACTGTACTTAATAGTCAATCATGTATACACACATCGGATTCATTCATTCATTCACTCACTAGAACTTTTCCATTTCCAGTCCTATAATAGTAATTTACGATACAAGTGCAGAAAATAGGAAATTCGCAACGAGTGGTGATAAATTAAAACACGACCGAAGGGAGTGTTTTAAATCAACACGAGTTGCGAATTACCTATTCGCACGTGTATCGTACAACGTTTTACAGTGCATATGGCTCTTTTAAGTTTTAACATATGCACGGAAAGTGCTCATTTGCGCACTCGTGCGGAAAAGTAACACCATGTGTACTGTAAAGTGTATTTAAAGTGTATTTAGGAAATTGAATTGCAATGAATGAAAGCCAACAATTAGATAGGAGGAGTTTTCGAATTAATTAGGTAGGTACAGTCAAGTTTTAAAATATGGGTGCATACAATTTACTCATAAGTATGTCCTATCGCTCTTATGTCAGCGGATTAAGGTTTCGGTACATATTTATAAGAGGATTTAATCCATACATATTTTTGCACTTGACTGAACTAAAATGAATTCTATAGAAATAATATGTACCCCCATTTTAATACAGGAGCCGTAGCATGGTTGGCCTTGTCACGCGATAGGTGATAGGATAGAGCGTGCGTCACTGGCTGACACCGTTCGATAGAACGAGACGACGCTCTTATCTTGTCACTTGTCGCGTGATAAGGCCAACCATGCTACGGCTCCAGTACGTATAGTATATAGATATAGAACATACCTACAGTAACATGTAAAACTCGTTCTTTCATATAACTTTCGCGCTTTTCTAACGTATGCGTAAGACCAAACAAATAAACAACCTGGCACTTTTATGTTTTCGCTAAGAAAACTTGGCAAACCCTGTCCCGAACTCACGGTAGTCTTAGTCTGTCCCAACGCCGGCGGTACGTCCAGGTCTTTAGGGATGTACACTTGTCCGAAGTTGTGCCTGAATTCGACGCACCACACGGCTAGCCGGAATAGCCCGTCGATGTGTTAGGCCGTCAGCTTACTTTGAAGCTAGATCGCGATTCGTTGTGGGAAACAGATTTAGCTCGCAAGCCCCAAAAAATACAGCTGTTGCTTTCCTAGCCAAAATATAATAGAACCTACCTACAGTAACACGTGAAACTCGTTCTTTTGAATAACTTTCGCGTTTTTCTAAGACCAAAACGAACTCGCATCCTGGCACTCTTTAATAATATAAACCGTTCTTTCACATAACTTTCGCACTTTTCTAACGGTGGGGTAAGATTAAACCACCTTTCTCTAGTGTTTTCGCTAAGAAAACTCGACAAACCCTGTCCCAAACTCACGGTAATCTTAGTCTGTCCCAACGCCGGCGGCACATCCAGGTCTTTAGGGATGTACACGTGTCCGAAGTTGTGCCTGTACTCGACGCACCACACGGCTAGCCAGTCGATGTCATAGGCTGTAAGTTTCCCTGGGAGCTGGATCTCGATGTCCTCGCCTTGGTAGCCGCGGAGGGGGTTTAGAGAGCCGCTCTCACTTGGCACCTGGGAATGAGGTGTTTTGAATGGTTGTGTGATACTTTGTACGAGTATGTCAAACTGTAAGTACCGGAAGGCGCAGCGTGGGTGGTAGACCCTCCACAAGATGGACGTGGACTGTGGACGGTGCTGCTCGCTCCTATACAGCGACTAGCCAAGTGCCGAAAGTCACTCAGTATCATTGGCCCCAAAATTTATAATATGGTTCCGAGCCACATAATATCATCAGAAAGTGACATGATATTTACAATAAAACTCAAATCCACTCTTATAGATACAGCATGTTACAGTGTGGATGAGTTTTCACAGGGAGATAATTGACTGATTGACCATCATCCTAAATGTTAATTTTAATGGTATATTGCTTCCGCATTATGTTATCTATTGTTCTGTCCAATTTATAATTGTATACTTTTGTATAGATATATTATTAATAAGACATTCTGTTGCAAATCTATTATGACCTGTAAATCGATATTTACCAATAAAGAAACTGAAACTGAAACTGACTGATGACTTGGTTATAGGTCGCGAGAGTCCGCTGGATGCGGGTGGCGAAGGACTGGTCATTGTGGCAGACTTTGGGGGTCCACTGCTGAATACCGGAGTATTCAGCAGTGGACGTTTTTCGGCTGATATAATGATGATAAAATCTAACTATTGCATTCGTTCGAGGAGTATATCTTATAGTTCAGATAAGGAATATCTACTGAGAACAGTCCCCGGATATGTGACCAGCTCTTGGAATGGATTCTAAATGAGCGCAAGTATCCAACCAGGACAGGCGCGGATCCAGCCCTCAAAAAAGGTTGTGGTCACAGCCACCTGAAAATCGGCCAAGTGTGAGTCGGCCGTGATGCCCATCGTGCCCACAATGGTGGATCCGCCCTTAACCAGGTTAAAACTAATATAAAGAAGAGATGGAACAACTGATAATGCCTTAGTTCAAAATAAACTGGGCTCTGTGACATCCGTAATTTGGGGTGGTGGAGGTGCGGGTAGAATGGGAATTTGCTGTTTAAAAATCCGGTATATTTTTGAGCCTGATGTAGCTTGTTACTCACCGACTAAACAGCGGAAAAGTCATCGGAGCGTGAGGGAAAACTACCGTACTACATCCCTTAAGCCCCGCAGCAAAGATGAGTAGGGTCAAGCTGCTTCGGGGTAAGCCAGTCCTGTCAAACTGGTCTAATTTGACAGACATTCAGATGTACTCTATGAGTAATGAATTGCAAAGATAAAAAAAACCGGACAAGTGCGAGTTCAACTCGCGTGGTGAGGGTTCCGTATATAATCTAAATTTCATAAGTGTTTTTGAATACTCAAACTTCTTATAGGTTTTCCTGTAATCTTTAGGCAAGGAACTATTCTCCATATTTTTTTCAGAATTTTAAGCCTAGTTGTTTCGGAGATAGGGGAGGGGGGATGGTCAATTTTCGTCTTTTTTCCTAAATTACTTCAAATCTGTTTTTGTTAAAATTATAAAAAAATACATCTGATATGCTTACAATAACCCCTTTCATTTGATATGTCACACAATACAGTTGGCGAAACTTTTTATTTTAATTTTTCAGTTTACCCCCCAAAATTGGCCCCCATGTTCAGAATTTATTAATTTACTTTACGCGTCCATCTTTGGGTCACCAATTTACATATGTGTACCATATTTCAACTCAATCGGTCCAGTAGTTTCGGAGCAAATCGGCTGTGACAGACGGACAGACAGACAACCGAGTGATCCTATAAGGGTTCCGTTTTTTCCTTAATGAGGTATCGGAACCCTAAAACTACCCTAAAAAACGAAGCAAAGATGAGTACTTAACTAGTACAACTGCATCAAGCTGCATCGGCAAAAGCCTATTACATAAACAATGACGATGTACCTTAGTGCCAAACGGACTGGGCTCGCTGCCGTTCCCGACCCAGAAGTACGCGTCCGGGCCCGCGCCGTCATAATGCAGGTTGGGGATGTAGAAGGTCTTGGCATCTAGCACGCTGATGTTGCCCGAGCGCAGCCCGTGCGCGAGTCGCTTCAGTTCGGGCAGCACGCGGGGGCGAGGAGGGTCGAGCCCTGCCGGGATAAACACGTCGCCGAAGTTTACCTGGAATGCAAACACATTAAAAAAAACCGGATTAGTGCGTGTTCAGCTCGCGTGGTGAGGGTTCCGTTATACACAAAAATATTGATAATTTTCCCGTTACTTTGAATACTCAAACTTCTTCCGGTTATAGGTTTCTTTTCAGAATTTTAAGCCTAGTAGTTTCGGAGATAAGGGGGGGAATGGTCAATTTTCGTACATAATAACATTGCCAATTTTAGGAAAAACTGTGACATACATAATATTAATAGTAGAAATAAGCATAAGCTCGCGGTGCTCACCACTCGGCTCCAAAAAATTAAAAAATCATTCATGGGTAATTGTGTAAGGTTTTATAACAAACTTCCAGGAAACTTAACTGAGTTATCTATTAATAAATTCAAGAACTATGTGAAGCGTAAACTTATCTCGAAAGCTTTATAGCACAGAAGACTACATGAATGATAAAACTCCATGGAACTAATTTTGACTGAATTTTTAATCTATTATTTTCGTAATATTTTGTTTTTTGACATTAGATTGTTTTTCTAGAACTACTAGTATTTTTTATACAATTTTTTTATCATATATATTTTATTCTTTATGTTTAAAAATTACTCTAAAAATTAACTGACGATTTGAAAGTGCTTGTTACTAGGCCTACTTGAATAAAGATCATTTTGAGTTTGAGTTTGAGTTTAAAAAACCGTACAAGTTGAACACGCTCAACTCGCGTGGTGAAGGTTCCGTATATAATACACAAAAATATTGATAATTTTCCCGTTACTTTGAATACTCAAACTTCTTCCGGTTATAGGTTTCTTTTCAGAAATTTAAGCCTAGTAGTTTCGGAGATAAGGGGGGGAATGGTCAATTTTCGTATTTTTTCCTAAATTACTTCTGTTTCTGCTAAAATTATTAAAAAAATCGGAGATGCTTCCAACAACTCCTTTCATTTGATATGTCACACAATACAGTTTGCGAAACTTTTTTTTTAAATTTTCCAGTTTATCCCAGGTATCGACCAGACCAGAGGAGAGTGGCGTAATAAAGAAAAGGCCTAGGCCTATATCATCCCTTTAATTTCTTTGTACCGAAAGTTGACCCCAGGGAAACTATTGATAAGGGATAGAAATGGAATCGATTGACATAAAAAAATACATGTACAAAATCTTTTTTCATTTTCATACAAATTGTATGAGGAAAGTTTTTCTCGATTTATGGCTTTTGTAGCCGGAAATTTCTTGGTCTTCTGGTCCCATACAAGCTTTTGATCCTGGACAGGAATGGGATCGATTGCTATAAAAAAAAAGTTTGTCAAAAATGACCATTTCCTCGCCCCCTGCATGTTTTTTTCCAAAATCTGTAAACGCCAAACTTCATTAATTTGAAATCGAAAGAAGGTCTCCTAAGACCATTTTCGCCTAGTAACACGGGATCTGGTAGCTGCCCTCACTGACCCAAAATCTATTTCCACCCTGTATATCCATAATCTCCCCTTGACATTTACATACTCGTACTCCATGTTTATAAATTCTTAATTACTTATCCTCAAAATATAAAATACAATTAAAATTAAATCTAAAACGTCCCCAACGCTTATCACGTCAAAAGCAATTGAATGAGTCACATAATAGATAATGGACGTTGAACGACTGAATGAACGTGTTTTGGCGGGAAATTCTGCGCATGCGTAGAATCCACCGGCTTCTAATCGATATTTTGTCGCGATTGACAAAAACTGGGAACATAATGCTTTAATAGCAGCGAATTTATGACTGTGTAGGGTGAAATTTTATGCGAAACGGAATGATGAATAACATAATTAAATGGGTGTAAAACCCATCCAAGCTTTATCATTCATTTCAATTTTTATAAATGGTAATATTTTATATTTGGGTTATAATTACATTCTTAGCAATCCTTGTCTTGATACAAAATATGTCATGCATAACACTTTTGGGCCCAGGGGGGGGGGGGGGGGGGGAATCACGTAACGTTTCGAATGCGCGTTAGGACTGTCCAACTGTCATCTTAACTTATAAAAACAGGACAAGTGCGAGTTCAACTCGCGTGGTGAGGGTTCCGTAAAATATTGAGAATTTTCCCGTTACTTTGAATACTCAAACCTATAGGTTTTTCTGTAATCTTTAGGCAAGGAACTGTTTTCCACATTTTTTTCAGAATTTTAAGCCTAGTAGTTTCGGAGATAAGGGGGGGAATAGCCAATTTTCGTAGTTTTTCTTAAATAACTTCAAATCTGTTTTTGCTAAAATTATAAAAAAAATTATCTGAGATGCTTACAACAACATATGTCTCACAACACAGTTTGCGAAACTTTCTTTTTAATTTTCCAGTTTACCCCCCAAAAGTGGCCCCCCGTTCAGAATTCATTAATTTACTTTACACGTCCATCTTTGGGTCACCAATTTACATATGTGTACCAAATTTCAACTCAATCGGTCCAGTAGTTTCGAAGCAAATCGACTGTGACAGACGAACACACAGACGCACGACTGATCCTATAAGGGTTCCGTTTTTTTCCTTTTAAGGTACAGAACCGTAAAAATTGACATTTAGATCTTCATGACGCGCGTACAATGCGTTACGTGATTGACCTACTGGACTCCGATAAATGGGTGCGCTGTCCGTAGCCACTTTTCTCTACAAAGCAGGAAAACCGCGGTATTGATTGGCTACGGGCGTACCGCTACGAAACCTTTCGCACTGAATAGTAATTTATCGCTTGTTTATTGTGGTAATATTTTTAGGGTTCCGTACCCAACGGGTAAAAACGGGACCCTATTACTAAGACTTCGCTGTCCGTCTGTCCGTCTGTCTGTCACCAGGCTGTATTTCAAGAACCGTGATAGCTAGAGAGTTGAAATTTTCACAGATTATGTATTTCTGTTGCCGCTATAACAACAAATACTAAAAAACCGGCCAAGTGCGAGTCGGAGTGGGGCTCCCATACAACAGACATGATTTTTTTGCCGTTTTTATAGATAATGGTACGGAACCCTTCGTGCGCGAGTTTTTTTTAATTTGTTACCTTGGAGTCGTGCGAAATGTTAGAATGTTAAGGTCCTAAAATTAAGCAAGCAAACATTCATAAACAACATATATTAACCATTGGTATCCATACTATAATAATATTCTAAATGCGAAAGTGTGTCTGTCAGTCGGTCTGTCTGTCTGTTACCTCTTCACGCTTAAACCGCCCAACCGATTTAGATTTGGTATAAAGATAGCCTGAGTTCCGGGGAATGACATAGGATAGTTTTTATCCCGGAAATCATCCCCTAAGGAGGTAAAATGGGGGGGTGAAATTTTGTATGGAGCTACGATATAAACGAGTTCCACGCGGACAGAGTCGCGGGCCGAAGCTAGTTTAATTAATAATTACATGGTATGAAATGATTACGGACTAAGAAGATATATAAAAACCGGCCAAGTGCGAGTCGGACTCGCGTACGAAGGGTTCCGTAGGTACGGCAAAAAAATCATGTCACCATACAACATGGGGGCCCTAGTCCGACTCGCACTTGGCTGGTTTTTTAATATTTGTTGTTATAGGGGCAACAGAAATACATTATCTGTGAAAATTTCAACTGTTTAACTATCACGGTTCATGAGATGTAGCCTGGTGACAGACGGACGGACGGACGGACAGCGGAATCTTAGTAATAGGGTCCCGTTTTTACCCTTTGAGTACGGAACCCTAAAAAAGGCAGTTTTCAACTTTAAATTCGCCGTTACTTCTTATTATATAAAATACAATTAAGTGATATTAAGAGCTAAAATTAAAACTATAAGTGATTTAATTTCTATAACAGTTATATCGGGACGAAATCAAATTACAGATAAACAGCATGCTGCGTAAAACCAATGTATTTGCGTCATTAAGTAATTTTTAGTTATTTTTTTTATTTTTTATTTATTTATTTATTGCACTCATGATTACACAGTTATACAGTATAATGCACGAACCCTTAGGGGTGTTGCAAAAATTTACAAATTAAATTAGTTAAAATTACATATCAATTAATAACTTTTCATTTACAATTACTAGCATGGAATATAGGTACAATCAGACTATATTTATTATTAAATTAATAAAGAACAACATGTTATGTCACGGGTACTTTTTAGTTTTGAAATATGTCCTCAATATTATAATTACAACCATTCAGTAAGAACCTTTTGAGAGATTTCTTGAAGACGTGGGGCTCTCGTATAACTTTCAACTCACTTGGTAACCTATTGTATAAGCTTACTGCCTGATAACGTATGGAGTGTTTAGCCACTTGCAATTTTGGACAAAAACTGTTGCTAATGGTTTTTTTTCGTGTTTGTAAACGAGCTTGCCTTTCCTCCTCTACTTACAATTACTGCACTACGTCTGTTTATATTTGCTGTTGTCTTATACTCACAGTAAATCTTCGGCACCAAACTGACAGCCACTTGATGTCTCTCAGCCGCTTGCCGCCCGGCAGCCGAAGTAGTATGTCTGTGTGTGTGTGCGCCGTCAATATCGGTGGATCTCTGAAACCAACGAAATTAACTCTATTGAGCACGAGCTGTAAGTAGCCGCAGTTCATAACCAATCACATGCTTTCGGATGTTAAAAACGGTAGCCTAAATTGCTTTATTAGGGTTCCGTAGTCAAAATGGCAAAAACGGAACCCTTATAGTTTCGTCGTCCGTCTGTCCGTCTGTCCGTATGCAGAGATCGGAGACCGGTATTTTCACCATACAAAAATACCGGTTTTAATTCGTTTAATTTCGTTCTTTGGTTTATAATATCATTTTTGATTAGGCTGTCTAATAATACGAAAATGTTACCTAAATACATGATACATTCCTACATTAAGAGCCTAAAACAGGGATCGGATACCGGTATTTTCACCATACAAAAATACCGGTTTTATTTCGTTCAATTTCGTTCTTTGGTTTATAATATCATTTTTGATCAGGCTGTCTAATAATACGAAGATGTGACCTAAATACAGGATAGAGTCCCACATTAAAAGCCTAAAATTATTCAAAATATTAGACTACTTCGAGGACTTTTGAAAAAACCGGTTCCGATCCCTGTCCGTATGTCACGGGCATTTTACTCGAAAACTATAAGGTGTATTTGAATAAAATTTAGGTTATATAATAAAGGGTAGGTGTATTTTGTTAGCCGCTACATAGGTTGTAGTTTTGTAATTAAATGAATAAAAACCCCCCACCCCTTATGTATGCATAAAACTGTAAGTCAAAAAAAAAAACTGTGTAAGCCCACGTGTGGCACATCAATCGATAGGCCTTTCAGCAATTTTATTGATTAAGTGAATATAGTCGGAGATAATCGCCCCGAAAGTCACTTAAATTGTGACCACTCCGTCTAATTTTTCAACGGTGTATTTTAAAAATATGAAGAAAAAACCGGCCAAGTGCGTGTCGGACCACGCAAAACGAAGGGTTCCGTGCCTATTAAAAAGGTCGTATCGTCACAGAAATTTTACGACACTTACGTCCTTTTCTTTAAGGAAGGCAGTTTTTCAGTAATATCTCGAAAACCTCTGCACCGATCTTGTTCAAAACAATTTTCGGTGAATGAAATTAATAAGCCCTATGTCTATGAATTTTTCCATATTTTTAAAATACACCGTTCAAAAATTAGAGGGGGAGGGACAGAATTTTAGTGACTTTCGGGGCGATTATCTCCGACTCTAATCACTTAATCAAAAAAAACCGGCCAAGTGCGTGTCAGACCACGCAAAACGAAGGGTTCCGTGCCTATTAAAAAGGTCGTATCGTCATAGAAATCTTACGGCACTTACGTCCTTTTCTTTGAGGAAGGCAGTTTTTCAGCAATATCTCAGAAACCTTTCATCCGATCTTGTTCAAAACAATTTTCGGTGAATGAACTTAATAAGCGCTGTGTCCATGAATTTTTTCATATTTTTAAAATACACCGTTCAAAAATTAGAGGGGGGGGACAGAATTTTAGTGACTTTCGGGGCGATTATCACTGAATTCCCGAGAAACCTTATATTTATTTTGAAAGGCCTATCGATTGATGTGCCACACGTGGGCTCAAGATGAAATTTTTTTTTTTACTTTTAGTTTTATGTATGGAGTACACCCCTAAAAAAATTTTTTTTAGTAATTTTAATTACAAAACTTTGTAGCGGCTAACAAAATACACCTATCCTCAAAATTTTATTCAAATACACCTTATAGTTTTCGAGTAAAATGCCTGTGACATACGGACAGACGGACAGACGGACAGACGGACAGACGGACAGACGGACAGACGGACATGACGAAACTATAAGGGTTCCGTTTTTGCCATTTTGGCTACGGAACCCTAAAAATGCTAGAAACCTTATATTTATTTTGAAAGGCCTATCGATTGATGTGCCACACGGGGGGTCACAATGTTTTTTTTTTTTGACTAAGTTTTATGTATGGAGTGCACCCCTAAAAAAAAATTTTTTGTCATTTTAATTACAAAACTATGTAGCAGCTATCAAAATACACCTATCCTCAAAATTTTATTCAAATAGGTACACCTTATAGTTTTCGAGTAAAATGCCTGTGACATACGGACAGACGGACAGACGGACAGACGGACAGACGGACAGACGGACATGACGAAACTATAAGGGTTCCGTTTTTGCCATTTTGGCTACGGAACCCTAAAAACATGAACATCGAGGGCTTATTGAATTTTTTCACCAAAAATTATTTTGAACAAGATCGATTGGTTCAAAGTTTTCGAGATATTGCTGAAAAACGGCCTTCCCTATAGAAAATGACGTAAGTGCCGTAAGATTACTGTGACGATACAATCTTTTTAATAGGCACGGAACCCTTCGTTTTGCGTGATCCGACACGCACCAAAATTTTAAAAATGGCTGTTTATTTTTTGGTGATAAGAATAACCTTCCTTAGCACCAGGAAAAAGTTTCAGATTTTTCACCTGCGTAAATTATTTTTGAAAAATAAATTCAGTTTCTTCAGTTACGTTTTGGGTCAAGGACGATCAATAGACACTCTCATCGTCTCATATTACAAAAAAAAAATCTTAAATATTTGTGGTAAACTGACACTGGTAATGACATATATAGCTGCTGCAACTGTCAATATCAGAAACTGTTTATATTTTTCAAAAAGAATGGACGCAGCCGAAAAATCTGAAACTTTTTCCTATCACCAAAAAAATTATCAGGCATTTCTAAAATTTACATCCATTCCCAATTGGCTATAAACCGCGAAGCATTTGAGGAATAGATAGATGATTAGGTAAGACAATAGTAACGGAATAATTGCTGGACAGTTCGCCAGGCGCATCGCGCGACGTTACTCCACTGAAACGCGGCCCAGCACCTAGACAGATTATAATCGATGCATGTCAAATGAGTCCTTCCACGTCCTGCAGTCACCAAAAATAATTTGTTGAATAATTACCCAAAAAATGAGACGCAAAATAAACAAGAGCTAATTGTCCTCCCCCATTATATTCGCAAATGAGACCGGTGGAGTAATTAGATAAACATGATGATGGGGGTGATGGCTAGGGAGAGTTCGTATTGTGTTTTAGACTGTGCGAAGACATTTTCATTCGAAGGACACTCCCTATTGCCAAAAAAATTGTAAAATATTGAATTTTTGTAACAAAATATTTTATTTAACACATCCACTAAAATCAATAAGGCAGGCAATTAGGGGCAATTCTAAGGTTAAAGATTTCGTTAATATGTAGCTTACACCCAAAGTCCAATTTTTTTATTAAATATATTGACATTTCCATCTCTGTACACAATTTTTTCATGATAACAATTATGTCTATTACACAAGAACTACAATAATAAATACAAACAATAAAATAAATAAATTTGTAAAATTTAAATTTTTAATGTTTAATTTGAAATTCAATAAAACAACAAATTAACTAACCTATACAAAGATAGAAATAAGGTGTGTGCAATAAGAATATTAAGGTCTGAAAGTATGAATACTAGAGATTATTTCGAAAGAACTTATAAATCCTATATGAAATAAGCAAACATCCCTATACCTACTGTATGCCAGTCAATTAAATAAATAATATTCACTACCGTCTATCTTGATCATTTAACAGGAAACTAACTTCTACTACCCTCGCAATACGGGCGCATTTCCTATCAAATACTAGGTTAGATAGCTTGACAAACTTCTGTTGAAATGCGGGTAGCGTGATACTTTGAACATGCGATTGAATCGATTTTCTACTGTTAATGTGACGACCGGTTAGCCTAGTGGGTAGTGACGCTGCCTACGAAGCTGAAGGTCCTGGGTTCGAATCCCGGTAAGGGCAAATATTTGTGTGATGAGCATGAACATTTGTTTCCGAGTCTTGGATGTTTTCTATGTATTTAAGTGTAATTTGGGTCTATTAAATATATCGTCGTCTAGTACAGTCAGCATCATAAACATGTATACATTCTATGACCTTATTACCTAGACATAATGTTGAAAAGTGTATACATGTTTATGATGCTGACTGTACCACTACCTACCCATAACACAAGCCTCATTGAGCTTACTATGGGACTAAGTCGATTCATGGATTATCCTCTAATATTTATTTATTATTTTTAATGTTGAAAAACGAACTGAGACTTTTATTTATTGAATACTATAATGAAAATTAGGCCGTTGATGGCTTTACAACCGACAAATAACTACCAATTGTATGTGTATATAGTATACCTATACTTTTTTATTTGAGCTTCACATTACTATAATTTTGCTGTAAAATCGCTGTGAATATCAGCACACTAGTTACTAACACTACTGAAAAAGTTAAGGCTGGATAGGTAAGACATGAGAAGATAAACAGAAACAAGAATGAAGAATGAGAGGGGTATAACCCTCTGGATAGTAAGAGGCAGAGACTGAAAATGACAGCGTGAGTGACACAATGAATGAGCGAATATGGGAAAAATGGAAGACCAGGGAGGAGGTTGAAGACAGAAAGAAAAGAGACTCACCTAGTGGTATAGTCCTCTGGATACGGTATAGGCACGCCTTCTGGTGAAGGTTGCGGTGTGTCCCCAACCCAGAAGTACGCATCCGGGCCCGTGCCATCGTACGCGAACCCGCGCACGAATACCGTGTTTTCGTCCACTGCGTACACTTGCCCTCGGATACCGTGAGCGTATTGGTTGAGACGGCCGATTGGTCGGCCGTAGTACGGCTCAGGTCGCCGTGTTGATACTGGCGCTGGAAAAGAAATACTCTATGAAGAAAAATAGCCTTCCAAATCTATATCTGAGACAGGCTAAAGCACCAACGACAAATAGGAGCGATTGTAATGAGCCTGGCCTCGATGGGTGTACGTATTTTTTTAAGGTCTTGTTGCCGGCTCGTCTTAATTACAAAATGTGGATTATTCGCAGTAGGTCCTTTGGAAGGATCTACTGCGAATAAATCATCTTCTAATTCAAAGAATAATGCCAAAATGACAAGTCCGTTTAATACTACAAAATAAATAAAATTACACTCGAAAGCTTTGATTATATATAAGATAAAAAGTTGAACAATTGAGTCATTTCTTTTAAGTGGCATGGATTGTGCGGGTCCAATACAAAGAAATCAAAATGAATTATTATTAATTATATTAATGAATTAATTAATTATTATTATTAATTAAATTATTAAATAAATACATCATAAGTCGCGCATCAAACTTCTGAATTTGAATTTCACTGCTACTAGAATGTAGATTGGTATATATAAATATAATCTCAAGAATTGGTTTCGCCTACTGCGAAATAAGTGAATTTTAAGTATTCAACAGTGAGACCGTCCAATTCCTTATTCCTTGACGGAAATTCAATCAATTCACTTCGACTGTCACTAAAATTAATGAAAGTTCGAAATAGTTCCAAGTTTCAGACAGAATTGGAAATAGATCATGCAAAATGGTGTTCGACAACTACTCACGTTCTTAGCACAACAATGGATTAAATTTAATGGCATTTTAAGATTAAAACTGTTTTGTAATACGAGTATCAGCGAATAATTGTTTTAATGAAACGTTATCGATGGTAAATGCAAATGGTAGTTTTCTGTCAAAATCCCATTGATAAAAAATATAGTAATAAATTGAGAGCTCAAATCCCCTTCAACTAAAAGGGATTTTGACTCGTGAAAAAAAAATGTTGTAACTTTTTCTAAATCTAATAAGAATGGGAGAGCTCAACTGCTTGGCAAATCTTTCCAGATCAATTTATTTCGATAGGCATATATTTTAAGTAAGTATGTTTTTTGAAAACGCTAGTAAAGGTCTTCTAGAACCGGTAGTTGATCCAGTGACCGCTGTCTTTTTGACCCATTTTGCTTGCCATTGCCATAGTTATTTTACAAAGTTGCAGATCATAATTTACTTACAAACAAAGTTTTAACCGACTTCAATTTAGTACCTACTCCGCCAAGCCAAATGAACATTTCCACATTTCCTTTCCACTTTACCACATGGACTGCTTTCCGAGAGTAAATACGTTGATTATTACAGAGGAAAACCATATCACTGTATGTGGGCCGATAATATTTAAGGAGTTCCGTCGATTTGGTACACTTGACATTTAGGACTTCCTTAGTTGCTATTTCAACGGAATCATATCAGAATCAGTAACGTACAGTTCCAAAAGTCATCTGTGGTCTTCATCATCAGTTCTACTTCACCAAATTTGTGATTTCCGGGTGTAAATACACTCATCATCATCATCATCCTGGCCGATTTCGACCACCGCGACTGGAAAAAGAGAAGAATTCTGGCTAACTAGAGCGTCGTTCGTGAGCTCTCAGGTGACTGACGTAGCCTATCTTTGCAGAGAATGTGCGACCACATTCCCTACAGGTCAACACCCCTCCGACAAAATTGTAGTGTATGGCCGTAGGTGCTCGAGCCTTCAACTCCTCGCGCTTAGCATCGAGTTCGTTACGTCTTCGTTCTTCGAAGGCTTGCACATTAACCTTCACTGTATGTCTCCACTTTGACCGATCTTGAGCCAAAATCTCCCAGCGCGATGGGTCAATATCACACCTCTGCATGTGGCGCTTCAGCACATCTTTATAGCGCAGAAGCTGGCCGCCCTGTTTTCGCTTGCCTTCCTGCAGTTCTGAGTAAAAGATGCTCTTAGCCACTCGTTCTTCGGCCATGCGGGAGATATGACCACTCCATCGCAGCTGTCTACGCATTAGATAGGCTTCAATGCCGCTGACATTAGCACGACGTAGAATTTCCGTGTTCCTGACATGGTCCGCCCAGGAGATATTCATTATGTCACGCAGGCATTTGAGATGAAACCTATCTAATACGCGAATGTGTTTGCGGTAGAGACACCACGTTTCGGAGGCATACAGGAGATTGGGCAGAACTATTGCCATGTAAACAGAGACCTTGGTTTGGAGCTTTATGTCGTGTGACCGGAACACCTTGACGCGAAGTTTCCCAAAGGCAGCAGCAGCCGCCCCGATTCTGCTGTTTACTTCATCATCAAGGTGGCACTTATATGTTACAGTACTCCCCAAATACACTAGTTATAATAGAACATATCGAAATTACTACATGAGTGCCTTCTATATTTGAGGAGTTCCCTCAATTCCTCATGGTTTCCATCATCCAACTGAAATTTTGATAAGAATTGGACCAACCTGGAAGTATATACTTTCAAATAAAAAAAATAATTGTATGAATCGGTTCATAAATAACGGAGTTCTGAGGTAACAAACATTTAAAAAAAATACAACCGGATTGAGACCCTCCTCCTTTTTTTTTGAAGTCGGTTTAAAAGTGGTTAAGTTTGACGAGCAGAATCGAATCTTGAATTTTATGCCCCGAGGTTATAGGCACCCTGTATATCAACTCGTAGGTAAGTAAATAGATAAACCGATCGGTCATGTGA
Source organism: Epinotia nisella (assembly GCA_932294315.1). Taxonomy (NCBI): domain Eukaryota; kingdom Metazoa; phylum Arthropoda; class Insecta; order Lepidoptera; family Tortricidae; genus Epinotia; species Epinotia nisella. The sequence continues at coordinate 12,566,181 of OW028694.1, forward strand.
CTGCAAACAAACCTTCAGCTCGTTTTATTTCTGATTTTATATTACATTGCTTTTAGGTAACCAATCAATATTTATTGTATTACTTATGTTGTTTTATGTTTTAATCATGTCTATGCTTAACTCATTCGTCGCTAAGCTACGCTCGTAGCGCTACGCCGTAGTCCGTAGCAGCTTAACACATTCACTGCCAGAAATCGCTACGCGCTGCGCCCGTGGTTTTCCCCGTATGTAGCGTAGGCAGGCGCGCTAGGCTGGTTCCTGGCAGTGAATTAATGCCTATATTATGAAGTGAAAATGGCACGTGACGCTCTGACGCATGTGTGTCGTGATTAGCAGTGAATGGGTTAATAAGCCGTAAACTAGGTAGTGGGACTGGGCTAGACATGTCTGTCGGATGCACGTGGAGCGATGGGCCAAATTAGCCACCGAATGGACCCCACAAGATGGCTTCCGAGGTAGAGGCAGACCGAAAAGGAGATGGCGGGACGACTTTGATATGTTTTTTACAGATTGGCGAACATCACACATCACACGTCACAGGACCGAGACGAGTGGTGGAAAAAAGGGGAGGCCTTTGCCCAGCAGTGGGACACAAAATAGGCTAATAAAAAAAAAAAAACTAGGTAGACCCATCAAAAGGTGGACTGATGGCCTGATAAAGGTCGCGGGAGTCCGCTGGACGCGGGCGCCGCAACACCGGTCATTAAGGCACTCTTTGGGGGAGGCCTATGTATGAGAAATGCGACCTGTAGAGGAGAACAGCTGGACAGACGCCAAACGAAAGATTTTTTGTCCAAGCTGAAACAGAGAACTTCGTTCACTTCGCTCGCTCGTTTCTTTTATTTTTTCTTAGATTTCTAAGTATCACGCCTGCCTGTTTCCCGAAGGGGGTAGGCAGAGATCACGGATTTCCACTTGCCACGATCTTTACAAAACTCATTTTGCTTCATTCACTTTGAGTTATATTATGACATTCTTCAAATGAGTTAAATAGAGGTTTTACTAAAAATGTTGACGTAAACTGTTTAGGATACGATGCATCGACTTATTTCGATATAAATATCTAAATCGCAACAAAACCCAAGGGACACAATCATGATGCAGTCGTTATACTCTAAAGGGCCACCATTTTGCAACTAAATGTACAGTTTAAGTTTGTTACCTTCCGAAATTAAAGGGCTTCCTCCTTGATAATGAATCACCGTCGAATAAATAAAACTATAAGGATAAGTACTTACCTACGAGCATGCTTAGTTGTTAAGTTAAATGCATGACGTAAGCACTTTATTGTACACAAGCACAGGGTAAAACCATAAAGATATCATATAAGAATGTTAAGTATAAATAGAAAATGTTAGATATAATTAAATAGGTTATTCTAGTATAGAACATGAGCGTTTCTCGCCATCAAACGTCACAGTTTGGCGAGTTTATATAAAAACTATAAAATGTAATTTCTTTTTTCTTAAATAAATAAAAAAAAAAAAAAAAAAATAGTTCCTTGCCTAAAGATTAGAGGAAAACCCATAAGAAGTTTGAGTATTCAAAGTAACGGGATTTTTTTTTGTATTTTTGTGTACTGTGTATACACGGTGGGCAGGAGTATACCGACAGACTTTCACCATGGATTCCTGGTGGTATTACGAGTAAATAATGTATAATGTTATATCAACACGGGTCCAAAAATGCCTCATTAACTTACTTAATTTCTGGAACAAAGAAAATAATTAACGCTACTACTTCCTTGTGAACGAAACCTTAGTCTAAACAGTGCAAAAGAAAACTTGACACTTCACGAACGTCACATTATTAAGGCGTGTTACCCTTGAGATTTTTCAACTTGTGAATTACCGGAATAATTGAATATCTCGAAAATTAGGCTTTAAAGAGCAATGTTTACATTACTTTTTTTTGTCCAAATAAGCACTAGAATCTATGGTTAAAAGCTGTCGGTATACGCCTGCCCACCGTGTATAAGGAACCCTCACCACGCGAGTTGAACTCGCACTTGTCCGGTTTTTTTCAGCAATATCTCGAAAACCTTTGAATCGATCTTGTTCAAAATAATTTTCGGCGAAAGAGTTTAATAAGCCTTACGTCCGTGATATTTTCCTATTTTTTAAATACACCGTTCAAAATGAGAGGGGGGGGACACAATTTTGTGACCTTCGGGGCGATTATCTCCGACTCTATTCACTTAATCAAAAAAATTGCTGATAAACCTTATATTTGTCTTAAATGGCCTGTCGATTGATATGCCACACATGGACTTACAATGTTTTTTTTTGAATCGCAGTTCCAAGTATTGAGTGCACCCCTAAAAAAAATTTTTTTTAGTCATTTCATTACAGAACTATATAGCGGCTAACAAGATACCTATCCTCAAAATTTTATTCAAACACACTTTATCGTTTTCGAGTAAAATGCCTGTGACATGCGGACAGACGGACATGACGAAACTATAAGGGTTCAGTTTTTGCCATTTTTGCTACGGAACCCTAAAACCGACTATGGGCACCCATTATGATTATCAGTGCTTCTCACACACTCTCGCGCAAGAGAGAAAGCACGAACCAACACGTTCAAACATTTCAATACGTCAAAAACGCATCCTGGAATAAGACCCCGGGGCGTAATAGCGAACATCCCTTTCCGAGCCAGCCCCATCCCTTAAATGATCGTTATTCATCTAATATCCTAAACGGAGGGATGTTTCGCTGACGACTTTATAATAAACATGAAAGGGAGACATATTTTATCAAACATTATGTTGTAAGAATTTAGATAATATTAAATTACTAGCTTTCCGCTAATTATTCCTCCGCGTATAATACGTCTCCTCATACAGACTTTCACTACCCATTTCATCTCCTCAAAATGTGAGTTTTGGTATAAGAACTATCTTGGGTCGTTCTTCTTTTCGACCGACAATAGCCTGTCCTTCGTCTTATTACGGCATCTCATTTGAGTAATGATGTTTACGGTTTTATAATGTTCGAATGAACGTCCATATTATTTTATTAATTAGTGATATTTAATATTTCACTTTCTCTAACTAGCATTTTTTTAAATGTTTTTTTTTTCGTAGAATGCCGTGACAGAGTGGTAAACCAAAATGTTGTCCCCACTGAAAGAGTCCACTATTTCACATGTTTTTTTTAGAAACCAACCATAAATAAATATTTATATTGGCCAGAAAGGAAACTTTAATTAGTTCTAATGAAGAAACCTATGCATTTTTTTAAACGCTCTTCAAAACCACAATTTTCGATAGTTCAAAAACCAAAAAAACAGAAAAACCTCGGTTCATTGTCGGTAAAAAAGAAGAACGACCCTCTTACGTTCATCCACAAATCGATATAGCCAATATAGCAATTTAGGCGAGAAAACGGGACACGTAGACAGACAGTTTTTAATTTACAAGTTATTAAATACCTCATCATCATCATCATCATCATCATATCAGCCCAAAGACGTCCACTGCTGAACATAGGCCTCCCCCAAAGAGTGCCACAATGATCGGTCCTGCGCCACCCGCATCCAGCGGAAATTAAATACCTATTCAATTAGAATTTTGGTGAAGTGCGATTCTAGTTTTCCCAGCATACATGTTGAGACCCAGCGCCTGATGAAGTCAACGAGCAAAATCATTTCGTCTCCATACAAAGTTTCATCCCCTTTTTCGTTCCTAAAAGGGATGAAATTTGACATAAATTATAGCCTATTCTGATGTAGAAGGTACATAATTGGAAAGTTTCATATAAATTCGTCCAGTAGTTTTTGAGATTAAGTGGAACGTACATCCATCCATCCATCCAAACTTTCACGTGTATAATATTAGTAGGACAATAGGAATTAGGAGCCATATTTCATCAAAAATTATGTTGTAAGAATTTACATGATAATAAATTATTGATAAACAGAAACATCTAAGTAATCATAAAGGCCAGGAGCCGTAGCATGGTTGGCCTTATCACGCGACAAGTGACAAGATAGGGGCGTCGTCTCATCTATCGAACGGTGTCAGCCAGTGACGCACGCTCTATCCTATCACCTATCGCGTGACAAGGCCAACCATGCTACGGGGCCAGGTCAAAGGTACCCTAAACCGACGAGCATGTATGAGAAATGTTATGAAGGTGAGTGAAGCGAAAGTGGTTTGTCAGGATCGTAGCAAATGGAGATCCGTGATCTCTGCCTACCCCTCTGGGAAAGAGGCGTGATTATATGTATGTATGTTATTCCTCCTGGTTTCACCAATCACAAGGTTTCCTAGCTCAGGGCTCAGGGGCTCAGGGTTATTATTGATTAGTATCGATTAAGTAGAGTCGCCGCCAGATATATCAGAGCGGCCAAAGTGCTCACATTTGTGAGCACTTTGGCCGCTCTGATATAATGGCGATTTGTGTAAAAATCTTGTACTTTTTTATTGCACAGTCGTCATCAGATATGTCGGAGCGGCCAAAGTGCTCACAAATATCTGAACACGTCTCTATTGTCGAGGCATAAGATACGTGTACAGATATATGTCTCGACAATAGAGACGTGTTCAGATATTTGTGAGCACTTTGGCCGCTCCGACATATCTGATGACGACTGTGCAATAAAAAAGTACAAGATTTTTACACAAATCGCCATTATTTTTCCCACTTTTGCATTCAATCGCCCCTAGTAAAATAAGTTAGTATATTCCCAAATCGGTTCTCCCTGGGGGCACTACCCCTGCGTTTAGTTTTATTTAGAGCAGCCTGCGTAGCTCAGATTACGGGATTAGTGACTTGAATACCGTCTGAAGACGAAAAGGGAACAATGAGAGACAAATTTAATATTTAAACGTTAGTCTGGAAGAGATCGCTCATAAGCTATTAGACCGCCTGTTGTTTGCCTCTGCTTAGATTGCCGCTGTGTACTGTAAATAGAAATCCCACCAAAAACATTCTGTAAAAAACTAGCCAAGTCTCGATGGAGAATAGAACTAGTACTTCCCATAAACTCAGAGAGCTGAAATTTGGTACAGAGTTAGGGTTTAATGGCCACATAAAGGGAAAACTATAAGAAATAGGATAATCGAAGATCTGGAGTACCAGGTGACCCTGATTAGAAAACACAATAGCCCAACCAAACTATTAGAGATCGACATACCGCCTTTACAAAAAATATTCAACTTGGTGGGCCGCTTCAAAAATAAATCAATATGCCCACGTTTCTACGAAAAGAAGTGAAATCCCACCAAAACCATTCTGTAAAAAACTAGCCTAAAGTCTCGATGGAGCTGCTTGTTTATATCTACAAAGTAATTAAATCTAGACAAAGCCGTGCCAAGTCTAAGGTTCCTTACTACGATTTCTTTATTATTATAATTAATGTTATGTGACTTGGCCGTTGAAGGGTACACAAGGGTACAAAACCCAGTGGTACTCCAGATCTTCGATTATCCTAGTTTTTATAGTTTTCCTTTTATGTGGCCATTAAACCCTAACTCTGTACCAAATTTCAGCTCTCTGAGTTTATGGGAAGTACTAGTTCTATTCTGATGAGCATGAGTGTGTGAGTGAGTGAGTGAGAGTCATAAATGCGAAACTTTGCTTTCGCCTAACTTCGTAATTAAATGACCTACAGACTTGAAATTTTGGATTTTAAGAAGAAAGAAGAGGAAGAAAAAACATTTATTCATGACAGTTAAAAAAAAGTAAAATTAAAATAAAACAAAGCAAAATTAACACAAATGTCACGAAAAGGTCTCGCCTCAGCATAATGCCGACTCAAGAGCCGGCGCTGATCTTCCGGCGATTTAAGTAGGTATGTGATTATAGCTTACTGGATGACGCACATTTCTGCGTTCTGGTCTTATCCAGAGGTTCTCAAATAGGGGCCTGAAAATGCGGCGAAATGGTTCCAGTAAAGGTAATGGTACGGCAGTGTTTGCTTCGCGCTCGACTTGGCGGGTGCACTGCCGTGCCCCCCGATAGTGTTAGTTTTATTCCCGAGCTGAGTACAAGTTTTTTTAAATGTATGAATGTAGTTTTTCTTGTTACTAAAATTGATGACACGGTTCCTAAGAAGAGATCTTCGTATGTCTTATAGTTTCAGACTTTCCCATACTGACCGATCTAAATGTTCCACCCTGTTTATTCGTCTCTTGCCTCGGGTTAACTCAAAACAGAAATACAGAAATGCAAAACCAAAGCCAAAAACCCCTCCCTAACAATGCCATGAGGTGTGTGTGTGTGTGTTGCATACACAGCAATAAGGGTGGGGTGGCTGCTGATTAAACATAATACTGACTAAAGGACGACTCACAGTACAGTCGAGCTCTCCAATATCTATACAGACATTCTTGCAAAAATATCTACACACAGTCTTTATTGTTACTGACATAAGACGCATGTGTAGATGTTTTTGAAAGGATGTCTGTATAGATATTGGAGAACTCGACTGTACCTACACTATACCGAACCCGGTCGGTAGTCGGTCATTGAGTTTTCCTCTAGCAGCCCACCATAGAAGAGAAATTGGCAATGATTTGAATGGCATGCGGCTGTCAAACGGCCGTCGTGGGTTCGAATCCCGGCTCGTACCAATGAGTTTTTCGGAACTTATGTACGGAATATCATTTGATATTTACCGTTAGCTTTTTGGTGAAGGAAAACGTCGTGAGGGAAGCTGCATTCATCTGAGAAGAAATTCGAAGAGGTATGTGAAGTCCCCAATCCGTACTGGGCCAGCGTGGGGACTACTGCCCGTTCCCTCTCATTCATAAGAGGAGGCCTGTGCCCAACAGTGGGACGTATATAGGCTGATGATGATGATGATAAAGTGGAAAATAACCCCATTATTTTACAGCTAACAATCGTTGCATTACGACAAACGGTACAATAATCGACTAAAACAGTAGGGTGCCCAACCGTCAGCACTCAAGACGGATGGCTGGGGTGCATACGATTTGCGGAAACGGGGGACAGGAAGAGGATTGATAATGTTTAAGTTGAGAGGCGGGCTTTGGAGCTTTCGGGACGTTGGAGTGAATTAAATGTTGATAAGTGTATCCTTTATGAAAAAAAATGCCTTTCAGTATGAATGCAAATGGGGTCTAAAAAACCGGACAAGTGCGAGTCGGACTCGCCTACCGAGGGTCCCGTACAAAATTATTATAGTTTTTAGAATTTTCCCTGTACTTGTAGTATAAGACGATATTATTTGCCAAATTTCATAGTTCTAAGTCAACGGGAAGTACGCTATAAATTTTGATTCCCTTGAGAGTGTCAAAATATACGGTTTTTGAGGCATAAACGGCCGTATCATTTTTTTTAAGTTAACTCAGAAATTTGTTTTTTTCACAGCTTCAAGGGATTGCAGAGTTGAGTATATGGTTTTAATTTCAACTCCATACCTCCACGCGTTTCCGAGATAAAGGGTCTTGACAGACAGACAGATGGATAACAAAGTGATCCTATAAGGGTTCCGTTTTTTCCTTTTGAGGTACGGAACTAAACATGAGCTTAAGCCGCCTGGCATTGTCAGAGATGATGGCAAAAGACCTGATGGTGTGTCTCTGGTTCCGTGGAGGTTGAGACGGATGCTTGTGAGGGACGCTATATGCGTAGACACACTGGCACCGTCTCACCTCCAACGGACTACTTCTAAAGCGGGTGCAGCGGCGGAAAACGCCAAAAATCTGAAATGTAATAAATATAGAGGCCTCGGCAGAGAGTACGACTTTGTACCCTTCGGCGTCGAGACCCTCGGTCAGTGGGGTCCCAGTGCGCATAAGTTATTTGCAGAAATCGCGCAACGTCTGGTCGATGTAACTGGTGACCGAAGATCTGGCGGCTTTCTCGCGCAACGCATCAGCATTGCAATTCAGCGAGGAAATGCCGCCAGCATCCTCGGTACAATGCCTCAAGGGCCTTTTTTAGATTTAACTTAGTTTTAATTTATTTTAGTTAATGTTAATTACACTTGGGTTACACAAATATGACCATGTTTCTAGTTTCCGTTCTAAACTATATATGTAACACGGTTAAACAATAAAGTTTTTCTATTCTATTCTATTCTATTCTATAACTCAAGTGGCTCCCTATCCGTAATCGCCGTAACTCTCACATTATTTCGCTTCTGTATAATATCCTTTTTAACCTGCAACCCCCCGCTATCTCAAAGAACGTTTTAGTTTTTTTAAATTCTGTTAGATGTTCTAACAATTTGCTATTAACTGTGCCTTCGTCATCTACCAAATTTTACAATAGTTCGTTCATTATTAATTCTATCCGACTGTGCAAGCAGTATTTGTATTGAGTGCAGATAATTTTCAGTACTGTATTTGAGTACGAAACTAATGTAATAATCTTTCTATTTTATATCTGATGCATTCACTTGTCTGGGGTTAGCGTGAACTCTCAAAGTAAAATAAAACGCTCCCATTTCAAAATGGCCGCTATAAACTTTACTACTAACCCTCCACTGCTCTCGGTCGACTCGTAAAAGAGAGGGTTAAAAATGTTAAAATGCCTTTTTATAACCCAGTATTTTACTGACTAGATCCTAAAATAATGAGATATTATTAAAATCTCTGGCAGAGCAGTGAGTTTAGTACCTTCTTTGGATCATAATAATTATTTCAGGATTTTGAGATGTTGAAAATCGTGATCGAGTTTTTTTTAAACCATATTTTATGTTAACGTTATTTTTGCATTTAAATGTTTAGATTAACCAGTTGAGCAGTTGATATTGATGTTTTATTCGAGTACTTTTTTATATGTATTTCGCTACCAAACATCAAATAAACCGGATAAATGATGTGCCAAATAGGCACAATGAAATGTATTCGGTTTATTTGCAGGCTAGATAGCTTTCAATCCAGTCTAACCTCTAATGCCGTTTTCGTTACACTTTTGTAGAAGGCTATGATGTGAGATGAAAACAAAAGCTTTAATCATGCTTTTTTTGCATCAATATTTTCAGTAATGCCGGTTTTCAGTAGTGTAGTGGATTTGCCTTTTCGGAACCCGTTTTGTTGTTCCTTAATAATATTGTATTTATCAGAATTTTTTCTAATTCTAACGTACATAGAGCTCTTTCAATTTTTTTTGAGAAAATCGGTAATAATGTTATAGGGCGATAGTTATTTAATATTTCTTTGTCAACATTTTCATGCAATGGTTTGACAATCGAAACCTTTTAGTTTATCCGGGAAGGAACCATTTATCGACAGCTAAGTTAACATTTTCACATATAGAATCTAAGAATATGCAATTGGGATGGAAAAGGGATGAACAGAATCGAGGCCAAGGTTGCGATCTCCACATTCAAATGGGTTGACTGTTGACTCAGCACTTGCGTGCGAAATAAGACACGATAACCCTTTGTGGCACTCGGAATGTCGATCTCGGTCGATAGAGACGTTGAAAGGGAATGCATTGCTTTCATTTCGTGCCACGTCTTGAAATAGCTAGAATAGCTTACGAGTATTGAAAGAAAATAAGTTTATTCGTGACGTTTTTAAACTTAGGCTAATACATAAGAGAAATAACAGTAATGAGAATTATAAATCGTCCCAACGTTCCCGGCAATATTGCTGATGGCATTCTTAAGAATGGGATTACGGACAATGATACATCATTAATTAGGTTTTATAATAATCAGGGCTTTTTGGACGTCAATTTATTTGGGTGCATTAATTACAGCCATATGACAAGCACCTAGGGTCTCCGGACACACTACGGAACGCAGTCAGTAATACCAAGGCACTCTTAAACTTTTTAGAGGAGCTGGGGTGGTTAGAGTAGCGCCACCCTGCCGCTTCACGCAAAATAGGCACATTGGATGTCGGCTTGCGGAAAATGCCCAGTAAAACTAACTAACTAACTAACTACAGCCATATGATTCAAATCAGCTGTAAATACATTCAAGGCCAACGACTCGCATGAGTCAAGCCCGTACGAGCGATTTCCGCTACAATGCGGAAAAATGCTGCTACGCGCTACGGCGTAGCGTTGCTTGCCCACAAATGGATCAAGTTAATTTACAATCAATGATACGATATAACATTAACAATGTCAATATGCCTAAACAGCACGTTATACCACCCGTAATTTAGCAAATGGCCGACCCCACGACAAACGAGTATCGAAACGAGACAAAACTGCGTTAACGGTACGTGAGACAGGGCTGGGGGACTTGCTACGTCATTAGCGGAATTAGAATTGGGAATATCCCGAATTTTAGGAATGAGTGTTGTGCTTAGCTACTGGTATAGTTATTGACGATACAAGTGCAGAAAATAGGAAAATACCTATTCGCACGTGTATCGTACAACGTTTTACAGTACTTACATATGGCTCTTTAAAGTTTAAACATATGCACGGAAAGTGCTCATTTCCGCACTCGTGCGGGAAAGTAACACCATGTGTACTGTAAAATATTTATTACTAGCCTTTGCCCGCGACTTCGTCCGCGTACGTACTTGATAATTAAAAAAAAAATAGACGCACGTATTCAATAATCGTAATTCAATTAGAATGTTGGTCAAGTGCGAGTCAGATTTTAGTTTTCCCATACATTTTGAGACCCAGCGCCTGATGAAGGCAACGAGCAAAATTATATGGTCTCCATACAAAGTTACATCCCCTTTTTCGTCACTAAAAGGTATGAAATTTGACATAAATTATAGCCTATGTCCTATTCTGATATATAAGGTACATAACTGGAAAGTTTCATATAAATTCGTTCAGTAGTTTTTGAGATTAAGTGGAACATACGTCCATTCATCCACCCATCTACATACATCCAAACTTTCACGTTTATAATATTAGTAGGATTATTTAAATACGAAAAAGACCAAAACCTTGACTTAATATGAACATCTATTAGTTAAGGTAAACGTCCGAGTGCTCGACAGTGCACTAGTGTATGGCATAGGCACTCTATGTCAAAGTGACATGGCCTACATTTGAATGAAGAAAATAATTTAGAAAATAAAAAAACCAGACTGCAAAAAAGCTATCTTTAGAAAAAAAAACTGAAAAGAAAAAAACAAGTTCAGTAGTCGAGAACATTGAATCAGTTTCATGATTAACATTTCGTATGTCAATTTGGACCTTGGAGACAGCAACTTCAACAGTCGGGACCCGTTATTGTCGTCAACATTAGTGCCGCAGCCTAGACTTTTAATGGGTCCCGACTGTTGAAGTTGCTGTCTCCAAGGTCCAAATTGACATACGAAATGTTAATCATGAAACTGATTTAATGTTCTCGACTACTGAACTTGTTTTTTTCTTTTCAGTTTTTTTTCTAAAGATAGCTTTTTTGCAGTCGGGTTTTTTTGTTTTCTAAATTATCTTTTTTTTAATTAACACTTTTTAGTTAGTATTAAAAGACGGCAAATTTCGCAATCTTGTCATTTCATTGAGGGAGTTAATATCGTGAGGATTATTAAGTAGCTTGCGGTGGTCTAAACTACTGATAATTAATCCATTTAGAGACCTAACGCGGCTCAAAACTATGTATGCTTGACCTTTTGCAAAAATGCGTGAACTTAAATCAACCACAGCTCGGTCTAAAGTCGTTCCTTGTAGCTTATGCAGTAACATCCCAGCACAATATCAACGGCAACTCCTTTGCGTCGCGCAGTGCAGTATTAATACTGAACAGAATTACTATAACTTTATAACGTTATAGATTTTAAATGGTCACTCTAAATGAAAAACTGTAAGAGAAACCTATAACTGATTTTTAAATACCTATTCAGTGATACCCCACTCGACATATTTCGTTAACTTTTTTTTTTTTTTTCAATTTTGGCGCCTGGTTGTCGCCATATTGAATTTTGACTACCGTCATGTCTTTAGTGACACTCGCAAGAGTAAGACGGTTCGATTGACGTAAGAATTATCAAAATCGGTTCACGCGTTTGGTCTCTGGAGTGCCACATAGGAACAAACATACATACATACATACATACATACATACATATATAGGCTGATAAACACATTACCCTCCTTTGCGTCGCGCAGTCGGGTAAAAAAACCGGACAAGTGTGAGTATAGGTACAACTCGCGTGGTGAGGGTTCCGTAAAATTGCTATGCTCTAAGCATTAGTAGCTCCATACAAAATACACAAAAATATTGAGAATTTTCCCCTTTACTTTGAATACTCAAACTTCTTATAGGTTTTCCTGTAATTTATAGGCAAGGAACTATTTTCCATATTTTTTCAGAATTTTAAGCCTAGTAGTTTCGGAGATACGGGGGGAATAGTCAATTTTCGTTTTTTTACCCGACTGCGCGACGCAAAGGAGGGTAATGTGTTTATCAGCCTATATATGTATGTATGTATGTATGTATGTATGTATGTTTGTTCCTATGTGGCACTCCAGAGACCAAACGCGTGAACCGATTTTGATAATTCTTACGTCAATCGAACCGTCTTACTCTTGCGAGTGTCACTAAAGACATGACGGTAATCAAAATTCAATATGGCGACAACCAGACGCCAAAATTGAAAAAAAAAAAAAAGTTAACGAAATATGTCGAGTGGGGTATCACTGAATAGGTATTTAAAAATCAGTTATAGGTTTCTCTTACAGTTTTTCATTTAGAGTGACCATTTAAAATCTATAACGTTATAAAGTTATAGTAATTCTGTTCAGTATTAATACTGCACTGCGCGACGCAAAGGAGTTGCCGTTGATATTGTGCTGGGATGTTACTGCATAAGCTACAAGGAACGACTTTAGACCGAGCTGTGGTTGATTTAAGTTCACGCATTTTTGCAAAAGGTCGAGCATATATGAGTGTTGAGCCGCGTTAGGTCTCTAAATGGATTAATTATCAGTAGTTTAGACCACCGTAAGCTACTTAATAATCCTCACGATATTAACTCCCTCAATGAAATGACAAGATTGTGAAATTTGCGTCTTTTAATACTAACTAAAAAGTGTTAAATAAAAAAAAGATAATTTAGAAAATAAAAAAAAAAAAAAAACTGAAAAGAAAAAAACAAGTTCAGTAGTCGAGAACATTGAATCAGTTTCATGATTAACATTTCGTATGTCAATTTGGACCTTGAAGACAGCAACTTCAACAGTCGGGACCCGTTAAAAGTCTAGGCTGCGGCACTAATGTTGACGACAATAACGGGTCCCGACTGTTGAAGTTGCTGTCTCCAAGGTCCAAATTGACATACGAAATGTTAATCATGAAACTGATTCAATGTTCTCGACTACTGAACTTGTTTTTTTCTTTTCAGTTTTTTTTTTCTAAAGATAGCTTTTTTGCTAAAATGTTACAAATCTGTATTTGCTAAAATTATAAAAAAAAAATCTGAGATGCTTACAATAACCCGTTTCATTTGATATGTCACACAATACAGTTTGCTAAACTTTATTTTAATTTTCCAGTTTACCCCCTAAAAGTGGCCCCCCTGTGCAGAATTCATTAATTTACTTTACGCGTCCATCTTTGGGTCACCAATTTACATATGTTTACCAAATTTCAACTCAATCGGTCAAGTAGTGTCGGAGCAAATCGCCTGTGCCGACAGACTGACAGACACAACCGAGTGATCCTATAAGGGTTCCGTTTTTTCTTTTGAGGTACGGAACCCTAAAAATCCTCTTACTTCGAATTCAACCCATATTGCCTTGACATAAGGTGCCCCTGTTATTCACTAGTTCACCGTCGAGCACTCGGACGTTTGTTTACCTTATATTATTTCGGCCGGGTTGTTTCGTATTGTTTAGAGACCCCGTGCTAAACAAGTGAGCGCGACAAATACAAACCAATTCAATTTCAATATACGTTACTCAAGTAATCCCCGGCCTACAATGCAGGGTTTATTACAAAAGTTACGAGACCCTTAGCGACCCCCTCCAACAATAAGCCGTTCACAAATGAGATTAGGAAACAAATAAGTATTGGTTGGAAGGATATAATCTATAATTTATAATAAAGTAAGTTTCCCACGAAAATGTTTCTTGTAAAGTGGTTGCCAAGACTCCCGAACCTAACACTTTCAGTTGAAACGGGGCGATTATCTCCGACTCTATTCATCATCATATCAGCCGAAAGACGTCCACTGCTGGACATAGGCCTCCCCCAAAGAGTGCCACAATGACCGGTCCTGCACCACCCGCATCCAGCGGAATCTATTCAAAAATCAAAAAAAAACCTGAGAATCCTTATATTTTACGAGAACAATATTCCTTTGCTATTCCGCTAAAAAACGTGCAGGTCGAGCAGCGGAGATCAAATGCAACTATTTGCGTATAAACATGCAAATAATTACAGCAAACCACTACCAATAATGAAAAAAACCTCGACACGTGTTTCGCCTCTCTACGAGGCATCATCAGGAGATGCTGGCAGGAGATGTTGTTTGCGCCACGTCCACTGAGCAAATGAGCCGTCTAGAACCGTCAGCCCTATTTATAGTCTGACCCCCCATACTACCATGCATGCGTGAATGAGACGGAAGAATACGTAACAGCGGTGATGATGCAACATTCAACTGTTCGTTAATAATCACGCCTCTAAATAAAAAATAAAAAAAATTAAAAAAATTTAATCCTTATATTTATTTTTAAAGTCCTATCGATGTACCACACGTGGACTTATTTTTTTTTGACTTGCAGTTTGATAGGAGTGCACCCCTACAAAATTTTTTTTTACTCATTTAATTAAAAAACTATGTAGCGGCTAACAAAATAAACCTATCCTCAAAATTTTATTCAAATACAATGCGCCTCATAGTTTTCGAGTAAAATGCTTGTGACATACGGACAGACGGACATGACGAAACTATAAGGGTTCCATTTTTTGGCTACGGAACCCTAAAAAAGGCCCTCGAAGCATTGTACACAACGATGCTGGGGGCATTTCCTCGCTGAATTGCAATGCTGATCCGTTGCGCGAGAAAGCCGCCAGCTCTTCGGTCACCAGTTACATCGACCAGACGTTTCGCGATTTCTGCAAATAACTTATGCACACTGGGACCCGTGGGACTTAAATATTATATTTATCAAGTATTTTTAATACGTAAAAGCTCAAATAATTGTATTGGATGTTTATTTGATCTGACGTAAGAAACCTAGGGTTGTCGACAACCCTAGGTTTCTTACGTCATCTCGCTCTCGTATTGATTATAAATTTGACAGGTAGGTAACGTCGTTAACCGTCTAACCTAACTCCCTTAGTCTTTATTTAAACTTGACCTTGATTGCACGAATAAAATAAGTAGAAAGGGCGGACTTAATGCCACAAGGCATTCTCTACCAGTAGTCTTTGTCTTTGGGCACATTGCACGTAGAACCGATGGCCGTTGGGGCGGAAAAGTGCGTGGGTGGCACAAGGTGGACTGATGACCTGGTAAAGGTCGCGGGAGTCCGCTGGATGCGGGTGGCGCAGGACCGGTCACTTTGGCACTCTCTGGGGGAGGCCTATGTCCAACACTGGACGTCTGTCGGCTGATATGATGATGGTGATGTCTTTCCTAGAAATACAAACAACCTCCGTAGGTACCTTGGGTCTTTGGGCGGCTAGAGGATAAAATCCTAAAGTTTGCAAGCAACAAGAGCCAACCCTACCCACCCCCAGTCTCAAGGGCGCGGTTGTCAATCAAAACATCCCCTGCCGCTTAGGATATTAGACGCAATATTAAGGGCTACGTGTAAGGGATGTCGTCATTACGGTGTTCCTTTCATGTGATGCGTTTATATGTGACTAGCTGATCGCGCGGCTTCGCTCGCGTATTTCTCACCCAAGGTGGAACCCCAGGATAAAATATTACCTATGTCCATCCTCAAGATCTATTATATATACTTGTGGATGAATTTTTAAAATTAGTTTCGGATGGTCGATGGATGTCGGATGATTATGTAAGTAGGTAATGCCTCAGCCACACTACTCGTATGCTCCTCGCGCTGCTGCGATGTCGCCCTCTCTGGCCACGCACTTTTCTACTAAAGCGATTAACCTTTTCAACGCTCTGTCAAAGAGAAAAGTTGTCTACTTGATTTGGCGTATGGTTACACGCCAAATGAAGTAGACATTTAGTACGGAGATAAAGCTTATGTCAATGCAAGAAGGTTGCTATCGCGCTGGGCTGCTTGACGTATATATCGGTCGTTGGCGTTGAACCTGCGGTGCGGATATATGCGTCGTTGGCGTCGAAAAGATTAATCGCGACGCTCCGCACTAGGTTAGGTAGGTACTTGCCTTTATTACCTAGCATAAGGATTCTGATTAACGCATCCGGCTTGGATGGCCTTTAACGGTTTTTTATTTCAATTAGATGCCGGTTTTTATATCTTTTAATCTGCAATCTAGTCGAAAGGTATGTGTAATAAATTGCAAAAAAAACTCTATGAATTCACATGAATCAAACTAGAAATGTGCCGTTCCTGAGAGTCCCTTCGTCCCTTGAAGTTCTAGATTTGTATTCAGCGTGCAATGTTTGTAATCACGAGCTCGAAAACGGTTCTAACGATTGCGATGAAATTTGCAATATTTATTT
This sequence comes from Epinotia nisella, assembly GCA_932294315.1. Lineage (NCBI taxonomy): Eukaryota > Metazoa > Arthropoda > Insecta > Lepidoptera > Tortricidae > Epinotia > Epinotia nisella. The sequence goes on from OW028694.1 coordinate 12,582,691, forward strand.
ATTTATTTATTAGGCTCACACAACAAATTACAGTCATTCATAAGAAGCTTAGTGTCTAGATCTGGACTATAAATTCTAAACAGTGTGTGCACAAGAAGACAAACTATTCACTAGATGGAATTACATACCTATTGTGCATTATATAATACATTCAATAATTAACATGACATTTACCTGTATATAGCTTTAAATATGTATCTAATAATGTTCGTCTAACTTAAATAACTAATTACCCAATTTGAATGCATCTTTAACTTTATTTTTGAACGTGGGTAGGGTGTTTAAAGATGTCCAAAGAAGGATGTTCAGCCACTACATCATTATACAAACGGCACATTCGGACAACGGGATTATAAAATGATGTGTTGTTTTTGTAAATTTCGAGTTGGAATAATCTGTGTGATGGATTACGAGATCTGTACCTGGCAATAAAGTTTAAGAGAGAAAGAAGGGAAGGACAGTCAATGTGTGAGTGTACAATTTTATATAATGTAATCAATTCACTACATTTTCTGCGAGATGAAAGAGATGGTATGTTGAATTGTTTCAGCCTGCTGAGGTATGATTGAGATTGCGCCCTAGCTGAAGCCTGAAGCAAAGTATATTAAGAAACTGCTTTTGGACTTTTTCTATCCTATCTATACGAACTTTGTAATATAATAGGCAAAATCTGCCTTCTACAGGCGCAACGACCCGACCCTATTTCATCGTACCGAATTTTTCCCAATTCTACAGATTTCTATTACAGATTTGCAATTCTACAGATTCCCAATTCTACAGATTCCCAATTCTACAGATTCCTAATTCTACAGATTACCAATTCTACAGATTACCAATTCTACAGATTCCCAATTCTACAGATTACCAATTCTACAGATTACCAATTCTACAGATTACCAATTCTACAGATTCCCCATTCTACAGATTCCCAATTCTACAGATTTCCAATTCTACGGATTCCCAATTCTAGTATAACTATCGCAAAATATAGACACATACAAGTGTGATTTTTTCAAGGTTGTGGAACGTCGTTTTTTATATAATTCTCTTACATTCCCGACCCTCGATTGCATAGAAGACCCTTAAGGTGTGAATCTGTAGAATCGGGAATCTGTAGACATGAAAATCTGTAGAATTGGGAATCTGTAGATATGAAAATCTGTAGAATTGGGAATCTGTAGACATGAGAATCTTTAGAATTGGGAATCTGTAGACCTGAGAATCTGTAGGATCGGGAATCTGTAGATATGAGAATCTGTAGAATTGGGAATCTGTAGACATGGGAATCTGTAGAATTAGACATCTGTAGAATTGGGAAAAATTCATCGTACCATCGTACGTGGGAAAATGTCTGGGATAATTTATGGGGCTCGATCTCTAATAAACATTCGAAACAAGCATCGTTTGGGCCGCAATCTCGACTGATGGAAAACAGCGATCTAATACGAGTAGGAACTTGGGTGAGCTTGATGAGTTAGATTCGTAGATTCCTTTGCTTGCCGAACTTACCTAAATTAGCTAATTGAATGCCTCCTGACTACAAGTAGGAACCGTAGCATGGTTGGCCTTATCACGCGACAAGTGACAAGATAAGAGTGTCGTCTCTTTCTATCGAACGGTGCTAGCCAGTGACGCACGCTCTATCCTATCACCTATCGCGTGACAAGGCCAACCATGCTACGGGGCCTGAAAGGAATGCATATAAATACTTAGTAAAAACTAAAAACACTTCCTCGGTGAATGGTTAGTAGGAATTGCATTACGTAACGGGAAAATTCTCAATATTTTACGGAACCCTCACCACGCGAGTTGAACTCGCACTTGTCCGGTTTTTAACTTTTAATTGTGTTAACGTCCAATCTCTTACAACAGAAGACCGACTAACTAAGTACCTATGCCTCCGTACACATAATGGCAGGTGTTGGGATGTACCACATCCTGCTGACCATAAATAGACCTTATTTCGTCGCATTAAGGTCCATGAGGGGTCAGTTAATTGTGTATCGATGATACCACATCCTGCTTACTGACCTTCGTCCGACACCGTGACTAACCTCAACAGATACTTAAAGGCTCAGTAGAGAGGACATTTTACTGTCCAATATTCTCAATGATCGCGAGTTGCATATAATTTTGCCCTCTTGAACCAGACAGGGACGCCACACGCATGCGCAGCACGGCTTGGTAGCCGTCTAAGAGAATAGCACCCCCAGCACCCCCCACCCCCGTCTTCTTTTTGTAGGTGTCGTGAGAGTCGACTAAGGGAACAGTGTTGAAGTGAGTTGTTGGCAATGGGCTAGCAAGCTATCACTCGCGATATCACATTATGTCTATCTTTTATAAATAAATAATTAAATAATACATAAATATTAGGGGAAATTTTTACACAAATCGAACTAGCTCTATAGTAAGCTCAATAAGGCTTGTGTTATAGGACCAGACGACGATATATATAATAGATATAAATACTTAAATACATAGAAAACATCCAAGACTCAGAAACAAATATTCATGCTCATCACAGTGTAATGCTTGTAACAAAAGAATGTCCCCTAATAAAATAAAAACTTGGGTAAAAACATAGGATACTTTTTATCCCAAAAAACATTTCCAAAAGATGGGATGGAAGTTAAATGTTAATACAGAGGTTCACGAAAACAGGCAACCGTCACAGGCTAATGTTAGTTGTGCAAAAAGGTTGATCGCTTATGGGGCGCATAAAACTAACTGCGCATAAAACATTAATTAATGTCTACACATAATGCATGTATTTGTAATCCATCGAAGTAACTTATAGTGTTTGCCACCATTTGCCGACGGACACCACTTAAAGTTGCTAATACGAAACAACCATATTTGTTATGAGAAACTTAATTACGTATTGTACTAGATCCCAGAATTGTGTCGCTGCTCGTGAGAGATGTCTCAAGTATCACTTTTGTGATGTGATGTCGTATCGTTTGGTATCACAATCACTTGTAAATAAGATCTTGACTAACCACTAACTTTGAATCAAGGGGCGACTCGGATCAAACCTTGTTTTCTTTCCTAAATTATTGTTTTTTGTGCCCCGTTGAAGTGTAAATAAGTATGCTATCATGATTTTTCACATTGGCCTGGCGGGCGGAAAGGTTCTCGAGTGGCGACCACGTACCGGAAGACGCGGCGTGGGTAGGCCCCACAAGGTGGACACGATGACCTGGTAAAGGTCGCGGGAGTCCGCTGGATGCGGGTGGCGCAGGACCGGTCAATTTGGCACTCTTTGGGGGTGGCCTATGTCCAGCAGTGGACGTCTTTCGGCTGATATGATGATGTTACCTAATTCAAATAGTTCTGCTTTTATATTTAAAAAATGCAACAAAAACTAGTTAACGACTTAGGTATGGCGGATCCCGGTATATAAAAAGTTTCATGTTCTTCTAGTACTTATGCCGTTTTAAAATGAGAACCAAACTACATTTGTATGGAGAGTCGAGCGTCCTGGTCCGACTTCAAAAAAAGGAGGAGGTTCTCAATTCGGTTGTATTTTTTTTAGTTTATTACCTCAGAACTCCGTCATTTATGAACTGATTAATGCAATTTTTTTTTATTTGGAAGTATATGCTTCCAGGTTGGTCCCATTGTTATAAGGTAATTTCACGAGAGTTGAGGCCACGCACACAACAACACTGTCATGTAATGACAGCGAAGTTTTGACATTACTGTTCTATTATTGTACCGATAGCAAGTTCAACAGTGAATGGCAAGAAAGACCAAAAAGTTCCTATAAACTATTTTGTTAAGTATTAATATATTTCTACCAATTCATCGACCGTAAACAAAACAGAAAGCATTTTAATTAATTTTATTTACACCAATTCAAATAAAGGTCACATATGCGTAGGTATATACATGAATATATATAATATTAAGAGGGCGTTACTGTGCACACTAGCGCCACTGGTAAATAATTGTGATTATTTAAATTTCACGATAGATATTTAAAAAAGGAGGCCACTACTCACTGTATTTTGTATTTAAGTACCTTGTGAATACACCAAGCTAGTTTTTATGTTGCTGGATTCGTCAATCTATGCGTCCAAAGTAAAAACGGCCGTTTTTCTTTTGAGTTCATAGATCGACGAATCCAGCAACATAAAAACTAGCTTGGTGTATTCACAAGGTACTTAAATACAAAATACAGTGAGTAGTGGCCTCCTTTTTTAAATATCTATCGTGAAATTTAAATAATCACAATTATTTACCAGTGGCGCTAGTGTGCACAGTAACGCCCTCTTAATCGTAGAAACGAAAGAGAATAAGTAGGTAACAAATTGCATTGTCTTTATTTATTTAGATATCAAACCTCTTTAAAGATGATTGAAGTAACTGGCACTCGTTACATCGTTGTCATACTTATTGACAACCGGATTTTCCAAGAGACAAGAAAACCTACAGGTTTTTATTCTACGGAAACAGGGCTGAAATAATAGGTCGTGGGAAAACTTTAAATACACAAAGTCGGGAAATTATATTTAACGTGTTCTGTCATTTTAGACAGAACTTAAGAAATGACGGTCAACATTTACCTGCGACAGAAATATACAATGTGACGGCTGAAGTAACCGGTGTATCTAAATCGACAATTCAGCGAATCGTAACGGGAATGCTAAAAGAAGCTGGAGCTAAAAACTGTCCGTCATCAACTGAACCATCCAACTCGGCATTAACTGAACCCACGTTCACGACACCGGGACTGAAGCGACCAAGATTATCACCGAAAAACAATTTTGATAAATTTGATTACGATGTCATAAGAAGATGCATATATGACTTTCATTTGGTACACAAAAAAAAATTATTTACATTCACTCACTCATTTCATTCATTCACTTTTTTTGCAATCAGTACTTTATGTAGCTGTGTGTGTAATCATTCACCTCAACTCTCGTGAAATTACCTATATCAACATTTCAATTGGATGATGGAAACTGAAGAATTGAGGGAACTCCTCAAATATAGAACACGCATGTAGTAATTTCGGTATTTTTGCCCGACTGTCAAAGGAGTAATGTTTTTCGAGTGTATGTAAGTATGTATGTATGTATGTCTGTTTCTTTGTGGCCTCCTGTAGCCTAAACGACTACATGGATTTTGATGTATGGGGTGTCGTTTGATTGCTCTTAATCGTGGCAGTCGAGTTTTTCGAAAATTCATTTGATTTTTCTATTATAATAAGTGTATTTTACACTCGGAAATTACAAACTTGGTGAAGTGGAACTGATGATGAAGACCACAGATGACTTATAGGACTCGTAATTAAAACTGTAAAAGTACGTTACTGATTCTGATACGATTCCGTTGAAATAGCAACTAATGAAGTCCTAAATGTCAAGTGTGCCAAATCGACGGAACTCCTCAAATGGTTTTCGTCTGTTATAATCAACGTACTCTCGGAAAGCAGTCCATGTGGTAAAGTGGAAAGGAAATGTTCATTTGGCTTGGCGGAGTAGGTTACCTACTAAATTGAAGTCGGTTAAAACTTTATTTTTAATAGTACATTGTTTAACGAGGGGCGTAAGTTTGCAATATTCTTACGCCCGTGTTATACACATTGTTTTTCATCACATTTGCGAGGAAATAAATAACAACAAAATACAGAAAAATCTAAGTTCCATACAGCCGCACCAATCAAAAATTGACAACTTCACTTCCAGATCAGTGCTAGTAGAGCGCGCAGCTTCAATATTTCAACCAATCACAGAGCAGTATTCTTGCGGGGCGGGGCGGCTTGGCCAACTAGATTTTTTTTTCAACCAATCACAGAGCAACCAGATGTGCTTAAGCCAATCAGAGGGTTCTATATTTTAAAACTAAACTTGACAGCCCGTGGGAGGTAAAACATCATTGACGAGTAATAACGCCATTGACGAGCAAGTGTCATGAAAAGTAAATTATCATTTATCTTGTCGGTATAGACTTAATTCTAAAGGTCTTTAAAATCTACCAATTTTTAAATGGAACACGTTCGAAGCGGACTATAGGTACCATATGTGACAGATCATAGATAAAAGCTAGTATTTAATATCGTCCCACTTCCTTCGAACTGAGGTTACACACAGCACGACGTGTGGAAATCCTTGCAGCTGACCCACTTCGATGCATAAGTTTAAATTAGTCTGCTCCGATAACTGGATCACCTTGCTAAGTTTTTCCATTAATTCCGCTATTTGGTTAAGATTCATCCCTGGGTTAGAGTTATCCTGGTTGTTATCATAAATGGTGTATCGTAGGTTTTGTGGATGATTTGGTTACCCGTACCAATCCATTCTAATTCATACTGATGTGGGATAGTCGCAGGCCTCTTAGTAAAAAAGCGGCCAAGTGCGAGTCGGACTCGCGCACGAAGGGTTCCGTACCATTTATCGTATCTATGAAAATGGTAAAAAAAACACGTTTGTTGTATGAAGCCCCGTTAAATAATTGTTTTATTCTATTTTCATCTGTGAAAATTTCAACTGTCTAACTATCACGGTTCATGAGATACAGCCCGGTGACAGACGGACGGACAGCGGAGTCTTAGTAATAGGGTCCCGTTTTACCCTTTGGGTACGGAATCCTAAAAAGCGAGATTAATCATTACTTATATGTTTTATTTTATAGCAAAATACCTTTTTACTACAATTTTTCACTCGTTCCGCGTTTCCATCGTTGTCCCCATCCCTTTCGCACATCTCGTCATCCTTCTCGCACACTTACGTTCCGCTTCATCCTATTCCCCTAAGTTTCATTCCTACACTAATATTATGAATGCGAAAGTAACTCTGTCTGTCTGTCTACGCTTATTCACATACTTCGTACCTATTCAGGCTTAAACCACTGAAATGGTACCTACGGAGGTTGTTTGTATTTCTAGGAAAGACATCATCATCATTATATCAGCCGAAAGACTTCCACCGCTGGACATAGGCCTCCCCCAAAGAGTGCCAAAGTGACCGGTCCTGCGCCACCCGCATCCAGCGGACTCCCGCCACCTTTACCGGGTCATCAGTCCACCTTGTGGGGACCTACGCACACCGCGCCTTCCGGTTCGTGGTCACCACTCGAGAATCTTAAAAACGAAGTTCAATCCAGTATTTTGCCTTATTTGAAGAGTTCCCTTGATTTCTCCAGGATCCCATCATCAGATCCTGACCTGATGACGACGGGAGCACCTGGGAAGAATACTGTTTCAAACAATAATACCTACAACAATGTAGTACATTGTTTAACGAGGGGCGTAAGTGGAATATTGCAAACAAGAGTCTATCAGAAGCCCGACGCCGAAGGCGGAGGGCTTTTGATGACTTGAGTTTGCAATATTCTTACGCCCGTCTTATACCTACACAATGTTTTTCATAACATTTGCGAGGAAATAAATAACTACAAAAAAAACATAAAAATCTAAGTTTCATACAACCGCACCAATCAAAAATTGACAACTTCACTTCCAGATCAGTGCTAGTGGAGCGCGCAGCTTCAATATTTCAACCAATCACAAAGCAGTATTCTTGCTGCGCGTGGCCAACTAGATTTTTTCAACCAATCACAGAGCAGAGCAGATTTGGTTAAACCAATCTGATCACACACAAGCTCATTACTCCCTAGGGACTACAAACTCCCCTTAACTGCCGTGGGAACAATTTAGGCCATTGTCCTTCGGTATACAGGCATGGAATAACACCATTTACGAGCAAGTGTGATGAAAAAGAATTTTCCAAATCGGTCCAGGTGTCTTCGAGTAATCAAGGAACATACATACATAAAAAATAAAATTCGGAAGAATTGAGGACCTCCTCATTTTTTGGAGTCTGTTAAAAATGGGTATAAAATGTCAACAAAACCCTACATTTGGTGTACTGACAGTACTGACACCCATAAACAGTTTTAAAAAGTGAACCAGCCCTGCTAGCATAACTTGACCCCCTACTCTACTCGCGCGCGTGATAGACTATCTGTCACTTTTTGACCGCATTAATGAGAAACTGACGGACAGTCTATCTCTCGCGCGAGTAGTCGAGAGTCAAGTGATGCTAGCAGGGCGAGAGACGTAATTATGGTTACTAGCGACAGATATGTCGATTCACCGACTTTCATATTTCCACAGATAAACAAAGCATACATATACTCTGGGCTTACGTCAGACCGTTACACGTTGGTTACCTATTATTGCTGGTAGATACCTATCTATTATGTTCGTTGGCCTCTGACTCTTCTCAGATGTGGCGTAACATATGGATCGTAAAACATGGTGTTTTGTGGAGATTAACATAGAGAACGTCTTACTTATCTGCTAATACAATGATGTAATATTAAAAAGGTAGAGATCTTGTCTATACGAAATTCCGTGTTTAAAAATGGCCACCAAATCTGACAGCTAACGTTTCCATTGACGACTCGAAACTGAGGCAAGTTGTGCCAATTGATTCAATTGTAGTGTGCCATTTTTCGAGCGCGTATAACCTATCTACCTCTTTTTAGGGTTCCGATACCTCAAAAGGAAAAAACGGAACCCTTATAGGATCACTCGGTTGTCTGTCTGTCCGTCTGTCACAGCCGAATTGCTCCGAAACTACTGGACCGATTGAGTTAAAATTTGGTACACATATGTAAATTGGTGACCCAAAGATGGACGCGTAAAGTAAATAATGAATTCTGAACGAGGGGGCCACCTTTGGGGGGTAAACTGGAAAATTAAAAAAAAAAGTTTCGCACACTATATTGTGTGACATATACATATCAAATTTATAATATTTTTTTTATAATTTTAGCAAATACAGATTTGAAATAATTTTGGAAAAAAGACGAAAATTGACCATTGCCCCCCTTATCTCCGAAACTACTGGGCCTAAAATTTTCAAAAAAATATGGAAAATAGTTCTTTGCCAAATATTACAGGAAAACCTATAAGAAGTTTGAGTATTCAAAAACACTTATGAAATTTAGATTATATACGAAACCCTCACCACGCGAGTTGAACTCGCACTTGTTTTTTATATTACATCATTGTGCTAATACTCTTGTATTGCTTTGGGCTTATAACTAGTAAATTGCATTTTACCTTTTTAATCAATATTCCCAGATCTCAAAACTTCTTGGTCTCAAAATACCTAAATTGCAGAATGCCTAATTCTTTTTCTTAAAACACAGGAATCGTAATATGGCCGAATTTCAAAATAGCTTAGTCTCTAATGTCATAATGCCTAAACATCAAAACAACTGTCTAATGTCAAAATATCAAAATTTGTATTACACGGAATTTTTGCATAAGATAAATGTTTGTCATTTCTGTCATTCGTTATTTGAAGGAATTGTTGTCAATCCTTAGGTATTTAGAGAATATGACGTTTTAGGTCAGTCATAATGAATTTCGTTCATTTTAAGAATTTGACATTTGAGGTATTATGAGCCCATGGTAATTTGAAAATTAGGGATATTAGTGAATAAGGTATTATGAAATTTTATGGTTTTAAGCCCTAAGCTACTATTTAGAAAAAAAATCTCGTAAGATCCTATGTAACTAATCAATTTTTATAGCCTCCTGACGTGGTCGTTACTCACTGGAAACTCCGCACGGATCCTCCTAAATTTGCATCTATGTAGAGGATTACTTGGCCATATCACGTTAGACTCTTTGGAAAAATGTTTGAAAACTTGAGTTGTTTAGTTTACCGTAACTGTATAGGTTCGCGAGGGGTAAATACTAGCTTTACCCCTCGCGAACCTATAGGGTGAAGGAGGATCGTGATCAGAGATGTTGAGAGTAGGTATTTTCAAAATCTCTGAATTTAAATTAAACCTTGTCAGCTCCTAAACGGATGGACCGATTTGAATGCGGTTTTTTTTGTGTCATAGATAATTTTAACCCGAGTGTTCTTAGCTACGTTTCAATAAAATCGGTTCAGCCGTTTTTGAGATATTGAACTTTGAAATAAAAATGTCGGGGGATTTTCAACTTTTCTAAGTGTATAGTTTAATCATTGACCCATTTAGGTGCCAACTAATTTTGGTTTTGTATAGTTAAGCTGTGAATATCCAGTAAAAGGTGAGCTCTAAATGGCTCAACGATGCCGGTCGTCAGGAAGATAGACATAATTACCAAATACAGTCAGCATCCTAAACAAGTATACACTTTTCGACCTTAACTCTAAGCAATAAGGTCCTAGAATCTTCTAAAATGTATCCATGTTTATGATGCTGAGTTACCAACCGTAAGGTTACTTTGATCATTAAGAATGTAGTTTAAAAACGTACTATTTGAAATTAGGTAGATTTAACCAGTTTAACAGCAAGATAATTCAATATTTACACTGTCACAGGTGAATATAAAATCAATAATTTAGGAAAAAACCGTCTTAATCAAAGTACCCAGTTTACCTTTATCAACCAAATCTTAAATGAAGATCACTTTAATACCTCCTAGAATGAAACAAACATGAGATAATAAAAGATATTGTCCGCTGCAAGAATTTACAGTTACCATATTATTTCCATTTTAGGTGGTATTCACCCACTATTCGTAAAAAAACAATAAGTTGTTTTACAATAATACTCACCGGCATAAACAGCTAGTAGGACCGCCAGACATACCCCCCGCGGGGGCGGGCCGCGGCACCCCATTGGCTGGCGGGCGGCGTTGGCAAAATATAACGATATACAGCCAGGAACTCCTCCACTTTCCACACCGGCTTTTCCCCGCACTATTATATTTTTTCAATTTCCGAACGTCACTTTTTTACTTTTTCTTCGACGCGTGTGTCGCCGGCCAGTGTCTGCGTTGCACTGACACTTTCACGTTACGATTACGTAATATTTCGGTCTGATGACCCGTAGCCTTTCACTTGTTTGCATTTTGTAAATAACTTCATTGTTTTACTTATATTCTAATTATTGTCGACCCGTCAGTCTTGATTTTTTTCTTTATTTTTGAAAGTTTATTGCTGAAAGGAAATAGATTGTAGGTAATTTCATGTGACCATTGTACTAAGAAAAGGACATCATTAAAATGGAAAAAAAAAAAATTTTTGGCGTAAATCAACAGGCTGGCTGTGAGCTGATTTTAATACAATAATAAAACGAATAGTAGGCACGCCTTACATTATAGGTAATAGAGCCTTCTTTGCCAAAACACTTTCACAAAAAATCCGTTATTTTGTCTAAATGGGCTCATTGCAAAAAAAATTCACATAGTTAAGAGCCTTATAATCTACTCTACGCTTTAACTCTTTTCCATGGTGTAACGGCAATTACCCATACATTTTATATGGATAACTTTCGTTACACAATGGAAAAAAGCATAGATTAGATTAAGACCCTTAACTATGTTCAATTTTTTGCAATCCACCAAAATGCGGCACGAGTACTTCGTACACGTCTTCAGTACAAATTTGAATGTCAGAGTGGTCTATGCAATAACACCTACGCAAAGCAAAATTGTATAACGCCTACATGAATCTGCATAGCAACAACCAATTTCGTGGAATATGAGTGGTTGTGAATTGAAAGGTTGGTCTAAATATAGGATTAAGTTCTGCAAGTGTGAATAAATAAGTTTACAATTCCCAGCATCCTACGCTACTACCACCTTTAATCTTGAAATTGTGTAGGATAAGCGCTTGTAACAATAACATACACCGAATTTACAAAAAACATACATATGTATACAGAATGTTTGCTTAACTCTTTACCGGTTCAGTGCTAAGCACTTCACACATGCGTCAAAGCACTACGGGTGATGTTCGCTACATTTGAAGATTAAGATGCTATAGACTACGGCGTAGCACTGCGAGCGTAGCTTAGCAGTGAATGAGTTAAGAATTTAGTTTATTAGATTTATTTATTTAATCTTTATTACTCAAAACCCAGAAATGTACAAATGGCGAGCTTAATGCCAAATGGCAAGCTACTAGCTATCCAGATTTAGTCTTTGCTATTTATTAAGTTATTTTTCTGAAGGCAGTTCGTTCGCAGAAGCTAATCGATGACTTTATGGTGATAAAATGATAGTTGTTTGTACCTATACATTCAATTGTAAAAAATGTAACTGGGCATTTTCATGGTCTTCAGTGCATTTCATCAATCTTGTATTAATGGCAATTAAGTGGATGTTACAAAAATAATTTGCATTTGAGTCCGAGTTTTAATGTAAACATTTTTTTATTGATCCTCGCTATACTATGAAAATGAGATGATTACAATGTTATTTCAACAGATCTAAAGATATGTTTTTTTATTCACATTTGGCTTTGTAATTCATATCGGGAATATTTACACTTTGCCATCTTTCAATTAATGCTCTAGATCTAAAGCGAAAAGTTCTTTGATCGTGAGTAAAAACTCACCTCAGTTCCTCATTATAACTTTAACGTTAGAGAAAGTTTTCACTTTGATATTTCCGAGTGAAAAAGAAAGTCTCATATTGATTTTTTATAAGACTTTATAAGTTTACACTTCCAAGAAACCAAGTAACAATTTCAAGAAAAAATCTTAGCAGTCAAGGGTAAGAAATATCGAAATAAATATCAGAAAAAACCTTAAATTAACCTTTTATTTATTTTTTGCTACAATAGCTACCTAATCTACCTATATATATCTTAAACCTTGACCGTGTTGCATTTTTTTAAGTATACCTAGGTAAATTCTTGGATAATACATCTTTTCCCACTCACAGGCAATGGTCACTTTTAAAATTCATATATTTAAAAAAAAAATATGCACATTTTATAATTGATTCACACCCGACCAAATTATAATTTACGTTTATTTTTCACAATCTAATAATCCGTCAATAGTTAAAATCATTATATAACGTCCCTTTGAAAGGACATTTCCACAATTTTCGGAGTTTTTCTTGTTAGTAAAACTGTTTCTTGTTGCCAACGTAACAGGAAACGACTACGCGGGAAACGCTTTAGTGCCGCCATTTTGGACATCTTAATTCGGCGTTCATATCCTTTTATTAAGAATAAATGTATGTATGAAATATGCTTTATATATTTAAGTGTAGTTTTATTATGAATTATAGGACTGGAGCACATTTCAATGTGAAATTGGTACGACGAATTTTAAAGTCAGGCACTGATGTTTTCAGAAGCACGAACATGAATAGGTATTCATTCATAGTTATTCAACTATTTAATTCACAGTTGTATTTCATTCCAAATATTTTTTGTTTCTTGTCAATGACATTTTTTACAGAAATTTTTGATTCGAAATTTTATAGTTAGATTTGATGGAGTTTGTATTTATTTTTTGCCATCCATAGTCAGTTATCATTATTCATTTTTATTTCTGATTTGAAGCGGTTTGTTATCTATTTCTAATTCCATTTTTATTGCAAGTGCATCAACCTAAAATTCGCGACATTTCACATCCAAAATTAACGTAAACCGAACATTCTATATCCTTCACAGCATCGCAAACGCTTTCCTCAGCAATCCGGAACCCCCCTGCTATCGGAAAAATCGAAAAACCATAACATTATGCCGCATCGGACTCTAAAACCGCTACGGAAAAATCAATCCCCAAACGTTACGTTAAGCGTTCGTATTTTAAATTTAAACAATCGGCGCTCGATCGCCGCCGTTTTTTTTTCGAGCATCTCCGGTCGTCACTTATTTTTTTTATTGAGGTGTTTTTGTGGTCAATCATGGTTTAACCTTTGAGTGAGTGTTGCAATTGCGATGCGCGGGACGCGCTAGCCGCTCGGCGGCCAACCGGGTACTGAGTTCCTCCCCGCCAAAATCGGGACGCGTGGAAAATTCTCCCCGTTTTCAGGGAAATAGTAAACTATGACCTTTACTCTAATGTTAGTTCGATACGTAAACAGAATGCAACTTCTATAACTCCAAAGTCTGTTTTTTTTTTGTTGACATTTAGAATATAATGAGTACTACAAGTAGTAAAAAAAGATAGGGGATTTTGAGGTTGCTTTAGGTATTACACAGCGTTTTCCTTGCGACCCTTGTAAATCCAAGGAAAAAATTTACAAGTGATATTTTTCTTCAATGGAATGTCGCATTTAACTATTATAACCTCCCCTATCATTTGCTAAAAGTTTTATCAAGAGATAACGTCACTATAATCCGAAAAGAATAAAAAAAATGTATTTCCTCTAAAAGATTATTCAAGTGAGTTTTGGTTACTGAATTGTATTAAAAACTATCACAGATAACCACAGTATGAATTAATAACATATTCATCAATAGGTTAAATTTATATGAATAATTAAATTTTGAAAGCCTTCCTATTGTTTTAAAAAAAATATCCAGAATTTTAAAGTTAGCGCAAATAATCCAGCTTTATCACAGCAATGTATTCATATAAAATCTAAGTAATTCATCAATAGCTTCACATTGCATTAACTTATAAGTTATTTTTTAAATTCGAACGCACGACGATTTGCGCGGGAGCTTAGTGCGCCGTCGGCGAGAACCTCGTGGCCAATCACAGCGCGCCGTTGCTTCTTGCCTACGCGGTAGCCTCCCCTGTGTGCCGACATCGACAGTTCATTTGCATTACGTTTGCAAAATGTAATGTAAATAACAATGCGCGTTAAAACTTTACTTTCAAAATGAATAAGTGTGTAATGTGTGATCATGTTTTGAACTTTAACGTAGTAGTGGTTAAGGAGAGAGGCATTTCACGTCTAATAAAAGCAAGTGGCGAGTCAGTGCTTTTTAAATAAATGAAAGGAAATTAAACTACATAGAAAATGTCGGATGGCCTTAATTTAATTTTGTATATAGCAGTAAGGTCTGCTAACGAAACTATCCTATGTATGTTCTGGGAATGAATACAGTTTTAATCAATCAATCTATGTCCTGGTCCGAGATATAAACCTCCATATAAAATCTCATTTCAATCGGTTCAGCAATTTAAGAGTGAAAACGTAACAGACCGACAGAGTTACTTTCGCATTTATGGTATTATAGTTGAAACTATTTAAAATCACGATTTCCACTTGAGAGATTATCTGCGATGAATGGCATAGTTATCTTTTATTAAACCCAACCATTAATGACCTGTACAAAATTAAATGCATTAATAGAAAAAGATGTAATATGAATTACAACTTTGCCGTCTTAAGAATAAGGTTGAATAGGTCACAATAAAACTTACAATAATCATCATAGCCTACTACATAGCCTACATAGCCACTAACATAAATATATTATAACACACATAGCCGTGGTCTCCCAGGTAATCCTGGGAGACCACGGCTCTTAATTTCAAAAGGTTATACGTTGAGTGCATGCTATGACAAATTGAACCTTATTATTGAAGAAATACTGTTGTTATTCATCTATCACCTTTTGTTATTTCGCACAGGTAATTAGCGGTTGGGTTTACAAAGGATAACAATGCCATTCATCGCAGATAATCTCTCAAGTGGAAATCTTGATTTTAAATAGTTTCAACTATAATATGGATGCACTATGGACTATTAACAAGTGACACTTTCACTGCCTTTCTTCTTTCTGGCTTTTTTTCTAACACCTATATTTTACTTTAAAACGAATACCTTAAAACGGCATTACATATATTGAAATAAATATGAATTCCGCACAGCCAAATAACAATAGCCCGTGAACTAGGAACAAATTTTCATGACCAATGAACTTCCGTACGATAACTTGTGAGAAAGTTCAGAATGTTGTATCATGAAGGTCCGTGGACGTCAGCTGCGGCTCCGTCGGTGGGTTGAGCAGATGCAGCTTCCCAAACACGTAAAAAAAGTAATTTCCTCTCGATTCATTTTATCATCAAATGATAGTTAATCCATATTGGATTTGACGAAAAAAAGTGGTGGAAAGTCCGTCTGCTAGTCACACGCAAACGTAAAAAAAATTTTTCAGTCATTTCCTGTCAACTGAAATTTTGCCAGATGACAGTTTATATTGTTACGACGGCGGGGTCTATAACAGTTTCGTTGTCAAGGTAATGAACGCGCCAAGGTATTTCAAAATTCACCGTACACGATACCTCGTAATACAGCCGTAGCCTAGAGGTATAGTTGGCGGCTTTAGAGTCGATGTAGCCGGGTTCGAATCCAGCGACCGACATCCACTTTTGTATGTTTTAAATTCTTAGAACATTTACAGAACGCCGAGTAGCATGGAATGTTCTAGAAAATGTAAGCGAATAGAACATTCGATGCTTACGGAAATTTATAGGAAAATGTATGGGCTGGAATATTCGAGAAACGTCGACGCAGAACGATTATCTTGGTCAGCGAGCTAGCAACAGATTTTCGTGACCAATCAACTCCCGTGCCATAACTTGTGAGAAGGTTAAGAATTTTGTATCATGAAGCCCCGTGGACGTCAGCTGCGGCTCCGTTGGTGGGTTGACAAACAGCAGCCTCCCAAAGATGTAAAAAAAAATTCAGTCATTTCCTCCCGATTCATTTTATCATAAAATGATAGTTAATCCAATATTATGACGAAAAACAATCGTCAGCTGACTGTACAGTGGTGGAAAGTCCGTCAGCTGGCCATACGAACATATAAAAAAAATCAGTCATTTCCTCCCAACTGAAATTTTGTCAGATGACAGTTTATATGCTATTATAAATATATCAACGCGTCAGCTGGTTCTATCGCGGTGGAAAACTAATCAGCTGATGCCCCGAAGTTTGTAACGCAGTAGCCCGCGTACTAGGCACAATTTTTTGTCAGTTACTTTCTCCTTTGCCATAACTTGTGAGAAGGTTCAGAATGTTGTATCGTGAAGCCCCGTGTACGTCAGCTGCGGCTCTGTTGGTGGGTTGACCAGCAGCAACCTCCCAAACATGTAAAAAAAATATTTTTTCAGTCATTTCCTCCCAATTAAAATTTTGTCAGATGACAGTTTATATGCTATTATAAATATATCAACGCGTCAGCTGGTTCTATCGCGGTGGAAAACTCTTCATCTGATGCCCTGAAATTTGTAACGCTGTAGCCCGCGTACTAGGCACAATTTTTTGTCAGTTACTTTC
The DNA here is from genome assembly GCA_932294315.1 of Epinotia nisella. NCBI lineage: Eukaryota > Metazoa > Arthropoda > Insecta > Lepidoptera > Tortricidae > Epinotia > Epinotia nisella. Next base: position 12,599,690 of record OW028694.1, read on the forward strand.
TCCCGTGCCATAACTTGTGAAAAGGTTAAAAATGTTGTATCATGAAGCCATGTGCACGTCAGCTGCGGCTCTGTTGGTGGGTTGACCAGCAGCAACCTCCCAAACATGTAAAAAAAAATATTTTTTCAGTCATTTCCTCCCAATTAAAATTTTGTCAGATGACAGTTTATATGCTATTATAAATATGTCAACGCGTAAGCTGGTTCTATCGCGGTGGAAAACTCGTCAGCTGATGCCCTAAAGTTTATAACGCAGGAGCCAGAATGGAGTGGAGCATCTATCGCGTATTTAAATCCATCTGATCTGTTTTCCCTCGGCATTTTGTCAGCTGATTTATTTTATTCCTTACAAAATCATAACAAATATCTGCTTACGACATATCTTAATTTAATCGAGGTAATCGAACATGGATTTAATTCCGTTACATGGTGTAAGGGACAAACTTCAGGGCATCAGCTGACGAGTTTTCCACTGCGGTAGAACCAGCTGACGCGTTGATTTATTTATAATAGTATATTTATATAATAAACTGTCATCTGACAAAATTTCAATTTGGAGAAAATGACTGAAAAAAAAAATTTACACGTTTAGGAGGCTGCTGCTGGTCCACCCACCAACGGAGCCGAAGCTGACGGGAGAAAGTAACTGACAAAAAATTGTGCCTAGTACGCAGGCTACTGCGTTACAAACTTCAGGGCATCAGCTGACGAGTTTTCCACCGCGATAAAACCAGCTGAAACGTTGATATATTGCCGAGGGAAAACAGATCAGATGGATTTAAATACGCGATAGATGCTCCACTCCATTCTGGCTCCTGCGTTATAAACTTTAGGGCATCAGCTGACGAGTGTTACACTGCGGTAGAACCAGCTGACGCGTTGATTTATTTATAATAGTATATAAACTGTCATCTGACAAAATTTCAATTGGGAGGAAATGACTCAAAAAAAAATTTTTTTTAAACGTTTAGGAGGCTGCTGCTGGTCCACCCACCAACGGAGCCGAAGCTGACGGGAGAAAGTAACTGACAAAAAATTGTGCCTAGTACGCAGGCTACTGCGTTACAAACTTCACAGGGCATCAGCTGACGAGTTTTCCACCGCGATAAAACCAGCTGAAACGTTGATATATTTATAATAGCATATAAACTGTCATCTGACAAAATTTCAGCTGGGAGGAAATGACTGAAAAAAAAAATTACATGTTCGTATGACCAGCTGACGGACTTTCCACGACTGTACAGTCAGCTGACGATTGTTTTTCGTCATAATATTGGATTAACTATCATTTGATGATAAAATGAATCGGGAGGAAATGACAGTTTTTTTTTTCTTTTTACATCTTTGGGAGGCTGCTGCTGGTCAACCCACCAACAGAGCCGCAGCTGACATCCACGGGGCTTCATGATGCAACATTTTTAACCTTCTCACAAGTTATGGCACGGGAGAAAGTAACTGACAAAAAATTGTGCCTTTCTAGGCGTTCTCGCGGGCTACAGCGTAACAAATTTCAGGGCATCAGCTGACGAGTTTTCCACCGCGATAGAACCAGCTGATGAATGAATGAATGAATGAAATCGTTTATTCACAATGATGCGTTGATATATTTATAATAGCATATAAACTGTCATCTGACAAAATTTCAATTGGGAGGAAATGACTGAAAAAATATATTTTTTTACATCTTTGGGAGGCTGCTGCTGGTCAACCCACCAACAGAGCCGCAGCTGACGTCCACGGGGCTTCATGATGCAACATTCTTAACCTTCTCACAAGCTATGGCACGGGAGAAAGTAACTGGCAAAAAATTGTGCCTAGTACGCGGGCTACAGCGTAACAAATTTCAGGGCATCAGCTGACGAGTTTTCTACCGCGATAGAACCAGCTGATGCGTTGATATATTTATAATAGCATATAAACTGTCATCTGACAAAATTTCAGTTGACAGGAAATGACAGTTTTTTTTTTTTTTTACGTTTTCGTGTGACCAGCAGACGGACTTTCCACCACTTTTTTTCGTCAAATCCAATATGGATTAACTATATTTTAATGATAAAATGAATCGAGAGGAAATGACTTTTTTTATGTGTTTGGGAAGCTGCATCTGCTCAACCCACCGACGGAGCCGCAGCTGACGTCCACGGAGCTTCATGTTCATGTTCATACAACATTCTGAACCTTCTCACAAGTTATGGCTCGGGAGAAAGTGACTGAAAAAAAATGCTCCTAGCTCTCGGGCTATAAGTGGTTTTCTTTATCCAGCGAACTGTATGTAACTAATCATATTATAACCATTTGGTGTTGGCTTAATTTTGGTAAGGTTGGCCTTAATATGATTGAAGAAAATGTTTTGCCTTAATATTTATGATACAATAGCGTGAATGTAAACTTTGCACGCAAAACTAAAAGCAAGCGTTTACGTAACGTACAGTCAGCATCATAATCGTGTATACACTTTTCAAACTTATGTCTAGTGTATAAAATGGGAATTAATAGGTTCTGAGAAAGTCTTTAGGTCATTTGCTTACATACCATAGATAGATGCGCAGCCCAGGGTTCACGAGTCACAGGAACACACACGGATTCACACGCGAGCTAGATGAGGTACGTGACGTCACAGGTGGCGAGCGACATACGCCTTATTCGAATGCAAGCAAAGGGTCATCTGTCGGTCATTGTCAATAGGTGAGCGCGGTGCGCTCGGGATTATGGAGGGGATAAAAGATTGTTTATTGAACATCTAGGTAATAAGGTCATAGAATGTAGACATGTTTATGATGCTGACTGTACGTAAGAAATATGCATCAAAATTCTACAATTTCAATAACCCCGGATTTTTTTGTACTAATCAATGAAAAAGTTCTCTTCCATGTCGATGAACAACAACTTTCCTGAGGGTTATTGGTAATTCAATAATTAATTTTTACGCTCTAATCGCAACTTAAAAGATTCTTTGAAATCGAATGAGTACCTAAGTTCCGGAGATTGCCCTCCTACCTACACAGTAATTTTACTACCTACTACTACTATTAGAGAGATAACTAGGTAATAAGTTATTAGTAATAACCCTGTGTATACTTACTATTCCTATTTCATATTAGGAAAAATTTGATAATTATGACATCGCGATCTGGAAAACCCCTAGTAAATAAGTATCTGCAAATAAAATTTAAGTTAAAGTAAGTTTAAGCGGAGTGCACGGCCTTAGCGAAGCACTCACCGCTTCTCGTGATTGGCTGCCAGCGCGCTACGCATGGCTCACGCGAGTCGCGCGCTGATTTAAATAACGGATAGAACTTATAAGCTTAATGCAATTTAGGGCTATTGATGAATCTGTTTAGAATTTGTGTTTATAGATTCTTCTGATAGAACTGAATGTATTACGCGTACTTGAGAATTTACGAGATTTATTTTATGGTAAAGAAAACGGCTTAAAAATGTTATTCCTAATTTAAAAAAAATACTATTGATAAATCTGTTAGAAATTAATGCTGCCATTTCATTTGATAGTTTTGAATACACTTTAGTAGCCACTAGTAACTTGAATATTCTTTTAGGAGATTTATAATTTTTTTTAATGGTACCAGTTTTACTGACGTAATCTATTAACAAAACTGTTAGAAAATGATAGGTACGTTTTGAATAATCAAATGCGTTGCATTCTAGGAAAAAACAATGACTTGTATAATCTTTTCGAGGTTTTACACGTGTTCTTTACAAAAAAGTTAATTATTCGTTAAGCAAAATCGAAAAGTGTTAGAAATTATTTTTCGCTGTTTGTATTTAGTGTACTCTCGCTGATAAAAAAATAAAATCAGACTTGGGAATTATGTTAGTTTGACGACCAATTACAGCCTTTGCGTACTGGACTATGTGGGCGGTTAATGAAAGGGTAATTTAATACAAAGTTTCCGCCTACGCTTTTGTTTATTGAAGTTGTTAGTTACAAGATGAATGAGTGGAACGTAGACACTACATCTAACATCCTTCATAATCTTCGACGGGGTTATTTTACATGTACATGTATGTTGTTACAAAACTAGCACGTTGTTACTTAATGAATTTCCTAAAAAACGTTATGCAGTTATAAATAGCGAGAACAGGAAAACGACTACTCACCCTCTATAATTCTTACCCTGCTTTAAGAACTTGCGGTCAAACATAATTATAAAGGTCTGTTTAATCCGTTGCAGCATCAATAAAAAATAATGAATTTATGAATTGGTGATAGTGTCGGAGGCCATGATCCACTTCGGCTCGCTGAGCCAGCGTTAGTAAATAGTAAGTAAGTATTTATGAAACCATTATGCAACCATGCAATGCATGCAATTACACTACTTACTCAATTTCACAAACTACTAACGCAAAAACTAGAGTACCTACCACATCAAATCAAATCTTCATGGCATAAATTCCTCATTTTATCAATGACCCGTCCACGCTATTCTGAAAATATATCTATAAGGCCAAACCAATAAATTGAAAAGTAAAATGCATGCTTATAAGCGCAACAAGAAAAATATTTTAGACATTTATTGCACAAAGAAACTTATATTTATTGCACAGAAGGCGAACTTAATGCCATAAAGCAACCTCTACCAGTCAACTTTAGCTGTGGAATGCCCGTTTTAAAGCAACAGTAACAATTAATTTAGTACCTACGTTTGTTTTATCAAGCATTTTTTTCAGATTCTTGCCAATGTCTTGCCTAAAATTATTGCCATTTAAGCAACTATTTTGCCTATCAACTTAGCTGTTAACTTAAGCGTTCTATAATAACAACTTCCTTCAAATTGAATGAGTTGAACGTTTTCTGTCTCTTTCCAACTTATAGCTGCGTCTCTAGGTTGTTGTGACAAATATTTAAATAAATATATTTAATTAATAAATATTTTGCGGACAATCTTACACAAATCGACCTAGTCCCAAACTAAGCAAAGCTTGTACTATGGGTACTAGACGACGATAAGCATACTTATATAGATAAATACATACTTAAATACATAGAAAATATCCATGACTCGGGAACAAATATTCGTGCTCATCACACAAATAAATGCCCGTACCGGGATTTGAACCCAGGATCTCTTGCTTCGTAGGCAGGGTCACTACCAACTAGGCTAAAGTGGTTGTCCAATTGCAAATTGCTGTATAATGTCCTTTACTTCCTATCACGTGAGTCTGCATTTCGTTTTATTTTTCCGTTTAGTGGGGCACGACTCGCTAGTCAGACTCTGGTACCTGTGTGCCTGGGTCCAATTCATGTTACAGTAAATAAATAAATTCAATAAATAAATATTAGGGGACAATCTTACACAAATCGAACTACTGTAGTAAGCTCAATAAGTACAGTCTTATAGGTACTAGACGACGATATATATAATACATATAAATACTTAAATACATAGAAAACATCCAAGACTCAGAAACAAATATTCATGCTCATCACACAAATACTCGCCCTTACCGTGTTACAGTGTATTATACATACTCCGAATAAAAAAAAATTGACACAAGGGGTTATTGCAGATGCTCTAAGGAAGCGTCCTTTTAAATATTTGCTCTTTTTACAGGGTCCACCCCGTATAGGTAAGTGTAATTCCTCCTCATCTTGGAATTTTTCTCCGTTGCAAATTTAGTCTCAATCGTTAAGGTGCTGATAGACATGAGCATTCACATGTAACAGAACAACGAGCATTCGCCGTTTTTGAGTCTGTCGAACCGAACAACGAACAGAGCCAAGCGTAGAGCCAAACTTCGCTACGAACATTTTCACGATTATTCTAGCGAACGCTCTAGTATAAAATCATATTTTTTGTTTTATTGCTATAAGGAAAATAAGTTAAAAATAACTATTTCAGTCCTTAGTCTCTACGAGAGCGCGAAACATATTGAAATAGGAAACAGTTGTGATTGTGAAGTATCGAACAAAAATATATCTCCAGGATAAGACTCCACTAGAGTAAAGATAAAATAAAAAAAAAAACCTGAAGAAACCAATCAGTTGTAAAAAAATATCTTCATATTTAGCATATTTTTTAGGCGATAAAACTTATAGAAAATTAAATAAAAAAACACATCTCAAAATAATATTTTCCGAGAAGATAAATTAATCTAATTCCCATGAAAAAGGACTTTAAATAAAAATAGTCTTGCACAAACAATAAAAATATATTATATCTTTAGCAGAATCGTATGAGTATCATGAGGCAGGGGCGATAAGCTTTTAAATAGATTTAATTAATATTTTATTTTTCGTTGCAGAAACGCACCGCTTCAGATCAATTAATTTCTCTATTTTGTTAATTTTGTAATAATCTATCCTACATTATGTACTCTTTTGTTTACACCGCTATTAACTTCGTTCTCTTTTTTGTCTTTAGTAATCAAGAAACAATTATCTCATGTTTGTACAATTGTCCTTCGTAAAGGACATGCGGCCGCTACGCTGGCAACCCAGCCTCGTAGACCCCGCCCGCTACGCTACCGTAGGCGTACCTACATAATACGTATTATATTATAGTCGTGTTCATTATAATTATGCCGTATGAAGCTTTTAGTGAATGTCGTTAGGTTTTTCGTTCGATTTGTCAGCGGGGTTTTTATGTAGTGACCTTATTCTGTTTCTATATCCCTTGATAAAGGGATAAAGGCCTGGTAAAGGTCGCGGGAGTCCGCTGGATGCGGGTGGCGCAGGACCGGTCACTTTGGCACTCTTTGGGGGAGGCCTATGTCCAGCAGTGAACGTGTTTTGGCTGATATGATGATGATCCCTTGATGTATGTCTGTAACTGTAACCCTACGAGTAACATTACTTACAGTGAAGATTTCGTACAATACGGGGAACTCCATATCTAAAGGAAAGCGCCTACGAGCATCTATCTACCAGTTCACCAAGCGGGTACCTAACTTCCTAGCACTGACAGTGTTCATGAGTTTGCCTCTGAATTAATTCGGGGCCACGCAACACGCAACGCCCCGTGGGCTACGCCGTAGCGCGTAGCAGCATTTACGCGCTTTGTAGCGGAAATCGCTCGTAGAGGCATGACGTGACTACTACGTGACTCTACGGTAAGTGAGTCATTTAACCTTGAATGGGTTAATAACAACAATACTTGCTCTGTACGTGGTGTTGTGCACTTGGTGGTAAGGTCGCGCGCCTAGCTGGCGTGCGATGCGAGAAAGAGCGCGTGAAACAAATTGAAAACAAATTGGCCTCAAAACGTATATGTCAGATCAAGGCCTAAAGAACATTGTCAGCAAGAAGCTTAATTACAATATTATGAGCTTTTATTTAACTTGACCTGTTCGTTTGTTACTGAGGGACAAATCTTGCAAGTTAAATTTGTTCCACTTCCCGATTGAGCTGAAATTGTGGGACTAAGTATAGTCTGGTAAAGGTCGCTGGAGTCCGCTGGATGCGGGTGGCGCAGGACCGATCATTGTGGCACTCTTTGGGGGAGGCCTATGTCCAGCAGTGGACGTCTTTCGGCTGATATGATCATTATGATGATGAAGTATAGTTTGGATGACAATTCAATATTATGGTACCATCGAGCTGATCTGACGATGGAGACAGAAGGTGGCCATGGGAATTCAGTACTTAACCGACTTAACCCCGTTGAGTTTAGCATAAAAAAACATACAGTGGTACATAGAACCACCTCCTTTTTTGAAGTCGGTTAAAAAATGTAAGTTCAGATGTATGTGCTACGTATGTACCTGTAGGCGTATGTTCTAGATAGGTCCCCCAGTAGATTAAAACACCTGGGAGTCTACTATATTAACCGTATTGTGTTGGTATCGGTATTTTATTTGTCGTGCGCACAGTCAAATGCTGCAACATTGCCTATGAACCCTAAATTTGCCTACCTTACACTGTTGTTGTTATACTATAGTTAATCTAGAATCGTAAGCGTCCATAGACTACGGTGTCTGCTTACCATCAGGCAAACCGTATGCTTGTTTGCCATAGTCGTAGTTTAAAAAAAAAACTTTAAAAAAACGTTTGGTCCAGGTGAGTATCGGAATGGGGTGTGTATGTGTGTGTGTGTTAAAAATAGTCGACGAAACCTGTGATGGATTTATGATTTGTAAATGATCGACGAATCATGTTGCGGATTTTTGCTGTTTGGTAGTGTACTTTATATGATAAAGTGCACTTTTACACTTAGTTAAAAAAACTCAAGAAATATAGTGGTTAGTAATTGATTTACGTTAAAGTCAACAAAATAAATAATATAAATATGATTTAAAAAAATACTTATTCTGACATGAGAAGGAAAGAAGCCAGTGCGCGCGACTAATATTTTTTAATTGATAAGAATATTTTAAAAATCTGCTACAAACTGACATAAATCGAACTATTTATATTATACCTACTTACCAAAGTTAATTATTTAATCAATTAATTTAAACATGTTATTATTAGTTTTTAAGTCAAGCCCACTTTGACTAAATTATTAATAAATTAATTTTATTTTATTGTTTATTTTAATTATTTAATGATATCATGTAATTGCCGCGAATTATAAATAATTTTGTATGCTACTAAATATTATATACCTAGTTTATAAGTTACAATTGCTGTGCCCTAGCAGGGTTCATGTTGCGAACTGTATATTTAATAAAAGACCTATTGTAAACCACATGAAGCAATAAACGAATAAACGAATAATATCAAACCAATTCGGATTCAGTGTATTGAGTCAAATAGGCTCCATGGTTGGCTTATGCAGTCAGAAGTAACTATTTATGTCGGTACTAAAGCTTTAGTCGGAAATTGAACTATTGAGTTATGTCCTAGTGCATAAAACGTTTATAAAGGGGTTGCATTCTAATCTTACAGAAACATTTGATTTCACACTCATATAGCTATAGCTACCCATAAAAATCGAAATTTTGAAGTTCGTGTATCGCCATCTCTATCACACAATGCTCGAGTGACAGGGATGAGACGAATTTAGATTTTCGTTGTGGCCGCTGTTTTCATTTAATTTTATAATTTTTCTACCTTCTGCCTGGGACTCCGTTCGCGTCAAAGTCGTTTATATTGTAGCTCTATACAAACTTTCACCCACTTAGAGCATGATTACCGGGATAAAAACTATGTCCCCCCGGTATTCAAATTATCTCTATACCAAATTTCATATCAGTAGGATAACCGGTTTAAACGTGAAAAGGTAACAGACAGACAGACAGACAGACGAAAGTAACTACTTTCGCATATATAATATTAGTATGGATAGTATAGATTACTTATGTCTTGACTCTCAGAGCTATATCGTGGGACAATTCACACCAATTGATCTAGTCCCAAACTAGGCAAAGCCTGTACTATGGGTACTAGACAACGGATAAACATACTTAAGTATATAGATAATTACATACTTAAATAGATATTAAACGTCCAAGACTCGAGAACAAACATTCGTATTCATCATACAACTATCTGCCCCGACCGGGGATTGAACCCGGGACCTCATGCTTCATAGTCAGGTTCACTAACCACTAGGCTATTTGGTCGTCAATGCTGAAACTTTGCACGGAAATTAAGGTTTTTTAAAGACTATCTCTGAAAGTACACGTTGTCTATGACGTAATGCCGGTATATGTATCGATGCCCTAATTTGAGCTAAACTCCACAAGTTTTTCGGTGTGTAAAGCCTTTATACCTCTTTATTTGTCTTCTAGAAGCCGTGAAAGTTGTAGGCAAAGTTGAGGACAAAAACTGCAACATTGCCTAGACGAATTTAAGGCATCTCCTTTGAGCTATTTGAAAACAAATCAGCATTTGAAATCTACAACGATTCTATAACACTTTAAACTCTTGTAAGTACATATTATCAGAAATAAAAATAAATATCGCGTTAGACCCGTGTTTTTCCAGTTAGTTTTACGGGACACAGTTTTTTAACTTTTTTTAAAATACTACAACGGTGCCACCTATCATACGTGCCCTTTACAAGAACGCGAGCAAAGAAAGTATCCACTTCGAAAAAGATACAGCTGTTTAAGCCGCAAACAACGTATATTTTGACACTCTCAAGGGAATAACAATTTATAGGGTACTTTCCGTTGACCTAGAACTATGACATTTGGCAAGTGATATCGTCTTATACTGCAAGTACAGGGAAAAATCTCAAAACTATACATACGTAATTTTGTACGGAACCCTCGGTGGGCGAGTCACTCGCTCTTGTCCGGTTTTTAGGGTTCCGTAGCCAAAATGGCAAAAACGGAACCCTTATAGTTTCGTCATGTCCGTCTGTCCGTCTGTCCGTCTGTCCGTATGTCACAGGCATTTTACTCGAAAACTATAAGGTGTATTTGAATAAAATTTTGAGGATAGGTGTATTTTGTTAGCCGCTACATAGTTTTGTAATTAAAATGACAAAAAAAAAATTTTTTAGGGGTGCACTCCATATATAAAACTAAAAGTCAAAAAATTTTTTTTCATTGTGACCCCCCGTGTGGCACATCAATCGATAGGCCTTTCAAAATAAATATAAGGTTTCTTAGCATTTTTTTTGATTAAGTGAATAGGGTCGGAGATAATCGCCCTGAAAATCACTAAAATTCTGTCCCCCCCCCTCTAATTTTTGAACGGTGTATTTAAAAAATATGGAAAAATTCATGGACATAGGGCTTATTAATTTCATTCACCGAAAATTGTTTTGAACAAGATCGGTTCAGAGGTTTTCGAGATATAGCTGAAAAACTGCCTTCCTCAAAGAAAAGGACGTAAGTGCCGTAAAATTTCTGTGACGATACGACCTTTTTAATACGCACGGAACCCTTCGTTTTGCGTGGTCCGACACGCACTTGGCCGGTTTTATTTTATATTTAGGTAAGTGCGAACTCAATAAAGAATAACCGGTAATAGCTTAAATACGAACATTAACAGCGTTTTGACGACGGTGATGTCATAAGTCCCCATCCCGCACAATTCGACGCGCATTAAAATAATCGCCAGCCGCCCTCCGAAGATAACTGTCCACGGGGGAGAGAAAATAGACGAGTATTCGCAACTTTTAAAATCTTTGCTGGAATGCTAAAATAAATGCAATGTGCTAAATATTTAATTAGGTAGGAACGCGGTAAAACTTTAGGATAGGTATCTTTCTATCCTCAAAAAAAAACATTCGAGGACAATCTTACACAAATCGAACTAGTTTCATAGTAAGCTCAATAAGGCTAGTAGACGACGATATTTGTGACTGTGTCTAGGAAAAGGGACCCCTTTAGCGTTATGGAGTTATTAATATTTCCTAAAACTAGGTAAAATTAGCTATTCGGTGGAAAAAGAGTCATTTTCCTAGGTGCAATCATTTTTTTTATAGTTTTGTAAACATAGGCAAATTGTACGAATTGAAAAATTTTTTTTTAAAGTTTATGCTCGTGAAAAATCAACTTCTACTAGGAAGTTATGGAATGATTGGTACCAAGTTAATCTACTGTCATCAAAGATTTATGATATTTAAGGTATTAATAACCGATTAGTATTAAAAACCCATCCTACGTCATTTTCGATATTTAAAAAAAAATGCAGCATATAACTCGGATACTAAAATCCTCAAAGTAGTCCCGTTTACTATCACAGTCACATTTAATAGATAGAATAGACGTAAATACATAAACAACATCCAAGACTCAAACGAAATCAATAGGTACCAAAAAATAATTACCAAACTTCAGTATCCTGCGCATTTAACTGCCATGATATTGTCCGTAGGCTACAGCGTCTGTTTATCATCAGGCAGGCCGTGTGTTTTGATGCCACTGCACTGCACATGCAATATAATAATAATGTAGATGACATCAATTACCAGCAGCTTAGGCTGAGAAATAAATGAGCCATGATGGCGTGCCCCACATGCCCACACTCCTGCTCGGAACACGGCCTGAGAGACGCGACGGCCAGAGCTGTCCACACCGCTGCCCATTGGGCATCTCTTATCTGAGGAACCTCGACACGAAAAAGAAGAAGAACTACACAAGATACACCCGCCGTGTTCAGTCTTATTGGTACCCTTTCAACGAGTTCTTGATGACTGTGTAAAAAAAAACAAGCACAGTTGACAAAAAAATCTAGTACCAAAAATGTTTTTTTTGACATAAGAAATATTCTTATTATTATTTTCACTATTTGACGCAAAAGGGTAGGTACTCAAAAAAGGGAATTGAAAATATTATTTTCATCTCCGATATTTTCGGCGCTCCGTGGGCAAACGTAGGGGAACGATGTAGGGGAATCGTACTTTTTAACCGACGGCGGCGGAGCAAAAGGGGCAAAACAATGTGTTCCTTTCATTTTTTTTTATTCAGCTCGAAACATACACATAGATACTAGCTGCCCGGCAATCAAACCCGCGGTATAAAACATAGGCTTAGAGCATACACAACTGGAGTAGCCTTTCAGTAACTTACCCCTCTGTAGAAAACTGCACAATGTGCAAAAAATCATACAAAGACAATTTCACAATCGATTAATGGTCATTCACAAAATCGCCTCGCAAGAGAACCCTGATCATAAAAATGCCCGCATGTTGCTGTAAGCACTTGATATCATAAACATTCAACCACTTCAAGCTTTCAATATACAATTGAGTTTCAATATCCTATTAAGATGCTCCCCCCGCCCCCGCAAAATTCGGCAGACATGCATGTACGCAAATACGATATAAGGCTACTCCAGTTATGTATGCCCTAAGAACATATAGGCTATGTCCATCTGGAAAGTTCAGCGGATTTTTTATACAATACGCAGGTGAAGGAATTATTGAATTCGGATAAGTAGTTCCGGAGATTACCCATTACATACAAACCTACAAACTCATGAACATACAAGGCTACAATCTCACAGACTTTTCCTCTTTCTTATATTAGTATAAACTATTTTAATCCTACTAATATTATAATTTTGTATTTTTTTCCTCTCTCCTCAAGTATATTCGTAACAGAAATTATCATACTTTTTTCTTTGCACATGTTATAAGTCTCTGTTTAGCCCAATGGTTAGCTGGTAGTGAATGCCATCTGGCATTAAGCTCGCCATTTGTACATATATTTTTTTGTATTTTGTGCAATAAAGTTTAAATAAATAAATAAATAAATAAATAGAAATGCTAAAATTTGCATGTTTAGATGTTTGGATGTTTAGATGTTTGGATGTTTGTTATTCGATCACGCTTAAACGGCTGAACCGATTTAGATTAAATTTTGCACGAAGATAGTTTATAGCCTGGATTAAAATATAGGATAGTTTTTTATCCCAGGTCTACGCGGACGAAGTCGCGGGCAACAGGTAGTATGTTATATCTATACATTAGATGATGGCTGAAAACATAGCTGAAGATGTTATGGAAAAAAAAACATTGTGACTTTTGTATACCTACTTAATGAAAAACACGTATGTGATACCGCTGAAGTTGCAAACCGTTTCTAGACTACGATAACGAGCGCTTACCGTCAGGCGAATCCCAGGACGACACATATGCATCCCTACGCCGTAGTCGCTTTCCGCTACGTACGAGGAAAACCATGGGATCGGCTACGAGCGTAGCGCGTAGCGATTCTGGACACTGAATGTTTTAACATATCAGGCCCCGTAGCATGGTTGGACTTGTCACGCGATAGGTGATAGGATAGAGCGTGCGTCACGGCTGACACCGTTCAATAGAACGAGACGACGCTCCTATCTTGTCACTTGTCGCGTGATAAGGCCAACCATGCTACGGCTCCTGAGCGTATGTCGGGTTCAAATTAATACGAGGGATTTCGCTACATACGGAGAATAACTTACTACGATGCCAGGTGCTACGGGGCAGTGCAAGGCAGAAAGCTACGTGTGTATACTATAATTTGGGACCCATTTCTTTCAAATGTTGTTAGAACATTCACAACACAGACTAATAAGAGGTACTACGTATCAGACGCACAACTGTTATACAACCAATGTAGCCAATAGGACTCCACTCCATTCACAATGCAATACAGTCGAAAACTTCATTTCAATAATAGTGGTGAAGTGTCAAGATAAGACAATTAAATGACTGATCGAATCACGATCGAATGGACCCTTGAATTGATAACCTCTTTGCCAAAAGCTATCATTAAGCCTCTCACAGACTGGCGCGACCATGGCGCGGCCTGGCCACGGCGGTCAATAGTAAACTTGTCATTAGCTGTCAAATTTTGTATTGTCCGCCACCCATGGACCTAAGATACTCGGGACAGGCCATGGACAGGCTATACGTGATGCCACAATGAGGGACGGAAAGGCTTCTATGCAGCTAAATTAAGAACTGGTCTTAAAATGGCTGATCGCTTACCATAAACAATCTACTTAATTTGGGTGGGTAGTGATTTATTGGCCATAACTTATACTTGTAACATCTTTGTAAAAAAACCATGGTTTGCAATAAACGTCTATTCTATTCTATTCTATTCTAAATCAGTTGTGGCAAACAGAAAAAAAGTGGAACTATGACAAGGACAACGAATGATATTTCCTTTTCTGTCACACTTATCGAGATTTGTATGCTACCATTTTGCTCGGACGTTGTTTAGTATTACCATAGCTTGTCCCGAGTATCTTAGGTCCATGTCCGCCACCGCAGGCCGCGCCAGCGTATTGCAGGCCTTACGGTTTTCTAATTACGAACATGTGTCATTGTGTGTCAGTGCCAGACAAGAAAATTGATTGAAAACTGTCATTTTCACTAAATATTATTTGCAAATAACAAATATGGCCGGAGAGAAGACAGGGCCACAAACACGAGTGGACAATTAGTCGGAAAAAATCGGAAATGATCGTTTGACTCGTTCCGAACGGTTGACGTTACTGAGCGGTTGCCCCTAGACAAGTGTAAACGTAAGTTGTCTATGGCAAATTTTATGACACTCCTTTACAATATTATACCCACAGTAATCTGTGATTATACCCCACCCGGGGAACCTTGATCCCTATGACAGCTGTCATCTCAGTACAATTTATAACCTTAAAACGTAAAATTGTACCGAGATGACAGTTGTCATAGGGATCAAGGTTCCCCGGGCCGGGTATAGCTCTAAATGTATTCAGTTTGCTATACGCTATTCCACATTAGGTGGGTCCTAAATTAAAGTTCGTGACTGTACGTAGCGCACAGCAGCATTCTTCCGCTTTGTAGCGGAAATCGCTCGTAGAGGTACCACTTATATGTTCTGAGATTATACTATTCTGTGGTACCCCTTCGAGCCTTGAATGGGTTAATCTTTTCAACGCTCTGTCAAAGAGGAAAGTTGTCAATCACACGCCAAATCAATAAGACATTTAGTGCGGAGTTAAACCTTATGTAAATGCAAGAAGGTTGCTATCGCGCTGGGCTCCTCGACGCATATATCTGTCGTTGGCGTTGATCCTGCGGTGCGGATATATACGTCGTTGGCGTCGAAAAGGTTAAAGGGAGTCGTGAATGGGTGGAAGAGGAGTGAAAAGTGTCGCTTCTGATCATAGTTGTCATTCTTCGTACAAAGCTGTTTCTGATAAGCAGTGATACATGGTGAAACTCGGTTATTCTAAAGTGGAGCGTTGAGGTTGCTTGATTACTTGAACGGGCAAGTGGACTCGCTAAATAACTTCAATGGGAGTGGACACGCTTGATAACTTTAAATAAATAAATAAATATCGTGGGACAATTCACACCACTAGACAATGGATACACATACTTATTAGATAAATACATACATAAATAGATATTAAACATCCAAGACTCGAGAACAAACATTCGCATTCATCATACAAATATCTGCGCCGACCGGGGCTCGAACCCGGGACCTCAAGCTTCATAGTCAGGTTCTCTACCCACTAGGCTATTCGGTCGTCAAAACTTTGGCACTACAGTACGTTTTTCTTGCTACTATAGTACCTAACTAGTATGTGCAGGTTTTGTTTAACACGAAAACCGTGACAAACATGCAGACAGTGCTTATAAGTTTCAGTATAGTGCCTAGGTAATGGAGCAGCCAGCCTCGCAGCCAACGTCCTCAGGATATGATATGTTTTGATTTTTATTTAATTTTTATCTTTCTAACAAGCAATATTAAAACGGTCATAGCTTCGTAATTTTATGAGATATGAATGCGATTTTCGTCACTAGGCATATTTTTTTGTCTTCTTTCTTTTGGAGTAATAATAAATGTTGAGTCTACACCCCTAATTAGAACTAGCTAACAGTGTATTGTGTTCAAAATACCTTACTTAATTAAGGTTTTAAGTTCAATTCATATCTGATTGGAATTAGTTAAGAGATCATTAATGCGGTTACATAATCTAATAATCTAAACGCATCAGCATTGCAATTCAGCGAGGAAATGCCGCCAGCATCCTCGGTACAATGCCTCGAGGGCCTTTCTTAGATTTAACTTAGTTTTGGGTCAATCAACTCTTTCTTGTTGTTATTCTGTCCCGGTAACCCAGGAGACAACAGTGACAGAGTTTCTTAGAAAAAATAATATAAATTGAAGTCCTGTTAGGCTAAGGAGATGCCCCACCATGGGTTTACCAATATAACAACAGACGTTTTAAGTGGATTTAAACCCCATAAAATCATAGTTTTAAAGCGTTACCCAGGAGACGTAACCATGGCAACGAGCAACAAAAAAATAGTTGATTGGCCCTTTTAATTTAATTTAGTTAGTGTTCATCATCATCTTGTATAAATTTACTTTAGAAAATAAATAGTAGGTAGATACAAAGTTACTCCCCCCAGTACTAAACAGCGACTAAACGCATCTCCCCCTCCGATATCAAACCTAATCCCTATTCTATTATGCTGAGTGATCGTTAGGGGCGCCCTCTGGCTTGGCTATAAGCAGTTATAGCTAAACTAAAATCAGTTATACTAAAACTTATAAGCAGTGATCGGTTTTTTTGGATTCGACATGGGGTGAACGACCTCAATCATTATGTTAGTATGGATATGCACCGGGAATCCGGGCTTTATGTTGTTAGAAAATGCAAAAAAAATACAATGTGTTTTTTATTACACTTTAAAACTTCAAAAGTTCAATTAGAGTAAGCCACAGTTGTCGTAAAAGATAATCTCAGAAACAAATCGATGAAATGAAAATTGAACCATAAATCATAGTGTGCGAACTTAACGTGGATACTTTTTTATTGGATCGCCTTTGAGCTATAAGATCTATGTATTTGCACTTATACGATAACCTGTGACCTAATATTATAGTTTAAATTATACAGCTAATACCTATTATGCAATCCTTAGAAGCAAATAATTAGAACTGAAATCCAGAGAAAATAATGAAATGTCAATGTCAAGATTTTGAAGTATTTTTTCCATCATGACAGATATTATATAAGCCAATACTTTGTGGAGGTTTTAATAATTTCGCTTAAAATAAAGTGTAGAAAAAGAATAGAAGTTTTTGTCTCAACTGGTTGCCATGTAAGAGTGAAAAATTCCTTAGAGATAATTTAAATTGTTTTATTTTTGTACGCTTTGTTCGGTATCGCGGGAAACTGTCGTATCTATATTAACTTTTCTACTTGATATCCCGCGAGGGAGAATCCAAAAAACCGATCACTGCTTATAAGCACTGGAGAGTGTGGGAAGCGGTTTTGATTCCCGTGGAAAACTGGGAATAAGATAAAGATGGTTTCGCTTTTTTTACAAAATCCAGTCAAATGGGGCAACATGGGACCAACGTGATTAACAAATAATTTGTCGTGCTCAAAATAACTAATATATACCCGATGGCCGTTGGGGCGGAAAGGTTCTCGAGCGGCGACCACGTACCGGCAGGCGCAGCGTGGGTAGACTGATGACCTGGTAAAGGTCGCGGGAGTCCGCTGGATGCGGGGTGGCGTAGGACCGGCCATTGTGACGCTCTTTTGGGGAGGCCTATGAGCCTTTCGGCTGATTATGATGATGATGATGACTCAAAATAATAAGTTTCAGTCAAATTCATTTTCATACTACTAAGCTCGTAGATACGGTTCCCCAATGAGCCCAAACGAGACGTGTTTTGTTTAGGAGCCCATATGGCTTGTCTGCATCATCAGCCCTGCTAGCATAACTTGACTCTCGACTCTACTCGCGCGCGAGATAGACTGTAGTGTGAAGTGACATATAGTCTATCACGCGCGCGAGTAATAGAGTAGAGAGTCAAGTTATGCTAGCAGGGCAGCTCGCTGCGCTGGTGCCATAATATTGGGTTGTCCGCGAACTGACAAAGTGTGCCAAAACTCAGCCCAATCGGATACCGGCTAAAATGGCTGAAAAATGGTTTGCAAATTTCGAAAGACGATATCATATGCGAATCATACCTAACTATTCCTATGTTTAAATACGTAAGTGAAATAAAAGCTTGTAAAATATAAGTTCTGCTAATGGTGGTACCACACATGGCGGTATTTGCCCAAATATTCGTGTTGCATCTTTTTCTTTCCTACGGCAATAAGACCATAAGAATACAATGTTTGATACTGGTAGCGCCATCTATAAATTTTTTAATTAAATGCTCAAGTGGATACAAAGCATGGACCTTGGGCCGTCAAAAAGTTATTCACTTTGACGCTAGGTGGCAGTAGCAGTAACATTTCACCACATTTCAATTAAATTTTATATCTACTTTAGTATTTAGTTATTTTCAAGAAGTTTTAGGTATATTATTTTGGATATAGATTAACTTAACTTTAAAACGATATGCTTACCATATTTTAAATGTTTCTGTTTTCATTGCCCCCATGATGGGGCCTATTTCTAGTGTCAATGTCAAACATACTAGAGGTGAGACCTCAATCGATAGTTGAAACGTATGAAAACGAGAAAAGTCTTTTACCTAAGTAAATACGACTTATCATTGACTACATATTTTAAAATTAACAAAAGTCAGGCAGTTCGGTCGCCAACACTAGTATATCGATAAAATGTAAATAACGCACTACCTAATCCGAAATTAAACATCTATCAATTTTTAGGGTTCCGTACCCAACGGGTAAAAACGGGACTGTCTGTCACCAGGCTGTATCTCAAGAACTGTGATAGAGAGTTGAAATTTTCACAGACTATGTAATTCTGTTGCCGCTATAACATCAAATACTAAAAAACCGGCCAAGTGCGAGTCGGACTGGGGCTCCCATACAACAAACATGATTTTTTTTGCCGTTTTTATAGATAATGGTACGGAACCCTTCGTGCGCGAGTCCGACTCGCACTTGGCCGGTTTTTTTTTTAAGTTGTAATAAAATTAGTGCTAGAGTAATTAAATAGGATGAGTCTTTCTCCGCTATTTCCAATAACTCAGATGGTACCTACCACCCTACCAGTCATACAATATTGTAGGTCGTGAAAACGATTAGGTACCTAGTTTATTTAAATTTTCTAGCCGACTAAACTGTTTTGTTTTTGTTATAATTAACTAATTATTAGTGAAATAACACTATCAGCAGGTCATTACCGCTGATTCACCGCAACACACATTCCTCATACCATACGTTTACTGCATCATCATGAAATTTGTTTAACAATAATAGCCGGTTAGCCTAGTGGGTTGTGACACTGCCTACGAAGCTGAAGGGTTCGAGTCCCGGTAAGGGCAAATATTTGTGTGATGAGCGGGAATATTTGTCTCTGATTCTTGGATGTTTTCTATGTATTTAAGTATTATATATGTCGTCGTCTAGTACCTATAACACAAGCCTTATTGAGCTTACTATAGGCCTAGTTCGATTTGTGTAACAATGCCCCCTAATATTTATTTAATTAATGCAGTAGGTACAGAATTGCTGGCAATCAACAGTTACTACAATTAGTGCATTATTTCTTTCCTCGTGAATCATAAGGTTTTATAATCAATAAAATAAACAGCAATTAGTCTTTAAGCACGGCTTATGACTACTAATTATAATTATCATGCAGACGACAGCTATGAATCGTCACTGAAAACAACAATAAGTCAATAAACTAGAGATGAGATATATCAAGATAAATAAGTATGAAAAGCAGCAGCGCAGCGGCAAAATATTGTCGCGAATCATGATTTTTAACTTGCTTATGTTCACAAAGAACGCAAAGTGCAATTGGATTATTTTGTAAAGAAACTGGCATGGGGATCGATTAAAACACGTAAATACTTATTTTGCATAGTGGATTGTAAGTATTCAACTATTTAAATTTCATAAACTTTTATTTGCTTGATATTTTTTTTATACTTATATTACAGAAAAATTGGATTACTTATAATAGATTAGGTTAGTTGCTTGAAGTATAGATACTTTAAATTGAAGTTAATAAAACGTTATCGGTGAGACGCGACGCGCTGACTGAATTGTTAAATTTGATGGGGAAACCTAATTTTACTTTACCGCATATTGATAAACGTCGTTATCAGTTCAGTGTGTCGTCCCAACTGACTCATCTTTTGACATTTAGTTTTAGCGGTTGGACTATTGTGGTTAGACTATTCATGCCGTAGTTTCCGTTATTTTAACACTAAATTCAATAGAAAAATTTGTTCACGAAATTTAACCATTCATGATGTTACTTGTACATATATGTGTACATGTATACATGTGTACTTATCATAAATCGTTGGGGTACCTAAATCCTCTACAGCAAACTCCATCTTTTAAGCCTATTTGACAAAATTATAATACCTATTCGTTCAAGCCTCGTCGTAAAAAATACAAAAAAGGTGAAAAAACCAAAAAAAGTGACAAGTGCGAGTTCAAATCGCGTGATGAGAGTTCCGTATATAATACACAAAAATATTGAGAATTTTCCTGTTAGAAGTTTGAGTAGGTATTCAAAGGAATACTCAAACTTCTTATATATTATTTAGGCAAGGAACTATTTTCCATATCTTTTTCAGAATTTTGAACTTAGTCGTTTCGGAGATAGGGGGGAGTGGTCAATTTTCGTATTTTTTCCTAAATTACTTCAAATCTGTTTTTGCTAAAATTATAAAAAATATATACCTGAGATGCTTATAACAATCCCTTTCATTTGATATGTCTCTCACAATACAGTTTGCGAAACTTTTAAAAGAAAAATCCAAATTTAATTTTAAATAAAAGTGGCCGTTGTTCAGAATTCATTAATTTTCTTTCCGCGTCCATATTTATGTCACCAATTTACATATTTTTACCAAATTTCAACTCAATCGGTCCAGTAGTTTCGGAGCAAATCGGCTGTGACAGGACAGACAGACGCACGAGTGATCCTATAAGTTCCGTTTTTTTCCTTTTGGGCTACGGAACCCTAAAAAAGATTAATATTGAGGTACAAAAAAAACGAAATGTAGAATTTGGAGTTTGTCTAACATTTTGTATCATGACTTTTGGTTACCTAACACTTTAAACTTGTGCCCGTTGTATTTTTGGCTACTTTTTTATACATAACATACCAAACTGTTTTGCATTCTGAGGTTAAATTTATAATATTTCCTGTTAAAACATTGTGAAGTATTTACAGAAAAATAATGCGTCACGCAAAACTACAGAATGATGATTGTGGATACTTTTAGTTGTTACTTCATTGTTTTAGTCATGCTTTGACTGGTCCAAGAACTGCCGTTGCAAGAAGTAACTATGCAAATGTGTTATTTTAAACAATATTCACAGAATTCCAGTAATTCGTATACCTACTTGTCAGCTTGTTGTACCAAACTACAGAAAATAATATGTATTACAAATATAGCAAAAAGAATCAAAATAATTGCGCAAAACTATATTTGTATTTTTACTTCATTGGAGGAAATTAACGTTTTTAATCGCATAATTGATGTGAAGTGGGTATGATTGGAGAACTGAATTTTTTTCCATGACAGAAAACACCGTTTTCTCAAACTTGTAATGCAATGAAATGTTGACATAATTTACTTCAAATTAGGTCTGGAAATATTACGTATCCGGTGTGATGAGTGAAGATGATTTCAATTAATTAATTTCATACAGCCTAACACACCTAGGCCTGTAAAGCAATCTTCATTTGTTTAAAAACGTCAAATTGTGACACAACGTTCAACCATCAAAAAATTACTACATTTTTATTTTTATTTCATTGCAAGTTTGGGTTGCCACCCGTCTATATCTACTTGGCCTGCAACCCTTCGTTTCCCAGCCTCTATAGTGATGTACTATTAAAAGCTAGTATAAATATACCTACGCACTGAACTGAGCGTGTCCAAAGTTAAAAGTTAACCGTGTTAAAAGCAGACTGGAGTCAATGAATTAGTCATTCATTCAATACACATTTTGACTCTCTCTTGCATTACAAGTAGCGTATCATATTCGTTTAGTTTTATTTGGTGTGTAATATAATCTACCGGATGAATTACCGTAAGGTAATGCTGCTTATATTAAATTATGATCCCACAAACTTGTATTTGCTGTTAATTGTGTCGCTAGCTCCACCACTCCATGTGATTTTGTTATGAAGAAGCGTAAGTTTTAAACTTAGCCGCGTCACTGATTAAATTTGCAGTGATATCAGACTGAAACCTTATATTTATATGCAAACAGCTGGTGAAGGATGTCGGTTGTCTTGTCTGGTACTGGTAGGCATTTCTACCAAGTTCATAATCGTAAGCTGATGGCGGTTATATTATCTACATTTACTTATCTTTTTTTTTTTTCTTTTTTCTTTTCTGTGTGTGTGACAATAAATATTTTCTATTTCTATTTCTATTTCTATTTATATCATAAAACTTTGACCGAAATATAATAATAAGCAATTTCAATTAATGTATTGTAGAAGGTGAACAATATATTTGTGTTCATTAAAAAAAACAAGTCTCGAATTACGAATGAAATTCAGAAACAACTGATGTCACTGTTTTACTTTGTATGACAATGAAAATCAGAATAAGTATACAAAGTTACATATAGGTACCCCAAATTATGAATCTTATTTTTTTGAAACATTACTGATTGTGTTGAGAATTCGCAAGAACTCATGGCTCTCACTGAGCAATTAGGTATATAAACAGGAGCTGTAAAGCCACTCCCATAGTTGCCAAATAAGCTAACACACATCTATCAATGTCATTTTTCCGGTACAGTATTAATTACTCCAACGAAAAGAAAGTATATCCATTACGCTTATCATACAACGATATTAATCAACTCTTTAACTGTGCTGGGTCAAAGTGGTCAAAATTGAGCACGCTTATTATTCTGCGTACGGCTTAAAACCGTTATGCGTTATATAACGTAAACGAACAGTTATAAATCAGTGATTTATTGAATAATAATGGTGGGGAGCGGTGCGGACTGCGTTCGTCGAGGTCAAAACTTGCGTATTATATGCATTCGCATTTACGCATTTTATTTTGTAGTTCTAGAACTTTTGAGGAAAAATTACAATCCGATAAGAATCGAGTTCGTTAGACATTGGAATTTGAGTCCCAAGTTCCTATAGAAAGCAAAAATGGTTCAAATCTAAATAAAAATACTAATTTCATCTTTTAGTTTGTTTTAGCTCGCTCGATTTTAGAACAAATAGAAATTCAAAACTTTTATCCGAACTGCTTGGTTCAAATTAGATTGTATTTATTTTGTATGCGGTCTCAGGGGGATTTAAACTATTTTAAACCATCTTGGTTTAACTCTACGTGCTTCTCTACGTACACTCAGTTAAGCTCTTCTCAGATAAGATGCACAACGTTGTTAAAAGTAGGTAGGTAATCTCTTCCGATATTCGTAGGTAAGCAGAAAAACTCGTTATACTAGTATTTATTTCTTATCATAAAAAGTAAGCACATATTCCAGTTGGTTTCTGGAATTGTTTCAAAATAAGTGTACCATAAGCCCGTTACAATAGGCTTGAAAGCCTATTGTCCGTTTGCTGTCTGCCATTGTAAAGGTAATCTTAATCGGCTGAACCTGCCAGCCGGGGAATAATAGGTGGCCTTGAGCCTTGAAAAGTCTGTCGATTAACTAGCTGCTCTCGGCACTGCATTTTATCGTGACATTCCATTTGAAGGCTAAATAAAGTTCTTCGCCGTTTCATTAATGCGGCCCACAATGAAAAAAAAACATCAATAGAAGGCCTAAAAGCTGATATAATACAAACATGACGCTAATGATGGCATGACACAATATCCCCGTGTAACGTATGCGTATGAATAAGAAAGAGGCATCAAAGTGCGTTGTCATTTTGTTAAACTTAAGATTTGGTAGTTACTTAAACTATTTTTTAATTTATACATACAAAAAATACAGAATAACAACAAAATGCAAAATTCTTATTTTGCGTAAAATGTACATAATTTATGACTTAAGAGATGGTGCTTCCCGGTATATACTCCAGGCAAAATACTGTTTCGAAAAACATAAATTTATAATAGCGTTTTTTTTCTTTCTTTCATTCTAAAACGTTATTCTAAGATGCTTTATTCAAGAATCCAACAAACTTTTCACCCGGAAGTAATTATATAGATTTAAATTAAACATTAATTGTCTTTTATATTTTATTTATATTGAATATCTTAAAGCAAATGTAAATAAACCTAAATAAATAAATAAATATATGACGACCGGTGAGTGGGTAGTGACGCTGCCTACGAAGCTGAAGGTCCTGGGTTCGAATCCCGGTAAGGGCAAATATTTGTGTGTTGAGCACGAATATTTATTTTGTTTCTGAGTCTTGGATGTTTTCTATGTATTTAAGTATTTATATCTATTATATATATATCGTCGTCTAGTACTTGTAATACAAGCCTTATTGAGCTTACTATAGGCCTAGCTCGATTTGTGTAAGAATGTCCCATAATATTTATTTATTTATATTTATTTATATTAATATTTATCCGGACTTTTTAGGAGCTAATTAAATATTGTTTTTTTTATGTCTGATTTTTTGTTGGATTTTGCCTCTAGGTAACTATTTAATTGATAATATATCCGTTACATTAAAAAAAATAGCTATTATAAATTATTTCCAAATCTGTCATTTTTTCCATACAAGTTGCCTGGACTAATTAGTATTTATATAGTAATTATATAGTGCCGGTGTTGGGAGACTTGAAGACACCGCTCATATAGTAATCCTTTCTCTTTCCTCCTAAGGGATTTTCTTGCGTTTCCACTTTTTATTTCTATTTAGACATTTCTATATTTTCCTATAGTTCTTCCTCACAAAACACAATTATCAGCAACAGATTCCAAAGACAAACTAGAGTCACAAATTCACAATATTATAGTTGAGACTGATGTTGGGGGACTGTATCTTGTCACTTTATTTGCTACACCTACGTAAACGGGATAATAAAAACTGTCGCAATTCGCAATAAACTGTCTCTACCTACAGTAGACTATCTCCCACGCAAGGATAGAATTACACATTAATGTAGAGTGGTAAAACTGTGCGTACAAAAATGGATTAGAAAAATTATATGATTAAGAATTATTTTAGTATAAACGAGATTATAGGGGGCAAAATGTATTCGCATAAGTGGGACTTACAAGTCCCACTTATGTTTAATTGCCCTAAACTAAATAACTAGGTAGATGGAATTAAACAATTGAACAATTAAGGCCGTCCTCGTCATTTAGTCTAACGAGAAAAGTGCGCCCCAAATTCGCAAGTAATTTTATTGCCTAAGAACGTTTTTGGTTATATTTAATTTCATGGTTTATTATGGAAACAGTTATTTATTTTATAAGTTGATATGATGTGGTGTTGTAAGTGTCACAAAATTCCGCAAATTATGATTTCTCACAACATTATAAAACTTTCTAAGAAATCTGAAACGCCCGTATGTGTGAGATATTTGACACTTGGACGCCGAGAAACATTTTTATAACAGTGATAAATATAAATAAAACCGGCCAAGTGCGTGTCGGACCACGCAAAACGAAGGGTTCCGTGTCTATTAAAAAGGTCGTATCGTCACAGAAATTTTACGGCACTTACGTCCTTTTCTTTGAGGAAGGCAGTTTTTCAGCAATATCTCGAAAACCTCTGAACCGATCTTGTTCAAAACAATTTTCGGTGAATGAAATTAATAAGCCCTATGTCCATGAATTTTTCCATATTTTAAAAATACACGGTTCAAAAATTAGAGGGGGGGGGGGGACAGAATTTTAGTGACTTTCGGGGCGATTATCTCCGACCCTATTCACTTAATCAAAAAAAATTCTAGGAAACCTTATATTTATTTTGAAAGGCCTATCGATTGATGTGCCACACGGGGGGTCACAATGAAAAAAAAAATTTGACTTTTAGTTTTATGTATGGTGTGCACCCCTAAAAAATTTTTTTTTGTCATTTTAATTACAAAACTATGTAGCGGCTAACAAAATACACCTATCCTCAAAATTTTATTCAAATACACCTTATAGTTTTCGAGTAAAATGCCTGTGACATACGGACAGACGGACAGACGGACAGACGGACAGACGTACAGGCGGACAGACGGACAGACGGACAGACGGACATGACGAAACTATAAGGGTTCCGTTTTTGCCATTTTGGCTACGGAACCCTAAAAAGTCTTAAGTTCATATTCTTTATAAAAGTAACTACCAATCCTGTCGACAACACGTAATCCCACGCATGTTAACGTCGTTCGGTACCAGGATAACACGAACATAAATAGTTTGCAGGGGTGAATGTGCCGACCTTGTTTAATTTTGTTATTCGCTCATAAAAATAATACGTCAAGGGACTCTGAATGAGCGATTAACGATCGCACGTGTGTAACACTTTATTTTCGTTTTTTAAATGAAATTCCGTGCTGCATGTCTGTTAATTGGTGTAAAAATATGTTTCTATGGTTAGGTACAATTTATATGAAGTTATTTTGGTCAACAAAATAAATATAGCGCCACCTTTGAAAGACATTTCAGGTATCTTATCCTCTTCTTCTTTCTTGTAGGCCGATAGTGACATTTAGGGTCGGCCCTCCTCATCCCCATCATTCACTAAACACGATTTCATGCGGTATTTATGCGAATTTGAGCTTAGGTATTTGTGGCCTTTTTAGACCGTTGGTGGCTGGTGATCTTCCACGGGCATGTGGTTCGACTGCAGGTAGTTTCAAGGCTAATCAACATATAAAATATGTAGGAAGACAGCTCGCGAGAGGCGAGATAGACTGACGATTTGATACGAGTGGCTGGGAAAGATTGGATGAAGAAAACACAATAACGCACATATAAACTAAAATGGCAGAGACCAACCTAGCATTAGGAAGCTCAAGGTTGAAGAAGAAAAAGAGTTTCAAGGCTAATTTTACCGCGGCTCCTTTTTCACGCCTCTAGACGTTGTCATGCCATGCCACCATGTAAGGTATTTTTAAATCAAAATCAAATCAAAATCGTTTATTTGCTTAACAATACACATGTTTACATAAAATGAGATGCCAGGCGGACCCCAAACTAGGCTGAGCCTGTATCTTGGGACCCTGGAGTGCAATTCGTAAAACATTCGTTTTATTTGCTTTTGTCGATTATTGGCGTAATTCTTAAACTGTCCGTGCTCTACTCATTTCAGATCTTATCTAGAAGTGTGAAGCTGCTAATACTACTATTTACCTGATTAAATAAATCGCGTATCATCTGATATCGATCGATCGTCATTTGATTTATTATGAAACATAAACTCATGGTCCTCAGTTCCTCGTTTATATTTTATCCCAGCGACATTTAAGTAGTTCACTGACCAGTTTGAAAAGCCTTTACCAGGGTTGAAGTTGAAGCAAATTTAATGAAATACGTTGCCATTGTAAGGTCGTAATCGGATTGCCTTGGCTACTTGCAGACTCCGCACAACCCGTACTGACACCAATTTCTTAATATGGAAAAGTTTTGTAAGACCCGACCAAGTTTTTGTATACCTACGGCTTGCTTGGCTGTTTCCGATCCTTGACTTTTTTGTTTGATTGTGTGCTTCTCAATAGCGAACCTTGGGAACTTGAATTTGAAAGGATAACCAAATATGTTTGTGGTGCAAATTGTCTATTGAAAATTTCGTATTCTATAGGCTTTAGCTGATGTCTCTGGATTACAATATCGTGCTCTGTTTGAACAAGACTAACATCTTGCCTGAGTACTTAGAACAAGTGATGTCCATTATTTGTTCTAGCTCTGCGTGGGAATGGCCCAGATACTCTCACCAATGAAAGCCGTACATGCTGTGCAGTGGGACGTTTAGTCTCTCGTGATTAATTTCACTTTTCATATCGTTACAAAACAGTTTATCGACCTTAGCTAAGCATATCGGTCATTTTGCTCTCAAAGGTCTAATTAAGTCCGGTATTGTCAAGTCTGAGCAATTAAATCACTTTACAAGTCGCGACTTCCCACACGGTTCGCCTTGTCGTTATAGGCCAGGCCAGTCGTTGGGTGTCGTTCATTGGAAATAGTTTAAATTTAGAATTCCCGTCAGCCATACTTGGAGCAAATGCTTTCAGTGCGTTTTAGGTGCGGACTTTGACAGCAGTATTTTATTTTTTGGTGTTCGCTGTTTTATATTGTTTGTGGCTATTCTTTGTGCTGTGTATAAATTGTGATTGTGCGTTCGCTATACTTGCAGAGGTATTGTTATACTATCGCTAAATCTAATCTGCATTGTTTCTAACGATTAACAATTGGCTAGTTTCATTAGATAAATAGTTTTTTATACCTTCATACCTACAGATGAAAAGTATCTATAACATAACAAATTTTATTAATTACCTATTATTTAATTTTTCAAAGGTATCAATCTGGTTTTACTAGGTAGTAATTCATTAAGATCATTTTTAACGTGTTTAACATGTTCTAACATTTATGAAACTAATTATAACACCTATATACTGGCAAATACCAAACTACTTTTATAGAAAAAAAACTACTAGGTAATCTATCACTAGCGACATTTATAAATAAAAAGGAGAACATTTATAAACACCGTATCTACTAACACAAAAAACATCAACAGGAAATCTTGACTTGATAGGTATATTGGGTAAATATAAATAATTTTCGACGAATGAATGATTCAATTCGCTTTAAACTGAGTATTAATAAAATTCCAGTTGCATAATAACTGATAAATTTAAGTGATAAAGGTGGTATGTAGGTATGATAACTTGATAACACAATCAGCACCTATCGTGCCCATGCATGATTAATTTCTACTAAATTCTATGACGAGACTACGAAGGCTCGAACACCACATAGGCAAGCGTCTAATGTAAACAATGAACATAAGCCCCGGTGTGACTCACAAAGACGATGTTTCATTATCATATCACAAGCACAAGTTAACTTTAGTTGCACTCTGACACTCAGCGCCGTTCTACGCTCTTACAATTTCTCTGATTACAGACCGACTGTACCATCAACGTGTAATCGCGGTGTTTTCCTCGACGAGAACAAAGAATTTCGTCAATTAGTTTAGTGTTCCGCCAGCCTGTTGATCGGGCCACGTGAGTGCATACGTGATGCGAGGCGAGCGTTGGTTCGCGGTAAAAATCGAATGCAAAAATGATTAAAAGGAACGGTGATAATGTATTTGCGATCGCGAGCAACAGCCCGTGTGCGGTGCGGAGTTCTGTCTCGCTCTGCCCGGGGGGCGGCGCGGCCACGAGGATCCCGCGCGCGACAGCGGCCAGGATGACGCCGCCCGACGCGCACCACACCAAGGAAGCGAACATCGTCGCTTCGACTTACGTTGAAAAGTGGAAAAACAGATATGAAGAAGCCGAAAGAAAACACAAATCCAGTCTACTCAAGTCCGAAAAAGGTATGTTTTGTTTAAGTATTTTATTTATTTAAATCACCACTGCGCATGCTCGGTCTTGACAGGTTTGCAAAAAGAAAACATGAGTGGAAATCCTATTCGCGTATTTGTCGGATTATGACAGTGAATCAGATGATAACCTGTTGCATATGCATTACGTATTCTTAAAGTTTTACAGCCATACTTGGAGCGAGTCATGTTTTTTTAATGAATTAGCATACAACTTTGGAGACTTGTATTAGATAGTTATGGATTTTCTTTTATATTTATTGATCTGACTTATACCTGTTATTTTACAAACTGCGCACTACATAACAATGAATCACTAGCGAATCTTTCATGCATGACAACTAACAAGAAACAACTAGTTTATTCCAACGACAAACGATAATTTGTTTTTATTTTTATAGATCGATATATCGAAATACTTTTTATAAACAGAGCAACTCTATTTGCTTTTTTTTTAATGACGAAATTGAAATGTCAAAACAAAACAAAGTTTTTGTTTGACAACAAAGAAAATGTAAAATAAGTTTGTCTCGTGATTGGTTTTGCTTACTTTAAGTGCTAAATGCAAATATATTAACATAATCAAACAGATTTAACATAAATTACAAGACTATAATACGTGTGGTCTTCAGATTTTGTCTTCGATGTCATGTTTAACCTCAAGTTGTCGAACAAGGTAATGTTATTTTTATCACGTTTACCTTTGTATGGTAGTTTAAATGCAATTACTAGTTCCTTATCGAGCCTGCTTCTCTTATTTATCGGTTTTAAATCGTTTTATTTCGTTTTAACTTCCTTTTGACCTACTTTTGAAGACCAAGGTAACTTGTTGGCCAAGATTTAACACTTACATTGGTACTTACGCTTAAGTCGTCCAAAAGTGATTCTATATATTTAAGTGTGTCACTTATATTTCCACAAGCATGTTTGTTGGCAATTATTTTGTAATATTTCCTCAAATTGAACATTTTTGTTGCGGATTTTAGTTTCCCCTTTGTGTGAGTCATAACAAAATGCAAATTACATGTCAATGAGTACATAATGTACTCATCAAACAGATAACTTGCTATTCTCAATATCCACACCATCTTTGTGTTTTAAACTTATCACTGATTTCTCCAAATGACTGCAATCAACAATTTTTTGTTGCTTGTTGCCATGATAGCCATAAGTCGCCTGGGTCACTCAAACTATGATTTAATGGGACTTAAATCCACCAAACACGTGTTTTTGTTATATTGGTAAACCCATTCCATGGTGCGGCATCTCTTTAGCAAGATAGGAGTCCAATTTGTTGTATTTTTTTCTTAGAAACGGTCCCTTTTGTCTCTTGGCTTACCGGGACAGAATAACAAGAAAAAGTTGATTTACCCTTTATATTTATTACTAGTTTTTGCCTGTGACCTCGTGTATGTGACTTCCATTCCAACTTTAATCCCCAATTTCATCTCTTTGGGGGATGATTTTTGGGATAAAAAGTATTCTATATTTTATTCTAGGTTATGGTCTACCTGTGTGCCAAATTTCATGCATTGGTGAAAGCGGTGCGGCGCAGACACCGCACCGCTTTCACCAATGGACCTTATGCCACTGTTTTAAGGTCTACAATCGTTTGAAGCGGCATCATGCCTGCACTGCGCCTGTGCCTTACGCCGCTTGTGTGTATTTCACGGCTTATATAGATAATGGTTCGGAACCCTTCGTGCGCGCGTCCGCCTCGCACTTAGCCGGTTTTTTTATTACGCTTTTAGCTTCAACTTTCCTGTTATTTTGTCCTATGACTGAGCTTGCTCTATATATGCTTACCACAAAATATATTTTCAAAGCGATAATTTATCTTTTAACACGTTCACGTTCACTATGGAGCGCAGTATTCTAGGTGTCAAAAGGACGGATCGGGTCCGAAACACTACACTGCGCTCCAAAACACGCATAGCTGATGTGGGTGCAAAAACTGCCAGGCTCAAGTGGGACTGGGCCGGCCACGTCTGTTGCATGCATCCACACAGGTGGGCTAATATGGCTACGAAATGGGTGCCACATGATGGGCGCCGCAGACGGGGCCGACCTAGACGGAGATGGCGGGACGACCTGGATCTATTCCTCAACAATTGGGCGGAAGAAGCACCTGGCAGGGACGCATGGAGATCATGGGGAGAGGCCTTTGCCCAGCAGTGGGACACTCAATAGGCTCTTAAAAAAAAAAACACTTTCACGGACAGTACGGCCACAGGCTTAAATTGAGACCCTCGTGATACGACACTACGGCTGTGGCCGCTGATCTTCACTGCGAAAAATCCGCGACTCCGTCCACGGACGACTAATTCTCATAGGATTATAATGAAGGCGGACATGTTGTGCCGCTTTAGGTACATTACAATTTTTCCTAGTGCCGCAGCAAAAGCTTAAAGGGCCACCTCAATTTTACATGAGGGGAATGAACCGTGCTGTGACACAATACGTCTGTAGACGTTACGGCTGTGGCCGTGCTGCTACAAGAGGAGAGTTCGAGTTTGTAACAAATTACATACATACTTAAACGAAACAGCGGCGGCACAATATTTGCCTACATAGTGATGGATGTGGCAGTACCTACGTCCATGGCAGTACAAAAAGTTGTATGATTTTTTTTATGTGCCACATCACACAATTTTCAGAATGGTGCTGTGTCCGTGAACGTGTTAAGGATGAAAGTCACTGAAAGGAATTTATTATTTTAAAGCACAATTACCTACTACTTTGACTTTGCCTTTTTATACTTGAGATTTTTTAAGTTGGCCGAATCTAATTCCAATGACAGATTTATAATATTAGAGTTGGCTGAATTGTATCAAAGTAGTCCATTCATACTTTTCTCATTTACTCATAATCCTATCAATATTATAAAGGCGAAAGTTTGGATGTTTAGATGTCTGTATGTTTGTTACTCAAACGGTCTCACGCCTAAACGGCCTAACCGATTTGGATGAAATTTTGCACCAAGATAGTTTATAGCCTGGATTAAAAAATAGGATAGTTTTTATCCCGGGTCCACGCAGACGAAGTCGCGGGCGGCAGCAAGTACTTATATAAAAAAAAAAATTAGAGCTGGAGTTGTGTTGACGTCATAGAAATAGTTTAAGTCAGCAGAATGACGTGACCTAGAAAATACTGATGACTTGACGAGTTAGGAAATTGACAAAATAGGAACTCATTCTATAGGAAATAGTGGGGGTTTTCTTGAGTATCCAGTAGTTATTTTGACACGACAGAGTATTGCACATTGGTATGAAAACTAGGCCTATTGTATTGATTCTAGTCATAGGAACTATGTCATTCTGGGATTTCTCACTGGATGTGATCAGTCTATGACGATCTGACTGTCATTGTTGAGGCTAGCACAAGGAACGACGCGACGCGACATGAAGACGAGAAGGTGTACTCCTCTTTCTGATTTGCATAGTGTATAGTGAACATTTTTTAAAAAGTAGGAATCCACTTCAAGTCTTATCTGCCGATGAATGGTTTTGTTCTCTATTGTTAAAGCCGACCGCTAATCACCCGTGCAAAATGAAATGCATAAATAACAAATAAGTTCATACGAATAACAACTTTATCGTAAATTAATAAGGTTCAAATTTCATCAGCACGAACTCGACATAAAACCTTTTGGAAATAAGAGCCGTGATCGCCCAGGTGTTCGGCTCTTCCGTTCCAAAAGGTTTTATGTCGAGTGCGTGCTGATGAAATTTGAACCTTATCAATTTAGTATAAAGTTGTTATTCGTATGAAATCATTTGTTATTTATGCATTTCATTTTGCACGGGTGATTAGCGGTCGGCTTTAACAATAGAGAACAAAACCATTCATCGGCAGATAAGACTTGAAGTGGATTCCTACTTTTTAAAAAATGTTCACTATAAGTAGGGTAAGCTACGGTGGCCTAGTGGTTCAGGCATGCGGCTGTCAAACGGCAGTCGTGGGTTCGAATCCCGGCTCGTAACAATGAGTTATTCGGAACTCATGTACGGAATATTTGATATTTACCGTTAGCTTTTCGGTGAAGAAAAACATCGTGAGGGAATCTGCATACATCTGAGAAGAAATTCAAAGAGGTATGTGAAGTCCCCAACCCGCACTGGGCCAGCGTGGGGACTACTGCCCGTTCCCTCTCATTCATGAGAGGAGGCCTGTGGCCAGCAGTGGGACGTATATAGGCTGATGATGATGATGATGAGGTAGGGTAGGAGACGGTGAAGTCCCTCCGACCGAGCGACCTTGGTCGGCACCAGGTCATCAGTCCACCTTGTGGCGGGCCTACCCACGCCGCGCCTTCCGGTACGTGGTCGCCACTCGAGAACCTTTCCGCCCCAACGGCAGCGAGTAAAAGTATAGTGGCTTACAGATTGGGTGTCGCTATTCAGCCCAAAGAGGAAGGATAATGTAATACCTACGATGTTGTATTGATATTACAGTTATAAAATGACTGTTATATTAAATGGTGGTTTTCATTGTGCAGTTAGTGTCCAGTATCATGAGGTTGTGCGTGCGTGTGTGTTTGTAATTGTGACTTAGGATGTCGTTACGGAAATTTATATCGAGACATGTTGTAGGTAGGTCAACTATTTTTTGTTCATTTTAGACTGACTTCATCAGAATTCACGAGACTGCATGTTACAGAGATGAGAATGTTGAGATGGATGTGTGGCGTGACGAGAATGGATCGAATAAGGAATGAGTATATAAGAGGAAGCCTGAAAGTAGCACCCATAACTGAAAAGCTGAGAGCGAATCGCCTACGGTGGTATGGACATGTTATGCGGAGGGATGATAGTAATGTTGCTAGTAGAGCATTAAGCATGAATGTTGAGGGTTGCAAGAGAAGAGGTAGACCAAGGAAAAGGTGGATGGACTGCGTGAAAGACGATATGAATAGGAAGGAAGTGTGTGATGAGCTGACGGGCGATAGAGAGGTATGCCGACCCCAAGTAAATGGGATAAGGACAAGCGAATGATGATGAGACTGACTTCATCAGAGCCTGTGCATGTACGCCGAACAGCGAACGAAAAACCATAGACGGCGAACTCCGTACAAATTTCTTCCCAAACGCGTGCCCAAAACCCGGTATGCGCATGCGCATCTTCGAACTAAACGGCTGCTTGGCATCCTTTTGACACCCCGCCCCCACGTCCGCATTCGTCCGCATAATGGCAATGTGCATCCTTTTTGTGGGGCCACTTTTCGCCGCTAGTTAGACTTCTATGGTTTTTTCGTTCGCTGGGTGCGAATCATTATGGAAGAACGAATTCACTTATCTTTGTATTAGGTACAAAGAGAAGACAAAGCCATAGTCTTTCATTTTTAAGTGTATCCAACCGCTAATTGATTACGTTGTACTAAGTATGCTGCAACAACTAATAAGTTGTTAATACCGATATACCTTGGTTTTCATTTCAAACCTTGCTACTTTAACTATAGAGTCAGTGTTCGTGTAAAGTATTTATTAAACATGACCTTTTTATTACGTTGTGACGCGTGGCTGAACAATGGTAGGTACAGTCAAGAACTTTAATTGTTGAGCCATTAAGGTGTCAACTAATTTTAGTTTTCTAATAGTTAAACTTTGAAGTATCCAGCATAAAGTGAGCTCTAAATGGCTTAGCAATTAAAGTCCGTGACCGTATATTGTGTTGTACGGTATTTATGTACCGATGTGTCTTAAGATACTAGCTTCCGCCCGCGACTTCGTCTGCGTGAACCCGGGATAAAAAA
Organism: Epinotia nisella; assembly: GCA_932294315.1. NCBI lineage: Eukaryota > Metazoa > Arthropoda > Insecta > Lepidoptera > Tortricidae > Epinotia > Epinotia nisella. The sequence goes on from OW028694.1 coordinate 12,635,185, forward strand.
CTATCCTATATTTTAATCCTGGCTATAAACTATCTTCGTGCAAAATTTCATCCAAATCGGTTGAGCCGTTTAAGCGTGATTGAGTAACAAACATCCAAACTTTCGCATTTATAATATTAGTAGGTTTAGTAGGATTAGGGACCCCTGACGGCCTCCTCCATGTCTTTCCACTTCTCTCTGTCGTTGGCATTGTTGATCCAGTCTGGTTCAGCTACAGCAATGATGTCATCAGACCATCCTGCCTTGGGCCTCCCTACTCATCTTTTTCCTAGTGGACCTGGCCATTTACTGGCTTCGTTAGTCCATCGCTTGTCGTTGATTCTTTCTATAATATATTATTTCGCCTTGCTATACAGCTACTTATGACCTTTTACGGCGGCATTAAGCTACAAGACCCGAGTGAGGAATAAATATTGAGTTGAGATCCGACGTCGCACTAAGGTGCGTGACGTCGGAGAAGTCATAACCAAACTCAAATGGAGTTGGGCGGGACATATTGCCAGGCAGCGTGACGGTAGGTGGACGAACACGTTAACGGATTGGTGGCCACTTAGAGGAAAAAGAAGCGTCGGTCGTCCACCAGCTGGATGGGTTGACGACGTAAAAAAGACCGCGGGTCATTTCTGGATGAGACTAGCACGCACGGGACCGGGATAAGTGGCGTACTCGAAGAGAGGCTTATGCTCAGCAGTTGGCGATTACAGGCTGACAATGATGATGATGATGAACCTTTTTATTCCACAGCCAAACGCGAGCATGACGACCTGCAGCGGCGCTTCAATCTCGTCTCGGACGAGAGAACCCGCCTGGCGGGTTCCCTCGCGGAGCGCGAGCGGGACCTGTCGGCGCTGCGAGACGTCTCCGAGAAGCTCTTCAAGGAGTACCAGCAGCTGCAGAACCAGAGGGAGGTGGACGACCAGCTCATGCAGAAGTGAGTTGACAGTATTACTTTTAGGGCGGGTTGCACCAACCTACGTTTACAGATCATCATCATCATTATATCAGCCGAAAGACGTCCACTGCTGGACATAGGCCTCCCCCAAAGAGTGCCACAATGACCGGTCCTGCGCCACCCGCGTCCAGCTGACTACAGCGACCTTTACCAGGTCATCAGTCCACCTTCACCACCACGGTTCTTGAGATACAGTCAACAGGCTGTATCTCAAGAACCGTGATAGCTAGAGAGTTGAAATTTTCACAGATTATGTATTTATGTTGCCGCTATAACATCCAATACAAAAAAACCGGCCAAGTGCGAGTCGGACTGGGGCTCCCATACAACTGACATGATTTTTTTGCCGTTTTTACAGATAATGGTACGGAACCCTTCGTGCGCGAGCCCGACTCGCACTTGGCCGGTTTTAGTCAGATTAAAACATATCATTCTAGTATTATTTTTAAATTGCCTAGAGAAACTATAAGACTAGAGCATATTGCACACCTGTGTTATAAATTCGCCAAATTTCTAATAGCCTTGCCGAAACAGGTTTTGTTTTCATGCACGATCTGTCTGCTTTCCTCTGCAAATGAACCTAATTATTTGCATGGTTATATATTTTTATTTTTAGCTGCTTTTACACCACGAAGTTGACGGTCCCGGTTCCAAATCCTGGTATACAATTTGTGTGTTGTGAAAGGATCTCTCTGTTCCGTTTTTACGCCGACAAAAACAGATGACATAATTCGTCGACTTAGCTTTACGACCTATGTATTAATTAGTAGAGCCACTTGGCTTCGGACAGCCTAATGAATGTGGGTTCAAATTCCGTTGGGTAGAAAAACAAATCATTGTTTCGGTCTTTATTCGGTTAGCGTTTAGCAAAATGAACATTATCTATACTAAGTTAATATTAGAAAGAGGAAAAGTCTGTGAGTCTGTAAGTACCTATAATATTCAATGATTTAATATAAAAAAGAGGTAGATAGGTTATAAGCGCTCCAAAAATGGCACTCTAAAATTGAGTCAATTGCAGTGCAACTTGCCTCAGTATCGAGTCGTCAATGGAAACAGTAGCTGTCAGATTTGGAGACCATTTTTAAACACGGAATTTCGTATAGACAACATGGACCTCTTTTTTATAATACATCATTGATAATATTAATAATAATAATATCATTTATTTCAGGTAGTGCATACAATGTAAATTTAAAATAAAATGAAATATAAAAATAATAAATTATTAATAATGTATGTTTGTAAATGGGGGATAATCCCCGGAACTACTCGACCGATTTCAAGACTCTATCACCAATATATAGAGTGGACTTTTAGGATTGATATAGTCTATATTTTATTACCTGACTGCCTCGGGAGGAGGGTTATATTTTTCTAACATATGTATGTATGTACTTATGTTAACACACGAGGTGTCGTTGAATTACTCATAATCGTGGGAGTGACATTTAGCTATAATATTTAAAACCTTTTGATTCCACTTGTCTCGCGTAATATGCGCGAGCAGTTTGTTACAAATTTGCCATAAACTAGTTGCGTAATTAGAAAATATTCTTTTGACACTGTCGGCTGGATCTATCAAACTGTTATGTGTAATTTAAATTAACTTATGTGCTAATATTAACAACAAGCCCAGTCAAAAGTCATGTAGCATTAAAGTTCGCGAAACTTTATTTTACTTACAAACTCGATTAAAATGCAAATATCGTTCCCGTTTCATATATCAACGGATCTAGAAAGCCATATGACACAACATTATAGATTATGCTTACAATTATAATTTTAAAGTGGATTTCACTTTCCTAGGATTCGCAGTTATCGATCTGGCTGGGCTAAAGACACCTGTGCCTCGGGAATTAAAAAAAATAAAACAACATGGCGTCTTAATTGGCGGGAAGCGCGCGTGTTTGTGACCGTTTGTGATGTGATTTTTGTCTATTTTGGATTTAGATTTGCTGTTCAAGATGTAAGTATTAGGCCGGGTTGCACCACCTTAGACCTGCAACACACTGGCGCGGCCTGCGGTGGCGGTCTATAGTAAATTTGACAGCTAATGACAAGTTTACTATGGTCCGCCGCGCCAGTCTGTGAGAGGCTTAAACTATCGAGTTTTGTTCAAATGTTGCCATTGTTTATTTTTCATAGTTCTTTATCCTACTAATATTAAAAATGTGAAAGTTTGGTTGTTAGGATGTTAGGATGTTTGGATGTTTAGATGTTTGTTACTCAATCACGCGTAAACGGCTGACCGATTTGGATGACATTTTGCACGAAGATAGTTTATAGCCTGGATTAAAATATCATCATCATATCAGCCCAAAGACGTCCACTGCTGAACATAGGCCTCCCCCAAAGAGTGCCACAATGACCGGTCCTGCGCCACCCGCATCCAGCGGACTCCAGCGACCTTTACCAGGTCATCAGTCCACCTTGTGGGGGGCCTACCCACGCTGCGCCTTCCGGTACGTGGTCGCCACTCAAGAACCTTTCCGCCCCAACGGCCATCGGTTCTACGTGCAATGTGCCCCGCCCACTGCCACTTAAGTTTAGCGATTCTCGAATATAAACGGTTCAATGTATAAACATTGCAGTTGAGGTGTTATTTGACTTAACCCCTACCCTTGTTTGCTATCCCATACCAATAATATATATGTTATGTATGAGCTGGAATCGAACCCCCACCTTTGTTATTATGAGTCCGGTTAATGTATGACCCAATAATCTGCATCAACGTATCTTTCTCTCTCTTTATGCATGAGTTAACAATACAAAGATATAATGAACGTGGATTGATGGACCGTACAGTAAGGGAAATGTATTAACGTACCACCGTAGAACCCTATCGCAATAAGGTGACATACCACTCGAGTTTGAGTGACGGCGGCCTGTCAATTGCGACAGGGTTCTACGGTGGTACGTGAATACATTTCCCTTACTGTACATTAACCGGCCCTGTTATAATATCAAAGAGTCCCCTTATCTTCTTCTCTTTCTCTCCCCCTTATTAGCTTCTCTCATCGTTACTACTTGGCTACCAAAGCCAAGCCATTGATCTAGGCTTGTGGGCATCTTGACGTGTCTTCCAAAGCACAAGAGCTCAGTTAATAATCATTCAAAGCGACCCATCCAGTGGCCGACCACTGCCGACGTTGGTACTCCAAGATCGATTTCGATATATGGTCGACCTGATATAAAGATAAAGATAAAGATAAAGATAAAATCATTTATTTGTCCAACATAGGTTACAGGATGTTACAGAATTATGATCAGTTTCACTATGTGGCGCCTTACGGCTTACAAATTGTTGAGCATGCATGTCAAAGTCACTATCATTTATAAATTCATTTATGGTATAATAACTTCTATGAGCTAGAGCATTTTTTAAAGCTTTTTTAAATGTATGTAGTGTATCTATTGAATTTAAACATTTTGGTAATTTATTGAATATCTTCGGAGCCATTCCGACTACATTTTTTTGGAATAACGTTGTTTTGGGTATACTTGGGTTGTTAATTCTATGACGTAAACGGGTGCTCTTAAAGTTTAAAAATAAATGGGAGTTACATTTCACGAAGACACACATTTCATAAATATACAAACTAGGAAGAGTTAGTATCTTAAGTTTTTGAAAATGGGGCTTACAAGATTCCAAGGAACTGATACCACATAAAGATCTTAGACATCTTTTCTGCGCTCGAAACGCAGTTTCTCGATCTGTCGAGTTCCCCCAGAATATTATACCGTATCTTAACGTTGAAGTTACAAAAGCATGGTATGCGGTAAGCACTGCAGGTAGGTTAACTTTTTTTCTTAGATTATATAATGCAATATAAGCGTTACAACGTAGCCAATTAAGACCTTTATTACCATTTAGCATCATCATCATCATCAGATCAGCCGAAAGACGTCCACTGGACATATGCCTTCCCCAAAGAGTGCTACAATGACCGGTCTTGCGCCACCGCATCCAGAGGACTCCCACCACCTTTAGAGCATCCGCACATTGAGCCACTGGTAGCCACCACAAGCTGCGGATGAGTTATTTCATAAATTTTGTATAGCACACCAAGCCTTTAGTGGCGGGGTCCGAGCCACGCACAAGCTGCATTAGTAGTGGCTTAATGTGCGGCAGAGCGGTCGCGTTTAGTGGCGGCCAGTAGTGGCTTAATATCCGGCAGAGCGGTCGCGTTTAGTGGCGGCCAGTAGTGGCTTAATATCCGGCAGAGCGGTCGCGTTTAGTGGCGGCCAGTAGTGGCTTAATATCCGGCAGAGCGGTCGCGTTTAGTGGCGGCCAGTAGTGGCTTAATATCCGGCAGAGCGGTCGCGTTTAGTGGCGGCCAGTAGTGGCTTAATATGCGGCAGAGCGGTCGCGTTTAGTGGCGGCCAGTAGCGGCTTAATATCCGGCAGAGCGGTCGCGTTTAGTGGCGGCCAGTAGTGGCTTAATATCCGGCAGAGCGGTCGCGTTTAGTGGCGGCCAGTAGTGGCTTAATATCCGGCAGAGCGGTCGCGTTTAGTGGCGGCCAGTAGTGGCTTAATATCCGGCAGAGCGGTCGCGTTTAGTGGCGGCCAGTAGTGGCTTAATATGCGGCAGAGCGGTCGCGTTTAGTGGCGGCCAGTAGCGGCTTAATATCCGGCAGAGCGGTCGCGTTTAGTGGCGGCCAGTAGTGGCTTAATATCCGGCAGAGCGGTCGCGTTTAGTGGCGGCCAGTAGTGGCTTAATATCCGGCAGAGCGGTCGCGTTTAGTGGCGGCCAGTAGTGGCTTAATATCCGGCAGAGCGGTCGCGTTTAGTGGCGGCCAGTAGTGGCTTAATATCCGGCAGAGCGGTCGCGTTTAGTGGCGGCCAGTAGTGGCTTAATATGCGGCAGAGCGGTCGCGTTTAGTGGCGGCCAGTAGCGGCTTAATATCCGGCAGAGCGGTCGCGTTTAGTGGCGGCCAGTAGTGGCTTAATATCCGGCAGAGCGGTCGCGTTTAGTGGCGGCCAGTAGTGGCTTAATATCCGGCAGAGCGGTCGCGTTTAGTGGCGGCCAGTAGTGGCTTAATATGCGGCAGAGTGGTCGCGTTTAGTGGCGGCCAGTAGTGGCTTAATATGCGGCAGAGTGGTCGCGTTTAGTGGCGGCCAGTAGTGGCTTAATATCCGGCAGAGCGGTCGCGTTTAGTGGCGGCCAGTAGTGGCTTAATATCCGGCAGAGCGGTCGCGTTTAGTGGCGGCCAGTAGTGGCTTAATATCCGGCAGAGCGGTCGCGTTTAGTGGCGGCCAGTAGTGGCTTAATATCCGGCAGAGCGGTCGCGTTTAGTGGCGGCCAGTAGTGGCTTAATATCCGGCAGAGCGGTCGCGTTTAGTGGCGGCCAGTAGTGGCTTAATATGCGGCAGAGCGGTCGCGTTTAGTGGCGGCCAGTAGTGGCTTAATATGCGGCAGAGCGGTCGCGTTTAGTGGCGGCCAGTAGTGGCTTAATATCCGGCAGAGCGGTCGCGTTTAGTGGCGGCCAGTAGTGGCTTAATATCCGGCAGAGCGGTCGCGTTTAGTGGCGGCCAGTAGTGGCTTAATATCCGGCAGAGCGGTCGCGTTTAGTGGCGGCCAGTAGTGGCTTAATATGCGGCAGAGCGGTCGCGTTTAGTGGCGGCCAGTAGTGGCTTAATATCCGGCAGAGCGGTCGCGTTTAGTGGCGGCCAGTAGTGGCTTAATATCCGGCAGAGCGGTCGCGTTTAGTGGCGGCCAGTAGTGGCTTAATATGCGGCAGAGCGGTCGCGTTTAGTGGCGGCCAGTAGTGGCTTAATATTCGGCAGAGCGGTCGCGTTTAGTGGCGGCCAGTAGTGGCTTAATATGCGGCAGAGTGGTCGCGTTTAGTGGCGGCCAGTAGTGGCTTAATATGCGGCAGAGTGGTCGCGTTTAGTGGCGGCCAGTAGTGGCTTAATATCCGGCAGAGCGGTCGCGTTTAGTGGCGGCCAGTAGTGGCTTAATATCCGGCAGAGCGGTCGCGTTTAGTGGCGGCCAGTAGTGGCTTAATATCCGGCAGAGCGGTCGCGTTTAGTGGCGGCCAGTAGTGGCTTAATATGCGGCAGAGCGGTCGCGTTTAGTGGCGGCCAGTAGTGGCTTAATATCCGGCAGAGCGGTCGCGTTTAGTGGCGGCCAGTAGTGGCTTAATATGCGGCAGAGCGGTCGCGTTTAGTGGCGGCCAGTAGTGGCTTAATATGCGGCAGAGCGGTCGCGTTTAGTGGCGGCCAGTAGTGGCTTAATATGCGGCAGAGCGGTCGCGTTTAGTGGCGGCCAGTAGTGGCTTAATATCCGGCAGAGCGGTCGCGTTTAGTGGCGGCCAGTAGTGGCTTAATATCCGGCAGAGCGGTCGCGTTTAGTGGCGGCCAGTAGTGGCTTAATATCCGGCAGAGCGGTCGCGTTTAGTGGCGGCCAGTAGTGGCTTAATATGCGGCAGAGCGGTCGCGTTTAGTGGCGGCCAGTAGTGGCTTAATATCCGGCAGAGCGGTCGCGTTTAGTGGCGGCCAGTAGTGGCTTAATATCCGGCAGAGCGGTCGCGTTTAGTGGCGGCCAGTAGTGGCTTAATATCCGGCAGAGCGGTCGCGTTTAGTGGCGGCCAGTAGTGGCTTAATATCCGGCAGAGCGGTCGCGTTTAGTGGCGGCCAGTAGTGGCTTAATATGCGGCAGAGTGGTCGCGTTTAGTGGCGGCCAGTAGTGGCGTAATGTGCGGCAGAGTGGTCGCGTTTAGTGGCGGCCAGTAGTGGCGTAATGTGCGGCAGAGCGGTCGCGTTTAGTGGCGGCCAGTAGTGGCGTAATATCCGGCAGAGCGGTTGCGTTTAGTGGCGGCCAGTAGTGGCTTAATATCCGGCAGAGCGGTCGCGTTTAGTGGCGGCCAGTAGTGGCTTAATATGCGGCAGAGTGGTCGCGTTTAGTGGCGGCCAGTAGTGGCGTAATGTGCGGCAGAGTGGTCGCGTTTAGTGGCGGCCAGTAGTGGCGTAATGTGCGGCAGAGCGGTCGCGTTTAGTGGCGGCCAGTAGTGGCGTAATGTGTGGCAGAGTGGTCGCGTTTAGTGGCGGCCACTAGTGGCTTAATATGCGGCAGAGTGGTCGCGTTTAGTGGCGGCCAGTAGTGGCTTAATGTGCGGCAGAGTGGTCGCGTTTAGTGGCGGCCAGTAGTGGCGTAATGTGCGGCAGAGTGGTCGCGTTTAGTGGCGGCCAGTAGTGGCGTAATGTGCGGCAGAGTGGTCGCGTTTAGTGGCGGCCAGTAGTGGCGTAATGTGCGGCAGAGTGGTCGCGTTTAGTGGCGGCCAGTAGTGGCGTAATGTGCGGCAGAGTGGTCGCGTTTAGTGGCGGCCACTAGTGGCTTAATATGCGGCAGAGTGGTCGCGTTTAGTGGCGGCCAGTAGTGGCGTAATGTGCGGCAGAGTGGTCGCGTTTAGTGGCGGCCACTAGTGGCTTAATATGCGGCAGAGTGGTCGCGTTTAGTGGCGGCCAGTAGTGGCGTAATGTGCGGCAGAGTGGTCGCGTTTAGTGGCGGCCACTAGTGGCTTAATGTGCGGCAGAGTGGTCGCGTTTAGTGGCGGCCAGTAGTGGCTTAATGTGCGGCAGAGTGGTCGCGTTTAGTGGCGGCCAGTAGTGGCGTAATGTGCGGCAGAGTGGTCGCGTTTAGTGGCGGCCAGTAGTGGCGTAATGTGCGGCAGAGTGGTCGCGTTTAGTGGCGGCCAGTAGTGGCGTAATGTGCGGCAGAGTGGTCGCGTTTAGTGGCGGCCACTAGTGGCTTAATATGCGGCAGAGTGGTCGCGTTTAGTGGCGGCCAGTAGTGGCGTAATGTGCGGCAGAGTGGTCGCGTTTAGTGGCGGCCACTAGTGGCTTAATGTGCGGCAGAGTGGTCGCGTTTAGTGGCGGCCAGTAGTGGCTTAATGTGCGGCAGAGTGGTCGCGTTTAGTGGCGGCCAGTAGTGGCGTAATGTGCGGCAGAGTGGTCGCGTTTAGTGGCGGCCAGTAGTGGCGTAATGTGCGGCAGAGTGGTCGCGTTTAGTGGCGGCCAGTAGTGGCGTAATGTGCGGCAGAGTGGTCGCGTTTAGTGGCGGCCAGTAGTGGCGTAATGTGCGGCAGAGTGGTCGCGTTTAGTGGCGGCCAGTAGTGGCGTAATGTGCGGCAGAGTGGTCGCGTTTAGTGGCGGCCACTAGTGGCTTAATGTGCGGGCGCTCTGAGATAGACCAGAACATCTCTGCTTCAGAGAGAGAGCTTGTAACATGCACATAGCTAAATATGTTTATTTCTTGTACAGGGTGATGCATCAGGCGGGTGAATGGTACAAGCAGAACAAGCAACTGAAGCGGCGCAGCGCGGCCATATTGCACGCTCTGCCGGCGCATGCTGAGATCGACTTCACTGACTCCAACTCTACGGGTAAGCCTTTTGGCCTGCTCCAATTATCAGTGAGACGACATTCCCCTGTAGACCTCTTACATATGTCAATGTAATTAACATACGCATGTATTCAGCTTCAGACTCCAGCAATGAGGAGGTGGAATTCCTGAAGCAGACGGTCTCCGATCTCAGCAAGCAAGTCGCCTCTCTCCAAGCGGAGCTGAGCGCCGCGCGGCTACAGGAGTTCGAAGCGCACGAGTCTACGGTGTCGTTGGCGCAGGTATACAATACTAAAACGCCTTTCACACCTGCTATTCAGATCATTTACTTTAAAAACAAAGTTTTAACCGACTTCAAATCAGTACCCGAATTGCTTCAAGTTTGCCTATAAAATTTGAAGATTTCCCTCGTGTTCTCCAGGATCCCATCATCAGATCCTGACCTTATGACCATGGGACCACCTGGGAAGAATACCTTTTCAAACAATAAAAGAATTTTCCAAATTGGTCCAGGCGCCTTCAAGTAATCGGGGATCATACATAAAAATTCTCCGACGAATTGAGAACCTCCTCCTTTTTCGAAGTCGGTTGAAAAGAGTAATTATTGCCCTCAAACACGCACTTACGACCCTCGTTAAACAATGTCAGTACTATTCCACTCACGTCAGCTTCCTATAAATACAGCGTAACCCTTTTTCCAGGAGCTCGATGCCGAAAAAGAGAAGTTTGCAGCGCAAGCCAAGGAACTGGAAGAGCTGAAGGGCCAGATCGAGCGCCACCACCGGGTGTCCAAGCTACTGATGGAAGAGGTCTCCGCGCTCAAGGACCACGCCGACAAGGACCGGGAGATGGCTGAGACGTGAGTACTGTAGTTTGCAGCACAAGCCAAGGAACTGGAAGAGCTGAAGGGCCAGATCGAGCGCCACCACCGGGTGTCCAAGCTACTGATGGAAGAGGTCTCCGCGCTCAAGGACCACGCCGACAAGGACCGGGAGATGGCTGAGACGTGAGTACTGTAGTTTGCAGCACAAGCCAAGGAACTGGAAGAGCTGAAGGGCCAGATCGAGCGCCACCACCGGGTGTCCAAGCTACTGATGGAAGAGGTCTCCGCGCTCAAGGACCACGCCGACAAGGACCGGGAGATGGCTGAGACGTGAGTACTGTAGTTTGCAGCACAAGCCAAGGAACTGGAAGAGCTGAAGGGCCAGATCGAGCGCCACCACCGGGTGTCCAAGCTACTGATGGAAGAGGTCTCCGCGCTCAAGGACCACGCCGACAAGGACCGGGAGATGGCTGAGACGTGAGTACTGTAGTTTGCAGCACAAGCCAAGGAACTGGAAGAGCTGAAGGGCCAGATCGAGCGCCACCACCGGGTGTCCAAGCTACTGATGGAAGAGGTCTCCGCGCTCAAGGACCACGCCGACAAGGACCGGGAGATGGCTGAGACGTGAGTACTGTAGTTTGCAGCACAAGCCAAGGAGCTTCAAATATCTAGCTAGAATATGTGACCTTAGATTTTTTTACGATGCCATTCGAATCAGTTTTTAGCAACTACAATCAAAGAACACAAATACCCAAAAAAAATTGTCAGATAGACCTCACTGGCAGTATCCGAAATGCTTCATACTAATTGACATAGAAGTATGACGTCACACTTTGCTATTTGTACCTACTAATCGTTGTACGGAAAATCAAGTAAATTGCAGTTTCAGTCGCGAAATACTGCGTTTAGGTTAATTTTTGTCATACAACTTTGTTTCTATAAAAGCGTTAGGATTCTATTAGTAGCTTTGAATTCACACTTGGACACTAAAAAAATTAATATTTTTTCTAAACTTACAAGATTAATATATTTTTATGATTTTATATACATTTTGTAATTGAGCGTTTTTTTAAAAAAGTGTACAGGAACTTGTTTTTTGAGAATTCGATTTTTTTGGGTTTTTCTTACTCAGAATTGTTGATACTATCGATTCTTATACAACAAAAAGCGTCACGACCGTATAAATAAAATTAGACTGCATAAAAAAAAACTTTTTAAAAAACAATCTTTTATTTAAATGCGCTAAAAAGAATAAAATAAACTTTTCCTTTAAAACTTTTACTATTAACTTATAACGCTATAACACATTTTAGATGATATAAAAGCATGTCGCGAGATTTAGGTACTCGTATATACTCAGATAAAATAGTTTTTTAAAAAGTTTTTTACTTTTTAGTCATCGCTGGACAGGTTTCTCAGTATATTTTCCGCCATATTGGATTTAGAGTGACGTCACTTTATTTTTCTCAGCAAGCCGTTTTATTTGATACCCATATTGTAGGAGTGCGTTAAAAATAACTAGCCCGCCATCTTGGGTGTTCCGCCATGTTGATTTTTTTTGCCGACTGTACTTTTTTTTTGCACACTCATCAACTGCTCATTGAGAGGATTGTAACGAGCCCAAACACGACGGCTTTATCATGTGTAATTAAGGAGTTCCTACGGCCACTTTCCGTCTCCATCATCAGACCAGGTTTATGGTACCATATTATTGCATTGTCATCCGACTTACATAATTGTACAAAATTTCAACTTGATTGGACCCCGGGAAGTTGGTCAAACGCCGTGCCAGGATAAGCTAAGTAATTCTGCCGGGTCGTTCTTCTTTTTTACCGACAATGATCCGAGGTTTTTCTGTTTTTTTGGTTTTTGAACTATCGAAAATTGTGGTTTTGAAGTGCGATTTAAAAAAAAATGCATAGGTTTCTTCATTAGAACTAATTAAAGTTTCCTTTCTGGCCGATATAAATATTTATTTACGGTTGGTTTCTAAAAAAAAACATGTGACAAAGTGGACTCTTTCAGTGGGGACAACATTTTGGTTTACCACTCTGTCACGGCATTCTACGAAAAAAAAAACATTTAAAAAAATGCTAGTTAGAGAAAGTGAAATATTAAACATCACTAATTAATAAAATAATATGGACGTTCATTCGAACATTATAAAACCGTAAACATCATTACTCAAATGAGATGCCGTAATAAGACGAGGGACAGGCTATTGTCGGTCGAAAAGAAGAACGACCCTGCCCCCATCGAGTTTGGGCTTGTAATTTTTATGGACGGTGTGGCTCTACATTAGTAATTAATGTGCAAAATTTGACCTCCCTACACTTTATAGTTTTTGTTTAAAAAAAAAACTAAATATGATTTTTATTCGATATTTCTTTTTCTAGCCAACTTATTTTAATGTGCTTCACATATATTGTACACTTACTAAAGATGATTATTTGACATAAAATATACTGTATGCAATGTGCGCCTGGATGCGGGATGCGCAGGACCGGTCAATTTGGCACTCTCTAGTGGAGGCCTATGTCCAGCAGTGGACGTCTTTCGGCTGATATGATGATGATGATGATTTATTTATTTATTTATTATTTATTATTTATTATTTATTATTTATTATTTATTATTTATTATTTATTATTTATTATTTATTATTTATTATTTATTATTTATTATTTATTATTTATTATTTATTATTTATTATTTATTATTTATTATTTATTATTTATTATTTATTATTTATTATTCATTATTCATTATTCATTATTCATTATTCATTATTTATTATTTATTATTTTCTTTTAATTTCAGATACAAATGTCAAGCCCGCGACGCCAAGAAGCGTGTGAAGGTGCTGACACACCAGAGCACGCTGCTGCTGGGCGAGCTGGAGCTGGACGAGCGCCTCCACGTGCTGCTGGGGGAGGTGGACAGCCTCAAGGACGCCCTGGAGCTGCAGGCCAACAGGCATCGCGACCAGATCGAGGACTTGCAGGTACAAATATCAAGCCCGCGACGCCAAGAAGCGTGTGAAGGTGCTGACACACCAGAGCACGCTGCTGCTGGGCGAGCTGGAGCTGGACGAGCGCCTCCACGTGCTGCTGGGGGAGGTGGACAGCCTCAAGGACGCCCTGGAGCTGCAGGCCAACAGGCATCGCGACCAGATCGAGGACTTGCAGGTACAAATGTCAAGCCCGCGACGCCAAGAAGCGTGTGAAGGTGCTGACACACCAGAGCACGCTGCTGCTGGGCGAGCTGGAGCTGGACGAGCGCCTCCACGTGCTGCTGGGGGAGGTGGACAGCCTCAAGGACGCCCTGGAGCTGCAGGCCAACAGGCATCGCGACCAGATCGAGGACTTGCAGGTACAAATGTCAAGCCCGCGACGCCAAGAAGCGTGTGAAGGTGCTGACACACCAGAGCACGCTGCTGCTGGGCGAGCTGGAGCTGGACGAGCGCCTCCACGTGCTGCTGGGGGAGGTGGACAGCCTCAAGGACGCCCTGGAGCTGCAGGCCAACAGGCATCGCGACCAGATCGAGGACTTGCAGGTACAAATGTCAAGCCCGCGACGCCAAGAAGCGTGTGAAGGTGCTGACACACCAGAGCACGCTGCTGCTGGGCGAGCTGGAGCTGGACGAGCGCCTCCACGTGCTGCTGGGGGAGGTGGACAGCCTCAAGGACGCCCTGGAGCTGCAGGCCAACAGGCATCGCGACCAGATCGAGGACTTGCAGGTACAAATGTCAAGCCCGCGACGCCAAGAAGCGTGTGAAGGTGCTGACACACCAGAGCACGCTGCTGCTGGGCGAGCTGGAGCTGGACGAGCGCCTCCACGTGCTGCTGGGGGAGGTGGACAGCCTCAAGGACGCCCTGGAGCTGCAGGCCAACAGGCATCGCGACCAGATCGAGGACTTGCAGGTACAAATATCAAGTCCGCGACGCCAAGAAGCGTGTGAAGGTGCTGACACACCAGAGCACGCTGCTGCTGGGCGAGCTGGAGCTGGACGAGCGCCTCCACGTGCTGCTGGGGGAGGTGGACAGCCTCAAGGACGCCCTGGAGCTGCAGGCCAACAGGCATCGCGACCAGATCGAGGACTTGCAGGTACGGCTTGTCGACTCCAATTTTATGATTACTCTAATAGAAAAATATATCTAATGACCCATTGTTTTTAGGGTTCCGTACCCAAAGAGTGAAAACGGGACCCTATTACTAAGACTTCGCTGTCCGTCCGTCCGTCCGTCCATCTGTCTGTCACCAGGCTGTATCTCAAGAACCGTGATAGCTAGAGAGTTGAAATTTTCACAGATGTTGTATTTCTGTTGCCTCTATAACAACAAAATACTAAAAAACCGGCCAAGTGCGAGTCGGACTGGGGCTCCCATACAACAGACATATTTTTTTTGCCGTTTTTTATAGATAATGGTACGGAACCCTTCGTGCGCGAGTCCGACTCGCACATGGCCGGTTTTACTAAACCTCAGAGGTAATAGTCCATTGTGTTACAAGTAAGGTAAGATATGTATTATGAACGAGAGTCTATTAGAAGCCCGACGCCGTAGGCGGAGGGCTTTGATGACTCGAGTTTGTTCGTGTTTGTTAAAATCACAATTTAAAATATTTTACACGGACACTAAATTGCTACATTTAAGTTTTTAAATCTTTAAATCATTCTGTAATCATATTTTATTCGTGTTTTTACGTTTAATTTTTTTTATAAACACGTTTTCAAACATCGTGTTTGAGTTAAAACCTCCTTCCTTTATTAACTGACATAAAAGTGACAGATAAAATTTAAGAAAAAAACCATTACGCCCATGGGCGTAATAAAAACAATTGTAGCTCTGTATGCCTGCGCGTTATAAAGCTCTTTACAAGCAAGTTCGTAATATCAACAGTTTGTCTTACATTGTATAATTCATTTTCACAGTTAAAACTGGCAGAAAAACACGAAGACACAGACATTCTGCTATGGGAGGAGAAGATTAAACTGGCAGAAGAAGACGCGCGTAACGCTATAGAGCGGGCAGAGAGCGCAGAGAGGAAGTTGACAGAAGAACGCAAGTTAGCAGAAGAGAGAAGATTAGAAGAACGGAGGTTGGCCGATGAGAAGAGATCGCCGCAGAAGAGAGGGACTCTCATGTCCAGAATCAGTTACTTTGAAAGTGGGGCGGAGAAGAAAGCAGAGAAGAAAGAGGATGCCTGTTCTACTGCTACTGGTAAGTGTCAATTCAATTTTACATCTTTTACGAGACTAGAGAGTCTTTGACCAATGTGTGTTGCCAGTGATGACATATGGCACGGAAACGTGATCGCTTACTATGGGCCTCATAAGAAGGCTCAAAGTCACCCAAAGGGCAATGGAGAGGGCTATGCTGGGAGTATCTCTGCGTGATCGCATCAGAAATGAGGCTATCCGCAGCAGAACCAAGGTAACCGATATAGCCCTCCGAATCGCTAAACTTAAGTGGCAGTGGGCGGGGCACATTGCACGTAGAACCGATGGCCGTTGGGGCGGAAAGGTTCTTGAGTGGCGACCACGTACCGGAAGGCGCAGCGTGGGTAGGCCCCCCACAAGGTGGACTGATGACCTGGTAAAGGTCGCTGGAGTCCGCTGGATGCGGGTGGCGCAGGACCGGTCATTGTGGCACACTTTGGGGAGGCCTATGTCCAGCAGTGGACGTCTTTGGGCTGATATGATGATGATGATGATGATGATGATGATGACGAGACTAGAAAATCGTCATGACGAAATTACCATTTCGAAATTGGACGAAAAGTGAATTTGGTGAAATTTATGATGGCTGATTGAAAAACAATTTATGACCTGCATACGGTAATTAAGAGTCTGGAAAGATATTAGCGGAACATTATAGCATCGATAATCTATTTGAGTAAAGGAAAAAAAAAACCTCTATGACCCAAACGTAAAAATTACAAAATCTAAGAGTACAATCCAGAGATTTCAAAGTTAGCCCAAAAATGGATAGCAGCTGATATAAATATCCATAAGGTCACTAAAATTTAAATTTATATTGAAGTCCTGAATTACAGTGGCTACTTTTTTTCGTGAACAAGCCTGTCAAAATACCTGCTTTTAATTTAGCTATAAATTAGATCAGTAGTCAAGAACTCCCCATCGGCACACAAATCTCTTCAAGGTCTTTTCTTCTTCTTCTTCAGGGTATTTTCTTTTTGTCTTAATCAATAAATTAAAAACTGGCTAAGTGCGTGTCGGACCACGCAAAACGAAGGGTTCCGTGCCTATTAAAAAGGTCGTATCTTCATAGAAATCTTACGGAACTTAAGTCCTTTTCTTTGAGGAAGGCAGTTTTTCAGCAATATTTTTAAAACTTTTGAACCCATCTTGTTCAAAATAATTTTCGGTGAATGAACTTAATAAGCCCTATTTCCATTAATGTTTTCATATTTTAAAATACACCGTTCCAAAATTAGAGGGGAGGGACAGAATTTTAGTGACTTTCGGGGAGATTATCTCCGACTCTATTCACTTAATCAAAAAAAATGCTAAGAAACCTTATATTTATTTTGAAAGGCCTATCGATTGATGTGTCACACGTGGGCTCACAATGTAAAACATTTTTTTGACTTAGTTTTATGTATGGAGTGCACCCCTAAAAAAATTTTTTTATTCATTTTAATTAAACTATGTAGCGGCTAACAAAATACACCTATCCTCAAAAATTTATTCTAATACACCTTATACGGACGGACATGACGAAACTATAAGTCAAACTCAAACTCAAAATGATCTTTATTCAAGTAGGCCTAGTAACAAGCACTTTCAAATCGTCAGTTAATTTTTTAGAGTAATTTATTAAACATAATGAATAAAAAATATATGAAATAAATTTTTTATAAAAAATACTAGTAGAATTTTTCTAGAAAAACAATCTAATGTCAAAAACCAAAATATAGCGAAAATAATCGATTAAAAATTCAGCCATGGAGTTTTATCGTTCATGTAGTCTTGTGTGCTATAATAAGGGTTCCGTTTTAAGAAAAAAAACTTACAGAAGTATGTTTTAGTTTCAGCGCCGTCCATTCCACCCCCTCCGCCTCCGCCGGCCCCCCCCTCCGCCCCCGCGCCCCCCTCCCCGCCCTCCGCGCCCGTGTTCTCCGCCCCTCCCCCCCCGACCCTCCCGCCGCCGCCGCCGCCGATGTTGCCGCCGCCGCCGCCCCCGCCCCCGCCCCCGCCGGCGGTGTTCTCGCCGAGCTCCGGCGGCGACATGGCGAACATGTTGGCGAGCAAGCAGGCGACGTTGAGGAAGGGCAAGCAGAATGGAGGTATTACATCTTTTAATAAATAAAAGACTAGTCGATAATAGTACATTGTGTTACGAGTACGGTAAGATATAAGGTTTAAGATCATTTAATCTCATAAAGAATTGTACAATTCACTTATATGAGATAAACATATTATTACAAACAAAAATTGTTATGAGCGCACAAAGACACTAAACTATTAAATATAAAAGGGTACTTGTACAAATAATTGCAGCGAGCGACAATAACAGCAAAAACAAGTAATGCACGGAATCGTTACAACTAAATACGGCATGCGTACTCTGAGCGTAGTTCGGTTTGACTTAAGTAGTTATCATTGTTTTCGAGTTTATATAATTTGTTTAAGTATTATAATTGCTTAATATATATTTACTGTATAAATATTTTACACTGTGATATTGCTCTTTTTACAGAGTAACGTTTTATTGAACAAAGTGTGTATCTATATACTTATTAATTAAGTTTAATTATAAGTTTATGTTATTTATTTAATTTTATATGAATTGCGAACGAGATTCTATTAGAAGCCTGACGCCGAAGGCGGAGGGCTTTGATAACTCGAGTTTGTAACGAACTTACCATACTTAAAATCTATGTTTCATACAATCGCACCAATCAAAAATTTACTAAATTGACAACTTCGCTTCCAGATAATTGCGAGTGGAGCGCGCAGCTTCAATATTTCATTCAACCAATCACAGAGCAGTACAGCGGCTCGTGGCCACCTTAGTTTTTTTTTTTTCAACCAATCACAGAGCAGAATTCTTGTGGCCCACGGCCAACGAGATTTGCTTAAACCAATCAGATCACACCCATTATGCCCTAAAAGTGCGCTTTATATGGTTCAACATAAACACAGGAACTCGTCTATGCCCGCGCGGCGGGGCGGGGCGGCGCGGCGCCGTGCGGGAATAGATTTTGGGACAATATTCCCACACACGTGCGAGAATGAGATTTCATGACAATTAAAACGTATTTATAACGTAATAAAAATATATTTTTATTTCCTTGCGTGATGCATTGTAAAATGTTGTATGATACACGTGTAGATAGGTAATTCCCAACTCATGTCGATCAAAAGGATCAAGGATTTTCTTGAAATATTAGCCACTATTTTATTTTAGCTTGGTCGTTTAATAAGCACTCCAAAAAACTGTCCCTCTATCAATTTTCTACTTTTGTGTTACTTATCTCTAATATCTAACTACCATATTCCAGGCGGACCAGCCATAGACTCAATAGTGGACCAGATAAAAGGCGGCAACTTCACCCTCCGGCGGCGCGACCAGAGCTTTCTGGAGAAGAAGCCCAAGGAGGAACAGCCCGAGGCGGTGAAGGAGATGCTCTCCATACTGGGCACGCTCAGGAAACGCAGGAGCGTGCACCGACCCAGTCTGGTGGGGCTCGGGGACCAGGCGTGACGAGTAAGTTCAATGATTATTTACACACTTGAATCCCTCGTTTCAAGATTCTACTTTAGTAGCCCTCGCTAAGCTCAAGATTCTACTTTAGCATCCCTCGCTACGCTCAAGATTCTACTTTAGTATCATTCGCTACGCTCAAGATTCTACTTTAGCATCCCTCGCTACGCTTTTGATTCTACTGTAGCATAACTCGCTACGCTCAAGATTCTACCGTAGCATACCTTGCTAGGCTCAAGATTCTACTGTAGCATAACTCGCTACGCTCAAGATTCTACTTTAGTAGCCCTCGGTATGCTCAGAATTCTATGGTAGCATTCCTCGCATTTAACATCACTCGCTACGCTCAAGATTCTACTTTAGCATCCCTCGCTAAGCTCAAGATTCTACTTTAGCATCCCTCGCTACGCTTTTGATTCTACTGTCATACCTCGCTACGCTCAAGATTCTACTGTAACATCATATTCATATTCATATTTATTCATAAAACCAGTTTACATGTCATAAAGTAGAAAATTAAATACGTTTAAAAACAATAACATTACAATTTACATGTCATAAAGTAGAAAATTAACCACTACTATTACATTAATTAATCACTCGCTACGCTCAAGATTCTACCGTAGCATCACTCGCTACGCTTAAGATTCTACTTTAGGAGTCCTCGCTACGCTCAAGATTCTATGGTAGCCCTCGCTACGCTCAAGATTCTACTGTAGTATCCATCGCTACGCTCAAGATTATACTTTAGAATCCCTCGCTCTCTTCTAATCTTTCGCTTTACTCAAGATTCTACTGTAGTATCCCTCGCTACGCTCTAGATTCTACTCTAATCTTCAATATTTCGCTTTACTCAGGATTCAACTACGAGTATTTGACTATCTTGAGACACAATCTACTACTTGTGTTGTTGAAATGAGCCGTCAAACAAAGGCTTTGTATAATATAATAGTAGTTTATGTGACTGTACATAATGAGAGGCATTAAACCACGAGTGTGGTTTTATGAAACAAGCGTCAGTAATTGGGAATGGATGAAAATTTTAGAAATGCCTGATTATTTTTTTGGTGATAGGAATAACCTTCCTTAGCACCAGAAAAAAGTTTCAGATTTTTCAGCTCCGACAATTATTTTTGAAAAATATAAACAATTTCCTCATTTACGTTTTGGGTCAAGAATGGTAAATAGACACTTTCCTTGATCTGTCTCATATTACAAAAAAACTATCTTAAATATCTGTGGTAAACTGACACTGGTAATGACCAATATAGCTGCTGCAAGTGTCATACCTGCAAGTGTATTACCACATGTATTTAATATATTTTTTTGTAATATGAGACCGATCGAGGAAGGTGCCGTAACTGACCCAAAACGTAAGTGAGGAAACTGTTTATATTTTTCAAAAAGAATTGACGCAGCTGAAAAATCTGAAACTTTTTTCTGGTGCTAAGGAAGGTTATTCCAGTCACCAAAAAAATAATCAGGCATTTCTAAAATTTTCATCCATTCCCAATTATGTACAGTTGCATACACTACTTTAGTAGCCCTGTATGTACAGTACGCACGTGCACGCACGCGCGGCGCCGGCCCTCGCCCGGCTGGCGGCCTCGGGCCACGCGAGCGATAGGTGTCTAACGCGCCGCGCCCCGCCCACTGCAAGCCCCCTGGTTTGGCCCTTCCTAATATGCATATTTTTTGTTCCAGGTACCCGAGGCGAGTTGGTAATTAAACTAAGGGCCAGTTGTTTCAACGCCGGTAATAGCAAGTTACGTCTATTTGAATATGTTTTATGTGAACTTTGACAGCTGTCAACGCATGATACTCGGGACAGGCTATACGTGATGCCACAATGAGGGACGGAAAGGCTTCTATGCAGCTAAATTAAGAACTGGTCTTAAAATGGCTGATTGCTTACCATAAACAACCTACTTAATTTGGGTGGGTGGTTTATTGGTCACAACTTCATACTAAATCAGTTGTGGCAAACAGAAAAAAGTGGAACTATGACAAGGACAACGAATGATATTTCCCTTTCTGTCACACTTATCGACATTTGTATGCTACCATCTCGCTCGGACGTGGTATTATTATTACCATAGCTTGTCCTGAGTATCTTAGGTCCATGGGTCGACGCCATATTTGAAGTTTACCGGTCCGTGAAAGTTGTACAACCCGCCCTTAAACTATAGTCTATAGTCTTCCGGTGACAGATGGTCAATTATTAATACATATCTGTAAGTACATTGATTTACTTCAAGTATTTGTCACAATTTCAACAATGACAGTTGTATTTATATTAAAATTTTAAATATACATCAATATAAATCTAGTATTTCGGCTTTACTATACAAATTTGTAGGAATAGTGATTTCATGGAAGCTACTGTGAATTGAAGGAACGAAAATCTGTGTATCTGTCTGTGGTATCGTAGCTCCCAAACGGATGGACCGATTTGAATGCGGTTTTTTTGGGTCATAGATAATTTTAACCCGAGTGTCCTTAGCTACGTTTCAACAAAATCGGTTCAGCCGTTTTTGAGATATTGAACTTTGAAATGAATATGTCGAGGGTTTTTCAACTTTTCTAAGTTGTAGTTATTCAAAGAAACTGTCGTGTTGACTCCTGAGTAACGAGAGAACAAGAAATATTCATTGATTGACTCAGATATTATTTGTGACTCATTCGATCTATTCAATTCACTCAAATTTTCATGAAAATACTGCCAATTAATAAAATGTTGCCATTAGAATAAATATTTATTCCAATTTTACAAGACGACATATTTGTATTTAGTATTAATTATTTAGGGCTATAAAGACATCTTTGATAAATTTTACGCATTTGGCCGTACGAGGGCTGTTTTAAACATTCTGAACGCTAATGCTTCGCCATAAGGCTCAATTTAGCTTGCATTTTATATCTACTTTTATTATTTTAAAAGTAGGATAGTATATACCTTAGGCTATAATATTGAATTGTAATAACTATGAACGACAATTTTATTGTTAGATATTTTACTATTTATGATAATTATTTACTATATAATAATAAGAAATATTTTGAAGTCTCACATATCATCCTGACAATAATTGTATCTTTCGAATTAGGTACTTATTTGATTTGTCATTTATGTTTATTTATAATTATAATATTTATACGGGGTGTTTCCTGTCACAGGAGCAATAAATTAAACGGAGGCTTCCTTACTGCATTTGTAGTAACCCCTTTTGTCCATTTCTTTTCAAATGTTTTTAACTCGGAGAAAAATTGATCTGAAGTTATGACCTCCGAGTAATGTATCTTGGCACCACGAGATCATAGCACAGTAGTCAATGCAGATTTTGAGGTAGCATCATGTAGTGAGTCATAATAGTTTTGGCATTTTTGTTTTCAAAAGATATTTTTGTGATTTTTTCAATTTTTTTCAATTTTTTTTTGTGTTTTTAAAATAATAAAATACTTATATCACTCCAGAAGAGTAAAAAAGTACACCAAAACTTTAGTTAAAGAAAAAAAATCCGAAAAAAATATATTTTTTTTCAATTAAAACCACTTAGAAACAATTGATCACAAGCTTAATAATCTACCATTTAATTTATTGCTCCTGTTACAGGAAACACCCCGTATATATTTTGTATGAATATACTATGATGCTACATGATGTTCCCTAGGATGCTGTGTTGAGAGTGCCCGCGTTCGCCTCTAGCTATCAACACAACGAATCCTCAAATCAATAAAGGGTTGGCAACGCGCATGTGATTCTTCTCGAATCGTAAGCGTCCATATGCTACCGTGTTTGCTTACTATTAGGCAGACCGTATGCTTGTTTGCCGCCGATGTAGTATAAAAAATGACAACGGCCTCAATTTCACAACACAATATCATCTCGATATCCGTGCTTCTCGCTCGCTCGCACACGTAAAGAGAGAGAAAGAGAGATGATACTGTATACTGTTTTGAAAAAATGACATCTCGCCGAGTTTTTTACGCCGGTTCTTCTCGAGGCAGAGGTTTACTTTCCGAACCGGTGGTAGTTTATCGACATTCATAGGTGCATGTAATATGCCTAAATTTAAGAATAAATCACTTTGACTTTGACTTTGATGCATTCGTCCGAGAAATAAAATTATTGTCGGGGTTTTATAAAAATATTTCCACTAAATTGCGATAAAAATGAGACTTAACTATTAATAAGTGATATTGATCTGAATATTATACTCTATTATATGAATTAGATGTTATTGTTATGTATACGTTATTTATAAGTATAGTTACGTTGTAAATGTAATGTTATAGAACGACTAAAGCTTTGTTAGTATGGTTAAGATTATTTAAGGTGGCCGAATTTTTATAAAACTGTCATTTTTTTAAATTTATAAGTAGGTGGGTCGTTCTTCTTTTTTACCGACAATGAACCGAGGTCTTTCTGTTTTTTTTTTTTTTTTGAACTATCGAAAATTGTACTTTTGAATTGCGATTTTTAAAAAATGAATAGGTTTCTTCATTAGAAGTTTCCTTTCCGGCCAATATAATTTTTTTTTTACGGTTGGTTTTAAAAATAAATATGTGACAGAGTGGACTCTTTCAGTGGGGACCACATTTTGGTTTACCACTATGTCACAGCATTCCAGGCACCAGCAAAAAAACCGTAAATGCTAGTTAGAAAAGGTGAAATATTAAATAATACTAATTAATAAAATAATATGGACGTTCATTCGAAAATTATAAAACCGGAAACATCATTACTCAAATGAGATGCCGTAATAAGACGAAGGACAGGCTATTGTCGGTCGAAAAGAAGAACGACCCAGGTACCTAACTGCTACAGTTACTTTTTAGGGTTCCGTAGTCAATAAGGAAATAAGTAAGGCATTCCACGAGCAAAAAAACCGTTTAAAAAAATGCTAGTTAGGAAAGGTGAAATATTAAATAATACTAATTAATAAAATAATATGGACGTTCATTCGAAAATTATAAAACCGGAAACATCATTACTCAAATGAGATGCCGTAATAAGACGAAGGACAGGCTATTGTCGGTCGAAAAGAAGAACGACCCAGGTACCTAACTGCTAGTTACTTTTTAGGGTTCCGTAGTCAATAAGGAACCCTTATAGTTTCGCCATGTCGCCAGTAACCCTTACTACTAGTGAGAAAATAATTCTCACTAGTTAAGTCAACTGAACAAATGAGAAAAACCATTCTCACTAGTGCAATTGACTTAACTAGCGAGAAAAAAAATTACTAGTTCAACCAACTGAACTAGTGGGAGAAACATTCTCACTGAACTACATAAACGGGAACTACTACTAGTGGGAATAGAGGTAACAAAGGCAGACAGGCAACTACTGAACCCTACACTGCGCGTGGCCCGTTTTTACGTGATAACGTCTTATAAATCGATGAACGCCGGCTGCACCCACGAAAAAGTGTGACTCATTGTCCCGTTCCGTTGACTGGTTGGACAAACCGCTGGTTCTAGAGATTCCAAATTTGGCAACTAGGTTCCTCATAAGGTCTAGGGGTGCTCTAAGGAAGGGTTTTATCAAAATTCACCCTCTAAGGGGGTGAAATGGGGGTCCAGAGTTTGTATTGGGAAACAAGATTAGATCGACTATTTTATTCGAAACTTCACAGGAGTATTCCTAACGATAAATGAGTAAATACGTGTTACCTATGCAATTTTTCATCAATGTTTATTGAATGGACTACTAGGGTGTTGCTTAAAAACCGAAAATTTGAAATTTAAGTGATTCACCCTATTATATTGGTCTAATACGTGAAAAAATTACGTCTGTTTTTTATTTTTATTTTTGGATAAGATTTTGGGGTCGCTACCGAATTTTGAAACTCCTTAAGGTTGCGTTTCTCCATAGTAAGTTTTTTTTTTATATTTTAACATTTTTCTAGTTTATTGAGCTACATTTGATAAAGAAGGAATAAACAATCGAGAAAATACGATTTTGGTTCACAAAATGTTCGACGCTTATTTGAAATCAAATATAAAGTCTTAAAATCATCGCCAAAGTCCGTTTTTAGCATATTTAGCACAATAAAATTCATTTTTGAATTACTGACTGAAATTTAGTGATTTTTTTTATGTTTTCCAGATTATTCATTTCCTATCATTAAATGTAGCTCATTAAAAAATTAAAATGTTAAATATATATAATGTGTTGTTCTGGACAGGAACGACAAAATAAAAAACCAAATTGTGTTGCTCTGTAAAGAGAGGACATTTTAATTATTACTAGTTTACACCTAAAATTTATCTTATTCTATGTTTGTAGGATAAGTACAATTCTTACCTGTAAAGAGAAACAACATTTAAAGCTATTATTTCACCGATTCCTTAATAATATTTATCCTACTTCATTGTCATATGACATGCACTTTATGCATTGCGTTTCTCAACCCTCCGACATGATCTGTCAACTGTCACTGTCAACGTTGGAGCGGTCCAAACGGCATGTTAAAACTATTGCGCAGCAAATTAAAATGAAGTGTGATGAGACTATCTTCATTTTACATCTCCCCCCCCACATTTTTTTTTTTTTTTTTTTTTTTTTTTTCTAGTATAATCTCTTATACAATCTTGGTATGGTTGAATTGGGAGGAGAAGGATGCCCACTTCTTTGTCTTAAGGAGAGCGAGTTTCAACAATGTGGGAATCTCGGCTTCCGGGTTTGAAGTTATGAGATCACGCATCAGTTCTTTCGTGATTCCATAATACCCGATTTTGATGACGCCGTGGGGGCCTCCAAAAAGTGGAGCACATTTAAAGCCTCTGATGAAGTAGTTTAACTTATCTTGTGCCGCTGCAGAATGTTGAGAATCAGGGGAGATAGTGCTCGGTCGAGATGAAGAGGGCTCAGGTATTGGCAGTTTAAGGTGTGTTGTGTGTGTGTTTTTCCTTACCCACTATCTCTTGAGTGTCTGCACTCAAGATTAGACGAGGTTGTCTAAGGGGTGCAGCTGGAGGTGTGAGCTCTAACACAAAATTGATCTTAGGTATCTCGCCATTCTGTAGGCACTCGATTATGTGCTCGTTTACGCTTTTATTTAAATCCTCAAGAATCTTCTTTGCAACCTCTGTGAGCACTATTTGACACTCCCTGACATTATCTTCTTTGAAGCTATGTTCTGATGTACTGGATCCTGCACTTGAGGCCTTATTTCTCCTGATTTCCAGATCGATTTCCTCACCTATCTTCACATGTTCATCATCATCAGTGTCACTCTTATGACCATCTTTCTTGATTAAGCCCGAAGGCCCTGCAGCCTCTCCAGGGGAGAGTTTAAGATATGTCGCATCTGATTCTAGAGAGTCGGGCTGCTCGGGCTCATTCAGTATAGTGAGTCCATCTACGTTAATTAGAGGTCCCTTTGTATATATTTGTTGCTTAATATTCCATGCGTCCCAGGGAGCTTTCACAACCGGAGCTTCATCTTCAGATTTGATGCTAGCCAAATCCGGATCAGCATCACCATGTAAAGCAAGATCCTTCGCATGCCTGTCTAGAGATTCCATGCTGGACTTAGATAGGGGAGATCCATCAAGGAGGTCCTTGTCCTTGAACTGCTGATACATGATAATACTCAGAGTTAGGCCTGTTATCAAATACAAGCGTCCTCTTCTCCCATATTTTCTTTTCCACCATATGTTCTAATCCTCTAATACTGTTAAATAAGTCCACCGTCTCCTTTAAGGCATTCCGATCAATTCTATCGGCCACAAAATTTGGCAAGCCCGTAGCAATAAGATCAATCAAAGTAGAGTTGTCCATGGTCTTATTTATCTCCAACAGAAGTCTCTCCTTCTTTATAGCATATTCCAACAAAGAGCCTTGTTTATATTTGAACAATAATGCATACCTGACCGGTGACCACCCTTTGTCTGCATAGGTTTCGCAGAATATCCTTTTCCACATTGACCACTCAGAGTTTACAGTGTGTTTTATCAACATGGAGCTGTACCAGTCGCAACATGAATCTTCCAGAAATAACTTCAGAACTTCAATACGCTTTGTGTTGTCTTCTATCCCGAAACGAGTACATTCCGTCTCGAAAGTGGTCATCCATTGTGCTGCATTTGCTGTTTTCCTAGTGAATTTTTCTATCACAAACTTTTCAGTTAAATTTCCCAAATTCTTAGGTACATCCTTCTTCCTCTCAGTGAAATTTTCCAAGATCCTAGTCAGCGCTTCTTCTGAAATTCCAGCAACTGAAGCCTGTTCCTGGGTTTTTGGTGCTATTTCTTCCAGTAAATATCCCTTGAACTGAATATTTCCGTCTTCATCTCTATAAATGTCATTTATCTCGGGAGTTATTGAAATCCAAACCTTCCTTGTGTCATGTCTCTTTTGTAATGTAGCTTTAACTTTTTTAAAAGCCTCTGTTTTTACAATTGTATCGTGCAGTTTCACTGGTTGGAGATGTTCGGGGAACAAGAAGATATTGTTATCTGCGTCCGTGATAGACTTTACACAAATTATATTTGACTTTGGATCTTCAGCCGGTTTCACTACAAATTCAAATCTTAATCTTTCCATCTTCCTTATAACAGCTGAATAATGTTGTTTTATAATGTGTTGTTCTGGACAGGAACGACAAAATAAAAAACCAAATTGTGTTGCTCTGTAAAGAGAGGACATTTTAATTATTACTAGTTTACACCTAAAATTTATCTTATTCTATGTTTGTAGGATAAGTACAATTCTTACCTGTAAAGAGAAACAACATTTAAAGCTATTATTTCACCGATTCCTTAATAATATTTATCCTACTTCATTATGACATACACTTTATGCATTGCGTTTCTCAACCCTCCGACATGATCTGTCAACTGTCACTGTCAACGTTGGAGCGGTCCAAACGGCATGTTAAAACTATTGCGCAGCAAATTAAAATGAAGTGTGATGAGACTATCTTCATTTTACATATATAAAAAAAACCTTACTATGGCGAAATGCAAACATTAAAGAATTTCAAAATTCGGTAGCGACCCCTAAATCTTATCCAAAAATAAAAATAAAAAACAGATGTTATTTTTTTACGTATTAGAACAATACAATAGGGTGTCTCACTGAAATTTAAAACTTTCGGTTTTTAAGCAACACCCTATGGACTACCCTGATGTAATTCGGCCTACTTAAATAATCTCAAGTATAACAAGTTAAAGGAATAAAGGCACAAGTCAAAATTTGTGATACCTATCTGACTTTTTGTACCTAAAACTTTTCTTATACCATGACGGAAAACTAGCATACGGTCTGTCTAATGGTAAGCAGACACTGTAGCCTATGGATCCTAACGATACCAGAGGAGAAGTTTGCCGATCCTTTTTTTTTAGGATTCGATGACAGCATACAGCCTCTGTCAAAAGTGTTGAGCACCCATGCGTTTTTCATACAAAAGTCAAACTTTAAAAGGTGCATTTATGTATTTTATAATAGAAAGTTGTGTCTCTATCGGAAAAATTCGTCACATTTATTGACGTTAAGGGAAATTCTGTGAAAAATATATACAATTAAACCTTTATTGTAAAACCCGACTTATTCTAGCTTCAGGGGGTGAAATGGGAGTCCAGAGTTTGTATTGGGAAACAAGATTAGATCGACTATTTTATTCGAAACTTCACAGGAGTATTCCTAACGATAAATGAGTAAATACGTGTTATGCAATTTTTCATCAATGTTTATTGAATGGACTACCCTGATGTAATTCGGCCTACTTAAATAATCTCAAGTATAACAAGTTGAAGGAACAAAGGCACAAGTCAAAATTTGTGATACCTATCTGACTTTTTGTACCTAAAACTTTTCATATACCATGACGGAAAACTAGCATACGGTCTGTCTAATGGCAAGCAGACACTGTAGCCTATGGATCCTAACGATACCAGAGGACAAGTTTGCCGATCCTTTTTTTTTAGGATTCGATGACAGAGACATACAGCCTTGGTCAAAAGTATTGAGCACCCATTTTTTCATACAAAAATCAAACTTTAAAAGGTGCATTTATATATTTTATAATAGCAAGTTGTGTATCTATCGGAAAAATTCGTCATATTTATTGACGTCAAGGGAAATTCCGTGAAAAAAATATACAATTAAACCTTTATTGTAAAACCCGACTTTTTCTAGCTTCAGCTTTCACACGCAAATAGCAATTTCAAAATGATATATATTAATGATTTGCACATGTTCAAACACTTATTATATTTTACGTCTTCGTGTATTTATGAAATTGAAAAATAATACTTTATCCACAAGTTACAAAGGAAAACGTGGGGTGCTCAATACTTTTGGTCAAGGCTGTATGTAGTCTCTTATTTAACACAGCGCATGAACTTTTTACTAATAATGTTTTAAGAGCTCGGTTTAGGACATAAGAACATACAGACTAACACGATTGTGTCGTATAGTTGATTTATAAATGGGCCAATCAACTTTTTTCTGGCACTAGTTGCCATGTGTAC
This sequence comes from Epinotia nisella, assembly GCA_932294315.1. NCBI lineage: Eukaryota > Metazoa > Arthropoda > Insecta > Lepidoptera > Tortricidae > Epinotia > Epinotia nisella. The sequence goes on from OW028694.1 coordinate 12,664,520, forward strand.
GTCTCCTGGGTCACTTTTTAAACTGCTATTTTATGGGTTAATTTAATTCACCAAATGTGTGTTCTTGTCGTGTTCAACACCTTTTTATACGGACTATCTTCTTGGAATGTTGGAAGTCAGTAATTTTGTCTCCTGGCTAACGGGACAGAATAACATCAAGAAATAGTTGATTGACCCAAATACCAGTAGATAGAGAAATATTTCAAAAATTTTCGACATTTTAAAAACACGAGTTACCTTCGGTGCCATTTTTGTCAGAAGACGAAGTATTATTGTTTTCGAGTTAAGAGTATTTTTGAACTTTTATTGAAATAAATGATTTATTGATAAAAAGTATTTTATTTACATAAATGCGTTACAAATACAAACTTTTCACATTTTCCTGTAACTAAATATCGCAGTTTCAGTGAAATTGGTTATCAAAATATCAAGGTCTCGTTTATAGACAAGCGCAGCGTCATGCGGCGCGGTGCGCGCGGCGTAAGACGCAATCACCACTAACACGCGTGGCTTCTTGCAAAGCACGTTTTTTTTTCCATAAAGGGGTTCTCCCTTGTTAGACCTAACTACTTTAAAGCCCTAAATGCTTCATTTGAACTAATGTTTCATTAGATCTAATGCATTTTAAAGTCGCGTTCTTGTATAGGGGTACAGTTCAAAATGTATCACGTGACTTCCGGAATAACTTTTTGTAGAGAAGCCTAATCTGATTTCAAATAATTGTTTGTTACATGTTTTAATCCTCCTTTATTTGCCATTAGTTGTTAATCACAAAATGTTACTTAGTTTATGTGGCGGACATGAAAATAATGCTGAAATGACCGCCATTTTCAATGTATCGCGAGTCAAATGAGCTACGTCAGTCAATGTTGCCATATATACCGATGCATCTGTACAAACAGATTTTAGTGAATTATTTCAGATACATATTTTACGGGACAAGGGTTCCATAGCAACCAAAGAAGTATCCACTTAAACTTAATTAACGGTTGTATCTCCGACACAACTCGCTTCTTTTTTGCTTAAATAGTAAACTTTATAGGATTCATTCAGAACAAACTTATCCTAACTTATATTTGATGATATTCAAAGAAAACCCGAAAAGTTCACCCAAAAATGCATTAGATCTAGTGAAACATTAGGGCAAAAGTCAGTAGGTTACGTGACAGGACTAGTGATGTGCAAATGGCAGAAAGTTTCCAAAAAGTTGGAAAAGTTCTCGGAAATTTCTAGAAAGTTACAAGGAATTAAGGAAGTTTACGTACCTGAGAAGCATAAAACTGTAAATGTTAAACATAGTGTACAAGATTATTTATTGTTATTGCTACTTTTTAGCAGGGGGCAGGCCCCCCACAAGGTGGACTGATGACCTGGTAAAGGTCGCGCGAGTCCGCTGGATGCGGGTGGCGCAGGACCGGTCACTTTGGCACTCTTTGGGGGAGGCCTATGTCCAGCAGTGGACGTCTTTCGGCTGATATGATGACGATGATGAGTGCTACTTTTTATGTGTTTGTATATTGTGTGTGACTGCGATGTACCTATGTAGGTACCTGTTTACTTTTTATTATTCTATAAATAAATAAGAGTTACAGTTTTATGCTTCTAAGGAATTGCCATGTTGGAAATGGCAAGTTTCAATTCCCATACAAAAAAGAGACAACTTTCCGAAATTGTCCTATATTAAATTGCAGAAAAAATTCGCAATATAGGAAACTTTCCGTCGGCACATCAGTAGACAGAACCCCCCCCCCCCCCCCCCCCCCACACATAAAGGCCTGGTTAGGATTACGACATTTTAGCTCAGCTGGTCAATAAGTGCTTAAGTCTGGAACTGAATAGACACATTGGAATTTAGTTCTTATGTTTACACGTCATAGGGTCAAAATTACAGCGATACACATTACTACTGTCCGTATCAGAACCTCGGCGATGCCGCTGTCGTTTCTGACAAAGCTTTTCCACCAATCTAATAAGCATTCGTCCCTGAAACGAGATTTTAAGCGATTAGGGCGAGTGTCCACCATAGCTGTGCGAGGCATACATAACTGGAGTAGCCTTATATTTGCGTACAAAAAAGTCCGAATTTTGCGGGGTCGGGGGGAGCTGGATGCGGGTGGCGCAGGACCGGTCATTGTGGCACTCTTTGGGGGAGGCCTAAGTCCAGCAGTGGACGTCTTTTGGCTGATATGATGATGATGATGGGGGGGGGGAGCATCTTAATAGGATATTGAAACTCAATTGTATATTAAAAGCTTGAGTGATTGAACGTTTATAATATCAAGTGTCCTTACAGCAACATGCGAGCATTTTTAACACGCTTTTATTAGGTCGACCTGTATGTGGGTCGTTCTTCTTTTCGACCGACAATAGCCTGTCCCTCGTCTTATTACGGCATCTCATTTGAGTAATGATGTTTACGGTTTTATAATGTTCGAATGAACGTCCATATCATTTTATTCATTAGTGATGTTTAATATTTCACTTTCTCTTACTAGCATTTTTTTAAATGTTTTTTTTTTTTCGTAGAATGCCGTGACAGAGTGGTAAACCAAAATGTTGTCCCCACTGAAAGAGTCCACTTTGTCACATGTTTTTTTTTAGAAACCAACCGTAAATAAATATTTATATTGGCCAGAAAGGAAACTTTAATTAGTTCTAATGAAGAAACCTATGCAATTTTTTTTAAATCGCACTTCAAAACCACAATTTTCGATAGTTCAAAAACCAAAAAAACAGACAAACCTCGGATCATTGACGGTAAAAAAGAAGAACGACCCATGTAACTATGTAATGGAATCTTGCAGGTTAAATTTGACCAACTTCCCGGAGTCCAATCAAGTTGAAATTTTGTACAATTATTATGATCAGTGTTCTCTTGCGAGGCGATTTTGTGATCGATTGTGAAATTTTCTTTGTAGGATTTTTTGCACATTGTGCAAGATTTTTTACAGAGGGGTAAGTTACTGAAAGGCTACTCCAGTTATGTATGCTCTAAGGTGGGACGTAATGGTGCCATACTCAAAGAGAAACACCAATAAGAAAGGATGCCCGATCGAGGCTAGCTAAACTATGACTAAAACTACTAATGCTATTGGTGGATTTTTTGCTTGCCCCCTCTACTACCTCACACAGCTCTGATGGGAAGAATTAGGATCATTCCCACCTGTTACCACCAATTTGTTACCAGTGGTAACAACTGGAGCCGTAGCATGGTTGGCCTTGTCACGCGATAGGTGATAGGATAGAGCGTGCGTCACTGGCTGACACCGTTCGATAGAACGAGACGACGCTATCTTATCTTGTCACTTGTTGCGTAATTAGGCCAACCATGCTAAGGCTCCCGGGATTTTTTTCCCCATCTTTTACCACTAAAGTACCTACTTGGTTAAATTACTATTCCCATTAGTTCCACTGGTAAAAGATGGGAAAATAAATCCCAGCTGTTACCACTGGTAACAAATTGATGGTAACAGAAATATTTGCCTTTTAACCCTTTGACAGCTAAAGACGGCCACAGCCATAAAAAGCTTTACAAGTAACTTGACCCATTTTTTTTATTAGTTCATGATACGTACATTAATTTGGACATGACAATATTTATAAATATATATCAGAAGTTTCATTTTATTCATTGTTTTGTTTTGCACCCTCGCTGTCAAAAGGTTAATTATATTACATACCTACACTCTTTAATTTATGACCAGTTTCGCAAAAATATTCTTTAGATTTCTATACAATATGACAGGACTGTCAATCTTATGTGGGTACCAAATTAAAGTATACTGGAGATTATTTCATCATCATCATCATATCAGCCGAAAGACGTCCACTCCCCAGAGAGTTCCCAATTGACCGGTCTTGCGCCACCCGCATCCAGCGGACTCCCGCGACCTTTACCAGGTCATCAGTCCACCTTGTGGGGGGCCTACCCACGCCGCGCCTTCCGATACGTGGTCGCCACTCGAGAACCTTTCCGCCCCAACGGCCATCGGTTCTACGTGCAATGTGCCTCGCCCACTGCCACTTAAGTGTAGCAATTCGGAGGGCTATATCGGTTACCTTGGTTCTGCTGCGGATAGCCTCATTTCTGATGCGATCACGCAGAGAAACTCCTAACATAGCCCTCTCCATTGCCCTTTGGGTGACTTTGAGCCTTCTTATGAGGCCCATAGTAGATTGATGAGATATGAGGAGATTCTTTGAGTTGACCGAATTGCATAAAAGTATTCCAAAAGCAACTCTACCGTCTATTGCAAAAGATTCAAATTTCAATTACAGCTTTATAAATCCAGCCACATTAAATAATCTAAACCATAAGTACCTAATGTTTAAAATTAAACTAATTAACGGTTGGGACGGATGCTTGTGTGGGACGCTACATGTGTAGACACACTGGCACCGTCTCACCTCCAACGGACTACTTCTAAAGCGGGTGCAGCGGCGGAAAACGCCGAAAATCTGTAATGTAACAAATATAGAGGCCTCGGCAGAGAGTACGACTTTGCACCCTTTGGCGTCGAGACTCTCGGTCCGTGGGGTCCCAGTGCGCATAAGTTATTTGCAGAAATCGCGAAACGTCTGGTCGATGTAACTGGTGACCGAAGAGCTGGCGGCTTTCTCGCGCAGCGCATCAGCATTGCAATTCAGCGAGGAAATGCCGCCAGCATCCTCGGTACAATGCCTCGAGGGCCTTTTTTAGATTTAACTTAGTTTTAATTTATCTTAGTTAATGTTAATTATAATCCTCTATTAACGGTTAAACTCACTTATCATAATATGCCAGTATGCAGTCCTTCTTCAGGGTGGTTTTCGTACGGCCGCATCTATCGAAGTGATAATAGGTATGATGACTGCACGGCTATCACAAGACGGTGCGCGAGCTCTGACGATTTTTCTCGCCCTATCCGTCTCTCTCTTATTAGAAAACATAGAAAGAGAGGTATAGTGCGAGAAAAGTCGAGAGAGCTCGCGCGCTCTCTTGTGATAGCCAGGCCTCGGATTATTTTTCGCATGGTAAGATGAAAGAAAACTATGGAGTCGAATTAAAACTAAACTTTAACTCATATTCATACTCATACTCATTAATTTATTTCTATTCTAATGATTTATTTTATTTATAATTTAATTTCGTTCGTAATGAAATGAATGAGTATGAGTATGAATATAAATAATAATTTAATTTTAATATCGACTCCATAGTTTTCTTTCATCTTACCGTGCAAAAAATAATCCGAGGCCTGGTGATAGCCGTGCTGATGTTAAAATGGATAACATAGTGTTGCTAAATGGATAGTAAACCATCAAATTATTGTAATAAAGTATAGATTAAAAAACATACTTAATATCATAAAAAGATATGAACCTTGAAAGTTTAGAAAAAACTTGCATTTTTTTATTGTCCACGTGTCAATTTAAAGCTACCAATAGAATCCTTACGCTTTTATAGAATTGTATTTTTTATACTCGTCGACACTACTAAAACCACATACTTTTTTTCTATGGAGCTCCCAACTCAACTATAATGATTATAAGACAACGCTTTAGACAACTAAAATAAACCGACCGAAATTCGACTAATCACGTGGCGCCTTTACTGAACTATAATGAATTTGACCAATAGGACGTCGCGTTGATTCCAATACAAAAGACATCAACGAGCCGGCGCACCTCTGACTTGCACTTCGTTTCAGCAGGGCTTAGATATTTTTCATTAGATACACTTGGTATCTGTTTAATTATTTCTGTGGACTCGTATAAAAAGTATTGTATACAATAGTTACACAATTAGCTCTTAAATTCTCGTACCTTACTTAGGCCCTTAACGAAGAGAGTGTATATAAAAAGAGTGGAAGGGCAAGTTGGAAGGGGAAGATCTAGGCGAACTTTCTCCGATCGAATCGGAGAAATCTTACAAAAAGGCCAGGTCAAAAGTACCCTAAACCGACGAGCATGTATGAGAAATGTTATCAAGGTGAGTGCAGCGAAAGTGGTTTGTCGGGATCGTAGCAAATGGAGACCCGTGATCTCTGCCTACCCCTCTGGGAAAGAGGCGTGATTATATGTATGAATAATAGTATAGAAGACAAGTATTCAAGTATTTCTTTACCATTCCGCGCCCTTAGGTACAGTACGTAGAAATAGGGCGCATCTCCGTGAATTGAGCGCTCTACAGGATGATTCAAGAGACGTGATCAGGAATGACAAGACTTAACAATAACACCTAATATGTACATAAAATAAATAATAAATATATACATATGTAATATGTAATAAAGAGTATTTGTATTGTATTGTACATACTTGTGTTTTACTAATGAAGTATTTTGTATTTGTATTTAATGAATTGGAAAATACACTTAATATAATCAAAGTTTCTAGCTAAACCCCGATTTCATTTGTTTGTTATTCATATCAAGATGGAAAAAATACTTTTTTCACACAACTTGGTCACTCTATTCCGCATACAGCATGTGTCAAAAGTGATAGGATGACCATGACTGGTTGTTTATTTCTAAATATATGAAAGAAGAGGCATGTTTGTTCTCGCATAAATAGCGTAACTTGCATGGAAATGGCGATCAATTATTGAGTCGGAAAAGTGATTACGTCTCCTGAATCACCCAGTATAATCGAGAAGAATTCCATATTTAAAAAAGTTGGAATAAACGCACCTACTTGCAGTAAAAGGAATGAAAAAAAAAACAAATAATTCGATTTTATTTATTTTTGTCATTTTAACAAGTGCTTTACAATACTGGACGGACGTTATTAATAAGACTAAGTACAAGAATAAAATATTGTGCTGTATTTTATACAAAAATAAAAAAATTAAAATGTGGGACAACAACGCAATACAGAGATCATTAATTACAAAAAGCAATAGTGACATATTTCATTACAAAAATTGACAAACTATAACAATTTTGTTCTTTTTCGCAATAAAAAAACAATTCCTGAGTGGAATTGTTTAAAAAAAACATTATATAATAATAAATAAGGTCCAAATAGTTCTTAGTCCTAATTAGGTAGGTACCGTAAGGACTTCGCTTACAATTTTACAAGTCTAAATTAATTCCCAATAGGTGGTACAGTCAGCAGCAGAAGTAGCTAAGCGGGCCGGGTGTTCAAAATAACCTACACACGCTCTTAATTTCTTAAGAATAAAGTCGCGTGCAGGTTATTTTGAACACGCGGCCCGCTTAGCTACCGACTGTACTGTAGCACTTTGCCAATAAATACTGGCCATGTGACCTGTATTTAATTGCCGGTCAACAACATGATATTGATATATTGTGGATTCTGTATATTAAATTAATAAACATGGGAGTCTCAGATTGACGTCGCCTCTCCATTCCATTATGGTCGCTGATAGAAAAAAAAATTAAATTAATTTGTATTCAACATTTTATAATATCTAGTCATTTGATTAGGTTAACTCTGTAGCTATATACATAGATTTAAGTATCTACGCTTTGATCTAGCATTAAAATATCATCTAATGAAGGTCTACTATTTACCAAAAGCAACATACACATTTTACGCACAACAGCTAATATTCTTTAACAAAATACTACTACAATACTGCATAACATACATAGTCTTAGATGGGCCAATCAACTTTTTTTTACTGTCGCTAGTTGACGTGGTTACGTCTCCGGAGTCACTTTCAAATGTAGGATTTTGTTGACATTTTTAGCCCTATTTTTATGGGCCATCTTCTAAGCATGTTGAATGTCCATGCTGTAAACATTTTTCTAAGAAACTCTGTCACGTTGTCTCCTGGCAAACGAGACGCAATTACAAAAATAAATAGTTGACTGACCCAAATACAATATTTCTAAAAGCACTTATTAGTCACATTTGGTCCCCAAATACGCTTAATACACTGTAATTATAGTACAAACTTTTATGCACGAGTTGATTGCTATCACATTACGCGTGAGAATCACGGAAAATCATTAAGTACAGTCAGCATGAGATAGATTGTACCAACCAAAATTACCATATCGCCTAGCGACTGCACACATCTCAAAATTATAAATTTATCGTACGGTACGATATAATTCTAATTTCGTACCACATCTTTACTTGTATGATAATAAAGACGTGTTCCGATATATTTGGCTACTTTCGCCGCTCTTAACTATTTGATGCCGATAGATATTATGTTTGTCTCACCATTTGATGGCACTCAAATCGTGTATGCTTAATTACGTTACCTGATTTTATTAATTAGAATAAATAAGTGAACATCGATTATTATCAAATTAGGTTTATTTTATATTAATATACTATTTTGGTTAAGTAACGATAAATAAACACCTTATTTATTCTAACAAAACTGCTTAAAATAGGTATGCAAACTAATTTTAGGCACAAACAGACTTGAAAGAGTAACCGCAGATATAATGTCTTATTTTGAGTTGTGTCGCTTTTGCATACAACCTCAGCGTAAGACTAATGCCACTACACAAAATTGCGTGCAATATGATGGTTTATACCATATGATTATCTACTAATCTTAATAAATACAACAGGCCGCATATCTTAGATATTAAATTAATTTTGTAGCAGTAACGTCTGCTAACCAAAATCATTAATTTCAAATCAGAGGAAACATTTCAAAAGATATTGCTACGGTCTTTTGGCCAGTGTTGCCGGTTTAGTTTTGTAACTAGTTATGCAAGCACAAGTCCTGCTTCTACTTGTAGGTATTACAAGTTAAACTGTAGCCCCTGTAGCCAGTTTTACGAAGTCCAAGGCCTCTCACAGACTGGCGCTGGGGTCAATAGTAAACTTGTCATTAGCTGTCAAATTTACAGGCCGCGCCAGGCGCCAGTGTGATGCAGGCCTAAATTAACAACACTGATGCTCTTGACCTGTGTTACCTGTTTAGACATCTAAAATTAAACTTAGCTTCGAAAACGAGCCAATGGTCAGATTATAGTAGACAATCAAATGATACCAAATCGTCAGCCATTAAACTACATTACACGAAACTACGAAACTACATTAAACGTCAAGTCAGTTCGTCGCCGTGGTATGGGTTGTTCCAGTTAAAAAGACCAAAATGCACTTAACGTGGGATTATGCAACTACTCTTTGTTAAGTATGAAAGGAAAAGATAACAAAGAGATGTCGTGAAACTGACCGAAGTGTGGTACGGTCAAGGTCTTTAATTGGTGAGCCGTTTAGGTGCCGTTAGGTTTTTTAATAGTTTAACTATTGTCCAGTATAAACTACTTCTAAATTCTAAATGGCTCAAAAATTAAAGTCTGCGACTGTAAGCTATTGTTTGTTGTTTTGTTTATGCGTAATTGTTTTACAACCCCAATATAAGTTAACAATTGGTTTGTTGGCACTTTTCGTCATTTTATTTGGACTGACAATAACATAACCTCCAAATAGCTTACGCAAAATTCTTGCGCATCAGCTCAATGACATTGTCTTTGTTCTTCTTGACCCAGTCGATGTTGACGCGGGCCTTCTCCACGGCTTGTTTCACGGCTAACTTGGCGCCTTCCAGGTATTTGCTGTTCTGTTCGGACCATGCTTTGAACTGCAAAGGAACAATTAACATTTATAAGTTTCAAATTAAAAGTTATCTAGGTAGATGATTCTTCTAGGTGCATGTCGCTACACTCCTCTCTAAGGCGTTCTATGAGGGAACTTATTGAAATATTTAGTGACCGAGTCGGTTTGTTTCGATAGCTCAGTTGGTTAGTAGTGACGGGCTGGCAGTTGGAAGGTAGGGTTAACTAGTATTACCCACATAGCACGGCCTTACACGTCTGGGGGGATGGTCAAGCGTTCCTGACCATCCCCTCCTTTGTCGCGGGTGTCCTGGCACATGTTAGCCAGGACCGCCGGGGGGCGTCGTGGTGCCATGCTCGCGATCCCATGGCGCCCCCATTAACGGCAAAGACGGAAACGCCGGAGTGGTTTTAGTGGGTAGACGCCCTCCCCCTTCTCTTTCAATAGAGTTGGCCGGAGGGTGAGAGTCCCACATACCCCCCTATATAGCTTCTCCAGGCTGAGGGGGGATGCGTAAGTGCATTTCCACTCCGTCAAAAAAAAAAAAAGGGTTAACTAGTATTAACATAAAAGTTACCTCTTCCAACTGCTTGTCTGTGGTGAACTGTTCCAGCAAGGTCTTGATGATCCTCCCGATCCTCGTCTCCGCGCCGGTGAACCTGTGGAACAACAATGTTGAACTTAATATACGAAATCTTGTACAGTCAGCATCAAAAGTAACTACGCAATCGAAGACGTCAAAAGTTCTTATTCCCTTTTAATAAAGACTTTTGACGTCTTCGTTTGTGTAGCTACTTTTGATGCTGACTGTACATAGATCGCCATTACAATTTGAAGGACTTGGTTTAACGGTATTCATACGTACACTCTATTTGCAGCATAGCAAGCATCTTGTACAGTCACGGGCTTTAATTTGTAACCCATTTCCTTCAAAAGTTGTTAGAACATTTACAATGCAATAAGGTTGAAAACTTCAGTTCAATAATAATTGTGAAGTGTCAAGATAAGACAATTAAATGTCTTATTGAATGGACCCTTGAATTGATAACCTCTTTGCCAAAAGCTATCATTACAGTTTTCTAATTACGAACATGTGTCATTGTGTGTCAGTGTCAGACAAGAAAATTGATTGAAAACTGTCATTTTCACGAAATATTATTTGCAAATAACAAATATGGCCGGAGAGAAGACAGGGCCTCTAACACGGGTGACACTTACCTAGTCGGAAAAAATCGGAAATGATCGTTTGACTCGTTCCGCCCGGTTGACGTCAATGAGCGGTTTCCCCTAGTCACGTATATAACGTAAGTTGTCAGCATGGCAAACTTTGACACTCCTTTAAAATATTAGCTTTAAATGACTTCAGTTTGCTATACGATATTCCACCTTAGGTGGGTCCCAAATTAACGCTCGTGACTGTATATTGCATTGTAGTTTTAGTGTATTGGATCTCCTCAAACTATGTCTAATGTTATTTATCATTTAGCTAATTTCTGTTACTATAAGTTATGTTTGCCGCGTATTGGAGCGTTCTCTTGGAAGGGTATCCACGGAAGTCCAGCGTCAAGGTACTCACAAGGTACCTTGACATAAAGCTGAGTGGAGGCCATTTCAATGACGATTTAAAATTTTCACTACTGTTTCTTCTCCTATGTTTTAAAACGTCACGAATAAATTCATTTTCTTCTTCTTTCTTTCTTCTTCAATCGGCAGTGAAAATGTATAAGGTGCTATTTATTTATCGTATGGCAAAGTTATACACTAAAATAAAATCTAAAATAATAAATTTGCCTATATACGTCATATGGCTGGACACAGGCTGCTCTCATCCATGAGAGGGAAAGGGCAGTAGTCCCCACGCTGGCCCAGTACGGGTTAGAAACTACACACACACCTTTGAATTTCTTCGCAGATGTATGCAGGTTTCCTCACGATGTTTCCTTCACTGAATAGGTAAATATCAAATGGTATTCCATACATAAGTTCCGAAATACTCATTGGTACGAGCCGGGATTCGGACCCACGTATTTATTATTTATTTATTATTTATTATTACTTTTAAATTGCAATAGGACCGATTTCATGTAAGTGATGACGGGTCCTGCGACCGATGTCAGCAATGCGATTGGCGATGATTTCCCTAACCACAAAGAAGCCTGCAGTTTAATGAATACCGAAGTAATGATGGCAGCTGTGGATGATAAAGATGATGATGTACCAGTGATCTGATTTCAACGATGCGATTCTAGATGAATTCCTTAACCACATAGAAGCCCGAAGACCAAACTGATTATAGCTGCTTGCTGAAATTGATTATAATATAGGGGTGTAGACACTAAATAAAATAACCAAGAATGTTGTATTTTCTCGAAAAAGGATTACGAATGTAGTCAATTAGAGAAAAAAGCAACGAAAGAGTTCTGTCGCTTTTCCGCAAAACGCACGTTCATATGAAACGATTCTCATTTACTATGACGCTCGATGGTCGTGCGTTACGTCACAATCTAGGAGCGTTTTCTCTCTAAGCAATATTAAAACGGTTGTAGCGTCGTAATTATTTGAATGGGATTTTCGTCACTAGACATATTTTTTTTGCCTTCTTTCTTTTGAAGTTATAATAAATTTAGAGTCTACACCCGTATTATGATGAGTAGGTAGGTAGTAACCTGCGAGCGATGTCAGCGATGCGGTTGTAGATGAACTCCCTGGCCACGTAGAAGCCGACGGTGGAGCGAGTGACGGAGCTGATGACACCGACGGCGTCTTGCCGACGCACGTCCGAGTCCTCCGTGATCGCCCACTCCAAGTACCTGAAAAATTACAAATACACTTATACAAATTTGCATACGTTTGTATATGTAATTTGTATATGTTTGATTGAGATGTACAGTATGTCGTCCCTGATATCAGCTACGTTGGCTTGATGCTTGTGCTCGAGTAAGAACCGCCACTCCGCGATCAGAGTGCCAACCAGAGGGTCTCACCCGGGCAAACCATGGGAGGAGTGTGCAAACGTGCATGTTGTGGAAATTTTCCAAAAATACGAGAAATGCGCCGTAAATTCAGAAAAGCTTCACAAGAATTCAAGAAAGTTTCCATTTTGGGAAATTCTCTATAGGACATTTTGAGAAAATGATCAATACCAATGGGAAATTTAGGAAGTTTTAAAAACTTTCCTTCGGCACATCAGTAGAAAAGGACGTAAGACGTATGTAGAAACATATTTACTGTAATTCATAATAAGATTACATTGTTAAATAAATTAGTATGTCAATTGACTTTATTAACACAAAATTACCACTTATAGAATCCGCAACAGGCTTCGTCAACAATACGTACTAACCTAAACTAAGAAAAAAGGACCGCCCCGGATCGTTGGTGGCCCGAAGGTTCCCATGACACTGGCGGCGTTGCCGCGCTGAATGGCCAAGGAAATCTGTTGAGCCAGGAACGATCCGGAACGGGGATCGCAGCCCATATCCCTAAGCCGCCGTCCCAAATCCCGTATGAAGTGTTTGGCCTCCGCATCCCAAGGTCCTGCAGACTCTACCGCCACTGGCACAAAGTCGCATATTGGCTCCAAGGCAGAGTACTTGGCATGTTTCATCTGAGCCGCCGCGGATCTGATGGTGTGGCCCAAACGGTACGTATTATGTGATGGTTACTCACATGTTCAGTATCCAGACCTCCCTGGTGCAAGACAGGGCGAACAGTATGTCGTCCGTGATGGCGGCGACGTTGGCGCGACGCTTGCGCTCCAGCAGGAACCGCCACTCCACGACGCTGCCGCGCGACACGGCCACGCAGTACACGGTGCGGCGCAGGTCTAGCGGGATCCTGTCAATAAATGTATGAGTAGATCAATTTTTCTTGATGTCTGTCTCTGTAAGCCAGGAGACAATCGTCATCTCCTAAGCATGCTAGAAATACAATGTTATAATAACTAAAATTAAATCTTAAACGTAGTAAAAATACATAAAATAAAAGACTTGTTCCTCTTGGCAGGGTGCCCATCACGCAGGCAGCATTCCCGCGCTGAACAGCGATTGCGATTCTTTGCGCGAGAAAGCTGCCGGCGCGAAGGTCGCCTGTTGCCTTCCTTAACCTTTTGCTTAGTTCCCTGTGGTGATCCAGCGCACCCTTACCTCAAGGACCTAGTGTCTCGACGCCGAAAGCAAAGAACTGATATTGGGCGCCGAGACAGCTGTATTTAGAGACCTTGAGGCGTTCCCGGGCGTCTGCCGCCGCCCCCGCACGCCTGGTAGTTGCTGGTAGGTAGGACGCCGCCAAGGTGTCTGTGCAGGTGGCGTCCCACACTAGCGCACGGCCCGTCTTCCAGGGTATCAACTACATTCCGTCAAGGCGCTTGCCATCGCCCCGCACAATCTGGGGCTCCAGAGCAGCGGGAACATTGGCGCTGACGAGCGCCCTTCTGAGAATGTCGTTGAGAGTGGCGTGGCGGCACAGGCGGCCGGCGCCCGAGGAGCAGGAGAGGCCATGGTGGCCAAGTTGGTCCACTGGAGCCTCGTAAGAAACACAGTTGTGACCTGTGCAGATCCCAGCTCCCAGGCGACGGCTATGCGTAGAGTGTCAGGGTTGATAAAAGTTCCAGAGTTGGGCGAGGGATATGCATGCAGCCAGTAACCGGATTCTGTCATAATATTTTTTCTAATTTCAAGCCCTAATAAATCATCGCTTTAAGGGTCGGTCAACTTTATCTTGCTGTTTTTCTGTCCTGGTAAGACAGGAGACCATATTTTTTGATAATAATAACATTAGTTTAGACTTCAACCATGCTTAGGAGATGTCTCACTATATATAGTAGAACTGATGAAACGAAATGGCACTCACGGGTTGTCCTCATCAGGAGTGTCCGACAGCATCCAGCGCTGGAACAGCTCGATAGCATTCTCCTCGCAGCCGGGGACCTTCATGCGGCACGCCCAGGAGCTGGTCATCACCTGGAGGACAAGCGTTCAGGATGGTGATTTCACAACGGAACTGTCGTATTAACTCACATTGGATTTAAAAAATCTTTTCTATAGTACGACCCATATTCACGAAGCTATAATTACAATTTTACAAATCTAAACTGGCAAAACGAATGTGCTTGAGAGAAGTTAAATTTTTCAACCCTAAAAACCATGCAATGGTAAATTTCAACAAAATCGAGGCTTTTTTGAGAACCCATTTATAATTTACAATCAAATAATAGTAGTTCTTAACGGAGCCCATTGTGAGAGTGAGTCATTTTTAGGGTTCCGTACCCAACGGGTGAAAACGGGGCCCTATTCCTAAGACTTCGCTGTCCGTCCGTCCGTCCGTCCGTCTGTCTGTCACCAGGCTGTATCTCAAGAACCGTGATAGCTAGAGAGTTGAAATTTTCACAGATTATGTATTTCTATTGCCGCTATAACAACGAATACTAAAAAACCGGTCAAGTGCGAGTCGGACTGGGGCTCCCATACAACAGACATGATTTTTTGCCGTTTTTATAGATAATGGTACGGAACCCTTGGTGCGCGAGTCCGAGTCGCGCTTGGCCGGTTTTTTAAATACTTTGAGCATTTTCTAAAAGATGACCTAGACGATGTTGATATGGAGAGGGAGCGCAGAGCATTGTCAATTCGAGCAAACAAGCTGGCTCGCAGATTTGCCCGAAGTACAGACGAAGTTAAAATCACCCTTTTTAAGACTTACCTACTGCGCGTCACTCAACATTTCAAGTCTGTGGGTCAGATTCAGATAAACCTACTCAATCGGTTTACAATGCTCTGCTTTCCAATATAATAATGCATTTAGAGTGTTGTTGGGACTGCCGCGTTTCTGCAGTGCACCATCCATGTTCGCCGAGGCGCGCACAGACGGCTCTGATGCTGTCTGGCGCAAGAAAACTGCCTCTCTGCTAGACAGGGTGCACGGCAGTAGCAACAGCATTCTACATGTCATAGCCAATAAAGCAGATTGTCCTCTGATATGGAAACTCAGCCAGAGGACCAAATCCACACTATCAGTTATACACTAACGTAGGCTAACTAACACCGATTGGTCATCACGTTTGTTATCTTTTACAATAAAATATAGATAAATGAATACATACACGCTTATCGTTTAATATACTCTGTAACAAATAGGCGTATCATACTATTTACCTGCACCACTTTATAGTCACAAAGCACGAAACTAACAGCTCATTACTCTAGAAATAATTCTTCCAAATGGTATTTTCATCAAAAACTCTTCACTCACCTGCATCTTAACGCTGTTGAACTGGTAATTATCGACAATGGCTTTCTTGGAGAGCTCGCCAGCTGAACACAACTGAAACTCACCTGCATTTTAACGCTGTTGAGCTGGTCTTCATCTACAATGACCTTCTTGGACAGGCCACCTGCTCTCATGTACGCCGCAGCCACCAGGCCGCGCATGAACTTCTGGTAGGCGCCGAACTCGGGGGTCCGCTTGATCACGTTCTCGATCTTGGCGAGGCCGCGAAGCCCGGTGGAGAGGGGCAGGTAGTCGGTTTCGCGGTTCAGATATTTAACCATGCTGTAAAGAAGAAAACATAATTGTATTTACGTCTATACCTACGTCAGAGATGTATGCCATTTTTGCGAACACTTGAACTTGTTATCCAGACCGATCCCAGTCCTCAACAACAGATTTTAATTCTAATTGCTGATAATGTCAGTGCGCGAATGTGTAAATAGGTTGGAAAGAGGTGCATAACGTGAATACATCATCTACTTAACTCTATAAAGCGCAATTTACACATGCAATACACTTTAATTACATTCCGGTCCAGGTTACCGGATACTTAGTTCTTTAAACTTGCATGCAATTTCTTGCATGTATAAATTGCGGCATTTACGGCATCATGATTAAGCTTATGGTTGCCTGGTTGGTCAGACTTACTTCAGTGCATGATCATATTCCAGTACGTTGGTCCAGGCGAGCTCGAGCGAGTCACTAAGCAGCTGCACTCGACTGAGTACTGGAATGCTCGAGTAGTCGTCGCTGTTCACGGTCTGTGCGAGGAGACGCCAGTTTTCAGCGTCGTAGTTTACACGGTATGGGGCTGAGGAGAGAGTACTCATGTTATACATACATAGTAGTATCTTAGTTAACAGAGGCTTGTTAAGTTGTATTTTAAGTGGGTTAGTATGCTGCGAATGTGTTATAGCCTAATAGTCACTTTTCAAAACGAAATTTATGCTCTACCACTCAATAGAAAATAGCATTGCAGAGAAATTGTCCTCAAATATAAGATAGAGGGTGCATTCCATTTCTTAACATTTATCTCTATTTTTCTGAGACCTGCACTTGCATCGTAGTCTATTCGGTGCCCAGCATTCAGAGTAAAACGAATAGATTACACAGGACCACTTACCAATCATCTCGGCGTTGAACAGCACCCATTCACTAGGAGTGGACCCGTGCTTGTACCGGTGTGCAGTCACCAGACCTTCGTCAGCAGCTAGCCATTCTACTGGCTCTGGTTTCTGACCCACTTCTTTCTGGCAGAGCACGTTAAGGGGAACCCACCAAGAGGGTTCGGGCGTAGTGGACGTGACATTGTTGCCCACGGCTAGATAGCGTTTCTGGATGAGAAAAGTTTAGTTTAGTAATGTGGCGTGCAATCTAGGCGCTGATTACTACAGTAGTGTGTGTAGTGGTGGTGTAATGGTATAGGAGCCAACGTGTTTGAGTTTTAACAATGACTTTTCGGTGAAGGAAAACTTCGTAATAAAAACGGTCTCATTCCAACAAGGTCTAGTTTTCCCTCTCGTTTTCGTGGGCACGGTCGCTTTCGTAAAACGAGAGCCTTCACCAAATTTTACATAAAAATAATTTATTAACATAAATAACTAATATAACACATATACAAGGAAAAGATATTAAAATAATACAAACTAAACTAGACATTAAAAATTACAATCGAAATTTGGACCCCTAGGTATGGTGCCCATCACGCAGGCAACATTCCCGCGCTGGATTGCGATAGCAATTCTCTGCGCGAGAACGCGCTAAGCACAACCTCTATCGACCACTATGAAGTGTCGTTGGCTATCAAAAGGCAAATTTGGTCAAGCGGAATTCCAAATTTGGCATATAGTATCGACTTTGAAGCAAGTTGTGCTAGAGCGTCAGTGACTTGGAACAAACCTGCGTGATAGAAAGTGTGTTGTCACTATAGTCCCTATTGACAGTGATGAGCGGATATCCGGTCTGCTTAGTCCAGGTGTCCATGATAGTCTTCACGGAGACGTTGCGAGTCAGTCCACCAGATTGTTGGTTGACAGCTGTCAGCTCTGCCCACAGGTCGTCTTGCTCGGCATTGTGGTAAGAGTACTTTACAAGGTAGCTGTGGATGAAATTAATTTCAGGGTGAAGGTTTACGTTTAGAGATGGATTTCCTTCTTTTGGTGTATCAGAGTTGCAAGGTGCTATAAGCTACAAAACCACTAACCATTATACGAACTACGCCTCTATTGGATGAGTAGAATAGGAGTACACAAGATACCAGATGATAAGTGGGCTCTTAGATTTATGGAACAAAATGAATACCTATACTAACTCTATCAAAAGTTTGTTGTAGTTTAATGCTTTGATACAAATATTTTCCTTCCGAGCAAGACAATTATGATCTAGTTGCCTTATAAACAAGAGTTAATAGGTTTCTACTTAACCAAATAACTTCATTTTAGGCCCTGTCGTCACTTACCATCAGGTGATAAAAATACACAGGTAGGTAACTACATATTTTGTCATTAGGAAATGTATAGGTATACAGTATAAGACTGTGGATCTAGCCATCACTTGATCTCTATCAGACAAGTAGGTATGTACCTACATAGATAGATTCTAATATTGTTAAGGCGCATTATAACTGCGCGCTTATCAACTTGTGGCGGAAGGTGACCTTCAACCCGGTTTGCGCCTAGCTACAGCGCGCGACCAATCAGAGGCATGTATGACGTGATCGGCAGCCAATCCCATTACGGATCGTCATCCATTCAAGAGCCAATGAGGAAATCGGACATGGAAGGTCACACACACTCCAACTATCGCTTCAAAAGCTGCAACACATTTTTACTTATTTAATTTGCCATTTTTATATAACGTTAGCTTAATTCAAAGATAAAAACCATGTAAAAAATACCGAATTAAAAGTATTTAATTCGCTGAACGCCGCCTTCGTCATTGTAAGCACCTGCCATCCACATCATCGAGCCAACCTGGGCCATAATCCACCTACTGTGTATATACGCGCCTACATAATTTTGGTCCTTCGAACCGAATATCAATTGTGAGATGTAATCCTTTCCGAAAACTTCTTGAATACTGACTTGTTGATAGCCTTCCTAAACACCTCTTCTCCGAGGAACATGGTCATCATGCGGATGAGCGTCGAGCCCTTGCGGTACGAGATCTCGTCGAAGATCTCCGCGATGCGCTTCGGGTCGTCGATGGGAACGGACACCTGGAACATAGATATAGTGAGATCAATGGAATAAATGTGTCATTCTTAAGCAGAATGTGTCTATTTGTCGATATCAGGAGCCGTAGCATGGTTGGCCTTATCACGCGACAAGTGACAAGATAGGAGCGTCGTCTCGTTCTATCGAACGGTGTCAGCCAGTGACGCACGCTCTATCCTATCACCTATCGCGTGACAAGGCCAACCATGCTACGGGACTAGTAAGGACGATTTCCAATTGCGTCGTTATGGAGATGGCAACGTTTAGCTCGAGAATGACTGTACTTTTCTACACAATCTTCAGCTACTCATTGAAAGAGTTCCAATGAGCCCAAAGACGATGGGTTTATCGGATGTAGTCCACCTTCTGTCTTCATTATCAGATTAAATTGGTGGTGTTGGATTGGATTTTTTTAATAACCAATTTTGTGTCCCGTTCGTCGCGGTCCTTATTTGTACTTCTGTAACTGTTACAGTCTATTCACAATCCGAAAATCACTACCTTCCTTACCAAGCAAGTGCTCATTCTGACAGGCTGCTCTAAAAAAATAAAAAGCATAAAAAGGCGCGACTTTGAGAAAGTGCTTCTTATGGGAAAGCGTCTTTATTCCGTGCTTCTGAGTTCATTAGATGATAAATAACTTACAGGGTGACTAGACTCCAGAGCATCAAGACTGAGCACGGACATCAGGTTGTCGACAGCATAGCCCTGCTCGGCCTTCCAGTCGGGCTCGACCGCCGCCACTCCGATGGAAGCCACAAACGTCGCGAAACCCTCGTTCAGCCACAAGTCTGACCACCACTTCATGGTGACCAGGTTGCCGAACCATTGGTGAGCTAGCTCGTGGGCTATCACCTGGAAATAATAAGTATGATAATGAGGCCTTATTGTTCTTCAAAGATCTTAAAGTGACAGGGAAGATTGAAGTATAGCGATCTAGATGTCATATATTGGCTCGTTACTTGGTTGGTTGGTAATAGTGTATAAAATTAAGCGATAGTCACCGAATGGACCCCGCGGAAAAGCGCTGGCTGTAAAGCTAGCAACATAACTGAGCTGGGTCCATTTTGTGACAAAGCCCAATGCGCTTTTTTATTTACTTCTTTTATTATCTGTGTTATTTTTGTTTGTGCTTTTCCCATGATGCTATAAAAACGTCTAGGATACTAATGAAAACACCATGTAGCTGAATTCTTTACGACTTATCAAGACCCCCTCAGCAATAAAGAGAATGACTTTGAAGGCTTAAATCACTTAACTCCTCCGGTTTCTTCTGGTATCTTTTTATTTTCTTTCTTCTGTTGATGCACTCACCTCAGCAACTCTCTTCTTGTTCAAGAACGAGGTCTGTTGATGAGACCCCAGTTCTCCAAGATGCCGCGCCGGCAACGAAGCCCGGTAGCCACATCTTTCCAGTGTTTTATTATATTGATAAAGACAAGGCAACGCCCCCGTTTCCTTTATTCCTGATAGAAGGAATGAACTATGTCTTCTGTTAATGCACTTACCTCAGCTACCCTCTCCTTGTTCAAGAACGACGACTGTTCCTCGTCATACAGTAGCGCGGTCTCCCTGTAGGTGATGAGCCCCCAGTTCTCCATGGCGCCGGCAGCAAAGTCTGGTATGGCTACCATGTCCTGCTTCGGCAGGGGGAACGGCACGCCGAACCAGGACTCGAAGTGGGAGAGGACCTTGGGGCCGACTATTGATGCGTATTCAGCCTGGAAGAAGCGTTATTTTTAAAGGGAGTTCGACTCCGCATCATGTTTCTTGTACGGCGAGAAATTTTCACTAGATTTGAAACATTCAATGATCCTTTTAATGTTAGAAAGTACGTAACTCAGAGTAATCATATCAATTTAGCCAACACCTGATGATAGAGAATATCCGAGGAATTTATAGGCAAAGCGCATAGTGACTGGGGGGTTTACTGCACTATTATACAGCACTGGTCGCTGTGGATTTTTTTGTTGAAAGAATTTCGAAAGGAGTATTATACAGAGATACCTAGCTATGATGTGCAGGAAAACTATGCAAAAAGTCTAGTGCTTTAGGCTCACCTGGTCAATAGCATCGCCTCTCGCCCAGATCTTGAACTTGGTCATGGACAGCTCGGCGGGGCTGACGACGTGCTCGAACTTGGAGACCACCCACGCGACCAGGTACGTCGACATCGGGACAGAGTTGCCGAAGTGGTCCCATACGAACTGCTTTTGCGGTTTCCTGGACAAATTTTAAGTATTAACACGGTGTTTTCTGTTGTTCTCCGAAAGTAAAATCTGTACACTCAAAGTCGTGGTTGCAGTCTAGATATTGTTCTCAGGTGGGCAGGCAAAAACGACACTCGTCGGTTCAGAAGCACTCCGATACTTTCTGTAACCAGGTAGGCTAGGTGCGTCCCCACCAAAGAGGTTTAGTAAATCATCAATATCTAGGTCTTATCTAGTATAACTGAAGAACCCGAACGCAGCAGGCTTCTGTATAAAACTCCAAAGGGCTCAATGGTTGGAATGGGATGTTAAAAGTGGTCCAAAAGATAAAAAAGACTGCTTGTAATATAAATTAGACATCAAATTTGTGTAGTACAGTCACGGACTTTAATCGTTGAGCCATTTATGTGTCAACTAATTTTGGTTTTTAGGTAATAGTTAAGCTATGAATATCCAGTAAAAGGTGAGTATCCAGTGAATATCCAGTAAATGGCTCAACGATTAAAGTCCGTGACTGTACCAGCAACAGGATTGGCACTTACTTGAACTTCTTGGTGACCGTTGACCACGCCCAGTGAGATTCCAATGCACTGGCACAAAAAAAAACATTATTTAGCAATTAGTAATTCGAACTCCATCTTCCTCTTTTATTCCCAAAAAGTCAAGGCATACACACATACTCGTTATTCGGTCATTGTCCAGATTTGTGACTGCGTCTAATTGTCGCGTCTCCATATAAAATGTTCGTAAAACGTCGCGTTAATTAGGCCCAACCGCAGACACAAATCTGGTGAATGACCGATATTAATGAATGGTATGGTCTATTACTCATAGTCACAGTTAATTAGTACAGCCATTATGCATGATGCGCATATTGAATCGTGCGGTACGTCAATATTTTTTCTTTGTTGACAAGACAACGTTTTTCTCAGAGGTATATTTTTTCGCTAAAGTGTTTCTTTTATACTTACTTCTTTCGGTCAATTGTGTCATGTGTGTTTCTGATTTACAAGAAGCTTTTAATTTAAGTTGTACAATACAATACAATACAAATACTCTTTATTGCACACCTCACACAAACAAAGCAGTTACATAGAGAAACAATACAATAACATGTAGGCAGAGGTAGACAACAGGCGGTCTTATCGCTGAAGAGCGATCTCTTCCAGACAACCTTTGGGTATCGGAGAAAGAGATAAAACTAGATTATTGTATTGTATTTATTAAATTAAAAAAATCATGTCAACAATAAAATAACAATAAACTTAAGACTAATAGGCACATTTGGATGTCGACTTGCGGAAAATGCCCAGTAAAACTAACTAACTAACTAACTAACTAAGACTAACTTAAGCCTAGTCAAAAAGTCCCCCTCGAGTCGTCCCTGGCGCAAAGGTACCCATCACACTCGCCGCGTTACCACGTTGAATGGCGACGGACCAGGTATGACCCTACGCGAGCGTCAGAACCCCTCTCCCTAATTCGATGTCTCACTTCCCTCACGAAGGTAATAACCTCCGACCCCCTTTATTTAAGTAAACTTACTTGGTATCTGCAGAGCTCTCGACCGGCATGTTGGCGATGGCGGAGTAGTTCCGATGGTGGCCAATGACCACTCGGAACGAGGCCTTGTACATCGGCTCGTCGAAGCAGGGGAACGCCTTTCTCGCGGAGATGGACTCGAACTGGGTTGCGACCAGGTGCCTGAGGAAAATGGGCTGGTTAAAACATAAGCAATAAGGTTGGGGACTCTATTTTTATTATTATTCCAAAAGAAAGAAGCCAAAAAACTATGCCTAATGACGAAAATTGCTTGATAGAGAGAGAAAACGCTTGAGAAGCGTGACGTCACAGGTCTCGTGCGTCATACCTAGCAAATGGCAATTGTTACATGTGAAGGTGCGTTTTGCGGAAACGGGACATAGTATATAAACTTTGGACACATATAACTTTGTGATTAAATATTGTCTTGTGTATTGTATTGTATTCATCAATTTAAATCTTGTGACACTCTTGATGTGCTGCTACTATTATATCATGATTCTCATGTAGCTATAATTATAATGTACCTGGGTGAAACTTTGTTATTAATAAAACAAAGATTTAACAGCTCCACGCTGAGGTTTCCTGAGGACTACGGTACGGGGTTCTTCAAAAAAGGAGTGAACAGGTTTTCAAAGGGTCAGCAACTTGCACGGAACCCCTACAGTTGCAGGCTATGGTAACCGCTTATCATCAAGTATAATATTTGCCACCGACGCGGTATTCAAAAAGGCCCAGTAGACTATAGGTACTTACTCATTCTTGCCTGTCTTCTTATTGACATATGTGCTGATATAAGCTCCATCCAACGAGTTCCTCAGGTTTCCAGAATAAGGCATTGTCAGGGTGTAATTCCTTCCGACCTCCAAAGGCTGATCCAAGTCCAAGGTCAGAAGATCGAAAGTGTCGTTCAGTCGGATTTTCATGACGTCAAAAGAGTCGCCATTGCTGGTTAAAGCGACTTGGTCCTCGGCGATGTCGAATCCTTTGGCGTGGAGAACGATTTTTGAGGTTTTTTCTTTGGCTTGTAGCTGGATAAGAAAAAGTAGAATTTAGTTTTCTTCATCTTTGAGTGTCATTCGCTACCGCAGTTTGGCAGTAATTATGGCGTTTTGGCAAGACAGGTCTGGACAGATAACAGCTTTAGTTCGTTTGGTTTTTAGTGATTTAGTAGTCAAATTAAGTTTATACAGTCAACACTGTACTCGTTACTACTTAGTGCACAATTGCTGTAAAATATATTAAACCTGCCAAGTAGGTATATGAATAACGAAATGCTACAAGAAAGTTAGAACTGTCAGAAGACCACAGGTTTAGAGATCACTGTAATCGGTTAGGGCGCATAACGTCCCACTCGCAGAACCCTTTGTCCCTTTCGCGTAATGTCCCTTTCCTATATGTCCCTTACGCAAAACGACCCTTCTGCAAAAGGTCCCGTTCGCAAAACGTCCCTTCACATAAATAAAGTCTTATTCGCAAAACGTCCCTTTCGCAAAATGACCCGTTCGCAACACGTCCCTTTCGCAATATGACCCGTTCGCAAAACGTCCCTTTCGTAAAATGATTTCTATTATTGGCCATCTCTTATCCCATGAGAAGACTTCTAGTCTCTACTTAAACAAGCTTTATCCAGACGGGACATATTGCGAATGGGTCATTTCGCAGACGGGACGTTTTGCGAAAGGGGCGTCATCCAGTAGGGACTTTTAGTGAAAGGGGCTTTCTCAGAAGGGACGTTTTGCGAAAGGGGTGGGACCTTTTGAGAGAGGGACGTTTTACGAATGGGGTATTTTACATAAGGGACCATTTGCAGAGAAGACGTTTTGCGAATGGGACGTAATTTTGGTGGAGGGACGTTTTGCGAGTGGGACGTTATGCGCCCTAACCCTGTAATCTAAGGCGGCTTACAATAGTTTCCACCTTCAGGCTGTTTTGAAGAGAAAAAAAAATTAAAAATTAAAATTAAAATTCATTTATTTCAAGCTACACATTATGGGCTCATATTACACAGTTAAGAATTACATTAAGACACAAATCATTTAATAATTAACATTAAAATTATCCTACACCAGTCCTTACATGCCTGTTGCAACAGTGCATGATATAATGACAGTCTAGTCTGCCCGCTATCATCGCTGGGACGGTGTTGGTGCTGGCTGGCACACGCCGGAGCAGGGACGCGGCCCGCAGTCGCATAGTGCTGTGGAAACATGCCGTGTGCGTGGCCGCAAACATGCCCGAGGCGCTACAGTAACGAGGCAGCCCCATCACCGCCCTAAACGCGTTGTTGTACTGGACCCGGAGGGCGCTGTACGCCCTCTGCGTGTAGCTAGCCCACAGGCTGCACGTGTACAGCGTAATAACAGATGTACCTATACAATACAAGTTTTAGACGACCGGTTAGCCTAGTGGGTAGTGACGCTGCCTACGAAGCTGAAGTTCCTGGGTTTGAATCTCGGTAAGGGCAAATATTTGTGTGAAAAGCATGAATATTTGTTGCTGAGTTTTGGATGTTTATTATATATATCGTCGTCTAGTACCTATAACACAAGCCTTATTGAGCTTACTATAGGCCTAGTTCGATGTGTGTAAGAATGTCCCCTAGTATTTATTTATACAATGTAGCATACTTTTAGTTTAGGTACCTTTAAAGTTTAATAGGTACGTCAAAGTAAAACGCTCAACATTTTTCTAGCATGAATAAGCAGGCCATCGATCCTACGTATATCGATTGTAGCTATAAATAGATTTTCGGTCAATCGGACGTCATTCACCTTCATAATGACCCGTCGTAGTGCTTAATGAACTGTTACTACGATACATTCTACCTATAGCGCTAACAGTGTTCTCCGCAGTCTGAGGCCTTGTTGATTGTTGACATTTTCAGCCTAGTATTCTGTTCGCCACTCGAGATTCCGGCCCAACGGCCGTCGGTTCAACGTGCAATGTGGACTGATGCCCTGGTAAAGGTGGCTGGATGCGAGTGGCGCTGAACCGGTCATTATGGCGCTCTTTGGGGGAGGCCTATGGCCAACAGTGGACGTCTTTCGGCTGATATGATGATGAAAGGATGATGATGATGATGGTTTATTTTGTTGACGGACCGGTGACCGTGTTGTCTATCGAACATGGTAGACATGGCCTAATGTTGCTTGTCCATTCAAGCAGTGTACCATGGGCATTTTCGCAAGAAGAGATGCATCGTTAGTGACGTCACCGAGTAAAAGTGTGTTTAAATCGAATCCATCATCATTTATGCATATTGCAGACCTACTTAAGAGGAAAGACCACCGGTGATTTTTCCATACAGACGATCTCGACGTTCTTTCGAGGTTTTTGACCGACTTTTTGAAATAAGATCGGTATCTCAATATCTGTGTCGGTATGTTTTGATTTTTTAGATATTCTTATTTTTATAAGTGCTAGGTTACTTCAAACAAAGCTTAAAACGGTCCAATTACATAGTCCGCAAACATTCGTTTTTACACAAATCTGTTAACAGTAAGTGCAAAAATCAAAACAGTCCGGCTCGACATTTAATAAATCCTTCTATTCATGTTTCCAAACTTTTGTTACGATTGATAGTTTCAGAGGATGAAACAGTCGAAACCTTCATGCATTGAAAAATACCTAGATTAAGATTAATACATACTAATAATATAATATAATATATGGATGTAAAAACAAAAACAAATGACTGATAGACATTGGCGTCCTCTTGATTTTATTCGTAACACTGAAGCCTGCATTGTGACTTTCGTTTGCGACCCACTTCCTTACATTAGGTAGTTAATTTCTCAGTATCTAACTTGCATAACTATGTTGCTTAACTTCTGCTTGCATCGTTTACGATATTGATCCAATCAATTATACCACGACGGAGGCAAACAAGCATACGGCCGGTCTGATGGCAATCGGACACTATAACCTATGGACTCTCAAGCGCATCGTCGACCCTTAATTAATTTGAGGATTCGTTGGAATAACGAGCGATCATGATCATCGGGCCGTTGGGGCGAAAGGTTCTAGAGTGGCGACCACGTACCGGAAGGTGCGGCGTGGGTAGGCCCCAGAAGGTGGACTGATGACCTGGTAAAGGTCGTGGGAGTCCGCTGGATGCGGGTGGCGCAGGACCGGTCCGGGAGGGGGGGGGGGGGGGGGCTATGTCCAGCAGTGGACGTCTTTCGGCTGATATGATGATGATGATGATGGTTCTGGATGGGATAATAGTTTGGAACCCAACCTCTCCGACTCTATGGGTCTCAGTGTGTTGACACCCGGTGTTTAAGGGTACTTGTAGGTTAGGCCAGACACTAGTAATTTATAAAGATTGCACAATGTTTATGTATACAATGTAGCGTTCCTTTAAAATAATGAGGCACGTTAGATTCACTCAAACAGAGGTCTCTGTACAATTTATTTCATATGGCACTTACAATTAGACCTTTGCTTTACACGTTGGCGCCATCTATTAGAAACTATTTCATTGAATGAATAGATGGTGATATTGTGATACACAGAGATCTAATTGCCATACGAAATGAATGATACTGAAACCTGTCTGTTGGGAAACTAGGTACAGCAGGCGTATTATTTTGTTTTAATTATGGATATTGGAAACGGAACCCTTATAGTTTCGTCATGTCCGTCTGTCCGTATGTCACAGGCATTTTACTCGAAAACTATATAAGATGTAGGTATTTTAATGAAATTTAGACGATAGGTGTATATTTTGTTAGCCGCTACATAGTTCTGTAATAAAATGACAAAACAATATAGAGGTGCACTCCATACATAACATTCAATGCAAGTCAAAAAAAAACATTGGAAGTCCACGTATTGCACATCAACCGATAGGCCTTTCAAAATAAATACAAGCTTTTTCAGCAATTTTTTTGATCAAGTCATTAGAATCGGAGATAATCGCCCCGAAAGGCACTAAAATTGTGTCCGTCCCCCCCCCCCCCCTCCCTGTCATTTTTGAACGGTGTATTTAAAAAACATGAAAAAAATCATGGACATAGGCCCTATTAAATTCTTTCACTGAAAATTATTTTGAACAAGATCGGTACAAAGGTTTTCGAGATATTGCTGAAAAACTGCCTTAGGCACGGAACCCTTCGTTTTGCGAGGTCCGACACGCACTTGGCCGGTTTTTACTAAACTAGAATATCACAATGTGAACTGAATATAAATCAAACATCAAATAATTTCTACGGTGCTGTGCTTGACGAATAGCGATACGAATTTTAATTCGTATCGCTATATGTAATGCGTCTCGAATACTTATTTTATAGTATTTATACCTTTCTTCATAATATACATAAACTATTGGCTTGTCGCCGCTATTTGACCCTGAGATAGTCTCGCTGTAAACAGCCTAATATATGGTAATAATGTTCAATACATGACATGTACATATAGTCGGTACAGTGTGTATTGGCTTTGTGTTGTTTGTTGAATGTAAAAATTCTATGCTTTATAACAAATACCCATTCATCCAAATCTGATTCCAAGCATTCGGATATTTAGTTATTCTTCAGATTGTGACTCCGAAGAACTCTGATTTGCTGCTTTCAAAACTTCAATTATAAAACGTTCGGTCTAGGTTTCGAGTAAACTAACTATTTCATTCCATATATTCTT
Organism: Epinotia nisella; assembly: GCA_932294315.1. Classification (NCBI taxonomy): domain Eukaryota; kingdom Metazoa; phylum Arthropoda; class Insecta; order Lepidoptera; family Tortricidae; genus Epinotia; species Epinotia nisella. The sequence continues at coordinate 12,692,934 of OW028694.1, forward strand.
TTTACTGTAGACCTAAGAACACATAAGAAAAAAAAATGAGGTGTAAAGTAAATCGCCAGTAGCTGGCCACCCTTCAATAGCTGGCCCCCTTATACTAAAAACGAACTATGTACCCCTACAAACAGAATTCAATTTAGTATGAATCCTATTATAGGTAAATAGAGTTCATTTTTAGTATGAGGTGGCCGGTTTATTGAACGGTGGCCAGCTACTAACGATTTACCCTACTAATTAAATCCAACCAAACTAACCAGTTCAATCAATTCCTACGACCGCACTATAAAATGTCAGTACCGTTCATGTGAACAACTAATTTTCAAGACATTGTTTGTAGGAATACTAGTCAATCCGTCATCTATTTTTTTGCTGTAAATATTTAATTATATTCCAAACACGCTTTCTGACATCGCTATGTCAGAAATCTTATTTTGCCCGCGACTTTGTCAGCTTGGATCTCGTTTATATGGTACCTACCTCCATACAAACCGCGGCCCATTTCACCCTCTTAGGAGGTGATTTCCGGGATTAAAACTATCCCAGGGTCTCAAACTATCTCCATATACTTTAAGTATGGATAGTATGGATTTATTTAAACTTTGTTGCACAATACCTACAAAATGAAGTACAATAGGCCTGCATGATGACTAAGATTTTTTCACGATGCCATTCGAACCAGTTTTTGGGGAGGAACAAATGTTTGTATGGGGGCAACTACAATTAATGAACATAAATACCCAAAAAAATTACAAAGATTGACCTCGCTGGCGGCATCCCAAACGCTTCATACTAATTGATTGAAAAATATGACGTCACGCATGTCACAATGCTATGGGTAGGTACTAAACGTTGTACGGAAAATCAAGTAAATTGCTGTTTCGGTCGCGAAATACTGCGTTTAGGTCCATAGTAGTCATACAATTTTGTTTCTATAAAAGCGTAAGGATTCTATTGATAGCTTTAAATTTACACTTGGACAATAAAAAAAAATCGAGTTTTTTCTTAACTTTCAAGGTTCATACCTTTGTATAATATTAATTATATTTTTTATATACTTTATTACAATAATTTGATAGTTTACTGTCCATTTAGCAACACTACGTTATCAATTTCAACAAGTCATCATGCCTATTGGCGGACTTAATGCTATAAGGCATTCTCTTGTAATCAACCATTTCTTTGTTTGTTAGTAAAAAATATTAATTTATTTTAACCGTGTCGTCTCATTGGCTGTAAACCGCTCAACGTTGCCAATCGCACTTAGTCATGCCGTTGTTACAACTAGTTATGTATTCTGGTCAGTCGTATGCGGTGTCCTACCCATTTAAGTATAAAGAAAACATTTTGTCTCGACCGTCAGGTAAATTCCCAATATTCATATAACCCAAGAATCGAAAAAAATGTCACTCCTAGGAGACATCTAAAGAAAGAAAGAAAGAAAGAAGACATTTATTCACTACACAAAAGACACACAGATATAAAGGGAGTAGACATACAATACAATTGACACATTGTGTGTGTCTTCGCGGCAGTGAAACGGTCGCTGTCTCAGCATCGTGCCGAGGTGTCAGACAGACACCTACAGCGCTGGTTTTCAGACAGCACCGTAAGTGACCCACGGAACGCAACACAGCATACTATTAGATAGACCACGGCCGGTGCAACCCGCGTTAAAACGTCAGAAAAAATAATTATACTTAAATGCGAAGATTTTGGATGTTTAGATGTTTGTATGTATGTTACTCACTGAACCGATTTGGATGAAATTTTGCACGAAGATAGTTTATAGCCTGGATTAAAATATAGGATTGTTTTTATCCCGGGTCTACGCAGACGAAGTCGCGGGCGGAAGCTAGTATTAATATAAGTCAATAATCGAAAAAAATGTCACTCCTAGGAGACATCTAAGACCACGGCCGGTGCAACCCGCGTTAAAACGTCAGAACTAAAGATAAATAAACTAACTTCCGCTGCGTGGACCCGGGATAAAAATATCCTATAATTTAATTCAGGCTTTAAACTATTTTTGCGCAAAATTTCATCCAAATCGGTTGAGCCGTTTAAGCGTGATTGAGTAACAAACATCTAAACATGAAAACATCCAAACTTTCGCATTTATAAGATTAGTAAGATATACAGCCTTGACTACAAGTATTGAGCACCCCACGTTTTCCTTTGTAACTTGTGGATAAAGTATTATTTTTCAATTTCATAAATACACGAAGCCGTAAAATATAATAAGTGTTTGAAACATGTGCAAATCATTAATATACTTATATCATTTTGAAATTGGCTATTGGGTGAAAACTGAAGCTAGAAAAAGTCGGGTTTTACAACAAAGGTTTAATTGTACCTATATTTTTTTCACGGAATTTCCTTTAACGTCAATAAATACGACCAATTTTTCCGATAGATACATAACTTTCTAATAAATGCACCTTTTCAAGTTTGACTTATATATGAAAAACGCATGGGTGCTCAATACTTTTGGCCAAGGCTGTATTATCTGGAACTCAAACTATATCCATAGGTACCAAATGTCATCTAAATTTTAGATGACATTTGGCCAAGGCTGTATTATCTGGAACTCAAACTATATCCATAGGTACCAAATGTCATCTAAATTTTAGATGACATTTGGTACCTATGGATATAGTTTGAGTTCCAGATAATACAGCCTTGGCCAAAAGTATTGAGCACCCATATAGATTTAGATTCTAAATCTAACATTTCACTTATAGCCAAAGTGCTGGCGTAATTACGACAAAATAGAGGTGCCCCTTGAGGCTAAAACTTATTGTGTTACTGAATAAATATTATACCTTTATCATTTTCTTTAATGCGGACCCTCGCTGGCGACAGCCGAAACGGCTCATACAAATTGACATTGTATTTAATTATGACGTCACAGCATTATCTTTGTACACGGCAAAAAGCTATTGGACATATTTATAAGTAAGTTGATTGCACCCATAGCAATGCAATTAAAAGTTAAAAAAAACCCTTCGCATATCTTGCAAACGTAGAAGACGGTTATTTAAATTGACAATAGTAACAGTGAATATTTGTTCTTTTTTCCATTTTTTTTTAATTATCGTTTATAATAATTGAACCTTGCTGCAAACTGCATAGTAGATTTTTCTTTGACAAAGTAATGTCCGAGGAACTTTTAGAATAAACTAACTCATTAGTCAGTAATTAGTTGAGTTGACTGAGCATATAATTGCTACGTTTTGTTGTATTTACTTATGGGTTTTCACTTAACGGTCGCGTACCTAACGTCAACACGGTTTTATGTATGGTAAACGTCGCAGTGCTCGTTCCTGGCCCAATAAAGAAAGAAAGAAAGACACTTTCAATTATTAACTGAGGTAAATTCGTCAATGGGGTAAAGGTGTCTTTTGAAGATATCTTCGAAACACATCATTTTAGAACTATCACATCCCTCGATGTTCAAAGTCTTGTAACCAAACTTTGAATTTAGATGATTGTTATACTAGTTCTATAATATTGAGTTTCGGTGATATCATCAAAATTCAAAAGACGCATTTGCCCCACTAACGCATTTACCCCGGTTGACCTTATGTCAAAATAATAGAGCTGAACACTAGGTGTCACCTCTTCGGGGGGCATCGTGGTGACATGCTCGCGATCCCATGGCGCTCCCATTAACGGCAAAGACGGAAACGCCGGAGTGGTTTTAGTGGGTAGACGCCCTCCCCCTTCTCTTTCAATAGAGTTGGCCGGAGGGTGAGAGTCCCACATACCCCCCTATATAGCTTCCCCAGGCTGAGGGGGGATGCGTAAGTGCATTTCCACTCCGTCAAAAAAAAAAAAAAAAAACCTCTTAGGCATTAAAGGCGAGCATTCGGAAATTTACCTTAAATATTGTGTAATTTTAAATTTATCTTCAATTCTACTTGAATGCTTTCTGTACATATTGAATAGACTATAGAGGACACGTAGACAACTAAAAATTGTGATAAACAGGAAAATGTTAGAAATATTGGTTGTCCATGTTTTGTTGCCTAAGCCGAAGGCGAAGGCTATAATCATACAGAGGCTTTCCTTATCACGGAACGCGGTGCGCACATTAATTAGAGATCCTTGCTTAATGTATCTCTTGCTCGTGCTTGGTAATAATGGTGCCAACTATTACCAAGCACGTATAAACCAAAAGGACCGCCAGAGTCTATACAATGTCGCGTTCCTTTAAAATAATAAGTCTAATGTAACTTTTTTTACTATTATCTCATCTGTACCATTAATTTCGTATGGCACCTAGACTATTTCTTCATACCATCTATGAATTAAATGAAAAAGTTTTTTACAACTTTATTAGGTTGCTCAAAAAGTGCTACTTTACGTAGATGTTTAGCGTGCGGAAAGTTGGTTTACGCGCGCTTTTCACTTTTCCTTGTACAAATTGTATTATTAATTATTATGTCAATAAAAAATAAATAAGATAGAACGGTTTTAAACTGTATTAAACTTCATTATTTTCAACTGTATTACAATGATGTTACAGAATTAATAATATGAAAGTTTCAAATTCCTTACTTGTTGTTTTTCTTATTTTTTTGCAACTGTATTAAAAAAACGTCGTTCGATACACGTGCGGAAATGTCGTCCCGAGTCTTCTCGGTGCTCGTGACGTAATGAAATACTTTCCGCACTAGCATCGAAATGTACTATTATAGACGGGGCCAATGCGTGAAGAAAACAAGGATAGCCCGAGCTCCCCTCACGAGGGTTGTTCGGATTATAACGACTAGTGAAAAATTTCAAATGCGCCCTATCGTAAAGAAGAACAAAAATACATATTACTTTTTACCACAACGAAGAGCGGCGCCTTCCGACACAGGCATTATCATGCTTAATGGGAGGCACCATCCCTTGTATAATGTAAATGAAGTGTTTTTTACCAATAAAGAATTTTGTATTTTGTATTTTTGTGTATTTTAAGAGCTATATTTACCAACTTTTTTTATTATGTTATTTTATTTTGTACGGATGTCAAAATGTTTCCAAATGGTGAAATTTCTAATTTCCTTTGACCTCAATCTGACTAAAGACTGGAAAGCAACCTACATACACCTCGATGACATTGTCAAAGAGAAACTCTGGCAAAAACAGTATTTGTGTGCTCAAGGCTGGCTTTAGTGCTAAGTTTTTAGCACCTGACTATGCTATCTACATATGTTATACCTTAATGATACAAAAGCGTTATTGGACACACTTCATTTGTTTCTTAGTCTAGACATTGTAAGTAGGTAATGTTTGAAAATAATGAGCTAGTCTTAGTCGACAATCGTCAAAGTTTATAGATCTCAGACCGGAATACTTGTTCGATTTTTCCTTTCCATAGTCAGGCCAGACTATTAGGACGGATATTGTATGAACAGACAATACCCGTCCCAAGAGCGACAGGTTTTTCAAGTCTGCCCAATCACCAAACAACGGAACCAAGGACCGGAAAACCTCTTGTCAGGCTTTTAAGCTTATCGATTTGGTAACCCTATCAATTTGGTAACCTTATGATAAAATTCAGCAGCATTCGGGAAGCTACGGCACATCTTTTCGTCCAATATTCCGCAGTGTCTCAAGACGAGAGTCTTTGACCAGTGTGTGTTGCCAGTGATGACATATGGCACGGAAACGTGGTCGCTTACTATGGGCCTCATAAGAAGGCTCAAAGTCACCCAAAGGGCAATGGAGAGGGCTATGCTGGGAGTATCTCTGCGTGATCGCATCAGAAATGAGGCTATCCGCAGCAGAACCAAGGTAACCGATATAGCCCTCCGAATCGCTAAACTTAAGTGGCAGTGGGCGGGGCACATTGCACGTAGAACCGATGGCCGTTGGGGCGGAAAGGTTCTTGAGTGGCGACCACGTACCGGAAGGCGCAGCGTGGGTAGGCCCCCCACAAGGTGGACTGATGACCTGGTAAAGGTCGCTGGAGTCCGCTGGATGCGGGTGGCGCAGGACCGGTCATTGTGGCACTCTTTGGGGGAGGCCTATGTTCAGCAGTGGACGTCTTTGGGCTGATATGATGATGATGATGATGATGATAAAATAACCTTACTGATAGGGTAACCCTAGGTTAAGGTAAGCATATCGGATGTGGTCACCATCACGGACTAAAAGCCCTGGGGTGTTCCATCACTCGCTTTAGACAGAGCAGGGAACGCTGTCGCACACATCTGGAACTCTGTCGGCGCTGCTCTTGCGGGCCCACGCAGGTGGCAGGGGTATGGTGCCTGCCCACTCCGCTTTTGGCACCCCAGGAACACGGATGTGGTAACCATAAGTTAACCCTATTGAGATAGGTTTTTTTTAGGGTTAACTTATGGTTACCACGTCCGATATGCTTACCATAACAATAGGGTTACCCTGTCAGTAAGGTTACCTTCGTGGGACAATTCACACCAATCGATCTAGTCCCAAACTAGGCAAAGCCTGTACTATGGGTACTAGACAACCGATAAACATACATATATAGATAAATAAATACTTAAATAGATATTAAACAACCAAGACTCGAGAACAAACATTCGTATTCATCATACAAATATCTGCCCCGACCGGGGATCGAACCCGGGACCTCAAGCTTCATAGTCAGGTTCACTAACCACTAGGCTATTCGGTCGTCGAATTATGGATATAGGGTTTTAAAAACAACTTCTAAAATTAGCCTATGGAAAACCCTGATTAGGGTAAACGGTCCCGGTCCCTGAATGGAACAGCACTTAGCTATCTATATACATATAGCATACAAAGATATCTACGGCCCATTATTATACTAAAACTATACAGAACAAGACTTGTGCCTACAGACTATGGTGCAGCGGGTGCGGTGCACCCGGGCGCACGGTCCTAGGGGCGCCCGCGCGCCATTTGACGGGGCTCCAGTCGCGGCTAGCACGCGCTAGGGGGCCTAGGGGCTATGCTTGCACCCGGGCGCTAGATGGGCTAGAGACGCCTCTGCATTCTAGAATGATGAAGGGAGCTTCAGTGGGTGTATAATGACGACTCACCAGTATGTCAACGTTGCCGAAGAAACTGTAGTTGGTGCCTGGGTCCACATCATACAGCAGTGATAGGTCGTAGTGGAGGGGTGCCACGTCACTAGGCAGGAGGTACTCGGCGCTTAGCGCCAGCTGCAGCACCGAGAGAAGACAGCCCAGCCGGAGCATTGTGCCTGCAAGGGGAAAAAATATATTTATGTACAACTAGCTTCCGCCCGCGACTTCGTCTGTGTGAGCCCGGTATAAAAACTATCCTATATTTTAATCCGGGCTATAAACTATCTTCGTGCAAAATTTCATCCAAATCGGTTGAGCCGTTTGAACGTGATTGAGTAACAAACATCTAAACATCCAAACTTTCGCATTTCTAATATTAGTAGGATCAAACATCAAATTCTCAGATCGTTTAACCGCTGTCCCCTTACTATGTACAGACGACTACAAAAAAACTTCTTTTTTCATCTTAATAACACCAGCCACATAGCAACAAGGTGACAAGTGAAATCAAAATTGCTTCTTCACAAATATTATAGCCTATGTCACTCCCACAATTAAGAGGAATCCAACGACACCTCATAATTCGAAATCCGTCAAACGATTTAAGCTGTAGGGCGTGCCAAATAATAAGACATACATACATACTACATACAAACATACATACGCTCGAAAAACATAACTCTCCTTGGGTTATGTTTTTAGGGTTCCGATACCTCAAAAGGAAAAAACGGAACCCTTATAGGATCACTCGGTTGTCTGTCTGTCCGTCTGTCACAGCCGATTTGCTCCGAAACTACTGAACCGATTGAGTTGAAATTTGGTACGCATATGTAAATTGGTGACCCAAAGATGGACGCGTAAAGTAAATTAATGAATTCTGAACAAAGGGCCACTTCTGGGGGGTAAACTGGAAAATTAAAAAAAAAAAAGTTTCGCAAACTGTATTGTGTGACATATCAAATGAAAGGGGTTGTTGTAAGCATGTCAGATATTTTATTTTATAATTTTAGCAAAAAGACGAAAATTGACCATTCCTCCCTTATCTCCAAAACTACTAGGATTAAAATTCTGAAAAAAATATGGAAAAGAGTTCCTTGCCTAAAGATTACAGGAAAACCTATAAGAAGTTTGAGTATTCAAAAACACTTATGAAATTTAGATTATATACGGAACCCTCACCACGCGAGTTGAACTCACACTTGTCCGGTTTTTTTTATCGTCGAATAAATTTACACTTTAATCAATATAACCGTGTAAAATAGTCATAAACGTCGCGAAATATACACCATAAAACATCACATTGCACGCCTCAATGCCGAAAAATACTTATATATTTTTTACAAAAGTTGTTTCCATCCTCGGTCAAGCATCGCGGTGTCACGGCCGGTAATTTAACGGATACATAAGTAACTATGTCAATATACTTATGTAAATACCTACACTATTATATAAGCCACGAGATGTGGGCTATAAACTGGATAGGTACATTTACATAATATTACAATCAGAAGGTGAGGTTTATAGGCAATTTAGGTAGAAAACATAGAATGTAAAAGTTATGGAGCCTCTATGATATCAAGGTCACCATTCACCAATATATGTATACCTGGGTCGTTCTTCTTTTTTACCGACAATGAACCGAGGTTTTCCTTTTTTTTTGGTCTTTGAACTATCGAAAATTGTGATTTTGAAGTGCGATTTAAAAAAAATGCATTGGTTTCTTCATTAACACTAATTAAAGTTTCCTTTCCGGCCAATATACATATTTGTTTAAGGTTGGTTTTAAAAAAAAATATGCGACAAAGTGGACTCTTTCAGTGGGGACTACGTTTTGGTTTACCACTCTGTCACGGACTTCTACGATAAAAATACGTTTAAAAAAATGCTAGTTAGAGAAACTAAAATATTAAATAATACTAATTAATAAAATAATATGGACGTTCATTTTCGAACATTATAAAACCGTAAAATCATTACTCAAATGAGATGCCGTAGTAAGACGAAGGATAGGCTATTGTCGGTCGAAAAGAAGAACGACCCACCTATGTATGCGGGTAGTCAAAATCAAAGAACTTGGCTCTTAAGGTTCCACGGCCCGTGTTATTGCAGGCCAGGCCGGATCGTCACACGGCCTTCTTTCTCACAGGACAGATCGTGCCAGGCCAGACCGACAGGCCATGGAAACCGTCGCGTCCTGGCCTGGCGCGATCTGACCTGTGAGAAAGCAGGCCGTGGGACCCCGGCTTTATAGATGGAGAAGACGCGAGTTCATTTGTCTGCATAGGTACTCCTTTATTTTTGGATATCAGTAAGGTTGTTTGTCCATTTGCCTCTCGTACAGTCAGCAGCAGAAGTAGCTAAGCCGGCCTAGTGCTCAAATTGATCTGCACACGGACTCTAATGTCAAGAGAATAAGGTTCTGTGCAGATCATTCTGAGCATGTTAAAGTGCTTAGCTACTTCTGCTGCTGACTGTACTACGGTGCGAGAGGGACGAATGGTCATAATGTAGACAGGACATTACTTCAATCTATTTTTGCTAATATTATAAAAAAAACTGAGATACTTACAACAACCCCTTTCATTTGATATGTCACACAATACAGTTTGCGCAACTTTTTTTTTAAATTTCCATTTTACCCCCGAAAAGTGGCCATCCTTGTTCAGAATTCATTAATTTACTTTACGCGTCCATCTTTGGGTCACCAATTTACATATGTGTACCAAATTTCAACTCAATCGGGCCAGTAGTTTCGGAGCAAATCGGCTGTGACAGACGAACAGACAGACAACCGAGTGATCCTATAAGGGTTCCGTTTTTAGGGTTCGGATACCTCACACTGGAATATTAAAAAAAAAAGTTTCGCAAACTGTATTGTGTGACATATCAAATGAAAGGGGTCGTTATACGCATGTGCATGTCAGATTTTTTTTTTCATAATTTTAGCAAAAAAAGATTTGAAGTAATTTAAGAAAAAAGACAAAAATTGACCATTCCCCCCTTATCTCCGAAACTACTAGGATTAAAATTCTGAAAAAAATATGGAAAATAGTTCCTTGCCTAAAGATTACAGGAAAATCTATAAGAAGTTTGAGTATTCAAAAAAACTTATGAAATTTAGATTATAATTATACGGAACCCTCACCACGCGAGTTGAACTCGCACTTGTCCGGTTTTTATTTCCTTTTGAGGTACCGGAACCCTAAAAATGGGACCTTCCGCATCCTAACTCAGCTCAAGTTTAACCAGTTTAATGTGTATCGAGCTTAAGGAAGGATAATGTGTCGAGCGCGAGTTAGTGGGACAAGGATAACATGATTGTATATGACAACAAAGGATATTCGCAAATGCATTATCGAAGGTTCCGAACTTGACCAAACTGAGAAAAAAACATGATAATAAAAGGGTATCACATGGCATATATTTTTGCAAGAACTTCGGACATAAACTGCACATTGTTCATCACACAAATATTTTCCCTTGCCGGGATGCGAACCCAAGAGTCAGGCTTCGCAGGCAGGGCACTGCCCACTACATAATCTATGTAAAAAAATATTATAATAATGCTCCAGAGAATTCAATTGTTAATTTAATTGGGAATCTCCTCAGAATCAACAATGAAAAGTGAGGAAATAGTTTTTCCTATATTTCGGGACTATTATGAATATGAATCAGAACCAAGGTAACCGATCCAGCCCTCCGAATTGCTCAACTTAAGTGGCAGTTGGCGCCCCACATTGCACGTAGAGCCGATGGCCGTTGGGGCGGAAAGGTTCTCGAGTGGTGACCACGTACCGGAAGGCGCGGCGTGGGTAGGCCCCCCCACAAGGTGGACTGATGACCTGGTGAAGGTCGCGGGAGTCCGCTGGATGCGGGTGGCGCAGGACCGGTCAATTTGGCACTCTCTAGGGGAGCCTATGTCCAGCAGTGGACGTCTTTCGGCTGATATGATGATAATGATGATGAACAAGAAGAATATGAATTTAGTCTGGCAATACTTTTGAATGAATTTACATAAATATAGAATTTGAGTAAGTATTAAGGTGTCCCTCCACTGGCTACCGCAAGCGACAGCTTAACAGTTAGGGATCTACTTTTGATTTGCTTGCCTGCGATAATCGTCTGACGTCGCCTGCGGAATCATACCTTTAGGACTTGGGAACGATATCTGCCAGATTATTATCGATTAATTGTAAAGTGGTTGCACTTGCCGCTAATAAGGAACTACTTATTTAATGTATTCTTCCAGCTTTATTCTATACACTCATTTTAAATGTCCATTGCACTCGAATTTAAATAGCACACACTGAAAGTATATATTGATTCTTTTGTCACGCATTGATAAAGATAATAGACGGTCAACTCCTAGAATCAGACTAAGCTCATGATCAAAAACATGCACGCGTTTACTCAAAGTTTTACCTACCCTCAAATATTACCATTTATAATAACGGTAAACGAAAATAATTTACACTGAACATGATAAATACTTAAAATGAATGCTGGTATTAAATCAAGTAGGCTTTTCTTAGCTTGTTTATGTATTTGGTAGCGAAATAATTACAAGTCCAAGTCAAACAGACATTGACATTGACTTTATTTTTGGTACGTTTTTTGACTGGCAACATTGCGTGACGATTAAACTTTTAACTGAAATGTTATTAACTGTATTTTTGTATGTAATTCATAGTTTCGATACTTGCATAGATAAAGTAAGAGTCCCAATGTTTAATATCTAATAGTTGACACCTAATGTATTGTTAGAAATTAAGATTTAAAGTAGGTACCTACTTATCAAGCTTTACCTTACTTAGGTATATTATATGTGTTAAACCGGTGGTCAAATAGATCTCTCTTCTTCTTCTTAGTCGTACAATCTCGACAGGTATTCAACGCTGAGAACTCGTGATCTCGTGAAGAACGTCAGCTACGGGTAATTCTATAAGTTAGGGTCGTCAGCAATAAATTTAACATCCACCCACAGCATAAAATAATGCATCTGCAACCATTTTTGTTATAAACCAGTTTTATTAAAATGTGACGTGGTGGGCAAAACTATGTTCAATGGGCAAAGTTGCCAGGTCTGACGGTACCGTAAAATGGTCCTACTTTGCTCCTGGGGTGGTAACTATACGCTCCAATTAAAAAAAATGCTAAGTTCCGTTTCAGCTAAGTTGCAACAAAGTTCGAGCAAATAAAAAGGTAAAGAGCACTTTTCTCCGATAACATCATTACCAGTACCATAACTCCATATTTATAAAAGTTGCGATGCAATTTGTAAAAGTGGAGCCAATTTTGGAGCAAAGTAGGACCATTTTACCGTATTTTGAAAATGTTTGAGCACGAGGCATATTTTGCAGTTTCAAGACTCGCGAACAAAATATTCATGCTCATAAATATTTGCGCTTATCAGGATTCGAACCCTGGACCGTCACCTTCATAGGCTAAGCTAAACCGGTCGTAAATGAAACCAAACATCGTAACATTGGCTAGCCCGCGATGCTATAATATTATGCTGACGTTACATAGTGCAGTTATAATCACATTTACATAATAACGCGCCGCCGGAGAAAGATCAATGAACCGAGCAGTTTTGGTAGGTAACAGAACAGGCTCTGCAACCTGCCACATACGTATACTCTGTATACTGGCTACACAGTATACATGAGGTCATGATCAGGTCATAATAAAAAAGTGATGGTCTTACTGAACAACTTTTCCCAAGGGACCGACCAAGAAACTGCGAAAAAAAAGGTTGTGTGTAATGTCGGTACGGACGATAATTTTATTATAACGTCTTAAGAAAACATTGATGAAAAATTGCATAATACGTATTTACTCATTTATCGTTAGGAATACTCCTGTGATGTTTCGAATAAAATGGTCGATCTAATCTTGTTTCCCCATACAAACTTTGGACCCCCATTTCACCCCCTTAGAGGGTGTATTTTGAAAAATCCTTTCTAGGAGCACCCCTAGACCTTATAAGGAACCTACGTGCCAAATTTGGAATCTCTAGAACCAGCGGTTTGGGATGTGCGTTGATATTTCGTGCGCGCAGCCGGCGTTCGGAACGGGACAATGAGTCACACTTTTTCGTGCGTGCAGCCGGCGTTCATCGATTTATAAGACGTTATCACGTCAATAAGAGAAGAATCACAAGCGCGTTGCCGACTCTTTATTGATTTGAGGATTCGTTGTGTTGATAGCTAGAGACGAACGCGGTCCCTCACACTCAACACAACACAACCTCGAGAGCGCTGGCGACCTAACTTGCCATCAGGAACACACCTCCAGAACAAGTAGGTATACCTACCTTCTGTAATGGCGGGTATAGTGCTTAAGAGTTTTCGAGTTAATGTGTGGAATAGCTGTTTTCTTAACTTTTTAGCCCTTACGCAAACGAGGGGTGTTATAAGTTATAAGTTCAACATTCGTGGTTTTCTGCGCGGTGACTCGGACGTTATCCAACTATTAGTAGGTAGCGTACTGCGGCACAGCGTCCCCGATGTCCCCCGAATGAAGCTGCGAGTACGCGCGCGCTGCTGGCGGTGCACCACGGCCGCGTGCGCTGACGCTGACTCTGCTCAATACGCTCCCGGCATCGGTGCCTGAATGTGACCAGCGGCGCTACCACGAAAATCGAAACTCGAAGTTCGTCTATCTGCATCCCTGTCAATGCATTGTAAGTGCGATAGACATTTCGAAGTTCGTGGTTCTAGCTCTGTTTGCGTGGCGACGGGTAACCGTCCGTGTGCCGGGAATGTTTGATATTTTGTTAGGCGATGGATAATAGGCAGTCCATTGTACACGCATAAAATCCCTGTGTTTGTACTTTGTGTTCCCAATATTGTTAAATTAGTGTGTTCCCATTTGTAAGTGGTAAGGTTTTAGTGTGCCTACAAATTTAAGAATCTGGTTTCTCAGCGTATTGGTTCGCTGTAATGCTGTGTAAACAAATTCAATAATAAATAAACGTCCGCATCTGTGTCTCCCTGTTTCTGTGTGTCTCTCCTTGGCATCAAAACCCCTAAACGGATGACCCGATTTGAGTGCGTTCTTCAATCTTGTGGATTTCACTTTATTATTGAGATTCTAACACATATTACATATATCTTTAGTTGTTGATGGAATAAAGAAACTCACATGATTTTGGATACTAAAAATTACACGCCTTTTTTGGACTGTGTATAAACTTCATAATAATACATAAACAAATTGTTAATATCACCACTAAGTAATCTTACCAACAAGCATTCACTACAATTCGGTGCAAAGAGATTTTTTTTTATATTTAAATTAATAAATAAATAATAAATATTTTGCGGACAATCTTACACAAATCGACCTAGTCCCAAACTAAGCAAAGCTTGTATTATGGGTACTAGACGACGATAAACATACTTATATAGATAAATACATACTTAAATACATAGAAAACATCCATGAACAAAATATTCGTGCTCATCACACAAATAAATGCCCGTACCGGGATTCGAACCCAGGACCTTGCTTCGTAGGCAGGGTCACTACCAACTAGGCTAAAGCGGTCGTCATTTAGCTTACTACATTACTTTAAGATGTGTTCGTTTTTAAGTTAGTATTTAATTTAAGTACTACATTTGCGATGCCCTTGCAGGGCTCGTGATAGTCCATATTGTACCTAACACACACTACCTTTATGTAACAACATGAATACAATAAATTACTTGATTACTTGATAATAACTTGATTACTTGTTCGTTAAAGATCAGGCTTTATAATCAGTTTCTTGAACTCCCATAATGCCATGCAAATATATTCCGGTCAAACGCGTTTTGATTCTCGTTGAGTGCTAAAACAATGACCGTATATACAAACACGGTAAAAAAAAACTAATATGAAAACCTGGTTTGAATATTTTTTTTATATTATTTGCAGTCCAGGATTTTTTTTACACCTAGGTGGCAAACTAGAATCTGACGTGCTTGATTTTATTACAAGCTTTTACTTTTAAAAGACTGACCAGTGATTGACCCTGGTCAAAGTAGCGCAGCACAGCACAAAACATCAGGCTGTAATTTTTTTTAACAAACTGCCCCCGGACTTAAAAAATATCACAAATTATAAGGTATTTCATAGACAATTAATAGTAGATTGTATGACAAGGGGCTAAAATAAGCCATATATCACCACGAGATGGATATTTTCCTGAGCGAAGCGAGGGAAAATAATTCGAGGGGTAATATGGCTTTTAGACCCAAGTCATACACTCTACTTTTCACTTCGACTGCGAGAAAATAGTAAAACAAAGATTATCCATCCACAATCAATAACAAATTTCACTGCGAAGAGATTGTTCAATTTAGCGTGAGGCGTTTTCTTTTTTAATGATTTGGAATTAGGGACTGATGTTTGATTGGTCGATTTTAATATGTAGCTGTATTCTGGTTGGTTGATACCAAAGATAAATGTTTTTTGAAAGAGTTGTGATTGGTGGATTTAATATGGTGAAGTGTTTTGATTGGTCAAATTAAATGTGTTAAAAATCATAAATATGTATACATATTTTCCCTAGGGGCTAAATGTACTACTTTAGCCCCGCTTATTAAGCCTAATATGACACACTTTTCGAGCATGAGATGTGAAAAAGCATTTTTATTGAGAGGGTGCTTCTACAGTATTGACGAGATTTTTGTGCGTGATATCTAGATAAGAATTAAAGACATGACAAATTATAGTTAGTTAATAGTATAGTTAAGCATTTTTTTATGTATAATTACTATAAGTAATTCTAATTTAATGTAGATATTTCAAACATTATTTTAATCATATTAGTATTTCATTATTCTTAAAATTGTATAACAATTTATTATAAAAGATACAAGTTGTTATTAATTGAGTGTACTTAACTAAGGATAAAATAAGCTGATTAATTCTGTAATTTCAAACACAATATTTGTATTGTTACTGAATTAAAAAAATATATATACATGGTGAGCAATCCAAATGGGTCAGTATAGCGGTTTTGGAAACCATAACAGATAGCGAAATCTTGGCTTAGGAACCATGACGTTGATTTTAGTAAAAAGAAAAACTGCATTCATATACTTACAAAAATACGTGTACTCGGCCCAGGAATCGAACCTGGACTTTCTGAAAAATTAAATTTCGTTGTTTAAAAACAATGCATTTTATTAGTTTTAGATATCATGTTTCTTAGTAACATTTACTATTTAAGAGCTACATAACCGATATTCAAAGGAAAATAACGAACTTTAATTTTTCAAAAAGTCCAGGTTCGATTCCTGGGCCGAGTAGGTACACGTATTTTTGTAAGTATATGAATGCAGTTTTTCTTTTTACTAAAATCAACGTCATGGTTCCTAAGCCAAGATTTCGCTATCTGTTATGGTTTCCAAAACCGCCATACTGACCCATTTGGATTGCTCACCCTGTATAGTCTCATCTGATGGTAAGTGAGGGTCTAAAGAAGAAGCCCACTGGTTCAGTAATACCTTGCCTATTCACTCTGGCTTTGAATTCCCCCTGGGCGCATAAGGCCCCCTGGGAGGTTATCCCGCCGCAAATCTCCCATACAACCATTTCTGGTAGCAAAATATCAATAGTGGTCACAATTTCCTAGAAGTAGGTAGTCGTAGATTAGAAACGGTTCCACCACATACAAACAGTATGAATCTGCGCCGTAGCATGGTTGGCCTTATCACGCGACAAGTGACAAGATAAGTGCGTCGTCTCGTTCTATCGAACGGTATCAGCCGGTGACGCACGCTCTATCCTATCACCTATCGCGTGACAAGGCCAACCATGCTACGGCTCCAGGCCCCGTAGCATGGTTGGCCTTGTCACGCGATAGGTGATAGGATAGAGCGTGCGTCACTGGCTGACACCGTTCGATAGAACGAGACGATGCCCCTATCTTGTCACTTGTCCCGTGATAAGGCCAACCATGCTACGGCTCCTGGTTGCAATATGTAGTAATCTGAGATACTAATGGTAAATATCATACGGCTAATATAATTTAAAAAAAGGAGTGTATTCGTTTTAAAGAATGGACAATGCACATGTGACTCCTCTAGAAATGCAAGCGTCCATAAGCTACGTTGACCGCTTACCATCACGCGGGCCAGTCTCGTAGGCCACTGACGTAAGTAGTGTAAAAGAAAACTTAAACTACTTTAAAAAAAAACTTTTTTTTACCAATTTTTCAAACAGGAGGGGTTTCTCAATTCGGTTGTTTTTTTTTAATGTTGGTAGCTTAGAACTGTGTCTTTTTCAGCCACACTTTAAACCACTAGATAATTTCCCAGCCATCCCCAAGGTAACGGAATAAAAACCGAACGAAATCGCGGGGAAAAGCAAGCTTAAATAAAAGGTGTAGAGAATGGGATAGTCCCACGCTGCCCCGGTGCGGGTTGGGGACTAGCTAATGGTAAATATCAAACGGCTATAATTTAAAAAACCGGGCAAGTGCGTGTCGGACCACGCAAAACGAAGGGTTCCGTGCCTATTAAAAAGGTCGTATCGTCACAGAAATTTTACGGCACTTACGGCCTTTTCTTCGAGGAAGGCAGTTTTTCAGCAATATCTCGAAAACCTCTGAACCGATCTTGTTCAAAACAATTTTCGGTGAATGAAATTAATAAGCCCTATGTCCATGAATTTTTCCATATTTTTAAAATACACCGTTCAAAAATTAGAGGGGGGGGACAGAATTTTAGTGACTTTCGGGGCGATTATCTCCGACCCTATTCACTTAATCAAAAAAAATGCTAAGAAACCTTATATTGAAAGGCCTATCGATTAATGTGCCACACGGGAGGTCACAATGAAAAAAAAAATTTTGACTTTTAGTTTTTTTTGTCATTTTAATTACAAAACTATGTAGCGGCTAACAAAATACACCTATCCTCAAAATTTTATTCAAATACACCTTATAGTTTTCGAGTAAAATGCCTGTGACATACGGACAGACGGACAGACGGACAGACGGACATGACGAAACTATAAGGGTTCCGTTTTTGCCATTTTGGCTACGGAACCCTAAAAAAGGAGTGTATTTTTTAAAGAATGGGGAACGCGCATGTGACTCCTCTAGAAATGCAAGCGTCCATAAGCTACGTTGACCGCTTACCATCACGCGGGCCACTCTCGTAGGCCACTGACGTAAGTAGTGTAAAAGAAAAGTTAATCTACTTTAAAAAAAACTATTTTTCACAATTTTTCAAACAGGAGGGGTTTCTCAATTCGGTTGTTTTTTTTTTAATGTTGGTATCTTAGAACTGTGTCATTACATTAAGAAACCGATTTGAAATTATTTTTTTATATGAAAATGCTTTTGTTTCCAGATTGTTTTTTTTTTCAGCCACACTTTAAACCACTAGTTAATTTCCCAGCCATCCCCAAGGTAACGGAATAAAAACCGAACGAAATCGCGGGGAAAAGCAAGTTTAAATAAAAGGTGTACCTACTTACGTGTGGTAGCAACGACGGCCTGTCGTCGACTGCCGAGTTAAACTCGACTCGTAATGAAGTGAAGCCACTCGCCGCGTTATATACAACGACACGACGACGACACGAGATGCGGGCACGTCATGGTCGTTCTGGGCTGTCATTCGCTACGTGCTCATGCGCCTCACCCCATGCGTCACCTAACGAAACTAGAGGTCTACCTACGCTTAGCGACTACGCACAGCAGTGTCAAGATATATATATTTGTAGGTGAGCGTTGAGGTGAGCTTAAAACAGCGTCACTTAACGAAACTAGACCTCTACCTACGCTTAGCTACTACGCACCGCAGTGTCAAGATATATTTGTGGGTGAGCGTTGAGGTGAGCTTAAAACAGCGTCACCTAACGAAACTAGACCTCTACCTACGCTTAGTTACTACGCACCGCAGTGTCAAGATATATTTGTGGGTGAGCGTTGAGGTGAGCTTAAAACAGCGTCACCTAACGAAACTAGACCTCTACCTACGCTTAGTTACTACGCACCGCAGTGTCAAGATATATTTGTGGGTGAGCGTTGAGGTGAGCTTAAAACAGCGTCACCTAACGAAACTAGACCTCTACCTACGCTTAGCTACTACGCACCGCAGTGTCAAGATATATTTGTGGGTGAGCGTTGAGGTGAGCTTAAAACAGCGTCACCTAACGAAACTAGACCTCTACCTACGCTTAGCTACTACGCACCGCAGTGTCAAGATATATTTGTGGGTGAGCGTTGAGGTGAGCTTAAAACAAGTTGCAGAATAGGGGGGCAAGGCTGTTATTCGCTACGCGCTCATGCGTCTCACCCCACGCATCACGCCTAACGAAACTAGACCTCTACCTACGCTCGGTTACTACGAATTGCGGCGTCAAGATATATTTGTGGGTGAGCGTGGAGGTGAGCTTAAAACAAGTTACAGAATACCGGCTGGTCGATTACAGGCTATTCTGTAACTCGTTTTAAGCTCGCTTCAACGCTCACCCACAAATATATCTTGACGCCGCGATTCGTAGTAATTAAGCGTAGGTAGAGGTCCAGTTTCGTTAGGTGTGGCGCATGGGGTTAGGCGCATGGACGCGTAGTGAATAACAGCCCAGCTATTCTGTAACTTGTTTTAACCTCACCTCAGCGTTCACCCACAAATATGTCTTGGCGCCGCGATTTGTAGTAACTAAGCGTAGAGAGAGGTCTACAGTAGAACCTACAATTAGGCGAACTAAACTGACAGGTAATAACTACAACTTAGAAAAGTTGAAAAACCCCCGATTTTTTCATTTCATAGATCAATATAAGAACACTCGGGTTAAAATTATCTTTGACACAGAAAAAAACCGCATTCAAATCGGTCCATCCGTTTGGGAGCTACGATACCACAGACAGATACACAGACACGTTAAACTTAACACCCCTCTCTTTGCGTGGGGGGTTAAAAATGCACAAACGTTGGCATAGTTTGGCCAGTGCTGTTGATATCGATATTATTGAAGGCTTTCTCGCACTACCTACGTAGAGGTACTTAGGTACGTAGTGTGAGAAAGCCTTTAATGAAATAATAGTAATTTTCATCACACTTGCTCGTCAATGGCGTTATTACTTGCGAGCGTACAGAACAGTTATAGCAGTTTTACCTCCCACGGGCTGTTAAGTTTAGTTTTAAAATATAGAACCCTCTGATTGGCTTAAGCAAATCTGGGTGCTCTGTGATTGGTTTAAAAAAAATCTAGTTGGCCAAGCCGCCCCGCCCCGCAAGAATACTGCTCTGTGATTGGTTGAAATATTGAAGATGCGCGCTCCACTAGCACTGATCTGGAAGTGAAGTTGTCAATTTTTAATTGGTGCGGCTGTGTGAAACTTAGATTATTCTGTCTTTTGTAGTTATTTATTTCCTAGCAAATGTGATGAAAAACATTGTGTATAACACGGGCGTAAGAATATTGCACCTTCGGCATCGGGCTTCTGATAGTCTCTCGTTAGCACTATTTCACTTACACCCCTCGTTAAACAATGTACTATTGTCAGTCAGATGAAACCTGTGTTTTATATAGTAAGTTCAATCTCGCGAGATCTCGTACGAAAATTGTAGGAGACTCGATCTCGTAAAATATGGACTTGATCTCGCGTCTGGCGATAAAAATGTAATCTTACCACGGTCAATATTTAGAGATACTTTCGTCGGTTGCAGTGATGTAACGGTGGGACTGGTTCTACAGGGGCGTGGGTGTCCGCGGAATAATCCGTTGAGGATAAACCTGCAATGGCTTTGGGGTTCCAAAGGTTTCCTAAAAAGCTTTGAAGGTTATTTTTATAGCACACACACACACACACACACACACACACACACACACACACACACACACACACACACACACACACACACACACACACTTTTCAGCATAATGTGACGTCACGCGGAACTTTAACGGCCTATATTTTCACCATTTTTTGTTTGATTGACAAAATAAAAAATACGTGTCCAATATTTTTTGATAATCTAACTGACGGACTAAACAGAATTATATATTTCTTACCCAGGAAAGTACCCAATTATCGAGGCTCTACTGTACTTGCTATGTAGGTAGGTGTTGTTGTAGCTTGTAGCTGGTAGTTTCGCCTACATTTATTCATAGCTGCGAACATCGAATCTACCAGTACGTCTAGCACAACTTGCTGCGGAGTCGCTGCGCGCGCGACTGAGCGTGTGCTGTCTCACTCGCGCCGTGCAAATTAGAAAGAGGAGGATAGATCTTTCTCGACTCGCGTCGCGGCGCGGCGTCAGTTGTGCTAGCCCCGCTGGGCTGTTATTCGCTACGCGCAAATGCGGCTCACCCCGCCGGTCACCCGTTACGAAACTAGACCTCTAGCTACGCTTAGTTACTACGCATTGCGGTGTCAAGGTATAATTGTGGGTGAGCGTTGAGGTGAGCTTAAAACAAGTTACAGAATAGGGGGGCAGTTGTATCCCGGACCCGGAGACCTCCGGCCTTCATGCCGCACCCCCTCTATTTGACATGAGGTCGGCCAATCGTGCACTGTGATTGGCCGGGGCGGGGAACGGGGCGCATGCGGTGGTTGGAAAACTACAGACACGAGTGGGCAAAAATTTGCCCGGAGATATCCGGCTCCGACAATTCGCGGTAGCAAATTTCACTGAGCTTAGTGTCAATTGGGGGTCAAATTTCGCGAGTGATATGGTTAATGACAAGACTAATAAAGGGTGGGTAACGCGCTGGTGACTTCTCTAGAGTCCATAGGCAACGGTGTCGTCGTACCATCAGACATACGCTATACATAGGTGCACAGTCATTGCATAAAAAAATTAGGAAGAAAACCCGTTTGACGAAAGTCGCCCATCGAATCAATGTAACCCCAGTACCAATTTGGCCACCTGCGGCGTTACCAAGAAAATCGAAACTCGAAGTTCGTATCTCTGTCACTCGAGTAATGTAAATGCTACAGATAGGAGATACCCGAACTTCGAAGTTCGTGGCTACGGAACCACACATGTATCGCGTTCGCACTTGACGTTATACACAAATTAACGATAAGTTATTTAAATACTTTGCGTATTCGAAAAAAATAACATTTGACATTTAAATATTTTGCACCATGCTGACATGTTATTTATTGATATTGTGTACAGTCAGCCGCCATAGTTTTTTATTATGACGGTGGCAAACAGGCATACGGTCTGCCTGATGGTAAGCACATAGATACCGTAGCCTATCGATGTCCGTCATTGTTTTGATTTTGTATTTGTGTTATGTCTATCCCAACGACACTTTCTATAATAGCAACATTTAGCTACTACACCATAGTTTGAGGGATGATCTGAGCGAAATATGTTGCCAATTTATGATTAGGTAATTGGTTATTGGCAGAGTGCAAAGCGGGTGGAGGGGGTAGCCTAAACGATCACAGCGCTCGCTACGGCTAAAATTGTCATACTTGTCGCTGACTTGAGCTGTCAAATCCATATTGCAGTAAATATTTTCTAATCGTTTTTGAGATAAAAATAATGTTACTGACTACCATTGTCCAAAATTGTGTAATATAGTAAAATAACACAAGATTTCATTAATATTTTTCACAATATTTACTTACTTCTTGTTTGACAGCGGTGACAATATTGTCCATAATGGCCGCCTGTCATGTGGCGCTGTCGTCGCGCTCGGTGCCAATTGGCGCGACTTTATAAGTAAGCCAGCGATACGACTAGCTATCATCTAAAAATCAGCCAAAGTCGTTTAATTAAGGGCCAGAGTTGGAAAGTATTTAAGTAATCTGTAAAATATAGCTCATCTACTGCTAAATTAATAAATAATAACTTAATGAATGAATTAAATGTTATTATAATATTAATGAATTTCTGAATGACAACATGGATCGGAACCGGTTTTTTGAAAAGTCCCCGAAGTAGTCTAATATTTTGAATTATTTTAGGCTCTTAATGTAGGACTCTATCATGTATTTAGGTAACATTTTCGTATTATTAGACAGCCTGATCAAAAATGATTATTATAAACCAAAGAACGAAATTGAACGAAATAAAACCGGTATTTTTGTATGGTGAAAATACCGGTATCCGATCCCTGAATGACAATTTCTAACTCCAATTGACAACATTTCAAAATATGTAATGATGCCTGAATCTAAAACCATTTCGGTAATTATGTTACCTGAACGTAATAATGTATTTATCAGATTTTTTTCGCACAAGTTTTTAAAAAAATCGCGAAACTGTATAAACGTGTTTTAAACCGTGTGTGACGTCAATACTACGTCTGTCATATGAAAGTTGTGCGAGCTGCCATACAGACAGTGATATTGACGTCATAATTTACTTACGAACTTCTGGAATTCGCTACTTTTCAATTTGATATTTCAGAATGAAAATTACAATTTAGGGAGAAAAAAAACACGCGTCCCTTAAAAAAACATTTTTTAGTAAATTGGCCCACTTGAAATAATGAAATGTCAATTTCTGTTACTTATTTTATTTTGTTTAAAATCTGTCATGTTTGTATTATTAATATTTTTAAGTAAGTAGTGTCTTACCCAGTTTGTAAATGGTAGGGTTTGGTGTAACCCAATCTCCGCATGCAATAAATTTAATTTTATTTCATTCATATGTATCTCATTTCCCGTTCCTGGGTTTCGATTTTAAATTCGCTACTAACGTATTCAAATTAGTGCGCTTTTGGTAACGTAGCAAAAGACCTGTAGAACTAATTTAAATTTTATTTCCATAAGTCATTACATTACTCATTAGTGTTTAGGAACTGAATCTGGGTGATCCAAAGGGAAAACTAGAAGAATAAGTAATTAATAAAATGAAAACTCACAATAATTTATATACTTTATTGTAAAAATGCACAAAAATAAATGATTCCGAACACGATTTGTTACGGGAACTATTCAATGTTAAGTGATAAAACTGTGATGACCATAATAAATAATGACTATTATATAACTTAGTCATACCGGCAGTACCATCAAGACACATTAACCCATCACGCCATGACAGGGTTATAATTACTGTTAACTGTATTTTTGAATTCCGAACCTACCGTTTTCTTATAGAGTTCATTTTCACTGATTTTCTAACTGACAAGTCGCTCTACGGTTTAAATCTCGGAGTCTCCTAACCCCACGATCCATCATTCACTGTTTAAATTACTTTTTATAGTAATTTCCTCGTTTTTTTACTACAAAGTTAGTGCATTATTTATTATGGTCAAAACGCTCAGTGAGGAAAGTGAACACTTAATTTACATCAATTATAACATACAAGTGATAGATGAAGTGTACTTTTACAAACTGAGCGTGTATGGAAATCTAAACATACTATATACAGTGACAACTTAAACTAAATATGGACGTGCTATGAACCAAAAATATATAGACAAATTATTCAATAATTTACCTTATTTATACTTTAAGGCGGTTTTTGGCAATAATTAAATGAAGCTAGGACTCAAATCAGGAAGCGTTACTGACGTAATGTATTCTCCAAATCGATTGCATTAATATCTGCTACAACAAAGCGCGCATAAATATCCGACACGACTCTATTTCAGGGGCCGTAAGGTATTTATTCGCACTTTGTTATAGCAGATGACTATAACAACTGCTGCGGTTGATGCGCTCGGCGATTCCATTCTAATCTCATCACGTCCGTAGCGAGTACCGAAATTGAGCCTCAGATTGTATTCAACAAAATTAACTGATGAAAGGTGCATTATGTACTAGTGTAATGTATGTATGCACCCATATTTTTACATTTGACTGTACATCACTATGTCAATCTGATGTTGATTCATAAAAATGGCAGTTTTGTATTGGTGGGATATTTAGTGGCATCTTGGTTTGCCATCTTATTCTATAAAATGTAAATTTAACTGTTTTCCTGCATAGAAGCTGGCCACAAGACACAATACTTTATGGTTAGAACGATCGTCATGGATTAAATGACTAATAAAATAATATTATTAAATCATTTAAGAACAAAAGGCGATGTGCTGGGGAATGTCGTGACGTTATATACATGACAATGTAGAATTCCCTTTGGAAAATACAATGTATGCATTACTTATATAATACTTATACAATCTTGGGAAATATTCATGAAAACTACAACTAAATGAAATAGACCTTAGGATATTAGCCGTCCAATAAACATTATAGAGAGAAAGACAAGTTGATGGTTTCTAATAATGTGTTCAATTCATAGCACGTCCTGAAAGTCATAGAATACAATTTCATCTTGTGTACTGGGTACACGGCATGTCTGAATTGGGGAATAATCTTTGGACAGGCTCGAGATACATCACAATACATACAATATTTGTAACTTTACTACTTGGTCAGAATGTCAGTGCACCTCCCTTCCCCTTTTACCTCCCCGCGCTCACTATGCGCTTCACATGGTACCCAGAAAGTGGATGACGTGGACGGCGAGGCGCAGATATTGTGACCGGTAAGCATCAAATTGCCAAAAAAATACGAATATTTTCCTTTTTTTTGCCGGTTTACGTTTCCTAGGCACAACAAAGACATATGTGTACCTTCCTGTATGTGTTTGAGAAAAAGTGTTGGATTATTTGTTAATATTATACCTTTCATTTATTACTAGAAGTGAATCGCAATTGTAAACTTTATCGTAACGCACTAAGATGTACATTCCGATAAATCTTCAATTAATATGAAATGCATTTTCGCTTAGTAATAACTTTACACACGTATTTCCAAGGCATTCTTTGGCAATCAAGTTTGAATCAGGCCTGTCAATGTATATTATTTCCCAATTCAGAGGTAACAATCCGATATAATCCTATATTGCCTAAGATACTAAGCAATATATTTCACCTAATTTCTATCTACCAACAAATATGCTAAATATTTTCATAATTTCTTTGTCTTTCACATAATTATGATAGATCAAGCAGATTCATTGATAATAATGTATTGCTCAATATATTGTGTTTCATTTAATAACACACAAATTGCAAACACTATAGATATCTACTTGAGTAACCTTCAGGGTCTAACACCATGCAGAGCATAACGCCCAAGTTGTAGGTATAAGAGTTTATACCAATCAAAAATTTGTCTATGTTTTGTCTCTTGAGAAGCTCTTGAAAACTAGAATTTTATAGGGTTTACATCCACTAAACATGCGTTATTGTGATGTTGGTAAACCCATTCTATGGTGAAGCATATCCTTATCATGCTAGGGGTCCACATTATAAAACTTTTTGCAAGAAACTCCGTCACTATTGTCTCCTGGCTTACCAGGACAGAATAACGTAAAAAAGTGGATTTACCGATGACTCTAATTTAGACATTATAAGGGCATTCAGCCCAAGGCTTGTATAAGAGCTTATTCAAAGCTCTTATACTACAGAAGACACGCGAACCTAAATCTGACAATGCCCCAAATATGACTTGGACTATCTACAAATATACCCTGAATCAGTAGTGTTGATCAATATTGAGGATGCTCAAATAGATACGCCCTAAAATATCTCCTTCCGTATACTATTCGTGATCTATTCTAACTTTGAACTATTTACAAGTGAATTATAGATTTACTTCATTACATACTGGCGAGCTCTGGGAATATATAATACATAACAAAACAATGATTTCAATTACGTATACAAATCAATTATTGCAAAAGGACAGTACAAAACAAAATTCGGTATAAGTAGAACTAAACATAATTATTCGAAAATATCATGTATTTATAACTTCTATTTTGAAGTGCCCAAAGCAAACGCCATCTATTTCGGACCAAAGAACTTCAAAATGTTCGTCCCGACTTCATAGTTCGTTCGCGAAGGCACTTTGCCACTGTTATGGCAACTTTTTGTTCTTATAGCAAATCTTTGTACAATCAGCAGCAAAAGTAGCTAAGCGGGTCAAGTGCTCAAAATGAGCTACACACGACTCTAATGTCAAGAGGATAAGGACTGTCTAGATCATTTTAAGCGTGTTATTTTGCGTAGCTACTTCTGCTGCTGACTGTATCAACTCATGGTAAGTGACGATAGGGTCAAGGGTACCCTTAAGCTGATCAACGTCAAATATGGCGGCGGCAGCTGTCAAATCATAGATACTTGTCAAAATTTCCGAAAAGTCAGATTTTAACGAACACCGCATACGAATAAATTCGGTTCAGTGCACTTTAATACAAACACAATATAGTCTGTTTCATGCCCTTGTAAAAAATTTAAACATTTATATACCCAAGTATAACCGCTTCAGTCATACGAGCGAAAACGTTGAGTCAAGTGGTGTGCTCGCGTCGGCTCAAATTTCCTCGGGAGTTAAGGGCTACCTGCCGTGACCACGTGACTGGGAGATGCGAGCATCAAAAAATCGGCCCCAGGAGTTAGAGGAGACATTTTCGCGCTCGGGTAACACCAGGTTAAACCAACTTTTTACAGGCTAGTAAAAGCGAAAAAGTCGTTCTTGGGAAATTGTATAAAATTCTACAATAAAATTCCAAAACACATTACCGAACTTACTGACTCTAAATTCAAATCTGTTGTAAAACGGACACTTATTTCAAAAGCATATTATAAGATAAACGACTACATCATGGATAGGGATATTTGGCAGCAATAAAATCCTGCACTAGAAATCTGTGGTAAAATAAATAGGCTTTCTACTGTAGCAATGTAATTTTAAAATTTTATAATACTCTGATACTGAAATGATATATTGTATACTGTTTTGAAAAAATGACACCTCACCGAGTTTTTTACGCCGGTTCTTCTCGAGGCAGAGGTTTACTTTCCGAACCGGTGGTAGTTTGTCGACATTCATAGGTGCATGTAATATGCCTAAATTGAAGAATAAATCACTTTGACTTTGACTTTAAATCTAGCCGTCAAGCATTGGAAGCAAGTATATGACAAACACATCTTGGCACAGTTCTGGTTGACATTCCGCCTAATATTATTAACCTAAATAACAGTTTTTTTTTTTATGGGCTACTTTCCTTAATAAAATCTAATCAGTCCGTCAGTTAGATAGTAGTAAAGTCCGCGTGACGTCACATTATGGTACACTTTTTAGCATAATGTGACGTCACGCGTAACTTCAACAGGCTACGTATATCTTCATCATTTTTTGTTTAATTGACAAAATACGTGTCTAATATTTTTTGATAATTTAACTGACAGACTAGTTTTTTTTTTTTACTAAGGAAAGTACTCAATAAGTCATAGATAGCTCTTGGATAAAATGTTTAATAGAAAAGAGTTCTACTCTCTAGCAGTTCCCATAGAAAGTTTCCTTGGCTTAACGTAGTTTTTACCAATTTTACCAAATTTGCATCATTATGAAACCGCGCCTTGAATGACGACATTCCCGAAACTAGAAGCTCGCGAAGTAATGGGGAATGGATGAAAATATCAGAAGTGCCTGATTATTCTTTTGGTGATAGGAATAACCTTCCTTAGCAGCAGAAAAAAGTTTAAGATTTTTCAGCTGCGTCAAGTATTTTTCAAAAATATAAATAGTTTCCTCATTTACGTTTTGGGTCAAGGACGGGGCACTTTCCTCGATCCGTCCCATATTAAAAAAAAACTTAAATATCTGTGGTAAACTGACACTGGCAATGATATTGACAGTTGCAGCAGCTATATTTGTCATTTTACCACAGACATTTAAGATATTTTCATCACACTTGTTCGTCAATGGCGTTATTACTTGCGAGCGTACAGAGCAGTTATAGCCGTTCCGACGGGCTGTTAAGTTTAGTTTTAAAATAATAGAACCCTCTGATTGGCTTAAGCAAAGCAAGCAAATTGAACTGCGCGCTCTACTAGCACTGATCTGGAAGTGAAGTTGTCAATTTTTGATTGGTGCTGCTGTATGAAACTTACATTTTTCTGCCTTTTGTTGTTATTTATTTCCTCGCAAATGTGATGAAAAACATTGTGTATAACACGGGCGTAAGAATATTGCAAACTCGAGTCATCAAAAGCCCTCCGCCTTCGGCGTGGGGCTTCTGATAGCCTCTCGTTAGCAATATTCCACTTACGCCCCTCGTTAAACAATGTACTATTATTTGTAATAGAGACGGATCAAGGGAAGTATCTATTGACCGTCCTTGACCCAAAACGTAAGTGAGGAAACTGTTAATATTTTTCAAAAATAACTGACGCAGCGGAAAATCTGAAATTTTTTTCTGGTGCTAAGGAAGGTTATTCCTATCACCAAAAAAATAATCAGCCACTTGTAAAATTTTCATCCATTCCCATCGAACAGTTCCCCAGTCCGTCCGTCCGTGCACGCTTACACAATAACGCACCGCTTGGAGTCCTCGCCGGGCGCCGCCGCCGGGGGCGGGCGCGCGGGCTGCGCGGGCTTGAGGCGCTCGGGGTCGAAGCCCGACGCGGAGGCCACGGGCGCCGTCAGCGGCAGGTCCGTGTTGATGCCCACAATCTGGAGAAAGATAGCGACCGACTTTTCAACAGACTTCACAATAAGTATTTTAATAATGAATAAAATTCCTAATACAATTAAACTTGAACCTCGGAACGCAATATTTAAAAAGAAATTGGAAAGGCTATTACTAGAAAAATGTTATTACTCTGTTAAGGATTTCTTAAATGATAAAAGTTTTTAAAAATGTTATTAGATTAATTTAATGTTACTATTTCTTTTAGACAATGAGTAGACTGGTACCTATATAAGTAAAATTTAGTAGTTAGTTTTTAAGTTATGTTGTGTGTCCTTTCAGGGCATCATGGGCTGACTTATGCAAATCAAATTGTGAAATACCTAAATTGCTATGTACATGACTATACAATGAAATAAATAAATAAATAAAAGTTTCTGACAAAAATTTCATTTTTAGGGTTCCGATAAAGGTTCCGGAGAAAAAAAGTTTCGCAAACTGTATTGTGTGACATATCAAATGAAAGGGGTTGTTGTAAGCATCTCAGATATATTTTTTTCATAATTTTAGCAAAATCATATTTGACGTAATTTAGAAAAAGACGAAAATTGACCCCCCCCCCCTTATCTCCGAAACTACTAGGATTAAAATTCTGAAAAAAATATGGAAAATAGTGCCTTGCCTAAAGATTACAGGAAAACCTATAGGAAGTTTGAGTATTCAAAAACACTTATGAAATTTAGATTATGTATAGAACCCTCACCACGCGAGTTGAACTCGCACTTGTCCGGTTTTTGGTACTAGCTTTTATTGCCAACTGCACTTTTCTGTATACTATCATCATCTACTCATTGAGACGATTCTAACGAGCCCAAACTCAACGGGGTTACGTCGGTTAAGTACTGAATTCCCATGGCCACCCTCTGTCTCCATCATCAGATCAGCTCGATGAGACCATAATATTGAATGGGGAATGGATGAAAATTTTAGAAATGCCAGATTCTTTTTTTGTTGATAGTAATAACATTTCTTAGCATCAGGAGCCGTAGCATAGTTGGCCTTGTCACGCGATAGGTGATAGGATAGAGCGTGCGTCACTGGCTGACACCGTTCGATAGAACGAGACGACGCTCTTATCTTGTCACTTGTCGCGTGATAAGGTCAACCATGCTACAGCTCCTGAAAAAGGTTTCAGATTTTTCAACTTCGTTAATTATTTTTGAAAAATATAAACAGTTTCCTTGACTCTAAATGTAAGGAAACTGATTAGATCTTTCAAAAACAATTGACACAGTTGAAAA
This sequence comes from Epinotia nisella, assembly GCA_932294315.1. NCBI lineage: Eukaryota > Metazoa > Arthropoda > Insecta > Lepidoptera > Tortricidae > Epinotia > Epinotia nisella. The sequence continues at coordinate 12,723,660 of OW028694.1, forward strand.
ATCTCAAACTTTTTTTTGGTGCTAAGGTAGGTTATTCCCATCACCAAAAATAATCAGGCACTTGTGATATTTTCATCCATTCCCCATTTTATATATGTTCCCCGATCACTCGAAGATGCATGGATCGTATTTGGTTTTTTTATTTATTTGAAAGCATCCTTCCCCGGTCAAATAAACAAAAAATCATGATGATATAGCCCGATAAAGTTCTTCGTGACGTCACATTATGCTAAAAAATGTACCACAATGTGACGTCACACAGAACTTTAACGGGCTAATATCTTCATAATTGTTTGTTTGATTGAAAAACATAAATACGTATCCAATATTTTTTGATAATCTATCTGACGGACTAAATTGTTTTTTTTAGGAAAGTAGCTAATTTCGTGGACCCCTAAACTGATGGTGACAACTGTGGTTGCCAATCGAAGTGTGGGCTGCTTTGATAATGAAAAATTAGAAGCAATCTGAAATTAAGTGAGTGGTTAGGTTACACCGGACATACCGACCGATTTTGGCCCAAGCTGACATTATGTTGGGATAGGAACCGGTTTTTTCAAAAATCCCCGAAGTAGTCTAATGTTTTGAATTATTTTAGGCTCTTAATGTAGGACTCTATCGTGTATTTAGGTAACATATTAGTATTATTAGACTGCCCGATCAAAAATGATATCATAACCAAAGAACGAAATAATACCGGTTTAATTTGTATGGAGAAAATACCGGTATCCGATCCCTGGACATGTGACGGCACATTACCTCAGCGTTCCTCCTAACGGGCAACAGTGCGGTCCTGCGGAAGGGCCGCGCGAGGCGGTCCAGCAGCCTCTGCCGTTTCCCGGCGAGCGGTATCTCCTCCGCCTCGCTGGCGACGGGGACATTGTCCTCGGGCTCAGGTTTCACATACCTCAGCGTTCCTCCTAACGGGCAACAGTGCGGTCCTGCGGAAGGGCCGCGCGAGGCGGTCCAGCAGCCTCTGCCGTTTCCCGGCGAGCGGTATCTCCTCCGCCTCGCTGGCGACGGGGACATTGTCCTCGGGCTCAGGTTTCACATACCTCAGCGTTCCTCCTAACGGGCAACAGTGCGGTCCTCCGGAAGGGCCGCGCGAGGCGGTCCAGCAGCCTCTGCCGTTTCCCGGCGAGCGGTATCTCCTCCGCCTCGCTGGCGACGGGGACATTGTCCTCGGGCTCAGGTTTCACATACCTCAGCGTTCCTCCTAACGGGCAACAGTGCGGTCCTCCGGAAGGGCCGCGCGAGGCGGTCCAGCAGCCTCTGCCGTTTCCCGGCGAGCGGTATCTCCTCCGCCTCGCTGGCGACGGGGACATTGTCCTCGGGCTCAGGTTTCACATACCTCAGCGTTCCTCCTAACGGGCAACAGTGCGGTCCTCCGGAAGGGCCGCGCGAGGCGGTCCAGCAGCCTCTGCCGTTTCCCGGCGAGCGGTATCTCCTCCGCCTCGCTGGCGACGGGGACATTGTCCTCGGGCTCAGGTTTCACATACCTCAGCGTTCCTCCTAACGGGCAACAGTGCGGTCCTCCGGAAGGGCCGCGCGAGGCGGTCCAGCAGCCTCTGCCGTTTCCCGGCGAGCGGTATCTCCTCCGCCTCGCTGGCGACGGGGACATTGTCCTCGGGCTCAGGTTTCACATACCTCAGCGTTCCTCCTAACGGGCAACAGTGCGGTCCTGCGGAAGGGCCGCGCGAGGCGGTCCAGCAGCCTCTGCCGTTTCCCGGCGAGCGGTATCTCCTCCGCCTCGCTGGCGACGGGGACATTGTCCTCGGGCTCAGGTTTCACATACCTCAGCGTTCCTCCTAACGGGCAACAGTGCGGTCCTGCGGAAGGGCCGCGCGAGGCGGTCCAGCAGCCTCTGCCGTTTCCCGGCGAGCGGTATCTCCTCCGCCTCGCTGGCGACGGGGACATTGTCCTCGGGCTCAGGTTTCACATACCTCAGCGTTCCTCCTAACGGGCAACAGTGCGGTCCTCCGGAAGGGCCGCGCGAGGCGGTCCAGCAGCCTCTGCCGTTTCCCGGCGAGCGGTATCTCCTCCGCCTCGCTGGCGACGGGGACATTGTCCTCGGGCTCAGGTTTCACATACCTCAGCGTTCCTCCTAACGGGCAACAGTGCGGTCCTCCGGAAGGGCCGCGCGAGGCGGTCCAGCAGCCTCTGCCGTTTCCCGGCGAGCGGTATCTCCTCCGCCTCGCTGGCGACGGGGACATTGTCCTCGGGCTCAGGTTTCACATACCTCAGCGTTCCTCCTAACGGGCAACAGTGCGGTCCTCCGGAAGGGCCGCGCGAGGCGGTCCAGCAGCCTCTGCCGTTTCCCGGCGAGCGGTATCTCCTCCGCCTCGCTGGCGACGGGGACATTGTCCTCGGGCTCAGGTTTCACATACCTCAGCGTTCCTCCTAACGGGCAACAGTGCGGTCCTCCGGAAGGGCCGCGCGAGGCGGTCCAGCAGCCTCTGCCGTTTCCCGGCGAGCGGTATCTCCTCCGCCTCGCTGGCGACGGGGACATTGTCCTCGGGCTCAGGTTTCACATACCTCAGCGTTCCTCCTAACGGGCAACAGTGCGGTCCTCCGGAAGGGCCGCGCGAGGCGGTCCAGCAGCCTCTGCCGTTTCCCGGCGAGCGGTATCTCCTCCGCCTCGCTGGCGACGGGGACATTGTCCTCGGGCTCAGGTTTCACATACCTCAGCGTTCCTCCTAACGGGCAACAGTGCGGTCCTCCGGAAGGGCCGCGCGAGGCGGTCCAGCAGCCTCTGCCGTTTCCCGGCGAGCGGTATCTCCTCCGCCTCGCTGGCGACGGGGACATTGTCCTCGGGCTCAGGTTTCACATACCTCAGCGTTCCTCCTAACGGGCAACAGTGCGGTCCTCCGGAAGGGCCGCGCGAGGCGGTCCAGCAGCCTCTGCCGTTTCCCGGCGAGCGGTATCTCCTCCGCCTCGCTGGCGATGGAGACATTGTCCTCGGGCTCAGGTTTCCGCTTGCGGCCCACCACGGGGGCTGTCGGCCGGGAGGACTGCTCGGACACTGGAAAAATTATATAGTTACATAACTATAGTACATTGTTGAAGAGGCTAGAAAGTAAGCATTAGATGGACGAGTTAGTTCGAGGGCCGACGCGTAGCGGAGGCCCTCGAAAGTACGAGTCCAGCTATTGCACTTTCTGCCGAGGCTTAACATAGTGCTTTTCACGCCTACTGCAAGGAAAATTTGTAGCTGCGCCGCGCCTTGATGCTGCGCAGGCCGCTCAAGTAACTGTCGTCCATGGCTTCCTCCATGAGAGAGGAGCTCTCTGTTATGTTTACCTATAGTGCTGGTGACGGAGCGAACGCTCCTGTTCGCGGCGGTGCTGCGCAGCGCCACGTCTGTGAACGGCTTGTAGCTGCGCCGCGCCTTGATGCTGCGCAGGCCGCTCAAGTAACTGTCGTCCATGGCTTCCTCCATGAGAGAGGAGCTCTCTGTTATGTTTACCTATAGTGCTGGTGACGGAGCGAACGCTCCTGTTCGCGGCGGTGCTGCGCAGCGCCACGTCTGTGAACGGCTTGTAGCTGCGCCGCGCCTTGATGCTGCGCAGGCCGCTCAAGTAACTGTCGTCCATGGCTTCCTCCATGAGAGAGGAGCTCTCTGTTATGTTTACCTATAGTGCTGGTGACGGAGCGAACGCTCCTGTTCGCGGCGGTGCTGCGCAGCGCCACGTCTGTGAACGGCTTGTAGCTGCGCCGCGCCTTGATGCTGCGCAGGCCGCTCAAGTAACTGTCGTCCATGGCTTCCTCCATGAGAGAGGAGCTCTCTGTTATGTTTACCTATAGTGCTGGTTACGGAGCGAACGCTCCTGTTCGCGGCGGTGCTGCGCAGCGCCACGTCTGTGAACGGCTTGTAGCTGCGCCGCGCCTTGATGCTGCGCAGGCCGCTCAAGTAACTGTCGTCCATGGCTTCCTCCATGAGAGAGGAGCTCTCTGTTATGTTTACCTATAGTGCTGGTGACGGAGCGAACACTCCTGTTCGCGGCGGTGCTGCGCAGCGCCACGTCTGTGAACGGCTTGTAGCTGCGCCGCGCCTTGATGCTGCGCAGGCCGCTCAAGTAACTGTCGTCCATGGCTTCCTCCATGAGAGAGGAGCTCTCTGTTATGTTTACCTATAGTGCTGGTGACGGAGCGAACGCTCCTGTTCGCGGCGGTGCTGCGCAGCGCCACGTCTGTGAACGGCTTGTAGCTGCGCCGCGCCTTGATGCTGCGCAGGCCGCTCAAGTAACTGTCGTCCATGGCTTCCTCCATGAGAGAGGAGCTCTCTGTTATGTTTACCTATAGTGCTGGTGACGGAGCGAACGCTCCTGTTCGCGGCGGTGCTGCGCAGCGCCACGTCTGTGAACGGCTTGTAGCTGCGCCGCGCCTTGATGCTGCGCAGGCCGCTCAAGTAACTGTCGTCCATGGCTTCCTCCATGAGAGAGGAGCTCTCTGTTATGTTTACCTATAGTGCTGGTGACGGAGCGAACGCTCCTGTTCGCGGCGGTGCTGCGCAGCGCCACGTCTGTGAACGGCTTGTAGCTGCGCCGCGCCTTGATGCTGCGCAGGCCGCTCAAGTAACTGTCGTCCATGGCTTCCTCCATGAGAGAGGAGCTCTCTGTTATGTTTACCTATAGTGCTGGTGACGGAGCGAACGCTCCTGTTCGCGGCGGTGCTGCGCAGCGCCACGTCTGTGAACGGCTTGTAGCTGCGCCGCGCCTTGATGCTGCGCAGGCCGCTCAAGTAACTGTCGTCCATGGCTTCCTCCATGAGAGAGGAGCTCTCTGTTATGTTTACCTACAGTGCTGGTGACGGAGCGAACGCTCCTGTTCGCGGCGGTGCTGCGCAGCGCCACGTCTGTGAACGGCTTGTAGCTGCGCCGCGCCTTGATGCTGCGCAGGCCGCTCAAGTAACTGTCGTCCATGGCTTCCTCCATGAGAGAGGAGCTCTCTGTTATGTTTACCTATAGTGCTGGTGACGGAGCGAACGCTCCTGTTCGCGGCGGTGCTGCGCAGCGCCACGTCTGTGAACGGCTTGTAGCTGCGCCGCGCCTTGATGCTGCGCAGGCCGCTCAAGTAACTGTCGTCCATGGCTTCCTCCATGAGAGAGGAGCTCTCTGTTATGTTTACCTATAGTGCTGGTGACGGAGCGAACGCTCCTGTTCGCGGCGGTGCTGCGCAGCGCCACGTCTGTGAACGGCTTGTAGCTGCGCCGCGCCTTGATGCTGCGCAGGCCGCTCAAGTAACTGTCGTCCATGGCTTCCTCCATGAGAGAGGAGCTCTCTGTTATGTTTACCTATAGTGCTGGTGACGGAGCGAACGCTCCTGTTCGCGGCGGTGCTGCGCAGCGCCACGTCTGTGAACGGCTTGTAGCTGCGCCGCGCCTTGATGCTGCGCAGGCCGCTCAAGTAACTGTCGTCCATGGCTTCCTCCATGAGAGAGGAGCTCTCTGTTATGTTTACCTATAGTGCTGGTGACGGAGCGAACGCTCCTGTTCGCGGCGGTGCTGCGCAGCGCCACGTCTGTGAACGGCTTGTAGCTGCGCCGCGCCTTGATGCTGCGCAGGCCGCTCAAGTAACTGTCGTCCATGGCTTCCTCCATGAGAGAGGAGCTCTCTGTTATGTTTACCTATAGTGCTGGTGACGGAGCGAACGCTCCTGTTCGCGGCGGTGCTGCGCAGCGCCACGTCTGTGAACGGCTTGTAGCTGCGCCGCGCCTTGATGCTGCGCAGGCCGCTCAAGTAACTGTCGTCCATGGCTTCCTCCATGAGAGAGGAGCTCTCTGTTATGTTTACCTATAGTGCTGGTGACGGAGCGAACGCTCCTGTTCGCGGCGGTGCTGCGCAGCGCCACGTCTGTGAACGGCTTGTAGCTGCGCCGCGCCTTGATGCTGCGCAGGCCGCTCAAGTAACTGTCGTCCATGGCTTCCTCCATGAGAGAGGAGCTCTCTGTTATGTTTACCTATAGTGCTGGTGACGGAGCGAACGCTCCTGTTCGCGGCGGTGCTGCGCAGCGCCACGTCTGTGAACGGCTTGTAGCTGCGCCGCGCCTTGATGCTGCGCAGGCCGCTCAAGTAACTGTCGTCCATGGCTTCCTCCATGAGAGAGGAGCTCTCTGTTATGTTTACCTATAGTGCTGGTGACGGAGCGAACGCTCCTGTTCGCGGCGGTGCTGCGCAGCGCCACGTCTGTGAACGGCTTGTAGCTGCGCCGCGCCTTGATGCTGCGCAGGCCGCTCAAGTAACTGTCGTCCATGGCTTCCTCCATGAGAGAGGAGCTCTCTGTTATGTTTACCTATAGTGCTGGTGACGGAGCGAACGCTCCTGTTCGCGGCGGTGCTGCGCAGCGCCACGTCTGTGAACGGCTTGTAGCTGCGCCGCGCCTTGATGCTGCGCAGGCCGCTCAAGTAACTGTCGTCCATGGCTTCCTCCATGAGAGAGGAGCTCTCTGTTATGTTTACCTATAGTGCTGGTGACGGAGCGAACGCTCCTGTTCGCGGCGGTGCTGCGCAGCGCCACGTCTGTGAACGGCTTGTAGCTGCGCCGCGCCTTGATGCTGCGCAGGCCGCTCAAGTAACTGTCGTCCATGGCTTCCTCCATGAGAGAGGAGCTCTCTGTTATGTTTACCTATAGTGCTGGTGACGGAGCGAACGCTCCTGTTCGCGGCGGTGCTGCGCAGCGCCACGTCTGTGAACGGCTTGTAGCTGCGCCGCGCCTTGATGCTGCGCAGGCCGCTCAAGTAACTGTCGTCCATGGCTTCCTCCATGAGAGAGGAGCTCTCTGTTATGTTTACCTATAGTGCTGGTGACGGAGCGAACGCTCCTGTTCGCGGCGGTGCTGCGCAGCGCCACGTCTGTGAACGGCTTGTAGCTGCGCCGCGCCTTGATGCTGCGCAGGCCGCTCAAGTAACTGTCGTCCATGGCTTCCTCCATGAGAGAGGAGCTCTCTGTTATGTTTACCTATAGTGCTGGTGACGGAGCGAACGCTCCTGTTCGCGGCGGTGCTGCGCAGCGCCACGTCTGTGAACGGCTTGTAGCTGCGCCGCGCCTTGATGCTGCGCAGGCCGCTCAAGTAACTGTCGTCCATGGCTTCCTCCATGAGAGAGGAGCTCTCTGTTATGTCCATTTCCATGGTTGTGTTGTTGCCTGAGAACACGAGAATAGGGTATAAGCTGACGCGTTAACTTTACCTTCTAAAGCCCATGGTACGGTCAAGGACTTTAATTGTTGAGCCACTTAGGTGTCAACTTACTTTGGTTTTCTATGAAGTTATGAAGTGTCCACTATAAAGTGAGCTCCAAATGGCTCGACATTTAAAAGTCCGTGACTGGCTACTAAAAGGAATTAATCGTTCAATAGTACATCATGCCACAAGAACGGTAAGATATGATATCGTCAAAGCCCTCCGCCTTCGGCGTCGGGCTTCTAATAGACTCTCGTTTGTAACAATCTTTTCATCACACTTGCTCGTAAAAGGCTTCATAATGCGCAGGCATACAGAGCTGCAATAGCCTTTATTACGCCCATGGGCGTAATGGTTTTTTTCTTAAATTGTATCTGTCACTCTTACGTCAGTCAGGTTTTAACTCAAACACGACGTTTGAAAAAATAAATAAACTCGAACGTAAAAACACGAATAAAATATGATTAACAGAATGATTTAAAGATTTAAAAACTTAAATGTAGCAATTTAGTGTCCGTGTAAAATAAAATATTTCTAACTGTGATTAAATCCTGGCTGAATGCAGAGTGGTCTTTGCTCTAAGCGCCTCACGTCAAATTCAACAAAATGGACGATTGACATTTTTTAGTTTTTATTACGATTAGTAACAATTTAGTTAAAAATGTATCGGTTTCCTCGCAAATGTGATGAAAAACATTGTATGTGACACGGACGGTAAGATTGTTACAAACTCGAATCATCAAGCCCTCCGCCTTCGGCGTCGGGCTTCTAATAGACTCTCGTTCGTAATTCATATCTTACCGTAGTTGTAACACAATGTTGTGTAACACTATACCTAGGGTTGATAAAAATCATGATTATTATAAAAAAATCATAATAAGCCGATTAATTTGATTAAAATCGGATTTATTTGATTAAAATCTGATTTTTTTGATTTTTTCATTTTCTCGTCTTTTTGAAAAGCGAAATGCGTCTCGTGTTTTAGTTTCGGGGAATCCTGGAACCGTTTCGGTACCATGCGTCACGTACTATAGTTTCGGGGTTTCCCCGAAACTGTTACGCTATGACTCGCTTGCACATGTGTGCGTGCCGTAGTGGTCCGGGGAATTCCCAATTTTGGCCCGATTTAATAATAATAATAAATCACCTACACACCTAAGTGGCGAGTTGGCTATATGTTTAAAGCCCAGTGCCACCTCTCTACCCCTCCAGCTCTCTGACCGGTGTTGCCCTTAGGCCATTTTTTAATGTCGCTATTAATAGGGGCCCATCTAGCAGTTGGCGAGTCACCGTCTGCCAGAGATAAAAAGTGAAACAGTTTTATTAGGCAGGCGTCCGATGTTTCACCAATAGCCCAGCCACTAGTCCATCATTTTCACCCAATAACCCGTTTTATTTAGATTCCATCAACCAGTAATAGTCCCTGTACACCCCAGCGGGTGCTGTCTCCGTGCGCGTCCCGTGACACGGGCAGGGACAGCATCCGCTCGGTGTACTCCTTGCATTCCATTAAATTGTCAAAAGGGCCTCTACGTGTTGGCTCAGTTGGTACTTTGTAGGTACCTAGCCCCACGCACGCCTCCCAAAGGTCCGGGACATCATGTCCCGTGAGCGGGAAAGACATACAATAATAAATCATTTATTTCAGATATAAATCCATACAATTTGTTAGTACCTACAGACAATCACAGACAGAGTTAGGTCTTTTGGTTGGACAATACGATTTGGTTGTAGTAAAAATTTAATGATTTAAATCACTTGACTATACCGATGTATAAATGAACGAGGTGGTTACCGGTATAGTTGGCGGCGACGGAGCTGGCGGTCTGGTCGGCGAGGCGGCCGCTGCGCCGGTAGGGGGACACCTTCACGCGGGACTTCGAGAAGTTCGTGTCCGGCTTGCGGGACCCCTCTGACGGATCTGAAAAACAAACATTGTGAAACGTTTATTAACTAAGCATACAAAATTAAAAAAAACCCGGACAAGTGCGAGTTCAACTCGCGTGGTGAGGGTTCCGTATATAATCTAAATTTCATAAGTGTTTTTGAATACTCAAACTTTCTAAGATAGGTTTTCCTGTAATCTTTAGGCAAGGAACTATTTTCCATATTTTTTTTTGAATTTTAATCCTAGTAGTTTCGGAGATAAGGGGGGGAACGGTCAATTTTCGTCTTTTTTCCTAAATTACTTCAAATCTGTTTTTGCTAAAATGATAAAAAAAATATCTGACATGCTTACAACAACCCCTTTCATTTGATATGTCACACAATACAGATTGCGAAATTTTTTTTTTTAATTTTCCGGTTTACCCCACAAGTGGCCCCCTTGTTCAAAATTCATTAATTTACTTTACGCGTCCATCTTTAGGTCACCAATTTACATGTGTACCAAATTTCAACTCAATCGGTCCAGTAGTTTCGGAGCAAATCGACTGTGACAGACAGACAGACAACCAAGTGATCCTACCTTTCCCTTCCCTTTTTTTCCTTTTGAGGTATCGGAACCCTAAAAACTATATCTCGACTCATCCTCATCATCATCATCATATCAGCCGAAAGACGTCCACTGCTGGACATAGGCCTCCAGCAGACTCCCGCGACCTTTACCAGGTCATCAGTCCACCTTGTGGGGGGCCTACTCACTTGTGGGGGACACACACAGGTCAAAGACTCTCGTCTCGAGACACTGCGGAATATTGGACGAAAAGATGTGCCGTAGCTTCCCGAACGCTGCCCAGCCGAGTCGGCTTCGACGATTGACCTCATTCTCGAAGTGGGACCTACCTAACTGGACAGTCTGTCCTAGGTATATATACTCGTCTACAACTTCGAGCGTAAAGTGTCCGATTGAAATGGGGGTTGGTACTACGTGGACGTTTGACATGATCTTCGTCTTATCCATGTTCATCCTTAGACCAACTCGCTCGGAGGCTTTACTGGCGAAGTAGGTAGTTCAATATAATTTTAGTTACGTCTAAAATGTTGAAAACGATGTAACTTCGATAATAAACTTTGTTTTCATAGCCGTAAAGTCTAAATCTCACCTGGACTATTCTCAATTTCCACCACAACTTCAATCTCCACTTTCCCCGTTTTCTCATCCTTCTTAGGAGACTCCTGGACATCTTTCTTAGCGTCCGCTTTAGGCTTGTCCTGCACGCCATCCTTAGCGTCCTTCTTGGCATCAGATTTCTTGTCAGATTTTTGGGCGTCTTTCGCTGGTTCCTGGCTAAGTCTCAGAACCTTCGATTCCTTTGACTGGAATAAGAGAACTGATTAGAGATGTTATGTAAAACAAAGGTTTATGGGTATGTCTAGTGCTGCAACATTGCCTATGAAGCCTAACTTTGCCTACATTAAAAAAAAATGGTTTAAATGGTTGTACCCGGCACCTGCAAGTAGCTACGGCAGCCTAGTGGTTCAGGCATGCGGCTGTCAAGCGGCGGTTGTGGGTTCGAATCCCGGCTCGTACCAATGAGTTTTTCGGAACTTCAGTTAGCTTTTCGGCGAAGGAAAACATCGTGAGGAAACCGGTCTAATCCTTTCACGCAAAATAAGCACGTTGGATGTCAATTTGCGGAAAATGCCCAGTAAAACTAACTAACTAACCTGGCACTTGCTCGCATTCTTATCTCGTTAATGGATACAAAACAACAGGTATATAGCCGAAAACACAGTATTTTAAGGTAGGCAAAGTTAGCTTCATAGGCAATGTTGCCGTTACGTGTGATTTTGTGTAGTGTTTGTACCAATAACCGGGTTCCATGCATTGTTAATTTAACTAAACAGAATCTCGATACCGCACTAAAACAAAAAAAAACAAAAAAAGAGGAAATTTTAAATTACTTAATAGTTAAAATAAAATGTCCTTATTAAGTGCAAAAGTCTTTATTAAGAGCGAATAAGAGCTAGCTTTTGACGTCTTCGATTGCGTTGTTACTCTTGATGCAGACTGTACCTTAGTATTAAGTGACGACCTCTTTAGCCTAGTTGGTAGTGACCCTGCCTATGAAGCAAGATGTCCTGGGTTCGAATCCCGGTAAGGGCATTTATTTGTGTGACGAGCATGAATATTTGCTCCTGAGTCATGGATGTTTTCTATGTATTTAAGTATGTATTTATCTATACAAGTATGTTTATCGTTGTCATAGTACAAGCTTTGCTTAGTTTGGGACTAGGTCGATCTTGGTAAGATTGTCCGCAAATATTTATTTATTTAAGTTCTTAGACATAATTACGCAACGTACATGACTGCAATATATTAAATAAATAAATAATATCAACATAGTATGAGATCAAGTGGGTGAATTCACTAAAGCTGAGGTGAAAGGACCGAATGAACGTAATAGATATCATTCCTTTCGTTCATTCTTTTTATATCAACTTTCGTGAATTTACGTACAATCACATTGTACGTGAACATTCAACTTAGGTACCTACTTAGTTATAGAAACATTCGCATAACATAGGCAATTTTTTATTTAAGACTGAAGTAAATAAATGTAGTGTACAAATATTTATTACGTCACCCTAGGCCGTAAGTGGGATTTTCTGCCCGCTACGCGAGGAGAAAATATCACTTCCTGGCCAAGGCAAGATGTAAAACTTTAGACAAACCACGGGCGGTAATTCGTAAAGCCCCAGATCGCATATATACATATATACAAACAACTGCGATCTGGGGCATTCACGAATTCACCGCCCTAGGTATGTAATGTACAGTCACAGACTTTAATCCTTGAGCCATTTAGAGCTCATCTTTTACTGGATATTCAAAGCTTAACTATTAAAAACCAAAATTTGTTGACACCTAAATGGCTCAACGATTAAAGTCCGTGACTGTACTATTAATTATACTTCGCGAATGAGTGTATGTGAATGTGTTCGCGATGTGTGATCGCTCTTCAGCGATAAGACCGCCTGTTGTCTACCTCTACCTACATGTTATTGTATTGTTTCTCTCTGTAACTGTTTTGTTTGTGTGAGGTGTGCAATAAAGAGTATTTGTATTGTATTGTGTTCTAGATCGCTTGTAAGCCAGATGCAATTCGTCCTTTTAAACATCCTTGCTAAATGTGAATTAATTATGCGTAGCAGACGTTTAAATTGCATATTCATAAATAAATATTATGTTAACAAATACCCTTGAATGTCACTTGAGTAATCGAAAACAGAAAATTGCACATTAAAAGTAGGTCAAGTTGACAATGGTGTATATTAGTGAATCGTTAATTTATTTAAATCTTTTATGAGCCTGTGTGTTTAGGTGTTCGTGGAAAGCTATATCCTTATGAGTGTGCACGTGATTTTGTGCGAATTAAAATGTAGAAACACATTGTAGAAATCTAGTTTGGTGTTGATGTCTAGAAATGATAAAGTCATTGAATATGTTATAAAATAAATAAATATTAAGTGTCAATCTTACACAAATCGAACTAGTCCCATAGTAAGCTCAAAAAGGCTTGTACAGTCGACTACAAAGAGATCGGTACAGCCAAAGTTACAAAAATATGTATACACGACCTTAATTTTAAGGCAATAAAGTCGTGTATACATATTTTTGTAACTTTGGTTGTATCTTTCTCTTTGTAGTCGACTGCTCCAGGCAAAATACGGTTTCGAAAAACATTAATTTACAATAGCGTTTTTTGTTTATTTCATTCTAAAACGTTATTCTAAGATGCTTTATTCAAGAATCCAACAAACTTTCCACCCGAAAGTAATTGTATAGATTTAAATTAAACATTCATAGTCTTTTTTATTTTATTTATATTGAATATTTTAAAGCAAATGTAAATGAACCTAAATAAATATATAGTAATATATTTTTTTTATCTTTATAAACAAATAATATTAATATTTATCCGGACTTTTTAGGAGCTAATAAACTTTTTTTTGATGTCTGATTTTTTGTTGGATTTTGCCTCTAGGTAACTATTTAATTGATAATATATCCGTTACATTAAAAAAAATTGCTATTATAAATTATTTCCAAATTTGACATTTTTTCCATACAAGTTGTCAGTTCATTGCCTGGACTATTGTGTTATGGTGCTAGACGACGATATATATGAGTATAATAGATATAAATACTTAAATACATAGAAAACATCCAAGACTCGGACACAAATATTCATGCTCATCACACAAATATTCGCCCTTACCGGGATTCGAACCCAGGACCTTCAGCTTCGTAGGCAGCGTCACTATCCACTAGGCTAACCGGTCGTCTATGATAAACATGAAGAAACTGGAAGAGCATTATTCTGTCAGTCAGTAGGGAATGGATGAAAATTTTAGAAATGCCTGATTATTTTTTTGGTGATGCCTTCCTTAGCACCAGAAAAAAGTTTCAGATTTTTCAGCAGCGTCTATTTTTTTTGAAAAATATAAACAGTTTCCTCACTTACGTTTTGGGTCAGTTACGGCACCTTCCTCGATCGGTCTCATATTACAAAAAAATATATTAAATATGTGTGGTAAACTGACACTGGCAATGATATTGACACTTGCAGCAGCTATATTGGTCATTACCAGTGTCAGTTTACCACAGATATTTAAGATAGTTTTTGTAATATGAGACAGACAGATCAAGGAAAGTGTCTATTTACCGTTCTCGACCCAAAACGTAAATGAGGAAACTGTTTATATTTTTCAAAAATAATTGTCGCAGCAGAAAAATCTGAAACTTTTTTCTGGTGCTAAGGAAGGTTATTCCTATCACCAAAAAAGTAATCAGGCATTTCTAAAATTTTCGTCCATTCCCCATTATGTCCTATAGGTATATCATGCGACATGCAGAGATCGATGGTCGGGGTGTACCAAAAGGTACGCAAAAAGGACTTCGAAAAAAAATTTTTTTTGTAACGCAAGTTGCAGCCCCGCAAGTGCGGGGCTCCTTTTTCTGAGCAATTTGCGTAACGGACCTAGCCTGCCTACTACTACTACTACCTATTAGCGTTTCGCGAACGCGATGGGTTCAATATCTCAGCCATTCTTGATTTTAGAGAAACGTTTTTAAAATATTTTTTAATTTGTTAATCTCCTTTAAAAACTGCATGCATGACAACACATTTAAATATTTGTACACCATGTCATGGTAAAACAAGATTGGCTATAATCATTTATGTAACATCATTTTGTACTCTTGTTTTGTACGAATAAAATTTCTGGTTCTGATAAAACATGCTTCGTTTGGCGTATTCTAAACGACAGAACCATATAAAATATGTGTCATAATGCTGTCCCATCATCATCATATCAGCCGAAAGACGTCCACTGCTGGACATATGCCTCCCCCAAAGAGTGCCACAATGACCGGTCCTGCGCCACCCGCATCCAGCGGACACCAGCGACCTTTACCAGGTCATCAGTCCACCATGTGCGCCGCGCCTTCCGGTACGTGGTCGCCACTCGAGAACCATTTCGCCCCAACGGCCATCGGTTCCACGTGCAATGATGTCCCACCGATGAAATGTTTTCGAAGTCCCGCGTACCGTATGCTACACCCAGAGACATGCGGTGATGAGACTTACTTCGTCCCCTTCCGTCTTGTCGGAGGCCGGGCGCGGCGTCTCGGGGGTGCGTGTCGCTTTCACCTTCACCGACAATCACACGTTAGTACCGGCGGGGAGTTAGTGGTTATACCATGGACCTAACATACTCAGGACAAGCTATGGTAATAATAATACCACCTCCGAGCGAGATAGTAGCATACAAATCTCGATAAGTGTGACAGAAAGGGAAATATCATTCGTTGTCCTTGTCATAGTTGCACTTTTTTTCTGTTTGCCACAACTGATTTAGTATGAAGTTGTGACCAATAAACCACTACACACCCAAATTAAGTAGGTTGTTTATGGTAAGCGATCAGCCATTTTAAGACCAGTTCTTAATTTAGCTGCATAGAAGCCTTTCCGTCCCTCATTGTGGCATCACGTATAGCCTGTTCCGAGTATCATAGGTCCATGGGTTATACCTAGCGTGGACTGTTCACCGAGTAATGACTTAAATGAGTAATTAATTTATGTATACCAAGCGCAGCCAATACAGAGGTCGCAAGTTCCGAGTCATATCCTGGGCTTTTGACGCTTTGTGCCAGATTCACGGAACGTCAGATTCGCAGTATACCAGCTTCGCAGAATGCCAGATTCGCACGATGTCAGATTTGAGATTCGCAGAACGCCAGATTCGCAGAATGTCAGATTCGCAGATTGCCACTTTCGCACAATGACAGATTCGTGTCTTGTCAACATTATTTATCATTTTCCTGTTGAGTCAGATTTGTATTTTGAGTCACGTTGTACCGGTCAAACCTAACGGCGTATAACTGAAAACGGTAATCAAAATCTAGCAAATAATGGCGGCAGGAAAGTGACAGCGGTTTATTCTTACTCTCTCTATTATGTGAAAAATAAATCTGGCATTGAGCGAATCTGGCAATCTGCGAATCTGGCGTTCTGCGAATCTGGCGTTCTGCAAATCTGAAATCTGGCATCGTGCGAATCTGGCGTTCCGCGAATCTGGCGATTTTCGAATCTGGCACAATACGTCAAAACCGATTGTTCTCTGTATCATATCGTTTAAAATTGGATCGTGGTAACTTCCACGTTAGATTGGCACGACACAAAAATATTTAATAAAATAATTTGTTTCGTTCTAAGAGGTGAAAAATGAAATTTTTGAGATTTACAGTGAGGTGTTATAGAGAAGGCCGGGTACCTGGCTGCGCCTGGTGAGGCTGCGCGAGTCCTGGCCGGGCTCCCACTCCACGTCGGAGTCGTCGTAGGCCAGCTCGGGGAACAGCTCCGTCTCGTCGCCCTCGTCCGCGAGCAGCTCCGAGTCGGACGCGTGCGCCGTGCCGTTCATGCCGTTGCTGCTGCCGTTCTGTTTGGGTTTGCCGGCCTTCTCTGTCTGCAATAAAACAAGCACATTGTCTATCTCTCTCTTCAGTCGTTCACTCTTGACAGAGTGCTAGTGGTTTCATGGTAAAGCCGCGTATCCACTTGAGACAGCCTCGGACCGAGCGGCTGCCTCGGCTCCAGGCAGCGGAAGTGGTGACGCTGCCTCAGACTGAGGCACGCCGCGCCGGCAAGTTCCTGCCGCGGGCCGAGCCGTATCTTGTCGGTTTTTTGGCGCGCTCAAAGGTGCCTCACTGCCGTGTCAAGCCTATCTCATGTATCTCAAAAAGCATAGGTTTGAGAAAACACCCTTTGAAGTTTTTTTTTGTACAGTATTTAGCCATGATTTATTATGATAAAAACAGAGTAATATGAGTTACGTGACAGGCTCGTATAAAGAATTGGTAAGTTAAATTAAAAAACTGAGTATGTAGGTCGATAAAGGCACGGAAAACAAACAGATTTAGACCTGTTACGCGTAACTCGTGTATCTCAAGATACATGAGATAGGATTGACACGGCAGCTCAGTCCAAGGCATGCGCTTAGTGGAGACAAGTGTGTTGGCCTCAAGTCGCAATCGAAGTTGTAGATCAAGTCGAGGCGACGCGCCTCACCTAGAGACGCAACGTGCCTCGAGCCTTGCCTCAAGTCGAGGCTGCTCGGCCTGAGGCTGGTCAAATGGATACGCGGCTTATGGATAAAGCAGCCCTAGCGATGCTCCTGCGCTTGTTACAGTCATCAGCATCACGGGAACACAGGACTACTGTGGATTTCATCGCTGCTTTGGAGGTTCTTAATTTGTCGGAGAATTTTTATGTATGTTCCCCGATTACTTGAAGACGCCTGAACCGATTTGGAAAATTATTTTTTTGTTTGAAAGGGTATCCTTCCCAGGTCAGGATCTGATGATGGGATCCTATAGAAATCGAATTAACTCTTCAAATTTTATAGGCAAACTTGAAGCAATTTAGGTACTGATTCGAAGTCGGTTAAAACTTTTTTTGAAGTAAATTATATCGAATCCGTCCAGCGCGTAGGGCAACGAACGCGTCATCGCTTCCTTCTACCCTTTCCTGAACAGCGACTTGTTCCATGGGGTTTTTCGAGATTCGAGGTTCGCACAGTCGACAATAATCTCTCTCTTTTTTAGTTCTTCCAAGATCGAAACATTGGTGCGAAACGCTGCCCATGAAATTCGCAGTGGCGACGTCAGCAATACATTTCGAGTGCGTCCATTTTGCGTCAGTCTTTCAGTCAGACGCAGTCCATATTTCTGCACCATATAAGAAAATTGGGAAGACTTCTCATCAGACGGATGGTCGTGGCAAGACATTATTAATGCATAACCGTAAAATTATCCACATGATTAAAATTACTACGTGAGGCGCGCGAGACCGTCAGTGTGGGGCAAAAACACTCATCCTGAACAAGTCCCGTATTGTCAAGTAATACGCGAGTTCAAAGTTTAATTATTACTTATTACCATAACTTAACAAGAAAAGATGTTCACATTTTACGGTAACATAACAGAGATCAGAGATCACGGATTTTTATTTGACATGACCATGTCCTAGCAAGCAGTTCGCCTCATTTACTTTCAAGTTTCATCTCACACCATCAGACATGCTCGTCGAATAGGTTATCCTGCCCAAAGCGTTATTTATAATCTAATTTATATGGTCCGTAATTTGCTAATCTCAGGTGATGTGTGGAATAATATTGAGCATCGTATGAAGGTTATGTGAGTAACAATATATTTGCCAATTTAGCTAATCAATCACTCACCTTCCCACTGTTCTCTCCTTTCCCAACCTCTTCCTTCTTCTTCTCACTTGGTCCATCTTTCTTCTCAGCGGGCTTCTCAGCAGCTTTGCTCTTCTCAGCAGGCTTCTCAGCAGCTTTGCTCTTCTCAGCGGGCTTCTCAGCAGCTTTGCTCTTCTCAGCGGGCTTTTCAGCAGCTTTGCTTTTCTCAGCGGGCTTCTCAGCAGCTTTGCTTTTCTCAGCGGGCTTCTCAGCAGCTTTGCTCTTGTCAGCGGGCTTCTCAGCAGCTTTGCTCTTCTCAGCGGGCTTCTCAGGGGCCTTTTCCTTCTGCTTATCAGCAGGTTTATCCGTAGGTTTGTCCGCAGGTTTATCTGCTGGTTTTTCTGCGGGTTTGTCAGATTTGCTGGGGGCTGATTCCGCGGCGTTTTTCTCCTTTTCAGCGTTGGCGGCCATTTTCTTTTTCATGTCTTTCACCGGACTGTCTGTTCCCTGCGAAATAAAATGAGTTATGAGATTTGCAACTATTCTTTGATCTATTAGGGTGGGATGCACCAAACCATCTGTAATCAATCGTAAGCGCTGTTCGGTAAAAATCTGAATGTATGGAAAGTTTTTTTTTAAATTATATAATGGCTTTTACTCCCTGCTATTTTAGCAAGGTGTATTTGCCAATATCAGTTTAAAGGTGACATATTAACACACGAGGAGAATGATCGGTATAATTTTGACGGTTTTTGGGGAAGGATCAGTCCGGAAACCTAAAACAAATAAAAACTATGGACATCACAGACAATCACATGACATTTACAAACGTTATGAAACAAGAGCGGGAAAGTGGATGACAGAGTGTTAACCATACCAACGTGACGGATATTGCGGAATATGTATAATTACTAATTAGAAATATATGAAAATGTTGAATATAAGTAGAAATTACATGCACAGTCAGTATGGATACAGAAGAGTATTTTAAAGCCTATAATTGTGGCATCACGTGTAGCTTGTCCTGAGTATCATAGGTCCATGAGCAAGAGCAATAGAGATAGAGACTATACTTCGACGACTTTTTTTGACAAGTTTGAATGTTATTGTCACATTTGGAAAAAAACTATATCAACATCATATAAACACTGCGTTTCATACAATGCAATAATTGCTCGTTTAGAGAATTGTATGTATTGCTTAAGACATCAAACGCTCAACAGATTTTATTTAATATTTGGAGTATCAAAAATAGGCAGGTTCAGGTTAGGTTAGGCCTGTGAATGGCCAAGTGATGCTTAAGTCACGTCTAACCTGTCGGTTTTGTTACTAAATGTATGCGACTGACATTTACTGTCGGTTTTGTTACTATCCGTTTAAGGGACATAAATTAATGAATATGCCCATTTATTGCACATAAGAAAAACTGATCGTACGAAATGCAGACTTAATGTCATATGGCTGTCTCTACCAGTCAACCTTAAGGCAAAACAGAAAATAATAGTTAAGGTAATGCTAATGATGAACAACATAATATAGTATAATCTAAATAAAATACCACTATTTCTCAAATGTCTACGCTCAATCACATTTTTAGATACTGCATTTCATTAGACAATACATTTTTTTTATTTATCCATTAGCAATTCAGCAACACGAGCCTACGGATGATTTTACTACATACCGGAAAAAAGAAGCGGGTTGTGTCCGAGATACAACCGTTAATTAAGTTTAAGTGGATACTTCTTTGTTGGCTATGGAACCCTAATAAAAAAACCGGCCAAGTGCGAGTCTGACTCGCGTACCGAGGGTTCCGTACTGAGCAATCTGTACTTAAAAAATTCACGAAAATTACAGAAATTCACTAAAATCTGTAAGTACAGATACAGATAAATCGGTATATATGGCAACATTGACTGACGTACAGTCAGCATCATAAACATGTATACACTTTTCGACCTTATCTCCAAGCAATAAGGTCCTAGAATGTATACATGTTTATGATGCTGACTGTACAAAAATGTAGCTCATTTGACTCGCGTTACATTGAAAATGGCGGTCATTCCAGCGTTATTTTCATGTCCGCCACATAAACTAAATAACATTTTATGATTAACAACTAATGGCAAATAAACTATTTGAAATCAGATTAGGCTTCTCTACAAAAAGTTATTCCGGAAGTCACGTGATACATTTTGAACTGTACCCCTATACAAGAACGCGAGCAAAGTATCCACTTCAAAACAACACGAGATAAAGATAAAACACAGCAGTAATAGAAGAAGAGCAACTGATATGTAAAGAATGCCGACTGGCACGGTCTAATTTTAGTGAGGTTATGGGTTAAGTGGACGGGGAAGACCTAGGCGAACTTTCGCCGATCAAATTGGAGAAATCTTACAAAAATGCCAGTTCAAAAGTACCCTAAACCGACGAGCATGTATGAGAAATGTTATAAAGGTGAGTGAAGCGAAAGTGGTTTGTCAGGATCGTAGCAAATGGAGATCCGTGATCTCTGCCTACCCCTCTGGGAAAGAGGCGTGATTATATGTATGTATGTATGGGTTAAGAGTTCCATGGAAAGATGAGTTTCTACCATAATGATGATTGATGACCAAGGACCGGAATTCTTCATAGCAAAAATCAAACTGTCAGAGGGAATGACCAAATTGTTTTATCGACAATTCCACTTATCGATGTTACGGAATATTATCGCATATCGACTTATACGATTATTCTGTAACATTTGACCTCTTTGATAAGCACCCTGCATCTCCATATAAATATAAATCATGCCCACGTCACATATGCCATTTACGTCGCTTGATTACCATTATGCTTACACACATTGTATATATCCAAAAACCTGATTTCATTACTTTGACGATGTGTCATTAAGTGACATTTATTTATCGATAGTCGATAAAACACTTTGGTCAAACCCTCTGACAGTTTGATTTTTGCTATGAAGAATTCCGGTCCTTGTTGATGACTAATAGTATCCTTTGTTAGTGCAGGTACATTAGTTAATGCCTGATTGTGATAAGGTACCTTTTCTTTATCATCCCCGCCCGTCCGTTTCCGTGTCACCATCTGACTCATACTTACCTGTGAGCAACGAGAAATCAATTTACAAACTTGTGTAGGTACAAGTTTTTAGGGTTCCGTAGCCAAAATGGCAAAAACGGAATCCTTATAGTTTCGTCATGTCCGTCTGTCGGTATGTCACAGGCATTTTACTCGAAAACTATAAGGTGTATTTGAATAAAATTTTGAGGATAGGTGTATTTTGTTAGCCGCTACATAGTTTTGTAATTAAAATGTCAAAAAATTTTTTTTAGGGATGCACTCCATACATACGAACGGAACGAAATAATACCGGTTTAATTTGTATGGAGAAAATACCGGCATCCGATCCCTAGTTTCGTCATGTCCGTCTGTCCGTATGAGACATTTATTCGAAAACTATAAGGTGTATTTGAATAAATTTTTGAGGATAGGTGTATTTTGTTAGCCGCTACATAGTTCTGACATTAAAATTTCCAAAAAAATTTTTTTAGGGGTACACTCCATACATAAACATAAAGTCAAAAAAAAACCATTGTAAGCCCACGTGTGGCACTTCAATCGATAGGCCTTTTAAAATAAATATAAGGTTTCTCAGCAATTTTTTTTGATTAAGTGAATAGAGTCAGAGATAATCGCCCCGAAAGTCACTAAAATTCTGTTTCCCCCCTTTAATTTTTGAACGGTGTATTTTAAAAATATGAAAAAATCATGGACATAGGGCTTATTAAATCCATTCACCGAAAATTGTTT
Source organism: Epinotia nisella (assembly GCA_932294315.1). Lineage (NCBI taxonomy): Eukaryota > Metazoa > Arthropoda > Insecta > Lepidoptera > Tortricidae > Epinotia > Epinotia nisella. Next base: position 12,745,298 of record OW028694.1, read on the forward strand.
TGAACAAGATCGGTTCAAAGGTTTTCGAGATATTGCTGAAAAACTGCCTTACTTAAAGAAAAGGACGTGCCGTAAGATTTCTGTGACGATACGACCTTTTTAATAGGCACGGAACCCTTCGTTTTGCGTGGTGGTGGAAACAAAACCGGCCAATCGGTTTTTTTTTAGATTTGTACCGTGGGTTCGTTGTTTGGCGACGCTGGTCTGACCATTAGTAGACCGTATGTCTTTGTAATAAAGCTTAGGATTGGTCAGTTAATTGCAATAAGGGACTATAGTTATGTAACTCACCATATCAAATATACATATTTTTTATAGCGTCACGCTGTCACGTAAGCGTGATTGGTGATACGATTAGGCGGTTTTTGCACAAAAAAACATTGCAAGTACATATTTAAAAAAAATGTCGAACTTAGGTGCCAATCCGGCCACGTGCGTGTGCTTAGGTTTTAATAATGTTGCTCATTACCATTGTTGCCATATGTGTGGATTGCAAAAAAAAATTCAGTTTTAATCTAATCTATGCTTTAACTTTTTTCCATTGTCTAACGACAATTACCTAGTAACATACATTTTATATCCCGCAGTGTCTCAAGACGAGAGTCTTTGACCAGTGTGTGTTGCCAGTGATGACATATGGCACTGAAACTTGGTCGCTTACTATGGGCCTCATAAGAAGGCTCAACTCAAAGTCACCCAAAGGGCAATGGAGAGGGCTATGTTAGGAGTTTCTCTGCGTGATCGCATCAGAAATGAGAGTATCCGCAGCAGAACCAAGGTAACCGATATAGCCCTCCGAATTGCTAAACTTAAGTGGCAGTGGGCGGGGCACATTGCACGTAGAACCGATGGCCGTTGGGGCGGAAAGGTTCTCGAGTGGCGACCTCGTACCGGAAGGCGCGGCGTGGGTAGGCCCCACGAGGTGGACTGATGACCTGGTAAAGGTCGCGGGAGTCCGCTGGATGCGGGTGGCGCAGGACCGGTGAATTTGGAACTCTCTGGGGAGGCCTATGTCCAGCAGTGGACGTCTTTCGGCTGATATGATGATACATTTTATATGGGTAATTGTCGTTACACGATGGACACTATTTGACAGAATGAGTTACCTGCATGTATTAAGTAATTCCTGTTTGAATACAACACGAGATAAAACGCAGGAGCATAAACAATGCACCGTGGCGTGTCTGCGTGAGATAACATGTTTTAGGTCAAGGTTAATGTCAGCGATAAGTTAATTCTTGAGAGAAAGTAATGGAGACACATTTTTTTTATCCAAAACAGAGTAGATTTTATGATAGCGAGTCTGTAAAAAAATTAGGCATAAAATACTTTCTTAAGCTATTTTAACTTAATTTTAAAAAGAAACTCCCAGAAGGTTTATACGGATAATGAAACGGGTCACTCAAGTTTGTAAAGATGCTCTTTACACGGGCAATATTTTGAGCAATTATTGCCCGTCAACAGTATCTACGGTTGTCTCACTTTTACTTACAGGCCAGAGAAGGACGCGTGTACTGTTGACGGGCAATAATTGCTCAAAATATTGCCCGTGTAAGAGCATCTTAAGGTCGAATATAGCTCAACATATTTCGAATATATTCGCGATTTTTATATCGCGATCACACATTGTTGATACCGTTAAACCTTTGGGCCCTCAGAGGGTCATTCAATCACCGTACGTATCACAAAATAGCTGTTTTGGCATGTATTGTTAAGTTCTACTGTAGCAATGTAATTTTAAAATTTTATAATACTCTAAAATACTAAAATGATATATAGTACTGTTTTGAAAAAATGACACCTCGCCGAGTTTTTTACGCCGGTTCTTCTCGAGGTAGAGGTTTACTTTCCGAACCGGTGGTAGTTTATCGACATTCATAGGTGCATGTAATATGCCTAAATTCAAGAATAAATCACTTTGACTTTGACTTATATCGCATGTATCAATACGCGGCTGAACATGGGGACCTTGCCGTAATACAGTTTAAACTAGTACGGAAGGTGGCTTACTTTAACTTAATGTAATACCTACTATACATGTATCCTAAAACAACATACGATTAGTTACCTAAGATGTTTACCTATATCATGTAAAAAAATGGTTGTCTGTAAAGTCGGTTTACGGACGATTATTACGCCATAAGAAAACATTGATGAACACATATTTACTCATTCATCATTAGGAATACTCCTGTGAAGTTTCGAATAAAATAGTCAATCTGATCTTGTTTCCTCATACAAACTTTGGACCCCCATTTCACCCCCTTAGAGGGGGAATTTTGAAAAATCCTTTCTTAGTACACCCCTAGACCTGAGGAACCTACGTGCCAAATTTGGAATCTCTAGAACCAGCGGTTTGTCCAACCAGTCAACGGAACGGGACAATGAGTCACACTTTTTCGTGCGTGCACTGCAGCCGGCGTTCATCGATTTATAAGACGTTATCACGTCAAAATGTTTAGTTTAAGTAAGTTTAATAAAATAAATACCACTCGTATGCATTTATGCATCGTTTTGTTTTCAGTATTAAACTTAACCCTAACTCCCTGTTATTTCTTCCTACCAAGATCTAACCCCTAAAAAGTCGTCTAGATAGTTTGTCAATAGAATGATATAGTTATAATTTTCCTTATAACAAAAACAATTAGTGAGGTACGTAACACGCTTCATGCGCTAGAGGCGGGTGAATGAACTCCCACGCACACATTGACAAACTAATGGTGTTGGTGGTGTAAAATAGAGGAGGTAAGCGTTTTTTGTGAAGATTTTATTTTTAAGTTTATAACTAGGACCGTGTATAATAATTAATAATAAATAAATATAATATTTGTATGTCATTGTATATACTTACTTACAGCCCCGCTAGCATAACTTGACTTTCTACTCTACTCGCGCGTGGGATAGACTATCTGTCACTTTTTGACAGCATTAATCAGAAAGTGACGGACGTCTATCTTGCGCGCGAGTAGAGTCGATAGTCAAGTTATGCTAGAAGGGCTGGTGAAAGATATATTGAAATCGGATGAGTAGTTCCGTTATATATAACAGGGTGGATTGCAAAAAAATTGTACATAGTTAAGAGCCTTAATCTAATCTACGATTTAACTTTTTACAGGTGCGTAACGGCAATGACCCATACATTTTATATGGGTAATTTCCCATACATTTAATAGGACCTTTGCGCACAAATTAAAGCTACACTGTCATTGGCAAATTCGGCACGATTGTGCACTAAGCCATTAAGCCAATGATGTAATATAAAAAAGAGGTAGATATGTTATACGCGCTCGAAAAATGGCACACTAAAATTGAGTAAATTGGGGGGCACAACTTGCCTCAGTTTCGAGTCGTCAATGGAAACGTTAGCTATCAGATTTGGTGGCCATTTTTAAACACGGAATTTCGTATAGACAACATATCTACCTCTTTTTTAGGGTTAAAAGGAACAAAACGGAACCCTTATAGGATCACCCGTGCTTCTGTCTGTCCGTCTGTCACAGACGATTTGCTCCGTAACTACTGGACCGATTGAGTTGAAATTTGGTAAACATATGTAAACTGGTGACCCAAAAATGGACGCGTAAAGTAAATTAAAATTAAGGGGGCCACTTTTCGGGGTAAACTGGAAAATTAAAAAAAAAAAGTTTCGTAAACTGTATTGTGTGACATATCAAATGAAAGGCGTTGCTGTAAGCATCTCAGATATTTTTTTTATAATTTTAGCTAAAACAGATTTGAAGTAATTTAGGAAAAAAGACAAAAACCCGAAACTACTAGGCTTAAAATTCTAGTTCCTTACCTAAAGGCCATTATACCTATGCACCGAACCACTGCTTTCCGAGGTAGTTTCAGGTTTGCGGCGTCTAAGTGCTGGAATGATATCCCTCCCCCTATCCAAGGGGCGCTTAGCAGATACACCTTTGAGCGTAAGCTTAAAGGCTATTTGTTGACGCTCCAAAAATAGATACCTTAATCCAGCACTGTTACAGCAAAAAATATGCCAATTGTTCATTTGTTTTTTTATTTTTTTATTTTATCTAGTTGTTGTTTCATTTCCATAAGAACTTACATTTTAATGTAAGTATTATTGTTTTGATTAATGCTGCATGTAGGTAGTGCCGAACAATACATCTCACTTCGTATTTATGTTTATTTCTCTCTCGCCTATCCTAATAATATATTAGTATGTAGTTTATATATTAAAATTGTATGACGTTTCCGTGAGTCACCAACGGTACTGGCTGAAAATCAGCGCTGTAGGTGTCTGACACCTCAGCATAATGCTGAGCCAGTGTCCAGTTCACTGCCGCAGAGACACACTTTGTTTCATGTTTTATATGTTTCTCTTGTTTACTTTATTGTATAATATGTGTGTCCTGTGTGTTTGTGAATAAATGTATTTTCTTTCTTTCTTTCTTCTTTCTAAAGATTACAGGAAAACCTATAAGAAGTTTGAGTATTCAAAGTCACGGGAAAATTCTCAATATTTTACGGGACCCTCACCACGCGAGTTGAACTCGCACTTGTCCGGTTCTTATTTATTATTACAGTTAATTTAGAAACGGCTCGCTACAGTTCGTGACTTGCACCACCCACAGCCCCACAAGCACATTATCGCCAAGGGCTATAGTATTACGAACAAGTGTACATATAAATAGAAAGGAGTACGGAAGACTGTAAGTAGGCTCAGGCCTATTAGAAACCGAGATGCCTCGAGACCTCGATTCTGAGAGTTCTCGAGTCAACTAGGCACTTACGATGATTCATTTGTATATTTATTTCTTTGTGGATTCTCGAAAACGGCTCTGTCGATTTCGGTGAGATTTACTATACAAGTATTTATGGAGTTCAAGAATCGATCTAAAAAAAGGTCACATTTTCGGGATAAATGGTGATCTTCATGTAAAAAATGTAATTATAAACTCATTATAATAATTATGCTGTAAACGGGTCGAACAAGTTATTTTGTTATTATTCGGTCCCTTTAAAAAGAATAATATAATTATGCAGCTTTAAAAAAAACCGGCCAAGTGCGTGTCGGACCACGCAAAACGAAGAGTTCCGTGCCAATTAAAAACTACTTATAGGTTTTCCTGTAATTTTTAGGCAAGGAACTTTTTTCCTAAATTACTTTAAATCTGTTTTTGCTAAGATTATAAAAAAAAATATCTGAGATGCTTACAGCAACCCCTTTCATTCGATATGTCACACAATACAGTTTGCAAAACTTTTTTTTTAATTTTCCAGTTTACCCCCCTAAAGTGGCCCCCTTGTTCAGCATTCATTAATTTACTTTACGCGTCCATCTTTGGGTCACCAATTTACATATGTTTACTAAATTTCAACTCAATCGGTCCAGTAGTTTCGGAGCAAATCGGCTGTGACAGACGCACGAGTGATCCTATAAGGGTTCCGTTTTTTTTTCCTTTTGAGGTACGGAAACCAAAAAAGATGACCGGCCGAAACAAAAAGGCACTGGAAATGAAACCTCATAAAAAACAAGGATGAAAGTGAACTAATGCACTAAAAATAATATAAAACGGTAGCTCCTAGCGTTGTTCCGGGTAGTACCTACCTGTAAGGAGCCCGGGGTCCGCTTTGGCACCTAGTTGGGACTAGGACTAGTGGGGACTAAGGTTTGACGTAGGCTAGTGCCTAAAACTAGTGTTTTACGAAAGCGACTGCCATGTGACCTTCCACCCCAGAGGGAAGACTAAGGCTAACGTCCGCAGACAGGTGGCTTGCTTAGCGTCTTGAGCCTAGCGAATCACCTAGCGAGTAGCTTAGTAAAACGAACATTATAGAAATGTTCGTGACTGGCCGCACTGCGCGCTTGGCGCCTAGCTAGTTGCTTAGCGTGTATCGAATTTAAGTTTGTTTTTTGTCATGAGGCGCAAGGCGAGCCCACTAGGCTCTATAGTCCAGGCAATGAACTGACAACTTGTATGGAAAAAATGACATATTTGGAAATAATTTATAATAGCAATTTTTTTTAATGTAACGGATATATTATCAATTCAATTGTTACCTAGAGCCAAAATCCAACAAAAAATCAGACATCAAAAAAAATCAATATTTAATTAGCTCCTAAAAAGTCCGGATAAATATAAATATTTTATTTTTCTTTATTCAGGTTCATTTACATTTGCTTTCAAATATTCAATATAAATAAAATAAAAAAGACAATGAATGTTTAATTTAAATCTATATAATTACTTCCGGGTGGAAAGTTTGTTGGATTCTTGAATAAAGCATCTTAGAATAATGTTTTAGAATGAAATAAACAAAAAAAACGCTATTATAAATTAATGTTTTTCGAAACCGTATTTTGCCTCGGCTACTAAGCAAGCCGCCTGTCTGTGCGGACATAGCCTAAACCTTGTTGGAATTAAAGCGACCTCAACATGTTTTCGAAGCCACGTCTAGATATATCTATTGTTAGTACTTATTCCTTCAGGTTCTAAAATGTTCTCATTATTTTATACGCCGTGACGTGACGACCGCGATTCAATTGTTTAACTCAAACATTCATTCGAATGTCACACTAAACTAACAATTTTGGGACCGAAAAGTGAAATAACAGTCATTCCAATCTTCTATACATTCCCGGCTATTTATTCCCATTCCTTGCTGTTAAAAGAGATTACTGTCCGCATAACAGGCATAGATGGATGGCTGTTTTGACGTGTTGTAGTGAAGCTTTCTTTATTGTATCTCGAATAGATCTTTTTCTCACGGCTTATTGTGAGCTTTTTTTTTCAAAAAGCCGATGGGGATGAGAAGCAGGTATGTAATTATTTTGATGATATTGATAAAAAGTTATACGTGTTTTAACCCCCGGCTCAGGCTAAATATGTAGAGGCGTTATTTATAAGTTTAACATCGTCTGCCTAGATGGTTCTTAGCTATGTTTGTGTCGAAGGTGTTTTTTGGGCCCTGTTAGATTTATTTTAATGCTAAGAATTGCTTGATTATTTGCTATGAAAATATTATACAACATATCAGTGTTTTCTTTCGCTTTAGTCTAATTCCGTCATTAGAAATCAAAATCAAGCCATATTGGCAACCGTTAGCCTAAAGAGGAACTAATTATAAAAAATACTAAATTCAAAACAATTGACAGGTGGAAATATACAAAGGCAGATACATGTGATGCCCTGTAAGGGCACAGCAATATAAATTGAAGAATACTATGACATATTATATGTAGATGGAAGATATTTTCATAACAGCCATCACAAATATCACTGACCTAATCAATCACACACACCTACAGACAGATAATGTATCACCATATCAAATGATATCGTATGAGCCATCCACTCTATAAGTTCGGCGTGGATTCGGCTGGGCCAGTGCCGCGGGTCACTGCACTTTGTTCTTAACAATAGCTCTTTCATTAGTGACTTTAATTTTAGGGAGAGCTATGGAAGTGATACGGTTCAATTGGTTGGGGAATGGTAACAGAATAACAAACTTCAACCTTTAGAGCGTTGAGTGTCCGATAATATAGTGCTGTGCGGCCCTATAGTGCTATTGTTGCCAGTATAGAATCCTTTGATGACATTATCAGGCTTGTATACTTGGACAATCACTTGGTCACTTTGGCACTCTTTGGGAGAGGCTACCAGCAGTGGACGTCTTTCGGCTGATATGGTGTTGATTATGATACTTGAATGAATATAACATTTTCTAAAATAACCATTTAACCCAGCTAAATCGTTAACATGTAAATTGCCTAATCAAACTAACATATGTACGAACAAACATTGCAAGTTTAAAAAGGTTATTTCGTTTCTAATACTTTCTGCGTAAACAAAATAACAAGTTTTGGTGCCAGCAAATGAACTTGTATGACTAATTGTCAACCTTTTCTTAGAAAGTAAGATATTTTACATCTTCGCTTTGAATAACGTGGATACTTATTCGTATACTCCTCCCTCCCGCATTGCAAAGAACGCAGGAAAACACGCGGGGAAATTCACCCTATACACAGTTATAGGATTTTAGACATACAAACTCACAAACATATAATCTCACAGACTTTTCTTCTATAGAATACCTATTGATTCTATGATACTCAGGAAAAGCTATGGTAATAATAATACCACGTCCGAGTGAGATGGTAGCATACAAATCTCGATAAGTGTGACAGAAAGGGAAATATAATTCGTTGTCCTTGTCATAGTTCCACTTTTTCTATTTGCCACAACTGATTTAGTATGAAGTTGTGGCAAATAAACCACTACCAGCCCTAATTAAGTAGGTTGTTTATGATAAGCCATCAGCCATTTTAAGGCCATTTTTTTAATTTAGCTGCATAGAAGCCTTTCCGTTCCTCATTGTGGCATCACGTATAGCTTGTCCTAAGTATCATAGGTCCATGATTAAGAAGGATGTCTGTGATGACCATTTTGTAGATCATTTATTTTTGCCACCCACAAAAAAGGCGTACTTGATTTTGACAGATTACAAATGAAGTCGTCTTGTCAGAATACCAATGTCATGCTTAATTAGATAAAACTAATGCTACAATGACATGTATTTTTATTCTTATTATTTAATGATCTATTATTATCCTAGTGAGTGGCTTTGGTTCATTATCCTTTTGGTAACAGATAGTCGTTCAAGGGCAAATAGAATTTAAAAAAGGTTATATCATTACTGAGATATACTCTATTATCTAAATATATAAAAGAAGAAATTGACTGACCGGCTGATTGACTGACTGAAATATCAACGCACAGCCCAAACCGCTGGTTCTAGAGATTCCAAATTTGGCACGTAGGTTCCTTATAGGTAAGGTCTAGGAGTGCACTAAGAAAAGATTTTTCAAAATTCACCCCCTGAGGGGGTGAAATGGGGGTCTAAAGTTTGTATGGGGAAACTAGATTAGTTAAACTATTTCGTTCGAAAAATCACAGCAGTACTTATTCCTAACGATAAATGAGTAAACACATGTTTCAGGTTTTTTGAGAATTCAACCCCTAAAAGGGGGAAATGTGGTGACAAAGTCTGAAAATCAACATGAGTATTGTTTCTATGGTTTATCGCGTCGTTGATTACGAAAACAACAACGATTTTAAAATCCAAAATGGCGGACGTGAAATACCATTTCCCCTGTTGGGGTGCGATGGGGTTGAAATGTCTAAATATCAATATGGGTGTCATTTTTATGGTTTTTTGGAACGTTCATTACGAAAATAGCATCGATTTTTAAATGTAATATTGTGGACATGAAAGTTCTTGAAAGTGTGCCAAATTGCAATTAAATCGGAACATACGGGTCAAACTGAGAACCTCTTTTTTTTAGATGGGCGAAGCCGTGGGCAAAGGCTAGTTATATTATAAACTGTCCATTGAAACTATTTGGGCAAGGCACTTACTTTATATGCCTCGACAAGACAAGAATAATACAAGACACAAGACAAGTTGGTCGTCTTACGCCACACAAGTATGGCAAATTGTACAAATCTTATATTACAAACATATTTGCCTTAAGGTAGGCTGGTAGAGAATGCCATTAAGTCCACCTTTTGTATGATAAGTTTTTCTTTTAAGTTTAAATAAATGTATATTTGCATGTCGGATATTTTTTTTTTTATTTATTTATCAAAAGTACAAAACAATTAACAATTTTATGTTACTCGCCAAACTGCGATAACAGTTTGTTGGCGAGACCACGCTCATTTTAACTAGTATTAAGTACCTACGTTAAAACTATGTTAGGTATGCTATGTGAACTACATATAATCTTAAACACCAACTTACACACTAAACATGACAATGCCTGAACACTTCACCCCTGCACTTAAAGTATGCATTATACTTAGGTATGCATTATATACAAATCAACGTAAACGCTAGACCGTTGTGGTGATAAAGATCCCGTTAGCACAGTGTAACATTTTCCTTCCTCTTTCCTGTATAAACAACATATTACTAGCCGTGTCTACACCGTACGCCTCGCCGAGGCACGACTACACTGAGCGCGCACTCTAGGGCGAAGCGTGCTCGGCCGAGGCACGCTATACTGAGAGCGCACGCTCGGGCGAGGCGTGCTCGGCCGAGGCATGCGTCCGGTGTAGACGCGGCTATTGAACTTTTTATATGCAATTATTTAATTAATTAGTAGCGAGTTAAAAAAGTTAATAATTAGTAAATTAATTAGTAATTAATTACCTACTTGGTCATTTCATCAGACACTAAATTCGAAGTAAAAAATTCTGATAGAGCCTAATTAATTAATCTTAATGTGAAGCTTTTAATTTTCTCTTCTTAAAAAAAATTCTCTTCTTAAAGACTGGTACAGGCATCTGCAATAATATATGATAGAGATATATACAGCCTTGACCAAAAGTATTGAGCACCCCACGTTTTCCTTTGTATCTTATGGATAAAGTATTATTTTTCAATTTCATAAATACACGAAGACGAAAAAAATAATAAGTGTTTGAACATGTGCAAATCATTAATACATATATATCATTTTTAAATTGCTATTTGCGTGTGAAAACTGATGCTAGAAAAAGTCGGGTTTAACAACAAAGGTTTAATTGTATATTTTTTTCACGGATTTTCCCTTAACGTCAATAAATATGATGAATTTTTCCGATAGATACACAACTTTCTATTATATATAAATGCACCTTTTAAAGTTTGACTTTTGTATGAAAAACGCATTGGTCCTCAACACTTTTAACCAAGGCTGCATATGTAAAAATCCTACTCATGACATCTATATACACTTTTCCTAGAGCTAATAAGGACGTGTCAGATGTTTTTGCGTCCTATTTCAAGTCAGATATTGGATGCAGGATGTGACCAAAATGTCAAAAACCGGCCAAGTGCGTGTCGGACCACGCAAAACGAAGGGTTCCGTGCCTATTAAAAAGGTCGTATCGTCACAGAAATTTTACGGCACTTACGTCCTTTTCTTTGAGGAAGGCAGTTTTTCAGCAATATCTCGAAAACCTCTAAACCGATCTTGTTCAAAACAATTTTCGGTGAATGAAATTAATACACCGTTCAAAAATTAGAGGGGGGGGGGACAGAATTTTAGTGACTTTCGGGGCGATTATCTCTGACTCTATTCACTTAATAAAAAAAAATGCTAAGAAACCTTATATTTATTTTGAAAGGTCTATCGATTGATGTGCCACACAATGAATTTTTTTTTTGACTTCCAGTTTTATGTATGGAGTGCAACCCTAAAAAAATTTTTTTTTGTCATTCTAATTACAAAACTATGTAGCGGCTAACAAAATACACCTATCCTCAAAATTTTATTCAAATACACCTTATAGTTTTCGAGTAAAATGCCTGTGACATACGGACAGACGGACATGACGAAACTATAAGGGTTCAGTTTTTGCCATTTTGGCTACGGAACCCTAAAAACGGAACCCTTGTAGTTTCGTCATGTCTGTATGTCACAGGCATTTTACTCGAAAACTATAAGGTGTATTTGCATAAAATTTTGAGGATAGGTGTATTTTATTAGCCGCTACATAGTTTTGTAATTAAATAGACTGAAAAAAATTTTTTAGGGGTGCACTCCATAAATAAAACTGAAAGTCAAAAAAATGTTTTTCATTGTAAGCCCACGTGTGATACATCAATCGATAGGCCTTTCAAAATAAATATAAGGTTTCGCAGCATTTTTTTTATTAAGTGAATAGAGTCGGAGATAATCGCCCTGAAAGTCACTAAAATGGTTCAGTTCAAAGGTTTTCGGGATATTGCTGAAAAACTGCCTTCCTTAAACAAAAGGACGTAAGTGCAGTAAGATTTCTGTGACGACACGACCTTTGATAATAGTCACGGAACCCTTCGTTTTCTGTGGCCCGACACGCACTTGGCCGGTTTTTTTTTTTAATCTGGTGAGTAGTTTCGGGAATTACCCCTAAAATTTTAAATTTAACCGATATTATCTGCCTACCACTTTACTATTCGTATAGATAGATAGACCAGTCTAGACGACATACAGACTAATTTCAATCAAGAATATGAGTACACTTCCATTCAATCCAATTTAATTGGCAATCTAGAGAAACCATGTGCAGATTTGTCTCATAATCGCGAGGGACAAGTATAATAACACTTACGAACACGTAACTAACCGAGATTAAACCTTAATTTGTTGCAATAAAGTTCACAATTGGCCAGCCAAACGCTTCGAGGGTATTGTCCCTTCACCAATATTATCAAGCCTACTTAGATTCCTCAAGGTCTAACCCTCCCACTTCACAGGAAGTTATCGCTAGATTCACTAGCATGATCTCGATTGTCATACAACTTTGAAAACAATGGTACGGTTGTTAAAGGGGAACGGACAGCATGCTAGCCATCTCGATATTCAAACGTGCTGTATTGACAGTACGTGGTCTGCGAGCTAATAGCCCAAATACCATAATAGAATGTGTGTTATGTCTATAAAATAAAATATATAAAATAGTTTTTTCTCAAAAATGGCTCGCAAAGTGTACATAAGTCGCTACATATTGGAAGGTAAAGTGTATAGTTTCAGGTCAGATCAAAATTAAAAAATAAAAAACATTGCAGGCCGCCTGGAATGTTACATATAAATTCCTTTATTTGTCGAGTACCAAACTTTTTAAAGTCGAAACCGGCATATAAAAGACGGCACAGGTCGTATTCAGCCAATTCAACTCGTATTTTTCTGTTGCAAACGCGACGTTTTTCTATGTGTCACAAATAGTTTGCGCTTTTCAGTGGAAAAATACACTTGCGATTCGGTTTAAAAAGAAAAACGGCGGGAAATCAGTAATATTTTCAAGTTGTGCAACGATATTTAAAGTTTATTATTCCCCCATTTTTGAGAAAAGCACTATATTAGCCTCAGCCGGAATGGCAATTGCAGGCTTCGTATTATAATTAAACGGACTCGCAAGCTCGTTCGTTTAAACAAATACTCAGCCTGCAATTGCCTCCTTCCCGGCCACGGCAATAATGTACTATTGCGTAACTAACTATGCATGTTTTAGTTCATTACTAGGAATAAACAAGTCTTATGCGAAAAGGCGTGTCAAAGCTAACTTTGACCGTCTTTGGATTTTTATTTCCCGATTACGGCAGAGCTGAAAGGAAGATTTTTTTTACTTTGAAATTTTCTTTGTTCCCTATTGTATTGTGAGATTTGTGAGCTTCGTCTAACAGTATTCCCGTAATGTGGGATAAGAACAAGGAAATATTACTAATAAATGTGCAAGCTGCAAATGCACCTACTTTAGAATCGTAAGTACCATTCCATTACCGTATTTATAATATAATATATAGTAAATAATGTAATAATAATACATAATAATAGTAAATAATATATACAATAGTAAATGTGCGAAATGCGAGCAAGTTACGACAGTGCTAAAGTTATTAGTGACCCATCTACTACCGTGTATAGTTTTTAAAACGCTTCCTTTTTGTAATCGAAAATAGATCTTAGTTACAAGCCGTTAAGTCTAGTTTTGAATGACACGGAACCTTACACAGAACTTTACTTCAGAAAACAGTCATAGCCTATTCTACTGGGCATATATATGAGCATTGAGAAAACATATATTTTAAGCCTTTTCGGAGTGGTTTGTAAATATTGTGCAGATATTTGCAAGTCTATGGAGGTATGTTTTATGTATGAGTGCTTGTTGGTTGACCCTTGCGGACCTTTGTGGAGAAATCCGTTGAGAATTGAGATGTGCCTACTGAAATACTAGTTTTTAGCATGAAGTAGGTAATAGATTTTTTTTTTAATGTTGTCGGAAGCGTAATGTGAATAGGGTCTATAGGACAATGAACGCAATCTGTATAAGCACGAGAGATTCCAGTCAAAGTAATAAATATATAAGAACAATCGGGTAAAAATTATCTATTTACACAAAAAAACCGCATTCAAATCGGGCCATCCGTTTGGGAGCTACGATAACACAGATACACAGACACGTTAAACTTATAACATCCCTCTTTGCGTCGGGGGTTGAAAATACTAGCTTCCGCCCGCGACTTCGTCTGCGTGGACCCGGGATAAAAACTATCCTACATTTTAATCCAGGCTATAAACTGTCTTCGTGCAAAATTTCACCCTAATCGGTTGAGCCGTTTAAGCGTGATTGAGTAACAAACATCCAAACTTTCGCATTTATAATATTAGTAGAATAGTAGAATGGTAGACATGATCGGTGAGGTTGAAAAAAGCCCTTCTAATAGTTTATTTATAGTTAATCTTAAGTGCGGCACATAAAAAACTCATAGTAACAGACGGCACATTAGTTCCACATCGTGACTCGTAGGTAAAAACTACATTGGAATTGAATTCTTAAGCTGATAAGATTATCTAAATATACGTATAAAAGAAGAAACTGACTGACTGACTTACATATTAACGCACAGCCCAAACCGCTGCACGGCTATCACAAGACGGCGCGCGAGCTCTCTCGATTTTTCTCTCACTATACCTCTCTTTCTAAGTTTCCTAATAAGAGAGAGACAGATAGTGCGGGTAAAATCGAGAGAGCTCGCGCGCCGTCTTGTGATAGCCTGGTTCTAGAGATTCAAATTTGGAAACGTGCTCGTAAGGTACTAGCTTCCGCTCGCGACTTCGTCTGCGTGGACCCGGGATAAAAACTATCCTATATTTTAATCCAGGCTATAAACTATCGTGCAAAATTTCATCCAAATCGGTTGAGCCGTTTAAGCGTGATTGAGTAACAAACATCCAAACTTTCGCATTTGTAATATTAGTAGGATAGGGGTGCACTAAGAAAGGATTTTATTAAATTCACCCCCTAAGGAGTGAAATGGGGTTCCAGAGTTTGTACGGGGAAACAAGATTAGTTAAACTATTTCATTCGAAACTTCACAGGAGTACGTATTCCTAACGGTAAATGAGTAAACAAGTGTTCCAGGTATTTTAAGAATTCAACCCCTAAAAGGGGGAAATGTGGTGACAAAGTCTGAAAAGCTACATGGGTACTATTTCGATGGTTTGTTTTGTTGGGGTACGATGAGGTTGAAATGTCTAAATATCAATATGGGTAACGTTTTTACGGTTTTTTGGGACGTTAATTACGAAAAAAGCATCAATTTTGAAATTTAATATTGTGGACATGAAAATTCTTGAAAGTATTTGCGCCAAATTGCAATTCTATCGGAACATACGGGTCAAACTGAGAACCACCTTTTTGTAGATGGTTAAAAATGTGACTGTGTCTGGGAAAAGGGACCACTTTGGCGGTATGGAGTTATTAATGTCTCCTAAAACTAGGTAAAATTAGCTATTCAGTGAAAAAATAATAATTTTCCTAGGTGCAATCATTATTTTTTTATAATTTTTTAAACATGTATCAGGCAAAATGTACCATTATGCTCATCAAAAATACATTTCTACTAGGAAGTTATGGAATGATTGGTACAAAGTTAATCTACTATCGTCAAAGATTTATGATATTTAAGGTATTAATAACCGATTAGTATTAAAAACCCATTCTACGTAATTTTCGACTAATTTAAAAAAATGCATATAACTCGGAAACTAAAATCCTCAACTTTTACTAGACACAGTCACAAATTACGCTTATTACGCGGGCAAAGCCGCGGGCAAAAGCTAGTACTTAATATGGTAGTCAACATAAGTGGCATTTTTTATTGCGCTCATGGCTTTGCCTCATCAAGCCGTAAAAAACCGGCTAATCTGATGCCCATGGTCAACTATGGAATATCAATTGGTCCAGCTAATAGATGAGGGATATAGCAAATTATATCTCTCAGCAATCTGAATCTATCTATATCAGACCCGACAGGCGACCGGTATCGTTGGAGCGGCGTCGTCAAATGCGCGATCTTCGACACTTGAAATGGCGCAAAATCCCAATTAACAACATTTAATTTTTCTGACTCCTTAATTTTGTTTAGGCATTTAATAGTATTTGAAAAGTTAGAAGACACGTATTTTTCTTTTCATTTTATTTAAAAGCGCCACCCGCATCCAGCGGGCTCCCGCGACATTTATAATACCAGGTCAAAAGACATCATCATATCAGCTGAAAGACGTCCACTGCTGGACATAGGCCGCCCCCAAAGAGTGCCACAATGACCGGTCCTGCGCCATCCGCATCCAGCGGACTCCAGCGACCTTTACCAGATCATCAGTCCACCTTGTGAGGGGCCTACCCACGCTGCGCCTTCCGGTACGTGGTCGCCACTCGAGAACCTCTCCGCCCCAATGGCCATCGGTTCTACGTGCAATGTCACTTAAGTTTAGCGATTCGGAGGGCTATATCGGTTACCTTGGTTCTGCTGCCTAAATAATAATAATTAATTATTATATTGTCTACTTCTTAACAAGACAATATGATTTTTATAGGCAATCAAATCAGTCAGGACAGGACCCAACCCTACATGAATAAAACATTGACCCAACCCAAATGTAATTAAATATCACAGATTAAGTTCCTTAATACAGATATAAGGCCCTTCTATCAGCTGATGCGTGAAAACTTCTGAAGCGTACTAGTCACTTGACAAAGGATTTGTTTAATAGGTAAACAAATTTGATCCTTATAGCATGGGATATAAGATCTAAGTTTAGTTGCAATAGGATTGTGGTGTAGATTTTGTTTGTATGGTCTTGTTGGGATTTCGGGTATGGCGTTGTGAACCATCATGATTCATTAAAATATGCCTGTGACCTCATGTTAAATATATAACGTTTATATACATAAAGTATAAATTACAAAATAAAAATAAAATCATAAAAAGATATGTACCTTGAAAGTTAAGAAAAATATGCATTTTTTTAATTGGCCAAGAGTAAATTTAAAGCTACCAATAGAATCCTTAGGCTTTTATAGAAACATAATTGTATGACCACTATGGACCTAAACGCGGTATTTCGCGACAGAAACAGCAATTTACTTGATTTTCCATAGAATGATTAGTTAAAATCGCAAAGTGTGACGTCATATTTCGTGTGTACGTGTACGTTCGACGACCGAATAGCCTATTGGTTAGATAACTGAGAACCGACTATAAAGCTTGAGGTCCCGGGTTCGATCCCCGGTCGGGGCAGATATTTGTATGATGAATACGAATGTTTGTTCTCGAGTCTTGGATGTTTAATATCTATTTAATAAAAATTTAAGTGAGTAAACTGTTTATATTTTTCAAAAAAAATTGACGCAGCTGAAAAATCTGAAACTTTTTACTGGTGCTAAGGAAGGTTATTTCTATCACCAAAAAAATAATAAGGCATTTCTAAAATTTTCATCCATTCCCAATTGCACACCCTAAATAAGAAGTGGCAAGTGGGGAATAGAATACAACCAGGAAAACACTAGGAAGATAATGATAATCAAACAGTCATAGCCACACAGATTTTGTGATAAAATATGATATAATTGAACATCATATTGACATAACGATAACCTCATTAGCACACCTCCGGATTGTCAATGATAGTACAGTAAACAGTTATATCACTGAGTACATAAACAGGTACTTGTGACTGATAAGTGATAAGGTAAGTTCTGAATTCAAAGCTCAGAAGGGCTTAAGTTGTGTAGTTTTATATAAACATATGCCCATTTTGAAAGGCTAAGGTGGGATATTTGAATTGGCAACTTTTAGGGCATATTTAGAGTGGAATTAAGATCAGGGCTGATTTCCTTCTAATTACCTATAAGATATTATAATTCTCTAATTTTTACCATGATCAGAATGGCTTGCGATTGAAGCAGCCTGATTGATTACAGTTAATTATTTTCTTAGATTAGTGGTGTGTTATTAGACAAATATTGAAAAGATACTTTCATAAAATTCTTAGTATTTTTTTTTTACCAAAACTACAACCAGCTTGAGGTTCCATGCAGTTTACATTTTTTTTATTTATACCTATTTAATGAATACCAATTAATTCATAGTTTTCAGACATTTAGAGTCCATAAATAGTTAGTTTACTTATAAATGACTTTTTTGGCCAATACCATACCAATGTGAATCTAGAGACAACTCTAGTTGGCTTTAAAACTGTTAGTCATCTACTATTTAAAAAAAAACCAGGTTATGGAAACTTTGTTGCTATTGTAGATACTTATCTTTGTTTTGATGAAAAAACGTAACTAAGACAAAGCAAATCAACTGCAAAAAATAGTCTGCCATAATCCTATTACAAAATTTAAATACAAATGTGTATCAGCAAAGCCGCTTGCGAATCTTAAGGCCACAGAAACCGTAGAAAAAACACCTACTCTGAACATAATTACTTCCTAGTTTTATCGACACCGATTTTAAAAATCATGCCGCTATGTCGATTTAATGCAGTGAATATGCTGAAATAAGAGCTCGTGAAGTTGAAAACTACAAGGTTGGATTGAGGATCACGTTTCGAAGCGGGTTCAGTGTTGGGAGTTTGTGTAATATGAGAGGAATGTACAAGCTTTATTTCATAGAATTCCTAACCTAGATTCAGCTGTATGATCATGTAAAAAACACTAGCTGTTGTGCTTTTCACGAGTTTATTAAACGACTTGAGATTTAACTAGTCGCTTCAAACAATAACGTCTAACTTTAACGAATAATTGGATAAAAACATAATTGAAGGAATGGCGGGCGGCGGCAATGGCGTACGAGGTTTTTTTTCTAATAAATTAATAAAAAACAACAAAAAACTCACGTTTTAAACTGTAAATAATCCACAAACACAATTGTTATAACACTGAAATTGTTATCACCAAAAATGGGCGCGTACTTATCAACAAAAATTAATAATTGACGAGAAAGCGTCTCAACCGCATCGTTCAACGAAACAGTATGTGTTGCCATGCGCACATTCTGAAATTGTATTGAATTGACAAGTTTGTGTCAAACAGTGGTGATTTTATCTTCAAGTTACAAAATAATAATAAATCTTATTTTTTTTGTATTTACAACTTACTTTACCTTTGGATTTTGTAATTGTTATTAGTGGTAGATTTATAAAAGTGCGCAAAACATATTTGGCATTTATAAACAGAAAATATTTGGCCATAAAAAACTGGCAACTCTACAAGAATGTTGCTAGGTTAGGCATTTTTACTCAGAGCTGGTAGATTTTTTTCTAATTTATGTCTTATAAAATCTAAAATTTCGATTCTACATTGCGTTAAGAGCCTTATTGCATAGAGATTTTTATTTTGTTACATTATTTTTTCTGCAACTAAGAAAAATAATATTTAACAACTTTCAAACATCACATCATGGGCTCGAATCTTAGCTGGTGCTAATGATTTTTTAGAACGTTAATGTACAACCCCTTGACGAAATGGGTATAGGTCTCAGTGGTTTCACTTCAGTACCTTAGTTAGTTAGTTAGTTTTACTGGGCATTTTCCGCAAGTTGACATCCAAATGTGCCTATTTTGCGTGAAACGGCAGGGTGGCGCTACTCTAACCACCCCAGCTCCTTTAAAAAGTTTAAGAGTGCCTTGGTATTACTGACTGCGTTCCGTAGTGTGTCCGGAGACCCTAGGTGCTTTTTCCTGTATACTTCTACCTGCTTACAGTCCAGTAGAATGTGTTTAGTCGTTTCTTCTGCCTCCATGCACGCTCTGCACATGGGGCTGTCTGTGATACCTAAATTATAGAGGTGTCTGTTCAAAGTGTTGTGTCCGGTTATCATTCCTACTATCTTGCGTAGTTGGTTTCTGTGCGTCTTTATTAGTGCAGTTGTGAGTTTGTAGTCGCGCTCCGACAGAATCTCTTTGGTCTGTCTGCATGTGTCTATCTCCTCCCAGTATCTTTGGTGTAGGTCTTTGGTGTATTGGTCTAGTTTGTTATATATGTAGCTTTGTGGCAGGGGCAAGATTGGCTCCGGTCCGTATGCCGTTGTCTCTGACCCTTTCCTGGCCACTGAACACTTGCCAACGACTTCAGTACCTTATTACGTATCTGTGTGTCTAACTGTTGCATTGTAGCTTCCAGATCCGATTCGAATGCAGTTTTGTTTTAAATTTGAACACGTCACCCCTACATCGATGACCGGTTAGCCTAGTGGGTAGCTAGTGACGCTGCCTATGAAGCTGAAAGTCCTGGGTTCAAATCCCGGTAAGGGCAAATATTCGTTCGATGAGCATGAACATTTGTTCCCAAGTCTTGGATGTTTTCTATGTATTTAACTATTTGTATCTATTAAATATATCATCATCTACAAACCTTATTGAGCTTACTATGGGACTAGGTCATCTATTATTTATGACTGTTTTTACCGAGCGCGTTGGTTATTTCTTTCCAGCAAAGGTACTACTAGTTTTCAAATGTGTACCTACAAACAGTTCCTAAAGCTGAGGTGTGTGTTGCATTGGCCGTGGCCAGTATGTAGCTTGTTAATACTGCACCAGTGTCATTTTGGTCAGACCCAATAGGCATCGCTTGGCCATTAGTGATTCAATACAATACAATACTCTTTATTGCACATTTATATAATAATAAAAACACTAGTAGTACAGAAAACAGCGGGCAGAAAACAGGTGATTAATTATTTTAACAAATATTACTATTAAATTCAACCTTAAAACTTCTACTTTCTACTTTTATGTGACCGGGGAAATTAATCAGAAAGAAATGGCAACATTAATCCTGCTGTCATTATGTCATATAAACGTGTTTGTCAAAACTGTCAAAACGTGCACAACCATGTGGTAGACGAGTTTATTGAATATTTCAAATTATTACACACGCCGTTGTATTTAATGGTACAAAGTGAAGATGGATTATGTTGTAGGCAATGTGGCTGCCTTAATATCCGGTAATGTTACTCCGAGCCGCCCTAAACTCTCAAAAAGAGCGTTAACTCCTATTAAACATATGCCCTCTCCGAATGTAACACCAAAAAGCGAATTGGTTGACGACAGATCTATATTTCTTTCACCTTCAGTGCAGAAAAAGAAGGCTATAGTGAAGAAGAGTCCTAAGAGAATATTCCAGAACCCAGATTTGGATGTAACCAACGAAAATGAAGGTAATACAAGCACTAACAGTCCTAAAGCTGACAAGGTGAAAAAGCATCTAAAGGGTGAGTTAGAGGCTACTGTTAGCCCAAAAAACAAACCAAAGGCAGCTAAAACTCCTGACGATTCGAATAGTAAGTCGGTGGAATCACCGTCTCCTAAGAAAAAGGGTATGAATGGTGATCTGAATGCCTTTGTAGGGAATAATGTTAGTTCCAACGAATTGACGCCTAAAAAGAAAAAGAAAAACAACTCTATCACAGAAGCAAGTCAAAGTGTCAGTGAAGGTATAGAATCAAATCAGGGAACACCTAAAAAAAATAAAAAACAAAAGGGTTTGACTTTCGAAGAATTACAGAGTGACACACAAGACAGTACAAATGTTGATGTAAATACAAGTGTCAAAGCTTCAAAGAAGAAGAATAAAAATAAGAATAAATCACAAACTGTAGAAATAGAACAGAATGATGACCCTCAAGATGTTAATAGTGATATTGAAACTGAATCTAAAGGTCGAAAAAAGAAGAATAAGAAACGTAAGAAGCAAGTTGAAACTCAAGAAGAAAATGAAGATGAAATTGCACCTGTAAAGAATAAAAAAATAAAAGTGAATCCGAATGCCATAACCGACAAAGATTCAGATTCTGAACATGAATCAGATGATGAAATCGAGTCAGAAACAGAGGAAACTAATAAAGAAGTTCTTGAAAATTCTGTACAAGCAGAATCGAGTTCAGACGAAGAGGAAACTCCAGCACCAAAGAAGAAAAAGAAAGAAGAAACCCAAGAGACAGAGAAAGTAAGAGAAGTTAATACAGAGGAAGAAGTTAAAAGGACATTGTTTGTGGGCAATGTGCCGTTTAGCAAGAAGTGTAAGAAGGAGATCAAGAAGATTTTTAGTCATTATGGACAGATTGAAAGTGTTAGGTGAGTATTTAAACTTTTTGCCATTCTTAATGGATTTTGTTTCTATTCACAAGTAGATGCACAGACTGCAAGTGGAGCCGCAGTAGCTATGAAATAAAGCCTATGTCAAACCCAACGCCCCCAATACTAGAGGTAGAACTGTACAAATTGGACATTTAGTTCCAGAGATTTATCAAGGATCACCAACAGAGGCAACAACAACAAGCACATACCTAGTTTTAAACTGAATTGCGCCATCAATTAATAAAATTAAAGATCAAAGTTGTACTTTTCCTCCCTTGAAAATGAAAATGTCAATTTTCCTCCTAGAAGGTGTGACAAGCAGTATGTGCCACTTGATTGCAAAATTATTTCCGTCTTGGGCGTAAAGGTAAACACTTATCCATTGTTACGCTCAAGATTCTGCTTTAGAATCCCTCACAAGGCTCATATTCTATTGTAGACTCTTTGACACCACTCAGGACTCAATATACCATTCTCGTCATAAACATGACAGAATGGTGCCAGCTGAACAGGTTGAGAACTGGCTGCGGACGCTCACGTGCATTCCTATACAAATGCACAAATGTGGTTGGATAGAGTCTCCGAGGTGCGATTGTGGGGCCGCGGTGCAAGACATTGAGCATATCATCAAGACCTGCCCGCTCAGTAAATACGACGGTAATCGGCAGACTTGTTCACCCTCGACAGTGACGTAATCCTATGGATGCAAAATTTTGAAATTATTTTATAGTATAGGACTTATTAAATGCCATACGATAAATAAAAAAAAGTCATAAACATATCATTTTGTACCCTTGATACACAATGTACAGTCAGCATCAAAAGTAGCTACGCAAACGAAGACTTCAAAAGTCTTTATTAAAAGGGAATAAGAGCTTTTGACATCTTCGATTGCATAGTTACTTTATGACTGTACTATGATGTACTATTAATATCCAAAACTCTTACATGTCTTAATGTCATGTACTTTGTATATTTCAGGATCCGCACCGTCCCCGTGAAGGACCCCAGTGTGACCCCGAAACTGGCTGTGATAAAGCAGGAACTCCACCCGGAGAGGAGCACCGTCAATGTCTATGTCAAGTTCTCCGACCCGGAGAGTGTTGATCAAGTAAGTCTTTTCAAAAGTAACGATTATAGTAAAAGTTAAGTATTAGTATATGATGACCGGTTAGCCTAGGTAGTGACACTGCTTACGAAACTGAAGGTCCTGAGCTCGAATCCCGGTAAGGGCAAATATTTGTGTGATGAGCATGAACATTCGTTTCTGAATCTTGGATGTTTTCTATGTATTTAACTATTTGTTAAATCCATAGAAACTCTGTGGAAGAGCGGTGTCTCTTGACACAGGTATCTCGATACTTAAAAAGAGACACCAACCTGTACTTAGTTAAGTATCTTATAAGTTACTCAATAAACTATTTTTCATTTTCATTTGTATCTATTAAATATATCGTCATCTAGTACCCATAACACAAGCCTTATTGAGTTTACTATGAGACTAGGTTGATTTGTGTAAGATTGTCCTCAAATCCTATACTATTAAATGAGGAATATTTGTATATACCTATATATATATATATTTGCAATCATGTTCTCGGAAACGGCTCTAACGATTTCGATGAATCTTGGAATATAGGGGTGTTCAGGAGCGAGAAATCCATCTAGCTAGGTCTCATGTCTGGGAAAATTCGTTTTCTCCGTATTTTCACCCGAGCTGAGCTAGGTCGCCTAGGGACTATTTATTATTTGACATAAAGTTTCATGTTGCAGGCCCTAGTAGAGAACAACACGGTCCTGAACAACAATAACCTCCGCGTGACCCGGAGCGGAGACACCGGCGCCGAGCACGACCCGCGGCGCTCGGTGTTCGTGGGGAACATACCGTTCGCGCTCGAGGACCAGGGGCTCAGGGAGAAGTTCCAGGGCTGCGGGGACATCGAGTCCGTGAGGATCGTGAGGGACAAGAAGACTAATGCTGGGAAAGGTAGTCCGGGAACATCCAAATACTCCGAAATCTATGCACCATCTGTACCCAACGTGTTCTCAGCTTCTTTGGCCATCTGGTCAGGTCAGAACCGCAGAGCCGGGAAAAGCTAATTGGGAATGGATGAAAATTTTAGAAATGCCTGATTATTGACGACCGAATAGCCTAGTGGTTAGAGAACCTGACTATGAAGCTTGAGGTCCCGGGTTCGATTCCCGGTCGGGGCAGATATTTGTATGATGAATACGAATGTTTGTTCTCGAGTCTTGGATGTTTAATATCTATTTAAGTATGTATTTATCTATATAAGTATGTTTATCCGTTGTCTAGTACCCATAGTACAGGCTTTGCCTAGTTTGGGACTAGATCAATTGGTGTGAATTGTCCCACGATATTTATTTATTTATTTATTTATTTTTTTGGTGAGAGGAATAACCTTCCTGTATAATTAATAACTATTATGATACAAGTGCGGAAAGTGGATAATTCCCAACGAGTGACGATGACCAAAAACACGACCGGCAGGGAGTGTTTTTGGTCGACACGAATTGGGAATTATTTATCCGCTCGTGTATCATACAACATTTTACAATGCATCACGAAATAAAAATATATCAATAAAAGGTGAAATTTTAACTGTCACGAAATCTCATTCTCGCACGTGTATATGAAATGAAATGAAATGAAATTTATTAGCATGTGGGAAATGGGTACAATTTGCAGTTACAGTTGCAATAAATCTGGTTGGTTCACCACACCCTACCTTATCAGGCGTACATACATTATTGTCTTATCTATATTATCCTTTATTCCACGTAATGAAACTAAATAAAAATAAATTAAATGTCAAGAAAGAGTCAAAATACAATTAAAGGGAATCATTCAAAAAGTCAGTTAAATTATAATAACATTTGGACATTAGCATTTTTTTAACTAGATTCTTAAATAAGTTTAGCCTATGACACTTAAAACTATCGGGTATCTTATTATAAATTGTGATGCACATGATATAGCAGTTTCTGGAGGCGAGTGCTAGTTTAGCTGCAGGTTTATGTAGCTTATGCTTATATTGTGCTCGAGTCTTACGGGTACGTATCTGCTGTACTTCTATAAACTGGGTTTTGTACTTATGAACAAAAACAGCTACCTCCAAGATATAAAGACACGGGAAGGTAAGTATGTCATTATCGATAAAGAACGGCCGGCATGATTCCCTTCGACCAATTCCAAAAATTGCTCTAATGCAACGTTTTTGTGCTAATAGTACTTGGTCTTTATCAGAACAATTACCCCATAAAACTATTCCATATCGGAAAATTGAATTCACGTAACCGTGATATGCTACTAGAGCGGCTTGTATTGAAACCGTCGTCGCAATTCTTCTTAGTGCATATATAAAACTATTCACTCTGCTGGAGACACTTTCTACGTGGTTTTTCCAACTGCAGTGAGAATCAATGATTATACCTAGGAACTTTGTGTGACGTACCTCTTCAATGGGAACATTATCAAAACAGATATTTAAATTTTGTGAGTCACTTCGGTCAGTATGGAATTGAATAAAGTTAGTCTTACTTAAATTTACTTTCAAATTATTATTATTTAGCCAATTAATTGTACGTGATAATGTCATATTTATTTCGTCATTATATCTTGAGACATCGTTACATTTTATTATAATTGATGTATCGTCCGCAAATAAAATACACTCCTGAGATACATAATTCGGTAGATCATTTATATACAATAAAAATAACAAAGGTCCTAATATGCTACCTTGCGGTACACCATAATTATTATTGACATAAGGTGATCGATAAGATAATAAATTTCTAGATATTGGACAATACTTTAGCGTCTCCACACATTGACTTCGGCCAGTGAGGTAAGCCCTCATCCAGTCATGAGCGGGACCACGTATACCATACCTATATAATTTCGTTAGTAGTTGCTTGTGGTTCACAAAATCAAAAGCCTTACTCATATCCATGAATAAAATCGTAGTTGGAATGTGATTATCAATAGCATTCACTACGCTTTTAATTAACTTAAACGTTGCTAAAGAAGTACATCTAGATTTTCTAAATCCATGTTGTTGCTCATTTATTACATTATTATTTTCCAAAAAATGTATTAATCTATTATACATTACTTTTTCAAAGATTTTGGAAAATATGGGTATAAGCGTTACTGGTCTATAGTTACCCATGTCAGACTTAGCTCCTTTTTAGGGTTCCGTAGCCAAAATGGCAAAAACGGAACCCTTATAGTTTCGTCATGTCCGTCTGTCCGTCTGTCCGTCTGTCCGTCTGTCCGTCTGTCCGTCTGTCCGTCTGTCCGTCTGTCCGTATGTCACAGGCATTTTACTCGAAAACTATAAGGTGTATTTGAATAAAATTTTGAGGATAGGTGTATTTTGTTAGCCGCTACATAGTTTTGTAATTAAAATGACATAAAAAAAATTTTTTAGGGGTGCACTCCATACATAAAACTAAAAGTCAAAATTTTTTTTTTCATTGTGACCCCCCGTGTGGCACATCAATCGATAGGCCTTTCAAAATAAATATAAGGTTTCTTAGCATTTTTTTTGATTAAGTGAATAGGGTCGGAGATAATCGCCCCGAAAGTCACTAAAATTCTGTCCCCCCCCCTCTAATTTTTGAACGGTGTATTTTAAAAATATAAAAAAATTCATGGACATAGGGCTTATTAATTTCATTCACCGAAAATTGTTTTGAACAAGATCGGTTCAGAGGTTTTCGAGATATTGCTGAAAAACTGCCTTCCTCAAAGAAAAGGACGTAAGTGCCGTAAACTTTCTGTGACGATACGACCTTTTTAATAGGCACGGAACCCTTCGTTTTGCGTGGTCCGACACGCACTTGGCCGGTTTTTTGTGAAGGGGTTTGACTACGGACTTCTTTAGTATTTCCGGAAAGCTGCCCTGCACCAATGACAAGTTCAATACATGTACAAGTGGCTTTGCAATGATATACGCACTTTTCTTTATAACATCAGTCCTCAGATCGTCGTGACCAACCGCTTTCGTGTTTTTAAGGCTACTGATTAAACTAATCAGTTCACTCGCGCTTAAAGGTTTGTGAAAAATTGAAGACTCATGATTGGGAATATTGATGTCATAATTAATGTCTGTTGTTATATTATCAGTTACATATTTAATAAAAAAAATATTAAAACAATCGGCGATTTTTTGTGGGTCATCGATACATTCATTATCTATCATAAGCTTTTCTACAGATCTACTGCTGCAGTCTGTAGTAGTATACTTTTTTATTAAATTCCAAACTGCTTTACATTTATTGCTTTGCTTATCTATGTATTTAAAGTTTTCCGTTTTTTGATGAGATAATATACATTTCCTTAAAAGGCGAGAGTATTTCAAGTAACGTTGTTTATGCGTTATTGATTTTCTGCTCAGCATATATAATTGCCTTTTTTTACGACAGCAGGTTCGCATTGTCTTGGTTATGGGTTTTGAGCGACTAACGAATACACGAGTTCCCGTGTTTATGTTGAACCATTTATATGGTTCATTGCTCTGAAAGTGCGCCTTTATGGGCAAATAGCCGTCTTTTATATGCCGGTTTCAACTTTTTAAAGTGTTTGGTACTCGACAAATAAAGGAATTTAAATGTAACATTCCAGGCGGCCTGGAGCCGTAGCATGGTAGTATCCCGCGACAAGTGACATAAACACATTACCCTCCTTTGCGTCGCGCAGTCGGGTAAAAATAGGGGCGTCGTCTCGTTCTATCGAACGGTGTCAGCCAGTGACGCACGCTCTATCCTATCACCTATCGCGTGACAAGGCCAACCATGCTACGGGGCCTGCAATGTTTTTTATTTTTTAATTTTGATCTGACCTGAAACTATACCTTTACCTTCCAATATGTAGCGACTAATGTACACTTTGCGGGCCATTTTTGAGAAAAACACGTTAATTTTGTCTTCAGGTTTCGGTTACGTAAACTTCACTTCCCGAGACGGCGTTGAACTGGCGCTCGCGTTGACGGACGAAGATCTAACGATCAAGAACAGGATCATGCGCGTGAAGCGATGCACGCAGGCCACGCAGCGACAGCCGCACAGGGGGACTTCTAATAGGTAAACTATTCTCAAACTTGCTCACAGGCAATTGTCAACCTTACTACAACGATATAAGGTGTATACTGACGACAGGCAATCACCAGGGACATAACAGGCAAGGATAAACCTTACAGCAATGACAAGGTTTATACTAGTAAAGGTCTAACGATCAAGAACAGAATCATGCGCGTGAAGCGATGCACACAGGCCACACAGCGACAGGCGTAAAAATTCCAATCTCTAGTAAAAACTTAGCAAGATTGTCATATACAAATCTCAATAGCCGTGTCCACACCAGACGCACGCTCGCCCGAGCCGGCCCACACGCTCGCCCGAGCCGGCCCACACGCTCGCCCGAGCCGGCCCACACGCTCGCCCGAGCCGGCCCACACGCTCGCCCGAGCCGGCCCACACGCTCGCCCGAGCCGGCCCACACGCTCGCCCGAGCCGGCCCACACGCTCGCCCGAGCCGGCCCACACGCTCGCCCGAGCCGGCCCACACGCTCGCCCGAGCCGGCCCACACGCTCGCCCGAGCCGGCCCACACGCTCGGGCGAGCCGCGCGGGTGAGCACGGGGACTGGCTGACCTTTTAATGAGTGGGCAACTGCCGGAATCCGGAAAAGTAGAGATAACTTGTACCAACTTTATGAGAGGAGGTCTTACACCACTGACGAACGCTTCCATCAGTATGTTAAGAATTATTCCAAATTGTTTAAAATTGTGTGCACGAAAGCTAAAGCAGTGTACCTACATAGTCTGTAATAGACTCAAAGGCTATTGATGATGATCGTATATATAAATCGTGCTAGGCGTGGTGTGCATGAGAAAGAACAAGAGTACTAATATTTACTATTCGATTTTTACAGGGGAGGATTCCAGGGAAAAAACAGAGTCAGTCAAGGTGACAGACAAAGGAACCAAGGAGCAGGCGCCCCGGGAAGAAACTTTAACCAAGGCGGCAAATTCCAGGGGAACCGAGGTGGAAACAACTTCCAGGGAAATAGGGGTGGAAACAATTTCCGAGGAAATAGAGGAGGAAATTTCCAAGGAAATAGAGGAGGAAACAGAGGAGGTCATTTCCAAAATAGGGGTGGAAATAGTTTTGGTAGACAAAACGATGGGGAAAAACAGGATGGGGCGTATAGAAGACTACAGCATAAGAGAAAGAGTCAGGTAAGATGTTTATTTAATATTTGGGTTCTACTTTTAGGCATTTTTTTATTGTGCGTTCAGTAAAAAAAATCTTTATTCAAAAAATACTGTAAAGCTTCTATAGAGTTGCTCTACTTCCAATACCTTGTTTGTAGAAAAATACCTAAATTTGATTCCATAGAAAAATAGACATACGGGTAGGTAGACTCTAAATTTGTTATAACTTCAAAAGACAAGGCAAAAAATATGCCTAATGATGAAAATCCCATTCATATATCTCAAAAAATTACAAGCTACAACCGTTTTAATATTGCTTGTTAGAGAGAGAGAAACTCGTAGATTGTGACGTCACGACCATCGAGCGTCATAGTAAATGACAATCGTTTCATATGAACGTGCGTTTTACGGAAAAAGGACAGAACGTACCCGCTCCTAAAACTTTGGACACTTATAACTTTGTGATTATTTAATCTCTTGCGTTGCTTTTGTCTCCATTTGACTACATTTTTAATCCTTTTTCGAGAAAATACAACATTATTGGTTATTTTATGTTGAATGCAAAAAAAAAGTTTTTCATGATCGGTACCATTTTCAGGAGGGTGGCGATGAGCCTCCGAACAAAGTGGCGCGTGACGACCAGCCAAGGGAGAAGAAAGCCAGGAAGGAGTTTGTCGGCATGACTGCTGAGAAAAAGAAGGTACCTACCTAAACAATTTGATCAGACATACCTTTCAAATACAGGTCGAAAAAAATTACTTTAAAAACAAAGTTTTATCCGACTTCAAATCAGTAGGAGAATTGCTTCAAGTTTGCCTATAAAATTTGAAGAGTTCCCTCGATTTCTCCAGGATCCCATCATCAGAACTGGATTTTGGTGACAACAGGACCAATATGGAAGTATATGCTTTCAAACAAAGAAATAATTTTTCAAATCGGTTCATAAATTACCGAGTTATCGCGTGACAAACTTATTATTATTTTTTATTATTATTGTGAGCCCGTAGTGTCCACTGCTGGGCAAAGGCGTCCCCCCACTTTTTCCAGTGCTCCCGATCCTGAGCAGTCTCTGGCCATTCTTTTAAAAAGGAGTCTAGCTCGTCTCTCCATCGCCGACGAGGTCTGCCACGTCTCCGTCTCGAGCTGTCGGGCTGCCCGACAGCGTGACAAACACACGGAAAAAATACAGAGTTGAATTGAGAACCTCCTCCTTCTTTGAAGTCGGTTAAAAAAGGGGCTGTGAACCGATTAAGGCCATATTTAGTGACATTCAGCACAAATGGAAAATCGACAACTCGAAATTATTGGTTGAATTGAATTATCTATTATATCTATATGTATAGAAATAATTGTAGTCTCGTCCTATTAAGTTTAAGTTTTTTTGGGCATGGATTTTTTTTTTACTGTTTACTTTAAAAAATCCTGCCAAGACTGATTAATTAATGAAAAAAATCGTAAATGGCTTTTTCTTAATCATTGCACCAGAACGGACACATTTTATACTAATCGAAAGTATTGTATTTCCAAATAAATAAATAAAAAACACTAAACAACTCACTCAAAAAAGTCACGAAACTGAGAAACTGAGAGGACCTATCAGAGTTTTCCTCTTTATAATATTAGTATAGACTGTAATTGTTTGTTATTTTGTTTACAGAAACGCAAGTTTGACAAGGGCGAGAAGAAGAAGAAAGCTCTAAGCGAGATTTTAACGAAATAACACAATATATTTTAAACTTTAGTGCGTTTTGCGATCATGTAACATTTTTGTTTCACAATAAATTTTGTTCCATTTTTACAAACTTTCATTTAAATTGTCACTTTGGCGGTGGAAACAGAGGGGTGTTGGGGGGCGGACGCGAAACGGTTTGTTGCATGAAACTTTTTTTTCAGTTAATTTCTCATGGTTTTCTCATTTCTTAGCTGTTTTCGACTCAGTTATATTCTCTTTTGATTTAATGAAATAATTAATTTTCATTTAACTTGTCCCTTTGGCGGTGGAAACATAAATTATGTACATTTTTCCCAAATAAAGAATTTTGTATTGGTATTTGTTCGTTTTCTCCCTCTAACAAGCAATATTAAAACGGTTGTAGCTTCATAATTTTTGAGATATTCGAATGGGATTTTCGTCATTAGGCATATTTTTTGCCTTCTTTCTTTTGAACTTATAATAAATTTAGAATCTATACCCCACTCGGCTGGACAGCGTTCGGGAAGCTACGACACATCTTTTCGTCCAATATTCCGCAGTGTTTCAAGACGAGTCTTTGACCAGTGTGTATCGCTTACTGTGGGCCTCATAAGGCTCAAAGTCACCCAAAGGGCAATGGAGAGGGCTATGTTGGGAGTATCTCTGCGTGATCGCATAAGAAATGAGGCTATCTGCAGCAGAACCAAGGTAACTGATATAGCCCTGCGAATCGCTAAACTTAAGTGGCAGTGGGCGAGGCACATTGCACGTAGAACCGATGGCCGTTGGAGTGGAAAGGTTCTCGAGTGGCGACCACGTACCGGAAGGCGCGGCGTGGGTAGGCCCCCACAAGGTGGACTGATGACCTGGTAAAGGTCGCGGGAGTCCGCTGGATGGAGGTGGCGCAGGACCGGTCACTTTGGCACTCTTTGGGGGAGGCCTATGTCCAGCAGTGGACGTCTTTCGGCTGACATGATGATGATGACACCCCTATTGTTGAGCCATTTAGGTGTCAACAAATTTTGGTTTTCCGCGAAGCTATGGAGTTTACAGTATAAAGTGAGGTTTATATGGCTCAACAATTAAAGTCCGTGACTGTACCTATACAATGTCCTCCTAGCGTTATTCCCGGTTGTGCCCTACGAAAGCGTGATAGTCGCTTTCGTAGGGCACAACCGGACCTTCCAATTCCAACCCAGAGGGAAAACTAGACCTTAGGGACTAGCCCGGTTTCCTCACGATGTTTTCCTTCACCGAAAATCCACTGTTAAATATCAAATGATATTTCGAACTATAAGTTTTGAGAAATATCCAGTGGTACAGTCGCCATCAGATATATCGGAGCGGCCAAAGTGCTCACAAATATCTGAACACGTCTCTAATGCTTCGACAATACAGACGCGTTCAGACAACCACCTTAAAGGCCCCATAAATTGTCCGTCGCAGGGATCAATTACAGCCATGGAATATATATAGTTGAATTTTTTTGAACTGAGCCGATCTACTTATCTTCAAAACAATAGCATTCAAGTTAAACAATACGATTGTGTGGTCGACTCGTGTCAACAAACAATGAAGGAAAATTTCTTCTTTATACCTGGCTCGCTGTGGGCGGGGTTATCTTTTAGTCCATTTTGAATCTATTGAATAAGATGATAGAGTTCATTATTCAGTGAACATTTTATATGGTGGTTACCTCTTTTTTGCAAAGTTTGGCACACGCCAACCACACAATCCTATCGTTTAACTTTAATACTATTGTTTTAAAGATAAGTAGATCGGCTCAGTTCAAAAAAAATTAACTATAGGTACCTTGCAAAGGCTGTTTTCAAAGCAAGTTGTATTTTCAATGAACACAAATTATTTCCTTCAAATAATATGTATATTGGTTTGTATTTGTGAAAGAAAGTCAATGTAGAAAGGAACAAATAAACAACCAGTGTATTTGGTACAGTATAATTGTATAATTAATCATTACAAAAATGTCAATGTTAGCAAAAATAATCACAGTCTGCCACTTAACACTTCTACTCTAGTCATGAAGCCGGTACAAAACAAGCGCTTAATCTAAAACCGTTTCACATTTAAAAAAATCTAGAATTTTCTACACATGCAACACCACACAACTGTCAAAACCTGCCGTGACATGGCCCCTGACGTCTCAACTGTCAAATCTTATTTTGTCCCTCCATTTATGTTTCAATTGACACGTCAGCATCCAAGTCAAATACAAAATGTTAAACTAACTTACTGTACAACTAAAACTAAAATTACAAATAATTCACACTGTAAAGCTATCAATTATCCATGTCATTTTTTAAACTGTTTTTTTTTATTGTTTGAAAGATGGCGCATGCCGGCGTATTAAAAGAGCAAGAATAAATAGTTCCAATTCGATCCTTGGGGTACAATCACTAATGTCTATGGCACCATCTTAAGCTATGGTAACTCGTTTAAATCAGGTATCAACAGAAGTCCTTAGAAAGCCCTTTGTGGCCCCTCTACACGATCGCCCATTTTACCAAGTATCCATTGGGAATAAACGAATAAATAGAATTTAATTTGGTTCGCCGGTGCGTAAGCACTTGGTCAGGCAACTATATCCCGATTCATTCTTTCACCTGGATTTGTTTGGGGACTGCTTGAAGGGGCCATTCCCTCAAAACGCGACTAACTATTATTGCTAACATTCCCGAAAACCTACAGTACCTACGTACTTATCGATAAATTATAAATACAATACTAATATTTACATTTGACTAACAGTCATTTGCTATGGACTAAGTCAGTTTGTTCGGATTGAGCAAATAGAACCCGCTCAGGAAGAAAATAAAGACGCTTTTCCACCGGACACATAGCGCAAAATAACTTGAAATAAAATAACCGGCTATTAGTTTATATTTGTCATGCATTGTCTTAAAAATGCGTTATATATCCGGTGCAAAAACAACTTACAGACACCATACAAACGTTTGAAAAACTAAACTATACCTAAGCTTAAACCACGGAACTCTTTAAAAATGTCAAATGGGAATATGTCAGAAAAACCTAAATATATGACAGTTTAATCAAGTGAAACGTCTGTATGTGGCCATCCAGGGCGGAAAAGGGCGGACCCCCACTCCCTTCACCTTTGTGACTATTGAGCGTTACCCAGGGACGTCAGCCAGGGGACAGATTTAGCAGTCTTAGAGGAACTCACCGGAATATCAAGGCACATACTAATTAAATTGTGTGACTCGTCCTTAAAATCAGATAATAGTGGCTAAACGAAACTTTAGAAGTGGCTTTAAAAAACAACACAATTTACCATGTCCCACCAGGGAAACACGGGTAATCTGTAGTCTTCAAAACAGAATTGAGCGGAAATTTTTCGCATTTCACTTTATGTTTACTTTGAAATGACAAGAAGTTAGATCAGACATCAGACAGTTGTTTTAGATTGCTAGAAATAAGTGCCGATTAAATCGTTCTCGTCCAATAAGAAGCTCGTTCAGCACAAGACCGTTTAAATAATGAAGGACCTCCATTCCCACCAATCGCATCCCCCTGCCGTCCCACCTACAACATCTTAGCCGCGCTTAAATCTCAATATCGTCAACGTGACGACCAAGAACATGGCAATCCAAATGAGAGTTGCCACGAAGCCCATATAGACTTCGGGGTCGGCGAGGGGCCAGCCTCTGGTGAGGATCGACCGGAGGGACGTCGTGGCCAGCGTGAGCGGCAGGCAGAGGGACACGTAGCGGAGGATCCAGGGCATGCCCTCGATGGGCCAGATGACCCCGGACAGGAGCAGGGTGGGGTAGAACGAGCCCAGGGCGAGTTGGATCGCGTTGCGCTCGAGCTCGCACGCGGCGGAGATCACGAAGCCGAAGCACATGCCGCAAAGACCTGGAATTAAAGATAAAGGTTAAGCACGCAGATGATTTCTTTGCTTAGAATATAACTGGTGCACTAAATGTACTGGTATGGTGGTAGGAGCCAATAAGTAGACAGGTGAAGAGCGTCTTATAGAGTTTTTTTATTCATTTTGCGCTGTTACAAGCAATATGCGTTTCTGTCGCAGTAAACTATTGTTACTTACTGCTAAACACTAAATGTGGCCAATCGCCATACTACACCTCCCCCGAAAGTTCCCTGCACTGGAGTAGCCTTATGTCGTAGTACCTACTCGTAGTTGCGTACAAAAATAAGACTGCCGAATTTTGCGGAGGCGGAGGCGAGCATCTTAATAGGATATTGAAACTCAATTATATTTACATTAAAAGCTTGAAGTGGTTGAACGTTTATAATATCAAGTGCTTACAAAAACATGCGGGCATTCTTGCAAGGCGATAAAATTTTAGTTCAATCGGTTGAAGATGTCTGCTTCAAAATTGAGTTGAGACATACTTCACAAGTTACTTAAATAAAAATGGGGGCCCATACAACATCTCACGGGCCTAAAGCCAATCTCATCTGCACGTGGTACACCCTGCCAAATAGCAAACGAGGCTCTGACGACCCACCAACCCGCACTGAACTTAAAGCTTGGGCTTAAGGTCTACATCCCTCATGAAATGTCAAATTCCCCGTTATGAAATCAAGAGGGGAGGCCTTCGCCCAGCAATAGGACAATCTATAGGCTTGTTAAAAAAAAAACGAACCTTGCAGCAGCGTCAGCATGACCACGTACGCGATGTTCCCGTTGCACTTGACGCCGAACACCAGGATCATGAAGACGAGCACCAGCGCCGTCTGCCCCACCATCACCACGAACTGCGTCACCACGTGCGAGAACAGGATCTCGCCGGGCGACACGCCCGCCACCCACGAGCGGTCCAGCAGCCCCTCCATGCGCTCCACGATCAGCGCCGACGACGTCAGCGCCACGGCCAGGAAGAACACGATCCTGCGGGGGACAGTGGTGGGTTACCATCTAGAACATGGACTCGATACTCGGGACAAGCTATGGTAATCATAATACCACGTCCGAGCGAGATGGTAGCATACAAATCTCGATAAATGTGACAGAAAAGGAAATATCATTCGTTGTCCTTGTCATAGTTCCACTTTTTTCTGTTTGCCACAACTGATTTAGTATGAAGTTATGGCCAATAAATCACTACCCACCCAAATTAAGAAGGTTGTTTATGGTAAGCGATCAGCCATATTAAGACCAGTTCTTAATTTAGCTGCATAGAAGCCTTTCCGTCCCTCATTGTGGCATCACGTATAGCCTGTCCCGAGTATCTTAGGTCCATGATCTAGATGGTAGGTAACGTGGACCTATAATTGACAACATTTCATAATTCTAAGCCCATGATTTGACTAGCTCCTTGTATTCTACTCGAAAAGAGGAACACGCTGGTAGTTTTATATTTCCAATATTATTTATGTTCAATTTTTTTTTTAAATGCACTCATACTAGTTAAATCCAATTCTACTGCAGAATAGGCACCTTGCTTTAGCTTGTTTACATATACCAAATTAAAAACAAACATTGTCAAGATGGCGTCAATGACATTTAAACTTTTTAAACGTTTTCGTCGAAACGGGACTAAAGGAAGGTGCCTAAGTATTCTGTAGGATTGGATTTGCTATGAATGCATTTTTTAAAAAATCGTTAATAATTGAATATAAATCATACGGACAATATAAGATTCTCAGCGTGTTCTTCTTTTTGAGTAGAATATAATGAGCTAATCGAACTAAGGGCTAAAAGTTAGGTATGAAATATTATCAATTAGGGACCGGAACCGGTTAGCTAATCAGGGTTTTCCATAGGCTAATTTTAGAAGTTGTTTTTAAAACCCTATCCATAATGGTAACCTAATGATAAGGTAACCTTACTGATAAGGTAACCCTATTGTTATGGTAAGCATATCGGATGTGGTAACCATTAGTTAACCCTAAAAAAAACCCTATAAAAATAGGGTTAACTATCACCCTACTTTAACATTCTTGAAAAACAACGTTTCTATCATATAATCGAATTAACAAACGTCTATAAGTACGGTGATAGTTATTCTACGTCTTCTAGGTCACTTACAAAACTCCGAAGTTATGGGTTTAATAAGGTTTTAATGCATAATATATCATTGTCAATCCCTTTTCTATTGCATCTAAGAAGTCCATATAGTTTTTTTTATAAATAAATATTAGGGGGACATTCTTACACAAATCGAACTAGCCCTATAGTAAGCTCAATAAGGCTTGTGTTATAGGTACTAGACGACGATATATATAATAGATACAAATACTTAAATACATAGAAAACATCCAAGACTCAGAAACAAATATTCATGCTCATCTCACAAATACCTGCCCCCACCGGGATTTGAACACAAGACCTTCAGCTGCATAGGCAGCGGCAACACCCACTAGGCTAACCGGTCGTCGGTATTGACTTTATCATGTTGACTACTGGCTAAAGAGACATAATAACAATAAGAGTATCTTACTCAGGTGTCAGGAGATAAGATATGAGTTAGAAAGAGAGTACACTTTTTCACATTTTGCCACTTCTAGTAGGTAAATAGGCAACACTCACGTAAGGATAACACCAGGGGCTACGAAGTCGGTGAAGGAAGGATTATTGTCGCCATAGATGGGCTCCTTGAAGTCGATCGGGATGTCGCCAACCTTCGGGTTGTAGTCACACGTCGCCAGCAAATCCTGGAATAAGACAGAGGTTAGATAAATATTGAACCATATTTTCCTCACTACGGCATAGCTGAAAGGGATGTTTTTAGGAGAATATGTTTGTAAGAAATATCATTTGATATTTAACAGTGGCTTTTCGGTGAAGGAAAACATCTTAAGGCAACCGGTCCAATCCCAATAAGGTCTAGATTGGAAGGTCAGATGGCAGTCGCTTATTAAGTGTCAAAGCGGACCCCGGGCTCCTTTTGGGCACAACCGGGAATAACACTAGGAGGATGATGAGTCTACAATGAAGATACCTACTTAGTTTATTACAGTTTGGTGCCGTGACCAGGATTCTTCAATATGTGACCGTATGAACATCACTAACACATAGGTAAGCCGGAGCTAATGGGGCTTACTTTTTGCCCGACTACGGTAAATCCGAAAAGAAGGGGTAATATGTTTTTAGCAGTATATGTTTGTATTTCCATATGTTCCACTGTAGCGTTTAAAATACTGAACCGATTTTGACAAATGAGGTGTCAATCGATTCAAAATTATTCTCCGGGTGACATAGGCTACCTTTTGTATGAAAACGAAAAATATGATGGCTGTCATATACAAATAAGTGACTGACATTGAAAAAAAAACTTTTGCTATCATAGCGTGTGAAATCAAATAAAAGAGGAGAAAATTTCGAGTTCAAATATATTGTAACTTTTCCGTAAGGATACAGTTTATTGAACTTTTTATACTTGTTATATCGTTTAGCTGTAAAACTAGGTTTTATCAAAGAATAAATTAAATGAAATGTATATTTAGGATCTTCATTTCAATGGCGAATTTCTGAATCGGATTCCTTTAAATGACAGACTGTTCAGAGTGAAATGCTTCGTCTCATTCTCGAGGTCTCCTCAAAACGTTGGCAGTGTTTGACTTGACAAGCTGCTTGTTCATCTTACTAATAGATATTTAAAATTACTTGCAAACGATTTTTAACGGCATTTTAGCTAATGTAGGTTTGTTCAACGTTTATGAATAAGGCTAAATGTAATGTCTTACCTTAGCAAAGTCCCGGTAAGAGAACTGTATGTCCCTGTTGAGCATGAGTCCGATCTGCTGGTTGGACATGTCGAGCCACACCTGCACTTCTGAGGACTCAATCGTTTCTTCGTCAGCCGTGTCCGCTGTGAGAAGAGAATAACCATTGGTTTTTGTTAATTGGGCAACACTTACCTATCTAAAATTTAAAAGAGCATCAGTGGAACTCCTTAAAAACTTAAAACTCAAATAAAATTCACGGGGTGTAAATTCATCCGAAGACACCGTCAGATACTATAGTTCCTACATATTCGCGCAGGCGTTGTCATAGCCAGTGTCGTCACACCAAACACTTAGCTCATGGACCTAAGATACTCGGGACAGGCTATACGTGATGCCACAATGAGGGACGGAAAGACTTCTATGCAGCTAAATTAAGAACTGGTCTTAAAATGGCTGAT
This sequence comes from Epinotia nisella, assembly GCA_932294315.1. Taxonomy (NCBI): domain Eukaryota; kingdom Metazoa; phylum Arthropoda; class Insecta; order Lepidoptera; family Tortricidae; genus Epinotia; species Epinotia nisella. The sequence goes on from OW028694.1 coordinate 12,784,288, forward strand.
CGCTTACCATAAACAATCTACTTAATTTGGGTGGGTAGTGATTTATTGGCCATAACTTCATACTAAATCAGTTGTGGCAAACAGAAAAAAAAGTGGAACTATGACAAGGACAACGAATGATATTTCCTTTTCTGTCACACTTATCGAGATTTGTATGCTACCATCTCGCTCGGACGGGGTATTATTATTACCATAGCTTGTCCCGAGTATCTTAGGTCTATGGCTTAGCTAGACGAAAGCGCACGTACTAGGCGGTAGAGCGTGACATCGGTTTTGTATGATAAACCTTCTGTAAGTCAGTCATTCTCTAGATTTATTCCTGCGTCTAATTGCAACGACTCCATATAAATCTCAATATAGGTATGACTTATGTAAAGTCCGTCCTTCTAGCTATATACTTAAAAAGAGCACATACGTCACTGGGATTAAAATCTACAATAATTTACCAGAAAGCCTTAAGTCGTCAGAAGGGGCACAATTTAAAAGGAATCTGAAGGACTGGCTGTTATGCAAATGTTTCTATGACCTAAATGAATATTTCGTGTAATTATGAATGCCTATTGTTACATATCCGTTTTTATTGAATTCAAATTTTATCCTATCATTATTTTGTACGTCCGAAATGGGCAAGCTGTTGATACAAATTATTTTATAACATGTTATCACAATGTACACAGTTTTGACAATAAATATATCTTATCTTATCTTATAAATATTCGTAAAGGGTCGTGGTCATTAGACCATAGAATATCCTACGTAAGTATCTACTATTGTTATGTGCCTAAATTGAAAATTATTAGAGAACAAGAGAGCTCTGTACCTAAAGCCAACCTGGCGACCAGCGAGTCCGTGTAGTTCTCGTTGAAGTAGACGGCGCCCCAGGCGTCGCCCTGGCGCACGGCGGCGAGCGCGGCCGACAGGTCCGCGTAGTACTCCTTGATGATGGACGCGTTGCGCAGGTGGTCGAGGTAGCGGCACGACAGGTTCTTCATGGAGCACGACGCGTTGTACGGGCACAGGCCGTCCACCACGTTCACGTCGTTGTTCACTATGGCCTGCATTTGCACAAAGTTACGTCACATTTAAATACACATTACCGAACTTACTGACTCTAAATTCAAATCTGTCGTAAAACGGACACTTATTTCAAAAGCATATTATAAGATAAACGACTACATCATGGATAGGGATATTTGGCAGCGATAAAATCCTGCACTAGAAATCTGTCGTAAAATAAATAGGCTTTCTACTGTAGCAATGTAATTTTAAAATTTTATAATACTCTGATACTGAAATTATAGATTGTATACTGTTTTGAAAAAATGACACCTCGCCGAGTTTTTTACGCCGGTTCTTCTCGAGGCAGAGGTTTACTTTCCGAACCGGTGGTAGTTTATCGACATTCATAGGTGCATGTAATATGCCTAAATTGAAGAATAAATCACTTTGACTTTGACTTTGAATAAGTTTCTGTCAGAAATTACATGTATTGTATGTATATGAAAATTAAAAATGAAAAAAGTGAAAAAAGTTTATTGAACAAGGGCAGCATTACAATATGAATCGTGACCCTGAGTCCTGAGCTAGGAAACCCTGTGTTACGAGACCCAGTTTCGTATCTATACAATTACTTATCTATATATAGATGCTAAATTTTGTGTGTGTGTGAGTGTGTGTGATTAATGTGTGATGCCAGGCATAAAATTGTATAATAAATAATATAATAAGATAAAATAAATAAAAAAATACCTAAGTAGGTACATTAGAATAGTGACAAGATGGGTGGTAATCATTTCATCACGGTCATATCAGACAAACAAAAGAAATATCGCGGACATAGACAACGAAAAGTCATTCTTAATAAGCAATGCACCACGTAGGATTAATCTTTATTAAATAAAATTAATAAATCATTAAAAAAATAACTTTTTATAATTGGATTAAATTCCGCGCCGCTGAGTGTAATTGATAGATTAACTCATGTATAGCATTAGTATGAATCAACAATATCATTTATATCATGTTATAAATTTTAATGAAATCTATCAATCTGACATTCTCATGCAATTGCAAACAAAATTATTATTATGTTAATGCTATTTTCTAGGGCTAATAATAAATTCCTGTTGTTTTTTCAAAATAAATTTATTCCATTCTAATGCCAACTATAGGTACTTTTCTATATACATACCGTCATCAATTACTCGTTGAGACGTTTCTAACAAGACCAAACTCAACGGGGTTACGTCGGTTAAATATTGAATTCCCATGGCCACCTTTGTCTCCATCAGACCAGCTCGATGGTACCATAATAATGAATTGTCGTCCAAACTATACTTAAACCCAAAATTTCAGCTCAATCGGTTGAAGATATCTGCTTCAAAATTGAGCTGCAAAATTCCACTCGAACTAACTGTAACTACATCGTTACACACTTACATACATTGTAAGTTAATAAAAAGCTTGTAAAAATAATAAATAACTATTAAGGGGACCAGAGGGGTAACTACGTATATCGAACGAGCGTAAAATCAACTCAACAGTAATTTTCCTATACAAAAAATGATGCTTCGATCCACCAGCTAGTAACGATATTGACGTGACTATTATCAATGACAGTTATATTCCGATATTATAGAAGCTCATGTTGATGAAATAACAGTGGTCATAAAACTTATAAAGACTAATAAGTCTTACGTCTTAGACGAGAAGATTTAGACGAAGACGTTGATATATTTCAGCAGAAGGCAATTCTGATGATGACACATACGATGATGATACTGACTTAATTAGTGATGATATTGATAAAGTTGTTACTGACCAGTCTAAGCCCGCTAGGGTCGCGACCGATGGCGAGACAGAACAGAATGACTTGCATCACAGGCAGCACGAAGATGAACAGCATGACGCCAATGTTACGCCACATCCGGAGGAAGTTCTTCTGGATTAGAGCCTTTATTTTGCCGCGTGATGTTAGCTGGAAGAAATGGTTGAAATTAGAGTTAATAACGTCATTTTTAATCCTATGGCTACAAGGTAAAATTTTACAAATCTAATCCGGCAGCTCAGGTCAACCAGTTGCCAGCACCGGTTACCAGGATTTTCCATAAGCTTAGTTTAAAAATGGTTTTAAAACCCTATCAATAAGGTTACCTTATGATAGAATAACCTTATTGATAGAGTAACCCTATCGATTGAGTTAACTCAGTTAACCCAACTTACCACTAACCGAAATGAAAACCCCATCAATACGGTTACCATGTCATAAGGTTTTGAACCAGTTTAAAGGAACATACTTGCCAGGTAGCCAGTCGTTATTGGTCGAGTGCCTCAGTGTTAGACTAGTAAAATTTGAATCTTGTAGCTTTATGAGACGGGGCTCCTAGTGTTGATCTCATTATTATAAATCACTATCTTTTGCTCGCAACCTCATCCGCATATACTTGTTAATCGTGTTACTACGTCTGCATAAAGTAAAATAATAAATATACTATTAGATTTACCACAGGCGCAGCATAAATTATCGTACTCGCGTAGAAACTTCCACCCCCATTTTCACCACTTAAGAGAGGGATTTTCGGGATAAAAACTATCCTATGTCCTGCCCATGGTCTCAGACTATACCGAATTTCATCTAGATCGGTTCAGTAGTTTAAACGCCATAAAGATTGAGTTTCTTTTTTGATTTCGAATTGAAATTGCGGACTATATGAGATTTTCAAAATTTAAATTGAGCTTGAAATATACAGACATATATATAGCGTAACTACCTTTACATAGTATATGTATCTTGACAATAGTTCCATTAAAAGTGTCAGAGTTCAAGAGCAGGTTGCCTTCCTCATACGACTTGGACCGGTTTAATGTTGACTCGAGTAATCAACTTTTAATGATCTTGTAAGTAAAATTCCATGTCACTAGCTAGTATGAAAATTTGTAATGGTACGGTCAGCATCATAAACATGTATACACTTTTCGACCTTATGTCTAAGTAATAAGGTCATAGGATGCATTCATGTTTATGATGCTGACTGTACTCGGTGCATGAATTGATTTGAAATCTTCGTAGAATTGCAGGTTCGGCTAACTTACATTGAAAAGATCTTCGCAAAAGTCGAATTGTGGTGCTCTAGGCTGGTTCAGTTTGCCAGGTAGCTGAAAAGAAGAGAATAGTCATGTTAGTATGAGCAAACAATAAATTAAAACAATTAAATATCGACACAAGAAACAGCTATGAACAACAATGCGAATTTAAACCAACTTAACTTACTTACCATGTACTTAAGTCAGTCTAAATAAACGCTGTATAAGAACTTAATCTGCTCTTATATACCACTTTTATACATCATTGTGGCGCCAGTTTGATACTTACACAAACTACTAGACTAATGACTCAGTGGTTGGCCCTCCCTATCAGATACTGATAGGTGGTACATCGCCATTGGACTGCGCGCCCTCTGTAATGAGCATCTCCTTTCTCTGGCATAAGTACAGGCCCTTCGCCTGCGGATCGTCATATTATAGCTTACTTTACGTATCATTGGATGAGGTTCCCGGTTGGCTCTAACCGGGAACCTAGGAAACAACCGGGAAAAACGCAGCAATAGGACAGCTGTTTCTTCCAAGAGGGGGGCCCCCCTTGCCCGTACCTCGCTCCGCCCTTGGGAGAACTATGGATAGGGTAGGGGAAGTCAAAGGTACTTACATCGCCATTGGACTGTGCGCCCTCCGTAATGAGCACCTCCTTGCTCTGGCAGAAGTACAGGCCCTTCGCCTGCGGGTCGTCGGCGGCGTACGGAGCCTCCTCGCGTTTCGACATCTTGTTCAGCCCCAGGCCTCCGCCTGACACGTTCAGCTCCGCCACCTGGTTCGATTGACCTGGAAATATAAAATATATTTTATGAGAAATTGTTACCATAGAATCCAGAAGGGGAAATACGACCCAACTTATAATGCAGGATGTGTCAGGGTATATATAATCATGCATTTAAAATACCATTGACAAAGAGCCAATGTAAAACTTGACATTAACTACCGCTCTTACAAGTCGTGTGGATCAGCGCGATCACAGCGATTAAAGATAGCTGGCACAAACCAATCAGGCTTTTTCATAGATTTATTTTAGAATTGTTTTTAAAACCCTATCCATAATTGTAACCTTATGATAAGGTAACCTTACTGATAGGCTAACCCTATTGTTATGGTAAGCATATCGGATGTGGTAACCAAGGTCATCATAAGTTAACCTTAAACAAAACCCTATCTCAATAGGGTTAACTTATGGTTACCACATCCGATATGCTTACTATAACAATAGGGTTACCCTATCAGTAAGGTTACCTTATCATAAGGTTACCAAATTAATAGGCTTACCAAACCGATAGGCTTAAAAGGGGTTTACCGGTCCTTAGTCTTGGATATCCAAACGAAAGCCATCGCGACGCGCCATCCGGATGGAACGGTCGTAAAATTCAAAATTCATGTTGGAACCGCATAACGTCCATCCATTTGAAAAATTGAAGGTGATTTTGATAGAAAAACCTCAGCCCGTTGGACAGTTAAAATCAATGGGGTCCACTGATGAATACCTTTCTTTTTTATAATTAAATTCATTCTGTTAGTTTTATTCGCAAAAATCAAGCATAACCCAGATTCAGCTGTGCTTACCAAAGTATCTCCGATTTAGAAACCGTGAAACGAATCACCCTAAATACTCCTTAATTGCGTAATTAAGGAATATTTAGAGTGATTCGAGTCGTTAGTAGTTTGAGTATTTAAAGTCGAGAGAGTCATGCACTATACATCCTGACCTTTCTTTATATGTAGTTGTATAACAGCTTGTAATACAGCCAGTCATACACCGTGACAAATCTATTCACTACGCTTTGCCCGAATTTACTTTCACTTCGCGAATGTCTGTGTAAATCTGGCGTTCTCAATAAAACTATGGTTACGCTGGCATTTGTTCGCATTCGCATAAAGTATGAACTTATAAAGTCGTTTTAGCGGCAGAAATGTTTTTTTTTTCTTTTTATTTAGGTAAACAAACAGTCACTACAAGGAAATCTTAATATTAATTAGCCTTATACATAAATACAATATGTGTAACCAAAACCGTTCACCACATATTACTTTTATACATAAACATCATTCGGAGTAAGTCAGTCCTTGAAGTGTTGTGAATCCGGGAATTTTACAACGAAAGCGCTTAATCTTGAGCGACTTCACTAAAAAGCTAGTGCCTCTTCCAGAACTTTTTTGGACGGACGTGTTTTATTTTACCCAACTGGGCGACGCAAAGTTTACCAGTCTAAGTATGTATGTATGTTTGTTCCTTTGTGGCAACCTAGAGATCAAACGCGTGGATCGATTTGCTATAATCTTGCGGACTAAAGACAAGACAATAATCAAAATTCAAAATGGCGGCCACCAGACGCTATATTATAATAAAGAAAAAAAAAACAGTCGACGAACTATGTCAAGAGGGGTATCGTTGAATAGGTATTTCAAAATCATTATTTTTAATCATTTTTTAGTTTAAATAACCGTTTAGGATTTATAACGATTTGAAGTTGAAAAATGCAGTTGGGTTTTTTGAAAAATCTTTTGATTTCACTTGTTTAATATATGGTATATTGATGCAAATGGAAATTATCTATCATATCTAATCAATTAATTTAAGATTTTTTTCATCGTTACCTACTTGGTTAAATTTCAAGTAAGTTTCAAGTGCACATTAATTTTAATCCTGGAAGTGCATAAAAATAATGTCTAATAACATTGTTGATACTTTTTTCGACAAATGTGTAAACACTAGCTTACAATTTCTAAACAACTGTTAAATAATTTTATATAAAAATACTCCCGTGAGAATCAGACTTTTAACTGTTATATAAACAATTAAACAAAACATTCCTCGAAGATAAACAGGATTCGTACCATCAACATTAAACTTGTTGTCATTTTTACAAACCCAGTGGCGCCATCTTTTGTAAACATCCCTAAAAATGTTGGTAAACATATCGTACTATACATATCCTATACTATTAAACGAACAATATTTGTACCTATATATATATATATATACATAAAGAAATGGGACACAAGGGGTTACTACAGATGCCCTAAGGAAGCCTCCTTTTAAATATTTGCTCCTGTTACAGGGCCCACCCCGTATATATTTGCAATCACGTTCTCGGAAACGGCTCTAACGATTTCGATTTAATTTGAAATATTAGTTTACGGGGGCGAGAAATCGATCTAGCGTTTAATTCTCATGTCTGGGAAAATTCTTTTTCTCCGTCGCCCAGGGGCTAATTATCTACATGTAGTAGGTATATTATACGTGCAGTAAGATAATTATGTTCCTTGTTTTAATTACCGCGACCCTTTTTATATTGTGTCGTGGCAATTAGATCGCAGAGACATATCTGAGAATGGACGAGTTAACACTTGGGAGATGAAGTTATAGTCTTGTCTGTACTTAGAAACGTAAAACTCTTACTAACCCTACTCTTACCATGATTCCTGAAGAGTGTGGCATCTCATTTTCTGTCAAATACTACACGTGTCACTTACAGTACCTAAATCAGTTTTAGTTTTTGCGCCGATCATGTCTGAAGTTAGGTGTGGTGTGGTGTGTTAGCAGGGCTGAGAGACTTTTAACTCCTAAATATTACGGATTCTCGGTTCTCGGTTATAACAAAGCAGGTTGTTCAATTCAATATATTTAATTCAGACCAGTTTATATCCTTTTCGGGAGAAAACAACTGAAATATTCCGTTCCGTGCGTACATAAATCTTGACATTAACCGCTAAAATACTCTCCACAAACCATAAGTTGAAGTAACAAGTAAATTACTACTTGTTACTTCAACTGGAATTCGCTAGGTAACTAAGTAGTCAGTTTTCTTCCGCCTCTTCGCAGCCTTGCATTGTTGACACGCGATTTGCGCACTCCACTGTTTATTATTTCTTATTCTTTTGTATGGTATTTATTTTTACGACCTTGGCCATAATTTACACTTTTTTTATAGAACAGTGACAAATGAACTATCTCGACAAAGTGTTATCTACTCAAAACACGCCTAAAAACCCCGGGAAAGGCGAGAAACATCGTATCGCGCAATGACGCGCCAGGTGTATGTAGCCAGTGCGTTCAGTAGGTATGAGATCCTGGATCTCCTTCGCAGGAGAGCGCAGATGGTGGCCGTCGTGGAGTTTTTAGAGTGACCAGATAACCTACTCATCCCTGATGTCTAGATTTCATAGCCAGGGATTGGCTGTCAAATCTAGACTTCTAATTTATAATCGCTACTATTTAAATGCTCACCAATATTTATAAGTATCTTTTTGCTTCCCAAAATGGATTTTTTGCTCACCAAATATTGTTTCCATAAAACATCAACATTAATACCAAAAACTGCAGTCTACTACTCTAAGGCAGGTCGGTGTAGGTACGACGACGAGCGAAGCGAGGAGGAGTGTTAGGAAGAACTGCGACCCTACAGCGCGCGAGCCGAGCGAGCGAAGCGAGCGTGCCGCGGCAGCGGCCGGCGAAGCGCCAGAACAGACTTGCCTTAGAGTAGTAGACTGCAGTTTTTGGTATTAATGTTGATGTTTTATGGAAACAATATTTGGTGAGCAAAAAATCCATTTTGGGAAGCAAAAAGATATATAGACTCAACGTAAAATTATTCTGATGTGTGTATTTGGTAGACAAGCCATTTATAATTAGACGAATAGTGCACTTTTATTTTCTTTTTTCTGAGGTGTTTGTCTTTGGGGGCTAGTTCAATTTGTGTTAGATTCTCTCCTAATATTTACTTATTTAAATGCGAATTTCTTAATATGACGGATGGTTTGATCGCGAATGAAGTAGGCTAAGATATTAAGAAATATCACATTAATTGCATCTGTATATTACGATAACGATGATATTTCATTGCGAAATAATCACGTATTCGAATATCGTTTACACTTCCGCAGAATGTTAAGAAACGTGTTAATTCTATAAACAAATATGGAGGCTAGAGACCCAACAGAATGGTTTGTTGTATGTTAGGTAAGACGGTATAGATAAATTAATGAGAGCATGGAATTGCATATGTAGTAGTATTGTATGTTTACAGGCATTCTATATTTGAATTTTCTATTTTCTCGTACAACCACTACAAATGCAATTCCATGTTCTCGATAATTCATCTATACTGATGGTAGTTATTACTTGTCTATGATTAATGATTACTATAGTTAATCTCATGTGATATTAATTTCTAGTCATGCAATGGTACGTGGAAAACTACTCCATTACAGTAGTGGACAAAGATTGATGAAAATGTACCTACCTACGTATATAATTATTAAATGATCTATAGATTCGTAACGTGTTCCTATTCCACAAAACGTGTTCAGTCAAAATTGGTTTTGTATTGCTGCGCGCGTTGCTGGTTGGTTCTGATTCCGATCTGATACGCCACACGACCAGACACGAAGCCAAATACAAATCCAATTTCAATTGAACAGAACAATTACAATTTTAATACAGTTGCTCAAAAAGTGCTGCTTTACGTAGCTGTTTAGCGTGCGGAAAGTTGGTTTTCGCGAACTAGTGCTTTTCACTTTTCCTTGTACAAATTGTACCATTAATTATTATGTTAATAAAAAATAAATAAGATAGAGCTGTATTTGAAAAAAAAATATATTCTTGTCCAAATTCATTATTTTTCAACTGTATTACAATGATGATACAGAATTAATAATATAAAAGTTCAGAATTCGTTACTTGTTGTTTTTTCTTATTTTTTCGCAACTGTATTAAAAAAAACGTTGTTCGATATACGTGCGGAAATGTCATTTTTCACTCGTCCCGATATCTCGGTACTCGTGCCGTAATGCCATACTTTCCGCACTAGCATCGAAATGAACTATTGTCGAATAGGTTACTATTACAGTCACATTACTATATCGCTCTTCATGCAAAAGAAAAACATGTATGTACCTACACGTTGATGACAATAGTATTTTATACAATCGTTACACAATAAGGGTACTTAAAGTCGAGTAACGTGTTTAGGCCACGAGGCTTGCCGATCGTAGCCGATAGCCATTCGTCAGCAAATAACATTTAGCACAAAAACAATAGGATGCTAAACTATGACGAAATAAATTAGCGACTATGTGTCAATAAATTCTACGTGAAATACGTCTAAAATGGCGGCCTTTTGATAACACGGAAGACGCGAAGTCAGAGTTCTTCATTCTTGTATTTGAACATTTGCAAAAATTAAATAACTACTAGTAATCCCAAGATGACATAGGCACTAGTTTTACGAAAGCGACTGCCATCCGACCGTCCAACCCAGAGGGAAAACTATAGACCGGTTTCCTCACGATTTCCTTCTCCGAAAAGCTACTGTTAAATATCAAATTATATTTCGTCGATAACTAACAATATTATTAGTATTTAAAATCCCGGTGGTTCGAGCCGGGGTCGAACACACGACCTCTAGATTGAAATTGTCATGCAGTAGTCTGTAAAACCAGGGGCGGTTCACTCTTTGATTTCGTCGCGCCGCACAAAAACATGCCGGCCGGCCGCCTTTAGGCGGTCTATCAGTGGTTGCCACGCGCTGTTACGGGAAGCACGCGTTCGCGCTTTGCATTGCATCGTCATTCGCCTCGTAAAATAAATCCGCGTCGTCTATTTATATTGGTTGAAAATATTTTTTCTTTACATTATGTTTATGTATATAGGTAACTCAGAGTTGTGTCTTCGTCTTACATTTTGTAGAAACAGGTAAGTAGTTTTGATTTCATAACCTAAAGGCAAATTACACAGCTTTTGTGTAGTTGGGTGATCCTAAGTAAATAAAGAATAATCGTAATATCGTTAGTAAAATACATTATTATACTAACGTACCTAAAATTTAATAGGTCGAGCTGGCGGTAACCCTAGCTCTAAGGCTCCGCCTCCGAAAGAGCGTGTTGCATGCGATAGAACGAAATGGCCACATTTAGGCACGTTTGGCGTACCTAAACAGGCAATTTGTTGACAGAGAACCTTCTGTACGTAGTACTATTACTTATTCTGTGGTAAAACCTAGAAAAATGTATATATACCTTGCTTTCTCGACAGCTTCAGGAAGACATCCTCGAGTGATATACAGTTGTACATCGTCAGGAGTGCCTGAGGGGACTCCTCGGCTAATAGCCGACCGCTACGCATCAGACCGATCTGTGGAACAAAATATAATTGAGAACACTGAAAAAATGCCTTATGGCATTAAGTTCCCCTTTTGTATTTGTAACTTGTTACTTTGCAATGGGATTTAAATAAATATAGAATCTAAATTAACCTATACGTGAAGCGGATGAGAGAAACATTTTCAGGTCAACTAATGATCGACCCCAATTTCACTAGATTTGATTTCTTCAGACTTTATTCAGCAGGACTGTCTGGAACAATAGCCCTCCAGAACAGGTACCTATGTACAGTCACGGACTTTAATTGTTGAGCCATTTAGAGCTCACTTTATACTGGACACTTCATTAGCTTCATAGAAAACCAAAATTAGTTGACACCTAAATGGCTCAACAATTAAAGTCCTTGACCGTACGGTCACTGTCAGTCACCGGCATTTTTATCTGCTCTAACAAACGCAGCAAAAATATCTGACACGTCCTAAAACGGCCCTAGAAATTAAGTCGTATCAGATATTTATGCGCGCGTTGTTACGGCTGATATTAATGCTGGTGACTGTACATACTTATAAGCCATAGGATAAAAATAAATAAAAAATTGTGGGTGTGCCTATTTTATTTTAAATTAAAAGTGTATGTAAACTGCAACTTTAAGGTATAATTTTTTCACGCCACTGCTCGGAAATGTGGCAAAAGATTGTCAGAATTCAGGATTCAAAGCTGGGGTTAGTTCGACGTCACACGAACAGGCCATCTATATTATTGTTGGACAGTTTGAACAGCGATTCGACCAATCACAGGGCTCCGCGCGGTCGCGCGCCGCTCCTCCTCTTCTTCTGTTCGCGGGACCGCGCTCTTTTGTTTAGTATCATGATCTTTAATTAGGTACTTAATTTTGATTTATATTTATAATTATTTGCAAATTCCTTGCAGTAGGCGTGAAAAGCACTCTGTTAAGCCTCGACCGAAACTCGTGCATCTATTGTTTACTTTCTAGCCTCTACAACAATGTACAGTAGGTACGAGTAGGTACATTTAGACAATTTCGTCAATTCAATAGTCAATATCAGGGTTACTTTTTTTTAGGAAAAATAAGATCTAGGTAGGTATAGGTACATTAAAATGTATCCAAGCACTTATTTAACTTGATAAGTAGATAAACACAATGCTTGTAACATTAATTAAAATAATAGGTATTTCTAGAAAATGCAAAGCTAGTCTAGGTGAACTAGGAAGTTATCCGTATATGTATTTGTTGCTCTAATTTATAACACAGTAAACTTCACATGTTTACCTAACCTGTCTTAATAATGGTCCCGCACTACCGTATGCAGAAATTTAATTAGCATGGGAAATACCGCACCCTCGCAATTTTGCTTAAAGTAAACTAGTTTTCCAAGGTGTGTGCATTTAATTGCTAAGAATTTCTAATATATGTCAGGTAGAAGAATATATTAGGCATGTTTTGAAATAATAGGCTTGCGACCTCATTTTAAAACTGATCATTCATTCATTTTAGTGTTGCTAAATGGATAATAAACCATCAAATTATTGTAATAAAGTATAGATTACAAAATATAATTAAAATCATAAAAAGATTGACCTTGAAAGTTTCGACAAAGTATGCATTTTTTTTATTGTCCTAGAGTAAATTTAAAGCTACCAATAGAATCCTAAAAACAAAATTGTATGACAATTATGGACCTAAACGCAGTATTTCGCGACCGTATAACCAATTTACTTGATTTTCCATAGAACGATTAGTCCAAATAGCAAAGTGTGACGTCATACATTTATGTAAATCAGTATAAAGCGTTTGGGATGCCGCCAGCGAGGTCCGTCTTTGACTCAATGTTTTGGGTATTTATGTTCTTTAATTGTAGTTGCTCCCATACAAACTTTTGTTCCTCTCCAAAAACTGGTCCGAATGGCATCGTCAAAAATTGTAGGTCGCAAGCCTATTGTTTAATTAAATTAAAAGGCAGTGAAAACCACCATTTTGAGCACAATCGAGCCTATTCGACGAAGAGTATATGAATAGAATAGAATACACGGATAGACAGTCAATTGTTTACATACACTGTGGGCCTGCCGCGCCTCCTCGATGTAATGCGTGGTGATGATCACAGTCTTGTCTCCCGAGCTGGTGATGCGCACGAGATGCGTCCAGATGGACTGTCGGAGCAGAGGGTCCACTCCGACCGTCGGCTCGTCGAGGATCAGCAGCTCGGGGTCGTGCATCAGGGCCACGGCGAATGAGACCCGGCGCTGTTGACCGCCGCTGGAAACAAAATGGATTCATGAGTTTACAGTCCAGTCTTATATTATGCCGTTTTGAAAGCATACTGTTACTGTTCACAATAACGAGCTATGGTACTTTTTCGAATCCCCCTGGTTAGGAAAACGGATTTTCCGAACGCGCAACAGGCGTTAATTGCTACTACATGGTCGTGTGTGACGTAATAGTACATCACATACCTAGGGCGGTCAATTCGTGAATGCCGCAGATCGCAGGTGTTTGTATGCGAATAAATAAATATGCCATCTGGGGCTTTATGAATTACCGCCCGTGGTTTGTCTAAAGTTTTACGTCTTGCCTTGGCCAGGAAGTGAGATTAGCGTAGCGGGCAGAAAATCCTACTTACGGCCTAGGGTGACGTAAAAGCATATGTGTCATACATATATAGGTAAAATTAAAGTACGAAGGCGAACTTATCTCTTTAATTGACGTTCTAATGTTCTTACGCTTTAGATTACTAGTCCGAAACCCGATCACTAAGATTGTACTAAAAATTCAAAAGTTATAGTGTAGTGTAGCTTGGTTTCCGTTTTGTAAAGTATCTGCCATAGATAGGTACATACGGGACGATGTAACGGCCTAGTTACAGGATCGTTGAAAATCCATATCGATCTATCAAAAATATTAAACAGTAAGTATATGAGCAAGTACATATACACAGATTAAAAACATCAGACATGCGTACCCAAGACAATGGATTCAAATTCCATTGTAATTCGGATCTACTACGTTCATGTATCGATTTTTAATCGTGCCGTCCGATTGCACCTGGGCCGGGCTTATGTAATCGATGGTAATCGTGTAACCGAATTATGAATTTAGCGGGATCGGCAATTCGACTCAATGGTTCGAAAACCCATGGTTCGACACAAGACGTCATAGATATTTTAGGCAATAATTTGAGGTTAATTTGGCTTACTTTTTTTCATCAAGCCGGTGGGAGGTGGGAAGCACTATTTGAAATAGTCATTTGTTTTATAATCAAGAGTAACAGATTTTTGCATCGTCTGCCTTCTGCTTACCGGGGGGGCTAGCAACGTGAGCGCCCATTGACCATAGACCCGATTTCAGAACGTTAATTTTTTTTTTATTATTATTCATTTATTTCAGGCATTGCCCATATCACAACACAAAACATAAAACATCAATACAACATAATCAATAATCAGTAACATAATCATAATTTATAAACTCACATTAATTAACCAAATAAAAATATAAATATAGCCATGTCAAATAATAATAATAAAGCACATTCATTTACATAATAGAATAAAATAAAATAAAAACTTGAAATTTAATGAATTAATTGGTATATATTATTTCTGGACTCCATGTGGATGGAGTTCCAGTGCCTCCATAGTGGGCTGTTGATGTTTTCAGCAATGGCTCAAAGGAGGCTGTTGGGACTGTCGCTAATGCGGCGCATCAGGAAGGCCACGCGCTTGCGTATTATCGCACAGAAACCGTCCACGCGCTCTGTTTAAGAAAGTGAGATCAAATATTATATTATATTCAAACCAAATATAATAAACACGATCACGTGTGTATCCATAGGTACAAACATTAACTACCTCACGTGAACGGGTAAATATTATATTTATAGTGAAACAGCCCGCCTAACCAACCATATTTTTGCCATCAGCTTTTAAAAAGAAAAGAAAAGAAAAGAAGACATTTATTCACTACACAAAAGACACACAGATATAAAGGCTATGGTTTTAGCTTAAAGTACATTGTGTTATGTGCTGTACGCAACAGTTCGTTCCTCGCCTTGACATTTCCCAATCCATGCCATTCATGTCAATCAAATGCAAGCACTCAAGTCTTCAACATTCACCCAACACACCATCCTCGGTAGCTCTGGGGAGTTTAATCATCATATATTGCTGCTGGCATAGGCTGAGTGGCATCCATTTTGGTGCATTTCAGATGTAATTATACACTTGTGTAATTTCTTTGTCACACCAAATAAATATATTTCTTTCTTTCTCTCATCACCAGTAACACAACACAGCTACAGAGCAAGTAGTGGCATCATTACGTCCTGGCTCTCCAAATGATAAGCAGATTCATTCATGCCAGCTTTCACTAATTCACCTATCACCCCCGATCGATGACAAAGCGAATGAATGAATGTATCTAATGAACGGAGTAAGAATCTCGTCTAACAATGCGCGTGTTATTTTTAAACATGCGTTCATTGCAGTCCAATTAAACTGCCAACCGCGGTTACATTTCATCTCTCAAGTTACGACACTAAGTACTTTCGCTCCTGTCGTGGTGAAGTTGCGTCATAGAGATTAAGCTATTGTGGTGTAAAATTCGATGTAGTGAGATGAAAGTGGACGTCGGGTTTGGACATTAGGTACCTACTGCCCGTTCAGGCGTTCACAATATCAACTAAGTGTTGCCTCGCCGCCTGACGGCATATCGGCGCTCTGGGTACCTACGGTGTAAAGAGTGCCCTGACAATCAGTGCCTTTGGCATAATTGGGTTGTGTCCTCATGTTAAAATTGATAGCGCAGTGTTGCTAAATTGATAGTAAACCTTCAAATAAATGCAATTAAGTATAAATTACGAAATATAATTAAAATCATAAAAAGATATGGCCCTTGAAAGTTTACAAAAAATATGCATTTTTTTTATTGTCCAAAAGTAAATTTAAAGCTACCAATAGAATCCTTACGCTTTTATAGAAACAATATTGTATGACAACTATGGTCCTAAACGCAGTATTTCGCAACCGAAACAGCAATTTACTTGATTTTCCATATAACGACTAGTACAAATATTACCCTGTGACGTCATGATTCAATGTTAATCAGTATGGAACGTTTTCGGCTACCGCCAGCGAGGTCCGTCTTTAACTCAATTTTTTGGGTATTTATGTTATTTAATTGTACGTACTCCCATACAAACATTTGTTCCACACCAAAAACTGGTTCGAATGGCATCGTAAAAAAAAATTAGGACACAAGCCTATTATCATGCTGAGTGGCATCCATATTAGTGTATTTCTGTAGTAATTATTAACAAGCTTTTATTAGTTTCACTTGTAAGTAACTATGTATGTAAGAAAATCTTGCAAGTTAAATTTGACCAACTTAGAGTCCAATCAAGTTGAAATTTTGTACAATTATGTAAGTCAGATGACAATGCAATAATATGGTACCATAAACCTGGTCTGATGATGGAGACGGAAGGTGGCTGTAGGAACTCCTTAATTACACAGGATAAACCCGTCCTGTTTGGGCTCGTTACAATCCTCTCAATGATCAGTTGATGAGCATGCAAAAAAAAGTAGAGTCGGCCATAAAAATTCAACATGGCGGGCTAGTTATTTTTAATGCACTGCCTCCTTTGAAGCACTTCGTAAGGACCCCCAAAATATAGTATTTTTGCGTACTATATATTTCTTCAACAGTATATAGTACAAAGAGTCAAAATATAGTACAATAGTATATAATATAGTACAGTTGGCAACCCTAAATAAACCTCAAATTAATTACACACGGCGATTTCAAAGTCATAGTCAAGGAGACATTTCGCCAAACACCACAGGGTGATATATTAAACATGTTTACTAAGCACCGTTTGTTTATCCGCGCCAAGGTCCCATCACGTATGAGGAAACCGAGAAGACCTTCGTGACTATAATGTGACCCTTATACAACATTGATCTTTGAAATTACTTACAAACAACAAGCACTTATATGCCGACGTATTAAGATTTTGTTGAAGTTTTTCTGAATATATTCGGTTTTTCAGGTGAGCTAGACGTTTGGCGGCGATTTTAATGAAATAGACCTAGTCCTCAAGGTGTATGTCACTTGGTCGTGCGAAATGTCTGATTTTGAGAGACTTATCGAAGACTTATTTGACGACAGAATAGCCTAGTGGTTAGAGAACCTGACTATGCAGCCTGAGGTCCCGGGTTCGATCACCGGTCGGGGCAGATATTTGTATGATGAATACGAATGTTTGTTCTCGAGTCTTGGATGTTTAATATCTATTTAAGTATATGTATTTATCTATGCACTTATATTTATCCGTTGTCTAGTACCCAGCCTAGTTTGGGACTAGATCAATTGGTGTGAATTGTCCCACGATATTTTTTTTTATTTTTTTATATTATCCCACTATTTATAAAACTTAACAACCCTCTGTTAATTTAACTTTGTCCCGTTCTCTCAAACCCATATGCCAGTGACGGAAAAAGACAAACGAATTTCAACATGATGAACTAAATCAAACCTACCATCTAAAAAGATATCTAATTGTGTCAACTATTGGTATTGAATCGTTAATTTCGTTGTTTGTTTTTTTTATGGAATTATACACTCAAGAGCAAAAGTTCCGGGTACACTTTGTATAGAATTTCGGTACAAACTGTACCCGGAACTTTTGCTCTTGAGTGTAGATAGTAAGTACTTACTTAGGTATTATTCGTACATCAAAATATGATCCACAATGTACAGTCAGCAGCAGAAGTAGCTAAGCGGGCCGGGTGTTCAAAATAACCTACACACGCTCTTAATTTCTTAAGAATAAAGTCGTGTGCAGGTCATTTTGAACACCCGGCCCGCTTAGCTACTTCTGCTGCTGACTGTTTGTTAAGCAAATAAATGTTATTGCCAAGGTGAAATCAAAGTACCTACCTTAAATATCAATTATTACCTACTTGTTATCGTCTTTACTCTAAGAAGGTACCTATTACCCAAGCGGACCCAAAAAATATATTTCTTGATGTTTATTCGATTAACAACTCCGTATCGTGTGTTTTATAATGTTATCTCGGCAAAATCATTTTGTTTAGTTTTTTTATTCAGCCTTTGATGACGTCTTTTGCGAGCGGGTATTGTGTAGGTATATTTTCAAAGAAGAAATTAATAAAGAGCAAACAAATTAAGTGTACTGGATTATTTGTATCGTATTTTCGATGAAAATCTGTTTCCTATATCTACACATGTATCTGTTACGTAAAAACTTAGAGCATACATAACTGGAGTAGCCTTATGTCGTAATTGCGTACAAAAATGACTGCCGAATTAAGCGGGGCGGGGGGAGAATTTTAATATAATATTGAAACTCAATTGTATATTGAAAGCTTAATGTGGTTGACCGTTTATAATATCAAGTGCTTACAGCAACATGTGGGTATTGTTATGATCAGTGTTCTCTTGCGAGGCGATTTTGTGAATGACCATTAATCGATTGTGAAATTGTCTTTGTATGATTTTTTTGCACATTGTGCAAGGTTTTCTACAGACGGCAAGGGCGGACGGATCCACCGTTGTGGGCACGATAGGCATGCCCACAACCCTAATAAGACTTGTGTCATCATCATCATCAACATCATATCAGCCGAAAGACGTCCACTGCTGGACATAGGCCTCCCCCAAAGAGTGCCACAATGACCGGTCCTGCGCCACCCGCATCCAGCGGACTCGCGCGACCTTTACCAGGGCTGTTATTCGCTACGCGCAAATGCGGCTCACCCCGCCGGTCACCCGTTACGAAACTAGACCTCTACCTAACGCTTAGTTATTACGCATCGCGGCGTCAAGATATATTTGTGGGTGAGCGTTGAGGTGACCTTAAAACAAGTTACAGAATAGAGGGGCAGGTCATCAGTCCACCTTGTGGTGGGCCTACCCACGACGACGACATTTCAATCAAATTCAAAAGTCGTTCATGAGTCATGATTGTTCACGAGCGTGTTCGTTCTCCGACTTGAACTTGGCTGATTTTCAGGTGACCACAACCTTTTTTGAGGGCTGGATCCGCGCCTGACAGAGGGGTAAGTTACGGAAAGGCTACTCCAGTTATGTATGCTCTAAGCCTAAAAACGTCGTGTTTTAAATTAAGAATCTCCGTCAATCGTAAGTTGAATGTGTAATTATGTCTATGGGTCTCAAACACTACTGAAGCCTTGTATTCGTTTGCCTACCCTATAACATAAAGAAAAATAAGATGTCAATGCAATGACTGGACAATGCACACGCACAAATATGGAACCTGATGCAGATGCAAATTTAAACTGGCAGAATGCCAACCTCAGACCATTCTATGAACTGAGATGCCAACTATTATTCTGCTATTATACGTGTAATGGTATGGTCATAATGAATAATGTGGGTTTAGAGGATTTGTTTATTTTCTTATGTACGTATCGTGTTTGTTTGTCTGTTTGGATAGCTAGAACCTCGATGTTGACAGTGGCAACTTGCCGTAAAGTTAAAGCTAAAGTAAGGTCGTGTTTAAGGACCAGCGAAGGCAATAGGTGAAGTTGATACTAAACTTTTTTTAATAATTGGAGAAGACCTGACGTTTAAGTTACGCTAAATTATAGTGTACCTCAGTGGGGCTAGCGCAACTGACGCCGCACCGCGACGCGAGTCGAGAAAGCTCTACCCCCCTTTTTCTAATTTGTACGGTGCGAGTGAGATAGGGGACGCTTAGTCGCGCGAGAAGCGACTGAGCAGCAAGTTGTGCTAGACGTGCTGGTCGTTTGATGTGAGATCAAAACGTAAGTATGTATGGGTCATAAAGAGAAAAAAAAAAAGTCGTCTTTCCTGTGGTAAATATTTGAATTATAGTCAAGGGCTTACGTGCACATTTAATAATTTATACGGATTAAGAGTGCGACCAAAAATAGGTACAGGGTGGCACATTTAGATCGGTCAGTATGGGAAAGTCTGAAACTATAACACATTTACGAAGATCTCTTCATAGGAACCGCGCCATCGACTTTAGTTACAAGAATAATTGCATTCATATATTTAAAAAAAACTTTCGATATGGATGACATGGTTCCTAAGAAGAGATCTTCGTATGTATTATAGTTTCAGGCTTTCCCATACTGACCAATATAAATGTGCCATCCTGTATATATGGCCCTAAAACATGTCAGGAAAGAAGCGTTCGTTCGTTGTGTACCTACTCGGGCAAATCTTCAAAAAAAAAATTGAGAGCCCTCGTTTTTGGCAATATCTATAGGAAAGACGCGAATCTTAATATCTGTACGACCCACGCACGTTGTGGTCTTCGGGGGAAACTTCAAAGTCATGTTCCGAGTGGGAATGTTGATAGCTCCAGCTTACCTAAGGTTCTTAACCATGCGGTTCTCACTGGGCAGATCGAGGAACTCGAGCAGGAAACGCAGCCGCTCTACAATCTCGCGGGTCTCCATGCCGAAGATCCAGCCGAAGTACATCATGGTCTCGCGGATCGTGAACTCGCCGTACAGCGCGATCTCCTGCGGCATGTAGCCCACGCGCTTGCCTGGCACGCCTGAGCCTGGGGGGAGAAAAACACGTGAATAAACTGACATATTTCTTAAAGACGTATCAGGGAAACTAATCCGAATAGTTGGATTCGAACTAAAGCATCTAGGACGAGCGCTTCTGTCTCTTTGTGAATTTCCATAATTCAATCCCACCTGACTCTCCTAATTTTAGAATTAGGAGAGTTAGGTGCGTCACGATGTTCTGTCTAGGGTTGCCAGTTTTTCGTATTTTTAGCAAAATTTAAATATTTACAACGCCATTCGGCCGTGTGTGACATTCGGTGTGTGAATTACCGTAAGCTATTTAGATATAAATAGGGTTATTAAATATCACAGACAAGTGCCATTTCGTGCCAATTGGAAAAACTTTAGATCTTTAAACTAT
This sequence comes from Epinotia nisella, assembly GCA_932294315.1. Taxonomy (NCBI): domain Eukaryota; kingdom Metazoa; phylum Arthropoda; class Insecta; order Lepidoptera; family Tortricidae; genus Epinotia; species Epinotia nisella. The sequence continues at coordinate 12,805,466 of OW028694.1, forward strand.
TACGAAACTTCCGAATGTATTGTATTACCTAACTATGTAGGTATTGTAATATTTTTCAGGCTAATAATGATTTTATAGATGAATTTGTTGAAGTGGCAGTAGGCCGGTCAGTTTGCCGAAGAAACTACCACCGTTGGAGCAGACGAGTTCTGCAGTGGACTGGTGTTGTGTCGTTTCATTGCGAAGTTCCTATGGCCACATTCTAGCTCCATCATCAGATCAGCACCATGTCATCATAATATTGCATTGTCACGCGTTTTACACATGTATGCAAAATTTCAGCTCAATCGGTTACCGGGAAGTGGATTAAATTTAATTTGCATGAAAATGACAAATATCGGGACTGGTGTAAAAATGGATGTATTTTAGATTCTTACACATAAAAAAGAATACTCAGTTGGCTATCTAATTGCGGTTTGAACTACCTAGGCCTAGTTATCGATGGCTACTTTTTTTCGTGAACAAGCCTTATTAAGAGGCAATTTGCGGCGGCTCTAAGAGGCTGACATAGGGCTTACCTTTGGTCCCGGGCTTACCGCCCAGCACCCAAATCTCGCCGCTGTTCATCTTGCGGCGCCCCACGATGCAGGACAGCAGTGTGGTCTTCCCGCAGCCCGATGCACCGAGGAGACCGTAGCTGAGGAAGAACAGTACATTAGCATCTTGTTCACAATTACAATCCTAAGGCCATGGTCTCCTATAAATCACGCCGTACGCGGCGTCACAATGCTTACTATGGAGATGTACTGTAGTGGCCGAGACCACAACGGTACACCTCCTTAGTAAGCATTATGACGCAGCGTACGGCGCGATTTATAGGAGACCATAGCCTTAGTGTAAGGCCTGGGTGGACGCTGCGCTGTGAGCGGGGCGTGGAGCGTCATGTAAATTGCATTTGTTTTATACGGACGCCGCGCGGCGCTCACAGCGGAGCGAGCGGCGGCACGCGCGTTCATGAGGTGGAAAGACATATTTTTACCCAACTGCCAAAGGAGGAGGGTAATGTTTTTGAGTATTGCATGTACCCATATTTTTCACTTAACTATACATAATCCCATCAGTCCCGTTACAGTGAAAATAGCTCTACATGCCTTTATAAATTACTAAAACTAGACAGCAAAACTCAAAGAAAAACCTCTATAAGTATATGATACACATATATCGCTTCATCATCATCATATCAGCCGAAAGACGTCCACTGCTGGACATAAGCCTCCCCCAAAGAGTGCCACACTGACCGGTTCTGCGCCACCCGCATCCAGCGGACTCCAGGCTTGCCTAAACATAATTTTACTAGTTTTATTATACCAATACCAACCTTACACCAATTAAGTAGATCACTACCTTATAATATTGCTCAGATTACTTAACATTTAGCATAACTATCATAACTGACCTAAGCTTTAACCAATCTATTCAAATCCAAGTTCTAAATTCAAACTATTGCAAGCCAGCATTCAAATTCCTTAAAACGGCGTATCTGCAGTACTTCTATACTGTACTTACGCCCTTTTATAATTACGTGTCCATTACTTAAGCCAGTGCTCGCAGGGACGACTCCGCTTACGAAATATAACTCAGCAGTTTACGTTCTATTCTGAACCACGTTACCGTAACAGACCACCTGACTCTTATTTCTATTAGCTAAGAGGCGCTTTTCAATCGTCCGAACTTCATTCTAAAGTCGCAAAAGATTAAGTCTCCGTTTTAAAAAGAGTCTTATTGAATTGTGTTTAGGTTGTTTTTTGCGTGTGCGAGGAAGGTTAGTGCTAAATGGTAAAATGTGGTCAGGTTTCCACATCGAGAAGGCAAATCAGATGAAATGCTAGGTCGTTTACAGACCGCGACACGTGGTCCATTTTTGCATATAATGAACTTAAAATTATATCTTTTCACGCCACTGCTCGGAAATGTGGCAAAAGATGGTCAGAATTCAGGCTTCAAAGCTGGGGTTAGTTGGACGTCGCACGAACAGGCCCATGTATGACTTCAAACTGTCCAACAATGTTATTGTTGGACAGTTTGAACAGCAATCCACCAATCACAGGGCACCGCGCGCGGTCGGCCGGCGTGCGTGCGCCCGTTCCCCCTCCTCCGCGCCGGGCGCGAGGCAAGCGAGCCTGTTTAGTATTATGATCTTCAATTAGATACTTAATTTTGATTTTAAATTATAATTATTTGCAATTTCCCCGCAGTAGGCGTGAAAAGCACTATGTTAAGCCTCGGCCGAAAGGGCAATAGCTGGACTCGTACTTTCGAGGGCCTCCGCTACGCGTCGGCCCTCGAACTAACTCGTCCATCTATTGCTTACTTTCTAGCCTCTTCAACAATGTACTATTGTTTCCACATGTTTTTGTTTTGTTTATTTAGAACACAAACAGTCACATAAACAAATATAGATGGGGTACACTGTGAGTTAATAATAAAACTAAAGATTATAGAAATTTGTTCAAAATTTGTAACTAAACAATGACGTATCAACTGTCCCTCATCGTATAATAATAATACTGATATCGTGCTGACAGATCGATCGAAACGCCAGGCAGTGCTCGTCAACATCACCATCCCCCATGACGAGAACCTCGTGAAGGCCGAGAAGGACAAAGCCAGCAAGTAAACAGACCTGCATGGCTCACGAGGTAACCGTCATGTGGGATGTTGATTCGACGATCATCGTCCCGATAGTCGTTTCGGCGAACGGTTTAATAGCGAAGAGTCTCGACCGTCACCTTAAGGGACTCTCGCTAGATGGCTGGGTCAAGGGTCAGATACAGTACTCTATGGAATCCTCTATCTACGATGAAATCTAAATCTAAATGAACCGGGATGTTAGGTGAAGACTAACGTCTGGGCTGGATGAGACAATGGGCGCCTAAGCTATCTCACATTTGTATTTCCGGCAGACGGTGACTCACCCTCTGCTAGATGGGCCCCTATCAAACAGCGACATTAAAAACACCGGTCAGAGAGTAGACAGGCGGCACTGGACTTTAAACATTAATCAATGTGATTTATTGTTATCTTTATAGGTAGTTCTTTTTATTACAGGTATACAACCATATTTTTGCGTATCGTGTCTACAGCTGCACACACACACACTACGAATATTTGTTGACTGTGGTAGTGTCTAATCGCCACGTCGCGTCGTCCTTTTATTTGGAACGTAGACCCCAATCTGGAGAATGGCAGACCTACTACATATTTCATTTAGTGTTAAAGTAGAAAATCAAATGGTAGAATGGTTTGAGGTGTAAGGTCTGTGAGATGCAGCGTTGCATTTGTGGGGGGGGTGGTGGTTGAGGAAAACGGGCACCATGGTTTGAGCTGCCAGAGGTGTGCGGGGCGTTTTCCGAGGCACCACGCCATCAATGATTTGGTTCGTCGGGCTTAAGTTTCGGGCAACGTGCCTTGTGTCCTGGAGCCTCCGGGGTTGTGCCGCACGGATGGGAAAAGGCCTGATGTTCTAACATTGGTTCCATGGCAGAAAGGGCGGTGCCTCTTATGGGACGCTACATGTGTTAGCACGGCTCGGTTGAAACATGCCAAGTACTCTGCCTTGGAGCCAATGTACGACTTTGTGCCAGTGGCGGTGGAGACTGCGGGACCTTGGGGTATGGAAGCCGAACACTTCATAAGGGCTTTGGGAAGGCGGCTAGCGATAGGGGCTGCAATCCTCGTTACGGATCGTTCCTGGCTCAACAGATTTCCTTGGCCATTCAGCGCGGCAACGCCGCCAGTGTCATGGGAACTTTCGGGCCACCAACGATCCGGGGCGGTCCTTTTTGTTACTTTAGGTTAGTTTAGTACGTATTGCTGACGAAGCCTGTTGCGGATTCTATCAGTTTTAATTTTGTGTCAATGTATTTATTATCAATAAATATTTAATGTATTAAACATCTTCAATATTATTGCAAAATCATACATCAACCGCCTCGTATATATTAATTGGACAAGTGGAGATACTAAAATATTTATATTGGTTGACTGATATTTCACTAGAAACAATCCCAAACGATTACTCATCTCAAATCGTGTTATTTCTCTAAACATCGAAGGTTATTAGAAAAACCAAGTGTTTAAATTGATAGATGTGATCGAATATCGATATTCGTGGTAAATATGGTCGTTAAACATTGTAATTATTCATTCTTGTGGTTTCTTTTCTTGTCGATACAATAAAGGACATGTTTTAGATGGTAATTACAAGTAGGTACAGTCGAGTTCTCCAATATCTATACAGACAACCTTTCAAAAATATCTATACACAGTCTTTATTGTTACTGACATAAGGTGCATGTGTGGATATTTTTGAAAGGTCGGCTGTATAGATATTGGAGAACTCGACTGTACGAGTTGCTGCAACAGAATAACTGGCAGTAAAATTGCATAGTTTTAGAAGTCGGCAGCTGTTGCCACTTATAATTTGGTTCTATGTATTACTAGCTTCCGCCCGCGACTTCGTCTGCGTGGACTCGGGATAAAAACTATCCTATCCTTTAATACAGGCTATAAACTATTTTAGTGCTAAATTTCATCCAAATCGGTTGAGCCGTTTAAGCGTGATCAAGTAACAAACATTTAAACATCCAAACATTCAAACTTTCGCATTTATAATATTAGTAAGATAAGATAAAAAATCTTATTTTTTGTCCATGAATAAGACCTTCATTCATACCTATGTTTGGCAAATAAATAATTTGAGTTTGAGTTTGTGTCGTCATTCGTATAGTATTAATAAGGTAGGTTCCCACGGAAGACCAGCGCCGCGGCATCATGCTGAGTGGGTCCCTTTTAACGTCGTTGTTTTGTATACTTATTTCTGTATTCAATTGTAAGGCCTCGACTTTAATAAAGAATATTTAATGTTGGTTTAGTGATAAATAGAATATTGCATGCCCAATGCTGGTAGAACATAAGTACTTTATACCTTAATACATTAAGATTTGCTTTACAACTATGTTCTGGCAATAAACACTTTGAACTTGAACTTTGTAAGTTTGTACTTACTCTAAGTACCTAAAGATAAAGACAGGAGACGGTAAAAAAAAACGTAAAATTAAAATAGGAATTACAAAAAGAACAGCGCTTCTAGGAGGTCGGACTGCGGCATGGACCCCATAACGCTGGTGGCATTACCTCTTTGAATACACCAAAGACCTACACCAAAGATACTGGGAGGATATAGACACATGCAGACAGACCAAAGAGATTCTGTCGAAGCGCGACTACAAACTCACAACTGCACTAATGAAGACACACAGAAACCAACTACGCAAGATAGTAGGAATGATAACCGGACACAACACCTTGAACAGACACCTCTATAATTTAGGTATCACAGTCAGCCCCATGTGCAGAGCGTGCATGGAGGCAGAAGAAACGACTAAACACATTCTACTTGACTGTCAGCAGGTAGAAGTATACAGGAATAAGCACCTAGGGTCTCCGGACACACTACGGAACGCAGTCAGTAATACCAAGGCACTCTTAAACTTTTTAGAGGAGCTGGGGTGGTTAGAGTAGCGCCTCCCTGCCGTTTCACGCAAAATAGGCACATTGGATGTCGACTTGCGGAAAATGCCCAGTAAAACTAACTACCTCTTTGAATTGTTATGGAAATTCGTTGGAAGAGGTAAGCGCCAGCTCTGAGGTCTCCAGTTGTTTGGACCAGCCGCGAAAAGGCCTTCATGAAGGATGTCATATCGGACGACCAGGGACCCAATGTTTAATAAATGTATTTTTTTCTATTTCATTATTTCTTTCTATGTATCATCTCTGCACTTATTCACCCACCAAACTAACTACTTATGCAACAAACTACAAAACTGACGACCGGTTAGCCAAGCCGGTAGTGACCCTGCCTACGGAGCTGAAGGTTCTTAGTTAGTATCCTGGTAAGGGCAAATATTTGTGTGATGAGCATGAATGTTTCTGAGTCTTGGATGTTTTTCTATGCGGAGAATTAGGTACATTTATTTACTTTGTGTCGCAAGTCGTAAAGTTTTCATGGTCTCAAGAACAATCGAACGACGGAGACAACTATGCGCAATTGAAAAGTCCCAACATGATGGGGTAAATAAACAAAATATTGTAAATGCGATGCACTATGGAAAACTATTTCACTTGAATGAACTATACTGACCTAAATTAACTCATGGACGCTTTGGTAACGGGTTATCATAAATTGCTAAATTCATTAAAATAGGTAATTTAATTAATTAATCAATCAATCCCAGCCACGAGTGACCTAGTGGTATTCCTTATATCATCCACTTTTCGAGCGGGTGGACGACTGACGCTTACGCCTTGGCCACGACTTTGGTCTTAAGCGACCTGCGGCAGCGTTTTATCTGTTCATTGCGCGGTCGAGACGCGCAACGCAGTGGTTAGTTGGGATCACCCGCAATGAATTAGAAAAACCGCTGCCGTAGGTCGCTTAAGACCAAAGCCTAGAATGTGCACTTCCAATTAACCAAAACAAAACCATTGTTTGTTCCGCCAAACTATCGTCGAAACGCATGAGCACCAAATTTGACCGACGGAACGTCACACGTCACACCCCATATCCATCCTCAAGGAAGCGTGGTCCTTATCAATGTTCAAATAAAGGCTAAATCTGCGTAACTTGTGTACAATGGGTTGTTTAAATACTTCAAAGGTTAACGATTCTTTTGTTTTGCGAGCCGCCTTGAGGGTTTTCTGAATCCTATATTTGGAAATGTCTAGAATTCAAGTTAACGCCCTGGAGCCTGGAGTTATGGTTTGACCTATGAGTCAGAATGGAGAGTCAAGGTAGCTCGACCTGCTGTTGAATATGCATGAAATTTGAAGTTTGTCCTCTGACGCACCCAAGTTATGGGTGTAGATACGTTTAAGAAACATACCTACTAATGGCCGGAACAAACGTCAATTAAGGGTTCGTGGAGATTTGTCTGCCTGGTGGGAAAACCGTATATTTTAACAAAACACGTTCAAGACGCTGTTCTAGTAAATTATATCATTTTTGACAGCTTGTATTTAAATGTATAAATCATGAATAACATGAATAAATAAATATAGGGGACAATCTTACACAAATCCAATTAGCCCCATAATAATCTCAATATGGATTGTGTTGCATAGAACTTATGCTAGAAGAAATCCAAGCCAAGACTCAAGAAACAAATATTCATCCTTATCACACAAATTTTAGCTCTTTCCGGGATTTGAACCTAGTACCTACTGTGTGAGTAGAAGTATTATTATTTACTATGTATTTAGTGTACTTACTACTTCACTGCAAAATTACAAGCTAAGCATTTTTTTACATAGAAAAGAAAGAAAGAAAGATACATTTATTCATAAACACACAGGACACACATATTAAACAACATAGCTTAATTCTGCAGGTTCCATTCCTATCCTGTTGAGCTAAAAGTTTGTTACAAGTTTAACATAAAGCTACAAAAAATACCAACGTCTTAAGACTCTTAAGCAGTTATCGTGAGCGACTTAAATACTCGTTAAATACCCTCCTAATCCCAATCGTGGGCTGATAGAAGAACTATAAGTGATCTACCTATTGTTTTTGAAGATAATCGATTGCCCAGATTTACTGCAGAAAAGAAATTTCCACGTACCCTCTAAAATTCCTAGAGCATTTAATATTAAGCTGTGTGTAATACTAATTTTGACTGAATTTTTAATCTATTATTTTCGTAATATTTTATTTTTTGACATTAGATTGTTTTTCTAGAAATATTCTATTAGTATTTTTTATATTTTTTTTTTATCATATATATTTTATTCTTTATGTTTAAAAATTACTCTAAAAAATTAACTGACGATTTGAAAGTGCTTGTTACTAGGCCTACTTGAATAAAGATCATTTTGAGTTTGAGTTTGAGTTTTGAGTTCAGTTTAGCTACACGGCGTACTAACCTCAAGCTACAGTGTCCCCTGTCCCCTGTCAAGGATGTTTACGGCTTATAAGAAACATCAAAACTGTATTATCTCAGCTCGTCAACTACTCCATTCATATTAAAAGCCACGATTGCTGACAAGACTTAGGCCATGGTCAGTGCTACCTAACTGCGCCGTGGGAACTCAGAATTATACCTAAACTTTGCGCGCCGCAAACGGTACATCCGCCAGTGGGTCGGCGCACGCGCTCACGGCCGGACGCTGCTTACGCGCACAAGAAAAGTTATTCACCAATTCTTTAAAAATGAGTTCGTAATGTTTTTTACGGAACACCTAATACCTATTTCAAATACTTACGTGATACATTTAGGCCTGCTTGAGTTTCGGTAATTTTGTATACCTACCCCGAGCCTCCGACAAGTTTAGATACTCCGCCACTCCGTTGTTTGTATTGATTTCATGTTTATATTTATCCCTGTCTAGCAGCAATTATAATAGTTTACTTAGTAAGATTTACGGGGTGCATGCATTGCACGGCCTAAGAAAGGGCGGGCGTAAACATCGTCGTTGCTATGGGAACTTATAACCTTTTGGAAGTGCTTGGAATGCACTCGTGAGGATGAAACACGTGCCTAATCAGAATATTTTAAAACAACTTATGCCTAGTGACTAATTCCAAGTTTGCAATGCTACTTTTAAACTATTATACAATATGTCGTTATTTATATACTTACGTTATAAATAACGAAGATAGGAAGGTACCTACCTACCTACTAAACTTTATTTCGTACTGTCGTCGGGATACACCTACTTACTTAAAAAATGAAGTTACCTACACAACAAGTTTCGTTTTGTTATACCTATGTGGTAGCTAGTAAATTAATAGGTACAGTCGAGTTCTCCAATATCTATACAGACAACCTTTCAAAAATATCTATACATGTGTCTTATGTCAGTTATAATAAAGCCTGTGTACAGATATTTTGGAAAGGTTGTCTGTATAGATATTGGAGAACTCGAATGTACCTACATTCAGACTGTCGTAACCATAGACAGGGTGAGAGATACTTGACATTACATTTTATTTAACATGCTGCGTTGATATGCCTGTATGTAGGTATGTAGCTATGGAGTTCAGATACTGGCAGAATCTTCGGAAATACATACAAGTCTTTTGAAAAATGAAAATTGAAAAACGATAACAATTAAATTAATCTAATCAGTGAAGTGCATGGAATGCAATGGAATGTGTGATTCTGCACGAATAATAAAACGTCCTAGCCGACACAATGTTTTTTTTTAATACTACGACGGTGGCAAACATGCATACGGTCTACCTGATGGTATAAGCAGACACCGTAGCCTTTAGACGATTGCGATTCCAGAAGAATAACAAGCGCGTTGCCGACCCTTTATTGATTTGAGGATTTGTTGTGACAGCTGAACGGAGATTTTAATTTTTTTTATTTAGGTTCAATAACAATTGTTAATATCAGTACATTCATGACTTCATTCATTTTGCATTGTAAAGATAGATGTCACAATCACATATAGGTCACACCACATGCTTTATAATTTATACAAAAATCTTAGAATTTAAAATATAAAGTAGGTTCTTAAAAAAAAATATATTTTTATTAGAACGTTACGACGTCTGTTACTTAGATACATACAGCAGGGCAATTGCGTCACTCTTCATACGCGTACATATCACCTACCAGACTGACAAAATATAATTGTCATGCCATAAATCTCAACATTAACATTAAAATTGATATGTAAGTATCTAAGTACGAATTAGAGCAGCCTCGGGTTGAGACACGCACGGATCACCTATCTTGCTCAAATTCGTACGCGCTCACGCGCTGAACATTTAGAGAAGGAAAAATATTCGTGCAACATTACATCAAGGTGAAGCAATTGTAGTTGGTTACACATCATTATAAAAATATTTCAATAGTACATTGTTTAACGAGGGCCGTAAGTGGAATATTGCTAACGAGAGTGTATCAGAAGCCCGACGCCGAAGGCGGAGGGCTTTTGATGACTCGAGTTTGCAATATTCTTACGCCCGTGTTATAAACAATGTTTTTCATCACATTTGCGAGGAAATAAATAACAACAAAAGACAGAAAAATGTATGTTTCATACAGCAGCACCAATCAAAAATTGACAACTTCACTTCCAGATCAGTGCTAGTAGAGCGCGCAGTTCAATATTTCAACCAATCACAGAGCAGTATTCTTGCGGGGCGGGGCGTCGTGACCAACTAGATTTTTTTATTCAACCAATTCCAACCAGATTTGCTTAAGCCAATCAGAGGGTTCTATTATTAAAAAAAAAACCATAACGCCCATGGGCGTAATATAGCCCATTACAGCTCAGTACGCTTGCGTATAATAACACCATTTTCGAGCAAGTGTGATGAAAAAAATATTAATTATAACTTCATTTCTAAGCGGTGTCAACCCTAGCGTCTATTGGCGGGTAACGACCGGCGCGTTCAAGGTCGCTCCATTGTTAAATTTAGTAGGCATGGAAAGCGGTAGGTATGCGCTTTTTTATTCAGAGTCGAGTATCTGTTCGTTAGAACTATTATATAATCTGTGCCATGGTCTCCTATAAATCACGCCGTACGCTGGGTCACAACGCTTACTATGGAAATGTACTGTTGTGGCCGACGACCACAACAGTACATATCCATAGTAAGCATTGGGACGCAGCGTAATGACGTGATTTATAGGAGACCATGGCCTTAGTATTTATTACTTATAGTAAACTAACTGTAATCTGTTTTTATTTCATTTTGCATGCTGTGTCCTTCTGTAATTAATAAAGTAGGTACCTACTTAGTTTTAATTTGTGCATATACATAAGTGCAACATTATGTAATGGTATGCTTATTGTTGAAGGTCCTAATACATGGATAAATAAGTACTCATTAAATCAAATTGTAAAGAGTTTAGTATACTCACATGGTCCCCTTGGCGACGGTCATGTTCAGGTTGCTGAGCACGTGGTTGGGCCGCTTGTTGGACCCGTAGTGCTTGAACGCGTGCCGGACGCACACCGCGTTCTGCTGTTTGTGCCACTGCAAACAAAAAACACACGTAAACACGGTGATTCATCTAGTGGGATTAAGCCACAGGTCAGACGTTATATCGAGCTTTTGTCCACTGCCTGTCAGACTTTGAGAGGTGAGACAGATTGTTCTGACTTGGTCGCAAGAACATGTTGCCTCTTCGTTCCTGATATGTACCTGCGCGGCCGCAGCCACCGACTCCTGGCAGAGGAGGCGACTGGCACGGCGGCACACGAGCACTCACCGGTTGTCCATGCCCAGGCGCTAAATCAATTTATTAATGGAGCAAACTTCGCCCGACTCTTTTACAGTTTTTTGAAAACTATTTTTAATTGTTACTGATACTACTATGATTTAACTTTGTTCATTGTACGATGTGTATATATATACTCACTAAGTTACTTTATGTTTACCAACGCCATGACGTAAGCTGTTATGTTGATAAATTGTATATACAAATAAATAAAATAAATAGCTTATGGCGGTGACAAATTGCATGGAACAATATATTGAGCATAAAAACGGTATTTTACTATTAGAGAAAGTTGGTGGATGAAATCACAGTTTTAAAAAGAAGCAACGGGCAACTAGCGGCATAACAAGTTGCACCCATTATGTAGTTTGGCTCGAATTGCTTGAAGCATTTTCAGGCATAGAAGATAAGTCAGGTTGCATACGACTTCAGATTCTTCTCATGGTAAATGCGACCATCCAGACGTGAGATTTCGACGAATCAAATATGTAAATGTAAAACAGACAAAAAGGTAGAGCTTATTCAAAAAGTCATCATCATATCAGCCGAAAGACGTCGATTGCTGGACATAGGCCTCCCCCAAAGAGTGCCAAAGTGACCGGTCCTGCGCCACCCGTATCCAGCGGACTCCCGCAACCGTTACCTACCAGGTCATCAGTCCACCTTGTGGGGAGCCTACCCACACCGCGCCTTCCGGTACGTGGTATTCAAAAAGTAAAACGTCATAATTCAACAATAACTGGCATAAATAAATCACTTTTGTTTGATACAGATTGTGTGGAACCAAAAACCAAACTAATGAACAATCAACTGAACGGGAAGACAGCAGATCAAATAATTACGCCGAAGAAACACCATTGGCATATAATCATTGATATTTGACAGAAGCGGACTTACCCCCACTTTAATGTCTCTGTATTTCGAAATCAGAATTATGATGATGACGATGATAGTGATGGTGATGTTCTTCCAGATGTATCCGTCGACGGCGACATTTTGGCAAAACCACACGGTCAGGAAATTCAAAACTCGTCGTATTAGGGTGGAGTAATTGCTATTTATATCTGATCTTATCGCTGCGAATTTTATGGTCTGATTCGACGCAATAACTTTCCCCTTCACTTAATTGAAATGGGGTAGTTAACGTCTCAAAGGCGTTACCGCGGCGTACGAAACAATTGATGTACTTTTGCTTTAAACCGAGCGATAGGACTCTGAAAATTCTTAAATTTAAGACAATATCGAAGGAATCTACGTTATTTTCCTCAATTTTCTTACAAAATTGAGTAAAAATGAGGCAAGAAAGATGAGCCATATCAGTTGAAATTAACTAGATGATTAAATAATCTCAATTGTTACACAGGCGCCTGCCTTGACGATTTTCCTGTCTAGATCTTCCGTCCTCGTCACTTCCACTTAATTCTTCGATGGTACTGTACAAATAGTATTAGTTTAGACAATAGACCATTTATTAGTATTGTTAGTATGGTTGTTAGTGATAAAATCCACCTTAATTGGTCATGTGACTAGTTAGGATTATATGCCAATGGTGTTGCTTCGACGTAATTATTTGACACGGACGGTATACTGGCCCAGGCGTACGGTGAATCTCCTTTTTTGAGACTTAAAAAAAGCCTAAGTAATTACAATTGCTAATCCAGTTGTTGTAGCATTAAGTCACAGCATGATAAATACCCAAGATTCGAACGCCATATTCAGTCCAAGTGGGCATTGTTGGACGACTGAAGTATTCAATGCAATCGTAAAGTTATTTATAGAAAACTTTAGAAGTATCAAACAAAATGTTAGGAATGTAAAAAAAATAGTGGCAATACACACTGATGTATTTATTGATTCCTTGTTAGCCCGTCTTTTATTTTAAATCGAACATCTTAATATAACAATTTGACCAAAAAAAAACAACGAGAATAATTCCAAATGAGAGTAAGATAGCGATGCACGCTAAGTGAGAACAAAGAGGGAAGTAACATAACACGATAAAGTTGAATAAAGATATTGGTGAGAAACTACTGAATAAGATTCAGCATGAGATATTGAAACATGGTTATGTCAAGACTTGGAAGAAATATTCGATACCCTTTCAGAATTGTCCAAACGGAAGATCAGCACTGGAATTGTATAATATATTACGAGAACAATATTCCTTTGCTATTCCGCTAAAAAACGTGCAGGTCGATCAGCGGGGATCAAATGCAAGAATGCAACTATTTGCGTATAAACATGCAAATAATTACAGCAAACCACCACCAATAATGAAAAAACCTCGACACGTATTTCGCCTCTCTACGAGGCATCATCAGGAGATGCTGGCAGGAGATGTTGCTTGCGCCACGTCCACTGAGCAAAAATTGAATTGATAATGGCAGACTTTGGGTCGATTTCGTAATGCATCCTCAAGATATCAGCGTTTATTCCGGCAACATTCTCAGATAGGTACTGCTGTAGATCCCGAGATTCACTTGCAAGTCTTATCTCAAGAGTTGGCGCAAGTACGCATTTTAGAAAGCGAATGTCATCTGAACTTTCGAAAGACGCCTATACATAAGAATTTGATTTTAGAAAGAGGGAACATTACTTCGCAATCTGAACCTCATACATAAGTGAAGTGCCAGTGGCACAATAGTGCTGAGTCTCATTTTTCACATTTCACTTGTGTATGTATATGTATATGTATTTCTACAATCAAATTCTTTCGCAATAAGTGAAATGCGAAACATGAGACTCAGCACTATTGTGCCACTGGCACTTCACTTATGTATGAGGTTCAGATTGCGAAGTAATGTTCCCTCTTTCTAAAATCTAATTCTTGATCTGCCACAGAAGATGACTCGACGCTATAAGTAATCTCCCAATGAGGACATGACTTAGGGCAGTTCATACCTCTATTAAACGCTTCACTTTGTAGTACGGGTACCCACGCTGATGTTATGTGGTCCCTCGATGGACACCCTTTAATTTAAAAAGGTTTTTTTTCCTCATAACTATTTATCTTTATGCATGCCATTGATTCGGTCCCATTATAAATAAAGATCTGTGTCAAGCAACGTGGGCCCGTGGGCGTGGATGGCGTTACATAATTTATTGGCGCGTCATTGTAGTTGACATGACTTGAATTTTTGGTTACGAAACGTCTGCATTCTTGGCCTGGTAATCAATTGGGCTAGACACTTGCACGACCGGTTTGACATTGATAGCCAACATTTGCAAATATAATCCATTATTCTAAATTTAATCCGTTGGATGCGAGTCCGGGACGATCAATTTGACACTCTTTGGGGGAAGCCTATGTCCAGCAGCTGATGTGATGCTTCAAAACTTAACAAATCTCTGTTAACTAAAATGTGTTGTACCTTTCTCACAAACGCAAGTCAAAGTGGCTCTGGTCAAACTAATTTTAACGGCATTTAATAAAAATGGGTTTAATGAATGTTTATTGAATGACTAACCGGCATGAGACTTTTGATGGAGGCCCATCGCGCTGGGCGACAGGTTTTTATGAAATCGTTTCTACCGACATGAACAGGTATAAGTAGGTACTTCATTGCCATAATATGTTTGAAATTTTGAATGAGCGTGTTTAATGTTGATATGACGGAACATTTATTATTTTGTTGACGTCATTAAAAATTTGAAAGCCAGCCAAGGGATTCACTGTGATTCCTTAATTGAAAAACCTGATTGACTAGTTCACAATCATTTTGCTGTCACAAATGTAGAATGTGTAATAAACAGTTAATACAACCAGTTTTTTTGCATAATTTGTGATTTGGCACGGAAACCTGGCAGTTTGGCGAAGACTACGTAACTAAATCAACTATTCTGCTAAGCGATCGACGTCCTGAATCGTCTTTCCGTTAGTTATGATAATGTTATGGGTTTTCATCAATTCAGTGATCCGTTTGCGTGATAGTGTCGTCGTCAATAACGTTTTTCAAAACCGTATTTTGCCTAGAGTATCAGTTTACATGCCCTATTCGGGGAATTATCGCCGAATGTTAAAAAGCAATTACTTAGTACTTAAATAGTTCCGTTTTCCAACGCTCTATGACGCGGCACATGCGTAGTAGGTTTAGGTCACGTATTCCAACTTAGCTCTTTTCATCGTTTCACTCACTTCCCTTTGGTTATTTTTTTAGCATGAAAACTTCACGGTCCATGATCTCATGGTTCAGGTCTCGAAAAGTATGAAACTTTGACGTGTCTTGTTTTAAATAAAATATGAGTTTGAGGTAACAAATCCCGTGTCCATTATTTTTTCATGTTCTCCAAATATAATGAAACCATTAATTATTTAATTATCGATTTATTTGAACAAATCTCTCTACAGAAGTTAGAGGGTTTGGTTACTTTTCAGTACAAGGACAATGTCTTCCAACAAGTTGAGTTTTGGTTCCTATTGGATTTTTTCCTCGGACATCTCTCCACTGCCTAGAACAGCTCTGGAACATGGTAATACCTAGAGAGCTAAGATAAAGTCACTCACCGCGTTCTCATGTTTGTCGAATGGTGTCGAAAACTGGATCTGACTCATCTTGGAGTCCTTCGCATCGCCATTAGGCGACGGAGGCGATGTCTCTCTGTAACAACAAGAAACACATGGTAAGTCATCAATCTTTCTACAAGATACTATATGTAAGCCACTTGAGGGCGCACTAGAAAGTAGAACAACAACACTCCGTCATATTGTTAATAAATAATTGAAACATTAAGCAAGTCAGTCATGGCGTCCCAAATCGGTGAAGAGATCATCACCAACACCATAATAATACAAATAAAAAAAATTGGAAAGCGTTTAGTTGAGCAAACCTAATGGGGTTAGATTGAGCTCGAATGATAGGAATGTGTAGTGTAGGTAATCTCGCGAATTTTTAATTTGTGAAATGATTACAACGATTGACTTAAAGATAAAAGACAGCTTTTTTCTGAATCGTTTTCTTGAAGCCATGGAATCCAAGGAGTTAATAGGGAGCAACCTGTCTCTAAACCTGTTTTTATTTCAACCTGTTAGCAGAAATCTCAAGCAAAATTAGAGCTAAAATGATCGTTCGAAAACAAGGTAAAAAAAAGTTTAAAAACTTAAATACCCTTTGGTCTTATATTAATCTTCAACCAATGGGATCATATAACTTAATTCAGCCGTTAGGTACATGTCGGCCCACTTCGGAAAGCCTATAGAAATAGAAATGGATGGCCATATATTGTGCCCCCTTTAGAGCATGTCTGAGTCCCACAGGCTTGCCCAGCCTTGGCCAACATGTTAACATGATGTCAAGGATTAAACGTGTACAGAATACGTATTTGGTCTAGTGATCCTGGGGCCCGTTTCGTATCGTCGTGAAACGGGCCCCAGGATCACAAGACCAAATACGTATTCTGTACACATCTGCTGTAGCTGTCGTCTCTCCAAATCGATAAAGAGTCGGCAAAGCGCGTCCATAGGCTTCAGCTGACCATCAAGCAGGACGTATGCCGTTTGTCATCGTCGTGGTAAAAAACCGTGATAACGGGCTCGTCTTGGTCTTGTTAATTTACCAAATGAATAAAAGAGTTGACATAGACCTAATTGCAAACATAAAACATACACTTACTATGAAACGGCGTTCGTTTTGAATTTTTCCAACGGCTTAGAAAACTTTGTTAGTCTGTGGTCGCTCACTTTTTATTCAGAAGGCATAGGAATTCGCATTCAGCCAACGTAGGGCACGTTTTGACATATCGCTCACGGTCGCCGTGGCGAAATTACGATTACGATAAATTACGCGCCGGAGCAATTAGAATCGTGTCTGTCTCTTTCCAACTTGGGCTGACCTTGGTAAGTGCGTGTAATGCAGACGTGAGTTGCTCACGTTAGTTTCATTTGTTGTAATTGTAGTAGCAATTAATCTGAATAGAATATTCCTATAAGTCTGATTGGGGACATCCTATTAAAGAAGATATCTGTATAGCATTTGTACCTATTTACTCGTCTTAGATTTTAGTATGAGTCAGGGCTTGGTAATAACTAAATAATACTTGGTCAAAAGGGCTTCAGTACTCGTATTTCTAAGAGTTATAGGTATGACGCAGATTTCTCATAACTAAACTGGCACGTGTTTTTCCCTTCGATTAACTTGGCAAAATACTAATGCTGAAAAGTTAGAAGTGTTTTGGAAGAAAGTGAACCATTTTTAGGCTAAAGAAACTGGTCTAATAGGGATTAATATGAACAGGTCGTTAAATAGGGCCCAGATAGCATTCGCCGTCGCACAAACTAGTGCCTATGCCAAACGTTTAGCTTTAATTAGTAACCTTTTTTTTATGGGAGGAAAATCCGTTATGGATACCTCCACGCCACGGGGATAGCGCGGAGGTTATGTCGGACTCGCACCGACTAAAAACCCCCGATGGTCCTCCTCGACGCATTTCGGACGGCTCTGGGATCTCCTACGGAACGCACCAGTGCCGCCCTATCGTCATGCCCCAGTGGTTTCTACCTTTTTTTTCCGATTGCAGCCCCCAACTGCAACCGTGTACCACCCCGAGGACCCCTTTTAGTCGCCTTGTACGACAGGCAGGGGATACCGTAGCCGTATTCTAATGCCCGGGCTACAGGGCGCTTAATTAGTAACCTAGATATCTTTAAGATGAGATGGAATAATTGGTATTGTTTTAGTCCTGGCTATTACCCACATTAATTGTCACAATTATACTATTGTAAATATCCACGTGTAAGGATAATAACATCCAGAGGACATGTAATTAAACAGTCGTATACTAGTTACACTTAATTTCAAGGCAAAGCATTGGGATTTTTTTATCTGCGGTTCAGATTATAATTAATTCTTAGATCTGACAAATTAAGGTCCAGTTTTATAAAGATGCGTGCGTCGGATCAAATTTTAGTTAGTCAGTATTGTCAAGTGCAAAAATATGTATCGATTTAATCCTATCATAAATATGTAGGTAGGTACCGAAGCCTTAAAAAGCTGACCATAAGTGCGGTAGGACATATTAATGAGTATAACGCGCGCAGATAAAGAATGGATCTGAAAATGGCGTCCGCGTACACAGTTACGTACTTGCTGCAAAAAAATAATGCTAATATTTTTAGAGAACTAATTAAATGGGCAGCCGTTTTACAAGCCGTTTTGCCAACCATACCATTGGTAACCGCCGCCCTTTTCAGATCCATTCTTTATCTGCGCGCGTTATAAGTTGAATGCACACTTGACTGTACATTTAAATTTTTGAATCCAATTATTTACATAATGGTTTAACTGTCATAGTTAATTATGAAAACAATGTAAATTCTGTATTAAATTATACTTATCTTAAGATTCTTAAGAGCAATAAATAACTCATAACTCAATCTGACATATTGTCAGAATCAATCGTTACTTTGCGGAATTCTATGACATGTTATTAGTATTAGAATAATATACCTTTGCTATTCCGTTAAATAAATAATTGACTTGGGTACGATAATTACTTACATAAACTCATGTCTGTTTTCCCAAAAGCAGAGGACATTCTTATTAATAACGAATACATAGGCAGTCTCTCGACATAATGTATGTATGTAGGTACGTACTTTATTGTACACAGGATTGGTAAAAATACACAGACAAAGAACTAAAATATTTTTCAAAAAACCCAACTGCTTTTTTGCAAATATTATAGCCTATGTCACTCCCACGATTAAGAGGAATCCAAGGACACCTCATATGTCGAAATCCGTTAAACGGTTTACGCTGCAGGGCGTGCCAAAGAATAAGACACACACATACATACATACGCTCGAAAAACGTAATCCTCCTTTCCTCCGGCAGTCGGGTAAAAATAGGTGAAGTCGGTAGTCAAGGGCACCAATATGTAGTCACTCAGTTTCATAAATATGTATACTATATAACCTTATTGTTGCAAAAATAAGTGGTGCCCTTGACTTGTACAAAGGCGAACTTATCCCTGTAAGAGGTCTCTTCCAGTTAACCTTTGAGCAATGGAGACGAGATCAGGAACTAAAAGATAGACAAACTAACACGTGTACAGAAATGTGTTTGTACCTGTATGCTACAGTAAATGATTAATACATAGTATACTACAAGCTAGTACAAATAAAATAATAATATTATACACATACTATAAATAAATATATATCATCATCATCATCATCATCATCATCATCAGCCTATATACGTCCCACTGCTGGGCACAGGCCTCCTCTCATGAATGAGAGGGAACACGCACACACTTTACAGCACGCTTTACCTACAGTGCAGGGGGTGCGGTGCACCCGGGCGCACGGTCCTAGGGGGCGCCGAGCGCCATTTCAGGGGGCGCCACTAGCCGGGCTAGCGCGCGCTAGGGGGGGGGAGGGGGGTTTTGTGCTAGAGGGCGCTAGGGTAAAGGTAAAGGGAATGCACCCGGGCGCTACATGGGCTAGAGACGCCTGAGGCGACGCCTCTGCGCACCGCATAATTTATATTATGTCACTATAACCTACTCTATAGATAAAACGCTGTATAATAGTCTTGCAAGTAGGTCGCTTATTGAACGTGCGAAAATTTCTAATCGACATTTTTATTATGCAACAGCCATGAGCACGGAATTGATGAGATCAGTGATATAATACCCGTCTTATAGCGGACTAACTACTTAATCGTTAAAATATAATACTGTGCTGACAATTGTAGTGGAATTTTCGAAGAAAATAAGTTTAAGTCAGCGTTTGTATAGATATATTTAGTCCGTCAGTAAGATTATCAATCAAACAAAAAAATGATGAAAATAAAAATATGACTTTGTTAAATTTCCGTGTGACGTTTCATGATGGTACACTTTTAGCATTAATGCGACGTCACGCTGAACTTAAACGGGCTATATCTTTTTGGATTGATTGACAAAAAAAACGTGACTGACTAAATATATTTTTTTTACCAGGAAAGTACCCAATTACGATTAATTACAATTAAATAACTAGATACTTTTGTCACATTTTTACGTGTGAACATGTACAGTCACGGTGTCATAAGCGTTCATGGGCTACGGTGTTTGCTTACCGTAAGACAGGCCGTATGAATGCTTGCCATCATCGTGGTGTAAAAAATATTTAATATGGGATTGGTATGACTTGAAATTATTTTATTGTTTCATAATAGATTCTACCCGTATGCCAATGCTCAGAATTCAGTGGCTTGGCTTATATTTGGAACTAGTCCGGGGAAGAATCTCCTTACAGTAAGCTCCCGAGGATACCCTGCGTTGAGAGTAAGTTGGCCTTTGTTTGTTGCTTTTAATTGCTTGCTGTCAATTATGATTCCTCTAGAGTTACAGGCGTGCATATGCTACGGATCCCACATTTCAGCAGGCAGACCATATTATGCTTTTTATCTATCGCCATTGTATTTAATAGTATAGTACCTTCAAATGGGGTGAGTAGGGATTGCGATGACAGTTGGGTTATGAATGGGGAGAGAAGGGATGACAGGGGGGTGACATGGTTTTTAAAGGCTACTGCTACCTAAATAATGTATTCTTATTACAAATGGAGCTATTAGTAATATTCATAATAAAAAAATAACGATCCAACAATTTTCAAAAATCATGTTTGTATAAAAAATGAGGTGGGATCTCTTACTTTTCTAAAATCATAAAAAAACTAAAATACAAACGGCCGGAACATTTATTAATAAAATTAATTTATTAATAAAATTAAGTTTGCATAAAATGTAAAAATAAAATGTTATCGATGTTTGAATGTCAGTTTGGTTCCTACTCACCCCGTTTTACGGTACTCTGCGGCGGTAAAACAAAAATGTCTTACATCACAGGTAATATGACGGCCGAGCCCGGGGCAAAGCGATCTGAGTTTGTCATTATTGCCGCTCTCGTAGTGAGGTGAGTTCAACATTTTAGTTCTCCTGGTAAGCGAGGAAGTGGAATTTTCACGTGGAGTGGGCGATAGTCGCCCATTTATGGCCAGGTGTGATGTAATAGTATATTACATACCTAGGGCGGTGAATTCGTGAATGCCCCAGGTGTTTGTGGGGCTTTACCAATTACCGACCGTGATCTGTCTAAAGTTTTACGTCTTGCCTTGATCAGGAAGTGAGAATTTCTCCTCGCATAGCGGGCAGAAAATCCCACTTACGGCCTAGGGTGACGTAAAATAACTTTCAGGAGGAAAAGTCCTTCACACGGTCTACATGCAGTGTTTCCGATGTTTCGCAACTCGGGCAAATAGAGCGGCAAAGTTGATACGGTTCTGCCACTTTCCCTTTCTGTTGTGGCCGTTATTAATATGGTTGAACTTGTTAGCGGCCTTCAGGGCGTTCAAATACATAACGATTAGTTTGACATGGTTTTGAAAACTTTAGCATAGCTAATAAAACCTCACCTGTCACCTCACCTAAGAGCAATCATCCTAGCTACCCCTATTCCTGCCGGTCCTCTCGCATTTAAACATACTTCCTAATAAGGGACAAATGCTTTTTCACACCTCTCATTCAGAAAAGTAAGTTTTGGTCCCCGACGAGAGGGAGCAAAATGCCACTTTTCTGTTCAAGCTACTTTTTTAATTTATTCATTGTGTTGGTTCCGGACATCGTCACTTAGTTTTAGTTGTTTGTTATTTTTAATGCATGTACTATTCGTAGATACTTATCGTAAAAAGGAACGCTTTCATTAGCGACAGTTTGGTAGGGTAGCTTTCTCGTTTCTTTCATTCGTAAGAAAAAACCAGTTGAGGGTATATTGTTTTGATGGCTGCTCGCGGCTCGCGACCACACGCACAAGCTTTTTCGTCGCGCCCAAACGCAAATCACATACGACACTAACCTTCGCATACCAAGCCAAGACCAGTGCACCATCAGCTCCGTGGAAGTGTGGGCAGTCGGTACCGGCTCATCAGGCGCCGAGCAAGCAGGGGTGAGTTGGTCGTCATTTCGATTTACTTTCACTGGTATTTCTTGTAGCTTTCGATTAACAACACAAACACAATTTCCCTACTCGAGGGCGATTGTACATTGGTCCTACGAAACCGGATCCTCCTAAAAGTGAGAACAGCCAACCTGCCTCACGGCTAGGAGTGACGTTTGAAGTACAAAAATGGTTCAAACTTTGAACCATTTTTGTATAGAAAAACTGTCGCTAATTTCGTCTCGTTAATGTTTCGCTAATTTTGTTTCGTTAATATTTCGCTAATTTCGTTTTGGCTCAAAATTTCGCCTCGCGTTTCAACAAAATTGTCGTTTAGTTACCTATAAGTACCTACATAGGAACATTCCACTAGCAAGTGTCGAATCCGTAGCCATCATTACTATAATTTCATTGCACACGAATATTTAAGTATTTAATAGTTACTTACGTCTAGGAACGTAATTAATCGCATAGTAATTCAAATTTCATATTGATTATCAATTTAAATTGTTGAAATTGATGATGCAATTGATTACACGACCGAATTGAGTAGACATTACGTGTTCCAAATACTGCTTGAACCGAATACGTTTAAAATTAGTCGGGTATTACTGCACCGCGTGCCATTTCTAATACTACGAACTTACCTATACCGGCGTTGAATTGGTGACTTTAAAAACAGCGATAACATATTTAGTTATTGTTGTTTTGTAAAGTGAATAACAAATAGACAGATATACAAATACGTTATATTATATAAATCGCAAGTTCATTCCCTTTTATATAGCAAAATTAAGTAATTCTATAAAATAATAAAATATAATCTGCATATTTGTCCTTATACAAATATCGTGCATTATTATTGAATAATGTTCACAGATAGTTGTCCATTAATATTCACATAGTTACCGAGTAGAACCTAATCATCTAATCAATAACTTGTTATTAGTTAACTAAATTATTGAGCGTAGGTATAGAATTTGGCTCGAGGAAGTGTGAGCCCGATTATAAGATTAATTTTCGAACGGGATCAAAGATTGATAGTTTGATCAATTTGTAAATTTGTTGTTTTTCTCAAGGAAATAAAACTTTCTTTGGAATTGTTTATTTAGTTTTCTGATATACTCGTTAGCGTCGTATGTTCTGAACCTTATTATATAAACAGTAAGGTCGAAATTCACTCGATATACTAGACTGTGTTCAGTAACGAGTTGTTTACATATTACGTAACTTAGTTGTGATTTGATTAACACATATCTTAATTCAGGATGTCTAAGGCACTCGCTCGCCGTAACTTGCAATTAAAACGCGAAATATCGATTAAACGGATCGATGAGTGTTTAGCGGCCGGACTGCAAGCCAAGGTGGATTCCTCGCGATTAACTTTGTTTTTGTCTAGGTACAGTAAGATAGATAGTTATTGCTCGAGTTTTGAATCGCACCATTTGAAGCTCATTTCTGAAATAACGGATGTGAATGATTTAGACCAGGAAGATTTGATTCGACAGGATTTCGATGATAAATATTTTCAAATAATTGAAATTCATACTTTATTATCCTCCGGCGCTAGTGCCGAGAGTGGGGCAGCCACATCCGACTTGTCCGTGAAATTACCTCGTTTGAACTTGGTGCACTTCGAAGGTAATATCAAGTTGTGGGGTACGTTTTATGACATGTTCAACACAATGGTACATCAGAACAAACGACTGTCAAACATTGAACGATTTTCGATTTTGATTTCGCTGCTTTCGGGGGAACCGCTTCAATTGATAAAAGGATTTCCCTTATCGGATAGCAATTATTTGGACGCTTATGCCGCTTTGATTGACCGATACAACAACAAACGAAAGTTGGCCTTTCGTCATTGGGAAGAAATTCAAAGTGCTGCTTTGAAATCGAATTCGCCCAGTGAACTACGCCGTTTAGTTGACACTTTTAAGGAAAATATTGCTGTGTTGAAGAATTTGAGATTTCCCGTCAATGACTGGGACTTTCCATTGTTTTATTTATTGATCAATAAATTGGACCAAGATACTCGCCGTCGTTTCGAACTGCAAAATGACAGCAAGGATGTACCTTCGTTCAACTCGTTGTTAGAACACGTGAGTAAGGCCGGGCAAGCTTTGGAACTCGCCGAACTCACAGAAAGCGCTCCCGCGGCCCGTGCCGCCGCGGCACCCGCGCGCCCCGCACGCGCTCAGGGCGCCCCGCGCGCCGCGCCTTGGCGGCCCGCGCCCGACAGAGCGCCCGCTGGAGCAGCTTATAAGATGCTGATAGCTAGTAACGCTGCTCCACTTGAGTCGTCCTGCGTACTATGTAAGTCGAACCATGACCTTGCTAAGTGTGTTGATTATCGCAATAAAACGCCTCACGAACGCTTTGTGGTTGTCAAGGAAAATAGACTGTGCGTAAATTGTCTGCGTTCTGGACACGTGGTTAGATTTTGCCCTTCGAAATCTCGCTGTTTGAAGTGTAATGTTCCCCATCACACTACTATACATTTCGATAATGTCGCTAATCCCGCGGCCGGTGACTGTGCTCCGACCGGGAGTAGTGCCGCCGCCGCGTCACTGTCGCTACCCTCGTCGTCCGTCAACTCGAGTCATGTCTCCGACAAACGGGTAAGTATGCTCGTTTCCGATGCAACGCCCATGAGCCACACTTCGCTTCTAGCTACTGCATCCGTAGACGTATTAGACGGTTTCGGTAGCTACCAAAGAATTCGTATCGTCGTTGACAGTGGCAGTCAGTCGAACTTTATCACGAAACGTTGCGCACAACGCCTCGGACTTTCGGTTCGTAAGACAACCGCCTCCATCGAGGGTATTGGTGAAGTGACCGCGCTGGCAACTTCATGTGCAACATTAAATATTCGTAACACCAAGGCTGATTTTGAAACGTGCATCGAAGTATTTGTTACGCCCAAAATTTGTAGTGAATTGCCTGCTGTGAAAATTGACACGGAACAGTTGCCACATCTGAACACACTGGAACTCGCTGACCCTGGTTTTGCTACACCTGGAGTCGTTGATGCCTTGGTGGGAGTGGATGTCTTTTGCCAAATATTTTCGGGTAACCGTCACGACTATGGTCCAGATGGACCCTCCGTTTTCGAAACCAAACTTGGATGGGTTGTCATGGGAAAGGTCTCGTGCGCATCTTCCCATTTGAAATCTTCGTTGTTTTGTTCCATCGAATCGCTCGATAACCAAATTAGAAAATTCTGGGAAATCGAAAATCTCCCCGACGCCTCCCCGTTAAGTGATGACGAAGTCATGTGTGAGAAAATATTCGCTTCAACCCATGCGCGTGACTCCGACGGGAGGTATATCGTCCGTTTGCCTTTTCGAACTGTCGATCCTCGTTTCGGTGACTCACGCACCCTTGCCGAGCGCCGCCAAGTCTCCCTCGAAAAGAGACTTTCTCGCAACCCTGAGCTCCGTGAAGACTATAACAGTTTTATGCGTGACTACTTGGATGCTGGCCACATGGACCCTGTGGCGCCTGATCCAAGTGGGCGTGCTTATTACTTAGCTCATCACTGCGTGCTCAAACCGAGCAGTACTACCACCAAGCTCAGAGCGGTCTTCGACGCCACTGCTCAGCCTGCTGGAGGATCCTCGTTGAATGATCAGTTGCTCGTTGGACCTAAACTGCAATCTGACCTCGTTTCAATACTACTTCGCTTTCGTTTACATGCGGTTGTATTCACAGCCGACATTCGCCAAATGTATCGACAAATTCTAGTCTCTCTTATCGATCGAGACTTTCAACGCATCTTATTTAGGTTCTCCCTCGATGAGCCTATTCAAGAATTTCGACTAAACACCGTAACATACGGTATGGCCTCGTCCAGCTTCCTCGCAATTCGCGCCATAGTTCAATTGGCCATTGATGAGGGTAGCAAACATCCTCGCGCAGCTGATACCCTTAGAAGGGATATTTATGTCGATGACATAGTGACTGGCGCTGAGTCCGTCGAATCAGCCCTCGACCTTCAATCTCAGGTCATCGAGATCTTAGGAAAAGGTTGCTTTGAGCTTAGAAAATGGACCAGTAACTGTCCACAATTGCTCGAGAATCTTAACCCAGAACACTGCCACAACAGCGCACTCTCTTTCGATTCGGAACCGACATCTCCTGTTAAAGTGCTCGGCATGGAGTGGAATCCGTCTGGTGACGTGTTCACGTTCACTGTTAGTGCACTTCATGAAAGGTGCACTAAGAGAAACGTTCTTTCGGAACTGGCTCGAATATTCGACCCTCTTGGATTTTTGACGCCCCTGACCCTCTCGTTCAAGCGTATAATTCAAGAGCTTTGGACTCTAGGTTTAGACTGGGACGAAGTTGCACCTGACAACATCTGTCAGAGCTGGCTTCGCTATCGTTTGGATCTTGACATGCTCTCCTCTCTCGAAGTACCTCGTTTCGTTCCTTCGAAAGAGTCCTGCAGCGTTCAGTTGCACGGCTTTTGCGACGCCTCCGAGGTTGGATACTCTGCTGTTGTTTTCTTTCGCATTCAACATGGCGATGGTAGTATCACGGTACATTTGATTATGTCACGCTCGAAGGTTGCTCCGTTAAAAAGGACCTCTATACCTCGCATGGAGCTTTGTGCTGCCGTATTATTGACTGATCTCGTTAGTCACATTAAAGACATTTATGACGGAGATATAAAATTTGAGGAGACATACTGTTGGTCGGACTCCACAGTAACACTTGCTTGGTTGCGTTCACCGTCACAACGTTGGAAAACATACGTTAGTAATCGCGTTAGCCACATCCAGGAAAGGATACCTGCGGTGCATTGGCACCATGTTCGGTCCGAGTGTAATCCTGCCGATTGCGCCTCTCGTGGGGTGACGGTTCGAGAACTCGTAAATCATCCCCTGTGGTGGACGGGTCCTGCGTGGTTGGCCATGGATATTAAAGTTTGGCCAGTATCGTCGTCATCTATCGTAGAACGTGAGGGCGACTGGTTGGAGGAACAGAAAGTTCCCAAACAGATGTCATTATTTGTTGCCGTCGACCAGTTCGACAATTTCTTGTCAAGACATTCGAATCTTAACAAAGCTAAGCGGATTGTTGCTTATATTCGTCGTTTCGTACACAACTGTCGTAAACCTGGTGATAGACAAGGCGGCCCGCTGGTTCAATCGGAACTTGATGGTGCCCAAAATATTTTGGTTAGATTAGCTCAAGAAAAGGCCTTCTCGAATGAGATTAAACTCTTACGAGACGGCAAGAAACTGGCCAAACAATTTAGAAAACTCAGTATTTTCATCGATGAATGCGGTTTGTTGAGGGTGGGCGGTAGGCTTATGCACTCTGAACTCGATTATGATTGCAAACACCCCCTACTACTGCCTAGTAAGGGTCGTTTAACCCTCCTTGTCATCGACCAAATACATCACGACAACCAACATCCTGGATTGCGAACTTTACACTTCTTGATTGCACAAAATTTTTGGATCCTCGCTTCTAAGCGCACGATTCTTTCTCGCTTGGCAAAATGCATAAAATGCTTTCGTGCCAATCCAAAACCTTTGGTGCCTCATATGGCAGATCTTCCAAGGACACGAATTTCGCAGGTAAAACCCTTCTCGTGTATCGGTATCGATTTTGCCGGACCTTTCCCCACTTATATAAAACGTTACCGCGGGGCTAGGCCGTTCAAAACCCACATTTGTCTTTTCATATGTTTCGCGACGAAGGCAGTTCACATCGAACTGGTAATCGGATTAACAAGCGAAGCTTTCCTTGCCGCCCTACGTCGATTCATCGCTCGTCGTGGTCGTTGCCAAAGTATCCATTGCGACCGGGGTACCAACTTCGTAGGTGCCTACAACGCATTGTTACCCCTAATGCAAGATGCGGCGTCTCACGAAAATATAGAGTTCTGTTTTAACCCACCAGCGTCGCCACACTTCGGTGGTCTGTGGGAAGCGAACATTAAATCATTTAAGACACATCTTTCTCGCGTCGTTGGGAATCAAATCTTGACCTACGAAGAGTTTCTCACAGTTGCCGCCCAGATCGAGGCTGTTTTAAATTCACGCCCGCTCTGTGAGATGAGCTCTGATCCAAATGACATGTCGGTATTGTCTCCCGGACATTTCCTTACATTAGAACCATTAACGTCGCTTGTAGAAGCTCCTCTCAACGATGCAAACATATGTATTTCGAATCGCTGGCAACTAGTGCAGAAGCTACATCGCGATTTTTGGAAGCGATGGCATATGGAGTATTTACATACCTTAAATCAACGCTCGAAATGGCACTCGAACGCTAATGAACCCAAGATCGGAGCTTTAGTTTTAATTAAAGACGAACAACTTAAACCACTCAATTGGTCTCTTGGCCGAATTCTTACCTTGCATCCCGGTAAGGACGGCATATCTCGCGTAGCCACAGTCAAAACACAGTCGGGTCTCATGCAAAGACCTCTGGTAAAGCTGTGTCCTTTGCCTATCGATTAGTTTAGCTCGTAAAATACGATGTATTTTGGTGGGCGGAATGTTGGTTCCGGACATCGTCACTTAGTTTTAGTTGTTTGTTATTTTTAATGCATGTACTATTCGTAGATACTTATCGTAAAAAGGAACGCTTTCATTAGCGACAGTTTGGTAGGGTAGCTTTCTCGTTTCTTTCATTCGTAAGAAAAAACCAGTTGAGGGTATATTGTTTTGATGGCTGCTCGCGGCTCGCGACCACACGCACAAGCTTTTTCGTCGCGCCCAAACGCAAATCACATACGACACTAACCTTCGCATACCAAGCCAAGACCAGTGCACCATCAGCTCCGTGGAAGTGTGGGCAGTCGGTACCGGCTCATCAGGCGCCGAGCAAGCAGGGGTGAGTTGGTCGTCATTTCGATTTACTTTCACTGGTATTTCTTGTAGCTTTCGATTAACAACACAAACACAATTTCCCTACTCGAGGGCGATTGTACACATTGGCATGTAGCATTTACGCAATGTGCCAATTGAACACAGATCTTAAGAAAATAATCGATTGTAATTTCATCGTAATCGATTCAAAACGAACATATTTCAAGTTTTAACTTTAGCAACGTTATAGGTACATTTACATATTAAAACATGACAATTTTTCGTAATATTTGAAAAAATTGTCACAATAAACGTCATTCTTCAATAAAACTTAAATAAAAGTTTTTTAATTATTTTTAGAGCATTTTATTTCAATTTTCCTCATAATCGGTGTGAAAAGTTACATGTGTCACTCAGGAGCAAAATTATTTTCGTCTTGGGCGTTAACACTTGAATCCCTCAGTACGCTCAGGATCCTACGTTAGAATCCCTCGCTACGCTCAGGATTCTATTGTAGGATCCCTCGCTACATTCAGGATTCAATACACCGCCCTCGCCGTAAATATACTATTTTGCTCCCTTGTGACACAAATAACTATTGCAATCTTTTCCGCTTTGCCTTAAGGTTTGACTGGTAACGAATGCCGTATGGCATTAAGTAAACCTTTTGTACGATACGTTTTTCTTTTGTGCATTAAACTTTGAATAAATAAATGCTTCAAGTCCGACACAACAGCGATCATGCTAGGCTAGGCAGGCGATTATCTATTTCATCTTTACCGGTATGAAAGACCTATTTACAGGTGCAGGTTTCGCAGGTGACACTCTTATTATGATAAAGACTTGATAGGGAAAAGCTTTTTTTTAAAGCCAGGTTTTGTAAAAGTCGTCCCGATGATTGTCTTCAAATCTTGCAAATTAAATTTGTTCCACTTCCCGGTAACCGATTGAGCTGAAATGTTGCATTAACATGTAAAACGTGTGACAATGCAATATTATGATGAGGTGCTGATCTGATAATGGAGCTGGAAGGTGGCCATAGGAACTTCGCAATGAAACGACACAGCCTCATCGAGTTTGGGCTCGTTAGAATCGTCTCAATGAGTAGTTGATGACGGTATAAAGAAAAGTACAGTCGGCAATAAAAGCCTGTAGCAAAAATGAAATTTTTGATTGAAACTTATTATTTATTTAATCGAATGGCGATCTGTAGAATAGGCAAATACATATTACTATAAGTCAACATTCAGCTTTCTCAGCCAATTAACTGCCTCTTGAGTAAGATTGTAGATGTCTTCTATTAATTGAGTCCCGGGTATGAATGCATTGGTCATCGCTGCATCATATAATCCATGGTTTGGGCCTCTTTGCCATAATCACATAGGTCCGAATCTCGCCAACCCCATTTGTGCCGAAAGATGTTACAGCGGCCATGTCCTATATCGGGCCTGAACAGCTCGAACAAATCATAAATTTTGCCGAGAAAATGCCGGTGATATAAACGAAATAACCTAACCTTACCATAGAAAAAACCTAGAGGTCTTTCAATATAAACAAAGCCTTTTGATAATGTTCTCTGTAATGAGAAATGAAAACATTTCTTGTAATTTCACTATTGTATTCTTCCATAAATTTTCCTCGTTCAATAATCTCACTAATGGATGTTGCGTGTCCATCTCGGCTCCCTCGAAAGTGCTGACGTTATCTACTCACGTTTACTAACGTCAAGTGTTAAACTATGTTGAACTTTGAACCTTATTCAATTGAGATAAAGTTGAAATACTCATAGATATCTGTGTCTTCAACTATACAGTTCTAGAAGGTTCAACATACCTACACATTTGTATCTTTCTCGTACATACGATATTTTTATAAAATCGGAGATCGGAAAACGTGTTGTCAGCTTCTTGTTTAGCACGGATTTATTTGCTCAAATATTTGTCACTGTCATTTATATAAAGATAGAATGAGATAGAAAAACTTTGTTTGCCGTACTGTTTTTTTAAACTTTTATGCTTGTAGATCAAACTTTGGATAACTTTTGTAATTTACTTCTGATCTAAAATCGAAAGTATCGAAACACAGCAAAATTTTCGCATTTTTACTTTTAAATCGAACGTTTGAACACGGTGAAGGAAAACAGCGTGAGGAAACCTGCATACATCTGAGAAGAAATTCAAAGAGGTATGTGAAGTCCCCAATCCGCACTGGGCCAGCGTGGGGACTACTGCCCGTTCGCTCTCATTCGTGAGAGGAGGCCTGTGCCCAGCAGTGCGACGTATGTAGGCTGGTTATGATGATGATGATGATGATGAATCGAACGTCTTGTCTAGATTGATTGAGTATTTTTTTTAGTTGGTCAGGCTACACGTCATGGTACCAAGTACCAGGCTCACATGAAACTGAAGAGCGAGCGATGGAGCGCGTCGGCGCAACCTTGCGTTCCTTTCCCCGCGTCCGTCGGATGCGTTATTACATGCACATACTCCGTCGACATCAAATGTGTACATCCGCCTTATTGCGATGGAATAAGGTGTAAAATGTATCTCATCGTCAACAACTGCGATGCAACGTTATTCACCAATATGTCAAATGCGAGGTTTTTCGTTCACCGTCTTGTGTTCATTTCCCTGCCTCCAAAACCACATTAGTACAGTTGCCGCCGCACTATACACGGATTTAAAAAAAAACTATTGGTTCAGTAACTTTATTTATTTATCGTATGGCAATTAAAATACACTGTTTTTATCAGTGTATTTAGAACCGTGAGATCTTCGAAAAGACAGTACGGTTGCCAACTTTAATATCAAATTAATAATTGACTCTGCGCCATCTTGTCTTGAGGCCCCTATTACTATTACAATCAAGCGCAAAAAAGTGTAGGTACTTTTTGTATGTTATTCTATGCTTTTTGTTCTTGAAAGTATTTCTGTGAAGATTTGAAGAGTAAGAAGTAACGCTGGTCAAAATAGTTAATGTCACGGACACACAATGAACAACCTAAGTACACTTTCTAAGAATATCTATAAGAATTAAAAGGTCAATGATACCTACATATAGCAAGGAAGGGCACTATTCTTTAAAAAAATGACGCTAATGGTTAAGGATTATATAACTAGCAATTGCTAGTATTGCTACTAATATAGACTATAGTCTATTGAGAGTTAAATATTTTTTTCACCTAACCTGAGCTCTAAGTAGCTATGCATCATACAATAATCCAAGATAAAAGATAAGCCACTCCGACTGACAAATGAGCTCCCTGCAGAGTTCCCTCGAGAGAATACATTATGGGGTCGTAATTAACTTTTAAGCGCAACACGCATGGCACCCATCTTGGGGTCGGGACCAGCTTACCTACGCCTGATTGCCAAGGACTAAATACGTATTTAAAAAAAACTTAGTTTAGCTAATAAAAACAACCTTAGACACTCGATTTTTTACTGCTAAAGACGATTCAAAAGGTCATTATGAAACCTTGATTCTAATCAATAAACTTACCTACCAGCTACGTCAATAGAGGTACAACCGACGTCATATACCTAGCATAGCATATTAGCTGGAAATATAGTAAGTATAATATTGGCATGCGTCAGCGATCTATCTTTATCTAGCGTAATGTAAATTCTATGAATTTTACTGGTGCTTTGGCAAATAAAGACAAGTTTGTAAAACCTTCGGGTTTTACAATAATTCAATGTTCAGCCGCTAATAATTTGCCACTAGATGGCGCTGTACCGCCTGCGTCGATGCCTGAATCGCGCTATTACGATTTTTCTTAGGATAATGATGTCTGGGCAGCAGATTTTATTTTCTGTATGTTTTTTGCCCGACTACGGCATAGCCAAAAGGAAGCGATATGATTTTAGCTGCCTATGTTTGTAGTTATTTATGTTAAACAGCGTAGCGTCTATGCTACTGAACCGATTTTGATGAGTGAGGTGTCAATCTGTTCGTAATTTACCGTAAATACCAGTGAGTTGAGATATTTTTTTTTAATTGTGGACAGTCTTACACAAATTGACCTAACCTGGCCCCAAACTAAGCAAAGCTTATATTATGGGTACTAGACGACGATACACATAATTATATACATAAATAAATTCTTAAATACATAGAATACATCCATGACTCAGGAACACATATTCGTGCTCATCACACAAATCAATGCCCTTACCGGGATTCGAACCCGGGACCTCCGGCTTCATACGCAGGGTTACTACATTATTGTTTAATTTATTGTTTACTTGAGTTTGCCAATTACTTATTTATTAAATAAGAAAAGGAGTCATATTTTTTTTTTGCCATACAATTAAAACCATCCATCAAAATCCACGATTCATTAATCAGCTATCAGTAGATTTACTAAAGATCTATTTCGCTGTATACAAGCACATTACTTTAAATCTAATTACAAAACTAATTGGCTAATAAATCAAACCACAGAAACACAGACACTGTATAATGGAATATTACTGAACGGAACAATTAGTTCTACGAACCAGATCACTGCAAATCCCAAGCATCAGTGAAATAGTCATTGTCATTAATTTCCATACAATTAAGTAAAGACGTAGGTTAGGTCGAAAACCCAGTCTATCCTTAGCAAACCTGTTTGTAGCGACGTAGAATGAGAAGCCTCAGGTTAAGTTTTTCATATACTGTGAAGGAATTGTCGTTATCATTAGTGCTATTGAAATGAAAAAATATAGATAAATATTTGAATTATACTCACTGATTAATGTTATTAAACTAAATACCTTTTGGAATTGTATTGTATCCATGTAAACGTATGACAACAATCTGTTAACATCCTAGTAATTATATATTTATTGTGAACTGGTGTTATTGACGATCTCAATATTGTGTGCATATTTTTATTCTAATGTATGAAAATGTTGTATTACTATTGAGAAATAAAACATCTGAATCTGAATATTGCTTGCTGCTAATGTTGTGTCTACATTTTGTTTTTATATATTTTTGTCACGAATATATTTTCTTTTTTTCTTTCTTTCTAATAAAGCTGTTACTGTATTATATCCGGATCACAGTCCGGATTGTACAATAATTATACAATTCTTGCTTCAGTCTACGAAGAGGCGGGGACAGTTAATATAAGCTACTCATATGTCATTAATAAGTTTATAAATGATTCGATGCGTGATCGCATCAGAAATGAGGCTATCCGCAGCAGAACCAAGGTAACCGATATAGCCCTCCGAGTCGCTAAACATAAGTGGTAGTGGGCGCCACATTGCACGTAGAACCGATGGCCGTTGGGCGGAAAGGTTCTCAAGTGGCGACCACGTACCGGAAGGCGCAGTGTGGGTAGGCCCCCCACAAGGTGGACTGATGACCTGGTAAAGGTCGCGGGAGTCTCTGGATGCGGGTGGCGCAGGACCGGTCATTGTGGCACTGTTTGGGGAAGGCCTATGGCCAGCAGTGGACGTCTTTCAGCTGATATGATGATGATGAAGTTTATAGAAATCGGTTCGTTGGTTTTTGCGTAAAATATTAGTCAAATATCTTCACACTCATTCTTTCGCATTTATAATAAAGTTTTATTACTATTTCATCACTTCACCTGTATTTAAGTATGTACCTCTTTTATAATATAGTACCTATACAATAAAGGCCTAAGTGTGAAGGCCCCACAAGGCTGTGAACCCCACCTTTAGCCTTCGCCGCGCGATTATGAGATCTGCGCACAAACATCTACTTGGTTTAAGGTTTTAGCTAAGGTCGCTGGTAGTTTAAATCACTGACGTTTATTATACAAACGTAAATGTAGTGATATGACGCAACCATTAATACCATGTGTAAAGCGCTAATAAGAGTCTTAATTTTAGATATAACATATATAACTCTTTTCTTAGAAAAAAAAACGTGAATTTAAAGGTGTAAAAAAGCCTTGTTTGTTGCTTAAGCATCTTATAAGATATAATGTCAAGAAAAGGGACTTACAATTCGTACAGTTTTAGGGGTGAGTTTATATTAGTTAATAGTTAAATCAACGAGCGTCAGATGCAAAATTAACTCGACCGGGCTATACGGGGTGTTTCCTGTAACAGGAGCAATAAATTAAATGGTAGATTATTAAGCTTGTGATCAATTGTTTCTAAGTGGTTTTAATTGAAAAAAAATATATTTTTTTCGGATTTTTTTTTCTTTAACTAAAGTTTTGGTGTACTTTTTTACTCTTCTGGAGTGATATAAGTATTTTATTATTTTAAAAACACAAAAAAAAATTGAAAAAAATTGAAAAAATCACAAAAATATCTTTTGAAAACAAAAATGCAAAAACTATTATGATTCACTACATGATGCTACCTCAAAATCTGCATTGACTACTGTGCTATGATCTCGTGGTGCCAAGATACATTACTCGGAGGTCATAACTTCAGATCAATTTTTCTCCGAGTTAAAAACATTTGAAAAGAAATGGACAAAAGGGGTTACTACAAATGCAGTAAGGAAGCCTCCGTTTAATTTATTGCTCCTGTTACAGGAAACACCCCGTATATAACCCCACCCTACATACATCCTCATAAAAATAAAAAAAACTTAGAGGAAAGAAAAAATACTGGTTCACATGCCTACTAGTTCCGAATACATTACAAATTAGGCGTTCGTCATAGCTGCTGGGCATCGGGTAGTGGCTATTCCAGGCTACCATGCCATTGCTGGGCATTGCTTTCGAACCCTTTACAACCGACTCGATACGATCGTGCAGGATTGTTACATTGAATTGTCAATTTTTTGACAATTGTCATTAAAGTTCATTTTTGACTTGGCAAATCACGATTTCTCGGTTGTAAAGGGATAAATAAGAAAGACTATGCTAAGATATTTAGTCTCCACGCTGAGAGGACGTTACAGTGCTCACTAGCGCCACTGGTAAATAATTGTGATTATTTAAATTTAACGATAGATATTTGAAAAAGGAGGCCACTTATACACTGTATTTGGTATTTAAATACCTTGTGAATGCATGAAACTAGTTTTTATGTTGCTGGATTTGTCGATCAACTCAAAAGATAAACGGCCGTTTTAACTTTGGACGCGACCATAGATTCAATCACGCGGCAACACTTTTAGTCAAAATGTATGCGTATGACGTTTAGTGTTGCCGTGTGATTGAATCTAGTGGGGTCAGCTTTCATGAGACAGACTCTACGATGCTATTTTCTCATCAACACTATGCGAACTCCAAACAATAAGTTATAAAACATAATCGACTGATGATTTCACGCAAGATCATGACCTACATTGGCCATTGGCCACAGCCGTCCAAAATGTGTTATATATCAATAATGCTAGTATCGACATGTTATCTTTCGTATTTGGAAGGCTTCGTGTGTGATATAACGCTTGCCACACGAAGGTTACGTGTTTAACTCGAATTTGGCACGTACAGCCTTAATTAATACTTCGGTACCGGTAACTCATCATATTTCGGTACCGATGCGCACTGGTATGGCGTGTACACAGCCCATTAAAAAGATGCAGTATCCATCGTCATCATCGTCCTCCTAGCATTTTTCCAGTTGTAGGTACACTCAAGTGCAAAAATATGTATCGATTTAATCCGCTCATAAATATGTACCACAACCTTACTCCGCTGACATAAGAGCGATTGGGACATATTTATGAGCAAGTTGTATGCACCCATATACACTTGACTGTACCCTAAAGGAGCCCGGGCTTGACTTTGGCACCTAATCTACAGATTTAGCGAGGACACTAGGAGGGAAAACTTAGACCTCTTATTGGGATTGGACTGGTTACTTCACGATGTTATCAAAAAGATAAGTATATTGTATACTGTTTTGAAAAAATGACACCTCGCCGAGTTTTTTACGCCGGTTCTTCTCGAGGCAGAGGTTTACTTTCCGAACCGGTGGTAGTTTATCGAAATTCATAGGTGCATGTAATATGCCTAAATTGAAGAATAAATCACTTTGACTTTGACTTTGAAAGCAGCAGCATTATGTGTTGGTTAAATCAGTTTTTTTTTGGGTTATTCCCACCACTGTCACCACCAATTTGTTACCAGTGATAACAGCTGGGGTATTTTTTCTCATCTTTTACTAATGGGAATAGTAATTGATCGTACTACAGGGTTTTCCCCCCGCAGTAGTTACCACCGAGTACTTTAAATAGTGGTAAAAGATGGTAAACAATCCCTGCTGTTACCACTGGTAACAAATTGGCAGTAACAGGTGGGAAACATTTTTTTCCTCATTTTAGCATCAGGTTAGCTGTAGCCCGGGCATTAGAATACGGCTACGGTATCCCCTGCCTGTCGTACAAGGCGACTAAAAGGGCTCCTCGGGGTGGTACACGGTTGCAGTTGGGGGCTGCAATCGGAAAAAATAAAGGTAGAAACCACTGGGGCATGACGATAGGGCGGCACTGGTGCGTTCCGTAGGAGATCCCAGAGCCGTCCGAAATGCGTCGAGGAGGACCATCGGGGGGTTTTTAGTCGGTGCGAGTCCGACATAACCTCCGCGCTATCCCCGTGGCGTGGAGGTATCCATAACGGATTCTCCTCCCATAAAAAAAAGGTTAGCTGTCAGCTGTCAGTGACAACTCAGTAAAGTCAGTATATACATCTTTATTGAACGTTTAAATGAGTGCTTAGGTACCTGATTGGCACGGGATGCACGGAAGCGGGACAACGAATGCAATACTGCATGCGTACCGCCCCGCTTCCCCGCATTATACTTACTGCTGCGCAAATGTAATCGAACGAAAGAGCGAAGCGAACGAAGTTCTATGCTTTAGCTTGGGCTGGAAATCGTTCGTTTGTCCGGTGTCTGTCCAGATGTCTCAATAACTCCTCTTAACCTATACCTATCCCTATTGTCCAGATGTGTCTTGAGCTTGAGAAATGTGGTCTGTAGAGGAGGAGGCTCCTCTACAGACCACATTTCTCAACCGATTCTCGTGAAATTTTATGAGCAGGTTCGTTAATTATATACAGCGTGTATTTTTAATATTACCTCAAATTGTAACCAGAAGTAGATGTTAGGGCTATGAACATATATATTGCAAGGAATTTCTCTTAACTACCAACTTTTTTTGTCCATATAAAATAATTCAGCACGCAATGGATCACTACTTTGTCTTACTGACGCGACGTCACAACTGTCACAAGTGACCCGCTTCTTCCATGAGTCAAACGTGTGTACGCAATACATTGGTGCTCGATACATTTTCAAAAATTATTTACGCTTCGGTAGTTAAGATTAAATTAAAATTTTCTTGCAATATCGGTTCACAGCCCTAACACCTATCTCTGGTTACAATTTGAGGTAATATTAAAAATACACTCAGTATACATTTTTTGTCAATTCACTTTTTCGAAATTCAATTTTTTTTAAAGACAGTCTCGAGTTGACTTATGAAGATGTCACATTAGTTGCGCAGTGACATATTTGGCGTAGGCGTCGCGGGAAACACGTCTTGTATAACATAATGCTATACTTTGCTTCCTAGTGGATTATTGCTGTAGTTTTTCAACACTTAGCGTCTCACGGCTCAGTTCTCATCTTTATATAACCTTTTAGTTATTGTTATCAAACAATGTTAGTCGGCAAAGTATTCTTTACAGGTGTAAAACACTTTTACTGAGATGTTTTACACGAATCCTGACCTCCTAAAACCGCATACAAGATAGTTCAATGGAATTTAAACCAAGTGCGCGGATAATAGTTTTGAATGTTCATTTGTTCTAAAATCAAACGACATAAAACAAATGCAACTCTCTTCTTTTAAAATGTGGTTTACGTTTCCTTTCCACTAAGAGTATTCTCTTCTTTCTTTAGGAACCTGGGCAAAGTGGTGAGAGTTGGCATTGGTAGGTAATCTTACTTTTTACGAGTGCCTAACAATGTCTAGCGTCGCTTTACGTTTTTTTATCAGCACAGTCATAATTAGAACACTTAGAAACAGATCGATAGTCTATCTCGCCGCGAGACAGCTCGCGCGCCGTTTGTTTGTGCTCATGCTAACCGTGCAGGCCGCTAGTTGGTTTCTACACTTTCTATCTCCTTTATACTTAGACTATTTAATTTACTTACCTAAATATATTGTAATCATCAGCTAAGTAGATGTGATTAAGAAAATCACATGCATATTTTAAATATTCTTCAGACATGTTTAATAATGCAAACATTGCAATTCAAATGTAAACAGGATGGTTTTGTTTAAATGAACGCCTTTTTAAAAGATAAAGTGTTTAATAAGGAAGCTTTGCATAACCTGCTCAAAATATACGATAAGAGCAGAGAGCAGACACAATTATTGAATATTTAATGTATTGTTTATTTTAGGTTCAATAGGTTAAGAGTTGTTGAGACTCTCAAAGGCATTTTATTATTTAAATACCTCTTTATAATATCAGTATAGATAACATGGTGACCTCCATATTTAGATGGTACCTCTCAACTTGAGAGGTACCATCTAAATATGGAGGTCACCATGTTATCTATACTGATATTATAAAGAGGTATGTAAATAATAAAATGCCGCGGTCCACCTGGATTCTCTATGATATGCGGGCATCAGTAAAAGCCGCTGTCGCTGGTTTAAGGGAAGTCTATTGCAAGATTGCGGAGGGACGGGCACGTAATGCGGAGGGATGGGCACGTAATGCGGAGGGACGGGCACGTAATGCGGAGGGACGGGCACGTAATGCGGAGGGATGGGCACGTAATGCGGAGGGATGGGCACGTAATGCGGAGGGATGGGCACGTAATGCGGAGGGACGGGCACGTAATGCGGAGGGATGGGCACGTAATGCGGAGGGATGGGCACGTAATGCGGAGGGATGGGCACGTAATGCGGAGGGATGAAAGTCATGTGACCAAAAAAGTATCAGGTATGAATGTGGATGGACGTAAGAGATGCGGTAGGCCAAGGAAAAGGTGGACCACGGATGAACTGTGTGAGAGACGAAATGAAGAGAAAAAGAAGATGGAAGAAAAAGACATGCTATAAATGGGATAAGGGGAAGGAAATGATGATTCCAAGATTGCGAAATCTAATTCACTACAAATATTGCATGATCGTATTAAAATCATTCGATATAAAGAAGCATGCGTCGATAAATTATTGCTTACAAAGAAATTATATCCACGTACTTGCCATAGGGATGTCACGTGAAGTTATGTTTTGAACAGTATATTACTTACATAATAGTTATTTACGATACAAGTGCAGAAAATAGGAAATTCGCAAGTGTATCGTACAACGTTTTACAGTACATAATGGCTCTTTAAAGTTTCAACATATGCACGGAAAGTGCTCATTTCCGCACTAGTGCGGGAAAGTAACACCATCTGTACTGTAAAATCTATTTATTTCTTCGCAATTAAAAACATATTTATCTAATCGAACAAAAAATGAAAGTATCAATGTCAAAAAAAAGATTGAGTATTAAAAATACGCCAAAAACCGAAAACAACCATTAGTAGAAGTATGTGTAAGCTATTAAATAGTGTCTTGATTTATAAAGAGTTTGCTAATACAATCAATATATTATATATTTGTAATTTTCATACTTCATAATTAATACCTAATCAAAATTAACTAATCAAATCGCCAACGAACTGCTCCGCAATTTGGCGAAAGTATGTATTTACGTTATATTTTCATGTCAAATAAATTGAAAAAAAAATTAAGTACCTTGATATTTGAGAGTATAGGGCTCACACGGTTAGCGTGGGTCAGTGCTTAATCATACGATGGGTTACGTTACGTACAATAAAGTAATACGCACATACAAAAATAAATACCGTTGTCAAGTGCCAACCCTACTAGCCAGACAAAGAAATCGCAAACAAGCGCACACGCAGCTAAACAACGAACGTGCGCGAGTCAGCTGTTGTGACTAATTTCATGTTTACTGTGACTAATTGCATTTGTTTATTTTATGCTTGCGGGTAGCAATGCACTGCGGAGAAGTTTACAAAGTTGCGAAAATTCTAATAAGGAAAGTTCTTAGAACTTACATTTTATGAACACCGAAAACGTGTCAAAAACTCTTTGGATTACTAGCTGTTTAATATGCCTGCTTAAAGAATAATAGATATACATATACATGTAATTAATGAACATCCATAAAAAATTCCCAGCAGAAACTTCCTAAGGGAAACTTATTTTTAAATTCTCATGTAAGTTTCCGGAAATTCCTGGGAACTTTCCTGATATTTTGAGAATGTTCTGCAACTTTTACATTGCTACTTGCGGGTCGTAACATGACAGATTGAATTTTGCAGATGTATGCAGGGACTATGACGATGTTTTGTTTTACTAAAAAGTCTGACTAATATACAGGGTGGCACATTTAGATCGGTCAGTATGGGAAAGTCTGAAACTATAAGACATACGAAGATCTCTTCTTAGGAACCGTGTCATCGATTTTAGTAACAAGAAAAACTGCATTCATACATTAAAAAAAACGAATTGAATTTTGTATTGAAAAAAAATGGTGGTCGTTTCGAAAACTTATTAAAATAAATTAAAGGATATGAAAAAAATGCATTTTATTCATATTAGACGTCATGTTTCAAAGTAACATTTACTGCTTAAGACCTACACAATCGATATCTAAATAGAAATAGTGTTAGATTTATTTTTCAAAACGTCCGGGTTCGATTCCTGAGCTGAGTACAAGTTTTTTTTTGAATGTATGAATGCAGTTTTTCTTGTTACTAAAATCGATGACATGGGGCCTAAGAAGAGATCTTCGCATGTCTTATAGTTTCAAACTTTCCCATACTGACCGATCTAAATGTGCCACCCTGTATAATAGGGAATAAGGGCTATTATCCACTATAGCTGTGCGAGTTAGCGGAGAGGTACACGAAGAAATAATCTACCAATAGGAAGAGATGCGGAAGCGAGGCTACTATTAATAAATATCCTCAAAAATGGACCGAATTAGGAGGAGTAGAGACTTATTTTTAAACGCCTAACAATCCACATAATGGTAGTATATATTGAATATGTAGTGGTATATCTTTTTGTATGTATCTTATATATTTTTATTTATGTATGTCTATATGTAGTGTATAATACATTTGTATTTTTTTCCTCTCTCCTCAAGTATATTCGTAACAGAAATTATCATACTTTTTTCTTTGCACCTGTTATAAGTCTCTGTTTAGCCCAATGGTTAGCTGGTAGAGAATGCCATCTGGCATTAAGCTCGCCATTTGTACATATATTTTTTTGTATTTTGTGCAATAAAGTTTAAATAAAATAAATAAAATAATCCTATTTTAATATTAACGCCATTGAAATTCTACTGCCTTAATCTAGATCACTTTGACAGTTGTGTTATCACTAACACAACACACATGCATTTCGTGTGTTCAGCTCTAGACAAGGTTTGGGTCGGTCAATGTCGAGTACTATCTCCATTCCGTCACTCACCAAAAGCTTTTGAATTAACAATTGTTAACCATCCTCGGTATCATTAATTCGTCACATCAAAGCAGAAGTTTTGCAAGAAGAAAAGTGCGTAAGACCGGCAGCCATAACATCCTGCAGCCAGCGCTACGTATGAACCAGGTACGCGTTTTCCACCACTTTCCCTTTTTGCGACTTCATTTCTTCACGAAAGCGACAAAACACATTTTAGGTATGATTGATATTAGTGTGGCCGACTTTTTTAAAACTCTCATTGGAATCTTTTACTTGGACAGTAGAGTTGCGTTTTGAATTTACTTTGATGCAATTCGGCACATACCTACTCTAATAATCTTAAGTATGACTTATGTTTCTTGAATAAGCGACTCGAGGAACAATATATAAGTCCTTCAATATTTGAGCAGCAACCCAAAACTGGGTTAAGTCCTTTTTCCTCCTTTTATTTAATCATGAAACCGAGTATCCCACCCAAATTCCGTGCAACTCGTTGTGCTCAAATTAAACTCGTCATTTATCCGGTATTTTATTTATCATAGCAGCTTTCCAGTGTGTCGGCAGGTTCGTGACATAACAACAACGGCGGGTCAGTGTGCCGCAAGCGTTGCGCAAACGACCTTTGCCGAACGGCGGTCGGCTCT
The DNA here is from genome assembly GCA_932294315.1 of Epinotia nisella. NCBI lineage: Eukaryota > Metazoa > Arthropoda > Insecta > Lepidoptera > Tortricidae > Epinotia > Epinotia nisella. The sequence goes on from OW028694.1 coordinate 12,848,531, forward strand.
TGTACTATACAAGTTAATGAAGTGTGCAAATACTACCCGATTAACTCCGCATTTGTGACCTGAAATATATGAGCTTCAGGTACGGAGCTGATTCAATCGGGTTGTACCGACAAGTTAATGATGAAGCATGTTGTTGAGGAGCTAGGTAGACTATATTTTGTGTTTGTTTCGGCGATCCCCAGCACAACAGTAGTGGTCCTATTTCGAAGCGGACAGAAAATAGCAGCGTCTGCTTGCAGAATTAAGATCAATAATTCGTTTCGTCAAATTCGTCCATTGAATAAATATACTTCCTTGATTCAAGAATCTCTTCATTTCAGTCATCTCCATAATCATGCAAAACATATTGAATTAAAAATATTTTCTGGCTTATATATTATCTGACTTAAAACTGCACAAAATACTCTAAATAGAATAAAATTCGATGTCTCAAAATACTTGTATTTTTGATCGTGATTAGCTAACCGCGTAGCTCCACCCGCGTGTTACAAAGAACCCAGGCAAAGCTACGAGATAAAATACTGCAATTCTACATACCTACTGGTAAAAAAAATTAAATCGGATGATTAGGTCCGAAGATTACCTACCCAATGTGTTAAACTTTAGAAACGCCTATAAGTACCCTGTTCCATATAAGATTGGGTAGGGCCAATGCACGTAGAACCGATGGCCGTTGGGGCGGAAAGGTTCTCGAGTGGCGACCACATACCGGAACCCCTTGTAGCCCCCCCCCACCCCAAGGTGGACTGCTGACCTGGTAAAAGTAGTGGGAGTCTGAATGCGGGTGGCACAGGACCGGTCACTTTGGCACTTTTTGGGGGAGGCCTATGTCCAGCAGTGGATGTTTCTCGGCTGATATGATGATGATGATGATGAAGGCGTAATTTTGCGCTTCTCGCAACAACCTGCAGCATCTTGCGTGGCGAGTCCAACTGTGAGGAGTGGTGGCGCAATTAGTACGCCTATACACTCCTATTCCCTATATCCCATTAGAATCGGACACTTTACAGAATCAGAGAAAATTGGGAATGGATGAAAATTTTAGAAATGCGTGATTATTTTTTTTGTGATAAGAATAACTTACTTTAGCACCAGAAAAAAGTTTCAGATATTTCATCTGCGTCAATTTTTTTTGAAAAATATAAACAGTTTCCTCATTTACGTTTTGGGTCAGTTACGGCACCTTCCTCGATCGGTCTCATATTACAAAAAAAAAATTAAATATGTGTGGTAAACTGACACTGGCAATGATATTGACACTTACAGCAGCTATATTGATCATTACCAGTGTCAGTTTACCACAGATATTTTTTTTTTTTTTTGTAATATGAGACCGATCGAGGAAGGTGCCGTAACTGACCCAAAACATAAATGAGGAGACTGTTTATATTTTTCAAAAATAATTGTCGCAGCTGAAAAATCTGAAACTTTTTTCTGGTGCTAAGGAAGGTTATTCCTATCACCAAAAAAATAATCAGGCATTTCTAAAATTTTCATCCATTCCCCATTGTAAGGGTCGCCATCGTCGGATACAAGGAAGACTATATATTATGTATGTAGGTGTCGGCAAGGCCGTGAAGTAACCGCCGGCACTTGCGCATGCCAACGAGGGCTCAAGGCGAGAGAAACGCCGGATGGTAGTCATGGGCAGCTGAACTCGACGCTCCTAGATCGGCACACGGTACACTGTTAACAGTGTAGACTTTTTAATCGAATACCGCCTATGCTGACCAAACTCAAAATACTGAAAGTAGTAATTGTCGGTCAGTCGCCAATCGGATCAGTATCTACGGACCTGAGTCTGATACTGATATGATATATTGTATACTGTTTTGAAAAAATGACACCTCGCCGAGTTTTTTACGCCGGTTCTTCTCGAGGCAGAGGTTTACTTTCCGAACCGGTGGTAGTTTATCGACATTCATAGGTGCATGTAATATGCCTAAATTGAAGAATAAATCACTTTGACTTTGACTTTGACTTTGAGGTTACGGAGCCAAGACATCTTGACTAGCTTAAGTTTCTCATGTCACAGCAAGCTAGATTTTGCTCCCGTTGTTTGGAACCCTTATGAAGCTACTTATGTCTTGCTTCTTGAAAGGGTGCAAAAAGTGTTCCTACGGTTTCTGTACAAGAAACTGTACGGATACCCGTTTTTATACCCAACCACATTTCTGCTGGGCATCCTGGGTTAGGTATCCTACTAATCCTACAAATATTATAAATGCGAATGTTTGGATGTTTAGATGTTTGGATGTTTGTTACTCAATCACGCAAAAACTGCTGAGCGGATTAAATAAGATGAATTTTGGTATACATATAGTGTATACCCTGGATTAACATATAGGTCGGTCCCATGGGAAAAGTTGTTCAGTATGACCATCTTATACGCTTTTGGTCCTCTTGCTCCACGACCCCTAAATCACCCTGTATTATGCTGAGTAACTAGTTTAAATAAGTAAATGTCCATAATTTCACTTGCCATAACGTTTGACATAATCTGTTTGACATAATCATCATTTGCTAAAAGTGTTTTTCTCTGAAACCGTAACATTTATTGGAAAAATTACTTAAACTTTGTATAGAACATAGAACCCTGTAGGTTAGGTTGGGTTTTTTTATAAAAACCCTGGAAAGCTGATAATTTCTGACAAAAACTAATTAGTGCAAATGATGATTATGGCCAACGATACATTTGTGACAAATGACATTATGGATTTCATTTCAAATACACTTGTGATGGTATTACTTTTGGTCCAATTCTAAAATAGTCATTTCGTGTGATTTCCATTTGTGCCGAATACCAGTAAATCCTAATGCGGCTCTCTTGACCAGTCTCGCCTAACGAAACTAGACCTCTACCTACGCTTAGTTACTACGAATCGCGGCGTCAAGATATATTTGTGGGTGAACGATGAGGTGAGCTGTTAAACTTTACTCGTATAATATAGAATCACCGACACTTTTCGCGCGAGGCCGTCCGTCTGTCTGTTTGTCTGCACAAGGCCCGGAACGTTGCTCGTGTTTGCGCTCCGTGTTGATCGATGTTGTGCTACGCAAATTTAATCAGTCGGCACGTGAACATGGTAAAGTAACTTTTAGAGATCTTTATAATATGTAGGTATGTTTTTAGTTGCGAAGAATGTCACTCATACAAATATATTAATAGTACAGTCATTATATCCAAACAACCGACCCTACCCGTGAATAATTAGTTCTTGGTTTTTTTTTTCGTAGGTCCCTCGGCGGGGTCACTGGGAGTGTAAATTCAAAAAGTAGACTGAATCAGGCTGGTGCGTATATTCGAAAAATGGTTTTTCTTGAATAACTCGTCCATTTTTGATTTTACAGTAAAACCGTGAGGACAAATATTGTAGGAAATTTTATTCTCTACAAGTTTGGTCCTCACAATTTTATAATTTCCCCCAAAATATCGATTTTGGGGAAAAAAAGGTAGGAACCAAAATTGTTCAAAATTTGATTCTCTACAACTTTGTTTCTCTTCATTCATGCCGTAAAACGTGGAACATAGGAGATAATAAGAATAATTTTGATTTGGTCGTGTTTTTCAGGTTTATTTTCCAAAATATCGATCCTAGAAGAAAAATTGTAAGAACCAAACTTGTAGAGAATCAAATTTCCTACAATTTTTGTATCCACGGTTTTACTGTAAAATCAAAAATGGACAAGTTATTCAAGAAAAAACATTTTTCGAATATACGCACCAGCCTGATTCAGTCTACTTTTTGAATTTACACTCCCAGTGACCCCCCCGAGGGACCTACGAAAAAAAAATCCAAGAACTAATTATTCACGGGTCAAAATCTATAATGACTGTACTATAATGAGAAAGTGTGTATGTTTGGATTTATGTTACTCAATGCTGCCGTGTCAATCCTATCTCATGTATCTTGAGATTAGGCGTAACAGGTCTCAATCTGTTTATTTTCCATGCCTTTATCGACCTACATACTCAGTTTTTTAATTTAACTTACCAATTCCTTATACGAGCCTGTCACGTAACTCATGTAACTCTGTTTTTACCATAGTAAATCATGGCTAAATACTGTACAAAAAAAAACTTAAAACGGCGTTTTCTCAAAACTATGCTTTTTGAGATACATGAGATTGACTTGAAGTGTATTTGAGATACACTTCGAGTACGCCACTTTATCACGGTCCCGTGATATAGTCTCATCCAGAAATGACCCGCGGTCTTTTTTAAGTTGTCAACCCATCGAGCTGGTGGACGACCGACGCTTCTTTTTCCTCTAAGTGGCCACCAATACCAATCCGTTATTCGATAAATTATTCTATAACCTATTATTCTTACGTGTCCAACATATCCTCTCTATTATCGATATAAAAGGGTGGAACACTTTAAACTCTTCTGAAGTCGCAAGTGTCCTCATCGCTCTCTGCTTACAAACAGGACACATGCTTCTTTGCCACAGTCATTGTTCAAAATAACGTTACTTATCAACTGTAAATGGACCAGCCAAACTTGGCCTCACTTTGCTGCGTAACCGTGACTTGGCCAATTTTCGCGAACAAATCGCAAAAAATGGGTCAATGATCTACGGAGTGATGTCCCACTTGCGAATGACGCAAATTTAATGACTGTTTTGCATTTCATGACGCATGCTGTAATTTTATTATTAAATAGCGTAATAAGTAGGTATTTTGTCATGTCATAATCATAAATTCATAATAGTTTAAATCAGGGATCGGAACCGGTTTTTTCAAAAGTCCCCGAAGTAGTCTAATATTTTGAATTATTTTAGGCTCTTAATGTAGGTCTCTATCTTCGTATTATTAGACAGCCTGATCAAAAATGATATTATAAACCAAAGAACGAAATTGAACGAAATAAAACCGGTATTTTTGTATGGTGAAAATACCGGTATCCGATCCCTGGTTTAAATAGAGATTTTTATTTTACCATTTTATACGTAATATAAATAATTTAAAAATGAAATATAGAAAAAATATTAAGCTTTCATTTAATACTTTGGATGTATTGACAGTTTTGGGGTCCAGGAGACAAGCCTAACAAAAAAAAAGCGCTAAAAGATGACGCTGGTATCCGATAGTGAAGAAATCCGAATAGGATTGACAAATCTATGAAATTCGTTGTGATAAAAAAAATAGTGGCAACATTTAGCTTTTCGTCTCATTCCCTATTTTATCTATCACTAGCTTCTGCCCGCGACTTCGTCCGCGTCGAACTAGTTTATATCGTAGCTCCATACAAACTTTCGCCCCCCCGTTTTGACCCGTTAGGGGATGATTCCCGGGATAAAATGTATTCTAAATGTTAATCCAGGCTATACACTATTTGTATAGCAAAATTCATCTTAATCCGTTCAGCCGTTTTTGCGTGATTGAGTAACAAACAACCAAACATCTAAACATCCAAACTGTCGCATATAATATTAGTAGGATAAATGCGTGTATTCGTTGTTCGCAATGTGTCATCTTTTTATTCAACCGTTTTGCGTTGGTTAGACAATTAATCGTCAAAAACGTTTAAAGGCCCAATTTTTACGTCGGTTTGTGTAATTATTTCTTTAGATATTTATAATGTGCTCTTTCTAGTTACATTTTAAGACATATTAATTATGTAACGCTTATTCAAAGTCGGTTAAAGCTATTACGGTGCTAGAACAATTGCATTATAATATAGTATCTGCGGCCGATTACAGAGTGAAACATATAAGTATGATGCCTTGTTTTGAAACAAGGAAATCAGTTTTATCACGCAGCTTACGAAAGACACAATTTAGGTTTAATTATGTATTTAAATATCGTCATCTTGTACCCATAACATAAGCCTATGGAAATTGACATCAATTTGTGTTGTCCCCTAATATGAATCTTTGTTTTTTAACCGACTTACGTTTTTTACGAACCACAACAGCTATGGAGTACCCCAGGGGAGTATTCTGGGCCCTCTATTCTTCCTCATATATATATAAACAACTTACCGCGACATATTAAACACAACTGGTAACATGTTTGCTGATGACACGACCTTAATAATTAAATCAGGAAACGTAGGTAATCTTAATCGTGAAATAAATGACGCTCTTGCAGATATCATTGACTGGTTAGATAAAAATAATCTGAAAAAAAATATAACCACGATGCCATTTGAACCAGTTTTTGGAGAGGAACAAATGTTTATATGTATGTATATACAATTAACGAACATAAATATCCAAAAAATTGAGTCAAAGACGAATCGCTAGCGGTAGGCGAAACGCTTCATACTGATTGACTCAAAAGTATGACGTCACACTTTGCTAATCGTTGTATGGAAAATCAAGTAAATCGCGAAATACTGCGTTTAGGTCCGTAGTTGTCATACAAATTTGATTCTGCGTAAGGAGAAGGAGTCTACTGGTAGCTTTAAATTTACTCTTGGACTATTAAAAAAAAATATTATTAAACTTTCAAGGTCCATATATTTTTATGGTTTTAATTATATATTGTAATTTATACTTTATTACAATAATTTGATGGTTTACTATCCATTTACCAACACTACGTTATCAATTTTAACATCAGGTCTCACCTATTCAGCGTGTTTCGCGCAATTCGAAAAATCTTACGATGCGATTTAGGTGTAAAAGAGATATTCGAAATTAAGGCTTTTATCGACGAACTTCACCCTCGTTTTATAAACCCTTATCATCACAATTTTAAATGGCCCTACGTTGCCATGGCAACATACTTGGTATACAAGTTCTCAATTTTAAGGTCAATATAATAATATGTAATTATTTCGAATGCTATAAATAAAATGTCGACATTGAGAAAGCGAAAGTCAATGTCCGGGATTACCGACCGCTATGAAATGAGGAAAATAAGCATATAATTACTTGTTTACCATAGTTAAGTTACTTATACTATAAAAAGACTGATAATTCATCATTTATAATTTCGATGACATTGTTGATGTCCAAAATTATAGACGGATACTCGACCCGGAAATAACATCTGTCAGTAAACTACAGTCAGCTGCAGAGAAAAAACAATAAAAGAAGACCTGTACATACAAAATATGACTCGAATCAAGAAATTTATTATTTAGGAAGACTGCTATCTTTAATCAATAAGTCTTCTCTTGAACCAAGAGAAAAAAATCTCGGCTCAACATAATTTCGCTTCATTCGAGATAATTTAACATCTTCCTAATTAATTTCTTTATTCAAGAATATTTACCTCAAGTCAATTATGTATTGATTTTTTGTCTGTTGCGTTAATATAAAAAATCGAAGGCCTTATTTGGGTTCATCACTTTCGCGAATCATTTGCATTTCAATGCGCGTTTTCTTTAAAACATGGCAGTATGAACCAGGTTGTAAGTTGTAAGAGACGAATAAAAGATGCCTCCAGAATGTCGCCCGCGTAAGTCGAAAATTCTGAACAAAAGAGTTCAACGCGCTCGAATAGAAACTAATAATACACTATTATTTAGTGCACGCACTGAGTAGGTATGCTCATTTATTATATTAATAACTATAATTAAAAACAAACAATAAATAATTAAATATAAATATAACGAGGGCAATATAATTAATGGTTAATTTGTTAACATAATTTTTCGTAAAAGTTTAAAAACGTGATTTTGATTGTGAATTTAATGAACAAAAAAAACCTGACAAGTGCGAGTGCGACTCGCGTGGTGAGGGTTCCGTAAAATATTGAGATTTTTTCCAGTTACTTTGAACACTCAAACTTCTCATAGGTTTTCCTGTAATCTTTAGGCAAGGAACTATGTTCCATACTTTTTTCAGAATTTTAAGCCTAGTAGTTTCGGAGATAAGGAGGGGAATTGTCAATTTTCGTCTTTTTTCCTAAATTACTTCAAATCTGATTTCGCTAAAATTATAAAAAAAATATCTGAGATGCTTACAACAACCCCTTTCATTTGATATGTCACATAATACAGTTTGCGATTTTTTTTTTTAATTTTCTAGTTTATCCCCCAAAAGTGGCCCCCTTGTTCAGAATTCATTAATTTACTTTACGCGTCCATCTATGGGTCACCAATTTACATATGTGTACCAAATTTAAACATATTTCGGAGCAAATCGGCTGTGACAGACGGACAGACAGACAACCGAGTGATCCTATAAGGGTTCCGTTTTTTCCTTTTGAGGTACCGGAACCCTAAAAACGATCGTTCATACTCACGCATTTTATTACTTGGTATCAGGCATTTAAAACGTTATAAAAATAGCGACATTATAACGAAATTTTAAACATCGTTATTTATATCGTTACATCGCTTTTTTCATAAAGTTTTAAAGGCCTGCTTGGTATGGCAAGAAAGAGGTTGTCATTAGACCAGGGATCGGATACCGGTATTTTCACCAAACAAAAATGCCGGTATTATATCGTTCTATTTCGTTCTTTGGTTTATAATATCATTTTTGATCAGGCAGTCTAATAATACGAAAATGTTACCTAAATACATGATAGTTATATTAAGAGCCTAAAATATTTCAAAATATTAGACTATTGCGGGGATTTTTAAAAAAACCGGTTCCGATCCCTGCTAAGACCGCAGTCGGTGTAAATCAATATAAGAGCCAGTAAATATTTTAGTAAATTGAGGGTTGAGGTTAGGTTAGGTTAATGATCATGTTCACACGTACACGGTGATTGTTCGCGCGGTCAAGGCTGGTAGAGAGTCTCACGTATCCGCCATTGTTTCTTTCCAATGTTTACTATTCAAACCTTAGTTTTAAACATTAGCTTGTCGGGAAGTCATGAGTGTGAAACATCAAATGACAACGAAACGCAAGCTAGTCCAGGAGCCGTAGCATGGTTGGCCTTATCACGCGACAAGTGACAAAATAAGAGCGTCGTCTCGTTCTATCGAACGGTGTCAGCCAGTGACGCACGCTCTATCCTATCACCTATCGCGTGACAAGGCCAACCATGGCACGGGGCCAGGCAATGAACTGACAACTTGTATGGAAAAAATGTCAAATTTGGAAATAATTTATAATAGCAAATTTTTTTAATGTAACGGATATATTATCAATATATTTTTGTTGGATTGACGTTGGATTTTGCCTCTAGGTGACTATTTAAGTCACCTAGAGGCAAACGCCAACAAAAAATCAGAAATCAAAAAAAAAATAGCTCCTAAAAAGTCCGGATAAATATGAATATATATTTTTTATCTTTATTTAGGTTCATTTACATTTGCTTTAAAATATTCAATATAAATATAATAAAAAAGACAATGAATGTTTAATTTAAATCTATATAATTACTTCCGGGTGGAAAGTTTGTTGGATTCTTGAATAAAGCATCTTAGAATGAAATAACCAAAAAAAAACGCTATTATAAATTAACGTTTTTCGAAACCGTATTTTGCCTGGAGTAAGCGTTGGATTGGCGCGCTTCAACCGAGTCTGGCCTGACGTTCGTGCACGATCGGTGGAGGGGCGGCATGAAACCAGTTACCCCAGGTCCCAGGCAGAACCTTGCTCCCATACAAACATTTTTCCCTCTCCAAAAACTGGTTCTAAAGGCGTCATAAAAAATCTTAGGTTACAATCACAACCATATTAACATGTATTAAGTAGTGAAAATCGCTGAACTTTCCGTTTCGCGACGACACGCGTATTAATTTGACTTTGCCTTTCAGTTTCGTCACGGTACTAATTTTACGGATATGTTACACTTTTACGATCAAACTCAAAACTTTGTTCATATGACGACCGCTTTAGCCTAGTTGGTAGTGACGCTGCCTACGAAGCTAGAGGTCCTGGGTTCGAATCCCGGTAAGGGCATTTATTTGTGTGATGAGCACGAATATTTGTTCCTGAGTCATGGATGTTTTCTATGGATATTAGTTATTTATTATTTATATAAGTATGTTTATCGTCGTCTAGTACCCATAGTACAAGCTTTGCTTAGTTTGGGACTAGGTCCATTTGTGTAAGATTATACAAATATTATATTATATCATACTGAAAAAAAATGGTGGGAAACATACGAATGTCAGAGCAGTTTAGTATCATATAATCCTACAAATTGCAATAAAATCCATAAATTTATTTGCTCATGATCATCATTTGCCCTAAGTAGCTTCTCTCAGAAACTGTAAACTTTTCAGCATTGTTATAAAACAAACCTCACAAACGGCCTCCGTAGCCCAGTTGGTAGTGACTCTGCCTACGAAGCTGGAGGTCCCGGGTTCGAATTCCGGTCAGGGCATTTATTTGTGTGTTATCACGAATATTTGTTCCTGAGTTATGGATGTTATATATGTATATAAGTATCTATATGTATTTATCTATTATATATATCGTCACCTAGTACCCACAATACAAGCCTTATTGAGCTTACCGTGGGCCTAGGTTGATTTGTGTAAGATTGTCTCGTAATATTTATTTATTTATTTATTTATTTAAACCTAACCTCACCTACAGGGCTCTAAACAAAGTTTATTTAAATATGGCTGAATATGTTATGGCTTCAGAAAAAATGACATATCGCAAATTACTAATATACCAAACACTAGTTTTATAGAAAATTAATTGATTGATAGCGAAGGTAATCTGCAGATCAATAACGTAACGCATTGTTGATCTACCTAACGATCTAAATGTCAATACTTTTATGAAAAATTTCAGTTAAATTGTACTAACGCGCGTTCGAAACGTTACGTGATTACCCCTCCGGTATCATCACTAAAAAATGTAGGCTATAATTTAACGTACTAATTCACAGGCTGAACCTTCTTCAATAAAAAAAAAACTGGGCCAATGCAAGTCACTCAACGCTCCAAATATAATCGAACTTTACAATTACAAGAAGTGATCTCGCCTGAACCAGTTCTGGTTCCGCCTGCGACTGTTATGCGACCTGTCGCGTAACCGCTGTAGCTGTGACGCTAATATGACCGTAACAGCTTATATTCTGATGGTAACAGCTTAGATCTGAGTCAACGATCCCCTCATCATCATCATCATATCAGCCGAAAGACGTCCACTGCTGGACATAGGCCTCCCCCAGAGAGTTCCAAATTGACCGGTCCTGCGCCACCCGCATCCAGCGGACTCCCGCGACCTTTACCAGGTCATCAGTCCACCTTGTGGGGGGCCTACCCACGCCGCGCCTTCCGGTACGTGGTCGCCACTCGAGAACCTTTCCGCCCCAACGGTCATCGGTTCTACGTGCAATGTGCCCCGCCCACTGCCACTTAAGTTTAGCAATTCGGAGGGCTATATCGGTTACCTTGGTTCTGCTGCGGATAACCTCATTTCTGATGCGATCACGCAGAGAAACTCCTAACATAGCCCTCTCCATTGCCAACGATCCCCTATACCAGTGTTTTTCAAACTTTTAGGTGTCACAGCCCTTCATGACCATCACAATTCCTTCGCGACCCCCCAAAACCCCATTTGTATGATTAAACTATCCGTATCAATCGGTGCGTTTTGGGTGAAGAGAATGGCTGAATATCCCGATCTAGCAAAGGAAGCCCTAAGTATTTTGATACCATTCGTAACTTCTTATTTGTGTGAGCTGTCATTTTCTTCATCAAAACAAAGAAGAGGAATAGATTGAATTTGGAAAATGATTTAATCGTCTGCGTATCGCGACAGGAACCACGATTTGATAAATTAGTTAAATTGAAACAAGCTAATTCTTCGCAATGAATTAAAAAAATACAAATTACATTTTATAGTCGTAATTAAATAAATGCACACGTCTAAGAATTATTTCAGTTTTATTAAAATGAACATGCTTGAAAAAAACATAATTCCTTGTAGTTACGAGACTTTTTCGAAGCTGATCCTCGCGACCCTGGATATGTGCTGCGGCTCCCCTGGGGGCCGCGACCCACACTTTGAAAAACACTGCCTTATACTATCCGCAAAACCAAGTGGCGAGTCGGGCAATAAAAGTAACAATGAAACGTTTTGTGGGTAATAATAGCATGATTCTAATATTTTACGACCTCACTCGCCACTTAGTTTTGCGGATAGTATAGTTGTTAAGATATCAAATTTACATTTACGTCACCTGGCCATAAAGTGCCAATAGGCTTGTGTCCTAATTTTTTTACGATGCCATTCGAACCAGTTTTTGGAGAGGAAGAAATGTATGTATGGGAGCAACTACAATTAAGGAGCATAAACACCTAAAAAATTGAATCAGACGGACCTCGCCTTTCATACTAATTGACATTGAAGTACGACGTCACAGTTTGATATTTGTACTAATCGTTGTACGGAAAATCAAGTAAACTGCGTTTAGGTCCATAGTTGTTGTACAATTCTATTTCTACTAAAGCGTAATAAATGATTCTATTGGTAGCTTTAAATTTACTTTTGGACAATAAAAAAAAATGCATTTCTTTTCTAAACTTTCAAACGGACCTTGAAAGTTTAGAAGAAAATATGGATTTTACGTGTACGTATCCTAGAAATTAAAGTAGAAATAACCGTCCGACATTTAATAGTATTAACTTGCCAAAATTATTATTTATTAACTAGGTATAGTACAGATTTCTTTGCATACTTTGTTTATACCTCAAACAACTGTAGCTCAAAGTGTTAAAATGTCCCTCTATAAACATAAACTAACAATGACTTGCTACAACGTTGTCTGTGTAAACATCCCCTGCAAATATGTCGGCGGATTCCAAACTTGGTCGCAATTTTAAATTGTTTTTGAAACCAGATACTTATTTATGTAATTTTATACTTATTTGTTTTGTCATCAGTCATCTGGCCCCGTAGCATGGTTGGCCGTGTCATGCGATAAGTGATAGGATAGAGCGTGCGTCACTGGCTGACACCGTTCGATAGAACGAGACGAGACGACGCACTTATCTTGTCACTTGTCGCGTGATAAGGCCAACCATGCTACGGCTCCAGCTTATCACCGTTCTATTATAGAACCGAAGTGATTGTGCAGTTGCGGCCATACATCATTAGCAACTTGCAATAATACAATGAGTGTGAGCGTGAGGTCGTTTTGGCCACAAAATAGCCTCATCCCAGTCCTCAATACGAGTCAACTGCGAGCACTCAGGGCCAGGACAGACGTAGGCACTAGTTTTTTACTGAAGCGATTAGACATGACCCGAAGCGATTGAAAGTGAAATGTATTTAGTTTTTGCTCCATAACCGACCAGGAGCCGTAGCATGGTTGGCCTTGTCACGCGATAGGTGATAGGATAGAGCGTGCGTCACTGGCTGACACCGTTCGATAGAACGAGACGACGCTCTTATCTTGTCACTTGTCGCGTGATAAGGCCAACCATGCTACGGCTCCAGATGTCACGAAAGTAGGTGACAACGTCACGCGCGAGCATTTAGAACGTTTCAGCTATTTATTTAAAGAACACTTCTGATTTTGAATCTTACCTATAGCTTTATTTTTAATTTAAGTTTGTTTGGCAATAGTAGATTGTATGACAAGGGGCTAAAATAAGCCGTACAATCACGAGATGGTTATTTTCCCGAGCGAAGTGAACGAAGTGATAAACGCCTCTGACCGTACTACTTTGTTTAGGTACATATCTAAGATACAATACATAGTTATCATATCATAATGTTATGGCATAAGAGACAATGAATATGCTTGGTAAATTATGTATCTAATGTCTCGGTGGGGGAATACTAAGTACGACTATGACAGCTCCTGTCATCGCGAGTTGAAGAATAGAAAAAAACCGGCCAAGTGCGTGTCGGACCACGCAAAACGAAGGGTTCCGTGCCTATAAAAAAGGTCGTATCGTCACAGAAATTTATTTACGGCACTTACGTCGTTTTCTTTGAGGAAGGCAGTTTTTCAGCAATATCTCGAAAACCTTTCATCCGATCTTGTTCAAAACAATTTTCGGTGAATGAACTTAATACGCGCTGTGTCCATGAATTTTTTCATATTTTTAAAATACACCGTTCAAAAATTAGAGGGGGGGGGACAGAATTTTAGTGACTTTCGGGGCGATTATCTCTGACTGTATTCACTTAATCAAAAAAATTCCCGAGAAACCTTACATTTATTTTGAAAGGCCTATCGATTCAAGTGCCACACATGGGCTCACGATGAAAAAAAAAATTTGACTTTTAGTTTTATGTATGGAGTACACCCCTAAAAAATTTTTTTTTAGTAATTTTAATTACAAAACTTTGTAGCGGCTAACAAAATACACCTATCCTCAAAATTTTATTCAAATCCACCTTATAGTTTTCGAGTAAAATGCCTCTGACATACGGACAGACGGACAGACGGACAGACGGACAGACGGACAGACGGACATGACGAAACTATAAGGGTTCCGTTTTTGCCATTTTGGCTACGGAACCCTAAAAAACCCCTTTTTATGGACTGTGTACACTTTGATTAGTGTTTAGGGCCAGTTCATACGAGTAGAATTATCCCTAGCATGTGGACGTTTTTCAAAAAAAGTGTACATGAAGTTTTTTTCCGAATTCGTTATTTAGGTTTTTTTTTTTACTCAGAATCGTTGATACTATCGATAGACCAACACAGACTCTCCACTAAGCTACCAAGTTACACGGGTTCCTTTCGGCCACTTATTACTATCATCATTATATTATCATTTAGATTCAATGTCCGGCTCACCGCACGCGACCCAGAAAGCGAGGTGCAAAACGCATGACTCAACTAAAATTAATCTTGGGTAAGATTGCCCAACGCGTTTCGTGGTTATCTTATATCTGCTTTTTGCCTGTGGTAGCTTTTTAAGTTGGGAATTTTCCTAGCTTGCTAGCTTGCATTTCATTTATTTTTGGTCAGAGGGCAATAGCTTTCGTAAAACTAGTGCCTACTTGAAATCTTGGGATTAGTTGCCAAATCGCTTTTGTAATTCTTCTTCAGGGCTCCTCCAAAGGGTTGATTGATAGTTGATATTTTCTCCGTGACGCGACAGATAAGGGCTTTAGCCATTGCCAATTTCTGGTCCCGCACAATCTAAACCAAGGAAATAGGAAACCATCGACACGAGAAGAATAAAATATTTTCCTAATGCATATTTGAAAAGTAACGCAATTGCACCGCTGGTGGCAAGTTTCCGCAAGAGTCGAGGATGCGTTGTGTTCACTGCTTGAAATTTTAACTTCGGCGTAACTTTTCGGACGCTAAGATATGTCAACTCTCATTTTTTAAGGTGAAAATGTCAGTTCTTATGCCTTCACGCTCGTTCCAAAAGTAATGCAATTACCCTGATGCTCGCAGGCTAGAGTGAAGAGTGAGACCGATAGGAAAGGTGGCATTGGTCACTTATTTGCACTTAGCAATGCAAAAAGAAGTTTCCAAAATTGCGAAAATTCT
This sequence comes from Epinotia nisella, assembly GCA_932294315.1. Classification (NCBI taxonomy): domain Eukaryota; kingdom Metazoa; phylum Arthropoda; class Insecta; order Lepidoptera; family Tortricidae; genus Epinotia; species Epinotia nisella. The sequence goes on from OW028694.1 coordinate 12,863,870, forward strand.
AATAAGGAAAGTTCTCAGAACTTACATTTTATAATCACTGAAAACATGTCAAAAACACTCTCGATGCATATATTACCAGCGGTTTAATTTGCCTTAAAGAATACATGTAATTAATGATACATCCATGAAACATTCTCAGCAGAAACTTTCTAAAGGAAACTTATACATAGTTAAATTGTCATGTGAGTTTCCGGAAATTTCTGAGAACTTCCCTAATATTTTGCAACTTGTACATTGTTACTTGCATTGGCTGCATAACATTGCTACATTGTAAAAATGCTGTATAATGGAAATGCCTAGAGGACTGATTAGTAAATTGTAGGAAATTTTCTCAGCTAACCTAGTAATTTCAAGCTAGGTCGGTCGCCTTCGGTCCTTCCGTTCTCGATTCAGCCAGGTCAGCCTTATTAACCAACTTGCACGCTCGTTTGTACGTCATCTAGTACCTCATTTATATGTCAGATGATTGAACACTGGTTGTAAGAAAGGATTCGAAGCGTCGAAGAAAAATACACGCATTTAGCGGTAGCCGATTTGATAAAAATATTAAACTATTTTAATATTTTAAGTAAAGCATTGGAAGATACAATATTAACATTAAAGACAGGTTTTAGCTAAAATCTATTTAAAAATTTAAATCAAAGTCGTGTTATAATGGAATTCACAAGTAGGTGAACTACACTGACAGGTGAAAATGCACAAATATGGCCATAGTTTGGCCACTGCTGTTCATATCTTCATATCAATATTATTGAAGGCTTTCTCACCCTACATTAGTTATATCATTTATAATTCAATAACGGCTGGACCGTTTTTTATGTTTGTGGTTTGGGATTTGTCTCGACTCCGGATAGCAGAATAACTATTAAAACATGGATAAGACCGAAAAAAAATGATTTTGTACGGCGGCGGCGATACGAAGTTGTCGGGGTCAATGAAAAAAAACTAAAATGAGGGGTCCCCCCGAGGCAGAGTTCCGGAGATACTGGCAGCATTTCCCCACTGTACTGATGCGTTGAGCGAAGAAGCTGCCAGCGGCGGTCTCTGGTGTTGGCTAATATTTTGGGACACCTCTTTGAAAAGATCGTGTGGGCTATGCAGGACCCCGACTCGGTCATATAACTGTTACATCTCCCAAAGTGCTATAATTGTTAAAACGACCCATTCATAAATTGTGCAAGTGATAGCTGATATTTACCAAAATGTCGGATATATTTTAGAAATATATTACTCACAAATACTTATTTATTTAGTTACAAATTGGGTAAATTGTAGGCTGAATAAGAACGAGAAGAAACTAACTTCTTAATAAATCAAATCAAATGTTGAATTTATTTGAAAACTAATTATTTCAAATAGCCGTAGCAAAAGTATTTAACGATCTTTTTTTTTTCGTTTTGTAATTACGAACGAAATTCATAAATATTTTATTTTTTGTTATTTCAATGTACCAATGTTTTTAATTACCATGATACTTGATAAAAGTGTAATAAAAACTCGTAGATTTCCGTTCCGAGTAGTAAATTTAACGATTTATTTGATAATTTTAAGTTATGCTCAATAAAATGAACAAAAACCAGACGAGGCGAACTTCAATGAATTAAAATTGCCTATGCTAAAACTCACGTTATAAGCATTATGCTGTCAGCTTCCTTGTATCATAAACACACACACAACACAACACTAAACACAGCACCGATATAATATTTTTAAAATTCGAATAATTTTCGCGCGTTCGTCGTTAACGGTCAGCTGACGTCCGTGTTCGCGCGCGCTTGTTCGCCGACTGTCTATGGCGAGTTTTTTTTTAATGAGCGAAGGCGAGCGGCCAGTGTGCCAACTGTGACGCAAGCGGTTTGGGCAACGATATAATTCGCTGGGTTTTTTTATTGCCTCAACCACGCGGCCTGATTCTGTTTATTAATTGCTCGCTATTGTTTGATGCTTCACTTGGAACTATTAATTAGAAAAAAGTCTTCTCGGGGCTGCTAATAAATAGAAGTGAAGACTTTATATGGCTACATAGTCTGGCTAACCAATTATGTCATTGGAACGTAGCGAGGCGAGACTAACCCTATCTCTGTCTTATGCTAGCAATATCACCGTTTACCGTAAGAATGGAATGCTTCTCTGATACATTATCACTTATACATCGCTTTTTTTACTAGCAAATTCACTTACCCTTATTTAGAACATCGGAGGGAAATTAAACTTAATTTATTTGTTTTGGAGACTTGTTAAAAATAGTATAATTAAATATTATTATAATTTCGCAGTTTTATGGTTTTCCTAGAAATGCAAAAAAATGCATGAGACAAAACGCACGCAACCTTGTTCTAATAGTTGTTACTGTTTTCATAAATATTCCTCAGATTAAACTTTTATTACTTTCAAAATTATTTAGAATTCAGTGAAAATGAAATTTTACTACCAAAAATACGTTTCGTAATAGTTTTCCATGCGACCCGTAAATCTTCCGCAATATGAAAATGTACGAGTGTGAAGCGTTTTTGCGGAGGTCCAAGGTACACACAAACAAGTTTTTCAAGTACGGAGTCAAAAGCCTTCATGAATTATTAGTCATTATTGACTTCACAATGGCTTACAAAAAATACCTGTAAGTATTATTAAATAAAAATATTCGTCTCTGAAACAAATGCTACAGTTAAATTTTGTGAAATACAAAAGATGGTAAAATAATATGGCCACTGCTTTGCACTGATTACAATTATTTATTTAATCTTTATTGGACAAAACAAGAACTTATATTACAAAAGGTGAATTTAATGCTAAGTATAAAGCATTCTCTGCCAGTCTACCTTAAGGCAAAGCAGATAAATTTAATTACCTATCTACATATTACATTCGTCTTTGAGAACACAAATTCAAAATTATAAAATATATTTTGCAAGAAGTTACGCCTCAAGGGCTCTATTGCATGCCAGAATTTTACAAATACATTTACAATTGTAGGTATAATTAAGTGACATAAAAGTACATACAAACATTGCACAACAGACAAAATTATTGGCACAAATTTCCAGGCCACTGGAAATTATGTTGGGAATGTTGGGATTGGGGACTAAGTTATCTCTCTCCGTGTTGAGATGTTTATGAACACTTCGCCCGCTCAGTTTCATTTGAGCAGCACTGTAAACGAAAATTCCCGTGGGAAATACAATAATCTACACTTATTTATCAAACAACTTGCGGACGTGTTGCTAAGAGAACGTAAGTCGTCTAAGTTTATTTATACACATCGCCGCCATTTTGAAAATGAGTTGTTTCTTTTCTACGAGGGGTGTCCAATAAGACGTGAGAATGGGCATGATTACGTCTCATTATGATAATTTCTGATTGTTGGTCATTCTGTGTCACTATTCATTAAAATAGTGAACATGTAAAAAAAGGCATAGCACAAGTTCTGATCTGACGTCATTTAAATATGGGAGGATATTTTGTTACATGTTAGGGGCGGTGTTGGCAAAATTCTGGTGTGGTAATCAAAAAAATGTATTTTAAAATTAGAAGTTTATTTATTTAGCCACGAAATTTAAAAAAAAACAAACTCGTGTCAACATTTTTTAAGGCACATCTCACTCAATAGTAGTTTCTTCTGGCTATCAATATATAATTTTTAATTTCCTTGAATAGGGTGAACTTAGGTGATAAATATATGAATATAAATTCTAAATACGAAGGGAGAATGAATCAAGATAATATAGCTGTTACAAACCTGTAACCTGTAGCCTGTAGGTATAATATATAAGTAAATTATTAAAAATATTTTTATTATGTGATGTAACTAAAATTTAATGGTTTTCGCAATTTTTCCTCATGGTTTTCGCTATAAGACTACCGAATTTCAAGATTCTGAGTTGACGGGAAGTACCCTGTGGGTTTTGATTCCCTTGCGAGTTACGAAAATTTGCGGAAATTTGCGGCGTAAACGGCTGTATCTTTTGATTGCGTTGGTTTAGAACTTTGATTTTTTCACAGCTCTAAGGGGCAGTCGGAGTTGAGTATTTGATATAAATTTTATCTTGATACCTCCACGCGTTCCTGAGAAAAAGGGTCTTGACAGACGGACGGACGGACAACAAAGTGATCCTTTTAGGGTTCCGATTTCTTCTTTCGAGGTACGGAACCCTAAAAAGGAGGCCACTACACACTGTATTTTGTATTTAAGTACCTTGTGAATACATCAAACTATGATCAAACTAGGTGGCTGGATTCGTCGATCTATGAACTCAAAAGAAAAACGGCCGTTTTAACTTTGGACGATTTTTGATTTGTTGTTGTTGTTGATTTGGACGACGAAACGCTCCTTGGTAAATTTTGCGATAAAAGGCGATATCATTGGCTATTGTCTTGCTAGAGAAAAACGAAGTTGCATACTATTACATACAAACGAAACGACCTCATCGATCATATTTACCTCATTACATGACGCATTGAATGCAAGGTATAATCGTTACTGCAAAATAAACAAAAAAATCTCTTCCAAGGCCTATTTCATTATTTAAGCTTTCACATTTTCAAATACAAGCTTTGACTGGACAACTGGCATTTAGATCAAGTTATATTTCTGGAAAAATCCCAAACATACCAGCATTTATACTATGACGTCACAACAAAACCAGTTGTAATTCAATTCATTTTCATTTATTAAAGATAACAAGGATCTCATTTTTGTTAGTATGCACTGGAAACAATGAAACTTAAAAACTATGTTAGAACTTAAAAACTGAATTTGACTATGCTGTTTGGGCTTCTCCTCGTCCTAATCAGCAAAGACGCCGCCTTATGACAAAAGTACTAAGTTGCATGATAAATACGAACGTTTCCGAGAAAATACGATGGAAAACAATTATGCACGACATCTGTAATTCTTTACCAACTCTATGTTATAGGTTTTTTAGCGAAAAGCGTTGGCATTGGCAGATCTTTAAATAACCTAAAAGTTTTTTTTTTCACAGCTCCAAGTGGCTGCATACCGGAGTATTTGATATTAATTTCAACTTGATACCTCCACGCGTTCTGGTGAAAAGAGGTTTTTAACAGACAGACGGACAATGAGCGATCTAATAACGGTTTATTTTGTCCTTCTGAGATGCCGAACATTAGAAACGAAAGGATCTCGGGTTCATTGAATTCATTACTAAAATAACTCGCGCGCAAGCCATAAATTTGTCGCGGAAAATTTCGGGTTTGAAAGGGCCGAGTGTCTATTCGACAAGCTCTTATGTCATATGGCTTTCGTGATGATTAGATTGTTAATGGGACTCGCTCATATTATATTTTAAACGCTCACGACGTGGGCATTGTGTGAAAAAGTAGCTCCATCATTAAAGGTACAGTATTTGTAGAAAGTCGGCATATTACGCAAACTATATGTGCGAGTATGTATGTAATTATTTAGCTGTGGGTTTTATTATATTCAGAAGGTTTATCCTACTTATATTATAAATGCGAAAGTTTGGATGTTTAGATGTTTGTTACGCAATCACGCTTAAACGGCTCAACCGACTTGGATGAAATTTTTCACGAATATAGTTTATATCCTGGATTAAAATATAGGATACTTTTTATCTTGGGTCCATGCAGACAAAGTCGCGGGCGGAAGCTAGTAATTCATAAGTTAACTAACTAGTCCAGAGTTCAGCCAGACTAGTCTCTAGATTAATATGAAACAGTTCATTTATATTCTAATACTAACGGGACTTATCTATTAAAAAAAAGTCTAGACTCAGCAATCACGAATGTTGGAAAAGAACTTTTGTTCATAACGTAAACATTGCTTACAAATTAAAAAGTAAATTAATATGTCTTTTTTTCTTCACCATTCAATACATTTATTAATCTCATCAAAGAACTTTTTAGCTAAAACACCTCTTAAATGAATAAATCCTTAATATGCCAGTCTGCCTTTGAGCACAAATTAAATAGAAGCCCAGAATGCTGACTTGCATTGACGTCACTGGCCGTTTAAAAAGAGAAAAAAATACAATCGCAATCAGTGATAATACTTAAAAGGCGGGAAGGGCCGCAGGCTACTTTTGTTCTTTTTGGGCTTTGATTATAACAGAGAAGATGCAATCATATTATTATTCATATAGGTAGGTACTAAACGCTGCCCTTTTTTCAAACCATCAACTCCTATCCATATCCATACTAATATTATAAATGGGAAAGTGTATGTGTTTGTTTGTTTGTTTGTCCGTCTTTCACGGCAAAACGGGGCGTCGAATTGACGTGATTTTTTAAGTGGAGATAGTTGAAGGGATGGAGAGTGACATAGGCTACTTTTTATCTCTTTCTAACCCCAAAATGGGGGGTGGAAGTTTGTATGGAGCATTCCACAATTCTCAAGGTAGAAAGCTAAAAATTGGTATGCGGACTATTTGTAACTAACAAAAAAATCGTGCATCATTTTTTTTTGGAAATTGCACCCAACCCCTTAAAAGAGGTGAAATTTTATATGGGGTCCAGATATGTAGAGTCGATATGTAGAGCCGATATGTAGAGTCGATATGTAGAGCCGATATGTAGAGTCGATATGTAGATTCGATATGTAGAGTCTATGTTCGATATGCAGAGTCTATGTAGAATCGATCTAAATATATAAAAGACTGAAACTGAGATGCACCTTTTTTTGTAGACGGTTAACATTACTCTTAGTACGCGGGCGAAGCCGCGGGCAAAATCTAGTATATAATATATTGGGTCCCTGGTCAGCTGATATGAAATCATTTATAAGGTCAATGACTAAACGACTCGTCGACGTTTCAGGGGACGATAGGGCTGGCGCTTACCCCTCGCAACGTATTTCACTAGCAATACAGAGCGGTATAACGCGCGCAGATAAAGAATGGATCTGATAATGGCGGCGGTTACCAATGCTATGGTTGGCAAAACGGCTAGTAAAACGGCTGCCCATTTAATTAGTTCTCTAAAAAATATTAGCATTTTTTTTTGCAGCGAGTACGTAATTGTGTGAGTATAGACAGCGATAGGGTGTGAGCTAGATAGCACGCGAGCGCCGAGCGGACGCCATTTTCAGATCCATTCTTTATCTGCGCGCGTTATAACGCCGCCAGCGTTATGGGTTCCATGCCGCAGACGGAACTGCTAAAGGGGGTTTTTTTTCTATGACTGGGTTAGGTTAGTTAGGTTAATTTATTTTGTAATCAATTTATAATTATTTGTTTGTTCCTTTATTTTATTAATTATGTTTTATCTTGTATTAAACATATCTACATGTATTATTAATAATGTATACAGCGTGTATTTTTAATATTACCTTAAATTGTAACCAGAGGTAGGTGTTAGGGCTGTGAACCGATATTGCAAGAAAAATTTAATTTAATCTTAACTACCGAAGCGTAATTAATTTTTGAAAAATTATCGAGCTGCAATGTATTGTGTACACACATTTGACTCATGGAAGAAGCGGGTCACTTGTGACAGTTGTGACGTTGCGTCAGTAAGACAAAGTAGTGATCCATTGCGTGCTGAATTATTTTATATGGACAAAAAAGTTGGTAGTTAAGAGAAATTTCTTGCAATATCGGTTCATAGCTCTAACACCTACCTCTGGTTACGATTTGAGGTAATATTAAACATACAGGCTGTATATTAATTTTTTTGAGGGTCTCAATGAGCCCAATCACGACGGGTGGATATAGTGTGTTGTTTAGGAGTTGCTCGCACACTTTTTGTGCCCTTTCATATCAACTCTGTGGTGCCATATTGCATTGACACCGAACCTGCCCTGCCTACGTAAATGGCAGTAAATTGTCTAACTAATAATAAAATGCTTCAATCTATTATGGAATCTACAATTAGGCGAATTAAACTAACAGGTGAAGGTGAAAATGCACAAATATGGCCATATACTTTGGCTAGTGCTGTTCATATCGATATTATTAAAGGCTTTCTCAGACTACGATCTACGTAGTGAATCACAACATCTATTTAAATCATTTCCTTATAGTTGAGGTCAAGACGCAACAATATACCTATTCTACTGAACGCAGTAAATAGGTAAGTATGGAAGTCTTGTACTACTTATTGCGTTACTTTTCCGGCAGAACAACCTTCCATCTGCATTATAAAATATTATACAGCACTGCCGGGCTTTTTTATGCGTCGGTGTATCGCCCGCATGATGGCAAGCGGTTATCATAGCCTATGGATGCTTGCAACTAGACTCTTAGGGGACTCATATGCGCGTTGCCGACAGTTGTTTTAAAACCTTGTACAACACTTCTATCTTGAAGAACCCAATACTGTAGTATACTGATGTGCCGACGGAAAGTTTCCTAAATTGCGAAATTTTTCTGCAATTTAACATAGAAAATTTTCGGAAATTTCCCTCATTTTTTTTAATTTCCAAATTGGAAATTTCCTTTATTTCTTGTGAAACGTTCTAGAAATTTCCGAGAATTTTTCCATCTTTTTCATCGTACTGAACTACTGTAGTACCTCCTTGTATTCTCTGTCTAAGATTTTATACGCAACTAAAATGATTGTCGGTTCGTTGGGACACCCAAATGGACACAAAGCCAGCGCAAAACGCACGCGCCATCACAAAGAAACAATCCTGAATGTCCAAATTCAGTCCAGCCATTTGGACTCATCGTGAATGCGTCCGCTGGCCGAACCGACCGCGACCAAGCGGAAACTACGTGGCGCACCCGTGGATGTGGTCAAAATATTACATCCAACCATCCATTTGGAATAATCACGAAAGCATCCGTTTTTGTGGCAGTGACGCGGCGCAGCGCGTCGGGGAATTCCCATAAATAAATACACTATTGATTGAATACTTGTTTCTTTAATGACAAGTGCAATCGGATATATCAGACCGAACCAGGTGATCACAAATATCTGAACACTGTTGTGAAGGCAATATTTTGATATTTTCCAACACCCTAAAAGAGTACAGAATAGATACAGATACCTGTACATTAGAGTTCATAAATATATATACTTAGTATACTTACTTGGGTCGTTCTTCTTTTTTACCGACAATGAACCGAGGTTTTCCTTTTTTTTTTGGTTTTTGAACTATCAAAAATTGTGATATTGAAGTGCGATTTGAAAAAAAAATGCATTGGTTTCTTCATTAACACTAATTAAAGTTTCCTTTCCGGCCAATATACATATTTGTTTACGGTTGGTTTTTAAAAAAAATATGTGACAAAGTGGACTCTTCAGTGGGGACTACATTTTGGTTTACCACTCTGTCACGGACTTCTACGATAAAAATACGTTTAAAAAAAATGCTAGTTAGAGAAACTAAAATATTAAATAATACTAATGATAATATGGACGTTCATTTTCGAACATTATAAAACCGTAAAATCATTACTCAAATGAGATGCCGATGCCGTAGTAAGACGAAGGACAGGCTATTGTCGGTCGAAAAGAAGAACGACCCACTTACCCGCGTTCCCAAAGGTTCAATAATATCTGAGCAACCTTATGCCCTGAGAAATATTGTGGTGTGCACATATGTTCAAAGTTCAAACATCAATGTACCTACTTATAGCTGCGTTCAGTAATCGAAAGTAGGAAAATTCCATCAGAATCAAAATTAAGCGTTACGTAGGTACATCGTTAGGTTTGATTCAAACCTAACGATGTACTTAACGTTTAATTATAGTCTAACTAATCAATGAGGCTTTGAAAGCCATTCGCCGTCCTTATTTTATATGTAGTATACTATGCGTTATTTCATATCGTGTATTATTATTGTGAGTTAATATTAATTCGTTATTGGAAATTATAAATACTTTTACGTGACTAAAGTGCGCCCGTGGTCTATTTGCAGCAGCATAATTTTTGGATTTCATTGATTATTTATTTATAGGAATTAATATTAATGCATATTAAATCATATACGTTAATCGTCATGTGATTCAAGGAAAACAGTTTACAGAATACAGAATAGAGATATAAATTTATTGGTAAAAAAACCGGCCAAGTGCGTGTCGGACCACGCAAAACGAAGGGTTCCGTGCCTATTAAAAAGGTCGTATCGTCATAGAAATCTTACGGCACTTACGTCCTTTTCTTTGAGGAAGGCAGTTTTTCAGCAATATCTCGGAAACCTTTCATCCGATCTTGTTCAAAACAATTTTCGGTGAATGAACTTAATAAGCGCTGTGTCCATGAATTTTTTCATATTTTTTAAATACACCGTTCAAAAATTAGAGGGGGGGGGACAGAATTTTAGTGACTTTCGGGGCGATTATCTCTGACTGTATTCACTTAATCAAAAAAAATCCCGAGAAACCTTATATTTATTTTGAAAGGCCTATCGATTCATGTGCCACACGTAGGCTCATGATGAAAAAAAAAATTTTGACTTTTAGTTTTATGTATGGAGTGCACCCCTAAACAATTTTTTTTGTCATTTTAATTACAAAACTATGTAGCGGCTAACAAAATACACCTATCCTCAAAATTTTATTCAAATACACCTTATAGTTTTCGAGTAAAATGCCTGTGACATACGGACAGACGGACAGACGGACAGACGGACAGACGGACATGACGAAACTATAAGGGTTCCGTTTTTGCCATTTTGGCTACGGAACCCTAAAAAGATACATTTTACAAGTCATAATTGGTACGTATTTACACAACTTAATACATTGAGTAGTGTAAATATGTGAAAAGATAATAATGATCGCAATGAGTAAAACTATTACAATATAACTCTTTGATATCCTAGATAACGAAGAAACGTACCTAGCCGATTATCGGTATCATTACTAGAATTTACTTTCTTCTAGTTAAACAGGATAGGTAAAAAAATAACTGCTATTGACTGAACTAGAAACACTATAACTCAATCGACGTTATAAATAAATAATGTACGGGAAAATTCCAGCAAAGTTCCTTAGCCTCGGGGTAAATCTAACACTTATATTTCGCATCCAAATTTGACATCAATCTGATTTGCTAGCTCACTTCCTCTCGCGGCATCTAGCATGCCGGGAGCGCGGGAAGCAAATTGATATATGACAATTTGCACCGCAAAAGTGTCAAATTGTCCCCTGTCATTTTTTTATAATGTTATAACAAGTTGAATAACATTTTTAAGTGCCGTACACATAACGTGTTTAAAAATAGAATCTGCGTCTGTTTTGAAATGATAAAAAATAATTTACGTATATAAATTGTATGAGGTTGTTGATTATCAATTTACCTGTACGGTTTTTATGTGTAAAAAAAGGCAAAACATGTCCATCCGCTTATAAGTTTGTACCTACGTATTACCTTCAAGTTTTTTTATATTGTTTCACAATTATACAATTTTATATATAGCAAATTAAGGCACCGCCAAACTGTACAACCAGTTTGTTGACGGTATTATCACTCTCGATGTGGATAATGGATACCTGTTTCACTTTATTATGGATATTCATCAGGAATTTTATGGGTAAGTAATACGAGATATAAGAACTTATCATATAACAGTCATAGTATATACGCTCACTTTGTAAAAGCTTGTTTAGTATAACGTTCACTGCATATAAATTATCGACATTCATAGGTGCATGTAATATGCCTAAATTGAAGAATAAATCACTTTGACTTTGACTTTGAAAGGTATAATTTCAAAATATATTTTCATAAACTATAACGTTATTTAGACATAATATCAATTGATATATCGATTAAAGCGTATCATATTCATAACACCTAAGGTTTAAAACATATATTACTTGAAAAACTTTTCTCTAAAAAAGTTTTTTTCCGCTCTTTTATAAAAAAAATAACCACGGAGACGATCTTCTAACCTATCCGCCATCCGAGTCGGTTTGCCACGATAAGTCTTGCGCGCTAACATAACTTTTTTAGGTACTTTTTTTCCTCTTTAGAAAAGTTATACGTTTTGTATGTTATACAAACTGAAATTAGTCAATTTGAGTGTTATATAAAAAAACGTTATATAAAATGAATATTATGTCAATTGACCGTTATTCCTTATAAAAGTATTGGTTTTGTTGTTATAGTTAACGTTCATTATATCTTGTGAACGTTATTGAAATGAAATTATATTATATATTGTTGTTATATCTCGTGGGACGCACCCGAATTTTATATGTTTTAGTAAGTTTTTATTGATGCTTAATAATCTTAATATAAAATAACCAAACATTTGATCGTCTAATATAAAATACAAAAATATAATACACCTACAGGCTTTTATGATTTAAGAGATATATAGCATCCTTTTACGCGCGACTTCATTCATCCATTCCCAATGTCATCTCCCTGAACAAGATTTTCGTTAAATCTAGAAATTTCTATGCCAAATTGTCATCTGAATCACAATACACATAATCATCATAGCATCATCATATCAGCCGAAAGACGTCCACTGCTGGACATAGGCCTCCCCCAGAGAGTGCCAAATTGACCGGTCCTGCGCCACCCGCATCCAGCGGACTCCCGCGACCTTTACCAGGTCATCAGTCCACCTTGTGGGGGGCCTACCCACGCCGCGCCTTCCGGTACGTGGTCCATACCCCCTATGCAAATACACATAATACATTAAAATATTTGAAAGTCGGATTAAAACTACATTTCGCTATATACCAAGCTAACATCAGATCATGGGATAGGATAACCTGGAAACTGGAATCACGTGCCGTAAAATTGCGGCCAGCTAGCTCGTAAAGATTACAACAGCTAAGTTCCAACATAACATAAAACGTGAGCGTTTATTGACCAATGTTATGGTAAATGTTCCTTTGTTTAGGGTTCCGTACCCATAGGATAAAAACGGGACCCTATTACTAAGACTTCGCTGTTCGTCCGTCCGTCTGTCACCAGCACGGCTATCACAAGACGGCGCGCGAGCTCTCTCGATTTTTCTCGCACTATACCTCTCTTTCTAAGTTTTCTAATAAGAGAGAAACGGATAGTGCGAGAAAAATCGAGAGAGCTCCCGCGCCGTCTTGTGATAGCCGTGCAGGGCTGTTATTCGCTACGCGCAAATCCGGCTCATCCCGCCGGTCACCCGTTACGTAGACCTCTACCTACGCTTAGTTACTACGCATCGCGGTGTCAAGATATATTTGTGGGTGCGCGTTGAGGTGAGCTTAAACAAGTTACAGAATAGGGGAGCAGGCTGTATCTCATGAACCGTGATAGTTAGACAGTTGAAATTCTCACAGATGATGTATTTCTGTTGCCGCTATAACACCAAATACTAAAACACCGGCCAAGAGCGAGTCGGACTGGGGCTCCCATTACAACAGACATGATTTTTTTGTCGTTTTTGTATATAATGGTACGGACCCTTCGCGCGCGCGTACGACTCGCACTTGGCCGGGTTTTTTCTTCCACACCATAGTTTGTCCAACAGAACACTTATGTTGTATTGTTCTTGTTAAAGTTCTGTTATTTTCTAGTTTCGTTTTAACATAATAAATACCTAGTTAACTAAAAAAAAAAGTTAACCGCATCAACTTGTTCAATTAAGGAGTTTCTTAAACGATTTGTGGTTAATATTAGTACAATTACTGATCATTAGTTGCAGAGTATAGGAATCTTATATCACTAATGGACATCATTTATATCTTAATAGTGTATTAAACATAAGCACCTAGTTTGCAGCTAAAGGTAGTTTAAAGACCACAAACACTAGATTATTTCATAATATAGTAACAGATAAAGAGATTTTTGCATTTACAAAGATTTCTTGCCTTGCGTGAGCAAAAAGCAATGAAATAGCAGTAAAATTGATGAATAGATTGGGGATATTAGGGATTTTATAAATTAGGGGTAACATATAGTGTAACTCACATTGGTACCTAATCTACTAAAGTTTAGAAATCAGAACCTGATGGTACAGTCGTCGCCAAAAATACGTTTACACTTTTGCACTTTATTCCATTGCAATAAGGCGAATAGTGTAAACTAGGGATGTCATGAATGTCAGATTTATCACATTCGCGAATGCGACTGCGAATACGAATATTTAGGATGCGAATGTGCGAATGCGAATGCGAATGTCAAGGAAAAGGAAAAAAAACTGAACTTGACAAAAACTCCAAAAACACAAGGCGAACTAATCAAGTAATCACAAACAACCAGCGGGGTACAAATCTACGAATGCTTCATTTTGGTCAAAATTAATCACGTATCTACCGGTCTGCGCGCATTGCGCATGCGCGGCATGTGCGACTCGACGGTGACGTGTGGCCGGCGTAGCGAACTCAACGCAACATGCACACATTCGCATTCGCAAAAAATTCGCATCGTTTGATGCGAATGCGAATATCGATGCGAATGCGAATGCGAATATTCTAGTGTAAACGTATTTTTGGCGTCGACCGTACACCGACACCAATATCTATGGACGTTCGCAACTACGAGTGTCGATCGCACACACACACACACATCACACATGCGCGTGCGCGTCGACTTTGTATTACGTTTGTACGTATAATTATAATATGAGAATAAAATTCTGTAGTGGAGGCGTGTTAATTTGTATCCGCTAATTCCGCCATTGACGTCAAACTTCATAAGGTAGGTATTTATGAGGTTTGTGCTTAACCGAAATAGTGTTTTTTGTGGTTTTGTATCCTTTTTTACACTCTTGAAGACGGAGCATTTGGAAAAGTAATTGCATTCTATTTCAAAGCCGTTATAAAATAAGATAAAAGTTTTACTGGCCTCATTGCCATTAAAGAAATCACACTATCACCGGAACTCTATTATTATGAGTCACAAGCTATCTTTCGAATTATTTGGGAATCGATTACTTTCAATTAATCGGTCTCTTCAGTTTAATAAAACACTAACATATGATATTTTAGAGATATATTTTATAATTTTCACTCATAATCGTTGTTCTATATACAATTTTTTTTAATTAAAATACACGCCATCACCTTATAGTGTCAACTCTTACTATTTGGAAGATTTAACAAATTGTTTTATACCTACATTTATGCAAGGTTTAATCAAATAATTTATTATTATTAATTACTTTGACTGTTTGTTCTGCTGCCATTGACTCTTCTTTTTTATTATTATTATTATTTTGTTGTTATATCTGACTTGTCACCTTTAATATCGTGTACGATTTATAAATGTGTGTTTTATCTCTAAATATAAATACTTAAAATGTATTTGCATGCATTGTTATGTGTTATAGAGCTAATAAATAATTGATTGATTGATTAAAAAAATCGAATAACGGTGTCGCGTCGACCACTTATAGATAAAGTAAGTTTATATTAAAAAAAACATTGCTGAAGATATGTCTCACTTCACTAGAGAGTAGGCGGGGTTCATCTAATTATTTATTTTTTACGTTAGCAATATTAGTAGGTACTCCAAATGAGGAGGAGCGTATGCTTCCATCTTCTCTGCTACTAACACGATTGGTCACGTTAATTTGACAGAACATTTGTTTTTCCACAAATTTCCACCATTAGCCAAAGAAAGCCTATGATTACTGCAACCACTCGGCTACCCTAACTGGCGCCTAACTGCTGGTTATCCACCAGTTAGTTACGCCCGGTATTCTCAACTTACCGACAAATCGTCTCAACGAACCAGTCTAGCTTTGACCTCTGGTTATGTTTAGTTATTATGTAGCTAGTTGTAGAGAGGCCAGGGATCGGATACCGGTATCTTCTGCACACAAATGAAACCGGTATTATTTCGTTCTTCGATTATAATGTCATTTTTGATAGGGCAGTCTAATAATACGACTATGTTACCTAAATACACAATAGAGTCCTACATTAAGAGCCTAAAATAATTCAAAATATAAGACTACTTCGGGGATTTTTGAAAAAACCTTTTTGAAGAGGTAGGGCTCAGCGGAATTGGGTACTTTCCTGGGTAAAAAAAAATATAGTTCAATTTAGTCCGTCATTTAGATTACGAAAAAATATTAGACATGGATTTTTTTTATTTACAATTAAACAAAAAATTATGAAGGTATAGCCCGTTAAAGTTCCGCGTGACGTCATATTATGCGTCACATATATAAGTCACACAGAACTTTAACGAGCTATATTTTCATTATTTTTTGCTTGATTGACCAAAAATAAATACGTACCCAATTTTTTTTTGATAATCTAACTGACGAACTAAATAAAAAAAAAGTGTTTTTTTAGGAAGGAAGCCAATTTCATCTCGCTCATATATGGAGTAACCCAACTAGGGAAGTATCCCTCATATCTATATCACCACTAATAAATAAATCCTATAGTAGTCTAATTATAAATTCGATTATACAATCTAAAATCTTAAAATAATATGCCTTATCGATGGCAATGTAAATTGGTTTTTTAAAAGAAATAAACAGTTCAATTTTTTTTAACACAATTTAAAACTTGCTTGTGGGTATTTGGTGTGTTCCTGCTGGTTGATCACGTAACCTGCTGGTAGATCTAAATGTCACTTATTATATGGAAAAATTACAGTTAAATCTACCTAACGCGCGTAAGAAAAAAAAACCGCAATAACCGGTCATATTTCATAACCGGTTATGATTTCGGTTAAGTATGGTGAAAATATAACCGAAATCGGTTATAACTGGTTACGGTTATAATATGTTAAAAACAAGAAAATTATCGGCTAAACACCAAAAAATAACTCACAGAACATCACACAGATAACTGACAGAATGTGGCAACCCAAATACACGCTCTCATATATAAGTTTCTGTCAAAAATTTCATTTTTGGTACAAGCTTTTATTGCCGACTGTACTTTTCTGTATACCGTCATCAACTACTCATTGAGACGATTCTAACGAGCCAAAACTCAAAGGGGTTACGTCTGTTAAGTCCTGAATTCCCATGGCCACCTTCTGTCTCCATCATCAGATCAGCTCGATGGTACCTTAATATTGAATTGAAACCCAAACTATACTTAAACCGAAAATTTCAGCTCAATCGGTTGAAGATATCTGCTTCAAAATTGAGTTTCAAGATTCCACCCGAACAAAAATACCTTGCAAGTTAATTGGCTACTTTCCTAAAAAATGATATTCAGTCCGTCAGTTAGATTATCAAAAAATATTGGACACGTATTTTTTTGTTTGTCAATTAAACAAAAAATGATGAAGAATATAGCCAGTTAAAGTTCCGCGTGACGTCACATTATGGTACAGTCGAGTTCTCCAATATCTATACAGACAACCTTTCAAAAATATCTGTACACCGGCTTTATTATTACTGACATAAGACACATGTGTAGATATTTTTGAAAGGTTGTCTGTATAGATATTGGAGAACTCGACTGTACACTTTTTAGCATAATGTGACGTCACGCGGAACTTTAACAAGCTATATCTTTATAATTTTTTGTTTAATTGACAAACCAAAAAATACGTGTCCAATATTTTTTGATAATCTAACTGACGGACTAAATAGAATGACATATATATTTTTTACCCAGGAAAGTACCCAATTAAAAGCTTGTAAAGAAGCTTGTAAAAATTGCTGGGGATCAAAATGAATTAGCCTTGAGCTGTGAAGTGAGTACTGGTTGTGAATTGTATGCTGTTGGTTGATGAACTGTGTTCCCTTTACCTTGACGAATGCCTGTAGACGTGATTTCTAATTGAAGGAAAGTGTTTATGTCTTGTCTGTTAGTTTCATATTATTTTATGAAACAGACTCAGAAAAAAATTATACTTTTGATAACGTATCAATAAATCAACGGTAGTCTACATTGCTTGGATTTTTTATTGCGGTTGCTCTGTCAGGCCTATCAGAGGCCTACCTTTACGTCACCCTAGGCCGTAAGTGGGATTTTTCTGCCCGCTACGCGAGGAAAAAACTCACTCACTGACGATGTGAAAATGCTTTACACATACCCCCGACCCGGGGAAGGCCCATTTGGGGGTTATGTGGGACTCTCTCCTCCCGCCGCCATCCGAGGAGCATACCCACTAAAAACACACCAGCGTCACCCGCATTACCGTTAAGGGGAGCGCCATGGGATCGCGAACATTCCACCACGACGCCCCCCGACGAATTCACCGCCCTAGGTATGTAATGTACTATATCAGTAAATTGTCCTTCCCAACCACTACCAACTTCGCCAATCTCCAGGTTATCCGGTTTCCTGACTATAACAAAAGACTACTTTTTAATACCATTCCAATACAAGCTTTCAAGATTTGTGTAACGCCAACCCCGGAAAGATGAATCTAAAAACATTACATGTAAAGTGATTGCCAAGACTCCCTAGCTCTTATAGCTTTCAGCGTCAAAAAGATATGAGATCGCAAGTAGCGCCAAGGTTCCTACTCCACACGGCTTAATCTTAGCTCTACCAGCTACGCTCTACAAATTCTACATCTTGGCTAAAAAGTATAGCTTGGTAAAAGCACATCCCGGCCGCCGCATAGACTCTCCCGCGAGAAAAGATATGAATTTATGATAATATTAATAAGCCACGAGTTTCTATACTTTTTAGACAATAATTAACTGAAGTATGTATTTTATTATTTATAACAAGGATTCCCTTCTCCCTCTCTCAAGTTTCAGACCTCTTATCATCAAAATTTGAAGTCTCATACAAAATTTCATGCCCTAGTTAACGGGGTTGGGGGTAAAAGTTCATTTTTTTTGGATTTTTCTGTTGTTTGTGTACTAATACTAGCTTACATACCAAATTTCAGCTTTCTAGGACTTCAGGAAGTACTCCTAACGGTTTTGATGATCAACTTGAGTGAGTGAGTGCGTCGTCAGTGACGAAATTGGCGTTTTTTAGATATCAATAAAATGTAAAGTATAAGAGCTGCAATGCAATTGAAACTTTATATGTTTAATAAGTCCACTATTGACATCATATCCCGAGAATTTAGTTTATCCAGATAAACTAAATTAATCAAACCAGTACCAATACAAGTATAATTCAAACACAAGTTATGAGGGTTCGAAAAACGACGAAGCGCTTCGAGAAAAGGTAGGTAGTGCCTGCCCTGGCGCTTCGCTTGGCTCGTCTTGGCGGTGACACTACCGTGTTACCAGATCTAGTGTTCTTTTCTACGGACCTTAAATAGACACACATTGCTCCACCGAACTCATATTCCGTTAATATGTATGTCATTAACAATTCTTCCGTACACTGGTTGAGTAAAAACATTATTCATACTTCATAGGAAGTCCGATGCATCTACTAAACGCTACAACAATGCCTCACGATCGTTGCGTTAAACTTAAAAACTGTCATCAATACCGCTTCAAACGAAATTGTACTCAAACGCAACACCGTAAATTTGAAAATCAGTTGAGAAATGAAGCGGGTATATAACGTTTCGTTTTTGCCAAAGTGCGTTTCCGCGGGAAGCGTTCCCGCGTTTTTTGAAAACAAAGATGGCGCGGCGCGTAATTGCGTTTTGTTGCATCACATGTGTATCGCTCCTTGGCTTAGATGTTTATTCGTATGGCAAGATTGTCGTTTGAGTTCTTATAATTGGATTGAGATTGTCGCCTTCCGTCCTTTGACTTGGTGATTTAGTTTATTTATTTATTTAATTTTCAGGGTCAACCAAATCCAAATTGTTTAATAACATGGCAATTTAAAAGGTCCTTGAAGTCAATTTGAGTTGAAAGGACTTTAAAATAGTAGGTATAAGAAATCCAACGACACCTCATATGTCAAAATTTATGAAGCCGTTTGGACTAGCGCGGGCTGAATAGATTTTTCTTGTCCACATGCATGCATGCATACGCTCGAAAAACAACCCCCCTTCTGAGGCAGTCGCTTAAAAAGCAGGAATACTTTATCTAGATTCCGTGGAAATACAAAGAGAGTAGAGAGACTTACACCAGTTATCTAATGTTATTATTTATTATAATAAGCGAGAGCAGTAGGGTAGAAAGCGGAAAAACCTCAGGCAAATCCCAAACTGAGACGAGTTTTGGTTCAATAGAAAAACGTCTTCAGTGTGTATTGACAAGGCAACGTAGTTACCACGTTATGGCATACAAAGTGTTGCATAATGGTTGTAATTTTAGAATAATTTGTGTAACGAGTTACTTAAGTACCTAATGATTTGGTGGCACCACACTTCGGAATGCGTGTTTGCGTTGCATCGTTGCCTCTCTTTCATTTGCCGTAGGAAGAAAAAAGATGCAACACGAATATTTGGGCAAATACTGCCAAGTGTGGTGCCACCGTTATGATAATTAGTACATTCCGTCTTGTATCAAATGTCGTTTGTGATCTCGAGATGTTCTCAGCAGCATTGTTACGATTATCGTTTTTGAAACGCTAGGCTCTTAAAGTAGCTGGTGAATGATAATAATTTAATAATAATCATAGCCTTTATTCGGACTTTTTTTTAATGTTTCTAAAAGTTCAGAATACGCGTTTGTCTATCTAATTTGTAATATAAAAACCGGCCAAGTGCGTGTCGGACCACGCAAAACGAAGGGTTCCGTGCCTATTAAAAAGGTCGTATCGTCACAGAAATTTTACGGCACTTACGTCCTTTTCTTTGAGGAAGGCAGTTTTTCAGCAATATCTCGAAAACCTCTGAACCGATCTTGTTCAAAACAATTTTCGGTGAATGAAATTAATAAGCCCTATGTCCATGAATTTTTCCATATTTTTAAAATACACCGTTCATAAATTAGAGGGGGGGGGGACAGAATTTTAGTGACTTTCGGGGCGATTATCTCCGACCCTATTCACTTAATCAAAAAAAATGCTAAGAAACCTTATATTTATTTTGAAAGGCCTATCCATTGATGTGCCACACGGGGGGTCACAATGAAAAAAAATTTTTTGACTTTTAGTTTTATGTATGGAGTGCACCCCTAAAAAAATTTTTTTTTGTCATTTTAATTACAAAACTATGTAGCGGCTAACAAAATACACCTATCCTCAAAATTTTATTCAAATACACCGTATAGTTTTCGAGTAAAATGCCTGTGACATACGGACAGACGGACAGACGGACAGACGGACAGACGGACAGACGGACATGACGAAACTATAAGGGTTCCGTTTTTGCCATTTTGGCTACGGAACCCTAAAAAGGTAGATAAGATAGGTTATACGCGCTCGAGAAATGGTTTGCCTCAGTTTCGAGTCGTCAATGGAAACGTCAGCTGTCAGATTTGGTGGCCATTTTTTAAACACGTAATTTCGTATAGACAACATATCTACCTTTTTTATATTACATCATTGGCTGTAGCTATAAAAACCACTTACCTACTTGTGACCATACAAATTCAAAAGTTGTCCCGCCCGTTTACCCAAACATCGCGACCTTCGAGTGAGGTCAACACTCCACAGACTGGTTGACATTATTTAGACTACATATTTACATGTGACTTTGCGGCTCATTTTATAATACCGTAAAACTACACAACTATAGTCCAGGTAACCCAACTATGGTCCAAATTAATTCTCATATTACTTGCTCAGGTGGGACTATTTTCATGGGTGAAGGAGACAGGCATGATATAATAACAATTACTACTCAATCACGCAAAAACGTCTAAATGGATTTGGATGAAATCATAGTTTATAACGAGGATTAAAATATAGGATACCCACACTTATCGCCCTGTAAATAAATGGCATGAAACTGGTGGTAGAATTAGATACCTTTGGGGTTGAAGTTTCTATAAACAAAGACACGGGCAAAAGCTAACAAAGGTAGTTCCTATATCCTTCTCCGGGACTCAACCTATCGTTACACCAAACTTCATCTCAATCGGTTCAGCTGTTTAAGCGTGAAAAGATAATAGTCACCTAGGTAGGTACACTCAGCGTCAAATACTTTGTAGCAACCAAAGTAGTCAAATAGTTCGGTATACCATATATTTAGTATGGTGTACCGAACTACCTATTTGGCCACTTTGACTGCTACATTTGGCGCTGAGTGTACCTAAGTATAGTTACTTTCACTGAATAATATAAGTAGGTATGTAGGTACCTACTGCCTAATATGTAAATAGTAAGCACGCCACAATGAAATTCCTAGGTATCATAATTATATAACCGTAGTAAACTGGCAACATAATACTATCACAGTAATCACAAACCATAACTACTTTATGATTATAATATAATATTATGTAGCCAAGCAAGCCACAAACAGACGAGTGGCGCCATCTAGTTCTAATGTAAGCAACCAATCATTGAGAACTACGCTAATACACCGTTAGATGGCGTGATAGATACCGGTTTCAAACCAGCTTTAAGAGATGGCGTTGGTGTTCGATATGTTTATGAATACTTCAGAATATTATTTTAGAAGTTTAGAACTGAGTAATAATAATTATGTAACACAAACAATGACATCTTTAATTTACATTTCTGACTTCATGTTTAGGTCAAACCGGTTTTTACCAAAGAAAATACATACGTTTTTAGATAATTTACATAACTACACGTTTTTTTTCAGAATGATGTACTTATATTTTTTGTTGCATTAAATCTTACTAAATTATTGAAATTAACAGTGCTGACTTTTGGATACCTACTCTAAATCTAAAACTAAGTTTGAGCGTGTCTTTTACTTTAGCCGAACAATATCCCGATCTACTTCCCAAACACTACAATATCCTCTCACAACACAACTTAATCAAACACACCGAGCATCATAATCAAGAGAAAGGTAGCAAAAGCAAATAGATTCGATATTGGCGTGTCAAGTATCCCGCATCTGGGTTATCGGGCCTGCGCACACGCCGCCGGGTGGCACGCGAAAGTGGCTCTTGCATCACCGGGTCAGTTCTCGTAATACTTGCATCACGGAGGATGTTATGTCGATATGTCCCACTGTCTGTCCGCGAGGAAATGACACCAGTTTAATACTAGTTTTTGCATATGGTTTTCCTAGAACATAGCGAGAAAGGAAAAGTAAAACAGACGAAATTAGTATATAATCAGAGAGAGTAAAAATGCTGAGTGAACGAAAAAAATGGGTCACGAAAGTAATATAGTTTCGTATCCTACTAATATTATAAATGCGAAAATTTGGATGTTTAGACGTTTGGATGGTTGTTACTTCACGCTTAAACGGCTCAACCGATTTGGATATTTTTTTGCAAGAAGATAATTTAAACCTGGATTAAAATATAGGATAGTTTTTATCCCGGGTCCACGCAGACGAAGTCGCGGGCGGAAGCTAGTTTATCATAATTAACAAACTCAGCCTCTTTATAAGACTAGATAAATTGATTATGCAACTTTAAGTAGCAAGTGAACGGCATAAGTACAAGAAAATTATTTACAAACCATAACTACATAAAAGCAGACAACACAATAGTCATTTAAAAGACTAATAAATAAGACAATAAGTATCAGTAAGTATACTGATTATTTGTTCAGAGGAAATGATATTGCATAATTTATATACATTAAACAGCAGGATTTAAAACGACGCCGGAAATAATGGACAACATGATTTAGTATTTCGTGCAATACGTATTGTACATAAAATGATTATTATTGATGGAAAATCATTTTTCATATTATGATGGTAGCAAACAAGCTTAAGACCTGCTGGATGGAAAGCAGACACCGTAGCCTGTAAACGTTTTGGACTCCAGAATAAACAAGTGCGTTGCCGACCCTTTATTGATTTGAGGATTCATTGTGCTCAACAAAGCGCGCCTCGGGTGTTCTGTCGACCTTACGACCAGGAACATAACACCACATAGGTACCTAAAGAGCAAATAGTAATATTAAATTCTTCTGTTAGGTAGGTGCGTATGGGTGCCTCAAATGTAATGGCGGGGTCCCACGGCCCGTGTTATCACAGGCCAGGCCGGACCGTGCCACGCCTGTGCCCGTGCCCAAGCCAGGGTCCCACGTTCCGCCCTCTCACAGATCTATAGCGCCAGGCCAGACCGACAGGAAATGGGAACCGTTGCGTCCGGCCTGGCGCGGCCTGGCCTGTGAGAAATCAGGCCATGGGACCCCGGCCGCGGCGCCGTCACGCCGCGCCTTTGAACTTACCGACTCCCGCCCGATGGATAGGACGGGCGACGACGGGCCACCGCAGGCCTCATCCCACTCGTCCCCACGTCTCGTCTACACGGCCTGTCGGTCCGGCCTGGCGCGCTCTGGCATGTGAGAAATGAGGCCGTGGGATTTTTAGTCAGATGACGTCCCAGCGAGTTGAAGAGAGGTACTTACTTCAACATATTTTTCACATGTCCATTTTTTTACTTTGCTATTGATTGGTGAAGTGAATTAAGTCGTACAGAGATATTATATACGGACTACGGACGTATCCTCGACGAGACAAAATGAAAAGTGTCACCTGTACCGACGAAATTTCATTTACACCTTTGCAAGCAGTTGACCTCAAGTTGACCATCAAAATGGCGGATCGATGTCGAAATATCACTTGTCTGGTTCTCGGTGAAGGAAAACGCGGACAAGTGCGATCAATCATACGAAGATATTGAAGGTCCTAGGGTGTTGTCGATATGACCAAAAACAGGACTTGACATTGGACAGGACAAGGTGTTTGAGTGATAGACTGACTGAACGGAGACGGACGATGGTAAAATACAAATAAACCTACCTATTTATTTTTGCATTTGTTGTATGTCGTTTTACCTAATATAACACAAATTAAAAATCCTCAGAAAAGTAAACATATAGTTTATAGTGGATTGAATTAACCAGTAAGTACAAATAAATTGGCTAAATTAAAAAGTCGGGTCAATCAAGCCTCGATCTGTGTGTAGAGCCATAGTATCGTTCAAAATTAAATGCACAAAAGTGTAAAAAAGTGTGCATTCACGGCAGAGTAAAAAAGTTTAAGTGTATTGAGTACAACGCCATCTACGTAAAAGGTAAAGACTTACGCCGTGGTCCAACTGAACATCTGTTTCACTCGTTCGGCCGGTAACTCTGTAGGTGTCGCCATTTTCTCTGAAAAAGAAAAATACGACTTTAAAACACAACGAAATACATCATCATCATCATCCTCCTAGCGATTTCCCGGTTGTGCACCAAAGGAGCCCAGGGTCCGCTTTGACACCTAGTACCAAAATTGGCATAGGCACTAGTTTTAGAAAGTGACTGCCATCTGACCTTCCAACGCAGAGGGAAAACTAGACCTTATTGGGATTAGACCGGTTTCCTCAGGATGTTTTCCTTTACCGAAAAGCTTACGGTAAAATATTCCGTACATAAGTTCTGAAAAACTCATGGGTACGGTACGAGCCGGGATTCGATCCCACAACCGCCGCTTGACAGCCGCATGCCTAAACCACTGGGCTACCGTAGCTACTGACAACAATAAACACACAACAATAGTTATTTACGATACAAGTGCAGAAAATACGATACACGTGCGACTAGGTAATTCGCAACGAGTGGCGATAAATTAAAACACGACCGAAGGGAGTGTTTTAATGGTTTACGCTGATAATGCACAATACGCAAAATGCTCACTGCACGCATAATGACAAACAGTCAAAATGCACATACGCAAAATCCACATCATGATAAATGTACAGATCGAAAGAAGAAATGTGTTTTACAATACACCATGTGTACTGTAAAACACATTTAAATAAAAACCGGGCAAGTGCGAGTTCAAGTCGCGTGGTGAGGGTTCCGTGAAATATTGAGAATTTTCCCGTTACTTTGAATACTCAAACTTTTTATAGGTTTTCCTGTAATCTTTAGGCAAAGAACTATTTATTCAGAATTTTAAGCCTAGTAGTTTCGGAGATAAGGGGGGGATTGGTCCAAATTCGTCTTTTTTCCTAAATTACTTGAATTCTCTTTTTCCTAAAATTATAAAAAAAAATCCGAGATGCTTACAACAAGTACAACAACCCCTTTCATTTGATTCAGCCCACAATCCACAATACAGTTTGCTAAACTTTTTTTTTTCCACTTTACCCCCAAAAAGTGGCCCCCTTGTCCAGAATTCATTAATTTACTTTACGCGTCCATCTTTGGGTCATCAATTTACATACATATGTTTACCAAATTTGAACTCAATCGGTCCAGTACTTTCGGAGCAAATTGGCTGTGACAGACGAACAGACAGACGCACGAGTGATCCTATAAGGGTTCCGTTTTTTCCCTTTTGAGATACGGAAAACTAAAAAAAAAATTGTAAATTGTAACCTATACGGTTCACTTCAACATCGTTCTTTCGTTCTATAAATTGAACCGGTCATTCATAACCATTTTTGCGTAGACCAGAGGTCCAATTTATTCTGGATTTCCTGAGGCGAGTAGGATAGTTGTGAATACAAACCAGTGTTTGCCTAAAATTTGACGTTAATCGTTTAATATTCAAGATTTTTAACCTTGTCACGTACACGAGATGTTTAGAGTATTTTATAATCTATCAATGCTATTATAGCTCTTATTGGTATATTACTAAGGTTTATTAAGGATTTTTTGTTTCTTGAGTAAATCGCTTCTAATTCAACTTTGAATTGCGTAAACCGACCTCGGATATCACGTCAATAAGTTTATGAGGTTTATGACAATATCATCCGTGGCTTTAGGGTTGAGGACTTCACATACATTTCTTCACAGATGTAGTTAACGTAAGTTTCTCCACTACCTATGTTTTCTTTCACATGGTAAAACCACACAACTATAGTCCAGGTCACCCAACTATGGTCCATATTAATTCTTATACTTGCTCAGGTGGGACTGTTTTCATGGGTGACCTTAAAGACAGGCAATATAATAACACAAATTTAATTAAAAACCTATAAAATCACAAATACAAAATCGGTATTGATAGAAACGAATGAGTTTACTATTGGACCATAGTGGGGGTAGTGGACTATAGTTGTTTGGTTTTACGTTTACGGTACTTAAAACAAATACATTGGTACAGTAAGCACTGTAAGCAGTCCCAAAAGCTCATTGGTACAGTTTACATTATGTCTAGAAATCAAGTGGTCCATCAATTTTGATATTGCTGTGCCCTTGCAGCGTGTCACATGTATACCTATTTATTTGTAAATCCATCCGTCAGTAATGTGATATGCAATAAACGGTTCTATATTCTATGTATATTCTATAGATTTTATTCTTTGAAAGAAAGAAAGAAAGAAAGAAGACATTTATTCACTACACAAAAGACACACAGATATAAAGGGAGTAGACATACAATACAATTGACACATTGTGTGTCTTCGCGGCAGTGAAACGGTAGCTGTCTCAGAATGCAGTAGGAGCCGAGATTCGGCCGTTTGACAGCCGCAAGTTTGAACCAATAGGCTACCTACCCACCGTGTGGCTACCGTAGCCTCCATATTTAACTAGGAGACTTTCATGTTCCTTTTGCCACTTTGGCTAAACTTGGCTTTCGCACACCTCTGAGCTGTCGATATAATACCCGATCGCTCTAGGATAGGAACCAAAGAGCACATGTCTTTTCTAGTAGGTGTCAAACATCGATTTTATTAGACAGCAGACCTTTTGCACGTCATCATCATCATCATCATATCAGCCGAAAGACGTCCACTGCTGGACATAGGCCTCCCCCAAAGAGTGCCACAATGACCGGGCCTGCGCCACCCGCATCCAGCGTACGCCTAAGTAACATACGTATGTATATCTACCAACAGCCTTGCTTGGTCAAGTGTTGAGCACCCATGCGTTTTTCATACAAAAGTCAAACATTAAATGGTGCATTTTTTTTATTTTATAATAGAAAGTTGTATATCTATCGGAAAAATTCGTCATCTTTATTGACATTAAGGGAGAATCCGTGAAAAAAATACTCAATTAAACCTTTATTGTAAAACTTGACTTTTTCTAGCTTCAGTTTTGACACGCAAATAGCAATTTCAAAATGATATATATTAATGATTTGCACATGTTCAAACACTTATTATATTTTACGTATTCGTTTATTTAGGAAATTGAAAAATAATACTTTATCCATAAGTTACAAAGGAAAACGTGGGGTGCTCAATACTTTACAAAACGTATAATTGATGTTGTAATTTTCATAGTGAAGGATTATAAGTAATAAAAAAAACCATTCTGTTTCACGTAGACGCCATGAAACTTGAAAAAATGTCCTTAGATGCCAAGATGTCTACCTTTGTCTCTTAGAATAATCATCGCATTTAAATACAATTATAATATAATTAGCAGTTTCTTGCGAACGCGTGTACATGCGTTTTTATATGATTTTGCACAGTTGTGACGAGAATATGATTAAGAATTAACGGTTTGTGTTTAGTGAAGGGATTTATACAACTTACGATTTATGATGGGTTGGTCTGAGATACTTAGCGAGATGGAACCCTGTCTGTCATGATGTAGCTGAAGTCAGAACTATCCCACTGTTATTTTGGCGGGAAATGAAGATTATCTATGGTCTATGGTAACCTCCCGGTGTAGGGTACTATTGATTATTCCGTGCTGCAATGCAGTTGTCATATAGATTGGAGACATGGGAGACATTAAGTGGTGGGAGCGAGAGATCGGAATGCTGCCTCTCACTGACGCCACTGGAAGTCGCGTTACAGCACGGCTATCATAAGACGGCGCGCGAGCTCTCTCGTTTTTTCTCGCACTATCCGTCTCTCTCTTATTAGAAAACTTAGAAAGAGAGGTAGGGTAGTTTAGCCGGTTGGCCGGCCCCCCCCCGGTTTTCGGCCGTTACGTGCTAAAACTACAATAATAAGAAAACTTTACCTAACTCCTTCAAAAAAATACTGTTGTCGCATGAATCCATTCGACGCCCACCCCTCCTAAAACTGGTCGCTTAATACTATGCGAACTGTCAAGTCAGTGCGACGCCGCAGTTTTGACGTGTGGACGTGCGTCAAATTTAAGGAATAAAATAGTGCGCGCCTTTTTGTTCAAGGTAAGTAAAAATGTTGTTTTTTTAGTTTCTGAAATATTGTTATTACTTAAGTGCATTGTAGATGAGTTAAAATAATATTATTTAGATTAAAATGATTCATATATTTAAGAAAACCCTTTTAAATCAGATGGCCGGATGACTAGATTACATTTTGTTAATTTTTTTTGTTCCCGGCCTCGCGGCCGAGAAACAACTTGAAGGCTCTTGTCTTTGCTTCACACATTTGCATTTAAATTAAAATGTATTCAATCAATATATTGTTAAATAAATATTTGGATACATGCTTATTAACGCATTTAGCTGCCGGCCGCATGTGTCTTAACAAATATATGATCAAAACCACCTTAGAATTCTTTTGTATTTGGCGGCCGAAAATAAGATGTTGAAAACCTACCTACCGGCCTAGCTAAATTGTAATGGCCGAAAAACAAAAATAATTTATTAAGTTTTCGGCCCATTAGAAGATAATATTATAAATGAACTAATCAGACAATTATTTATGTCCATGAGTTTCTTAACTTGTGTTCCATGTGTTAATGAGCCTTTTTAAGAAAAAATCATACAGGGAGATCTTAAAATATAGAGATCTAAGGACGGCCGAAAATGTGTGTTTGAAAAGTAAATTTTCGGCCACTACCATATACATGGCCGAAAATTGGTAGAATTTATTTTAGCTGCCAGCCGTGTTTTACTAAGCGGCCGAAAAACAGTTCATTTGTATTTAGTTCTCGATATTAAAAATGGGAAGTGGCCGAAAATTAATTGAATTAAATTTAGTTTTCCGCCACCCAAAAAAGCAGAGCCGAAAACTAAATTTATTTAATTTTATTTTTCGGCCGCTTCCAATTTTTAAGGTCAAGAACTAAATACAAATGAACTATTTTTTGTCCGTGTTTAACACCAATGCTAATAAACATTTTAATTTTTAGATCCATATGGCATACCACCAAGCCAACCAAGATGGCCCCTACCAAGAAATCTCAAAATGATGTAGAAGACAAAAAGAAAAAGGAAAAAGACAGACAAAAGAAACAGAAATTTAAAAAAGTAATCGTAAAAGAAAAAAGAAGACATTTTCAGTATTCAGAAGAAGCATTAGCACAAGCTCTTCATGCTATAAGGACTGAAAATATGGCCATAAGAGAAGCATGTCGTAAATATGGTGTACCTCGTGCCACAATCCAAGATAGGCTTTCAGGTAGGATATTAGAAAAGCCTCGCAAAGTAGGTCCAGAACCTTTATTAGGCTTTAATGGTGAACAGAAAATTGTAGACTGGATTATTAACTTAGCAAAGTGTGGGATACCTGTAAATAAGCAACAATTGCTAGAAACAGTGAAAAACATTATTAAAGATATGGGAAAAGCAGAAAAACTTCCTGAAGGAAAAGGACCTGGACAAACATGGTATCAAAATTTTCTTCGGAGGCATCCAGAAATCAGTGTTCGTGAACCTGAAAGTATTAATAAAGCTAGGGAATCAGTCAAAGAGAGCTCGATTAGGAAATGGTTTGCAGAACTGGAATATTTTATTGCTGAAAGAAGATTAGGGGATATGATGAAAGATCCTGACCGAATACTAAATGGGGATGAACGTAAAAAACGTAAAAACTACTGCAACAAACCAAATAAATGCTGAAGAAAAAAGGCTTGACACAAAACTATTTAAAAATATTAAAAAGACTGATAAAATACGGCTACAGACTGGAGAAGACGTTATCCCGACGACGACGTTAACCGAAGACGTTATCAATCGAAATGTTGAAGAAGAGGATAATGAAGAAGAGAATGAAGAATATTCTATATTTTAGTTATTAAAACCTTAAACATTAACAAAAAAAGATTGAAGAAAAGAATAAAAGAAAAATGGAACGCGAACAGAAAAACTTAAAAACTACTGCAACAAACCAAATAAATGCTGAAGAAAAAAGGCTTGACACATAACTATTTAAAGATATTAAAAAGACTGTTAAAATAAGGCTACAGACTGGAGAAGACGTTATCCCGACGACGACGTTAACCGAAGACGTTATCAATCGAAATGTTGAAGAAGAGGATAATGAAGAAGACGATGAAGAATATTCTATATTTTAGTTATTAAAACCTTAAACATATTATGATTGATATATTTGACTGGAAATGTTGAAGAAGAGCATGAAGATATTCTATGTTTTGATTTTTAAAATTTTAAACACGTTATGATTGTTATATTTGTTTGGAAAATTTAAAGAAGAGTATGAAGAATATTCTATTTTTGAATTATTAAAATATTAAACATTGATTGTGATATTTTAATTGTTTTATTCAAAATTAAAACCTATCGTGTTTGAAATAAGAATCATTTGAAAAATATAATAACAGTGGCCGAGAATTAGTAAAAAAGCGGCCGTAAACCTAAACAGTCGGCCGAAATCTAGCTAAATTGCTACTTTCTGATATTCTTTATTATAAAAAAAAAACTATGTTAGTAATCGTAAAATGTGATACAAATTTTAAAACTGCATTATATTTTGGTCTGTATAAATAATATACAGAACTGGGTTTTAACATATATCACTCAATAAATCCATCTGAATTCAAAATTTTGCTTAACTGGCCGAAAACCAGCTAAATTACCCTATAGTGCGAGAAAAATCGAGAGAGCCGCGCGCCGTCTTGTGATAGCCGTGCAGGCTTCTCAAACTTACCCTGTTAAAACGTGAGAGCTTCCATGTTTCACAGCAACCATCTGAGGTACCTACTCTATACAACACTGCCCACGGTAAGTATCTTTAGGGAGAAAAATATGCTTTTCTAAATATTATTTACACACTGACATTCCTCAGTGGCATATTGACGTGGCTTTGACACTAGGTACGTTGTCCTTCATACGTGCCAGCTACTTTAAAGGTGATGATGCTTACCTAAAAGTCGTTACAATCTTTAGGAGGATACTGTCAGTGTCACATAAATAAATATTTTTGTGTATTTTGTTGTGACATATCTACTTTTTTTGGATTTGCAGAAGGGTGACTTCGTTTTTCCTCCGATGTTTTGGATCCAGGTAGGTGATTCTCCATTTTGTAAAGGTCATTTCATTTTTAGTCAAATTGGTAGTCAGTTTTTGGTAGTAGGCAATTACTCAGTAGGCAGTAGGCACCTCTACTTACCTTCTTTTTGGCAACCGGGTAATCCCCCCTATTTTAACCATGCTGAATCCTGAAGTGGGATCCCAAATCCACATGCTGTACATAGGGTCCCCCAAAGAGTGCCAAAATTGCCGGTCCTACGCCACTCGCGTCCAGTAGACTCCTGGGCTGTTATTCGCTATGCGCTCATGCGCCTCACCCCACGCATCACGAGACCTCTACCTACACTTAGTTACTACGGATCGCGGCGTCAATATATATTTGTGGGTGAGCGTTGAGGTGAGCTTAAAACAAGTTACAGAATAGGGGGGGGGTTCCAATTTTTACCAATTTGAGGGGGTCTTTCTACCCACGCTGGCCTTCCGGCACGTGGTTCTATCTTCTACTAATATTATAAATACGAAATTTTGGATGTTTAGATGTTTGTTTAGGTGGTAAGTACCTGGGCGACCGAGCTACTCTCGGGTGAAAATATGGAGAAAACGAATTTTCCCACACATGACACCTAGCTAAATCGATTTCTCGCCTCCGTAAACCCCTATAATCCAAATGTAATCGAAATCGTTAGAGCCGTTTGCAAGAACGTGATTGCAAATATATATATAAACAAATATTGCTCGTTTAATAGTATAGGATGTGCAGAACTACTCATCCGATATCAAACATTCTTTATTCTTTCACCAGTGTATGAAAGGCATTTCGAGGTAGCTTTAGGTTCGTGGCGTCCAAGTGTTGGAATGATCTCCCTCCACCTATCCAAGGAGCGTCTAGCAAGTATACCTTTAAGCGCCAACTTAAAGGCTATTTGTTGACGCTCCACAAATCCCAACCTTAACCCATCCAGCAATTTTAACATCCCAACCGTGTCGCGTTTTATGCTTTGTATTTTTCATCCTGTTGTGCTACTGTTTTATTTTATTATTTTAATCAGATTTATTACATTTATTATTTATTTATTATGTGTCTACTATCTAATAGTATGCTGTGTTGCGTTCCGTGGGTCACTTACGGTGCTGTCTGAAAACCAGAGGGCCTACCGCGAAACGATATTCGTTTTCGTTCGTGTATCTCCGTTTCTGTCGCACTTGCTCGTTCGAGCGACAAAGAGGGAGATACACGAACGAAAACGAATATCGTTTCGCGGTAGGCCCTCAGCGCTGTAGGTGTCTGTCTGACACCTCGGCACAATGCTGAGACAGCGACCGTTTCACTGCCGCGAAGACACACACAATGTGTCAATTGTATTGTATGTCTACTACCTTTGTCTCTGTGTGTCTTTTGTGTAGTGAATAAATGTGTTCTTTCTTTCTTTCAAATGGATATTATTTCGCGGCTTAGCCTGCGTTCTATGAAATACGCGGGCTAGTAAGTTAATAAAAAGATCTGTAAGAAACATCTTCCATCTTTCATAACCTATTTCACAACAATAGTCACCACTGACAAGCTGCATAGTCAACCCGATCAACAGTTCAGTTAAACAAAGGGCAATTATGTGGAAAATATCGCAATTACCCCGCGGGTCGCGGTGGCCATTTTGAAAAAGGTGACTGGCGTTGACGTGAAATATACTCTGTAATGTAACTTGATTTCACACTTGTCTGTGATGAAGACTGCTTGGAGCAGTATCTGCAACTATTCGAAATAATAGCTCTTCTGTTTCGGTGTTCCTACTTTAAGGTTACAGCCAAGATTTTATTAGATTTTTGTTGAATTGGTAATTCCTTAGTTTGTTAGTGTCAGTCAAGTACTTAACTGAACTTAATACATTTGTTGTATATATGAGGAGCTAAGAAATAATCCAAAACTAGTATTTATAAAAGCGAATGTAACTTTTCTGTATTTTTGTTTCCTTTTCAGGGTTAACCTCGGTAGGTACTAGGTACGAGCACTTTAGAGCAACTATATATTTTAACGACCGGTTAGCCTATTGGGTAAGTGACGCTGCCTACGAGTCAGCACGATATCAGAGGGGCTACCGCGAAACATAAACCAACTTCGTTCGTGTATCTCCCTCTCTGTCGCTCGAACTAGAAAGTGCGACAGAGACGGAGATAGAGAAGTTCGTTTTCGTTTGGCGGTAGGCCCTCTGGCTTATAGGCAAGAATAGTCCTGTCCGTGATGAGATGACAGATCGATCCCAATATAGCACGACCATTTTCGAGAACTGGCGCAGGTGTGTACTTATAGTAAGGCACTTCGGAGACCACAAGACCGTATAGCAGAGCAAGTTGCTGGTGAATAATTCTGGCTACAAGGTTATGTCTGTGCAAGTACTCGCCGTTAGCAAGATGACCACAACCGGAGATAATATGCCTGAGTGACTCCCCGGGACGGCGGCATGCCCGACAAATGTCGACCGTACCGTTTAGGATATTATTAAGTCCCGATTCAACCAAACCGTAAACAATCTTAATCTAGAATTAAACGTCAGATCGTAATGGACCAATCTTAAAATTAACTGTCTTATTGCTGGGACGAATTGACTCTACAAACAACAAACAACTTTGACCAATGAGATCCCCAAAAATGCAAAATGGCGACGTAAAGAGTAAGTATTAATAATAATTATGGATGGTTGATGATTGTTGGTAAGCATTTAAGAAACAAATTCCATAAATCCGATATTGACATTGCGCTTGCATTGTTATCGAATGTTGAACCATTGTTTTTGAGATTTGAACTAGAGTTCGTTTTTGCGCATTTACGTTTACCAGTTATGATTTAAGCACACTACAAAGGATGCAATTAAGTAGTCAAAACCACTGACAGTGACGCAGCTGTTTTAGAATCAAAGTTGATCTGTCGGTTGTTGCAATTACACGAGTGGATACTATGGTGGATCCATAGCTGTGCGAGGCTGTGGCGTAGCGGAGTGGTGTTCGAGAGGAAAAAAATGGTTGTCTGTAAAGTCGGTTTACGGACGATAATTTTACGTGATAAGAAAACAGTCGATCTAATCTTGTTTCCCCATATAAACTTTGGACCCCCATTTCACCACCATAATTTTGAAAAATCATTTCTTAGTGCAGCCCTAGACCTTATAAGGAACCTACGTGCCAAATTTGGAATCTCTAGAACCAGCGGTTTGGGCTGTGCGTTGATATGTCAGTCAGGAACGGGACAATGAGTCCATCGATTTATAAGACGTTATCACGTCAAAAATTAAGTACTCTACTAGCTCAGGTATTATCGCAGTCCCATTCAACAGTTAAGTTACACTTTTTCATGAATTCTTCTGCATTGTTCCAACCAATTGTTTTAAAGTTTGTTACCAATGTTTGCATTCGAGAGTAGGTAACTTCAATTTGTGAGGCAGTTTGTTGTATATAGACGGATTCCCTGGTAGTCCTCGGAGTGTAGTCCAGGCAATGAACTGACAACTTGTATGGAAAAAAAGACAAATTTGGAAATAATTTATAATAGCAGATTTTTTTAATGTAACGGATATATTATCAAGTAAATAGTTACCTAGAGGCAAAATCCAACAAAAAATCAGACATAAAAAAATACAACTTAATTAGCTCCTGGAAAGTGGGAATAAATATTAATATATGTTTTAATCTTTATTTTGGTTCATTTACATTTGCTTTAAAATCTTCAATATAAATCAATTAAAAAAGACAATGAATGCTTAATTTAAATCTATATAATTACTTCCGGGTGGAAAGTTTCTTGGATTCTTGAATAAAGCATCTTAGAATAACGTTTTAAAATGAAATAAACAAAAAAAACGCTATTATAAATTAATGCTTTTTGAAACCGTATTTTGCCTGGAGAAGTTACCCTGAGTCTCGTTACAATGGTCTGTGGTCCTTTCGTCTACTAACTATGCGTTTGTCTCTTTCTTAAGGCGTTTCCATGTTTTGTATACCTAATCATAATATTCGTGGACAATTTTTACACAAATCGACCTAAGCAAAGCTTGTACTATGGGTACTAGACGACGATAAACATACTTATGAGTATATAGATAAATAAATACATTGAAAACATCCATGAATGACTCAGGAACAAATATTCGTGTTCGTCACACAAATAAATGCCCTTACCGGGATTCGAACCCAGTACCTCTAGCTTCGTAGCAGCGTCACTACCAAACCAACTATAGTGTGTTTAAGTTTCACTAGGTCCTGGAGCACTTCGTAGCCCGGGCATTAGAATACGGCTACGGTATCTCCTGCCTGTTGTTCAAGGCGACTAAAAGGGGTCCTCGGGGTGGTACACGGTTGCAGTTGGGGGCTGCAATCGTAGAATAATAAAAAAAAGGTAGGACCCACTGAGGCATGAGACGCTAGGCCGGCACTGGTGCGTTCCGTAGGAGATCCCAGAGCCGTCCGAAATGCGTCGAGGAGGACCATCGGGGGTTTTTAGTCGGTGCGAGTCCGACATAACCTCCGCGCTATCCCCGTGGCGCGGAGGTATCCCGGATTTTCCACTCATTAAATAACATAAAAGATCCTGGAGCACTATGAATAAAACCTGATTTATTTGTACTATAGAAAGAACTGTAGATGTCGAGTGCCCTTGAGCGTTAGATAATGTCGATGTCGCTAATTACAGAGGTCAGTGTTAACGATAATTACTTACAAAGGCAACGCAGTTTTATTCTACACGGGCTGATAAGGCTTTTGAAATTTTTTAACTTCTCATCATACTGACGTCCGGTTAGCGAAGTGGGTCCTGCCTACGAAGCTGAAGGTCCTGGCTGGGTTCGAAATGTTCGAATCTCGGTAAGGGCAAATATTTGTGTGATGAGCATGGATATTTGTTTCTGAGTCTTGTATGTTTTCTATGTATTTGAGTATTTATATTTATCTATTAAATATGTCCTCGTCTTGTACTAATAATAATAACACGAGGGAGCGAAGCGAACGTAGTTCTATGCTTCAGCATGGGCCGAAAATCGTTCGTACGTCCGGTGTCTGTCACGCTGTCCGTCTGTTCTCATCTACAGGTCGCATTTCTCAACCGATTCTCGTGAAATTTTGTAAGCAGGTTCTATATAGTTTTTTTTGTCAAGCCACTTTTTCGAAAAAAAATAATCATAGAGTGGTAAGAGTGATCTATAATGAGTATTTTTACATGCTGAAACAAGTCGGATTCACCCCATGGGCGCGGGAAAATGGGGGTGAATGCGGAAAAAGTAGGCGTCGCCTGCGATGCAAGTTCCTTCAGAACATAATATACAGTTTTTTTCATCATCACCTCGCACTGTGTTCAAGCATTATAAACTTTTCGTTTCTGTCCTATGTATATTATCAATTTTCGTCATACGAAGGGTTAACAACAAATACGAATTAAAACAATATATCGTTTTTAGGGTTCCGTACCCAAAGGGTCAAACGGGACCCTATTACTAAGACCTCGCTGTCCGTCCGTCTGTCTGTCTGTCACCAGGCTGTATCTCAAGAACCGTGATAGACTAGACAGTTGAAATTTTCACAGATTATGTATTTCTGTTGCCGCTATAACAACAAATACTAAAAAACCGGCCAAGTGCGAGTCGGACTGGGGCTCCGATACAACAGACATTATTTTTTTGCCGTTTTTATAGATAATGGTACGGAACCCTTCGTGCGCAAGTCCGACTCGCACTTGTATGATAATTATAAAACGTGGCATCGTGTAAACGCTAGATTACAAATAATTTTAGTTCAAGATTACCTAGCTAACTATTTCGTCTTGAATTACAACTTTATCCGCACATTGCGTACTTCAAGCCACAAGACGCATAAATGCACAAGCAGTCGCATTTGCCCTAGTAGAAAAACGTCTTAACTTCCTATAATACCCAATAACATACAACATTCTTCTACGAAGCTATGCCAAGATGTCTTCAAATAACGTGGTTTACATAATTCATGCATGCGCGATTTGGCAAAATATGCCTTAACGAAGTTATTATTGAGTTGTAAATGTATTGACACTTGTTTATCTGTACTTCACATATTGGTAAATACGAAAACGAAGGTATAAATGCACAGGACATTTTATAGTATCCAAAGGACACAATATTCCTTAACGTTTATTGTATGTACGTAATTAAGTACCCACGTAAGGTTTGTTTTAGTGTTCATCATATCAGCCGAAAGTCGTCCACTGCTGGACATAGGCCTCCCCCAAAGAGTGCCACAATGACCGATCCTGCGCCACCCGCATCCAGCGGACTCCAGCGACCTTTACTAGGTCATCAGTCCACCTTGTGGGGGTCTACCCACGCAGCGCCTTCCGGTACGTGGTCGCCACTCGAGAATCTTTCCGCCCCAATGGCCATCGGTTCTACGTGCAATGTGCCCCGCCCACTGCCACTTAAGTTTAGCGATTCGAAGAAGATAGAAAGATATTGTTGTGTTGCAGAAGATATTGTTGATGGTTTTTTTTTTAATGATTAAGCTACAATTAAATATGTCTGTGGACGGATTCTCGGTAACGGTGGTTTCGTTGATTCTTGTTACTGTTCTATTGTATACATCTTCTTCTAGAGGTATGTGGTATGTGACAACACATCTTAGGAGCCCTAGTAAAACAATAAGTCAGACTCATCCTACTTATTTGTATGTAAGTATTCATCTCTTTGTTAAATCTAAACTGTGTCTATGGTCACCACAGTAGGTATTGTCTTTAACCTAGTAAATAGCTATTTGCAAATACCTACCGCACCTTCACTTGTTTACATGATCAAAGGTTTAGCCAGAGAATCTGCGTGAACTCTTGTATCAACTCAACTCCATCCCCAATTTTTACCCTTTGGGCACTATTTTGGGCTAAAAAGTAACCTATAATTGGGCCACAATTCTTTTTGATGCCTATTAAAACGTCCCTTGTAAATTTTGACCCATAATTTTTTCCTTATTCGGATATTCTTCAAAAAACTATTATTTTCTAATTCACAAAGACATATGCATACCCGAATGATGACCATTATCGTAATATTTAGGCTCAAGAAAAATAAAAAACATGTTTGGTAACGCAGTGGACATTATTTTTGAGGGGTCATGGGGACTGGTAACGCAGTGGTAATTTGAGTACCAAATGTGACTTTTTTGTAATAAAAACCCAGGGTGGTGGGAAAATTCATAATAAACAATGAGGCCCCGGTTGAGAACTAACGTAACACTACTAGGAAAATATTTCGAGACATCTACAATTTTTTAAGTTACTTAAGTTTTCATCTCTATTTTAGGCACTGAAAAGAATTTTGGCCCAATTGACAACATTTAATTATTCCAAGTGGGTCATTTTATGATTAAATTCACTAGAAAATGTTTTTTAGGGACACGTGTTTTTTTATTTCTCCCTAAATTGTAATTTTAATTCAGAAATATCAAATTGCAAAGTAGCGAATTCCAGTTCGTAAGTATATTATGACGTCAATATTACGGCTCTGTATGGCAGCTTGCACATCTTTCACATGACAGACGTAGTATTGACGTCACACACGGTTTAAAATACGTATATTTCGCGATTTTCTTAAAATCGCGAAATATACGTATTATCTTAAAACTACAGTATTACGTTCAGGTAACATAATTACCGAAATGTTTTAGATTTAGGTATCATTACATATTTTGAAATGTTGTCAATTGAATCAAGGTTATAAACTAGTTAGGTATGTCAGTGACAATTTTCATCTGAATCTGTTTAGCCGTTTATGCGTGCTTGAGTAACATCTAAACATCAACACCAGCACCTTTATGTATAATTAATTAAAATGTATGTGCTCTACCTAAACCTATTGGGAAATACCGGCGTGTTTTTGTATGTATACTCTCGTGTCAGTTAAAAACTCGTCAGTTACGTAAACACCTTTCACTTGTCACTGACTGGTTCGTCAGCAACTGATGTCATTTGGTCCATTGAGAAGCAACAGAATCAGGGGCATGACATGTGCATGCATCTTATTAATGTTTTCGACGTCAACGACGCATATATCCGCACCGCAGGATCAACGCCAACGACTGATATATGCGTCAAGGAGCCGAGCGCGATAGCAACCTTAACACTGGTAGACATAAGGTGTAAGTCCGCACCAAACGCCTTGTTGATTTGGCGTGTGGTTGACAACTTTTCTCTTTGACAGAGTTTGATGGGTAACTTTCGTTATACATTAAGGCCCTTAACTATGTAGGTAATAAAATGTTTTTGCAACCCACCCAAGTATTGACCATCGCATTTAATTCTACCGGTAGAAAGAAAGTGCCTATAATTTTGACACTACAATAGCTACCATTTAATTTTCGAGCGCCCGAAAGTCAAAAATCGATCCCGAGGTCATACCATTCCTAGGGGTCCAAATAGAGATTTAAATTTTTAATGTTTAGTTTAGTTTTTAATAGTTTTAATATCTTTTCCTTGTAAATATATGTTTTATAAAAAATATAATTCAACTTGACGTGCATTTTACTGATGGCAAATAAAGAAGGATTAAAACATGAAAAAAAAAACCCGAGGTGAGATGTCGACGAGCCTAGGCTTTAGCTTAGGTCATATTTGTATTTGTAACAAACAACGGAAACTTACTAACAGATCAAACTGGCTCACTTTCACATATAGCTAATAGAGTTATTAATATTGCAACATGTAGCAACCAGCAATAGGAAGTAACTAAAGTTCATTGAACGGTTTTTCGTAACCAAAGTGTTGGTCGACGAAACTTCGGACGTTGGTTAACCGGACTTGGTTGGTGGACCGGGTATCATGCTCTTTGTTTAATTAAGTTTATTAAAACCTATTTAACTTTGCAAATGTCCGTTCGGGTATACATATACGTACTGCAATGTCTAACATTAACGTGATTGAGTAACAAACATCTAATCTTTCGCATTTATAATAATATCTTTGGATTTTGTCACGTTATGGGTTGACACTTTCTTACCAAAAAAGGTGTGTCTCACATTTTTTACGTCAATAGTTAAATTTTACGTCAAAACCGGCTCAGTGGGAAGCAAGTGCATCGAAAAAAAGAAAGTATCGAGATGTTCGAGATGCATCAACCGCATGCGCAGCATTCCGGGGCCCGGCGCGGGCGATGACCCCTCTCTAGTAGGCTCTATGGCGAACCATCGACACATGAACAAGTTATAAGGCCATTACATACTAGCAATTCGACCAATTTGTCGCAACAACTTGCTGCAGTTGGTATGAGATGTCAATACATATCTTTCATTCTAACTAGAGCAAGTTGGTGTGACAAATTGTTCGATTAAGTTTCGTGTTTCTGGATCGTTTATACCTAGTCTAGTGTGCTTTAAAATTCGTTTCAGTTTCTTTATTTGGTCAAGTAACAAAGAAACGTTATATACAGGGTGGGCCCTGTAACAGGAGCAAAAAATTAAACGGTAGATTATTAAGCCTGTGAGCTAGATTTCTAAGTAGTTTTAATATATTTTTTTTTTGTTTTTGTTTTCTTCATCATAAGTTTACGTGTACTTTTTTACTCTTCTGGAGTGATAAAAGTAACTTTTTATTTTAAAAACACTAAAACAATTGAAAAAATCACAAAAATATCTTTTGGAAACAAAAATGCAGGAACTATTATGACTCACTGCATGATGTTACGTCAAAATCTGCATTGACTACTGTGCTATGATCTCGTGATGCCAAGATACATTACTCGGAGGTCATAACTTTAGATCAAAATTTCTCCGGGTTATTTTTTTTTGAAAAGAAATGGACTCAAGGATTTACTACAGATGCTCTAAGGAAGCCTCCTTTTAAATATTTGCTCCTGTTACAGGGCCCACAAGGTATGTATG
The DNA here is from genome assembly GCA_932294315.1 of Epinotia nisella. Lineage (NCBI taxonomy): Eukaryota > Metazoa > Arthropoda > Insecta > Lepidoptera > Tortricidae > Epinotia > Epinotia nisella. The sequence goes on from OW028694.1 coordinate 12,905,594, forward strand.
AAGAACAATATGACAAGGTAAAAAGTATACACGGTGGGCAGGAGTAAACCAACAGATTTTAACCAAGGATTCCTGGTGGTATTACGATTAAATAATTTTATATCAACACGGGTCCAAAATGCTTCATTGACTTAGTACTTAATTTCGGGAACAAAAAAAATTTACGCTAGTCTTCCTTGTGAACGAAACCCTATTCTAAACAGTGCAAAAGAAAACTTGACACTTCACGAACGTCACATTATTATGGCGTGGCGTGTTACCCTTGCGATTTTTAAACTTGTGAATTACTGAAATAATTGAATATCTCGAAAATTAGGCTTTATACAGTAACGTTTATATTACTTTTGTTGTCTAAATAGGCTCTAGAATCCATGGTTAAAATCTGTGGGTATACCTACTCCTGCCCTGCCCACCGTGTATAAACTTTTGTCAATCATGATACCGTAAACCCACACACACAACTATAGTCCAATACCCCCACTATGGACCAATAGTAAACTCATTCGTTTCTATCAATACAGATTTTGTATTTTGTGATTTTATAGGTTTTTATTTAAATTTGTGTTATTATATTGCCTGTCTTTAAGTTCACTCATGAAAACAGTCCAACAATTTGGACCATAGATAGTTGGGTGAACTGGACTATAGTTGTGTGGTTATACCGGTACTTCTATAGATAGGTATCTATTTGTATACCTACGTTTATGGCATTTACACCTATTTAAGTATCCCAAGCTTGCAACAGACTTTCGTAACCGATCTCCCCCCGTGCGATAACTCGTGAGAAGCTTCAGAAAGTTGTATCATGAAATTCATGAAACCCCGTGGACATCAGCTGCGGCTCCGTTGGTGGGTAGAACAGCGGCAGCCACCCAAACACGTAAAAATAAAAATTCGTCATTTCCCCCGATTAGGGATTTGACTGTAGCTACTCACTTAACCAAACGCAAAGTGCAGCTCTATTCTAAGTGAAGTGAAACTTTAATAACACTAATAATTACCGAGTTTAACATTAATGAGCGGATAATACAATTAGTTATGCGTCGCTTAATTATAGCTCTATGACTATGACCATAATTAGAAACTTTTTCTGGTCGTTTACAAGTAACGAGGTAGCCGTGTGGTCAACTGGCTTGTGAGAAAAACTTCAGGCAAGTGTAGCCCTCGACTTTTTAGGGTTCCGTACCTCAAAAGGAAAAAACGGAACCCTTATGGGATCACTCGTGCGTCTGTCTGTCCGTCTGTCACAGCTGATTTGCTCCGAAACTAATGGACCGATTGAGTTGAAATGTGGTACACATATGTAAATTGGTAACCAAAGAAGGACGCGTAAAGTAAATTAATGAATTCTGAACAAGGGGGCCACTTTTGGGGGGTAAACTGGAAAATTAAAAAAAAAAGTTTCGCAAACGGTATTGTGTGACATATCAAATGAAAGAAGTTGTTGTAAGCATCTCAGATATATATTTTTTTATAATTTTAGCATAAACAGATTTGAAGTAATTTAGGAAAAAAGATGAAAATTGACCATTCCCCCCTTAACTAGGCCTAAAATTCTGAAAAAAATATGGAAAATATTTATTTGCCTAAAGATTACAGGAGAGCCTATAAGAAGTTTGAGTATTCAAAGTAACGGGAAAATTCTCAATATTTTACGGAACCCTCAGCACGCGAGTTTAACTCGCACATGTCCGATTTTTGTCCTTTGGCGAACTTCCACAGCTTGATAACCTCTTATTTTTCTGTGTTGTTTAGCAGCATGGTAGTGTTAGTATTTTATGTTCTTTGAACAAGTCCTTAGCCGGGTGGTCACATGGTTTACCCTACATAATACAAGTGCCAAGCGAGACTGGCCTGGTCGGGGTAAGCATCGGATAAGTATATCCATCTTTGACGTATGCTACACGCCTCACACAACAGCAAAGTATTGAAATGTATTGATTTATGTAATTAAGTTCTTGGCGCTGTTGCGTCGCTCGGAAGCGGGTGGTCCGTCCGTGCGTGAATGTACAACAACGTGCGGGCTAATTGCTGTTTCCTTGCGGTTGGTCCATCGAAAACATTCTTATGGCTATTTTACACATATTGAGTTTGGGCGGGGCACGTTGCACGTAGAACCGATGGCCGTTGGGCGGAAAGGTTCTCGAGTGGCTACCACGTACCGGAAGGCGCGGCGCGAGTAGGCTCCTAAGGTGGACTGATGACCTGGTAAAGGTCGCGGGAGTCCGCTGGATGCGGGTGGCGCAGGACCGATCACTTTGGCACTCTCTGGGGGAGGCCTATGTCCAGCAGTGGACGTCTTTCGGCTGATATGATGATGATGATGATGATGAGTTTAAATCGCTTTCGTATTTAATTTTTCCTTTTTAAATAATAATAAAAAAAAACAGAAATAAAACTTACTAGAACTAAACTTAACTTAAGCAATCGTAATCTTAACTTTTTAGATTAAATAGGTATAGTTTTAGTGCATTTTAGATACCCAAGTCTTTATCACGTTAATAAATTCTACCTAGTTCCCTATACATCGACAGTGCGCGGAAAATACAGAACCATTTCCAACTCAAAACGTCCAGTCAAATATACCCACTAGAACTCCAAACACATAAAATGATAAAACTAGTACGTACACGTGACTCCGCTCTCGTGTCTGTTAGGAAATGTTCCAACCAGTTTGGTAGGTACCAGCAGGGTTACATAAGGGCCAGCAAATATTGCTTCTTGGCACGATTCCGTCGGGTTGGAATGCTTATATTGATTGCGTGTTGAAAATATTTGTTCGAAGTTTGTTTTAGGTACCAGAACTAGTCTGACCTCTGGCAAGTTATTTAGTTAGTTAGTTTTACTGGGCATTTTCCGCAAGTCGACGATCCAACGTGGCTATTTTGCGTGAAACGGCGGGTTGGCGCTACTCTAACCACCCCAGCTCCTCTAAAAAGTTTGTGAGTGTAGTTCCGTAGTGTGTCCGGAGACCCTAGGTGCTTTTTTAGGGTTCCGTACCTCAAAAGGAAAAAAACGGAACCCTTGTAGGATCACTCGTGCGTCTGTCTGTCCGTCTGTCACAGCCGATTTGCTCCGGAACTAATGAACCGATTGAGTTGAAATTTGGTACACATATGTAAATTGGTGACCCAAAGAGGGACGCCTAAAGTAAATTAATGAATTCTGAACAAGGGGGCCACTTTTAAGGGGTTAACTGGAAAATAAAAATAAAAAGGTTCGTAAACTGTATTGTGTGACATATCAAATGAAAGAGGTTGTTGCAATAACAGATTTGAAGTAATTTAGGAAAAAAGACGAAAATTAGCCATTCCCCCCCCCCCTTATCTCCGAAACCACTAGGCTTAAAATTCTGAAAAAAATATGGAAAACAGTTCCTTGCCTAAAGAAGTTTGAGTATTCAAAGTAACTGGAAAATTCTCAATATTTCTGTGTATTATATACAGAATGCTTACCACGCGAATTGAACTCGCACTTGTCCGGTTTTTTTAGGGTTCCGTAGCCAAAATGGCAAAAACGGAACCCTTATAGTTTCGTCATGTCCGTCTGTCCGTCTGTCCGTCTGTCCGTCTGTCCGTCTGTCCGTATGTCACAGGCATTTTACTCGAAAACTATAAGATGTATTTGAATAAAATTTAGAGGATAGGTGTATTTTGTTAGCCGCTACATAGTTTTGTAATTAAAATGACAAAAAAAAATTTTTTTAGGGGTGCACTCCATACATAAAACTAAAAGTCAAAAAAAATTTTTTCATTGTGACCCCCCGTGTGGCACATCAATCGATAGGCCTTTCAAAATAAATATAAGGTTTCCTAGAATTTTTTTTGATTAAGTGAATAGGGTCGGAGATAATCGCCCCGAAAGTCACTAAAATTCTGTCCCCCCCCCCTCTAATTTTTGAACGGTGTATTTTAAAAATATGGAAAAATTCATGGACATAGGGCTTATTAATTTCATTCACCGAAAATTGTTTTGAACAAGATCGGTTCAGAGGTTTTCGAGATATTGCTGAAAAACTGCCTTCCTCAAAGAAAAGGACGTAAGTGCCGTAAAATTTCTGTGACGATACGACCTTTTTAATAGGCACGGAACCCTTCGTTTTGCGTGGTCCGACACGCACTTGGCCGGTTTTTTTATATTACATTGCCTGGGGCAGTGAATATCTATGGTCTAATAGTCAAATCAGCTATACCATATTCTTACCTACACTAGAATATTGAAATTGGTTATAATTGCGGAATAGTAAGTGGTGCATAGCTATTAGCTTCTTTGTTCGACTGACACATAAATATAATGATATTAATCATTACCTATGATTCATGCAACACCTATTAGGCTGTTTATTATGTACGACGATTATTGATTATTTTATACACGGTGCCCGTGAGCATTGCGAGAGATTTTAACAGGATATTCCTGACTATATTTTAAGTTAAAAATGTTAATTAACGTCGAGTAAATTCGGTTCGGTTTTAGAGATATTTCCATTGTTGTGTAAAAATGTTGTAATGAAATCTCCAGTATGAAACACCTTTATGATTGCGACGTTGTGAGACTTAACCATCTACTTTGACAGCTCGTCCTAAAGACACGTTTTTACTAGATTAGCAATTATTGTGTATGAAAATAAGAAAAAAATTAAAAATCATAATTCGACCTAACTTCATATAACATTTATTACTCCTTATAGCCTCAGGAATTCGTGATTAAAATCTCTCGCAATGCTCACGGGCACCGTGTATATTTGGTCCTAGCTGCCAGCTGTATTTTCTTAAAACTTTATGGAATGTTTTTTATGGGATATATAATTCTAAACGGCGGCGTTTCGAGGTAGTTTTAGGTTCGCGGCGTCCAAGTGTTGGAATGATCTCCCTCCACCTATCCAAGGAGCGTCTAGCAAGTATACCTTTAAGCGCCAGCTTAAAGGCTATTTGTTGACGCTCCAAAAATCCCAACCTTAACCCATCCAGGACTTTTTAACATCCCAACCGTGTCGCGTTTTATGTTTTTTTTTCATCCCATTGTGCTGCTATATATTTTACAAACTTATTACATTCATTATTGATTTATTATCTATACTTTTGTATTTATAGTATGTTGTGGTGCGTTCCGTGGGTCACGTACGGTGATGTCTGAAAACCAGCGCTGTAGGTGTCTGTCTGAGAGCCTCGGCATAATGCTGAGACAGCGACCGTTTCACTGCCGCGGAGACACACAATATGTGTCAATTGTATTGTAAGTCAACTCCCTTTGTCTCTGTGTGTCTTTTGTGTAGTGAATAAATGTCTTCTTTCTTTCTAATAGTGGAAGACCGTATTTAAGAAATTCTTCAAACCTTAGTCAATAATCCTTCAGACAAATTCCATTAATTTACAGTCCTACTGAAAGTACGTTAATTATTTCGACACGAAGAAGATCAAAGAACAAGGTTGGAGATTCGCGTGACAGTCATCCATTCGACATTAACAATGGGAGACTATAAATTAGAGGCCAATCTGGCTTGACAAATCCCTTATATTTTTGATATCGAAATGTTGCGCTCTCTCGCTTGTAAATTGCTAAAGCTAAATTGTCGAGGGTGGTTGAACCGAATTGAACCCCAGAACTTCTAGCTAGTTCGGCGGGCGAGGGAGCGAGTACGCGAAACAGATTAAATGTCATTGGGATCCGAAGGGACGGGCAAAAGGACAGTACAGTAGGGTGTCCTACACCCCTGTCATGGTAAAAATAAATACTTAAATAGCTACAGCAATTTTGTTTTTAGACCCACCAATTAACTTACTATACTACAAGTTAAATAAGAAAATAAATCGAATTTTAAAATATCTAGACATTTTAAATGCATCGTATTTTACTCAGACTAAAGATAAGAATTGTATTTAACCTACGACACAGAATAAGTAAGTAAGACCATCGATCGTCCTTCAGTAGTAGGTACGCCAAAGGTTTTTAAATAATGTCGTAAACGGCAAAATGGATACCGGTTCTGTGAGCCGAGTAGAAACTCGAAATACGACTCCCTGATGCTCAGAATACTAATAATGTATCGAGCCATTTACATGTCAATATCGATAGATATAATGCCTAAACGTGACGAGAGATGGCGCAAACATCAATAAACTACCAAACTAGACCAATACTAGAAAGCATTTGAATAGGGTACAGTGTATATCTGGAAAAAAAACCCCCGGCATGCCTTCGGGATGTTCATGCGTGAGCAGGCGCTCCAGAACTACCAAACCCAAAAGAAAAGAAAAACTGGAAAAATTACTTTCTTTCATTTCTTTTTCTATTTTTTTCAAGTGCAATGTTTTCAGGTATTGTCTTACCTTAGATTTTTTGTCATAATTTAGCTTTCCTTTCGTACGTGTTAGAGGTTCCTTTGATTTCTCCTTGATCCCACAAGATTTCGAAGGAAAAATAATTTTAATAATTAGGTACACTAAAAAAGTACCGTCGAAATGAGAACCCGCTCCTTTTTGGAAGTTGAAAATAAATATTACTAATACTTCATCACTATTGCCATTCCAATTTAAGAATGAGAAGGCTTAAAATTTTATGAATAAGAGGCAAGTTTTTAAATTACCCTATTATCGAATCTATACAACACAATTCCATATAATAGACCGTTATCAAAGATGTGGTAAACCTGTATTTTATTGGTATTAAAACCAATTTATATTTGCAAGCAGGCGCGGTGCCTCGTTCAAAGATTACGCAGAATTTGTATGGAATTGTGTTAGTTCTTAATTTAGCCAACCACAGCAGGCGTAAGTTTGCGGAATGGTGCTCAGTAGGCCACGAATTTAGCTGATTGAAATAAGGTAGAGCTTAAAAGCGTGATTGTCTGTTGTGTGTTTGTAGTTTTGATAACTACCCCAACAGAAGACCGCAGTCCTAAATGTACTATCGCCCAAGGGTACGGGTTCACACCTCTAGGATCATTTTCGAACGCTCGCCATGCATGTGCAGACGATTTTGAGCAGAATGTGTGAACCTGTACCCTTGGGCGATAGTACAGGTAAAAGATCCTATCAGGGCGTTTCCTGTCCTGTCAAGTCTAATTTCGTATACTCACACGTACGTCAGAGAAAACAGAAAAGCTGGCGCGCCTACTTAAATTCGAGACGTGTAACGTGATCGCTTTCTCAAAATGTTTGCTAAAACACTTAGAGTCCAACAATAGTTAAGTTGGTACTACCTATTTTATATAAATATTTGCTGTAGTCTTAAGTTTACTTTTACTACTTTGTTATCTGTGGCACGATGATGGCCCGCCCTTCTTGTGCTAACCTCATGGTCGCACGCAATACATAGTTTCCACGAAAATAGTGTTTTTACTGTTGCTGCCCATGATGCCCATCGCACAACTCATTATATACGAATCAACGCATCACCTACACAGTCTACGTTACAGCTATTAAACCCCTTTTGTCTTATATTGATTTAAACTTTCGCGATTTTCACATATTACATTAGTAAACGGGACTTAATCGCGTATAATTAACTTATTTATTTACCTCTCTAAGGTTTCCCGGCGTTTCGGATGTATCAGAACATCCATGGTCACGGGACGACTCCCTCCCTTTTGTCAATATGCGAGTCGAGGTAGCGGTGGAATCTCATCTTATCGGTTCTAAATTTGTATAAAAATTAAAAATAATTTTCACATGTTCAGGGTCACGGTACTGCAGCGCATCTGGGAATTAACAACATTTCATTTTTCTGACTCCTTAATTTTGTTTAGGCATTTAATAGTACTTGAAAAGTTAGGAGACACGTATTTTTTCTTTTTATTTTATTTTTAGTTAAACCCCCTTAATTTGGGTGTTTTAAACTACCACGTTCGAAAAGGGCATAAGTCCATTTAAATGATGAATAAGATTAGTACTGTGGTCAATTTATCGAATTAAAAAGTAAATAGCATAGTGTGTCTGTGCATGAACCTAGGATCTGTGACTGTAACATTTGACATTGACAATGACAAGATAGAAGGAGTTACATAACTGTCAATGTCACAACATTTTTTTTCTTACAAGATGCATAACCACAGCTATGGAATATCCGCATTCAGCCTTTCAGTGGCTTCTTCAAAGTAATTTCCGGTTTTCTCAAGAACTAGCGCATATAAAAATCCATTATTTTCTATATTTACTCAGCAAGCCCAAATCTCTGAATGGTTTATAGTTTGAGCCGCTATGAAAAAATTAAATGTTATCAATTCTGGGATGTTCGCAGAGGCACGGATCGATGGTTTCAGTGCCATTATCAGAAACAGAACCGCTTCCCTCATGCGTCGTGTGCGCGGTATAGTTCCAAGTTCCAACAGCCTTCTTCAGCTGATTTGGGACAGTCCTGCTTGCACGGTATGGAGACACTGGAACGCCCTAGATATATGGGCTCAAGAGGTTCAGTGTATAATTTAATGTAACTAACATAGTTTATAAGTCTTTATTTTTTATTGCTACTAACATGATAAATTGATAATATATGGTTATGAGTATGAAATAAATAATTTAAATTTAAATAATGTAACATTAAGCATTCGTCCATTACTAGCAAATGCTTAAGTGCGAGAGGGATGAATGGTTTACTTACAGTTTTACACCCGACATAAACGTGATCATGCTAGCTACGCAGCTTGATACTGTTAATGGTAGACGTAATAAAAAAGAAATCAACGAGATACGACCAGGATGTAAGGCATATTACATATTTCGGGCGTTCTAAAGATATTTTCATTTAAAAGGCTCAATATATGCACCAACTTTACGATTACAGACCGATTAACATTAAATATGGCGCCGGCAGCTGTCATGTCACCCCATAAAAAAATGACAAACTTTCCATACATTCAGATTATAACGAACACCGCTTATGGTCCTGCGTGGCCATGGACCTCAGATACTCGGGACAAGCTATGGTAATAATAATACCACATCCGAGCGAGATGGTAGCATACAAATCTCGATAAGTGTGACAGATAGGGAAATATCATTCGTTGTCCTTGTCATAGTTCCACTTTTTTTCTGTTTGCCACAACTGATTTAGTATGAAGATGTGACCAATAAACCACTACCCACCCAAATTAAGTAGGTTGTTTATGGTAAGCGATCAGCCATTTTAAGACCAGTTCTTAATTTAGCTGCAGAAGCCTTTCCGTCCCTCATTGTGGCATCACGTATAGCCTGTCCCGAGTATCTTAGGTCCATGTGCGTGGCGGCCTACCAGCTAGAATATAGAACAGACTTACTAATTAAATGACCTTGAAATTGCAGGAAGATTAATTTAATAGGTAGTGTCTATTTCTGTTCTGTTGCTTGTTTCTTAACGTCATGACATTTTTTATATTTTTCACACCTTTCATTCGGAAAAGTAAGTGTTGTTCCACGACGAGAGATCCCTAATATGCTACTTTTCGTTCAAGCTACTTTTTAGGGTTCCGTAGCCAAAATGGCAAAAACGGAACCCTTATAGTTTCGTCATGTCCGTCTGTCCGTCTGTCCGTCTGTCCGTATGTCACAGGCATTTTACTCGAAAACTATAAGGCGTATTTGACTAAAATTTTGAGGATAGGTGTATTTTGTTAGCCGCTACATAGTTTTGTAATAAAGCTGACAAAAAAATTTTTTTTAGGGGTGCACTCCATACATAAAACTAAAAGTCAAAATTTTTTTTTTCATTGTGACCCCCCGTGTGGCACATCAATCGATAGGCCTTTCAAAATAAATATAAAGTTTCTTAGCATTTTTTTTGATTAAGTGAATAGGGTCGGAGATAATCGCCTCGAAAGTCACTAAAATTCTGTCCCCCCCCTCTAATTTTTGAACGGTGTATTTTAAAAATATGGAAAAATTCATGAACATAGGGCTTATTAATTTCATTCACCGAAAATTATTTAGATAGGCACGGAACCCTTCGTTTTGCGTAGTCCGCCACGCACTTGGCCGGTTTTTTAATTTATTCATTGGCATGTAGCATTTACACAATGTGCCAATTGAACACAGATCTTAATAAAATAATCGATTGTTATTGCATCGTAATCGATTAAAAACGAACATATTTCAAGTTTTAACTTTAACAACGTTATATGAAAATTTATGATTTTTTCATAATATTAAAAAAAAATAACAATAAATTATACGTTTTACTGAAATCAAAACTATCAATAACTGTTATATTTTCCTGATAGTCGATGTGAAAAATTGTATGTGTCTATTTTAAATGAAAATGATTCATAAGAACTAATGACAAGTAGTTATTGTCTCAGGAGCATCGGCAGTACCTAATGATTGCTAATTAATATTACCGCAATGTAGTAATTAATATCCATTCACAACGTGTAAGCAAGGCATACAGAAATAATCAGAAAATCTGACCTCCGATCCCTTATAGTTGCTACTAATCTAAGGATCAGATTATACTGGGAAATTGCTGTTGAGTAGAGTGTGAATAGGTAGGCAGGATGTGAGTAAGAGACAATGCTAGTATTGCAAATAAACGCTTGGAATATTTTTTTCCGATGGATGTAGATGCAGGGAACAATGGCTCTCTTGATCTGTAGGTATATGTCTGTAAGGCCTACATCGGCGCGGCCTGCGGTGGCGGTCTATATTAGTAAATTTGACAGCTAATGACAAGTTTACCATTGTCCGCCGCGGCCAAGCCATGACATTGTATCGTGCGTGAATAATTACATTTTTCTTTTCATCCGTCTGTCATGTCATAGACTTGTCATAGGTATTAATTAAAATAACTATACAATAACATGATTGGCATTAGATTGAATGATTTGATTAACTAACTAGGTATCAATATCAAGTAAAAACTTGCCTAGATTAAGGGTTCAGGCCGATCAACTTTAATTAAATATGGCGCCGGCAGATGTCATCCCATAGAAACTTGTCAAATTTTCCATACATTCAGATTTTAACGAACACGGTGCACTCCACTTGGCGGTATTTGCCCAAATAATAATAATAATAATAATAAATAATAATAAATATTAGGGGACATTCTTACACAAATCGAACTAGGCCTATAGTAAGCTCAATAAGGCTTGTGTTAAAAATATAAAAAAAAAAAAAAAATTCGTGTTGCATCTTTTTCCTTCCTACGGCATATGAAAGAGAGGCAACTATGCAACGCGAACACGCAACCCCAAGTGTGGTGCCAGCATAAGACTACAGAGATTTCGAAAGTTAGCCCAAAAATGGATAGCAGCTGATATAAATATCCATAACGCAACCCAAAACGATAGGTGAAGAGACCTTCTTTTTTAATATGATGCATTTCTTTTCTAAAGTAAATACAAGATAATGATTAACATTAGGTAACTAAATTAAATTAAAATTGAGTTAAATCTAAAATTCCCAGCCAAGTGCGTGTCGAACCACGCAAAACGAAGGGTTCCGTGACTAATAAAGAGGTCGTCGTATCGCCACAGGAATCTTACGGCACACGTCCTTTTCTTTAAGGAAGGCAGTTTTTCAGCAATATCTCGAAAACGTTTGAACCGATCTTGTTCAAAATAATTTTCGGTGAAAGAATTTAATAACCCTATGTCCATGATTTTTTTCATATTTTTAAAATATACCGTCCAAAAATTAGAGGGGGGTACAGAACTTTAGTGACTTTCGGGGCCATTACCTCCAACCCTATTAACTTAATCAAAAAACATGCTGAGAAACCTTATATTTATTTTGAGAGGCCTATCGATTGATGTGCCACACGTGGGCATACAATGAAAAAAAAACTTTTCACTTTCAGTTTTATGTATGGAGTGCACCCCTAATTTGTTTTGTCATTTTATTTACAAAATTATGTAGCGGCTAACAAAACACACCTACCCTCAAAATTTTATTCAAATACAACTTATAGTTTTCGAGTAAAATGCCTGTGACATACGGACAGATGGACATGACGAAACTATAAGGGTTCCGTTTTTGCCATTTTGGCTACGGAACCCTAAAAAGACCCTCGAGGCATTGTACCGAGGATGCTGGCGGCATTTCCTCGCTGAATTGCAATGCTGATACGTTTTAATTAAATTCTTAAAATGATAGCATTTCATATTGAAAACCTGAATTATACAACGGTGGCTACTTTTTTTTCGTGAACAAGCCTTATTGATAGCGGATGGGATAAAGGGCTTCTTCACCAATTTGACTATTGCCATCTAACGATGACATTTTGACGTAAATTGTACATATGTATGTATTTACAGTTCCGTCTGCGTTTTACAAAGCATCAAGGCGGCATTGCGGGATATTTTTTCATTGTAGGTAACTATGCGAAATGTGAATGTGAATAAACATCAACCCAAGACATTGTACACCTTGAAAATTAAAAAAAAAACTGAAACTCGAACGGTCCGCGTCGAGAATAATTAAAAGCTTTTGCACCTTCCCCCTTTCTGATAAGGCTATGTACACCTACATATCTTCGAATTTATAACCAATAACACACACATATGCAAATAACGTCACACACACGTTGCGTGAGTTGGAACGTTACCAGTTTACCGCCAAATCAAGTTTTTCTTGACATTATACATTTTTGAATGACGCAAACAACGTCCCATGAAAAACGCGTCATAAAATTTAAATTCAGAATAGGTTATTCACCAGGCACATTCATAATTTTATTTCAGTAAGGAATTCAGTATCTACCTACTACTCGTACATCTAGGTACATAAACTTGATTTTGAAGTTTTCCTAGGCAGTCCCTAGGCACACTCATTTCAAAAGCATATTATAAGATAAACGACTACATCATGGATAGGGATATTTGGCAGCGATAAAATCCTGCACTAGAAACCTGTCGTAAAATAAATAGGCTTTCTACTGTAGCAATGTAATTTTAAAATTTTATAACACTCTGATACTGATATGATATATTGTATACTGTTTTGAAAAAATGACACCTCGCCGAGTTTATTACGCCGGTTCTTCTCGAGGCAGAGGTTTACTTTCCGAACCGGTGGTAGTTTATCGACATTCATAGGTGCATGTAATATGCCTAAATTGAAGAATAAATCACTTTGACTTTGACTTTGAGATTGCAGACCCATACAAACAAAATTATTTATTAAGGTTTTATCCTAACATCTAAATCACAGTCAGTTTGATCCCTTGAGACGACAAAACATTGAACGTAAACTTTATTCACTAAATTTAGTGACTTAAGTTGTGTCTTGAATTTATGATTATGACAAATATTCGTCTGTTATCAATTCTTTTTCATTACACGTTACAAGTCACAAGAGATACAACGTTCGTATCTCTATTGGAAGGTGCAACTACATGCTGTGATATAGTGATGTGTTTTGGTCCAAAGCTTTTTAGGGTTCCGTAGCCAAAATGGCAAACACGGAACCCTTATAGTTTCGTTATGTCCGTCTGTCCGTCTGGGCGTCTGGCTCTGGCCATCTGTCCGTATGTCACAGGCATTTTACTCGAAAACTATAAGGTGAATACAATTTTGAGGATAGGTTATTTTGTTAAACGCTACATAGTTTTGTAATTGAATAATTTAAAAAAAATTTTTTTAGGGTTGCACCTACATAAAACTTTAAAAAAATATTTTTTCATTGTAAGCCCACGTGTGGCAGGCCTTTCAAAATAAATATAAGGTTTCTCAGCATTTTTTTTGATTAAGTGAATAGAGTCGGATAATCGGCCCAAGTCACTAAAATTGTGTCCCCCTCTAATTTTTGAACGGTGTATTTTATAAATATGAAAATAATCATGGACAATAGGGCTTATTAAATTCTTTTACCGAAAAATATTTTGAACAACATCGGTTTTATGGTTTTCGAGATATTGCTGAAAAACTGCCTTTCTTAAAGAAAAGGACGTAAGTGTCGTACGATTTCTGTCACGATACGACCTTTTTAATAGGCACGGAACCATACGTTGTGCGTGGTCTGACACGCACTTGGCCGGGTTTTTTATTATGCAAACACGCGGTCAATCTGTCTTGGGCCCGGAACAAGTAACAGTAAAGAACCCAGCGTCATCACACAAGCCGCCGGCCGCCTCATTCACAGCTGGGTCACTTTCTCCACGCAACCTTGATTTCTTACTCAGTACATCGTAACTCGGCATTTTTGTCACTGGTCAATCAAAACTTTTACTTTTCTGCACTTTCAAAATCATAGGTAACGCATAAACCACGTTATCGATTATATACATTATATTATGACTGCGGAAAACTTGCATAAGCAACTTGTTAATGCGTTTATTAATTAGTGCGTTCGATTTCACAAGTACATGTTCGTAAAAATTCCATTATTATCAATAAAACTCACCAGTCATGAAGAGAGATGAATCCAGAAAAACGCCTTTAAAGTTTTAAAAAAATGTCACCAAAACACACGAGGGAATCGGAATTCTAAATTTCAAAAATGGAATACGTCACTGGCACTTCGCGCGCAAGCCAAACACTTATTACACTTCGATAATCGTTAATAGAATTTAAAAATATATAATTTGAATATATCAGCGTGCCACGCGCGCTACGGTCCGTGGCTTCACCGATTATGAGTCGATTTCTTGTTTACACACACAAGAAACGTGAAACTACTACCCGGTCATAGGAAAACGCGGCAAAACGAAGTGCATTTCCGCATTGTCGCTGGGCGTTTCTAAATGGTCGTCTAATATGTACCAACTTGTGGACCGGCCAAGCCGGTCGTTTTGCAAACTTTTCGCAATGTGGGTAGGCGTAAGTAAATAAATGCTGCCAGTTAGCATAGCTACACGAATAAGGCCCGTTAGCTGGGCTTTTATTTATTAAACTTACTTCACATCGACATAGGGAAGTAACCAGTATACAGTATAGTCTGACCTTCAGTTACGTACTTACTTTTTAAGAGTCTCAGGCTAATGTTATACTAGAGACAAGCTAACTCACGAGTACATGTCAACGTGAATAGATATGCCTGGATAACACCGTCCTTTGTCTGTCTGTCTGTATTCCACCTGTTGGCATTAGCTAATCTTGGAGTTACACAAGTGTACATTAGCGGTAATGTCTCTTTTGATCATTTCAAATGTTTGTGTAAAACAAATTTTACCTACGACAATTATAGCTACTTGTATTGATCGAAGAATTGGAGATCGCGCAGATACAATCCGCCCCATTTCTCCATTTTTGAGGGTACACCTTAAAAATAGGTACCCTAAAGCAGGGGTCGGCAAACCGCGGCTCGCGGGCCGCATGCGGCTCTGAAGGGTCCCGCATAAAGGTAGGTTCAAGGAAATGTGACATCGAACATTGTGTAAATGGCTCTTTACGGTTCTTAAAATATTTTTACAGTACACATGGTGTTACTTTTCCGCACTAGTGCGGAAATGAGCACTTTCCGTGCATATGTTGAAACTTTAAAGAGCCATATGTACTGTAAAACGTTGTACGATACACGTGCGAATAGGTAATTCGCAACTCGTGTCGATTTAAAACACTCCCTTCGGTCGTGTTTTAATTTATCACCACTCGTTGCGAATTTCCTATTTTCAGCACTTGTATCGTAAATAACTATTTTTACTCTTTGGTTTGAAAATTTGCCCCCTGCCCTATAGGTATCCTTTTCGGAAACTTTAAACCATCGCCGTACAACGTCTAAGATAGATCGAAATACAAACATTACAAACATGTGCCGTAGACGCCGTAGTACAGTCGAGGAATTTGAATGTTTAGCACTTTTGGACCTTAACGTCATTCAAATAGAGTTGAAATGTGCCAAACCTTCATTTTCCTCGACCGTACATAACACACCTAGGGCGGTAAAACTAAGAATGTCTCAGATCGCAGGTATTTGACGCAGGCGCCGAAGGCATGGGCGCTAAATATACGATTTCGGGCTTTCTTTACTACCGAAAAATTTTACGTCAGACGTGTCGTAAATACATTTGCATTTATAATTGGGAAAATTTTTGAAAATTTTTGAAATACCCAATTCTTTTTTTGGTGATAGGAATTTAGCACCAGAAAAAAGTTGCAGATTTTTCAGCTGCGTCAATTATTTTTGAAAAAAATATATAAACACCTTTTGGGTCAGTCAGGGGTCAGGGACGGCACTCTCCTCGATCGGTCTCATATAACAAAAAATATCTTAAATATCTGTGGTACACTGACACTGGCAATGATGTTAACAGTTGCAGCAGCTATATTGGTCATTACCAGTGTCAGTTTACCACAGATATTTAAGATATTGTTTTGTTTTGTAACGTAAGTGAGGAAACTGTTTAATATTTTTCAAAAATAATTGACGCAGCTTAAAAATCAGATTTTTTTTTCCGGTGCTAAGGAAGGTTATTCTTATCACCAAAAACCGGCCAAGTGCGTGTCGGACCACGCAAAACGAAGGGTTCCGTGCCTATTAAAAAGGTCGTATCGTCACAGAAATTTTACGGCACTTACGTCCTTTTCTTTGAGGAAGGCAGTTTTTCAGCAATATCTCGAAAACCTCTGAACCGATCTTGTTCAAAACAATTTTCGGTGAATGAAATTAATAAGGCCCATGTCCATGAATTTTTCCATATTTTTAAAATACACCGTTCAAAAATTAGAGGGGGGGGGGACAGAATTTTAGTGACTTTCGGGGCGATTATCTCCGACCCTATTCACTTAATCAAAAAAAATGCTAAGAAACCTTATATTTATTTTGAAAGGCCTATCGATTGATGTGCCACACGGGGGGTCACAATGAAAAAAATTTTTTTGACTTTTAGTTTTATGTATGGAGTGCACCCCTAAAAAATTTTTTTTTTGTCATTCTAATTACAAAAGTATGTAGCGGCTAATAAAATACACCTATCCTAAAAAATTTATTCAAATACACCTTATAGTTTTCGAGTAAAATGCCTGTGACATACGGACAGACGGACAGACGGACAGACGGACAGACGGACATGACGAAACTATAAGGGTTCCGTTTTTGCCATTTTGGCTACGGAACCCTAAAAAAGAATCAGGCATTAAAATTTTCATCCATTCCTTATTGTCAGGATAGGTACCTACCTACCTATAATGTTTCAATTTCTTTTCCTTCCCAACCAAATTATTAGCTTTGCATGAGGTGAAGCGCTAAATTATCAGCGTGTAATGAAATTCCTATTTACAGTTTTTTTCTATGTAGAGTTTGTACTTTAGCTCGCTATTATAACTACTCTGAAAACACGTAGCAAATCCAGTTTTACTACGATCTTAACAAAGCTTTCTCTTTCGTGAGATAACCTGCGGTTCAACTTAAAGCTTCACAAGAATTCAAATGATGCTTGCATAACTATTTTATCAAACATCCGACACGCATCTTAATTACTCATATGTTGACTGGAATAAATTTAAAAACAACAAAAAATATGGTTGTCCATAAAGTCGGTTTACGGACGATAATTTTACGTGATCTTGTTAGAGGGTGACCATATACAGGGTGAGCAATCCAAATGGGTCAGTATGGCGGTTTTGGAAACTATAACAGATAGCGAAATCTTGGCTTAGGAACCATGACGTTGATTTTAGTAAAAAGAAAAACTGCATTCATATACTTACAAAAATACGTGTACCTACTCGGCCCAGGAATCGAACCTGGACTTTTTGAAAAATTAAATTTCGTTATTTTCCTTTGAATATCGGTTATGTAGCTCTTAAATAGTAAATGTTACTAAGAAACATGATATCTAAAACTAATAAAATGCATTGTTTTTAAACAACGAAATTTAATTTTTCAAAAAGTCCAGGTTCGATTCCTGGGCCGAGTACACGTATTTTTGTAAGTATATGAATGCAGTTTTTCTTTTTACTAAAATCAACGTCATGGTTCCTAAGCCAAGATTTCGCTATCTGTTATGGTTTCCAAAACCGCCATACTGACCCATTTGGATTGCTCACCATGTATAATATAAGGAACCTACGTGCCAAATTTGGAATCTCTAGAACCAGCGATTTGTGCTGTGCGTTGATATTTCGTGCGCGTAGCCGGCGTTCGGAACGGGACAATGAGTCACACTTTTTCGTGCGTGCAGCCGGCGTTCATCGATTTATAAGACGCTATCACGTCAAAATTAAGATTTAACAAACCCCATCACCCCGTTTCGCGGTTAGTAGCCCCTCAGCACGGCTATCACAAGACGGCGCGCGAGCTCTCTCGATTTTTCCCGCACTGTACCTCTCTTTCTAAGTTTTCTAACAAGAGAGAGACGGATAGAGCGAGAAAAATCGAGAGAGCTCGCGCGCCGTCTTGTGATAGCCGTGCTGTTCGTGGTAAAGTACCTATTCTAACTTCTAAGCCGTGGTCCCGTGGGTCTCTATCAAAAAATGTGCAAGTTAAAGTCTCTCTTTGGCCTGCCGCCGATGATCAGAATCCTGGCTACGTCGCCTTACCTATACACGTAGCAATAGCAAGTTCATAATCATAGGGCCTACCGCGAAACGAAAACGAACTTCGTACCTACGCACTTGCTAGTTCGAGCGACAAAGAGGGAGATACCAAACGAAGTTCGTTTTCGTTTCCGAGCCCCTCAGCCTTTGCTACGTAGCTTGATGCCACGGAAAGGTGAGTCAAAACTTCTCGTAAAACGGGTGTCATACTTTTTGAAACTGGCAGAATCAGACGTACAAGGGGCTCTTTAGACCTACTTAGTTACAGAACATTTGAACTTTTTACTCGAATAGTGACCACAAATGGGTTAATTGGCAATTCATCATTGTATACATTCCACTAACTACTTAGTTCGATTAATCTTACTCAGTTAAGGAAAACGGTTCTTTTACTATTGTTCCACACACTAAACGCAAATCGCGACCGAGATATGAATGAACTACTATATGCTGTTCTTATTAAAAAGCCTTATAATTAAGAGTACTTATTAGGCACCCCAGACCTGTATTGTCACGTAGGCACTTTTCATAAATGTGGAGATAGGTATCATGAGACAGTAATTAATATTATTAAGTAACTCACTTAACTAGATAAAATCTCAGACTAAAATTGTTTAAATCAAGCGCCTGTTAAATAAATCTAAGCAAAGGTCTCTGTCGGTATTTCAAAAGTTGACCTACGTTTTTTTTTTAATTTATAAAAGTTCCACGCCAAGACGAGCCATACGAAGCGCAAGGGCAGGCACTATAACTATAACTTATAGGCACTACACCTTTTCTCGAAGCGCTTCGTGGTTTTTTTGAACCCTCATAACTTGTGTTTGGATCTTTGAGTATTAATTGGATTATACCAGCACGGCTATCACAAGACGGCGCGCGAGCTTTCTCGATTTTTCTCGCACTATCCGTCTCTCTCTTATTAGAACACTTAGAAAGAGAGGTGTAGTGCGAGAAAAATCGAGAGAGCTCGCGCGCCGTCTTGTGATAGCCGTGCAGTAGCCGTAGCATGGTTGGCCTTATCACGCGACAAGTGACAAGATAGGGGCGTCGTCTCGTTCTATCGAACGGTGTCAGCCAGTGACGCACGCTCTATCCTATCACCTATCGCGTGACAAGGCCAACCATGCTACGGGGCCTGATAAACAAAATTCTCGGTTTATGATGTCGATAGTGGACTTATTAAACATATAAAGTTTCAATCAAAACAGTTAGTAATTTCATCGCAGGTTGGAGGCCTCATCATTCCTTTTTGTCTGGCCTTGCAGAATATTGTTACCTCGTTGAACTCCTCTCTTAATTTATGGTATTTGGATGATGGAACGGTAGGAGGCAGTCCTGATCTCGTCTTAAGTGATTTAAGAAAGCTTCTCGTGTCGCAGTGAGATAGACTGACAGTCTCTTTCTAATTAGAACGCTTAGAAAGAAACGGATAGTCTATGTCGCCACGACACAGCCCGCGGGCCGCCCTGTGATAGCCGTGCTGAGGGTGAGGGGCTACCGCGAAACGAAAACAGTCTTTGTTCGTGTACCTCCATCTCTGTCGCTCGAATTAGCAAGTGCGACAGGGACGGAGATACACGAACGAAAACGAATTTCGTTTCGCGGTAGGCTCTGCCTTTTCTATTGCGTTTAATTTCTACATCAATCACATCACCCAGTCGACCATACTTTAATAAAGTATAAGTTTTACATAATAATTACATACTTACGTAAATGTATATGTGATAAAAAAGACGATACTTAAATCTCAACTTATGTACTTAACATGTTTTTGCATCTTTGACTCATTCTTTAGAAATGTACCTACAACCTGCTTATTTGCAACAACAAAACAAAACGATAGACAAAGTCAAGTGTGACATTGACAACTTCAAATTTTGCGTTTTTTAGGTTATATATATATTAGAAACACAAATTAAGTGGTGCCTCTATTTATTTGGTGCATTTCCAATACGTTACTAACTATATAATTAGCTAAGCATGGCACTATTAAAATCTATAGTGTCTCGTTATATTTGTAAGTAATCTAAGAATCAACAAACCTTTCGTCACTCACGTTCAATGGATACTTACTTTTTTTTCTATTTTAGGGAGCCCGCGGCTATCTGTTATTCCAAGATTCTCCTCTAACCTCGCCAATGCCACAGATGACGCTCCAGTCCAAATTGAAAACCCATACAAGAAGGAGAAACGCGAATGCATATTATGTAAACTCAAAATCACCCCAGACTACAAGAACTATCGGATGTTATCCCAATTCCAGAGTCCTTACACTGGCAGAATCTATGGCCGTCATATTACAGGGCTGTGCAAATCGAAACAAGCGTTGGTAGAAGCAGAAATAAAGAAGGCACAGAACTGCGCTTTCATGCCATACTTTTACAAAGACAAGGTGTTCCTTAAAGACCCGAAACTGTTTGATCCGGAAAACCCGACTCGTTCACACAGATTTTAATTTAGTTGTAGAAGTAATGTAGTGTATTGTTAATTAAAATGTTTACAATTTAGTGGTAATTTCATTTGACTTAATTATTTTTTAATTAGTTACCTTTTATAATTACCGAGATATTTAATGAATGCTTGTCATGTGGCTTGAATGATTTATTAAACCCTACTAAAGAGCAATGGTTGATAGTAGAGATGCAACGGATATCCGGCCACTATCCGGTATCCGGCCTCATTTTTACTATCCGGCCGAATACCGAATAGTGGTGTAGTATCCGGCCGGATACCGGCTAGTATTTTAACACACTAACACAGAAGAACATAGGTAAAGATAGAACCAGAGTAGGTAAAAGAAGGATGAATAAATAACAAACTACAAAGCAATCAATTATTAAAGTCAGTTTAATGAGTTAATCTTCATACGAAAAGAAAAAGATAAATGAAATGACACTGTTATTGATCTCTTATTTCTATTAGTTAGGAGGTACCATTAATCGGGTTCTGCTTAATCACACAAGCCAATGAAGCAATATCAATCAGTTTTATCACTATTATCTTCCACTAATTATTTTAATTTTTTAACACTTAAATTTAGGCATTTTACTTCGGCCGGATATCCGGCGGCCGGATAACGGATATCCGGCCGGCTGTGCCGCCGGATATTCGGTATCCGGTATCCGGCCAAACCACTATCCGTTGCATCTCTAGTTGATAGTTACCCATAGACATCATATCCCGCAGCCATGAAGATACAATACAACCAAGAAGAAATACCCCTTATACATTTATATATGAATGTCATAATAGGAATTAATAAATTCATTAAAAATAACAATTTAAAATTAAAGTTACATTAAAATAAATCAAATAAAATCATTAAAACAACACAACATAATTACTAGCATGTATGGAGTTCCAGTGCTCCACCATTGGGCATTCCAACCTATCAACAATGGTGTTCAGGAGGCTGCTGTCGCTGTCTCGCACGCGGCGCATCAGGGAGGCAACTCGTTTACGAATTATAGCCTGAAAACTATCAACTCTAGCCTCTGCAAACATACCTGATGCGCTGCAAAAGCGAGGCAGCCCCAACAACATCCTGAAACCATTATTGTATTGGACACGTAAGGCATTGAGAGATCTCTGCGTGCACTTGGTCCACAGGCTACACATGTAGAAAGTCTGACAAAATGCCTTAAAAAGGGTTATTTTGACATCCCTCGTACAATGTGTGAACCTGCGGACCAACATGTTGCTCCTCACTGCCAATGCCCTACGCTTCCGCTCCACATAGAGATCATCTGAGAGGTCCTCGGTGACCCAGTGCCATTCCATCCAGTTTTTGGAGAGGAAGAAATGTTTGTATAGGAGCAACTACAATTAAAGTATATAAATACCCAAAAAATTGAGACAAAGATTGACCTCGCTGGCGGCAGCCCAAAACGCTTCATACTGATTGACGTCACACATTGCTAGGTATTTGAACTAATCATTGTAGGGAAAATCAAGTAAATTGCTGATTCGATCGCGAAATCGTTTAGGTCCATAGTTGTAGTACAATTTTGTTTCTATAAAAGCTTAAGGATTCTATTGGTAGCTTTTAATGTACACTTGGACAATAAAAAAAATGCAAGTTTTTTCTAAACTTTCAAGATCCATATCTTTTTATGATATTAATTATCTTTTTCAATCTATACTTTATTATAATAATTTGATGGTTTACTATCCATTTAACAACACTATGTTATCAATTTTAACATGAGTCATCATGCCTATTATCCTATCAAATAATGACTATTGAGATGTAAAACGTAAACAAGCTTGTGAGTATAAGCCGCAAGCTTACCAAGTCATCCAAGCTCACTCATGTGATAGCCCCACGGTCTACAACAAATTGCCAAAAAATGTAATGGAAGCACCAAATTTTCAGTTTTAAGTTTTAAGCGCCGTTTAAAAAACTGGCTTACTGAGCGCCCATTCTACAATTTTCATGAGTACATACAATGTAATATAAAAAAGAGGTAGATAGGTTATACGCGCTCGAAAAATGGCACATTAAAATTGAGTCAATTGGCACAGTTTGTCTCAGTTTCGAGACGTCAATGGAAACGTCAGCTGTCAGATTTGGTGGCCATTTTTAAACACGGAATTTCGTATAGACAACATATCTACCTCTTTTTTTATATTACATCATTGAGTACATAATGTACAATGAAGTAATATAAATAAATTATTTATGACCTATGCTATGCTACACTTGGATTATTTTGTTCCTATTATTGTTAATATCTATATAAATAAAAATGAATTGCTGTTCGTTAGTCTCGCTAAAACTCGAGAACGGCTGAACCGATTTGGCTAATTTTAGTCTTGAAATATTTGTAGTAGCTCAGGGAAGGTTTAAGCGGTGAGAAAGTATGAAAAAATACGAGTAATATACTAAAAAACGATGATATTGTTCTCCCATACAAACTTTATCAACTCGAAAAAACAGTAAGCGCCGCAGGATTTCATACATCTTACGCTTTTTTGCGAGCAAAATAGGAACTTTATATTATTCCAGCACTAAAGTCGTTAAGGCGATAGTTTCTTACAAATTGTTAATAAATTAGCCCTTATTCCCTAAGATACGGCTGTCAAAATCACTATTGAATGACAACTTGACAAGAGACACTGCTGAGTTTTCGGTTTCATGTATAATTCCGCGTTTAGTTTTAATCGTAAATAAGCATTTTAAATAAAATCTTTCAATTTAAATAGTGGATGCGTGGAACAAAAAAAAATAATGCTTTGGCAGTTCCGTTTTACGCCTGCTTTAATCGTAGTTTAAAAATTATTAAAACAAATCTTTGACATTATATTCGTGGAACGACAGATATTTACACTGGCCACTTAGTCATCATTTTAGCGTGTGACATCTCACTGTTGTCAATCTCATTGTAGCAGCTTATTGGAAAAAAATACGGGTGATATTAAATAATAAATACAAAGAATAAGTTTAACATGCATTGCCCTTACTGCAATAAGTGGATAGAGCGTCAAGACAACCGAAGGGTATGAAAACGTCATGCGCTGTTAAAGAATACTAATTTCGTCACCATTGTCAAAGACTGCGGTAGCCCATCGGATACGAAGCTAATATATTCTTCGTGTAAGTCCCGTCTTTGAATCCCGGTAGACGAGGCAACTTTTTGCTTTTTTAGGGTTCCGTACCCAAAGGGTAAAAACGGGACCCTATTACTAAGACTTCGCTGTCCGTCCGTCCGTCCGTCCGTCTGTCTGTCACCAGACTGTATCTCAAGAACCGTGATAGCTAGAGTTAACTTTGGCTAATTTTAGTCTTGAAATAATCGTGGAAGTCCAGGGAAGGTTTAAACGATGAGAAAATATGGAAAAATTGCGAGGAAAATACTAAAAACGACAATTTTATTTTCCAATACAAACTGTTCTTACCTGTCAAACATTTGATGTTCGCCCCGTCGGTTCGGTATTTTAGGAATAATTACATGTAGATTGTAGATCTAGATTAAATAAGGGTTTAGAATCGACAACATATATCCATAATAGTCGGTTTATCGCGTATTTAGGTTTAAAACATGTAAAAACCGGCCAAGTGCGTGTCGGACCACGCAAAACGAAGGGTTCCGTGCCTATTAAAAAGGTTGTATCGTCACAGAAATTTTACGGCACTTACGTCCTTTTCTTTGAGTAAGGCAGTTTTTCAGCAATATCTAGAAAACCTCTGAACCGATCTTGTTCAAAACAATTTTCGGTGAATGAAATTAATAAGCCCTATGTCCATGAATTTTTTCATATTTTTAAAATACACCGTTCAAAAATTAGAGGGGGGGGGACAGAATTTTAGTGACTTTCGGGGCGATTATCTCCGACCCTATTCACTTAATCAAAAAAAATGCTAAGAAACCTTATATTTATTTTGAAAGGCCTATCGATTGATGTGCCACACGGGGGGGCACAATGAAAAAAAAAATTTTGACTTTTAGTTTTATGTATGGAGTGCACCCCTAAAAAAATTTTTTTTTGTCATTTTAATTACAAAACTATGTAGCGGCTAACAAAATACACCTATCCTCAAAATTTTATTCAAATACACCTTATAGTTTTCGAGTAAAATGCCTGTGACATACGGACAGACGGACAGACGGACAGACGGACATGACGAAACTATAAGGGTTCCGTTTTTGCCATTTTGGCTACGGAACCCTAAAAATGACACTATAATGATACTTGGTTGTTGTGTTGGGTGCGTTCAGAAATACACTTTGAAACAGTAAAGTTAGCTTTATACCATCTGAATTGGGTACTTCACTAAAAATCTAATCAGCAACTCTTTATCAGATGTCAAAACGCCCCGGTACTATGAAATTTGTATGAGGAGCAGACATAAATTAATTAATGTGTATATGTGTCGTGCATTTGGGAATATATATTGTTACTAAGTTATATGTCTGAAATAAAATTCAATTTGATACAATTCAAATATTTTGTTATTAAAGACTATATTAATCAATCTTTACGGTACGAACCATATTTTCTAAAATTTTCGCGATTGACACTTGAATCGGCAACATATCAATTAATCTAACAGCAAAGGCGAACCCGGCTTGCTAATGATGTCTTGACTTGGCTCGCCAGGACTTGACGGCGTGGCGGAAGGCCTCGGTGACTCGGACAAGTCTGGTATATTATGCTCCTGACTTTCTTCAATCTCATCGAAATCCTTTAGTTCTTCGGCAGATAAATTAAGTTCTGAAAATGTTATTCCTTCAAATGATGACACAAATGATGATGATGGCATTGTTGGGACGAACTTCGGTTTTAATAACAGTTGTTGTTTCACTCGATTTTTTGGCCTTATAATTCGTATTATTCGGCTCAAATTGTGACCGCACCTTATACAAAACTTGAAGGTATCAGCGGTTATCGTGAAACATTCGTCGCATCTTAACAATTTTTTGTACAACTAGGACAGGTACTTCTGTTGTTTTGCCGTTCTATCCACTTTTTACAAAAGGGACAATTCATTGTTAAAAGTTAATTATAACTTCTGAAAAATAGTTTTGAAATATCAATTATATTTTCTTGGAAAGTTCGGTGAGTGACACTGACAGTCAGTGTTGCCAGGTTACTATTCTACTATTACGTTTAGTAATGTGGCGTAATCGATACAGACAAAAAAAATAGACTGGTACCATATTTGTTAACATAAGTACATAATCTAATATAATGTCTCATGCAAAATAATTATGAACATTAAGCTGGACATGTGTGCGTGTTTTGCCCACTCTTTCTGCCCACTATGGAGCCGATACCTATCTGATGATGCCTTTATAAAGCTACCGGCTCTGAAATACATATGGTTTAAATTAATATGGTTTATATTAAGGGGTAAGTGATACGAAGTTCACCGGGTCAGCTAGTTTGTTATAATTATTATGACTGGACTAATTATTTCATGTATAAGTGAAATTCTAAATGATTTTTTTGTGGCTTTATAAAACTATGACTAAAACAATAATGTAAATTTTTTATTCACTAATTCGGGTGAATAATTTCAAATGAACATTATATTTATTAATAGAGAGCAACATGCAACATGGAAAATAATATAATACTACATTCAAACAGTAACATTTATTAAACAAACTTCATATTGCGTAGAGTTAAAAATCAAAAATCATTATATTTAGACAAGACAGCACTGGAATCATCAGGAGTGTTAAAGCAATCATGATCAGAGTCATATCCCACCAAAGACGCTGGTATTTTCAATATCTGGAGTATCTCCGAATAGTCCATACCATGTTTATCGGGACACTTCAGTCTCATTAAGTCCATTAATTCTACTAGTGCTTCTTGGCACCCTTTCTGCCATTTTTTTATTAGACCTCTTAATTCTTCGGTCTCTGCTGTCATCGATTTGGCTAAGAGCATCTTTTTCTTGACATCTATCCTAGCCTTTAAATTGTCTATGTCTTTTTGTGTAATTGAGCCCGTGGACTTAGCTTTGTTTGGCTTAGATACTTTATCGTAAGTCTTTCGGATGAGTATCGTCTTTTTATTGTCAAAGAAGTCATCATCATCATCATCTAAAGAGCTTTGTGATGGAGCTTTTGATTCAGTTGGAGTAATTATTTTGGGTGCTTGAGCTTTAGGTTTACTATCTATCTTTATCTTTTTGTTTTGAGTTCTTATAGTTTTGTTCTTAGAGGTTTCTATGAATTCATCATCATCATCATCCAAAATAGTTGTAGGTTTGCTTACTTCAGTATTTTCTTTTTTATTCATTGTGCTTAAAGGCGCCTCATCATCTGAATCAAAAAGAGGTTGTGAGTTCTTTTTCGGTTCACCAACATCTTTATCACATTTTTCATACTTTTCTTTTACTCTTAACAGTTTTTTTTGTATAACAACAATACATTCTTTTGTAAGCTCATTGGGGCTTCTTGTTTTCAAAGTTTTTGTGTCAGATTTCTTCTTTTTGGGCTTGGCTACTTCTTTAGGTGTTTCCTTAACAGTATCAGCAACTGAAATGGTAGTTTCATCCTTCGAAGTTACTTTTGTTGGTGTTTTCAATGGAGATTGAAATTTCTTGGTTTTTGCCACCACCTTAGAGGTTTTCAGAGGAGAAATGTCTGCTACTTTACTTACTTTTTCAGTATTTAAAGTCTCAATATCTGCGTCTTTATGACCCAAGTCGTCTGTCGTGGCGTTCTCTTTAGTACAGTCGTCAATTTCAGGAGAAACAGTCGATTTCTCTACATTGGTATTTACGCGACTGCTTAGTGTAGCCAAGAAGGTTTTCGACTTCTTCCTACGCGGTAATTCCACGTTTCTTAAAGGCGTCTTCACTATATCCTCTCCCTCTGTATTTGTAGAATGCGCTGGAATACCACCGTCACTAACCGACTCGATCGCAACATTTTCATTCGATTTTTCCTCAGGCCCTACGACGCTTTTTCTCTTCCTACTCTCCTTTTTAGGTTGAACAACTTCGACTTTATCACTAGAATTAGAAGCTAAAGGCGATATAAAAGGCGAAGGTCCCTTACTCCTCCAATTTCGCGAGAGACCGACTCGTCTGCACGGAGTCAACAAGGATTTACTTATCCCGCCTGGGGTTTTAGGCGTTTCATGCTTAGAGTTTGTTTTTATGGGCGCCACATTCTTCATTATTGTGCTCTAATAGTAGGCGTAAGAAACAGAGACGATTCTATAGATGTTTTTTAGATTAGAATGTAAATAAACACGAAACGATCATACATTGATTGACACTTGACAGGTTTTCCCGCCACAGAATAAAAAAAAGTACCTTTTTAGTTTTTAAGCCACAGATAAGCAAATGGCATGTGATTCCTACCTGAAACTTTTCTCAAACCAGCGGTTTTCAGTGTGACTTTAACAGCTCGTAGTGTTGTCTGCGGAACACTTACCAAAAAAGTCGATGAAATGTGTGTTGATGAAATTCTAGTTATCAATATAAATATGGTCAGTCTCGCTACAAATTGTAACAAATGAAGAATTATATCGTATTGCAAAAAAATATACTAATGAAACTATAAAGTTATAAGTGGACGGACTTAAACAAAACACGATTTTTATAAGCTTACAACTTACCAAAAAAACCTTGCGATTTTATATAGTCGATACGACACCACATCACTGTTTATCTCCACCCTAGCTTTCATCCATCAAAAATTTCGCCCAAACCAAACTCTGGTTTCGTGTGTTGTGCAATTGATTGGTTCTGCAAGCGGAGTTCCCTTCAGACCTTTCTGGAAAGCACATCTTCTCTCGCCCGTGGTGTATTCTATTAACGAAGAAAGTTTCCCGGAATAAACAAAAACATTACATAATGCCGTTGCTGAAGCTGACGTCTGGTGCCTTTGGGCAACTGCGTACGTTCGCGACGTCACAGGCGCTGGGGAAGCGCGTGAAGACCTTCGCGGTGTACCGCTGGAACCCTGACGAGTCCGACAAGAAGCCATACACGCAGAACTACCAGGTGGACCTCGATGAGTGCGCTCCTATGGTGCTGGACGCGTTATTGAAGATTAAAAATGAGATCGACCCTACGCTGACGTTCCGTAGGTCCTGCCGCGAGGGCGTCTGCGGTTCCTGCGCCATGAACATCGACGGTGTCAACACGCTCGCCTGCATCAGCCATATCGACCAGAACTTGGGCAAGCCGTCGAAGATCTATCCCCTACCTCACATGTACGTTGTGAAAGACTTAGTCCCAGATCTGACAAACTTCTACCGCCAGTACCAGTCTATTGAGCCGTGGCTGCAGCGCGACAAGGAGGCTGCTAAAGGTAAGGAAGTCCAGCTTCTTCAAGATGTTGAAGACCGAGCTAAACTGGACGGTTTATATGAGTGTGTACTCTGCGCTTGCTGCTCAACCAGCTGTCCATCGTACTGGTGGAACGGAGACAAGTATCTCGGCCCGGCGGTCCTCATGCAGGCTTACCGTTGGATCATCGACTCCAGAGACGAAGCAACTGTCCGACGACTCTCCAAGCTTAAAGACACATACTCTGTTTACCGGTGCCACACGATCATGAACTGCACACGAACATGCCCCAAGGGCCTGAACCCTGGACGCGCTATTGCTCAGATCAAGACCCTGCTGTCTGGTATTGTTAAGAAACAGACTCCGATCATGGACCCTGCTGGCTTGGAGAAGCAGGCTGCGCATAACTAAACATGACTGACAACGGTCTTTAGAAAAATGGTTGTTGTACTTGTACTTAAGTATACATTATTTAGGTTTAGCGCGGGTTAGTGTTATAAATGTTATAATCTCAAGCATGAACCTAAAATTTGTACAAAACATAAGTTAGGTGCAGTAATAAAACTTTGTACCTATTTAAAGTTTTTCTTTTCAATTTGTTGCTGAAATTGGGTTGCCATTGTAACTCACATAATATTCTCTTCTCTTCTTCTCTTCTCTTCTCTGTTCTTTTAGAGCTTAGGCCATTGGCCACTCTGTCCTTTTTATACAACCTTTTCTTATGGCCTTAAAATTGTACCTGCAGTCTTAGTTTTTCTGAAATCACTATTGTAAGTCAACAAAAAAAAAGTTATCCTTACGCTATCCTGTGTTTATGGTAATTGCATTGCACCCATAGTTTCTTAGTAAATCAGGCATTTATACTTGGTCATTGATTTATATAGGTTTTTTTTAAATATTTACAGTAACATTATGTTAATTTATTTTTAATTATCTACTTTGAGTACCTTAGTTTGCCAAAAAATAAGCCATATTTTCTAAAGACACCGAAATTAGTGAAATCATCAAAGTATTATTTTTGATTTTTTATTGTTTATGACATTATGAGATATGATCATGATCATATAAGTTATTTTCCTTGTCCTGCCATGCGCTGTTATTTATTTCATGTCTTCATACCATTTTAGACAACACTTGTAATTGTTTTAAATAAATGACTATATTTATGTAATTGTTGTTTCGATTTATTTTAAGCCATTTTTTTGGGATTAAAAAGTTGATTATTCCCTAAGGAAATAATATTGCGGATGGAAGTCTATTAATGTAGTCAGTTCTATGCGGTCATCGGCAACATGTAGTCTTTAATTAACCTATCCTATTATATAATACTAGCTTCCGCCCGCAACTTCGCGTGGAGCCGGGATAAAAATTATCCTATATTTTAATATTTTTAATCCAGACTATAAACTATCACCGTTCAAAATTTCATCAAAGTCGGTTAAGGCGTTTAAGCGTGATTGAGTAACAAACATCCAAACTTTCACATTTATAATATTAGTAGGATTTCGGCTGATATGATGATGATTTAAATACAATTGTGGTAATAAATAATTAATTTCTTTATCGATTGCACAATACAACATGATGAACTTGAATCATGGATAACGGAAATAAACAGACAGCAACTTCAGCAACCAAAGTGACTAAAGTCTATTAAGTTTATGCCAATTTAAAACTTAAAGCCGTAATAATGGTTGTGAAGTATAATACAAAACACCAATTGTATTCTCCTATAAAAATAATAATAATATATCAGCCTATATACGTCCCACTGCTGGGCACACGGATGAGAGGGAACGGGTAGTAGTCCCCACGGTAGCCCAGTGCAGGTTGGGGACTTCAAATCTTTTTAATTTCTTCACAGATTTACCTGTACTTGAAATTATTTCAGTTGGTCGAATTGCATCAAAGTAGTTCATTCAAAAAGCAACTCTAGCGTCCAGAGTAGAATATTCTAATTCCAATGACAGTTTTATAAAAAGTCGGCCAAATTGAATAATCCCAACATTCTCAAACATACATAAGTCCTAGATTGTGGGTATGATAAAGTCAATTGGGACTAAATTATGTCACATTCGCCATTCGCATTTTATGTCATATCAGGCAATATATTTGGTAGCAAATCAATTATTTAGTTAAGTGATAAAGCGGTCAGAAAGCGGGACAAATTCTCCGCGCTGGACAATTATTCTTCGTTTGTCCCTCTGGCGGTGGAGACGATGGGTTGCTGGTGCTCAGAGGCCAGAACATTCTTGGCGGAAGTTGGGCGCCGTTTGCGACTAAGAGGGCATGACTCCCGTTCCGGGTCATTCCTGTTGCAAAGCTTGTCGATCGCGATTCAACGCGGCAATGCAGCGAGTGTGATGGGCACCTTTGCACCCGGAATGACACGGGGCGGGTTATTTGATTAAGTGTAGTTTTATTGACACTGTATTAAACTGTATTGTACTGTATATTTTGACTCAGAATAAAGTTTAAGTGATTATAATAATTTAATAAATATTTTAATCTTAGTTGTTTCAACTGACCCCAACCTTAGTTTCATCCAGGCTCAGGGGCACATGAAAGTTGAAACGTTTTCCGACGGTTTGTAAAATGCTTATACAAAAAATATACCACAATGATGTCAACGAACCATTGTTCTTACATAGCCAAATATCCTGGCTAGGGCTGAAAATATTTACCGACTAGATTCTATTAAAAATGAGGACATAACGGCCTTATGTCAAAATCGTTCCAATTGACCCCAGTCCCTATCGTTTGCTAATGGTTGTTATAATAGCAGATCGTCTTGGCACTTAGGTTCTTCTTAATATGAAGTAGTGGAAGGAATATTCTATTATCTAATGGTAACGATAACGACCTTAAGCACCTATATAATTGCTCAGTTTATGAATGCAATGTCATTAGTTGTGTAAAACTGTCTTCATTGGTAACTAAGTAGAAAACCTAATTTAATAAGCAACAAGTTAGAAAATGCACTATTATATTAGAATCATATTACATTAGTGTACAGTCAGCAGCAGAAGTTGCTAAGCGGTCCTGGTGCTCGAAATGATCTACACACAAACTCTTAATGTCAAGGGAATAAGGATGTAGGTAATTTTGAGCGTGTTATTTTGCTTACCTACTTGCATTTTTTTTATTGTCCAAGTGTAAATTTAAAGCTACCAATAGAACCCTTACGCTTTTATAGAAACAAAATTGTATGGCAAGTATGGAGCTAAACGCAGTATTTCGCGACAGAAACAGCAATTGAATTGCTTTTCCGTACAACGGTTAGTACCTACCCATAACATAGTGACATGCGTGACGTCATATTTTTCAATCAATTAGTATGTAGCGTTTGGATGCCGC
The DNA here is from genome assembly GCA_932294315.1 of Epinotia nisella. NCBI lineage: Eukaryota > Metazoa > Arthropoda > Insecta > Lepidoptera > Tortricidae > Epinotia > Epinotia nisella. The sequence continues at coordinate 12,938,095 of OW028694.1, forward strand.
CAGCGAGGTTTATTGCTAACATTTGTTTCTCTCCGAAACCTGGTTCGAATGGCATCGTGAAAAAATCTTAGTCATATGCCTATTGCAGTTGGTTCCATACAAACATTTGTTCCTCTCCAAAAACTGGTACGAATGGCATCTAAAAAAACTTAGGACACAAGCCTATTGTAGTGCAGTACATTAAAAGAAAAAAAAAGTGTGATTATTTATTTAACATTTATAGGTATCAATTAATCATCCTTATGTTGAAAAAGTTAACATTTGAAAAACGCTTTATAATGATATAATCTTAATATTAATTTATAAAACATTTTCCTACAGTATCTACCTATAGGTATTAATGTATGCGCATGAATATTATACAGAAATAGTACAGTTGAGTTCTCCAATATCTATACAGACAACCTTTCAAAAATATCTACACATGTGTCTTATGTCAGTAATAATAAAGCCTGTGTACAGATATTTTTGAAAGGTTGTATAGATATTGGAGAACTCGACTGTACGTAGTTCCCTAGGGCGGTAAAACAGTGTCTTAGATCGCAGGTATTAGACGTCCGAACCGAAAGCTATAAATTCTTTATCACCGCCCGTGGTGAGAACAACGTTTTACGTATTTCCTGGCCAGGAAGTGGGCTATTCACGATTACGGCGGTAATTGCTACTTTATGACCAGGTTTGACGTAAATGTAACTTATGGCAACATCTCTCAAACAGCTGATGTAATAAGTGTACGGTCGAGTTCACTAATGTTATTGGTACGGTCAAGGACTTTAATTGTTGAGCCATTTAGGTGTCAACTAATTTTGGTTTTTAATAGTTAAGCTATACATATCCAGTATAAAGTGAGCTCTAAATGGCTCAACGATTAAACTCAGTGACTGTACTACAGTGGGCAGTGAAATATCTGGGTTATTAAAAACAACTTAACACACTTAAAATTATTGCTAAAACTTTGATTTGGTGTTAGATACCCCTAGGTGGGTCCATAAGGCTCCCAGGAAGATTATCCAATAGCAAATTTTCACTGGCCAAGCTAAGTAAGGAAAAAAATATGTTTTTTTTCCATTTTTAACCTCATATCACTGAAATAGGGATGACATTAAGATATGAAACTAAAACGTATTTGCGAATTATGGAAATAATTTTAAATAAATGCACCGTTGCAATGCCTGTGCAATTTTTTGTAAAAATTGCTAATTTAGACCAATTTTTAAGTTCCTACCTAAACACCATTTGAAAGGATAATTTTGTTACAAATGTAAAGGTGCGTACGAATTAGAGCAGCCTCGGGTTGAGGCACGCACGGCGCCTATTTTGCTCTAATTCGTACGCGCTCACGCGCTGTGCGCGAGCAGTGCGCGGCGAGCCGCCCAGAGCCGGTCTCTTGACTGTGCTCAAAGGCGGCAGTGTGCGTGCCTCGCGTCACTTTCTGATCGCGCCGCGGACAGAGCGACATGCAAGATCGAACTTGTTTGTGCGCGAGGCGCGTACGAATTTAAGCAATTGGCTGAGCCATGCGTTTGTAATCGTTTGTTAGTAAATTTGGAACAACTATTGATACAAATACATGAAAAGCATAAGGTGTTGTGGGTCCCGAAATCAATCAGCTGTCATCGTGTCGACGCCATTTTGAATGTCGGCTCGCCGCGAGCACGCTGCCTCGCCCGCGCATGTTTGTGTGGAACTATTTGGCGCGCGAGCAGCTCGCCGCGCGGGGCGAGCGTGCCTCAGGCTGAGCCGTTCAAATTCGTACGCAGCTTAATATTCATCTTACTTGGATATTAATCTTTTCTAATCTTGTGTAATGGATAAGGTTGAAAACCCCGAAATAAACTTAGCTATGATAACAAATTGCCAAAAATGTTTACATATTTTGTATGACACATGAATAAAATTTTATATAGGCAATAGTGTTTATTTTGTAAACATAGGTACATCAAATTGAGGTGTATAGTAAACAAATCTCGTTCCACTATGTTTTGCCTTTCGGCATACAAAAACGTGCTGCATACTAACATAATATTAGTGTACAATTAATAAATTTACCTGTAAGCATTATCACTAAATCGTATTTTCATCTACATTTTTATAGATCACGGAAAAAATCGTATAATTAGGATGGTAGCATAAATAGACGGACGGACAAAATAAGTTTCCATATAATGGGGTCATCATATATTTAAGAGCCTAGCTCTTGACGGTGGAGTACTCGTCATTCTGTTTGCTTCTCTGCCAATATTTATTACTCCACCTACGAGTATTTTTTACAAGCTTTTATTTAACTTGCAATGTATGTACCTATGTAATAACTAGTTACTATGTTCGTTCGGGTGGAATCTTGCAACTCAATTTTGAAGCAGATATCTTCAACCGATTGAGCTGAAATTTTTGTTAAAGGTAGTTTGGATGACAATTCAATATTATGGTACCATCGAGCTGATCTGATGATGGAGACAATTCAGTACTTAACCGACGTAACCCCGTTGAGTTTGGGCTCGTTAGAATCGTCTCAATGAGTAGTTGATGACGGTATACAGAAAAGTACGGTCGGCAATAAACCAAAAATGAAGTTTTTGACAGAAATTTATTTATTACCAAAATGGCGACAAACACTCGGGCAGCGGACAACTTAGCTTATGGACGCTTGCAACTTCAGATCACATGAGCGTTGCGACTTATTGATTGGGGAATCGCTGTGATAGTATAAGAGACAAATGCAGGCTCCTCACTCAACACTCGGGCTCTGACGACCTTCGAGCGTCGAGTGCTCCTAAAAGTGATGTTAAGCGTTCTACACACATATCAATTTGTCACAACAATCGCTTTAAAAGTGAATGAATTGAATGTGTGGTGTCTCAAACACCAACAAGAGTGGAGGAATGTCTGGTTTAAGGGGGTTCCATATTGGCTCATATAAACATGATGTGTCTTGGCAAAGTGCCTAAGCAGCAAAAAGCCACTGAAAACGAAAAAAAAAACATGATGTGTCGATTTTTTTCTAGTAATACCGCTTTGTGATCATAATCATCATTCTTCATAATTTTTGTTTGACATGATTTCCATTTTATTAATAGTAATGAATTTCCGAAAAATTCGACTAATATTATATTTCTTATAGCTGCGTCTTTAGATTTTTAGTGACAAATTGATACGAGTGTAGAACGCTTTACTCACTTAAAAAATGGCAGCATTTCTTAGGAAAGTATAATAAATAAATATTATGGGACATTCTTACACAAATCGAGCTAGGCCTAGTAAGCAAAAAAGTATAACATATAAAATTAAAAGTTTAAAATTATGATTGTATCCTGAACTTCATATTTGGTTACCAAGTGCTCAAGCAATTTTTTTTAACTGTTTAGTTTTAATGGTATTTTGTGTGTTGTCAATAAACATCGTGGTAACAAAATAAAAGTGCTAATACATATATGTAGTTGCATAGATTTTACCAGCCCATATAAATATTTGAACATCAATTATGAAATAAATATTCATGTCAGCTATCTAATTCGAGCTTAGATTATAATATAATTTGTACATTCTCTACTGTATTTTTAAAATAAAAATTCGAACATAAATCTCTAACCTCTTATATAATTAAATTTCAACTATAATAGGAAATAGAATAGTGTTTTGTTTTGAAATCGAACGAAACAAAACAAATGCGTCTTTGTTCCAATTTAGAATGGTACAAATTCGCTTGAAGAGATGCCTTTTAAAAGGGCTTTGGGTGGCTACAGGTTCAAATATTTCAGAGAGACGGAGAGTGTTGATTTAATCTATTACCTCGTAGTAATCTATTATATTAACCATGGTACTTTAACCATGACTTACCCAATTTAACCCTAAACTTTGTAAAGTAAGAAAAAAATCGTGCATTCAAGTCTCGTTTGCACTGTATAAAACATTTTAGAAAAGAATGCAAAAAGGCAACTAAAAATGCACATTTTAAGGGTTAAGATGGGTTACACCATGTTACACTTTGAGAGATATTACTTCGTTTGTTGGCAACAATCTGTTTTAAAAATTATCTGATTTAAAATTTAAATTATCAAAAAAATATTTTATAGCAATCATCAGTTATTACAATATATTGAGTCACTAGATCGTTAGTACGAATCGTTTTCTAATATACCCAGATTCATGGATATGCCAATGTCATCGTCGACAAATTATTGTCATTAATTTCGTCGTGATGCGAAACGATAATTAGGTACCTATTAATGAACCTGGCAAGTAATAACGATTGACACTTTAAACTCTCGCGCTTTTTATACATTAAAAATAATATTTTACACAGGTCCACCTGTAAATAGGTTCACAATAAATCACGTTCGACCCGTATAAAGTGTGATAATCACATTTATTTTAATGATAATTAAAGTAATCTTAGTTTTTAATAAATCTTAGTAACTATGAATCGGTTTCTAATATATCCAGATTGACAAAAATGACGTTGATTACTAGTCGTGACAAGTAATCATAATTACTTATTTTAATAAACGTGACAAGTAATCATAATCACTGAAAATAATGAATAAAATAATATGTTAGATTCTCAGTGATATTGTTCCTCCGCGACAGATACCGTAAACTTTTTACTTTAGGAAAAATGGGGCTACTTTGATAATTTAGAATGTAGTATAAAAGCAGAACTATTTGAAATTAAGAAGATACGATCGAGTATACACTGTATACAGCAAGACAGAATACTAATATATTCACTGCCACAGTTCACCCACAAGTAAAAACAATGATTTCGGAAAAAAACCTATTTGATCAAAGTCACCCCCCCGAATCAAAGTAAACCCCATTCCACCGTAGTGCGGTTTCGGTTTGTGGAGGTCCGAGGTGTCGAAGCGGACATGAGCCGCTTAAGCTTGGTGTCGCGCGAGCGATCGTTGGTGTCGTAGTTCTCACCAAGACAAGTAATCACGAGTTATTTAAACACGACTACTTTGTTTGTTGGAATTAATCAGTCTCTAATATAACCAGATAATATAACCAGATTCATGTATCGATCAATGTCATCGTTGAAAAATGTTCATACTAGTCAATGATGTAATATAAAAAAGAGCTTTATAAGGGTGTAATAGGTTATAAGCTCTCCAACACTTGTCAATTGCACCAACTTGCGTCAGTTTCGAGTCTTCAATGGAAACGTGTCTTAGCTGTCAGATTTGGTGGCCATTTTTAAACACGGAATTTCGTATAGACAACATATCTACCTCTTTTTTATATTACATCATTGATACTAGTCATGAAAAGTAATCATAATAACTTTTTTATAAACTTGACATTTATTACTTTTATAAACGTCACAACTAATTCTAGTTACTTAATTTTTTCATAAACGTGACAAGTAATCACGATTAAAATGAAATCGACTGTATACTATAGTACTCTAACCTAAGTGATATTGTTCCTCCGCGACAGATAGTGCAGTTTCGGTTTGTAGAGGTCCGAGGTGTCGTAGCGGACGTGCGGGGTCCGCTTAAGCTTGGTGTCGCGCGAGCGATCGTTGGTGTCGTAGTTCTTACCAAGACAAGTAATCACGAGTTATTTAAACACAATTACTTTGTTTGTTGGAATGAATCAGTGTCTTATATAACCAGATTCATATATCGATCAATGTAATCGTTGACAAATGTTCATACTAGGGTAAGGCCGTCGAAATTCACTTTTTTTTAAACGTAATATAAGTCTGCTTTTCTGTACCGTTTTTTTTTGTATTTGGCACTTTTGTGATACTATGCGTTATGCATAGCACAAAATTTATGTTACACGCCATACAAAATATAACACAAAAGCAGACTTACGTTAAAAAAAAACTCAAATTCGGCGGCCTTACCCACTAGTCATGACAAGTAATCATAATAACTTTTTTATAAACTTGACATTAATTAATTTTATAAACGTGACAACTAACTCTAGTTAATTTTTTTCATAAACCTGACAAGTAATCACGATTGAACTGAAATAGACTGTATAATAGTACTCTAACCTAAGTGATATTGTTCCTCCGCGACAGATAGTGCATTTTCGGTTTGTAGAGGTCCGAGGTGTCGTAGCGGACGTGCGGGGTCCGCTTGAACTTGGTGTCGCGCGAGCGGTCGTTGGTGTCGTAGTTCTCCACGGACTTGTCGCTGGACGGGCTGTTGGGGTGTGCTGGGGAAAAAATTACTAGATTGTACGACAAAATGCATAAAACAAGACGTTTTATCTACACTATCTAAAGATAAAAACTAGTATAGATAAAAAACTTAAGATCACCGTTGTATGTAGGGGTGACGTGTTCGAATAGGCATTTGTTTTGTTTGTGTTGCACAATTTAAATATGTAATGTCTATTCGAACATGTCATCTTCTTAAGTTACTTACCTATAATCAATGATGTAATATAAAAAAGAGGTAGATAGGTTATACGCGCTCGAAAAATGGCACACTAAAATTGAGTCAATTGACACAACTTGCCTCAGTTTCGAGTCGTCAACGTTAGCTGTCAGATTTGGTGGCCATTTTTAAACACGGAATTTTGTAAAGACAACATATCTACCTCTTTTTTATATTACATTATAAGTTTTTTTTTATCTAATACACTTAAAGACTATTTACATGATTCGACCAACGAGCGAAAACCGCGTACCCCTGTCAGACCTGGCCAATACAATTGTGCGGGTTGATTACATTTAATTGTCAAATCAAAACATATGTCAATATATTTCATTTTACGTTACCAGGGCCTTGTTTTTCCGGTCTGAAAGGGTACGGTTTATCTGTCGCCATTGTCGCTCGTTTGACAATTGACAATTTAATCAGATGGGCGAAAATTCTCCTGTCTGGACTGGCCTTTACATGTTATTATGTTTCAAAAAGTAACTAATAACACGTTCGGATTTCATATATTCTTTGCACTCTTGTTGTGTTGGATAAAATGCAGTTTTCCTATCTGTTTGTGTTTGTATTGTGTTTTTGAATAATAAAAAAAGGGCTTTCCGAGCTAGTGAGGTGAAAAATACTATAAACCCGCTAAAATGCATTCAGAAACTGGCAGTAATGGCCAGCATTATATCAATAAGATTAATAAAAATAATTACTTGTCTCTGGCCGTAGGTAATTTTGTACGTATTTTCATTAAGATATCGATGTTGATAAAGTAATGACTTTCAAATTTCGAAGCGTAGCCGAAGAGGTCACAGGGAGTCATGACCAACTAGATTTTGTTATGGACATCTAGTTGGTCACGATTTGAAATCTAGTCGGCCATGGCGGTGCAATGGTTCCCGAACGCATCATTGAGGATTTATTACGTGTGTAGATAAAGTAGGCCTCAAAATGATGTACAGTAACATACATTTCTATTATCACCAATGTCCACCAATAAATAATTGAAAAGTGTGCATACCGGTCCGTCTCGGCCTCGGCAGTCCGACTCGTCGCGCCTTACCCAGGTATTTGGAGCGTATGTTGTTAGTTCTGCTCACGTTCAAACGGTCTGGGGTCTCTGGAAACGGTAAAACCAGGATTGAGACAACATACAATATTTTATCACGCGGGTTTGCCTATGTTCTTTGCTATACACTGGCGGAGCAGCTATTACATCATTTTTTTTTTGTATTTAATGAAACGATTTTTTTTAGTTGTTAGCATTTTTATGTAATGTGAAACACTACTGATTTACCAGACTGAGCAACAACAAGAAAAATTGTAAGTGTAGTCACAAGCAAAAATATCTGAAACGTCCTAACAGCCCTAGAAATAGAGTCGTGTCAGATATTTAAGCACGTTTTGTTGTGGCGACTGTACACCAATGTCAAAGTCAACCAATTTTTTTTTTTTTTTTTTTTTAATGGCTTTTACTCCTTGCTATTTTAGCAAGGTGGATTTGCCAATATCAGTTTTAGAGGTGACATTACACACGAGGAGAATGTTCGGTATAATTTTGACGGTTTTTTGGGAAGGATCAGTCCGGAAACCTAAAACAAAAAATTATGGACATCACAGACAATCACATGACATTTACAAACGTTATGAAAAAAGAGCGGGGAAGTGGATGGCAGAGTGTTAATCATGCCAACATGACGGATATTGCGGAACAATTATATTATATTAATAGATATTGCGAAAATATTTAATACAATTAGATCTTTCATGCACAGTGAGTATAGATACAGAAGAATACTTTAATTTAAAGTCTAATGTTGTGTGTTTGGACATATTTCAAAAGAATAGCAGTTAAGGGAGTGTCCATTGAACAGAGAAGCGAGTAGAAATTTATAGGACGTGGGATGTTTTTTGGCAATACATCGTACAGTGAGTAACTAAACCTGGGACAATTGAAAAATATGTGATCCAATGAACCTTCATCGAGCCCACATTCACATAACGAGTTATCCCGCACCCTGATTTTGGCGAGGAACACCGGAGTGCAGTTATGACCGAGTCGAAGGCGGCAAATGGTTGATGTAGCCCACTTGGGCGCACTCCGAAAATTAAAAAACCATGGTTTGCACCGAATCTGAGGTTGAATGTGACTGTAATAACGTCCTGTATGTATCCTAGATGCATCCCACAAGTTTTGCCATGAGTCAGACAAGCTGGTTTGAGCACAGGTCAGTAGGTCAGGAGTATAGACTTTATTATGGTGTAGTGACCCTGTCTCAATTGCCTGTTTTGCCCAAGTGTCCGCCCATTCATTACCGGAGATGCCACAATGACTTGGGATCCACCCGAGAACAATATTAAGGCCCCGTGTCTCACATTTGAATCCTAGACACTGTAGAACCTTTTCACAGTAAAGTCAAAGTGACTTCTATGGCTAATACATAAATAAATAGCATGCTGTCAATAATAATAAATAAATAAATATTTGCGGACAATCTTACACAAATCGACCTAGTCCCAAACTAAGCAAAGCTTGTACCATGGGTACTAAACGACGATACACATACTTATATATATAAATATATATACTTAAATACATAGAAAACATCCATGACTCAGGAACAAATATTCGTGCTCATCACACAAATAAATGCCCTTACCGGGATTCGAACCCAGGACCTCTTGCTTCGTAGGCAGGGTCACTACCAACTAGGCTGAAGCGGTCGTCAATAAGACAGGGTTCTAGAGAGGCCTAGGATTCAAACTGGTTGACCGTACATTAAATAATAAAAAGCTATAAGACAAATGACACAAGATTAGATTAATGATGAAGAATGGGAGAGAGAAGTGAGAAAAATAATAAATCTTACCTTCAGTAGTCGATGAAATCTGATCGGACTCACTCATTCGCCTAACTTTAGGCTTCAGTACGCCATTATTGTTATCCGTACTGTCCACAGATAACTTCCTCTTCAAATCATCATGCCTCACTATATCATCCTCCATAAAGTAATCTATCCTTGGCAGCTTACTTGGCGACTCCTCAGGTACAACCCCGCCAAGTATAATCTCCATAATTTCCTGTCTTGACGTTTTATTAACCATCTCTTCTAATTTAGCATCGTAATCACTGGACAGGTCGAAAGAACATTCCGACTTCACTGGGCTAATAACTGGGGAAACAGGTTTTGATGTAGTTTCTATTGGTGTATTTCTGTCCAACGGTAAAACGATTTCGTTTGAAACATTTACGTTTTTAACTATATTCTTGTTACTATGTCCATTCTTGTGATAATTAATGATTTCGAAGTTGCCAAAGGTTTCTGCTACTTCTTTGACAATGTTTTCTTCATATGAGTCACAGTTGATGAGATATAATTTGTCAGAAACTATGTCAGTCGTGTAGATTTTGAGGAATCTCGCGAATTTGTCTCTTTCCAATTCTGCGGAATATTTTTCGTGCTCAGCAAAATATTGAAAAGGCTCTTCTTTTTCGGTTGTTATATCTTCTTGCTGACTTGTTATATTTTCTTCTTGAATTATTACTTTTAATCCGTCATCTGGCACAACGCATACAGGTTCATTATCATCAATTTCTTCTGTTATTATTGTGATTTCGAATTCAGTGTATTCATTTTTGATGCCTTCAGTGACTTCTTCTTCTTTCTTCAGCTCTGGGACGTATTCGTCTTCATCTTCTACAGTTTCGTCAATAATCCCATATACCTTCTTTGAAATCTCATTTAATATTTTCTCTGTATCTTCAAAGTTAGGCTGGGTGTATTTTATAGACTCGTATACTTCCTCTGTTTCTATTGGCTCTTCAGTTTTAACTACTTTCTTCGTTTCCTTATTCATTTCACTTAGCTGCATTTCTATAGAATCAGGGGCGTATTCCATTTCTTCGATAGTTTTGACTTCTGCGTAATTAGTCTCTATTATCGGCTTTGAAGATTCAACGGCATTAGAATTACAAGCAAATTCTAATTCAGGCCCTGAAACATTAGAATACACTTGACTTAGACTGGGTCTAACGTTCGCCTGGAACTCTAGAAGTAAAGCTGCCTCTTGATTCATCCTCTTTTGCTCTTCATCCAAAAACCTCCTCATTTTCATGTGTCTCTTCGCTTCTTCTAAATTGGCAGCGAATCTAGGTTTTTTCAATGTCACATCCGGTACAAAAGGAAGGCGCGGTGGCGTAGCCATAGGCATTTCTAAATGCGTATCCACTCTGACTATAGGTTTAGGTTGGTTTAGATTAGCTTCTGTCGCCTCTTTTACATTATCTTTATCACTGGGAACGGTAGAATCGCTGCTTGGCGATGTGTTATCAGATTTGGAACTACTGCCTTTATTTGTTTTGCTTTCTGAAGATTTGGAGCTAGATGGGTTTTGTGATCCTTTTGATGATGAGCTGCCATCATTGGAATCTCTATCAGTAGAGCGGCGCGTGTGGTTTCCTCTACCCGATGCACTGTAATGATCATCGTCCTTCTTATCTTTTTTATCCTTGTCTTTATCATCTCTCTTCTTTTTGTCTTTTTCAGAGCGCGATGATTTAGAATCTTTTGATGATCTGTGTTCTTTTGAACTTTTGTCAGTTTTTTCTTTGTCTTTGCTACTGGAGCTACTTGACTTTTTGTCTTTGTCATCATGTTTGCTTGAATGTCGTTGACTGGAACTTGAACTCCTATGCTTTGAGTCTTTGCTGCTAGAGCTTTTGTGAGAGCTTCTATGTTTAGAGTCTTTGTCTTTGCTATCTTTCTTATCACTTCTTTCTTTTGATTTATCTGAACTAGACTTTGGCTTACTCTGATCATCTTTAGAAGATTTTTTATCTTGTTTGGGGTCTCTCCTATCTTTAGAACTCGAGTGCTTCGAATCTGTCCTCCTGTCTTTGCTGCTAGAGCTATGCCTGTGAGAATCTCTTGATCTGTGAGAGCTTTTGTAACTTTTCTTATCATCTGTAGGTTCTTTTTTAGATTCCTCTGAAGTAGGGTCATCAGGGAATGGAATCTTGTCCAAATTTGTTTTGCTGGTGGCATCACTTTCATAATCAATTTGTAAGTTGTGACTGTTAGAACTATCATCATACAAAGGTGTGTTAAATGTGTTGATATTCATCTGCTCATTGAATTGATACGCCAAGTTTGTCTGCTCTTCTTTTTCGGGTTTATCATCTTTGACATCAGGACTGTTTTCGGGCGATTTAGAATCAATAGTAAACCTAAACGTATTAGGTTCTTTCTTGTCATCGGTTTTATTATCAGAATCATTTTCAAATGCCTGCTGTGCATCACATGAATTCTCATTATTGAAGTTCCTTATTGGTGTCAAAGGTGACATGTTTCGGATTATAGATGAATCAGAACTAGAGTCATCCTCACTATTTATTGGTTTGAAATATTGATCTTTTTCTTCTTTCGGACTTTCATCAGGTAAAGGTATATCTTTTAGCTCAATACTCTCTGGCTCTTCCTTCGGTAGTTCAATGCTATCCAGATCGATCTTGGGCGGACTGTTCTCCGGCGACGGTATATTCTCTAGATTAATCTCTTCAGCCGGCATAGGTATGCTCAATTTGCCTATGCTCGCCTCCGAGTCGTGAGAAGTCAAATCACTGATACCAGACAGCTGAGTATCTGCTTCTTTCTCTGGTTCTATATCAGAGGGCATAGATATCTCATTAATATTAATCTCTTTTGGTTTATCACCATCAACTTCCATTCCATCATCCTTAGTTTCTTCCATGGCATCATCTTTATCATCACTTTTGACTGATCCAGGACTGACAGCTTCCAAATCGGTGGGCAGTAGATCAGTGGAAGCATTTCCTTTGTCATTTGAGGCTTCTGTGGTAGATTTCTTCCGAGCGATACCCAGGTAGTTGTAGACAACGTCTTCCACTTGTGGGATGAAGACTGACGACACTTTGGGATTGACTACTTGGTCCACTATTCTTTCCACACCTTGTTCGAGGTAGTTGCCACTGTAAAAAAAATCAGTAGGTTCAGTATAAAAGCTATTATGGAGGGGGCTAAGCCGAATTTCGATGACTGTTATCACGGAATATTTTTTGAAATTTACCAGTATCATTTCGGTGAGAAAACACATCATAAAGAAACCTGCATAATTGTGTGAGGTAATTGAACGGTCTATTTGAAGTTTCCAACCCGCACTATGCAAGTTTTGGGACTAAAGTCATACAAGTCCCATCACTCGGACGCATATAGGCTGATAATTAATGATGAAGTAAGCTAAAACATTTTAATTAACCTTTTGAACGCCTTTCTTCACGTACTAAAGTGTCACTGACACGCCAACCTTTTTTCCAAAAGAGAGTGAATATGAACCTTATAAGAAATAAGTATTGAAGGTTGAGGCGTTCTTGGCGCTGCGGGCATATACACTTTAGGCGTTCAAAGGGTTAAGGAAGGCTTGATTATTATGCCGATAAAATTAGAAAGTTCTCGCGTCCTCAGTTATCTTGTCATCTGAGTTGTCTGAGTGTATTTGATATTTTCACTTTGTTGTGTGTATTAGAGAACGTAAATACTAGCAAGTACTATTTAAGAAAGCATGGTGAAGAAAAGTCTCGGCGGTGACAAACTTCAGCCCTGAGGTGTAAAAACTTCAAAACAAAATACTGGATCCCGAAAAAAACAACCGTCCACATAGCCCGCGCCAAACGCCGACAATAACGCCACGACTACACTGAGCGCGCACGCTAGGGCGAGCGTGCGTTCCGTGTGGACACACCTAATCGTGGACAGTGGGACGCATAAAGGTGCGTACGAGACCAGCCTCGGGTTGAGGCACGCACGGCTCATTTTGCTCAAATTCGTACGCGCTCACTCGGAGCCGCCCAGAGGCGGTCTCTTGACCGTGCTCAAAGGCGCCTCAGTGTGCGTGCCTCGCGTAACTTGGACGTGTATCTGAGCGTGCCGCGGACAGAGCGACAAGATCGAACGAACATGTATGTGCGCAAAACGCGTACGAATTTGAGCAAGTGGCTGAGCCGTGCGTGTGTAATAGTTTGTTGGTAAATTTGGAACAATTATTGATACAAATACATGAAAAGCAAATGGTGTTGTGGGTCCCGAAATGCCACTATTTGGGTCGCGAGCAGCTCGCCGCGCGGGGCGAGCATGCCTCAGGCTTAGCCGCTCAAATTAGTATGCGACTGGCCGCGGCGGAAAATTAGTAAACTTGACATTAGCTGTCAAATTTACTATGGACCGCCACCGCACGCCGCGCCAGTGTGATGCAGGCCTTAAGGCTAATGATGATGTTGATAAATCCTGATTCCTAAAGCTACAATGCCTACAATGATCAACAATCAAAAAATCATAGTTTCAAGTTATCAAAACATTGTTATTATATTACTGTGACGTATGGTTACCGAACAAAGTTATTATGACTTAATAATTGATGAGATTGCCCGTGTCACCTGCACTAGGCTATGCCTGTCTCGCAGGATGACACTTTAAGGTGCGTACGAATTAGAGCAGCCTCGGGTTGAGGCACGCACGGCGCCTATTTTGCTCAAATTCGTACGCGCTCACGCGCTGTGCGCGAGCAGCGCGCGGCGAGCCGCCCAGAGCCGGGCGACTGACCGCGCTCAAAGGCGCCTCAGTGTGCGTGCCTCGCGTCACTTGGACGTGTATCCGAGCGTGCCGCGGACAGAGCGACAAGATCGAACATGTTTGTGCGCAAAACGCGTACGAATTTGAGCAAGTGGCTGAGCCGTGCGTGTGTAATAGTTTGTTGGTAAATTTGGAACAATTATTGATACAAATACATGAAAAGCAAAAGGTGTTGTGGGTCCCGAAATTAATCAGCTGTCATCGTGTCGACACCATTTTGAATGTCGGCTCGCCGCGACACGCTGCCTCGCCCGCGCATGTTTATGTGGAACTATTTGGGTCGCGAGCAGCTCACCGCGCGGAGCGAGCATGCCTCAGGCTGAGCCGCTCAAATTCGTACGCAGCTTAAAGACTTAATAATTGATGAGATTGCCCGTGTCACCTGCACTAGGCTATGCCTGTCTCGCAGGATGACATTTTACATTTGCTTGCCCGTTATTCTATTACTACGCGCTAAAGAATACAACAATAGAAGGTTAGCTTAGCTTAGCTTTGTAGCAACACAGCGTAAAACATACTCAAGTATATGCTTCCTCAGCTTCTCCCGTAGCTGGTTCTTGTTGAGGTCGGGCTTCCAGGTCTGTCGCGACAGGAACTGCGCCACGGAGTTCTCCACGCGCTGCCGCAGGTTCTGGTAGGCGGGCCGCGTGTCCACGTCGGAGATGCAGTCTTTGCGGAACTGAGAAATAAGTTGTTTTGAACCCATAACCCAGCACACCACAGCCAAGATAATAGTGCCCGCGTTTAGCGGCGCTGGCGGCCATTAGTGGCTTGATGTGAGGCACACTGTGGGCTGAGAATCAGCGCTCCATAGAAATAGACAATTTTTTTTTTCAAGGTGGTACTTCTGGACACGGCGCAGATAGTCAGGAGGTTCCTCTCTCTGTCACCCTAACCACCGGTAGTTTAGGCCCCGCCTCGCTGCCAGCGGTACCCTATTAGGTTAGGTTTTTATAATGATTTTATATTTTGTATGTATAGTTTTATATTTTACTTCTTATATTAATATTGTAAAAACCTAATCAAAGAATTAAAATAAATGAAATGAAGAGAATAATAAATATTTTCGGGTTCCATTGGGGCGGAAAAGTTCTCGAGTGGCGACCACGTACCGGAAGGCGCGGCGTGGGTAGGCCCCACACAAGGTGGACTGATGAAGGCCTGGTAAAGGTTGCGGGAGTCCGCTGGATGCGGGTGGCGCACGACCGGTCTCTTTGGCACTCTTTGGGGGAGGCCTACGTCCAGCAGTGAACGTCTTTCGGCTGATATGATGATGATGATGATGAATAAATACATAGAAGACATCCAAGACTCAGAAACAAATATTCATGCTCATCACACAAATATTTGCCCTTACCGGGATTCGAACCCAGGACCAGCTTCGTAGGCAGTGTCACTACCCAAAACCGCTAACCGGTTGGCCCAAACTAATGGGCTAAAATTTTATAAAAATCAGGAAAGGAACTACGATTACATTCTAGCAGGGATACATGTATTTTCACGTTGATGGCAGGGATACAATATGTTCTTTTGTTTATGATATCATTTTTGATCGGGCAGTCCAATAATACGAAAATGTTACCTAAATACATGATTAGTCCTACATTAAGAGCTTAAAATTAATACAAAATATTTGACTACTTCAGGGATTTTTAAAAAAACCGGTTCCGATCCCTGCATTGTATGAGATCTCTTATCTCTTGTAATGGCAGACAATAACTACTCAATAATAAGAGATCAAAATAGTTATTTGCTAGAATACAGTCAAGCGTTTGTCATGTAAAGTAAAGTTTGCCTGCTACTGGGGATGCAAATGCTAAAAGTTAATTACGATATTAAGAGAGAATTACTTTCTTTTAGTATTTTTGTTCCATTAACTGTTTTTTCCACATATTGTAAATCAGCATTTTAATGAATACTTACTTATTAATTGAGAGTTCGATTAAACACAACATGGTGAATTTATTGATCTTACTAACTTACGATTGAAGTTGCAAATGATCGATTTGTAAAGTTCAATATTAGGTATTTAAAACAAGTAAACGCATTAAATATATTGCATTTCATATAAAAGTACTATTGGAATTGGTTAAACACTTACTTGATCGAAGATTCCTTTAGATTTTAACTCGTAAACGAATTGATCGACTAACCGGGGATCACCGGGCATATATTGTAAATGAGCCATACTGTGCTTAAATTCTAATTAATTACATTTATATGCTAAATACTAGAGCTTTCTTATTTGTTTTTACCAAAATAATTAAAAATTTACTCAGCGTACTGATTCTATTTTGCAATTTTTTGTTGTTTGACAGGCTAGGGTTGCCATTGGAGAAAACCAATGTTGTTTTGGTTTCTCGTTTCGTCAATTATATTAATTTGACAGAATACGGCGTTTTAAACATAGTCTTGAATAGACATTTTTCATATATATTATTTCACATACCATTAAACCAGAGGGCCTACCGCGAAACGATAACGAACTTCGTTCGTGTACCTCCCTCTCTGTCGCATTTGCTAGTTCGAGGGACAGAGAGGGAGATACACGAATGAAGTTCGTTTTTGATTCGCGGTAGCCCCTCAGAGGGCCTACCGCGAAACGATATTCGTTTTCGTTCGTGTATCTCCGTCTCTGTTGCACTTGCTGGTTCGAGCGACAAAGAGGGATATAAACGAACGAAAACGAATTTCGTTTCGCGGTAGGCCCTCTGCATTACACTGGCGCGGCCTGCGGTGGCGGACCATATTAAATTTGACAGCTAATGACAAGCAAAGCCGCGTCAGTCTGTGAGAGGCCTTATACGACACCGTACCGTAGACACCGGCGAGGGGCTACACGGCAAAACGAAAACGAACTTCATTCGTGTATCTCCCTCAGTCGCTCGAACTAGCAAGTGCGACATTGGACGCGGATTATTGGGCTGTACATTTTTTGGCCGTGCATTATTATGGCCGTACATTAACAGGCACATCTTCTAAAACGTCAATGTCAAAGTTTTGAATTTTAAACGATTTCATTCTTTGCTTTGTTTTCGTAAAAAGTTAAATATGAGTCTAGTAATGGACACATTTGTCAGTGGCGATCAGTTAATTAAACTACATTTACAAATAGCTGAAAAGGATAAACAAGAACGTCTTGCTACGGGTGAGTAAAATAAATAAAAATACAATACACACACAATCGTTCCTTATTATGCAACCAAGTTGAAAAGATCCCAAGGTCTCTTCAAATGTTACGTCAATACGTGTACGGTATTTAGTCGCATTATACGTCATCTAGTATTTTCAATGTAACCTTATGCCGAAGTTCATTGAGAATCTATGCAGTTTATTTTCAATTAAACCGTCCGAAAATGAATAAATTGACAACATACACTATAAAAGAAATCCACAAGGCTTACCTCGACAAACTTCTAACACCTACAAGTTTCGTAGACCTGTGTTTACAAAGTGCAAAACAAAACCGTGATTTAAATGCATTTGTGACTTTAACCGAAGAAATAGCTGAGAACCATGCCATTGAAAGCGAAAAACGCTTCTATATCGACAAGAAAGCCAAACCTTTGGAAGGTATTACCATTGGCATGAAAGACAATTTCTGCACGAAAAACATTCGCACCACTTGTGCCTCAAACATGCTTATGAACTTCGTACCAACCTATGACGCCACAGTATATTCAAGACTACGTAATTCAGGGGCTTGTCTCATAGGAAAATGTAATCTAGATGAGTTTGCAATGGGAGCAGGTACAGTAGACTCGATATTTGGGCCGACACGTAACCCATGGGGATATAAAGTTTGCTGGAGAATTGCAGGAGGGAGCTCCGGTGGCAGCGCTGTAGCAGTCAGCTCTGGGGCTTGTGTGGCAGCTATAGGATCAGATACTGGAGGCTCCACAAGAAACCCGGCAGCTCTTTGTGGCATTGTTGGTCTTAAACCGACATATGGACTAGTTTCACGATACGGTTTGATTCCTCTAGTAAATTCAATGGACGTGCCAGGCATTATGACTAGAAAAGTAGAAGATGCTGTTAATATATTAAACTGTATAGCGGGACCGGATGAATTAGATTCAACTACAATTAAAAGAGAGTTCACTCCAATATCAGTGAATAATGATTTTGACATGTCGAGAATCAAAATAGGGGTCCCAAAAGAGTACCACTGTCCGGGAATGGCGGAAGATGTCATAGACACTTGGAGACTAGTCACAAACTTGTTAGAGAATGAACAAGCAACAGTTCAAACTGTCTCTATGCCAAACACATCAGTATCAATAGCGGTGTATTCAATTTTAAACCAATGTGAAGTTGCCAGCAACATGGCCAGGTACGATGGTATAGAATACGGACTGAGAACCAAAGAGGATTACTCTACAGAAGAACTTTATGCTTCGTCCCGCTCTGAAGGCTTCAATAACGTTGTCCGATCTAGAATATTCGCTGGCAACTACTTTTTATTGACAAGAAACTACGAAAAATACTTCATAAAGGCTTTGAAACTGCGTAGAATGATTGCGGATGACTTCAAAAAGGTTTTCAACGAAGTTGATATAATTTTGACTCCGACAACATTGTCTGATGCACCGTTACTAGATGAGTTTGTATCAAAACATAACCGGGATCAGTGTGCATTCCAGGACTATTGTACACAGCCAGCGAACATGGCCGGAGTGCCAGCAGTGTCAATACCGATCCGTTTGTCAAAGAACAAGATGCCATTGTCCATTCAGCTCATGGGCCCGAACTTGTCTGAAGAGTTACTCCTCAATGTTGCTAAGAGGATAGAGACACTTGTTGATTTTCCTAGTTTAGAAGTAGTTTGATGTAGCAAATACAGTTATATTTAGATGTTTTTGGTGTATTTATTTGCCCCTACCTTTTACCCAACTTATGCTGAAATTGTTGTGTATAAAGGTGCGTACGAATTAGAGCAGCCTCAGCCTGAGGCATGCTCGCCCCGCGCGGCGAGCTGCTCGCGCGCAAAATAGTTCCACATAAACATGCGCGGGTGAGCCAGCGTGCTCGCGCGAGCCGACATTCAAAATAGCGTCGACACAGTGACAGCTGATTGATTTCGGGACCCACAACACCTTTTGCTTTTCATGTATTTTTATCAATAATTGTCCTAAATTTACTAACAAACGATTACAAACGCACGGCTCAGCCACTTGCTCAAATTCGTACGAGCCTAGCGCACAAACAAGTTCGATCTTGTCGCTCTGTCCGCGGCACGCTCAGATACACGTCCAAGTTACGCGAGGCACACAGTGACACACTGAGGCGCCTTTGAGCATGGTCAAAAGACCGCCATTGGCCTGCTCGCCGCGCGCTGCTCGCGGGTTGCTCGCGCGCAGCGCGTGAGCGCGTACGAATTTGAGCAAAATAGCGCGAGCCGTGCGTGCCTCAACCCGAGGCTGCTCTAATTCGTACGCACCTTAACAGGATTCACCGTTAAAAAATCAACCTTACGACACAAATGAGAAGGTGCAAATTGTATATGAAATGAGTTTAATCCATTTCAAACAATGTCAACAAACAGTGGAAAGTGGAAATTACCGTCCGCTACTTACGCACTGCCTGACCATATTGCACTTTAACCGATTGAGCTGAAATTTTGGGTAAAGGTATAGTTTGAATGACAATTATATATTATGGTACCATCGAGCTGATCTGATGATGGAGACAGAAGGTGGCAATGGTAATTCAGTACTTAACTGACGTAACCCGTTGAGTTTGGGCTCGTTAGAATCGTCTCAATGAGTAGTTGATGACGGTATACAGTCGGCAATAAAAGCTTGTACCAAAAAATACATTTTTGACAGAAACTGATTATCCTTTAATATTTAAATCTTCCACTCTTCACCAGCCACAGTAACCACAGAGACGCTATCGAAACTCAACGTATCCATCGACGCTCTGCCACCAAAATGCCAACAACTCCTTCAACAAGCCGCCGAACACCAGCAAGCATTGGACATCGTCCAACTCGATCCTATCGCCATATCCCTCCGTCGCTCCCGAGAGTTATCCGAACAACTGGAAGAAGAGTACCAACTTCTAAAACTCATGCAGAAAAACGACGTCTTGCAAGCGAAAATAGACCGTAATAACAAGTTTATGGATGACTTGAGGAGGGAATTGGCGTGCTCGAGGGAGTCTTTGAGGCTGCAGAATCCCAATCCGGAGAATATTCAAGAGTTGGTCAGGCAGATGAGGCAGAAAGTGTTTGCTTATGAGGAGGGCTGTGAGCTAGCCAAGGTAAGAACTAATCCCATCCTACTAACAGGGTCTGATTTACCCACAGGAGAGCCTAGGGCGCAAGGACCACGGCGGGCGCGGCGCAGAGTTGAGACTTAAAAAAACCGGCCAAGTGCGAGTCGGACTCGCGCACGAAGGGTTCCGTACCATTATCTATAAAAACGGCAAAAAAATCATGTCTGTTGTATGGGAGCCCCAGTCCGACTCGCACTTGGCCGGTTTTTTAGTATTTGTTGTTATAGCGGCAACAGAAATACATAATCTGTGAAAATTTCAACTCTCTAGCTATCACGGTTCTTGAGATACAGCCTGGTGACAGACAGACGGACGGACGGACGGACAGCGAAGTCTTAGTAATAGGGTCCCGTTTTTACCCGTTGGGCACGGAACCCTAACAATCAATGTTTAATTTCAAATTAAAGGTAAAATTGAAAAATTTAATGCTTCAAGCCGGATTCAAACCGGCGACCACAACTGAGCTATCAGAACAATCTGTCTCGGCCACTAAATCCTTTAATCACTTCCTTCTTGCAATACATTTTTTTTTTAACTTTTAATATTTAATTTTTCAGACAAAGTTCGCCAAACTATCCGTGCCAGAAGCTTGCTACCCGAAATCCTTGCAGCAACTGGCTTCAACCTTGGAGTCACTACGAGCTGAGGCCCTGTCTCTCCAACAGAGGGCTGAAGACATCACCCTGGCTAGAGAGGCCAGGGATCTACTTAGTGCCACCAGGAGATAGACATAGTTTCAACCCTTTGAACGCTAAGAACGCCTAAAGGTGTCGTGTGTCGTGCCCACAACGAACGAAATGACGTCCCCTGTCAAGGCAACCTTCAGTCTTTCATAGAAATAGAAATAGAAAATTTTTATTGTCACACAAACAGATGCGCAAAATACATACAGAGATAGAAAACAAAAACAAGATTATTTGTGTAACAAAAGGAATGAGCTCAGCATGTGCTGTGTCAGTCATTGCGGCTGCACAGCGCTGGTTTTCAGCTCGTTCCCTTTCCACTCATACCATCAACATACAAAACAGAAACAAAAGCAAAAATAAAAAACGGTACAAAACAATCAAGAACGATAAAAGAGAGCACTTAGCATTTATAGGGAAAAATACAGAGTAACTTACTACTGGGTTAATTTAGTTCCTACTTGTTGGAACAGACAGGTTAATTCACTATATTCTATCATATAAGGTTTGTATTCGCTCTCTCTATTGGCGGTGGAAAGGTTAAAATATTGACACTACGTACGCGTAGGTTATGAGCGCAACCACATCGGTCCTTAACGTTGCGGGGTCAGGCTCCTAAAACACATTTTCCCGAAAAGTGCACTTTCTGCAAAAAGTACACTCTCAAAAGATACACTTTCCCAATTGTGGCACTATCTCAAAAGGTGCACTATTTCAAAAAGTGCTCTTTTCCATAAGGCAACTTTTCCCAAAAGGTACACTTGCCCAATTGGGACACTTTCTCCAAAGGTGCACTATTTCACAGGGTCGGACTGGCCATATAGTCAGTTCATCAGTTCCCTCCTTTAAAGTTAAATACAAAAAGTATACTTTAAATTTGCAAAAATCATGTTTATCTAGGTACCAATTTCATAAAAAAACTTCCGACTATGACTGTCAGCATATAAAATTTTAATGGTTAGTTAAATTTAATAATAATATAACCCACCCAAAATAGTATGTAAGCCCCAACTAGCATTTGGGTGTTAGCTAAGGGTATTATTATAACCTTAACCTTTATAAGTGAGTTATAATGTTCTCAGTTGTAACTAATAGTGTTATAAAGGAGTTAAGAAAAATAATTAACTCCTAAAGCATTATAAGAGTGTTACTCAAAGCAATTACACTTAAGATGTTAAAGCTTTAACCTGTTTTTAACACTTAAACACTTACAAGAGTCTTAGCTACAGGCAGAGACTTTATAACAGAATTAACTCTCTTGTAAGTATTGAAACTTTTTCTAAAGCTTAAGGTGTTAGGCAGATACACTTTAAAGACACTGTAAGAGGGTTGTAACTCAATAAGCGTTATAGTTGAGTTAACTGACGCCTAACCAGCTGGGGTTCGAACTACGCATATGAGTATGAAAAAGTGTACCATCTGAGAAAGTGTACTTTTTGGGAAAGTGCACCTTCTGAGATTATTCAGATTATATACCATCTGAGAATGTGGTTTATCTGAGAAAGTGTACCAATTGGAATGTACACTTTTTAAGACAGGTTTTTAGGGAAAGTGCACATTTCGGAAAAGTGTGTTTTATGAGCCTGACCCGATATGACGCATGCCATGCGTCATGTCTTCTCATACATTTCGCTGCGTAGGTTTATGGTGCGTCAGCGTATTTTGTGTAGTCACTACCTAATGGTGCTCGCCCACAGGTCATAATATGTTACATAACATCAACAATTTTTCCTCTACAACATTGTGTTGCACAGTGTTATACTTGTTACACTATGTTATGTTATACAACGTTATATAACCTTTGTGTGGGAGCACCATAAGTCAATTGTCAATAACGCTATACCATGTGAAGATCATCAGGTCGATCACGTAAAACATTGTACGTACGTTAGGTAGATCCAAATGTCACTTTTTATACGGAAAAAAAACCGGACAAGTGCGAGTTCAACTCGCGTGGTGAGGGTTCCTTAACCCTTTTCCAGGCAGAGGCTTTATATCGACCACATACAACCTGTCAAACATGTATCTTAATGTCAATAAATAAGACTGACATTCGATAATCATTTTTCAATTGCCGGCCTGGAAAAGGGGTATATAATCTAAATTTCATAAGTGTTTTTGAATACTCAAACTTCTTATAGGTTTTCCTGTAATCTTTAGGCAAGGAACTATTTTCCATATTTTTTTCAGAATTTTAATCCTAATAGTAGTTGGGAGGATGGTCAATTTTCGTCTTTTTTCCAAAATTACTTCAAATCTGTTTTTGCTAAAATTATAAAAAAAATATCTGACATGCTTACAACAACCCCTTTCATTTGATATGTCACACAATACAGTTTGCGAAACTTTTTTTTAAATTTTCCAGTTTACCCCTTAAAAGTGGCCCTCTTGTTCAGAATTCATTAATTTACTTTACGCACCCATCTTTGGGTCACCAATTTACATATGTGTACCAAATTTGAACTCAATCGGTCCAGTAGTTTCGGAGCAAATCGACTGTGACAGACGGACAGACAGACAACCGAGTGATCCTATAAGGGTTCCGTTTTTTTCCTTTTGAGGTATCGGAACCCTAAAAATGACAGTAAAATCTGCCTAACGCGCTTAAGAAATGTTACGCGATCGACCCACACGACTGGGTACCGATTATTGACATACGAGCGCTCGACTCTCACTCGAAATCTGACAAAAATGATATATGGTGCTGTTTTGAAATATCGATAGAACATTGAAAAACGACCGGTATTGACCATTCGAATTTATTATATCGGTAGAAGGTAACTGCCTGCAATTTGGACACTGAAATCGTATTTACTTTTATATAATTTTTGAGCGCTCGAAGGTCAAAAATCGACCCGATCGATCGAATCGCATTCGTTTTCGTTCGTGTATCTCCGTCTCTGTCGCACTTGCTAGTTCGAGCGACAGAGACGGAGATACGCGAACGAAAGCGAATTTCGTTTCGCGGTAGGCCCTCTGAATACCGGTATTATTTTCATACAAATTAATCGGTATGTAACTTTGCTATGAATAAGAATACTTTTTTTCGTAACAAACCTTTAATTATACGTTACAAAGATTAGATTAATAAATATTTTCTAAAACTGATCATGATTTATTTTACAATTAAATATAATTTACGCTATTTCTAAACACAAATAGTTAGGACATATAATATCCCTTTGTCTCTGTGCGTCTTTTGTGTAGTGAATAAAATGTCTTCTTTATTTCTTATATAAGTAGATATGTCGTAGGGAGGGACATATAATTATGCTCAAAATTAGGGAGGGTTGCATCAACCCTTTCAGACTGATGTATAAATGGGGCCGGCAGCTGTCATCCCATAGGGAACTGTCAGACTTCCCATACAAACAGATTTTAACCGACCCTTAGACTCATGTCGAATGGGTACACTTGTTTAGATTATTACGAGCATCGATTCTGCGGACATTGTTCACTTCAAAACTAGACCTTATTGACACAGCGCCAAAGTAAAGTTTCCCTTCAAGAGGGACGAGCGGTTTTGACAGAGTTGGCGTTGATTTGGTGTCTCTCTGCTTCAGAAATATACCTTGTTTACAATGCGCCAAAGTCCAATTTACGTTAACTTTTCCTTAAGAAGATGGTAGTTGCATTTGTCATGATTTGATGTTTTATTTCAAAATCAGACCCTATTCACAAAACGTTAAAGTCCAATTTCGGTAGAAAAACGAGCGGTTTTGACAGCGGTGTTGATATGAGGTATCACCTCTTGTAAATCTGTTTCGGAAGAGTCGCAGGGTGGAGTGGCGGGCCCGCAAGGCCAAGTGCAGGCCGTGAATGTTTGAGCTGAAAAATTAAGGATTATCAGAGCAGCCATAATCATGTCCCTTTGGACTCCAAACACACCTATACTTGAAACCATAATAGGCATGATGGCTAAAAAATTTTCAGGATGCCATTCGAACCAGTTTTTGGAGAGGAACAAATGTTTGTATGGGAGCAACTACAATTATAGAACATAAATACCCAAAAAATTGTGACAAAGATTGACCTCGCTGGCGGCATCCCAAACGCTTCATACTGATTGACTTAAAAGTGTGACGTCGCACTTGGCTATTTGAACTAACCGTTGTACGGAAAATCAAGTAAATTGCTGTTTCGGTCGCGAAACAAGTGAACCCGCTCACGTTCAATACCACGAAACAAGCGGACCTGAGGGGTAATCACGTAACGTTTGAACGCGCGCTAGGTATATCCAACTTGTCATTTTTCCATTGACGTTTAGATCTACCTGACGCGCGTACAATGCGTTACGTTACAGCCGCCCACGTTGAATACCACGAAACAAGCGGACCCGCTCACGTTCAATACCACGAAACAAGCGGACTCGCTCACCTTCAATACCACGAAACAAGCGGACCCGCTCACCTTCAATACCACGAAACAAGCGGACCCGCTCGCGTTCAATACCATGAAACAAGCGGACCCGCTCACGTTCAATACCACGAAACAAGCGGACCCGCTCACGTTCAATACCACGAAACAAGCGGACCCGCTCTTGCCCCACAATCCTCAGAAGACGTTATCGCAATGGTCTACTAGTCTGATAGCATTCGTTTCTTGGTTCTACAGTCTGACAATGAAAAGCCTTACGTTTCAATTTCTCCGGATTATATCTCTGCTTGAAGTCCATCCAGTGTTGCCCATACCCAATCTTGCCCCGCAGTCCCCATATGAAGTTATTGCTATGGTCCGTTGTCATTCCAGTGTCTTTCTTGGTCTGATAACCTTTGTCTCTTCGTTCTACAGTTTGGCAGTGGATTTCAGCGCGGAGGTGGCTGTAGTTAGTCTGGGTAGATTTTGTGCGGCAGTTGACTATCGTTGCCTGGGAATTGAGAATTCAGATCAACGGTCAATCTCCAATCTCCACCGGAGTATCGGTGCAGCGTGGGTAGACCCCCACAAGGTGGACTGATGCTCTGATAACGGTCGCGGGAATCCGCTGGACGCGGATGGCGCAGTACCAGTCATTATGGCACTCTTTGAGGGAGGCCTATGTCCAGTAGTGATGATATAATAATCCAGATGTGCGAGCGGAACGGTGTGCTAGGAAAAAATCCACCAAAAAGAAGCTATTGCAACAATCGCTAGGATTGCTAACGATGCTATTGCAGCAATATTCGCTAGGATTGCTAATGATGCTATTGCAGCAATCGCAAAGATTGCTAACGATTCTATTGCAACAATCGCTAGGACTGCTAACGATGCTATTGCAGCAATAATCACTAGGATTGCTAACGATGCTATTGCAGCAATCGCAAAGATTGCTAACGATTCTATTGCGGCAATCGCTAGGATTGCTAACGATGCTATTGCAGCAATCGCTAGGATTGCTAACGATGCAATTGCAGCAATCGCTAGGATTGCTAACGATGCTATTGGGGGATCTTTTCCTCGCACGCCGTTCCGGTAATTAACAGAGCTCTTGTGAATACGCGCCCTAATGTTAACTACTCAATTTCAGTTCGTAGAGACAGTCAATTATATGTACAGTCCAACTCGTAAGTAGCTGAACACCTTGATACCTTGTCAGTTTTACCTGTTTGCCAACTTCGTATGGCAGTTTAACCCATCGGAACCTTGACAGGTATAGAATAAGTACAAACTTTCAGTACCTACTAATGCAACATCGAAAGTTGACGCCAGTAGGTATAAACTTCAGGTCTAAATGCGACATCAATTGATTGGGCACCGAGAGGTAAACATGACTTTAAAGGGACAAGCGGTACAAAGGCTTTCAGCCCCTTGCGAGTTCAACAGTAGTATAAGCAAGAGGTCAATGAATACCCATTGGCACGCGCGCCTCTTCCACTCCCAGAGGTCCCAGTGGTAGTTTTTCTCCATGTATTCGGGGATCGGGTGCGTCTCTGTTTGTATGTCTTTGTCGTGCACCTTGACTGTAACACGATAAAATCGGTTCCACGAAAGCTATATGGCAGGGTTAGAGTGACCCAAAAGTCGATTTGAATTATGAAGAAAATCCCTTTTTTTTCAGGATTTTTAATTAAATTGTACGGTACACAGTACAGGGCTTTTCTGGGACGTACCGTACCTACGCACTTTAGTCAAAATTTTCCATGACCACTTACAAGTTTATGAATATATTTCATTACAAAACTATGTATGCTGACAAAATCCATAGTAGACATAGTTTTAGGAATAAAATGCCTACGGACAGATGGACATGACAAAACTATAAGGGTTCTGTTTTTGCCATTTTGGCTACGGAAGTCTAAAAAAGGATAATTTAACCCAGCATCCCCAACCTGGGTTTTAAAAATCTAGTTCAAATCCCATTTTAAATTATCATATTCCCGTTAAGTAAACTTACTCTTCTTTACATGCTTCACGACCAGTCTGTCCACGTCACGCACATTGTACACCGCCTCCCAGAGGTTGAGCAAGTTGATCACTTGGGGATGGTTGCGAGCGTAGTCTAGGACTTCGTTCACGTAACTAGAAGAAGAAGACGTGGATATGTAGCTAATATGGATGCGCAAGATTGTGAAGCTATGCCACCATCTACTGCCCAGCTAGCACGGTAGGTTTTATGGTGCAAGTTGAAGTCGGTTAAAGATAGATACTCCT
The DNA here is from genome assembly GCA_932294315.1 of Epinotia nisella. Lineage (NCBI taxonomy): Eukaryota > Metazoa > Arthropoda > Insecta > Lepidoptera > Tortricidae > Epinotia > Epinotia nisella. Next base: position 12,965,719 of record OW028694.1, read on the forward strand.
CAACAATTGCGGATCCTTGCTGAACCGCGCCGCCATTTTGACTGCGCAAAACGTGTACAGAGATGTAGTGCATAATTGTTTTCCATCTTATTTTCACGGAAACCTACGAACGTGTCTTGCTATTTCAGTCGGTCCCAGACAAAACTTACTGAGGTTGACTGAAGTAGCATGACAAACACGAACACTTCCGAGAAAATACGATGGAAAACAATTATGCACTACATTACATCTGTAGCGGGTCTACTGACGACCGGCAAACATCGTTAACTATGTGACACTGTCCGTTGGTGTCATCTGCGTTCGGATGAATTAACACTCCGGAGGTGTGTTATAGTCGAGTTTAGCCAAAAAGTTAATACCGTTGTGGGTCCTTTAACTGCTAAACCTCCCCGCCATCTGCGCGGTACTCCTAGCGTAGCTCTACTAATGTGCTAGAGAGTATAGAGTAAGAGAAATAGGCCTGGTACGGCCCAAATTCAACAATACCGTTGCGGGTCCTTGCTGAACCGTGCGGCCATGTTGACTGCGCAGAACGCGTAGCGGTGGCCGCCGTGCTTTATGAGGCCGATGCGCGGGTTGCCCGGAACTAGCGCGCCGGCGCACAGACACAGCGCGCAGAATCCGAGGTACTGAGGACAGAATAAGCTGCTGTCAAAAAATTTACGAACTGTCGACAACCCTATTGATGACTTTGCAAAACAGCCAGCTGGAGCCCATTTCACGGCGAATACAAGTTACTGTTTTCCAAGTCTAAAATGGCAAGACTGGTCTAAAGGCCAGTCTTCATTGATCAAGAGCCTGTTGCCAGTTTAGACTTGTATAATTGTAGCTTGTAGCTTCTTGGAATAGGCCCCTGTCGACTACTACCCTCTCTCTCTCTCTCTATAGTATTGTTTATGGCGTAAATTTGACAGGCTTACGTACTATTATTCTGAGTGTAGTAGATACTTTATTCTGAATAGATTTTCAGTAGTACTTTATGCATCGTCAATAACTCTGCGAGAAGACTCCTCGATGTTTAGAAGATTCCTCGTTTACAGAGAAGCCGCAGAGAAACGTGACCCCCGCTCCCCTGCATAGGAGATTGTATGCAGGGATCACGTTTCTACATTTTATGTGAACCATATAGTTTCCTAAATTTACCACTATACCAGCAGTATTCAAGCGCACCTGGACATTGTTATCGCTGTTAGAGCTATCGTTCTGCACGTAGTTCCTCAAGGAGCCCATGCTGAGCCGATCCTCGATGCTGATTGGTCGCGTCATTCGCTCCTGGTCTGTGGTCACCATCTTGCCTGTCGAAGATGGCGGAGTTGACACTTTAATTAGGGTCTGACCAGGGAGTTTTGGCAAAAGCATTTTTATAAGATTCGCCTGCTTTTGTGGCACGACTCGCTGGTCAAGAAATGGGAATTTTTACAATGACAAAGGAAATGAAAACATATACACTGTTGTTATATTTCATCATATATGTGCTTGACTGTCGTCGCATCTGATCGGCTCCGGTCGGTTAACGCCGGGTCAGTTTCGTTGCGGCTTCAGTTCAAGGTCTGGTTGGAAGATCAGATGACAGTCGCTTTCCACAAAATAGTGCCTATGCCTTTGGGATACAACCGAGACAAACGCTAGGAGGACGATGACTGAGGGTCAAGTCCATGGGTGACCTCGGGACAATGATCTTACCTGCCAGCATAGTGTCCAGGACATCATAAGGCATCGGCATCTGGTCTTGCAGATTCGCCAGGGCAGACATCAGGCGATTCACCGTGGACACCAGATACATGATGTTCTGCATGCCTCGCCAGGTGTACCATAAACGGAAGAATAGAGGCTGAAATAGAGGTACCCATTAGCTACCGATCTCACTCTCTATGTGACAGAAAGTGGAGTGATGTAACAAGTCTCGAGGTGTAACTGATCTTAAACGAACTGGCGCCTCTTTCAGCAACATATCAACTAGGTAAAATAGGGCCTAGGTGCTCTGAATTCGATGATTCAGAATTTCGGGAAGCTTGAGAACTGCTAACAGCAAATTTGTCCTCTCACTTTACCATACCTATTTGCGGATCGTCGCCTCGCGCTGCCGGCTAAAGGGGGCCGACGGCGCCTCTATATCGCGCGAATGCGGGAAGCTTTTGGACGATCCACAGATACTCACAAAGACCACAGCAACCGGCACAGCCGCCTTATACTTGACGGCGGCGTGCGAGTTCCCCAGTGCCTCCTTCACCCGCTCCACGTACTGGTTGGCGTTGAACACCATCAGCTCAACGTCGCTGAGCAGCCGGCGGATGGTCACCTCGTACTGACGGTTGAATGTGAGGAGGTTGAACATGAGTTTGTAGTGGTTTCTGAAAAATATCTTTTTGACGTGATAACATCTTACAAATCGATGAACGTCGGCTGCACGCACGAAAAACTGTGACTCAATTGTCCCGTTCTGTTGACTGACATATCAACGCACAGCCCAAACCGCTGGTTCTAGAGATTCCAAATTTGGCACGTAGGTTCCTTATAAGGTCTAGGGGTGCCCTAAGAAAGCATTTTTCAAACTTCATCCTCTAAGGGTGTGAAATGGGGGTCCAAAGTTTATATGGGGAAACAAGATTAGATCGACTATTTTATTCGAAACTTCACAGGAGTATGCCTAATGATAAATGAGTAAATACGTGTTATGCCATTTTTCATCAATGTTTTCTTATGACGTTATCACTAAAATTTGCGTTGCTGACTCTTTATGGCTTTGATGATTCGTTGTGTTGACAGCTAGAGACAAATGCGGGCCCCTGACTCTCAAGACAGCGTCTCCTCGGGAGCTCCGGTGACCTTACTACTCCACCAGGGAGTGAGTGTGTTTGGGCTCTCGAAGATTAGACAAAACTACATAACCTACAGAGCACGTAGAGGCTGGTATCTTGCGATCTTCTGTAACGAGGTACTTCCCCAGTTCGGCTAGTGTTTAGAGGTCGGACACAGCGGAATATCATTGTTGAAACAAATTGCAAGGTGTGTGTTGTCCTTAACTGACGTAACATTACGCTTACAGGGTGAGTTCCTTGTCCCTCGGTAGCTTTATGAGCACGTTGCCTGTCTCCGTCTCAACTTTTACGGTATCCTCTATCGCTGCGGTGAGCGTGTTTACTCGCTGCATTACTCCGAAAAGCGAGTTGGAGAGGGCAGAGAGACATGCCTTGCCGGCGTCCACTAGATTGAAGGGCACTGAGAAGAGAATGAGAAACGGTGCTATAAGTAGTTAGGTATACGGGGGCGTTTTCGCAAGACATCCATTTTTTTATAGAACCAGAACATTAAAAAGCATTCCACTCTTCAAGCTAGACGTGTGGTGAAGAAATGGTTACTAACATTGTCATATGCTGAAACCCAGAGGCTGGTCAGAATACCGCATACAAACTGAACCCTATTCATTTTTTCCATTCATTAAGTACCTATGAGATTTAATTTGCGGTGACTAGAGTCTGGCCACCGAAAGCTGAACCAAGGAAAACGCGGCAATTTCAAAAAATCATGACAGGGTAACATAGGGTCACTCACACAGCCGCAATTTTCTCAGTTTCAATTTGACATACGTCATGACACCTCAGACAGACGCACATAGAGACAAAGTGTTGCCAACTACGAGGCTCAACTTTCGTTTGCCAGACTCTAGTGTCGCGCGACAGACAGTCACGCGTACGTGAAACACAGTTGGTATCGCTATAAAGATACGCAGCGTGAAGCCGCTCTATTAAATATCTCACGGTCCGGAATCCCGTCGCCGCCCTTCTTGCAGTCCCGGTTGAAGAGCCGTACTCCCGACACGATGGCCATTAGCTCGTCCAATTGCTCCCTCTTCTCCGCGCGAGGCAGCGCCACGAAGAGTTGCAGGTCTTCTAGAGAGAATACGCTTTCTAGCGCCGCCATGCCTTCTTTTAAGGTCTGGAATATACACCAGGAGGGGAGTCAGGTAGGCCATGCCCCAAAAAGGGTCTGGTGTCCATCCCCGGAATCCGAGATCATCATAATCATCATCATATCAGCCGAAAGACGTCCACATCTGAACATAGGCCTCCCCCAAAGAGTGCCAAATTGACCGGTCCTGCGCCACCCGCATCCAGCGGACTCCCGCGACCTTTACATGGTCATCAGTCCACCTTGTGAGGGGCATACCCACGCCGCGCCGATCCGAAATACTGACTCAAAATCCCATGCTGATCACTTAAACAAAAACCTCAGAGGCTGGACCGGCATGAATATGTGAAATCAAGTTTTTTCGAAAAACCCAACTACTTTTTTGCAAATATTGTAGCGTATGTCATTCCCAGTATTAAGAGGAATCCAACAACACCTCATATGTCGAAATCCGTCAAACGGTTTAGGCTGCAGGGCGTGCCAAAGAGTAAGACACACACATATACATACGCTCGAAAAACATAACCCTCCTGTCTTGGGCAGTCGGGTAAAAACACTCAAAACTCACACGGCTTGAGATTATTTTATGTGGCCGGCTTTTTATAAAACTGTCATTGAAATTGGAATCTTGTACCTTACATTGTAGAGTTGCTTTTTGAATGAACTTCTTTGATGCAATTCGCCCAACTCAAATCATACTAGTATCAAGTAAACCTAGGTATAACATCTGACTAGGAACAATAGACTATTAAAACTCGGCAGAATACCTAAACGGAAGGTGGTAAGTAAGTAGGTATCATCATATCAGCCCAAAGACGTCCACTGCTGAACATAGGCCTCCCCCAAAGAGTGCCACAATGACCGGTCCTGCGCCACCCGCATCCAGCGGACTCCCGCGACCTTTACCAGGTCATCAGTCCACCTTGTGGGGGGCCTACCCACGCCGCGCCTTCCGGTACGTGGTCGCCACTCGAGAACTGAGTCTTTGACCAGTGTGTGTTGCCAGTGATGACATATGGCACTGAAACTTGGTCGCCATTTACTTACCATAATAAGAGCAGGATTACCCAACCCACTTCCCAGTATAATATAAATGGAGATCTTCCGAAACAACTTCTTGAATTCTGCCTCGTCTCTCAGGTCGGGGTCTGCGTCAAGAATCTCCGTGACTAAAGGCTTTAATGTGGTCTCTATAGAGTTCAGGTGTTTGTCTATGAGGTTTGGCAGCTTGTCATAGTTGGTTTGGATAATGAACTGCATTTTGAGCGTGTTTATTGATGTCTGGTCGTCTGTAAGGACGAAATAGTAGTTGCTAGTTTTATTGTACTTCATCATCATCATCATCATATCAGCCCAAAGACGTCCACTGCTGAACATAGGCCTCCCCCAAAGAGTGCCACGTGCCACAATGACCGGTCCTGCGCCACCCGCATCCAGCGGACTCCAGCGACCTTTACCAGGTCATCAGTCCACCTTGTGGGGGGCCTACCCACGCTGCGCCTTCCGGTACGTGGTCGCCACTCAAGAACCTTTCCGCCCCAACGGCCATCGGTTCTACGTGCAATGTGCCCCTTACCCTTATTGTACTTAAATATAAAATAATGTATGTACTTTAAAAACAAAGTTTTAACCGACTTCAATTTAGTGCCTACTTCGCCAAGCCAATTTCCTTTCCACTTTACCACATGATTTGCTTTCCGAGAGTAAATACGTTGAATATTACAGACGAAAACCATATCACTGTATGTGGGCCGATAATATTTGAAGAGTTCCGTCGATTTGGCACACTTGACATTTAGGACTTCATTAGTTGCTATTTCAACGGAATCATATCAGAATCAGTAACGTACTTTTACAGTTTAAAATTACGAGTTCCATAAGGCAATCTGTGGTCTTCATCATCAGTTCCACTTCACCGTGATTTCCGTGTGTAAATAGGCTAGTTATAATAGAAAATACCAAAATTACTACATGCGTGCCCTCTATATTTGAAGAGTTCCCTCATTTCCTCATGGTTCCCATTATCCAACTGAAGTTTTGACGACAATGGTACCAACCTGGAAGCATATATCTTCAAAATGTACGAATCGGTTCATAAATGACGGAGTTCTGAGGTAACAAACATTAAAAAAAATACAACCGAATTGAGAATCTCCTCCTTTTTTTTAAATCGGTCAATAAAGTAGGGGCACATTCTCCCTAGGGGTAGGTAGGTTGGTACTATCGCCCAAGGGTACGGGTTCACACCTCTTAGCCGAGGCAAAATACGGTTTCGAAAAACATTAATTTATAATAGCGTTTTTTTTGTTTATTTCATTCTAAAACATTATTCTAAGATGCTTTATTCAAGAATCCAACAAACTTTCCACCCGGAAGTAATTATATAGATTTAAATTAAACATTCATTGTCTTTTTTATTTTATTTATATTGAATATTTTAAAGCAAATGTAAATGAACCTAAATAAAGATAAAAAAATATATTAATATTTATCCGGACTTTTTAGGAGCTAATTAAATATTGATTTTTTTGATGTCTGATTTTTTGTTGGATTTTGCCTCTAGGTAACAATTTAATTGATAATATATCCGTTACATTAAAAAAATTAGCTATTATAAATTATTTCCAAATATGTCATTTTTTCCATACAAGTTGTCAGTTCATTGCCTGGACTATCTAGGATCATTTTCGAGCGTTCGCTATGCATGTGCAGACGATTTTGAACAGAAAGTGTGAACCCGTACCCTTGGGCGATAGTACTTATGAGAATTTATGCATGTTGCGGTACTTACCAGTCATCATAGAAACAAATTCGTTGACGAAATACTCCAAATTATCTCTATTCAATGTCTTACTGAACAGTTTCCCGTACTTTGGATTCAATAGCAAAAGATCAATCATATAAATGACAAATTCTTGTTCGACTTGCACTCCGTGTGTTTGGCAGTTCCTTGTTATTTCGTTCGCCATGTTTTTAACTATATTTTCGTTGCACGCCATTGTTGTAAATTTGATAAAAATTGCGAAAAACTTGGTCGAAAATCTCCGTAAGTGTTTGGTCAAAAATTGATTGAAAAGTGATTTTGTTGCTATGGTAATGACAGTTGTTTGTTTACAGGTCGAACCAAAGAGTAATGTAATGTATATGTATTTGTTATGTACAAGTAAAGGCATCTTTGCGCACAAGTATTGTATATTGATTTTCGGGGGCAATAAAAAGATGAAATTCAATCTAGAGGTGGGTCGGGTCGTGCATGGAGGCAGAAGAAACGACTAAACACATTCTACTGGGTTGTAAGCAGGTAGAAGTATACAGGAAAAAGCACCTAGGGTCTCCGGACACACTACAGAACGCAGTCAGTAATACCAAGGCACTCTTAAACTTTTTAGAGGAGCTGGGGTGGTTAGAGTAGCGCCACCCTGCCGTTTCACGCAAAATAGGCGCATTGGATGTCGACTTGCGGAAAATGCCCAGTAAAACTAACTAACTAGAGGTGGGTCGTGCGTGGGTTCGAATCCCGGCTCGGAATCCGCTAGGTTTTTCAAAAGAACTTATCATTTTGATATTTGAAGTTTTCGGTGAAGGAAAACACCGTGAGCAAACCGCTCTAATTCCAAAGGTTCATTTATTTCCCTCTATGTTGGACGGTCAGGTGACAGTAGCTTACGTAAATTGTGCCTACTGGGTCGAACCATGGAATTATTAACCCATTCGTCGCTACTGACTTGAACTTTCGTCACTTCCAACCCACGTCATACGAAGTCTAAAAACAATACATTTCAAACTTGCGCGACGTGGGGGTGCCATCACGCATTTTTCCTGTGGCAGATGCTGTTATGTTCTATCTACCTAAACATACTAATTAAATTTAATTTTTGGTACAAACATTTTATTGCCGACTGTACTTTTCTGTATACCATCATCAACTACTCATCGAGACGATTCTAACGAGCCCAAACTCAACGGGGTTACGTCGGTTAAATTCTAAATTCCCATGGCCACCTTCTGTCTCCATCATCAGATCAGCTCGATGGTAGCATAATATTAAATTGTCATACAAACTATACTAAAATACCCAATATTTTCAGCTTAATCGGATAACGGCAAGTGATTGAAAAATGGATTGCAAATTTTGACGGACAACTTACAACATACGAACAGGTCCAGTTACCTAATATAAAGCCTGTAATAAAAATAACACAAAATTGACTTCAAAATCTTTATTATAGTCAAACTCGTCCTTGGACCATAATTACTCCATCTAGCGAACTAGATACACACATGTTTGAAAGAAGTTTACTACAACTTCACCTTGTGTTGTTACATCAAAATATGCCTTACACGTTAGTGAAAAGAGACCATTTTAGCATGTATATCATAAATGCAGTAATATTGATATCATTATTTAATATACCCGATGGCAGTGGCGTGCATAGGGTTTTTAGTTAGGGTAGGCAGTTTTTTTTCTGAGGAGACTTATGTGGGGACGAACAAGTTGTGTTTAGCAGTGCACGTCACCAAATTGCAGAAAAGAGAAATTATGCAGAATTAAATTGTTACTAAGTAAAGTACGAGTAATGTTAGAACTTACCAAGGCTATTTCGACTTTCGACAAATTCGCCCGTGTCATTCCATACATTTGGAGAATTTCCGAATAAAATGCACGGAAAACAAAATAATTTCTGTGTGTGTATGCAACCAGTCAACCAGCTAAAATTTTCGTAATACTTTACATGAAATTGACGAGTAATATTACCCCGAGTTTGATCTAATTGCAACTGCGGCATACATCTACCTTTATTAACTACCTTTACCTTATTATTGAACGTTAATTTACTAAATTCGCCGAAAGTTAACATCCGCAAACACACTAGGTCAATACACCGGTCACAGCTAAAGCACATATTTAAGGTTTATTACACAAATATAGAACACGCCAATAAACAGAAACACACGGGAAATTCAATAGAAAACGTAAGAAAATCGCTCCGAACCAAACTATGTATCGCAACTATTTATACAAGAATTTTTCTTTCACAATACAACTTAGTCGTAACAAAAAAATCACGTTAATGGCTTCCGAATCGAATAGCAAATTCAAAACAAATTTTCGTAAACAAAAACAAACAACCTTGACAAATTAGAACGCCCCACATTACGAGGAAAAATCACAGCAACTGGGACTTCTTTCATTTGCCGCATGAAACTTTGTTCTGCACGATATTTTAATAAGGCGAGTCTTGAAGTTGCAATGCGCTATGCGCTGATTGGCTGAAATGCGGGGGCAGGTCAGTGGTTGGTCACAATACTCTGAGGGGCTACCGCGAAACGAAAACGAACTTCGTTCGCGTATCTCCCTCTCTGTCGCACTTGCTAGTTCGAGCGACAGACGAACGAAGTACGTTTTCGTTTCGCGGTAGCCCCTCTGTCCGGCGGCCGGACTTGGAAGCATGTGTGCGTGTGATTTGCTTATATGTGTGTGCACTGAGCAGATCCGTACATAGTTCACGGACGATATTTACACAAGCGCACTGTGAGAGTGTGTGCCGTGGCTTAGGCATCGCTCCGCCGTGCCTACTGCCTGCCTTGCGCTGAGCGAGCCTGGTTCGCGCGCAAATTTAAATTGCAGCGCGTCCCGTAATGTGAGTAAAGAAGTAGATTGTTTTAAAAACTATTATAGTATTATCATAGAGAAGAAAAATATATGTTGTGGAGTTATTTTGCAAGGTAGGCACTGCCTATGTGCCTATATGGTAAGCACGCCACTGCCCGATGGTAATATACCCAAAAAAAATAGTTAAAGACGGACCTCGCTGACGACAGCCGAAACGTATCATACTAATTGACATTGAAGTATGACGTCATAGTTTACTATTTGTACTAATCGTAAGGAAAATCAAGTAAATTGCTATTTGGGTCGCGAAATACTGCGCCATAGTTGCCATACATTTTTTCTAAACTTTCTTTTTACCCGACTGCCGAAGGAAATGTATTATGATTTTAATAATATTTCGTAATTTATACTTTATTATAATTATTTGAGGGTTTAGCAACACTACGTTATCAATTTTAACATGAGAAAACTACCCTATTTAGGATCCTTTTCGCAAAAATATTCTTTGTATACATTTTGACAGGATTGTCAACCTGTGGGTCCCAAATTAAAGAGCGTGACTTGCAAGGGAAATGTATATACACGTACCACCGTAGAACCCTGTCGCAATTGACAGGCCGCCGTCACTCAAACTCAAGTGATATGTCACCGTATTGCGATAAGGTTCTACGGTGGTACGTGAATACATTTCCTTTACTGTACCTACAGAGCAAGTAGTTACTGCATTTATGATTTTAACGCTCAGGGTTGTCACATAAAAACGTACATAATACTATGTACTTAATCATTTTTGAGTTCATGTTGTAAGTACCAATGTACCCAGCCATTTGTAAACCCTATTACGATATCGTAAGGTCTATTATTGAATATTTTAATGCAGAATTAAATCAGTAACTTGAAATTTTTCCTCATTCAAGTTTGAACCATGTTCTAAACGACGTATGACATTTTTTTGTTTACTGATTTTTACAAAATATGATATTTATAGCGTTTAATACTTTTTTTCAGAAAGTGGTTGTAGTTGAAATATTATTTATCATTTATTTAGGCATTAGAGTTTTCATAATTCAAGTTGGAGATATGTCGACAGGCTATCTGCACTCTGCACTGCAAATGACGCCAAAGGTGGGCGTGTGAATGTTAAAATCTTTAAACCAAACGGCAATCCATACAAACTTCGCCTTGTTTCACCGATGGAAAACTTCAACTAGTGCTTTGAAAACTCTAATTCCTAATTATTATTTACTTACAACAGAAGTCTGTCATATACCTTTAATAAATCAAAAGTATGAAATTAAATGCATTTTAAAATTCTTACAGATATAGCCTAGAATTGCTGTCTTAAATCTATGTAAATTTTACATAAAATCCATTAAAAGATATCACAGCTATTTCTTAGCAGAGTCTAAATTTTAATTTAGATAATGTATCCGAAACATTAATTTTAATCTTAGAATTTAATGGAGAACTAAATTAAACAACTTGATTCAATACAAACATTTAGTAAACAAAATATAGTATTTTCCTACTGCCGTGATATTTTTTACATAATTGTATTTTTAAATAAATTCACGTAACATACGTGTCACAACAATTTTACGCCGTGTTATTATCTTTTATGGATAAACTTAAAACTAGAATTTAACTTAGCTGTCATAAGTTGTAAAACAAAAGCAACAATGACATGTTTATGACACAATGTCAAAAATGCCACGTTTACAAAGATACGGGCCACTGATTTGATTAAGATTTGATTAGTGTGTGTAGGCCCAGTTTTATAAACATCATCATATCAGCCGAAAGACGTCCACTGCTGGACATAGACCTCCCCCAAAGAGTGCCACACCGACTGATTCTGCGCCACCCAGGGGACTCCCGGGCTTTATAAACACGCGAAGGACCAAATGTCAGATAAACTGTAAATTTCTGACAATAGTTATGAAATGAAAAAAAATATTTGCAAGATTACGGTTACAAGATCTTAAAAATAATAAATAAACCAACGCAATCAACCTGGATAGAGGTGTGCACATTTTTACCAATTAAACATATTAAATTTTTTTTAGCTCCACAATGTCAAGACTTAAATACTAACACTTGCAGCTATTTGTTACTTATTATTTTGTTGTCAAATACTCCTTAACCTTTTCAACGCTCTAGAGAGAGAAAAGTTGTCGACCACACGCCAAATCAACAGGACATTTAGTGCGGAGTTAAACCTTAAGTCAATGCAAGAAGGTTGCTATCGCGCTGGGCTCCTTGACGCATATATCAGTCGTAGGCGTCGAAAAGATTAATACTATAAAAAAAATTGCATGCAGCCATTTGGTCTTAGCTTTGAAAGAAGACATGTTTTCTAATTTAAAAATGTCAGGTAATTTATTGCACAGGAGTATACAGATATTATAACAATTATTTTTGTATATGGCAGATCTGCAGGGAGGCTGATCTAAAAGGTTAGGTTAGAATTACCGAAATAAGGTCTAACGGACCTTTATAAAACCGTGGTTAGTAATCGGGCCTTACTAAATAAATTTGCCAGTCGCAAACGACGTATCTAATGTATCTATGTAAACGTGACTATCAATTCATATAAAAATGCAAGATTTATGACTTAATGGCCTGTATGGACATAGACTTAATCACTCAATCATTGAACATGTCTGGTTATTCGTAATATTTCAGAATAAGATAAGTTTTTTTTAAGCATTGTCACCAGCTGGCAGTACTGTGGCTAACAAAATCCACTCATCAAATTCATCATCATATCAGCCGAAACACGTCCACTGCTGGACATAGACCTCCCCCAAAGAGTGCCACAATGACCGGTCCTGCGCCCGCATCCAGCGGAATCCCGCGACCTTTACCAGGTCACTGTTAAATCTAGTATCTCAAGACTCACAACCCAGCGTACATTGTGAAAGTTATTTATAGTACTTATAAAAATCCTGCCATAATCCTGCCAGCTAATATAATACATTCAGAAAACCCTTCTTTGCAACTAGCGATCTAGATACTGACCCAACTGTTGCTTAACCCAAGGGACATGACGACACGTATGCGTCACGTGGCTGCAGACAATAAAAATTGTTACCGGCGTAGGACAATTGTAGATAGTTAAATCCAGGAAGTGCCTTACTCTTCTTGATATTGAACTATCCGAGTTGCTTCGCCTTAAATGGGTTATCAAAGCATTTTGAGCTTTACTTCTATGTGAAAAGGTTGAAAACTGAGTGATTTCGTCCCTAACATGAAACTTGGCCGACTTACTTTACTCGTCCAAGAAATGCGTCTTCAAATATTTCATCATTCCAAATGTCCTGAAGCGTTTTGTGCCAATCACCTAGAATAGAGAAATAAAAGGTTTATACGTTTAGTTAGATTAGTAGTACACGAATCACAGAATATAAAAGGTAAGCTTTGGTCTCTACCTACCTCAAAGGGATACGTGAGCGTAATACGTAATCCCATCAAAATAATTAAATCATGGACAAAAATGCAAGCCCCTAACGCAGTTTTTCTACCGCAAAAAATCGTGAGATGTAACGTAAAACCAAGTCACTGAATAGTACATTTCGATGCTAGTGCGGAAAGCATGTCATTACGTAACGAGTACCGACGAGTGAAGAATGAAATTTCCGCACGTGTATCGAACGACGTTTTTTAATACAGTTGCGAAAAAATAAGAAAAACAACAAGTTCGAAACTTTTATATTAATCATTCTGTAACATCATTGTTTGTAACACAGTTGAAAAAAATGAAGTTCAATATAGTTTAATACAGTTCTATCTTATTTATTTTTTATTGACATAATAATTGACGGTACAATTTGTACAAGGAAAAGTGAAAAGCACTAGTGCGCGAAAACCAACTTTCCGCACGCTAAACAGCTACGTAAAGTAGCACTTTTTGAGCAACTGTGTTAAAAATAACTTTTTCATAAAGTGTTACCTACTTAGTTAACTAACAACATTTTATATTATACTGACCAAATCAATATTAGACAGACCTTATGTTCTGTACGGGTCCTACTTTCGTTGATGACGACAACATGTCGTGATTGCCACTGAACTCACCTTATACAACGCATCGTCGCAGATGGCGAACTGCTTGTTGTTGGGGTCGTACAGCTTCTTCTCTTTGATGATGGCCCAGACGCGCTTGACCACCTCGTGCCTCGCCATCTGGTCCTCGCCCATGAGCTCGGCGAGGGCGGGGGACAGCTTGTAGGCGCGCGTGTAGCCGCCGCCGCGGCCGCGGCCGCCGGCCTGAGAAACAGATTCATGTTTATCTACACACATACTATAAACCCGCTAAAATGCTTTCAGAAACTGGCAGTAATGACCAGCATTATATCAGTAAGATTTATAAAAATAAATTACCTTGTCTCTGGCCGTAGCTAATTTTGTAAATACATTAAGATATCGATATTGTTAAAGTAATGACTTCCAAAGGACACTGGGCAAAACGTCCCCACCCACCAACACAATCGAGACATGCCTCATTTAATAGATCTTCCATTAATTTTAAGCTCGTTAACTGATGTTAAAATATGGGAGCCACTGTCTTTGCATGATTGACCAGGTTGTAGGGAAGTTTTAGTTCCAAATTGCACCACCATCCATTTTTTGGAAGAACCCCATTGATATTAGAGTCAATAACGGTGATTACACGTTTTATGGAACATTACAATCATATTAAAATCAACGTCAGCTCTGTTGGTGGGTGGGGACGGTGCCCATACAAATCTGCCCATTGTCCTTTCGAAGCGTGGCCCAGAAGAGGTCGGAGCAAATCATGACCAACTAGATTTTGTTATGGACATCTAGTTGGTCACGATTTGAAATCTAGTCGGCCATGGCGGTTATTCTAATGGTTCCCGAACACATCATTGAGGATTTATTATATGTGTGTAGATAAAGTAATGTATGCAACTGTACATAATTAGGCCTTAAAACACTCGTGTGATCCTATGATGAAACTCGCTCACGCTTGTTTCATGAAACCACACTCGTGATTTACGGCCTCTCAGCTTAATGCCACATGGCATTCTCTAACAGCTAACCATTGGGCTAAACAGAACATTTATGATGCTCAATGTAAGTAGTCATTTAAAAATTGTTAACAATTTTGCATCTGAAAAATGTCATACTTATGTAAATTCAGTGACAACGCAATTGGGAATGGATGTTTTTTTTAGAAATGCCTGACTATTTTTTTGGTGATGTAACCTTCCTTAGCACCAGAAAAAACGCTTCAGATTTTTAAGCTGCGTCATTTATTCTTGAAAATATATAAACAGTTTTCTCACTTACGTTTGGGTTTAGGACCGCGAATAAGACGCTTTCTTTGATCTGTCTCATATTACAAAAAAAATATCTTAAATATCCGTGGTAAACTGACACTGGCAATTATATTGACAGCTGCAGCAGCTATATTTGTCATTGAGACGTCCTAAACCCAAAACGTAAGTGAGGAAATTGGTTATATTTTTCAAAAAAAAAAAATACGACTTGGACTTGGAAATTACGATTAGGACTTGAATCAACTAAAATTAAAAAAAAATACCAACACCTAGGATTATTTTTCAGTATAAAACTCTAACAAACATTTGGTCTTAGAAATAAAAATGATCGTAAAATCTCAATGATGTAATATAAAAAAGAGGTAGATAAGTTATACTCGCTCGAAAAATGGCACACTAAAATCGAGTCAATTGGCACAACTTGCCTCAGTTTAGAGTCGTCAATGGAAGCGTTAGCTGTCAGATTTGGTGGCCATTTTTAAACATGGAATTTCGTATAGACAACATATGTACCTTTTTTATATTACATAATTGGTAAAATCTCGTATTTTTAGAGAAAGGAGGAGCCGCGACTCGTGGAGAATACGGGGCCTTTGTCCAGCAATGGGACACTCAATAGGCACAAAAAAAATATGGTGAAAGTATTACCTTCTTGGCTTTAGGTCCCTTGCCCTTCTTGCCCCAGTCGTCGTCATCATCGGAACCCTTCTTCTTGCGGCCCTTCTTCTTTGGCGCTGGTTTCTGACAAAACATTAAAAAAATAGTCAGATTGATTTAATTTGTAAGCATAGGTGCACATTGGTGGATAAATAATGGGTTGTGTTGTGGGACACTATGTTTCGCCTGTAGGCGTACAAAATCAGTAGAATTAAATACTAAACACATTAACAGTAAACTTGTTTAAAAACTTTAAAATGTGCTAAAACATAACAATATCACAACAAAAAGAAAAACCGGCCAAGTGCGTGTCGGACTCGCGCACGAAGGGTTCCGTATCATTATCTATAAAAACGGCAAAAAAATGTTATATGGGAGCCCCAGTCCGACTCGTACTGGGCCGGTTTTTTAAGTATTTGTTTTTTTTTAGTTTAGCAACAGAAATACATAATCTGTGAAAATTTCAACTCTCTAGCTATCACGGTTCTTGAGATACAGCCTGGTGACAGACAGACGGACGGACAGCGAAGTCTTAGTTTATTTATTTATTTAAAATCAATGTAAGTTTACAGCATGAAGACCAAAGCACTTACACGATAAATTATTACATAGTAGAAAAACAATACATAGTTATTAACAATATATAGTTATTACTATTGGGTCCCGTTTTTACCCGTTGGGTACGGAACCCTAAAAGAGAAAAAATATACTCAATCCTAATCCTAATAATATTATAAATGCGAAAGTTTGGATGTTTGTTACTCAATCACGCTTAAGCGGCTGAACCGATTTGGATGAAATTTTGCACGGAGATAGTTTATAGCCTGGATTAAAATATATAATAGTTTTTATCCCGGGCAACATCCTGTAAAGGCAACATTCTTAAAGGGTATTTTATTTAAAAAAATGTGTGCCATGCAAAAAACACTCTTTTGCATCAGTGTGAAGGTACAGAACAAAGGTTGTTATTATGATTGCGATAGTGCTACGCTTAAATCTGATCTGATACTGATACCTTTACGAATAGTGCAGGCAGTTTGTTTTAACAAATATGGCCACCTCAAAAATATATTGGCATGGAACCTTTAGTTCTTTTTGGTTCTTTGAAATGGGGAACACAACTGTCTGTCTATTTCAAGGCACACATGGCTCTAATACATTTTACAGTACACATGGTGTTACTTTCCCGCACGAGTGCGGAAATGGCACTTTCCGTGCATATGTCGAAACTTTAAGGAGCCGTATGTACTGTAAAACGTTGTACGATACACGTGCGAATAGGTAATTCGCAACTCGTGTCGATTTAAAACACTCCCTTCGGTCGTGTGTTAATTTATCGCCACTCGTTGCGAATTTCCTATTTTCTGCACTTGTATCGTAAATAACTATTTTGTATACATTTTTGTATATTATATTAATAACAACTGCCTCCCTATTCAAAGAGTTTCCTCAGTAAATGAGCGCATAGCGAAGAGCTGATCCAACAATGAATGAATTGAGACTTTGATGGGTTCAGCACAAGATTGTTTTTGGCCGACCAATCCTTTTGGTACGGAGCGCAAAACAGGAATGAAAAGACTGACCTCATCAGACTCGCTGCCGTTAGAGCCGTCCTCCTCCGGCGAGCTCTCCTTTCGCTTCTTCGAAAGCTTGGACGGCGCGCGCTTCGCTGGCTTCTTCTCTTCTTCTTCTTGCTCCTCCTGGTAAAGGAAAGAACTTGAGCCACTTAGGAACTGTTAAGGCCAGGGACACCAGGTCACAGTGTTCCAAAAACGCCTGGGACTGGCCATTTTTTAGTGATTCTGGAGATCAATGTAGTTTAATATGGTTAATAAAAGTGTAGAAGTGACTTCCTGTCAATTCTTTACACATGATAATAAGTCAGCCTATATACAGAGAAAAAAAGTTGGCCATTTCAGGTAGGTACTGAAACTGAAAAATTGCTTATTTCCTTTTATTGTGAATTTATGGGATGGTATTAATTTCTCATGTTAAAATGCATAAAGTTAAGCGTTTTTTGAATAGAATAGAATCATTTATTGCATATCACATTACAGACATGGATATTAAACGTGCATTAATAGTCAATAGTGTCAACTATTGTCACAGTCAGTCAGTCACTAAAAATTATCTGGTCTCAAGGGTTTTTGGAACATTGTGTAGATGCGTAGACGTGCGCGTTCCGCAGCTTTATAAAGTCAGGCCCTGGTCTCCTATAAATCACGCCGTACGCTGGCGTCACAATGCTTACTATGGAGATGTACTGATGTGGCCGACGATAACAACAGTACATCTCCATAGTAGGCATTGTGACGCAGCGTACGGCGTGATTTATAGGAGACCAGGGCCTTACACCGCAAGCGTGCACGCTTTAGGAGTGAAATCCCATTACAATCAGATCAGTTTGACATGTGTGCATTGCATTATGGAGTCTCATAGAAAGAGTCAATGATGTAATACCATTTTTTTGTTGTTTATATTACATCATTGCAAAGAGTACTGAATGGCGCGAGCTGTGGCGATAATTCTACGTATTTAAGTATTTCTTTATCTATAATATATAAATGTTTACCGTTGTCTAGTACCCATAATACAAGCTTTGCTTAGTTTGGGACTAGGTCGATTAGTATAATATTTATTTTATTTTCTAAATAATTTAATTATAGTGTGGTGTGCATTAACCTTTATAAGCGAGCTAGCTACAGGTAAATTACTTTCGAGACGTTTTCGCATTTGTAGCAGTATTTGTATATTTACAGGGACACACATACACGTTGACGTACACAGTCACACGTATTATGTGTGTGTGTGTGTGAGGCTGGCTACAGAGGTCACAACTACAAATGCAAAAACATCTCAAAAGTAATTTGCCTGTAACTCTCTATCAAATAAATACAACAAAAAAAGTTTTTTCCCCATTACTGAAACTGTAAAATACAGTTTCCGAGTGTATTTACCTCCGAACCCTCCGAGCCCTCGTTCTCTGACCCGTCCTTCTCGTTGACATAGTCCATCACCAGCTGGTCTATGATCTTCCTCTTCTCGGTGAGGTCCACACCGAAGCTCTTCTCCAGCTTCTGACGCACCTTCTTGGATGATGTGCTGGCGAGATTAGCATTCTCGAGGATCTCTGAAGAGTGGATCTTTGTTATTCATAATTATTTATGGCCCTAAAATTTTGGATTTTTTTACAGCTATTTTGTATTGTGTGTAATACAAAAGTATCACAAACTTTTGTTTCGTTTGGTTCTAACCCGTTAGGGGTTCGACATGGAGACCATCACACTTGGGGTTGCGTGTTCGCATTGCATCGTTGCCTCTCTTTCATTGGCCATAGGAAGGAAAAAGATGCAACACGAATATTTTGGGCAAATATCGCCAAGTGGAGTGCCATTATCACAAACAATTAAACTAGTTCTGAATTCCGAATATAAATCGCATTACATTTGAAGAATGCCTACTTATCAAGAGCCTATGCGTCAAATAAACGATCGATGCGCGATTCGGAACGTAAAAATGGCCGCCTTCAAAAATGACAAAACATCAACTTTATTCACGGAAATATCCAATTGTATCAAAATTAAAGCATTTCAATTAAAATGTTTCAAGTAATAACTGCTAAGCATCACAGTGCGCACCATTTCGTAACCCAAATTCATGTAAATAGGCCGCCATTGCAGCGCTACATACGTGGAGCATTCGTGATGCAAGTTACGCTTTGTACAAAAATAAACCACCAGTGTGCAAGCTTGTTCAGGGACTCTAAAATAAAGGCAAATAGCCGGAAAGATCCGCATAATAATGTCAAACAACTTTCACTTGAAACATTTTCGGACACTCCTTTTACTATCAGAGATATTTCGATACCAATGAAGTATAAAATAAGTTCCTTTGGAGAATGTAGGAAGCCATTACGAGGTGCCCGGACAAGCCTAACCTAGCTCATTTTCAGCTCAAAATGCTTTTCGACTACTAATTTTGAACGGAAAATATTTGTTATGGATTTCTTTTGCTGCGGAACTTACTTGCGATCTCTTTTTTAAGTTCTTCTTTGCTGATGTCTGCCATTTTCTTGAAGTCAGTAGATTTTCTCCCGCGACGCAAGGGAAGCAAGCCACACAATAATATACCTACGGCTAGGTGCTACACGGCGTCGAAACGAATTTAGCCGAAGATCGTATCGGGGCTTTTCGGGCTATAATATGGACCAATCAAATAAGAGGGGTGGCAACGCATTCTACCAACCAGCAACTCGAATTTGTTGACGTATTTCGAGCGCCATATTTGAACTACAAATTTGTTTACTTTTTCAAGATTTTCATTTACGAAACTTATTTTTATAAAATATGTTCAAACTTCAAACCTACGAATAACATAACTTCTAGCTTGTTGAATTGCGTTTATTCAGTAATTAGATGAGTATTCATGTATTTTTTTAACATTAAAAGTTAGTAGAAGCTCTTGGTAGAACCTACTTTTCGCAGTATCGACTGTCAAACATCGAAACCATTTAACCACAGTCTTTTAACGCTGTTATACTTTTTTCAATTTTGGTAAGTATAATTTTAATGTTTCTTGTGATGAAATAATGAATTCCTGTTTACTGAAAAAAATAACACTCCATAAGTAACAGCAAAATGTTTATGAAATGGTTCTAAGCATTTTAAATATTAGCTCAAATGATCTCAAAACAATAGGCGTTTTTCGAATTTAAACAGTAAAAAATAAACTCCTCTTTTTTCCGTGTTTTTTCCTCATTGTGATTTTGTAAACTGAGCTTTACCCGAAGAATTTTGCAATGTTTTTTTTGATTGAGCAGATTCTTTACAATATTTACAGATTATTATGATTACGGCATGAGTAAAGTAAAGTATTGTATAAAGTTATTGTTCTGTTGTATAAAGATTACACATAAAAATTACTCCTCGAAACTGTCAAAACCACGCGAGCACAGCACAGTTGGACAGTTGTCAAAATTCCTAACCTGCAATGCAAGGGATTTAAGTTAATTAGTGTTATTTTATATTATTTCAATAGCACTAATATTATTTAGCAATGGCTAAAGTGAAGAACAAGAGAAATGCTGGAGCTGCTGACAGAGCCCAGCAAAAAAGAAAAGCAGAAGCGAACAAGAAAATAAATCCGTTTGAAGTGCACATAAACAGAGAAAAACACAAGATTTTGGGCAAAAAATCGAAACATGACAGGGGTTTGCCTGGTGTTTCACGAGCTAAAGCCGTACAAAAGGTAAGAATCTGATAGAAATTCGTGAAATATTGTATACAAGCCTAGTTCATATAATTTCTAACTAAGTATAATTAACTAGATGTAATAATAGTCTTCTAAGCCAATTTTGATCCAATTCCAGAAGTTGAATTAAATTAAAACTTGATGAGCATATCAAGGTCCAATCACTGCGCAATAATAAAGAACAAAAAACTAGTATTACAATGAAATTTTTAGGTTATACTTCAACAAATGATGTGATTGATGTGATGTGTGTTTGTGTAATGAGCACGAATATTTGGTCCCTAGTCATGGATGTTTTCTATGTATTTAAGTATTTATTTATCTATATAAGTATGTTTATCATAGTCTAGTACCCATAGTACAAGCTTTGCTTAGTTTGGGACTAGGTTAATTTGTGTAAGATTGTCCACAAATATTATTATTATTAAAAAATCCTAGCATTAACTTACAATTAAGTTTATATGTAATGTTCTGTATTTAAATAGCACATGGCGATTTAATTATAATGAGCATAAAATCGCATGTACATTGTATATGTTCTTAAACACAAGCAAAATAAGAAATTTGTTTTTCCATAGAGAAAAGAGACTCTCGGCACAGAGATGAAGCTGATGAACAAAACAAACACGTTCATAGATAAGCGTATAGGAGAGAAGAATAGTGAGTTATCGGCTGAAGACAGGATGGTGGCCCGGTTTGCAGCCGAGCGGGTGAAGCAGCATAGTCGGAAGAATATCTACAATTTAGCTGACGATGAGGTGCTGACCCACAGGTGATACTTTTATTATAATCTCTTGCAGACTGTATTTTATATAATTATAGTATCAATAGTCTATTGTTTATCTTTAACAAGTTTCTTTTACAAAATATATTTTTAGTATATCAGCTTTTATTTACTTATTCAAACTCTAGTGTCCAAAACAAAACATACAAATGGCTGATTTCATACATGCATTCTCTACCATCTCTTTTATTGCAAACTGAAAAAGTAAAAAGTATTTTATGGCCATAAATAAACTTCTTGTTGAGAGGGTTCCAATGAGCTTTTATACACAAACCGTTAAATGTAAAAAAAAAGTATGCCATTCATAAATTGTAAAAAGTATTTCAAAATGTATGAATTGCACACACCATAACATTTGGTTCTAATGAAGACTAGAAAAATATTCTAGCACCACTTTCTGTTCTAGCTATATTATAGATGTTATGTCCAGATTTTTATTAATAATAACAATATACAAACTAAACTACTTATGAAAAACATACGACTTGTATATAAGTGGTTAAGTCCTCTGGGTCACCCTTTATAAACTATGATTTTATAGGGCTTACATCCACTAAACACGTATTTTTGTTATATTGGTAAACCCATTCCATGGGCAACTGCTTACCATGATATGAGTCCAATTTATAGTATTTTTTCTAAGAAACCCTGTCACTGTTGTCTCTTGGCTTACAACAGAATAACAACAAGAAAAAGTTGATTGACTCATAAAACTAAAACTAACTACAATTGTTTCTGAAATAAATGCTGCATGTGAAATATGAGGAAGATAACTTAACCATTTAACTTTTTTAACCATATCACATCAATTTCTATTTTAGAGGCCAAACTCTCGAGCAGATTGAGAAATTTGATGACCCCAGGTCTGATGAGGAAGATGAATCCGCGTTTAAGGGATTGGATGGTAAGTGTCCATATTTCATTTCAATTTAATATTAAGAATGTTGCATGGCCTTAGATAAAAGGTAAGGTACTCTTTATATTTAAAACAAGGGGTTTTTTTGAGTAGAAACACTGTTCCAACTTCATATTGTAAGTTATTGGCCGCCTATTACTTCAAACTATAAGGCCACGGCCGCACTCAGTGTCTCAAGACGAGAGTCTTTGACCAATGTGTCTTGCCAGTGATGACGTATGGCACTGAAACGTGGTCGCAAAGGCTCAAAGTCACCCAAGGGGCAATGGAGAGGGCTATGTTGGGAGTTTCTCTGCGTGATCGCAACAGAAATGGGGCTATCCGCATCTGAACCAAGGTAGCCGATACTCCACTACAACACCTTTTCCTTTTTCATGTATTTGTATCAATCATTGTTCCAAATTTACTAATAAACGATTACACACGTACGGCTTAGCCACTTGCTCAAATTCGTACGCGCCCCGCGCACTAACAAGTTACATAGTGTCGTACAGCTTACTTTCCGCACTTGTATCATAAATTACTATTACAATGCACTTGCTCTGAAAGTGCGCTTTTATATGGTTCAACAAACGTGGGAACTCGTCTACGTCCGCGCGGCGGAGCGGTGCGGTGCGTGCGGGAATGGATTTCGGGACAATATTCCCACACACGCGCGATAATGAGATTTCATGACAGTAAAAATTTCACCGTTTATGTATTTTTGTTATCTCCTTGCGTGATGCATTGTAAAATGTTGTATGATACACGTGCGGATAGATAATTCCCAACTCGTGTCGATAAAAAACACTCCCTGACGGGTCGTGTTTTTGGTCATCGTCACTCGTTGGGAATTACCTACTTTCCGCACTTGTATCATAAATAACTATTATGTCCTCATTACCCAAGTAAATGTAGATCCAACCATAGCCTCACCATTCCAGATGACTTCGTCGCCGAAGGCCACTTCGGAGGCGGTGTCCTCGCCAAGTCAGACAAGGATGGCGCGAAGTCCCACAAAGACCTGATTGAGCAGCTGATCGCAGAGTCCAAGAAAAGAAAAGTGGAGAAGCAGAAGGAGAAAGAACAGACGCTGGATCTGACGGAGAAATTGGATAGTGAGTGGAAGGACTTGCAGCCGGTTGTGTTTAAGAGGTAGGTTTTTAATCTTCAAAGTATCTAAGCAGGTATGAAATAGTTATAGCGGTAAGCTATCTTGTCTATAGTTTTATTTTTTGACGTGATAACGCCAGCTACACGCACGAAAAAGTGTGACTCATTGTCCCTTTCCGTTGACTGACATATCAACAACGCACAGCCCAAACCGCAGGTTCTAGAGATTCCAAATTTGGCACGTAGGTTCCTTACAAGGTCTAGGGGTGCATTAAGAATGGATTTTTCAAAATTCATCCTCTAAGGGGTTGAAATGGGGGTCCAAAGAAAATTTTGGATTTCAGAGATTGCCCCGTAAAAGCAAACTTCACAGACTTTTGTTATTTGTTTATAATTTGTATTATATGCAGAGCGCGTATGGAGGAAGAATCAGCCATAGACAAAGTCCTGAACAAGGCGGAGAAGAACAGTCTGGATTACGACAAGATGATGCGGGAGCTGCGCTTCGAGAAACGGGGCACGGTCAGTTTTTTACAAGCTTTTATTTAAGTGTTTTCTACGGCAATCGAGGGTCGGGAATGTAAGAGAATTATATAGAAAACGACGTTCAACAACCTTGAAAAAAATCATACAGCTAGCCAATGAACGTTACTATAATACTCCAGGCAAAATACTGTTTCGAAAAACATTAATTTATAATAGCGTTTTTTTTGTTTATTTCATTCTAAAACGTTATTCTAAGATGCTTTATTCAAGAATCCAACAAACTTTCCACCCGGAAGTAATTATATAGATTTAAATTAAACATTCACTGTCTTTTTTATTTTATTTATATTCAATATTTTAAAGCAAATGTAAATGAACCTAAATAAAGATAAATAAATATATTAATATTTATCCGGACTTTTTGGGAGCTAATTAAATATAGATTTTTTTGATGTCTGATTTTTTGTTGGATCTAGGTAACTATTTAATTGATAATGATAATATAACCGTTACATAAAAAAAATTAGCTATTATAAATTATTTCCAAATCTGTAATTTTTTCCATACAAGTTGTCAGTTCATTGCCTGGACTATAATTATCTTGAAACATTCGAATTTAAGATAATGCTTATGGATCAGTGTAAAAAAAAACAGAAAATCACTAAAAACGTGTAAATCGCACTCCCGTATTTACTAAACTGAGTCGTAATTATCAATAATGATTACATGATTTTTATTAAATAATAAAGTTAAAACTATAAACAATGTCTTGAAATCTTTATTCTTAATAAATATATTCTTATTTTGTGTAAAAAAAATCACAAAGTTGCCTAAATTTTACGCTCAAAATCTTCATACAATTTACTATGGAGCGGCGCACTACGAGTGGGACCGCTTGCTTGCAATGTATGTAACTACTAGCTTTTGCCCGCGGCTTCGCCCGCGTACTAAGCGTAATTTTTTACGCTCTACAAAAAAGGAGGTTCTCAGTTTGATCCGTGTGTACCGATTGAATTGCAATTAGGCACAAATACTTTCAAGAAATTTCATGTCCACAATATTAAATTTCAAAATCGATGCCATTTTCGCTTAGAGCATACATAACTGGAGTAGCCTTTCAGTAACTTACTCCTCTATAGAAAACGTTGTACAATGTGCAAAAAATCATACAAAGACAATTTCACAATCGATCACACAATCGCCTCGTAAGAAAACACTGATCATAAAAATGCCCGCATGTTGCTGTAAGCACTTGATATTATAAACGTTCAACCACTTCAAGCTTTCAATATATAATTGAGTTTCAATATCCTATTAAGATGCTCCCCCGGCCTCCGCAAAATTTGGCAGACAAGGCTACTCCAGTTATGTATGCTCTAAGCATTTTCGTAATGAACGTCCCAAAAAATTTAAGAGTAGAGTTCCCTCGATTTCTCCAGGATACCATCATCAGATCCTGACCTGATGACCATGGCACCATGTGGGAAGGGTACCCTTTAAAAAAAAAGAAAATTTTCCACATTGGTCCAGGCGTCTTCTAGTAACGAGGGAACATATGAAAAGTTCTCTGACGAATAGAGAAAATCCTCCTTTTTTTGAAGTCGGTTACTAAAATTTGGTTTTTCTGCGAGAGTGACGGGAGAGAGTGATGTTCACTTTTGCAGTGCCGGTTAATGTACGGCGTCCACTATATCTCTGTCTCTTTTTAACTCATGCAAAAAGAGAGAGAAAGATTAGATAGACGCAGATTATCTAGCCGTACATTAACCGGCACCATTTTGTTCTCGACTCATAAACACGTCTTAGAAATAGAAAAACATTTATTTTTCGTCTTAGTCACAAATGACTTCATCATGTGATATTATTCTTAATATTTACTTGTGTTTTCAGCCTTCAGACGCAATAAAGAGTGACGAGAAAGTAGAAAAAGAAGAGCAACTTAGGATAGCACAATTAGAGAAGGAGAGAGAACTGAGGATGCAAGGAGACTACGAACCCAAGAAAGAGACAGCCAGAAAGCATAGGTAATATTACAAGCATTTATTTAGTTTCACCCGTCCCGATGTGTGTCATCAAATATTGCAAATTAAATTTGATCCACTTTCTGGTAACCGGTGAGCTGAAATTTTGCATACATGAGTAAAACGCGTGACAATGCAATATTATGATGACACGGTGCTTTTCTGATGATGGAGCTGGAAGTGTAAGTTGGCCAATAAATAAATGTTTCCAGATCGGCAGATGATTTGGAAGATAACTTCGAGTTGGAAGATGAGAAGGACTTTATGCTGGCGTACGACAAGGACGGAAAACCTCTTGTGCCGGAACACATACTCAAGGATTACTCGGGTAATGTTGTAACACAGGCAGGCGAAATTGAGTCATGTGTCAATAGTATAAGGATTATTTGGTAGCATTCCCCACTATTATATATTGCTGTAATTTTAATCCTTATTTATTTTTCTTTTGTTTTTAAATCAAGTTTCTGGTCTGCCTACGAAGCAAGAGGTCCTGGGTTCGAATCCTGGTAAGGGCATTTATTTGTGTGATGAGCACGAATATTTGTTCCTGAGTCATGGATGTTTTCTATGTATTTAACTATTTTATCGTCGTCTAGTACCCATAGTACAAGCTTTGCTTAGTTTGGGACTAGCTCGTTTGTGTTGAGATGAAAGAATTTTTGAAATCGGACACGTGGTTCTGGAGTTTACCCTCTACATACAAACTTACAACCTCACAGACTTCCTCTTTATAATATTAATAGATATAAATTAGTATGATTATTTTAATTAAGTATATTAACGGTTTATCTCCTCAATTTTCAGTTCCCAACGCACAAAAACAATATGATGACGGTTTAACTGAATCGGAAGACGAAGATGACCAAAATGAAGAAAATAGTGACGAAGAAGACGAAGAAAGCAGTGAAGAAGAAAGCGAAAAAGAAGAAACGCAGAGTGATAAAATGAAAGTAAATAAAAGCAAAGATAAGTCGTCCGATGGCAAAGAAAACAGTATATTATTTCAGGAATCTGACAGTGAAGAAGAATCTGATGAGAAAGAAGATCACACTGGTAAGAAAAGTAAATCTCAAAATGTTCCAGAAGTAAAAACAGGTAAAACTGAAACAGTCAATGAGGATAGTTCTGACGAAGGTAATAGTGAAACTAATGAACAAGAAACCAATGATGTGAATACAGGTAAGACTGTTAAACCTAAAGCCATGCAATCCGTAGATGATGAAGATTCCGCCAGTGATGATAATAGTGAAACAAAACTTGACGAAACTGGCAAAGCCGATGATTCAGATGATGATTCAAGTGACGAAGCTGACGATGAAGAAGAAAGGGGAGCTATAAGTAAAGCTAATGAAGCTGTAAAAACCAAACAATCTAAAGGTAATCAAAATTCAGATAGTGATGAAGATTCTAGTGAAGACGAATCTGACACAGAAGAAACACAGAATAGTGTACAATCGGCTCTGAAAGCCGGCAAACGCGTGAAACTTATTGGTGATTCGGATACTGACGATGAAAAACCAGGAAATAAGTCGAAAGAAAATATTGTAGATAGTGATGATGAACAGTTGAAGTCGTATTTAGGAAAGACTGCAGAGTATGAAAACTTTAAGGTGAGACTGTATACAGCATTAGTCTCATGGCCCATTGGTTCTATTCCCTTATCATTTAATAAAAACCTATTCAATTCCTTTTCGTGCTCTAGTTAATTCAAATTTCACTCGTCATCCTTTTCTCGGTTGTGCCCTAAAAAGTCCGGGGTCCCCTAATCCCATGATTTGGCATAGGCACTAGTTTTATGAAAGCTACTGCCATGTGACCTTCCAACCCAGACGGCAAACTAGACCCTATTGATTAAAATGTCACTGTCATTTTGTATTCTATGATGGGCCTTCGGAGGTTAAGACAATTTACAAATGTCGTAATTCTTATGTTTAAAGCATTAGAGATTTAATGCCCAAGTCGTTAAGATATATTAGATCTTTAAATGGTTTTCGCTCTTTCATTTCTAATCTGAGTTTTCTTTCTTATTTGCAGGAACTATTATCAGGAAAAAATCCATCACAGCAGTCCTCAGCAATCCAGAAACTCATTAAAACCTACGACCCAAGTCTGGGTGAAAATAATAAGGAAAAACTATCGAGATTATTCGCCAATATGCTGCAATACATTAACGATTTATTCTCAAATTTGAAAAACGAAGGAGAACTAATGAAATCTTTCCTAATATTCAATACCATTGTTCAATATTTCTACGAGATAGCTCACGTTAATAAAGTCTCTTCTAGAAAATTCTTCGCTGAACTATTGAAAGAGAAATATGAAGCTTACAGGAAAAAACCAAAAAGAGTGCCTGATATGGAAACATTAATATTTTTCAAGTTAATTTCTCTACTCTATCCCACTTCTGATTTCCGACATCCGCTCACGACGCCATCTTTGACTTTTATGTCGCAAATTCTACATTCATGTAGATTTAGAGACGCGTACTCTATATCTAGAGGACTGTTCGTCGTGACTCTAATCTTAGAATATACAGTTCGTTCTAAAAGATTCGTGCCTTCTGCTATAAATTTCATCAGAGGCATATTGTATTTGAGCGCGAAAACGACTGTTTTAAACCCAATACAAGTCGTCCCGCCATTCCGTTTGCACAAGGACGCGAAGATTTTGAATTTGGAAGACGATTGTTCGAAACTCAAAGGGAATTGGAAAATGGCGCGTAACGATTTATTAACGGATACCATAGACAATGGCTTCAAGATTCGAATACTTTTTAATTCCGTAGTGATGTTGCGAGAGTTTTTCGATCATTGCAGTGAAATGGAGGCACAGGAGTGTATATTTGAGCCGCACATTCAGTTGTTGAGTAGGTTGGATGTGGAATTGTACCCTAAGAAGGTAGCGACCGCTGTCGAGGAGACGATAAAGTATATGAAGGGAACATTGGAGATGAAAACGTATACGCCTCTGAGCAACACTAAGGCGAAAGTCAAGGTGTTAAGGTTATATGAACCGGATATACAGGAAGTGTAAGTAGTTTTTCAAGCCTGATTTTTTTCAAAAAATGTGATCAACTTTCTTGTCACTGATTTATCATCAACCTGCACTTCTGCTGGTTACTTCCCGAAGTCCAATCTAGTTGAAATTTTCTGCACTTGTGTAAGTTAGATAGCAATGCGATATTCATGTACAGTCGAGGTAATTGAATGTTTAGCACTTTTGGACCTTAACGTCATCCAAATAGAGTCCAGTGCTAAACAATCAATTTCCTCGACCGTACACTCAACGTCAAATACTCTGTAGCAGTCAAAGTGGCCAAATAGTTCGGTAGACCCTACTAAATGTATGGTATACCGAACTATTCGACTACTTCGGTTGCTACAAAGTATTTGACGCTGAGTGTACCATAAAGCTGGTCTGATGATGGAGATAGTGGTGAATATGTACTCCTCAATTACACGAGATAAACCAGGGATCGGAACCGGTTTTTTCAAAAGTCCCCGAAGTAGTCTAATATTTTGAATTATTTTAGGCTCTTAATAAAGGACTCTATCATGTATTTAGGTGACATTTTCGTATTATTAGACAGCCTGATCAAAAATGATATTATAAACTAAAGAACGAAATTGGACGAAATAAAACCGGTATTTTTGTATGGTTAAAATACCGGTATCCGATCCCTGAGATAAACCCGCCATTAGAATGAGCCTCTCGATGAGTAGTTAACGACTGTGCAAAAAAAAGCTTGTACCATAAACGTTTTTTTTTGTCAAAAAAATATTATATATTTTTTCGACAAAAAATCGTTTTTTATGACCGCCGAAATCAGCACATCTAGCACAAGACCGCGCGCGAGATAGACTATCCGCCTCTCTCTAATTAGAACACTTAGAAAGAGACGATGTCAGTCTTATGCTAGTCCTGATCTCTTCGCATTGCGGACAACTGGGAAATAAAACTAGCAATTTGCAGTGCAGGCTGCTGGTAATAGCCCTTTTTGTATGGTTAGTTGTTTAAATAGTAACCTAAAATTAGGGATGTGACTCCCGCTTTAAAAAAATATTAAATAATCGATTATTTTGCTCTAAATTAAAATCGATTAAAAATAATCGATTTATTTTAAAATCTGAATCAATTTTAAGAAACTCTTTTACACGCTTTAAAAAATCGATTATTTTGCTCTAAATTAAAATCGATTAAAAAATATCGATTTATTGTAAAATCGGAATCGATTATTAAATCGTTTTTATGAAAAGTGGGTGACAGACGTACGAGCTATAAAATCATGAATTTAAAAATCGTTGGATCTTCGACAAACTTACTCGGCAATTTTAAAGGACACGTACTTAGACTGACACACAGGCGAGTGAAGTCGTCGAGCCGTTAGTACGCGAACTTACTCGCCCGTCTGTCACCTCGTCACTGTCACATAACATTTTATAGGTTCACTGGCAGCAAGAGTTCCAAATTGTCGCGCGAGACAGCGGAGCGACAGCGCCTACAACACAAGATCAAGCGCGAGATGAAGGGCGCGCTGCGCGAGATACGCCGCGACAAGGCGTACGTCGGCTCCGTCAAGATCAGGAACAAGATACAGAGGTACAATGAGCTGCATTTTGCCAAAATGTTGGCTTTGTGTTCGTTTTGTTCCGTTTCTTCTTGACAATGGTCTTTTTTCCAGAGAGTTTATTTATTTTATTTAAAAACTCCTTCATATGTACATGCGTATGATATTTACTACCAGGCAGACCATACGCTTGTTTGCAACCATTCCTATTTTTAGTAGGCATAAAGAAAAGTATTATAGAAAAGTTTATCGTAACAAAATTGACACTTTTCTTACGGTACACGACGACGAAGTTGATAATCTAACTGACGGGCTAACAAACTTCCTAAAAAACTATTGTTTTTTTTTAGAAAAGTAGCCAATTATTGGGCCGTACGTATGGTAAAAGTCGCGGGAGTCCGCTGAATGCGGGTGGCGCAGGACCATTGCGGCACTCTTTGGGGGAGGCCTATGTCCATCAGTGGACGTCTTTCGGCTGATATAAATAAATAAATATTGTGGGACAATTCACACCAATTGATCTAGTCCCAAACTAGGCAAAGCCTGTACTATAGGTACTAGACAACTGATAAATATACTTATATAGATAAATACATACATAAATAGATATTAAACATCCAAGACGCGAGAACAAACATTCGTATTCATCATACAAATATCTGCCCCGACCGGGGATCGAACCCGGGACCTCAAGCTTCATAGTCAGTTTCTCTAACCACTAGGCTATTCGGTCGTCAAACTATGAGGATGATATCATTCCTTTCTTATGAAATTCTTTTCCTCTTTCCAGCGACAACATGAGAAAAGACAAGGTGAAGCAGATCTACAAGGACGCGTCGATACAGCAGGGGGAACTCAACAAACTGAAACGCGGGAAATAATTATGTTTGTATAATATTAAATGTATTAACAATCACATAAATCTATCATTTACAATTTATCACATCCAAGGAGCTATAAGAGGTGACTAAGCGTTTTTCAAAAAAGCTGTAGGTACAGTCGTGGACTTTAATTGTTGAGCCATCGACTGCTCTAAGCAGTCCGTCTATGACGGGTCTTAGGGGTGTGTAATGACATTTTTGATATAATTTCAAAGGGTAGAATCATTCATTGTACATAATAAACGTTTGGTATAATATCAAAATATATATTGTTATTTAGTATAACTATCATTCGGTATAACGCTTATTTCTTATAACCATCATAGAGTATAATTCTTATTTGATATACATCTCATATTGTATAATGATCAAGCGGTATAATTGTATTAAAACTATAACGCCTTTTTTCCGTTCTAACCTAACGTAAATCTAACCCAACCGCCAGCGTGTCGACGTCACCCCGCTTCGCGGGGTGCCTATTTCCGCTCTAAGGGACACAAGTGAACCCTAACCTAACCAACCCAATAGTACAATTGTTGCGAGTGGTTTTTTTTACTGCGGGGGGCTTTTCCCCCCGACCCCCCCCCCCCCTTGTGGGGGCTTCGCCCCCCGTTCCCCCTTTTTCTGGCTACCCTGGCTTGATTATATCAACTGTACATTAGACGGAATGAGCATTATATCCAATGTTCAATATAGCAAATATGCATTATACTTAATGAATGTTATACAAAATATTATTATATCAAATGATCGTTATATAAAATGATAATTATACCATATGCAAATATATTAAGTGTTGTTATACAACTCGAGAATTATATCAGATGAGCGTTATTGCGAGTAATATTATATCAAAAATATTTATAGCCATCGTTACGCACCCGGGTCTTAGAGCTCACTTTATACTGGACACTTCATAGGTTCATAGAGAACCAAAATTAGTTGACACCTAAATGACTCAACGATTGAAGTCCTTGACCGTACATTCCATTGTTTCTTCTTCATACCAGCGAACGAGCAAACCATAGAAGGCGAACTCCCTACAAATTTCTACCCAAACATGTGCCCAAAACCCGGTATGCATGTGTGCGCATGTTCGAACTAGACGGCTGCCTGGCATCCTTTTGACAGGTAACATAATTACCGAAATGGTTTTAGATTTAGGCATCATTACATATTTTGAAATGTTGTCAATTAAGTCCTTGCAAAATTCATAAAACGAGATGCGATAATAATTGTAAGTTTCTGCTGCGCCCCATCGGGGTATCAGGTATTGTTGTATAACTAGTATGTGATGGCATGAATACACGAATACGAATGCGTCTTGAGGTCTCCAAAGTAAAAAAATATGTAAGTCAAAAAGTAAACATTTTGAAAAGTTGTTCAAAATAACGCATGTGCAAGTTACGGAAAATTTCCAAGAATATGACAGACTTCTCGGATATTTCTGGAAATTTTCCATTCTAAGAAGCTTCCTATAGCACATTTTGAGAAATTACCGAGATCTTTCTCACAATTGAAAGTCTCACAATTTTCGAAACCTTTCGTCGGCACATCGGCACTCAAATCTATCTAAAACAATATGGGTGTAGAGTCATGTTAAAATTGATAACCTAGTGTTGCTAAATGGATAGTAAACCATCAAATTGTTGTTATAAACGTATAAATTAGAAAATATAATAAAAACAAAAAATATCGATCTTGAAACTTTCCTTACGCTTTTAGAGAAGCAAAATTGTGTGACAACTATGGACCTAACTAAACGCAGTATTTCGCGACCGAAACAGTAATTTACTTGAATTTCCATACTACGATTAGGTAGTACAATAGTAAAATGTGACGTCATACTTTTATGTCAATTAGTATGAATATGAAGCGTTTCGGCTGCCGCCAGCGAGGTCCATCTTTGACTCAAATTTTTGGGTATTTATGTTCTTTAGTAATTGTAGTTGCTCCCTTTTTTTTCATTTATTTAGTAAATAATCATACAAAGAAAACATTTGTACAGTGGACAAAGCCTTAAAGGTTTAATTTGTTCCTCTCCAAAAACTGGTTCGAACGGCATCGTTAAAAAATCTCAGGTCACACCCCTATTCATCAGCCTCTCATTTCTTCTCATTTTTCTTGTTCAACTGCCAGATGGAGTAGTTAAGGCACGTGGCGAAGCCTAGCCAGGCCAGATAAGGCAGCATGAACCAGGCCGTGGTCGGGTTCACTTCGTAGAAGCTGAGGGCGCAGGCCGCCGCCGCCGCGTCGAGGGCTACGATGTGGAAGAAGGCCTGGGGAGGAATCATTTTATTTTATCTACACATACTATAAACCCGGTAAAATGCGTTCAGAAACTGGCAGTAACGACTAGCATTATATCAATAAGATTTATAAAAATAAATTGATTGTCTCTGGCCGTAGGTAATTTTGTACGTATTTTCATTAAGATATCGATATTCATAAAGTAATGACTTTCAAATTTCGAAGCGTGGCCCAGAGGTCAGAGCAAATCATAAATAAATAAATAAATCATGACCATCTAGATTTTGTTATGGGCATCTAGTTGGTCACGATTTGAAATCTAGTCGGCCATGGCGGTGCAATGGCGTTTATTCTAATGGTTTCCGAACACATCGTTGAGGATTTATTATATGTGTATAGATAAAGTAGTGTATGCAACTGTATATAATTAGACCTTAAAACACTCGTGTGATTTAAGGACTCTCATTATGTACAGTCACATAAACTACTATTATACTAGCAACCAGCCCTGGCTTCGCACGGGTGAAGTCCAGGGATCGGAACCGGTTTTTTCAAAAATCCCCGAAGTAGTCTAATATTTTTAATTATTTTAGGCTCTTAATGTAGGACTCTATTGTGTATTTAGGTAACAAATTCGTATTATTAGACTGCCCGATCAAAAATTATGTTATAACCAAAGAACGAAATAATACCGGTTTAATTTGTATGGAGAAAATACCGGTATCCGATCCCTGGGGTGAACTGACAATTTTATTGGAAACAGAAGTCTTTTAAATTGAAATGGAAGATCCGTTGGTACCAATGGAATCCGTGGGCCTGCGTGGCGGCACAGCGAAATTATTTTTTCAGTTGCTTTAACCTTTGAATTTGATATCTTCTAAAGTATTGCTTAGAAAGATATATTGTAAAAGACAATTATAATCTACATAATGCCTTAGGTTACTATCATATTTTTTTGGGTAAGTATCAATACTGAATAAGAGTAAATAACACATTTTGTGGTATTAAAGTTTGAATGAAAGAAATGGTTACTGTGGGTCAATCGTAACAGTTAGAGATATGCTATGGCGGACTTTTCTTTAGGATTTTAGAAGATACAATT
Organism: Epinotia nisella; assembly: GCA_932294315.1. Lineage (NCBI taxonomy): Eukaryota > Metazoa > Arthropoda > Insecta > Lepidoptera > Tortricidae > Epinotia > Epinotia nisella. Next base: position 13,000,554 of record OW028694.1, read on the forward strand.
CTCTAGTACATTATTTTTATGTATCTCTTATGGTTTAGGCTACGTAAGTCATGAAAATATTTTTTTGGCGACTTGGTCTAGAAAACTCCTTACAACATAAATGGTAAGTATTGAAGTAATTTGAACTAAACTTACCAATCCTACCAAATGCATTTTGAAGAATACTGGCGTCCATGTCCAATTTAACATGAGTTGTCCTCCATACAATGCCATTGGAACAATAGCTTTATCTGAAAGACAAACATTAGATTACAAAAATGGATTGTAGTTTGATTTAGTATCCATTTTTTCAACATGATTTATTAAAAAAAAATTCTAATGACTGAACTTTATAAAAAAAATCGCTAAATGACATTATATAAAGTCCTATTTTAATGTTTAGTTTACTTAAATAATTTATTAAAAGGCTTATAACTATAAATATTTTCATCATCATCATCATCATATCAGCCCAAAGACGTCCACTGCTGAACATAGGCCTCCCCCAAAGAGTGCCACAATGACCGGTCCTGCGCCACCCGCATCCAGCGGACTCCAGCGACCTTTACCAGGTCATCAGTCCACCTTGTGGGGGGCCTACCCACGCTGCGCCTTCCGGTACGTGGTCGCCACTCAAGAACCTTTCCATAAATATTTTAATTACTGCTAATACCAGAACATCTGAATGATTTAAAATCACAAATTGGCTAAACTTCAGTAATACTTTTGTTCAGGATTTATTTTTAACCCCCGCCGTAAGGGAGTGTTATAAGTTTGACGTGTCTGTGTGTATGTGCAGTGGCGTGCATAGGGTTTTTAGTTAGGGTAGGCAGTTTTTTTTCTGAGGAGACTTATGTGGGGACGAACAAGTTGTGTTTAGCAGTGCACGTCACCAAATTGTAGAAAAGAGAAATTATGCAGGATTAAATTGTTACTAAGTAAAGTACGAGTAATGTTAGAACTTACCAAGGCTATTTCGACTTTCGACAAAGCGAGTCTCTGTCAGTGTGCGTTGTGTTAGTGAAACTGGGGCTGTGAGCATGAAGAGCTTCGAGTTCGACGAAATTCTTTGACCACCACGATTATCTAAGCTAAGTGATTGATATTATTTGAACAAGTCACTTAGAAGATATTCGAAGTGGCCTTTAGAAAGGCCTTTTTGCGACACAGAGTAGATAAGATAATAGAGCGACTATGTGGCAAGGCTTCGATTTGAAAAGAATTCGGACCGATTTTAGACATTAAATAATTTACTTCAAAGTAAAACAATTCAAATAGATTATATCGCGTATATTCCCGAGATTTGCGCGATACGCGTTATGCGATATAATCAGTTTCAACTGTTTTATTTAAATTAACGACCATCGCAAAAACCGAAAACAATATTATGAAATCATTTATAAAGTAAATCTACGCGCCTGTCTTTTTTTAAATAGGATTGCAAGACACGGTCGTAGAAAGTTGGTAACCGTTTGATGTCAGTTAAAAGCTCTTTTTCAATGGAAATCATTGAAAGATCTGTGAGTCTTTGTTGACCTTGTGTGTTGCGCAAGTAAGTGTGAATACGTTTCAAGCAGGAGAACGACCTTTCCGCGGAGGCACTACTTGCAGGAATAGTTGTTATAAGTTTTGCTAAACGAAGGACTTGAGGAAACACGTTGTGTAGATTATTACCGTATAAGTTCTGAATGATACTATACGCGTTATCATCTTTGAATTCAGGCGATTTATATATACAACGCAACTCATTTTTCAAGGCATCAATATCAAACTTTCCTACGTAAGTATTTACGAGGTCCGTTAGCACATTTTCCGTGAGAGAATTCGAATGTTTTGCAAAATTTTCATTTGAAAGTAATTCGAAAATTTTTAATTCTTTAATGTTACCGTAGCGGTGCCGGCACTCGCTCAGAACATTGTCAATAATTTCGACAAACACCCTTTTATAATGCATCTTGGGGTCTGACATGTTGCGCTTTCGTTTTGGTGGTCCGGCCACCTCTTTGGCGTCGGTATAATGGACCTCAAATGTGCTTCTATATTTTTTCATAAACAATTCGAACTGTTGAATCTTTTTCACGCAATAACCGATGTCACTGGTTTTTTTTTGCAGGATTTCATACAAAATATCAGACTCTGCAAATATGTCTGAAAATGTCTTTAAAAAGAAATTGAACTCAAATTCTTTCAAATGAAATAGGAGGGCAGTGACCTGTTGTAAGGTGTCGCCATCCCATCTATTATCTTCATTTTCCTGCATTTCCTCGAAAAGGGCCATCAGGTGAAATCTTTCACGTAAAACTGTATTTACTAGTCGCGAGTGGAACGACCATCGCGTCTCGGCGACACGAGGCAATTTTTTCATATCAGCAAACTGATTATAAAAAGCTAAACGCTTAGTCCCGCCGTGAAAAAAATTCACAAGTGTTTTGAGTATACTGAAAAAGCGTTTTGTTTCGGAAATCCGCTCAAAAGACTTTGACAGTATCAAATTTAAAATATGAGCAGAGCACCAAACATCTAATGCTTGCGGACTTTTTTCCTTGATTAAAGCTTGCACACCACGAAGTTCAGACGATAAAACTGCCGCACCAATCGCACCATCATATGTTTGAGCGATTAATTTTGAGAGGCAATCATATTCCTCTAAAGTTTGAATTATAATCGAGCTCAAGGTTGCTGCAGTCCGGTCTAAGCTAACATCTATGTACTTAATGAAGCGATCTACCACTTGGGAATTATGAACATATCGTAAAATCAAAACTAATTGCTCCCGACCGTTAACATCGGGAGTCTCATCGACCACGACCGCAACAAACTCTGACTCTTTGATTTGTTCCTTAATATTTTCATTCACTACAGAAGCGACACTTGAGATCAAGTCATTTTGGGTACGGTTCGAAAGGTCTGAAAAAGCGCTAGTGGAGGTTTCTAAGTGAGTTTCTAATACTCCATCATACTTAGCTAATAAATCGACCAATTCTAAGTAATTGCCTTTATTCAGAGATGACATCGATTCATCGTGACCGCGGAAAGCTAATTCTTGCTTGCCTAAAAAGCAAACTATATCAATCAATCTTTGAAATGTATGCCTATTCCGTTCTACTTTGGCGTTATGCCGTTCTATGTCAAGTTTCAACTGACTGTTTAAGCTCATCTCAATTCGATCTCGACCGAAGGTTGCAAGTTTAACAGAAGCCTCCAAATGCTTTTCAGATCGCTCGTGCTTTCTAGCAGACGTGTGAAAGTTTTTTAAATCGACATACCCCGTGTCATTCCATACATTTGGAGAATTTCCGAATAAAATGCACGGAAAACAAAATAATTTCTGTGTGTGTATGCAACCAGTCAACCAGCTAAAATTTTCGTAATACTGTACATGAAATTGACGAGTAATATTACCCCGAGTTTGATCTAATTGCAACTGCGGCATACACCTACCTTTATTAACTACCTTTACCTTATTATTGAACGTTAATTTACTAAATTCGCCGAAAGTTAACTTCCGCAAACACACTAGGTCAATACACCGGTCACAGCTAAAACACATATTTAAGGTTTATTACACAAATATAGAACACGCCAATAAACAGAAACACACGGGAAATTCAATAGAAAACGTAAGAAAATCGCTCCGAACCAAACTATGTATCGCAACTATTTATACAAGAATTTTTCTTTCACAATACAACTTAGTCGTAACAAAAAAATCACGTTAATGCTAGTGGTGGTCGTTGATTCAACGAACTAGTTGATAAAACGTTTTTTATTCGTCAACGAACGAAACGTTTCGTACAACAGATTCAACTAGTTGACGGCGTTAACGTACTTAAATTAAACGTAATGGAAATGCAACGCTAAGCTAATAGTTGATTAGTTGTACAACGTCAACGATCAAAACGTTGCTTTCGTTGATTCAACTCGACTCGATTCCTTTGATGCGAGTGCGAGCGCGACGCAACGACGCAACAGCAAAGGCGCAAACGAGATGGAGAATGCGCTGCGGCGGCCGGCGGCGGCGCGCGGGTACAGCGTGCCACTGTCACACACAGCGCTTACGTCGTTGGCGAAGAGGCTATTATTGCTTAATTTACACGTAACGCTAAAATATCTGTCACCTTTTATATATTTTAGAAATTGATTTCTTAATTTAGAAAACATGTATATTACTGCTACATCAACTCATTAATGGTATTCAGTTGTAAAAACAATCAACGTCTCAACGCCCTCGATGTTTTGGTTCTTAGTTAAATCAACATTTCGTTACCCTCAGCGGCTTTTCTCTTCAGAGGGCCTACCGCGAAACGATATTCGTTTTCGTTCGTGTATCTCCCTCTTTGTCGCTCGAACTAGCAAGTGCAACAGAGACGGAGATACACGAACGAAAACGAATATCGTTTCGCGGTAGGCCCTCAGTTAATGCAAACAACTAGGTAGTTGACGAAATCAACTAGTTTTTCAACTAGTTGACGTTTTCAACGTTAACGTTTCGTTTCGTTGACGCGAAAACCGTCAACGACCCTATTGGCTTCCGAATCGAATAGCAAATTCAAAACAAATTTTCGTAAACAAAAACAAACAACCTTGACAAATTAGAACGCCCCACATTACGAGGAAAAATCACAGCAACTGGGACTTCTTTCATTTGCCGCATGAAACTTTGTTCTGCACGATCTTTTAATAAGGCGAATCTTGAAGTTGCAATGCGCTATGCGCTGATTGGATGAAATGCGGGGGCAGGTCAGTGGTTGGTCACAATACTCTGAGGGGCTACCGCGAAACGAAAACGAACTTCGTTCGCGTATCTCCCTCTCTGTCGCACTTGCTAGTTCGAGCGACAGACGAACGAAGTACGTTTTCGTTTCGCGGTAGCCCCTCTGTCCGGCGGCCGGACTTGGAAGCATGTGTGCGTGTGATTTGCTTAAAGGTCTGCTAGACGGTCGCCAACACGCCCCTCCGACCGAGCGACCTTGGTCGGCCCCGACCGTTGTAGTATGAAATTTTGTTGGAAACAACTGTCTACGGGCTTTAAGCCCGTGCTAGACGGTCGCCAACACGCCCCTCCGACCGAGCGACCTTGGTCCGCACCGACCGTGTAGACAGTTGTTTCCAACAAAATTTCATACTACAACGGTCGGGGCCGACCAAGGTCGCTCGGTCGGAGGGGCGTGTTGGCGACCGTCTAGCAGACCTTTTAGGCACCGCTCCGCCTTGCCTGCTGCCTGCCTTGCGCTGAGCGAGCCTGGTTCGCGCGCAAATTTAAATTGCAGCGCGTCCCGTATAGCCGAGGCAAAATACGGTTTCGAAAAACATTAATTTATAATAGCGTTTTTTTTGTTTATTTCATTTTAAAACATTATTCTGAGATGCTTTATTCAAGAATCCACCAAACTTTCCACCCGGAAGTAATTATATAGATATAAATTAAACATTCATTGCCTTTTTTATTTTATTTATATTGAATATTGTAAAGCAAATGTAAATGAACCTAAATAAAGATAAAAAAAAATTAATATTTATCCAGACTTTTTAGGAGCTAATTGAATATTGATTTTTTTGATGTCTGATTTTTTGGTGGATTTTGCCTCTAGGTAACAATTTAATTGATAATATATCCGTTACATTAAAAAAATTTGCTATTATAAATTATTTCCAAATATGTCATTTTTTCCATACAAGTTGTCAGTTCATTGCCTGGACTAGTAATGTGAGTAAAGAAGGAGATTGTTTTAAAAACTATTATAGTATTATCATAGAGAAGAAAAATATATGTTGTCGAGTTATTTTGCAAGGCAGGCACTGCCTATGTGCCTATATGGTAAGCACGCCACTGTTAATGTGTATCTGTCTGTGGCATTGTAGCTTCTAAACAAATGAACCGATTTTAGTGCGTTTTTTTGTCCGAAAGCTGACGTGATCAAGATGGTTCTTAGCTACGTTTCAACAAAATCGGTCCTGAGATATTGAACTTTGAAATGAAAATGTCGGGGGTTTTTCAACTTTTCTAAGTTATTTACTAAATTGATACATAAATTCTGTTATCCTTCAGTCTCTTACCAGTCATCCCTCCACAATCCCTATATACCATATAGCTGGCATATCCCATGCCAGTATATAGTGCTGTCCAAGCCGGTCCGAACACCCAGTTCGGCGGGTTCCAGGTTGGTTTCTTCAATGTCTGGTACCAGGCTTTCCCGTCAGGCTGCTTCGTCTGTCCAGTCATGGTGAGGGCTCCAGCCCAGCCCCCGAGGTTGGGGAAGAGCATGGCGGCTAGAGCTGACCAGTTCGGCATAGTTACCTAATTATTCTGGAAAATCAAATCATCAAGTTTAAAACCAATAAAAAAAAACACAACCTTTGCTCTTATTCTGAATGATACATAGATGTGTACTTAGTGCCTACAAAACCAATATCACTTGAAAATAAGGAAAATTTAAATTGTATTGCAATGCCAGTAGTGCTTTCTTGACTATCAACAAGTAACATTTGTCTGGAAAGAACACAATCAATTATGACAAACAATTTTTAATCGGGCATCAAAATAATTTTCTAACTAGAGTATTGGTTATCTTCAAATTTTAATTTGAGTACTTACTTATAAAGTTAGTAATAAAGAAACTCAAGGTAGGTACTACTTACTTATTACTTAAGTTTGTATCAGAAATAACGACAATGAACTTTTAAACACGTTTGTTCACACTTAACTGCTGATAAATATGCGTTAATAAATAAATTAACAGTACCTATTCCACTATATAAGTTATATTCTTATCACTGTTTACTTAAAACACTCAACAAGATTATAAATGGCAATTAATGGGATCAATAAATTTCGTTACGGTTGTAAATTGCGTACAAATTGAAATTTAGAACTTACGCTGTTACTGCACTCAGGTAGAAAAAATAAAACGAAACAAAAAAAATGGAAATCCCTGGAAATCCATTGGAAATCCCAATGATCCTATTTGTTTCGGCTATCTTCAATAAAGTCAGTATACAATGTTGTATCCTATCTCAAGGTACGAAGAACTATTTTTCTATATCAGAATAATTTTGTGACAGTGACAGGTAGGTTCGAAGCGTTCCATTTTGAGTAGAATTTAATTGGACGTAAGTGTATTTATTATAATGTATAAGTAGAGTATAAAACTTAAAAGTAATAGTTTCGAAACTTTAAAATTTTAAATACTTTAAATGATGTTATAAGTACCCTCAGATGGGTCATTCAGATGCTGTTCAAAGTATCTTTCTTATACTCAAAACGTAAATCGGAACGCACAATTAGCATCTGACTTTTAGAAATTACCTTTGAATATCCAACAAAATTCAAAAGTAATCGGTTGTATTGTTTCTCTACGATATTGATAGGTCATTCAAATTAATCGCGCTGCGTGATTCCCACAGATTTTCCCAAACTTTTCTATTTCTCGAGACTCATTGCCGTTTTCAATTTCACCGGCCGGCGGCCTTTTTATTCCGAGAAGCAATAGAACAGGTATGTAACATAACTCTATATTCGAATAAAATATGTATTATCTTAAATTCCTGGAAAGGAGTGGCGGCGAGTTATTTTTAGAATGTAAACATTGCTCATAATTTAACATAACTTACGTAAGTAACACTCAAGTGATAAGTATTAAAATTTTATCCGATCCGATATCACACTATATTGGCCAGTTTGGAAGTTACTCGATTACTGGTGAGTTATTAAATTGAAATTGTAATCTAATCGGAATGTACTGTTATCTGTAATTAGACTGATGTGGGGTCAATAGCAATTTAATTGTGCTGCTTATCTACTCAATTAATACATGTATAACTATCCGATGATGTCATAATGTGTGGATGTCTGTAAATATCCCAGGATAAGATTTTTTTTCCTATTTACTGTATGGTCATCATCATTATGGAATATGATAATGATGTCAGGAAAGTTAATGAGTGTTACATCTCCACTCAATGAGTAGGTAACAAATAATAAGACTCACTATACTGTGATAACACAAGAACTGTGAGCTTGTTCTAGTATGTAATGATGTCATAAGATATGCTGTTTGTACTAAGTTACATTAACTTGATGCATCCCATGTCACTCGCAAAATTTGATACTCTGATGTACCATATCTCCGGGCTAATTTTGGCCCACTTGTGTCTGTTGCTTTCCCACCACCGCATGCACCCCATTCCCCGCTCCGACCAATCACGGTGCACGATTGGGCGACCTCATGTCAAATTGAGGGGGTGTGGCATGAAGGCTGGAGATCTCTGGGTCCGTCAAACAGAGGCAGGTGGTAAAAAGGCCGGAGATCTCGGGGCCCGGGTGACAACAGGCCAATACCAATATTTAAACAGTTGAATCTAACATTATTTCATAAGAAATACTTTTGAAACATATTCACGCAGCACTGCACAGTAAATTGTTATACCTACTTACTTTGAACTTCTTTTCCGTTGCAACCAAAAAAACTATACTATACAATATTCATTCATTTATTGCAATTATTATTATTTGACATACCTACTCGTAGTTAAGTTTAAATGATTTTGATAATGTATAATATTATTTTATTTATTTGGAACCTTAGTGACATTTATTTATTGCCATTATTGTTTGACATACTCGTAGTTAAGTTTAAATGATTTTGATAATGTATAATATTATTTTATTTATTTGGAACCTTAGTGACATTTATTTATTGCCATTATTGTTTGACATACTCGTAGTTAAGTTTAAATGATTTTGATAATGTATAATATTATTTTATTTATTTGGAACCTTAGTGACATTTATTTATTGCCATTATTGTTTGACATACTCGTAGTTAAGTTTAAATGATTTTGATAATGTATAATATTATTTTATTTATTTGGAACCTTAGTGACATTTATTTATTGCCATTATTGTTTGACATACTCGTAGTTAAGTTTAAATGATTTTGATAATGTATAATATTATTTTATTTATTTGGAACCTTAGTGACATTTATTTATTGCCATTATTGTTTGACATACTCGTAGTTAAGTTTAAATGATTTTGATAATTTATAATATTATTTTATTTATTTGGAACCTTAGTGACATTTATTTATTGCCATTATTGTTTGACATACTCGTAGTTAAGTTTAAATGATTTTGATAATTTATAATATTATTTTATTTATTTGGAACCTTAGTGACATTTATTTATTGCAATTATTGTTTGACATACTCGTAGTTAAGTTTAAATGATTTTGATATCATAGGCTCTTGAAAATTGATATTTATAATTTATTGTAATAGAGTTAGTTTTTTGTTATTATTTTTACGATTGACATATTTCAGACACAATGTATATTGTTAAATGAATAAATAAATGAAATAAAAATGAATGAAATGAAATTCATGGCAGCTCCTGAACACATTAATTAAAAGTAATGATTTTGCAAATTATCAAAGTAAGGTTTTATTGAACCTGGATAAATAATACAGAAACGAAAAAGTAAGTTACACAAACAAATCCTAACAAGCTTTTAATTAGAATAACTGCAGAAAAATAGTTAATAATATTCACCTTTCACAATGCAATCCAACTAACCGTGACTGACTTACACATTGGCAATATTTGATTTATTCTATCACTTTATTGTAGGAATTTCGTTTTTCCTGTACTTGTGACTCAGGTGTATTCATATAAGGATTTACCTTTGACCATACTAAATTCTTATTGAAAGTAAATCCCATTATTCATTATTATTCATGATTCATTTGTGTTAGTACATAATGAATCAAAATTTATATGCATATGTTAGTTGTGGTTTCATGCTTTGTTCGTATAAATGATAGACTGAATTAGATTCAGGTGATTTTAATTTTGAAGCCAGCATTTTAAGCTTTTATTCTAAAACTAATCATAAGGGAGTGAAAGAGGCCAAAGAGGTAAGTCACAGCTTTTTTTTTGTGTAACACTATGTATTTAAAATTCCAAATCCATAAAATCTAGATATTCAAATAAATCTTTGCAAAGTTTGTAACCACACAGGATGAATTATTGAAATAATTCATAATACTAATATTATCACGTAATCTCGCATTGAGATTTTGCAAAAACATGTAATTTTGTTAAGTACATACCTCATCTGAAATAAATATTTTTTATTTTATTTTATAAAGAGGTGAAGTTTGTATGTTAGTATGTACGGGGTAATTTCCAGACCTACTCATCCAATTTCAAAAATGTTTTACCAGTATTATCATACCACTATTAGAATACGATTGGAGGATACAGTTTTGCCATATAATTACATCGAAGTGTTTATGAAATGACAGCTATTCCATTCCCAAACTTAACACTGTCATTAAATAATACAGGTATTGAATGGACCTTCGGGATGGGGCCTGTTTGTTAGTGTGGGACAAATCTTGGAACTGAATTTTAAACCAGTTAACCTCACCTGATTGAGCTGAAATTTTGGGTATAAGTATAGTTTGGTTGACAATTCAATAATATGTTACCATCGAGCTGATCTGATGGAGACTAAAAAAGGTGGCCGGTGGAATTCAGTACTTGGGTCAATCAAACTTTTTCTTGTTGTCATTCTGTCCCGGTAAGCCAAGAGACAACAGCAACAGAGTTTCTTAAAAATCCTATAAATTGGGCTCCTATCATGGTAAGGAGTTGCCCCACCATGGAATGGGTTTACCAATATAACAAAAATACGTGTTTAGTGATTTAAGCCCCATAAAATCATAGTTTTAAAGAGTGACCCAGAGGACGTAACCGTGGCAACGAGCAGCAAAAAATAGATGATTGGCCCACTTAACCTACATAACCCCGTTGAGTTTGGGCTCGTTAGAATGGGGAATGGATGAAAATTTTAGAAATGCCTGATTATTTTTTTGGTGTCAGGAATAACCTTCCTTAGCACCAGAAAAAATTTTCAGATTTTTCAGCTGCGACAATTATTTTTGAAAAATATAAACAGTTTCCTCCTTTACGTTTTGGGTCAAGAACGGTAAATAGACACTTTCCTTGATCTGTCTCATATTACAAAAAACTATCTTAAATATCTGTGGTAAACTGACACTGGTAATGACCAATATAGCTGCTGCAAGTGTCAATATCATTGCCAGTGTCAGTTTACCACACATATTTCATATATTTTTTTGTAATATGAGACCGATCGAGGAAGGTGCCGTGACTGACCCAAAACGTAAGTGGGGAAACAGTTTATATTTTTCAAAAAAAATTGACGCAGCTGAAAAATCTGAAACTTTTTTCTGGTGCTAAGGAAGGTTATTCCTAACACCAAAAAAATAATCAGGCATTTCTAAAAATTTCGTTTATTTTTATAATTTCTTGATTTTTGATTAATAATAATCGCTGCACCACCTACTGCATAATCTAGTTTTATCTCTTTCTCCGATACCCAAAGGTTGTCTGGAAGAGATCGCTCTTCAGCGATAAGACCGCCTGTTGTCTACCTCTACCTACATGTTATTGTATTGTTTCTCTCTGGAACTTCTTTTTTTGTGTGAGGTGTGCAATAAAGAGTATTTGTATTGTATTGTTATTCCTATCACCAAAAAAATGATCAGGCATTTCTAAAATTTTCATCCATTCCCAATTGTTTTTAAATTCAAAAACACTAACTACTTACTTGTTAACTACATATTTGTTTACTATATTAATACTATTGTTTCGATGAAATAAGTAATAATTAATTGACATGTTATTATTATTATTATTGTCTCTTTCATCATTATCATCGTCATCATATCAGCCGACAGACGTCCACTGCTGGACATAGGCCTCCCCTAGAGAGTGCCAAATTGATCGGTCCTGCGCTACCCGCATCCAGCGGACTCCCGCGACCTTTACCAGGTCATCAGTCCACGTTGTGGGGGGCCTACCCAAGTACCCACGTCATGCCTTTCGGTACGTGGTCGCCACTCGAGAACCGTTCCGCCCCAACGGCCATCGGTTCTACGTGCAATGTGCAATTAGGTAGTATAGATTATGCGAAATCGCACTGCCTATCAAATCAGCACGTAATTAACTTATCAAGGTATCTTACTCAGTTACTGTTTGGTGTCAGTGAAAACTAGTTGATCTTCGAATTAATTGTATATCAATATGAATTGGGAATATTTCGAAGATGTTGCACATGTACACAAGTATGTATTTACATATGTATTAAATTAAACGTAGTCCAGTGGTTAGTTGGTAGATAATTAATGTTTGAAAAAAAAGTGGTCTTATCGCTTATCTGCAATCACTTCTAGACAACCTTATGTGTAATGTTTTTTGAGATTTGTGACCTCTTTAAGAGCAATTAATAAAAATCATGATTTGAATTTTTGGGTGCACGGCAGTGCAGTGGTCAAGCTAAAATATATTTATTTACCTATGTTTAATTTTGTGAATCTTTGTAACTGAAAATTAATATTACATAATAAATAATTATCCGAATTATGTCGCGCGATATTCGACCTTTATGACGTGAGTGACTTTCATTACAATCTAATTTATTTACTTATTTATGAAGAGCCTGGATTGTCCCACTGCTGGGCCAAGGCCTCCCCCTTTTTTTTCCACATATCGCAGTCCTTACAACCTAATATGGTTTTCATTAATACCACGTGGGATAAGGTCTAGACAAAAGGTGGCAAACAAGCGTATGGCCCGCCTGATGGTACGCGGAACCATAGCCTATGGACGCTTGCAACTTCAGGAGACTCGCGCGTTGCCGACTCTTTTCAAACCTGTACACACGATGAAGAACCATGGTAGTCCCTTGTAGCCTAAGCAAAATACGTTTTTTTTGGCAATAATTAAATATCAGGCTAATTATTTGTACACAGCTTATATGTTATTTTAAAAGCTTTTATTATTGAAATCACGAAATCTATGGACAGGAAGTTAGGAAAAAAATGAACTCGCAAGCAAAAATGGGATCAGTATTTTTATGATGAAAACATGTATCTTGGGATTATTGGGAAAACTGCGACAGGGACTTCATTGCGCAGCCGCCGTTCAATACGGAATATGCATGGGACTTCAATTTTGAATAAATTGCACTCAATCGATGCGGATATACGTAGAAATATCATACAACAGATATATATTTAAAAAAAAACTAAGAATTGTATAGTTATCTTACGTTAAAATCACTCAAATGTTTTAATTTTTTTTTGATAAAATTACATAACTGTAAGACAGAATATTGAATTACCTAGAAATGATATTTTGTATGACACGTATAGATTTAAACGCAAATTTTGGAGATAATTACAAAAGAATGACTAACTCAGTAAACGCGCCGAGAATAGGATTGCGACGTAATAGTCTATGCCCCTTTAATATAGAGACTTAACTGGCTCTCCATTCGCCGTCGTAGATCCCTCAGATTACTTTGCACCCTTTTTTCAATCTTGTCTGAGCCTTCTGCTCCAGGATACCTCAAAAGTAAATTTATTTTCGATACCCCTCGCCCAGGCTGTGAGCTGCGTACCTCCCGTGTCCTCAAAATATCCATACCTTCGCACCGCACTAGTTTTATGACTCACTCCTTCGCCGTACAGGCAAGCCGTCTCTGGAATTCACTCCCTCTCAACATCAGACAAGCCCCAAGCAAGTTTGCTTTCAAGCGGATGCTGCGTAAGCATCTGCTTAAACAAGAATTCGACTAAAATCCATCCACATAATAATAGTATATATTGAATATGTAGTAGTATATCTTTTTGTATGTATCTTATATATTTTTATTTATGTATGTCTATATGTAGTGTATAATACATTTGTATTTTTTTCCTCTCTCCTCAAGTATATTCGTAACAGAAATTATCATACTTTTTTCTTTGCACCTGTTATAAGTCTCTGTTTAGCCCAATGGTTAGCTGGTAGAGAATGCCATCTGGCATTAAGCTCGCCATTTGTACATATATTTTTTGTATTTTGTGCAATAAAGTTTAAATAAATAAATAGAGCGTTATCGGTGGGTGCCGGCGCGTGCAGATTTTAAATGCCAATAACATCAGAAAAAAAATCGTAATAAAGTTTTAATGCTACAGTTGATATTCCTCTGGATTATACTTTTGATTTTCGCAATAAAAAAAAGATGCATATTCCCTATTAATTGTTGTTCATTTCACAGAGAACTCATAATGGCGAACTGGCCAGCGATCGGCTCCGTGATCCTCCCCAACGTAGGCGGCTGGGCCAACGGCCTCTACTTCGCCGGGCAGATCAAGCGCGACGACAGCCAGAAGACTTGGTACGACGAGCTGAAGAAGCCGTCGTGGAACCCCCCCAAGTGGGTGTTCGGCCCCGCGTGGACCACGCTGTACTGCGGGATGGGGTACGCCTCGTATCTGGTGCTCGAGGATTGCGACGGGTTCACAGGTGAGAAATATATAGGGTGTATCAAAAATGGGGTGTGTTTTTTTTTTGTTGATATCATCATCATCATCATATCAGCCGAAAGACGTCCTCTCCTATACATCATCATCATCCTGGCCGATTTAGACCACGCGACGGCGACTGGAAAAAGAGAAGAATTCTGGCTAACTGGAGCGTCGTTCGTGAGCTCTCTGACGTAGCCTATCTTTGCAGAGAATGTGCGACCACATTCCCTACAGGTCAGCACCCCTCCGACAAAATTTTAGTGTATGGCCGCAGGTGGCCGAGCTTTCAACTCCTCGCGCTTAGCGTCGAGTTCGTTACGTCTTCGTTCTTCGAAGGCTTGCACATTAACTTTCAATGTATGTCTCCACTTTGACCGCTCTTGAGCCAAAATACATAGGCCTCCCCCAAAGAGTGCCAAATTGACCGGTCCTGCGCCACCATCCAGCGGACTCCCGCGGCTCGCGACTCGCGCGGTTGATATCATAATGGCTAGTCAAAGTGATTTATTCTTCAATTTAGGCATATTACATGCACCTATGAATGTTGATAAACTACCACCGTATAATTTTTTATATTAGTATTTAACGGCACTTCAAAAAACAAAAACCTAACAAACCTAAAAAAAATACTGATCGTTCACCAAAATGCGGTTTTGAGTGCAAGTCAGTATTTTTTGGTGTGCAGTCAGTATTTTATTGGTAAGCGATTAAATAGAACCCTATCATTACTATATTCTATTTACATTTCTGCCACACTCCTGCGCAAGGAGTTGCTACCAACTGTTCAGCAGTCAATCCCATTGATATTTATTTATCTCACAATATTACATTACATTATTAACTACATATCATACATATATTCGGTAGCGCATTGGGATTCCAAATATGCACTTGTTTAAGTTTTTTTTTGTATATTTTTGTTTACATTGATATTTTTGATAACTGTTTATTTCAATAGTTTATATGGTAATATGTTGAGTACTTAGC
This sequence comes from Epinotia nisella, assembly GCA_932294315.1. Taxonomy (NCBI): domain Eukaryota; kingdom Metazoa; phylum Arthropoda; class Insecta; order Lepidoptera; family Tortricidae; genus Epinotia; species Epinotia nisella. Next base: position 13,015,902 of record OW028694.1, read on the forward strand.
TCAATCTTAACTTTAAAAAATTATTAGCTAAGTTTAGTTTAATTATATATCTCGTATTTGACAGTTACACAGTCTTTGTTTTTTGTCTGTTGACATTGCCTGTGTATGACAACATTCCCCCGGGAGGGTGAACGGTTAGAGGGTTTATTTCATTTTCACCCCCGCGCGCTCAGCTGTGTTTTGAAGACAAATAAACAATAATTTAAATTACAAACAAATTACATAAATATATACAGACTTGGCTAACGCACTTCCGTGGGTTTATTTCGTGCATCGGCCGTCATATAGTTAGTTACTACATTATGTAAACGCGGAGTACTGAAGTGGACACGTCCTTTATCTTAAGATATGGTTTTATCGCTTGAATTATTGAGATAGATATATCAACCTGTTCGATATGAATTGATGAATAGCAAACCGTAAAGATAAATTGTTGTTTTAATAAAAAAAATGGTAACAAATAAAAAAGTTTACCTATTATATTACATCTTCACAATTTGGTAGTTTCCTCATGTTAAAATTGATAACGTAGTTTTGCTAAGTGGATAAGTAAATCATCAAATAATTGTAATAACTATAAGATTACAAAATATAGTTAAGATCATAAAAAGATACCTATGGACCTTGAATGTTTAGAAAAAAATTGCATTTTTTTATTGTTTAACACATTTAAAGTTACCAATAGAATCCTTACGCTTTTATAGAAACAAAACTGTATGTCAACTATTGGACCTAAACGCAGTATTTCGCGACCGAAACAGCAATTTACTTGATTTTCCGTTAGCATTGTGACATGAGCAGGTCGCGAGAGTCCGCTGGATGCGGGTGGCGCAGGACCGGTCAATTTGGCACTCTCTGGGGGAGGCCTATGTCCAGCAGTGGACGTCTTTCGGCTGATATGATGATGATGGTGATGATGATTGTGACATGCGTGACGTCATGTTTTTCAATCAATTAGTATGAAGCGATTGGGATGCCGCCAGCGAGGTCAATCTTTGTTAATTTTTTCTGGGTATTTATGTTCTTTGTAGTTGCTCCCATACAAACATTTGTTCCTCTTCAAAAACTGGTTCGAATGGCATCGTGAAAAAATCTTAGACATCATGCCTATTGTGTAACTGTGTATCTACTTTGTGGGTCTTTTGGGAGAACCTATATGAGTTTATATTTGTCTGTTTGTTTCCAGAGCGCGCCATCTTACCCATGACGCTGTACGGTACCCAGCTGCTTCTCAACTGGGCCTGGACGCCCATTTTCTTCGGCCTTAAGGACTTCAAATTGGTCAGTATCCTTATTGATAAATACGGGTGTAGACTCTACATTTATACCCTCAAAAGAAAGGAGGCAAAAAAATATGCCTAATGTCGAAAATCCCATTCCAATATCTCAAAAAGTTACGAAGCTACAACCGTTTTAATACTGCTTGTTAGAGAGAAAACGCTCGTAGATCGTGACGTCACGACCATCGAGCGTCATAGTAAATCAATCGTGTCATATGAACGTGCGTTTTGCGGAAAAGGTACAGAACATACCCGCTCTTAAAACTTTGGACACTTATAACTTTGTGATTATTTAACCTCTTGCGTTGCTTTTGTTTCCATTTGACTACATTTTTAATCCTTTTTCGAGAAAATACAACATTATTGGTTATTTTATTTAGTGTCTGCACCCCTATTACCGGGCTAATTTCAAAACTATGTTTCAAAAGGATGTACAGTCGCCATCAGATATATCGGAGCGGCGAAAGCGCTCACAAATATCTGAACACGTCTCTATTGTCGAGGCATTAGAGACGTGTTCAGATATTTGTGAGCGCTTTTGCCGCTCTGATATATCTGATGGCGACTGTATGTGGTAAATGTATGACGTACTGTGAAGCGATGGATGACCGCCCGGCTTCTGTTCGTGTTTAATGTAAAATTTGTCCATACAAAGTTATTGGTATTTTTTTTATTTTTTATGTGTAACTTTTAAATTGTACTCGTATATTGTATTTAGTATATTGTGTCTTAAATTCCACAGTGGCTTAGTGTAATACTGTAATGCTGTGTAATTAATTAATTTAATAAATAAATAAATAAAAACCGGTAAATTACCAATTTTGAATGACACAAAACCGGTGTGTCGGTAGTTGTTAAGCAGGATGTTGCCACCCGTTTTTGAAGAAAATTACCTACTTTCCGCACTTGTATCATAAGTAACTATTTCATCACACTTGCTCGTCAATGGCGTTATTACTTGCGAGCGTACATAGCAGTTATAGCCGTTTTACCTCCCACGGGCTGTTAAGTTTAGTCTTAAAATATAGAACCCTCTGATTGGCTTAAGCAAATCTGGTTGCTCTGTGATTGGTTGAAATATTGAGCTGCGCGCTCACTAGCACTGATCTGGAAGTGAAGTTGTCAATTTTTAGGGTTCCGTAGCCAAAATGGCAAAAACGGAACCCTTATAGTTTCGTCATGTCCGTCTGTCCGTCTGTCCGTCTGTCCGTCTGTCCGTCTGTCCGTATGTCACAGGCATTTTACTCGAAAACTATATGGTGTATTTGAATAAAATTTTGAGGATAGGTGTATTTTGTTAGCCGCTACATAGTTTTGTAATTAAAATGACAAAAAAAATTTTTTAGGGGTGCACTCCATACATAAAATTAAAAGTCAATTTTTTTTTTTCATTGTGACCCCCCGTGTGGCACATCAATCGATAGGCCCTTCAAAATAAATATAGGGTTTCTTAGCATTTTTTTTTGATTAAGTGAATAGAGTCGGAGATAATCGCCCCGAAAGTCACTAAAATTCTGTCCCCCCCCCTCTAATTTTTGAACGGTGTATTTTAAAAATATGGAAAAATTCATGGATATAGGGCTTATTCATTTCATTCACCGAAAATTGTTTTGAACAAGATCGTCAGAGGTTTTCGAGATATTGCTGAAAAACTGCCTTCCTCAAAGAAAAGGACGTAAGTGCCGTAAAATTTCTGTGACGATACGACCTTTTTAATAGGCACGGAACCCTTCGTTTTGCGTGGTCCGACACGCACTTGGCCGGTTTTTTTGATTGGTGCGGCTGTATGAAACTTGGATTTTTCTGTCTTTTGTAGTTATTTATTTCCTCGCAAATGTGATGAAAAACATTGTGTATAACACGGGCGTAAGAATATTGCAAACTCGAGTCATCAAAAGCCCTCCGCCTTCGGCGTCGGGCTTCTGATTGACTCTCGTTAGTAATATTCCACTTACGCCCCTCGTTAAACAATGTATTATGTGACTGTTTGTGTTCTATATAACCTAAAAAAAACTTTTATACCAGGCTTTGATAGAGATCGCGGTCCTCTCTGGCGCCGCCACGGTCACTACCGTGTCGTTCGCGCGCGTCAACACGACCGCCGCCGCGCTCATGCTGCCCTACCTGGCGTGGCTCGCGTACGCGTCTTCCCTCACCTACTACATCTGGAAGAACAACCCCACCAGCCCCAAGGTCACGGAGGTCAAGGACGAGAAGGCTAAGTAAAGGTAACTGTTATATCTATGTAACTTGGTTTGGTTTCAGGAAACTGAGAGCAAGAAAGTCGGCTTACATATGAATGCATCTAAAACAAAAAATAATGTCAAACTACAACAGGAAAACAATTAAAATAGAGGAAAACCCCGTAGAATATGTGGATGGTTATGTATATTTAGGTAAATTGGTGTCTTTTGAGGTTAATAGTAACGAAAACGAAGTTGATAGAAGAATAAACATAACATGGACAAAATATTGGGCTCAGAAAGAAATCCATAAGGGAAACTACAATCTTAACATGAAAAAAGATAATGGATTCCTGCATCCTTCCAAACTTGACATATGCTAGTCAAACATGGATCTATACAGAAAAAATAAAAAAAACAAAATTTTATCCTGCCAGCATGCGATGAAAAGGAGTATATTAAAACGTATTTGAAATAATAATGTATGTTAGGAAAAAATTATACAACTACCCAACAAACACTGATAGGCCCAAGGTTACCAGAAGCGCAGGGAAGCTCAAAACAACTTTTTACAGGCTAGTAAAAGCGAAAAAGTCGTTCTTGGGAAATTGTATAAAATTCTACAATAAAATTGCAAAACACATTAGCGAACTTACTGACTCTAAATTCAAATCTGTCGTAAAACGGACACTTATTTCAAAAGCATATTATAAGATAAACGACTACATCATGGATAGGGATATTTGGCAGCGATAAAATCCTGCACTAGAAATCTGTCGTAAAATAAATAGGCTTTCTACTGTAGCAATGTAATTTTAAAATTTTATAATACTCTGATACTGATATGATATATTGTATACTGTTTTGAAAAAATGACACCTCGCCGAGTTTTTTACGCCGGTTCTTCTCGAGGCAGAAGTTTACTTTCCGAACCGGTGGTAGTTTATCGACATTCATAGGTGCATGTAATATGCCTAAATTGAAGAATAAATCACTTTGACTTTGACTTTGAGAAGAATACAGAAAACAAGAAACACAAATATACGTAAAAAAAACCAAGATATCTGATGCTCTTCAATATAGTTTAAAGCAGAAGTGGAGATGGGCAGGCTATATAAAGATAAAAGATGGAACCTCCAAACAACGAAATGGCAAGGTCCAGTTGGAAAAAGAACTGTCGGAAGACAAAGAAAAAGATGGGTTGACGACATCATTAGAAGGGCAGGAAAAACTGGACTGAAACAGCAACAGACAAGGAGATGTGGAGAAAGATGGAGGAAGCTTTTACCCTTGGGAATCACTAATGTGGATATAAAGCTACAATACGACTTTGTACCCTTTGGCGTCGAGACCCTCGGTCCGTGGGGTCCCAGTGCGCATAAGTTATTTGCAGAAATCGCGAAACGTCTGGTCGATGTAACTGGTGACCGAAGAGCTGGCGGCTTTCTCGCGCAACGCATCAGCATTGCAATTCAGCGAGGAAATGCCGCCAGCATCCTCGGTACAATGCCTCGAGGGGCTTTCTTAGATTTAACTTAGTTTTAATTGTATTCACTTTTAATAAATATAAAAAAAAGCTACAATATTAATAAAAAAACAACTTGATTTGGGTGAGAAACAAGTAAAAACAATTTGTGGCCGATATTTTATAAAAATGTCATTGGAATTGCAATCTTCTCCCTTGGACGGTGAGTTGCTTTTTGAATGGACTACTTTGATGCAATTCGGCCAACTCAAATAATCTCAAGTATAAGTTTTTAAGGCGACGTAGGTTCAGAAAACGCATTTTCAAAAAGTCGTGCCGCTTGTTTGGATCATAATACGGCTGCCCTAAATTTAATTAGCAATCTTGAGGCCTTTCTTTCTTCTATAGCTATTCGAATCCTGAGTTTTTGACTTTCGCTCGATAGAAAAAAATCACGAACATAGGTCTAAAATGCACTTAAAACATTCATAAACAATTATGCACAAAAGCTGAACATATTAAAATTGGTTTTAAAAATCGGCAATATCATGTTTGAGGGAACTTTGTTATTTATTTAATCGCACAAAATTTTTTAATTAAAAAACATGATATCCCCGCTTCCGAACACGCACTTCCATCTCGCTCACGCTTATGCTCAGTGAGAGGAGAGAAGACCATGAACCTACGTCGACATAATGGGCGCAGCCTTAGAGCATACATAAGACATAACTGGAGTAGCCTTATGTCATATTTGCGTACAGAAATGTCTGCCGAATTTTGCGAGGGCGGGGGGAGCGTCTTAATAGGATATTGAAACTCAATTGTATATTGAAAGCTTGAAGTGGTTGAACGTTTATAATATCAAGTGCTTACAGCAACATGCGGCCATTTTTATGATCAGTGTTCTCTTGCGAGGCGATTTTGTGAATGACCATTAATCGATTGTGAAATTGTCTTTGTATGATTTTTTGCACATTGTGCAAGGTTTTCTACAGAGGGGTAAGTTACTGAAAGGCTACTCCAGTTATGTATGCTCTAAGGGTTTGGCGCAGCGGAATCATAGCATTTCGCTTATATTTAAAGCAGCTCGGACTGGGGAAGTATAGTCAACAGCAAAAGTAGGTTATCATTTTTTCACCTTATCGCAATGGAATAAGGTACAAAAGTGATAACTTACTTTTGCTCTTGACTGTACAATCACGAACTTTAATTTGGAACCCACCTAAAGTGGAATATCGTATAGCAGATAATTTAGAGCTAATATTTAGTAGGAGAAGTGTCATAAAGAAGTTTGCAAAATAATAACCTTTATTTTGCTGTCGGTTAAGAAAAGAAACAAAATAGAGGGATCACTTATTACTAGTTTTTATCTTTAGAAATTCATTAACAGAGTAGACACATACTTCGCATAGCCATATAAACAGTTTCTTCTTGAATTATTTCAGGGGTAGGTCTTTTATGTCTGTAGGAAGCTTGTTGAATATTTTGATGCACATAAAATACGGGGTACAACTGGTTTGTTTTAGACGAGCCTTTGGTACGTAAAGAAGATTTTATGCATTATATTAATACGTTTTTCATCTTTTCAGAAATGGACACTTAACTACACTTGGAGCCATCGGACCCCGTGTTCTATTTTAGATGCCTATTCTGCTTAAAGTCTAGTGTACAAGTCAATTTAGTACTTATTTCCATGAGAACTTTATTTCAAGTTCAAGTTTATTTCCTAGTTGAAGTAACTTGACATACTTGAAATGATGTGACATGCCAAAAAGCCGAGATGTCCTCAATGTTAGTTGTGCAATATTGTTATCGATAATTCATCAAATTATATTTTCACACCTGCTATTCAGAAATGAGTCATTGTTGCCCTCAAATGAAGGATTTAAATGTTCCCCATAGATGGTGTGAAATGGTTGTCTCTCGGTGGCAAAACTATTTCTGATTTGGGCTTTAACACTTGAATCCAGAAACTTGAGAATCCCTCGCTACGCTCAGGATTCTATTGTCAGATCCTTCGCTTCCTTGAGACAAAATCTACAAACCACCACTCTTGTCCGCTATACGTGACAACAATAATATAAAAAAGAGTTAGATATGTTGTCTATACGAAATTCCGTGTTTAAAAATGGCCACCACTGACAGCAACTGTTTCCATTGACGACTCAATACTGAGGCAAGTTGTGTGAAATGACACAATTTTAGTGTGCCATTTTTGGAGCGCTTATAACCTGTCTACCTCTTTTTTATATTACATCATTGAGTGATAACGTCAATTTATTCTTCTTAAAAGGTCGATAGTGATGGATTGCAATTGACTGTTTTTTGTATAACTCGCGCAATTTTGCACTGTTTTAACGATTTTAAATCCAATCTAAATCTCGATAAGTCACGTGTATGGACGATAAGTGTAAAAAATTAAGTCATTTTGGTAATGAAACTTTGTGTCCTAGCGTTTTCTGTAAGAAAGCTGTTTTCTTTTTTGCGAAAGGAGTTAGAACATCTTATTATTGTTAAATGTTCTTAGGCTTATCATAGTTATTAAGATCCAAAGTGACCTTTCGCACAAATAAGTATCTGCATAATATTCTTTTTCTTTTGAATTGTATTGAACAAAATGTTAATTTTATGCATTCCTGTTGCATTTAAAGATAATGAAGAAGTGCATTGAAGTACATTTAAATGTCAAATAAATTGGCCACCCGAGATTTTACGAAAGTATTGTGAACTTAACGCTAATATCATTATGAATTTCTTTATCTTAGTATCTTGGATGGCCCTTTAAAATGAACCAAATCACTGTCTTTTTCCAATACTATTTATTTTCGAATATTTATTGATTCCCGTTGGATTAGTAATACAATAAAAGTACATTATTTATAACTTTGTTTTATTTTAACTCGGACGATACCTACCTATAACTTCCTCTGGTTGACTAGATTAAATTATTTATTTTATGATAAAAAAATTACATTACTGCCTACATGTCAAAAAAAAATATTTTTATCATGATCGTCAAAAATAATGAAAAATAAAGATATTACCCACAGTTGCAGGCCCTAAGTCCAGACTGGCTTTATTATGCACTTATAAAGTAACAATTTGTTTTCTAGGGAGAGCTGGGACTCTCTTCATCCAGTACATTTTGCGGCCTTGTTGGCCCATTGCGAGACGTTTGGTGAATGTGTGATGTCGCCATGTCAGTCGTCGATCCATCCGTCAGTAAAGAGTAGGTATCTATTTTTTCACACCTTTCATTTGGAAAAGTAAGTTTTGCTCCTCGACGAGAGGGATCAAAATGCTACTTTCTGTTCAAGCTACATTTTTAATTTACGCAATGTGCCAATTGAACACAGGATCTTAATAAAATAATCGATTGTATTCATCGTGATCGATTAAAAACGAACAAATTTCAAGTTTTAACTTTAACAACGTTATATGAAAATTTATGTTTTTTTAGTAATACAATAAAAAAAATGTTACAATAAATTATACATTTTACTGAAATAAAAACTATCGATGACTATTATAATTTCCTTACAGTAGTCGGTATGAAAAATTGTATGTGTCACTCAGGAGCAAAATTAATTTCGTCATGGGTGTTACGCTTGAATCCTTCGTTACACTCAGGATTCAATGTGCCGCCCTCGCCGTAAATAGATCATTTTGCACCCTTGAGACACAAATAACTATTTTCCTTGTCTCGTATTTCCCAGATTTATATAGGGTAACTGTTACCTTTGTGGTCTAAGTTGCTTTGGAAAAAAGCTTAGGAATTTAGGTCGTTTGTTTAATTACCTAAATATTATTTTAGTTTATTGAAAGTAAATACAAGATTATGATTAACATTAACTAAAATATATTAAAACTAAGTTAAATTTAAAAAAGTTTCTCGAGGCATTGTACCGAGGGTGCTGGCGGCATTTCCTCGCTGAATTGCAATGCTGATGCGTTGCGCGAGAAAGCCGCCAGGTCTTCGGTCACCAGTTACATCGACCAGACGTTTCGCGATTTCTGCAAATAACTTATGCGCACTGGGACCCCACGGACCGAGGGTCTCGACGCCAAAGGGTACAAAGTCGTACTCTCTTTTTTTTTTGGACCTGGCTGTTTCTATAATAGGACGGACCCAATATAGCTATCGAACTGCATGGTTGGAGAGTATCCTGGGGAAAATCCAGGGGGAACTCTCCGGCACGACCACGCGGGGGATATAACACTGGAATACTCTAAGAGTTTGCGCTCCAGTGTCAGATTGGTTGAACGGTTTCAACCGAATCTTCTGTGTCGTACTCTCTGCCGAGGCCTCTGTATTTATTACATTTCAGATTTTCGGCGTTTTCCGCCGCTGCACCCGCTTTAGAATTAGTCCGTTGGAGGTGAGACGGCGCCAGTGTGTCTGCACATAGCTGCACGTAGCGTCCCACACAAGCATCGGTCCCAACCTCCACGGAACCAGAGACACACCATTGTTTGTTAGTTTAATATAGTGTTTACACAATTAACGAACCCTCAAGTCAATATGGGGTCGCCCTTACGACCACAGGCTACGGTGTCTGTTTAACATAACATCAGGCAGGCTGTGTGCTCGTTTGCCACCGGCGTAGGATAAAAAATGTGTACTACAGTCTCGGTTTTTATTACAAGGACAGCAAATGAGGCTCAAAGACTAATTAAAAATAGTTAGTGCCGTAATTTGCTGGAAACAGCAACAACAACGCAGATTGTTAGTTTCTAGTGTTTTTTTACCTTTAGAGAATTGACTTTCCTTACCTGTAGTGGTGAGAAAGTTTAATGTCGATATCGATACATTTTTTGTCGAGGCTAGCCTACCCTAAGTCGACGCAGCACGTGCTATGCGGTAGAGCGGGTTAGCACGATTCGGTGTTTTAGATAGCGGGGTTCTATACGTTATTACCATTATTTATTCTGTCTGTGGTTTAGGCCTGAAAATGTTACAGAAAAAGGCAGTTTCTTTCGCATTTATATTATTAACCTCAGTCAATTTATTCGCGTTCTTCTGAAGCTCGAAAAAGTATGTGTGAATGTAGGTGCTCAAGTCACTTTGCTGATCCGTTATGATGATGATAATGCGTTCCTGTTATCCCTCATTAGGGCCATAGGACTCGCAAAAGAGTTTTCCTTTCGATTCGAACGTGCGCGACGTCGTCTGACCCGTTAAACCCACATTTTTATTATTATTACTGCATGAAATATTTCGGTATCGGTAATATCGATAACTCTTTGTCGATTTATTCCCATCCCTCAGTAATGAGCTAGCAGGATGTACCGGTGGGTAGGTACTTTTTACTTCTCTCGTATTTCCCAGATTTATACAGGGTAACTTACCTTTGTGGACTTCGTTGGTTTGGGAAAAAAACTAGGCAAGGTACCTAGTTTGTTAGTTAATAAGTAGTGTAAAAAGGAATCGGTTGCAGTAAGTTTATCATTATGTAAATAAATAGACTAATGCTATCTTCAAAATGACCCAACGGAAAACCAGCGCTGGCTGCAAAACCAGCGCTGGCTGCAAAGCCAGCGTCATGCCGAGTTGGGCCCATTTCGGGACACAGCACAGATTCACTTTTTTTCTTGTGTCCGTCTTGTAATAATGTATGCTGTGTTGTGTTACGAATAAATGATTGATTTGATTTGATTTTTGAAAATGTATAGCTTAGTTTTGGAGACATCCGATATTAGAAAAAAAAACGGTCAAAAAGTACGCCGAATAACTATATACATAAGTAGGTATACCGACCAAATAAATATTAGTAAATAAATGCTTGTGTTATGGGTAGGTACTAGACGACGGTATATTTAATAGAAATAAATAATTAAATACATAGAAAACATCCAAGACTCAGAAACAAATATGCATATCATGCTCATCACACAAATAGTTGCCCTTACCGGGATTCGAACCCAGGACCTTTAGCTTCGTAGGCAGTGTCACCACCCACTAGGCTAACCAGTCGTCAAAACGCCAAATCATAATAAACAACTTAAAAAAGTTGAAAAACGAAGAAACTTTCATTTTCATTTCAAAGTTCTGTATCTCAAAGACGGCTTAACCGATTTTGTTGAAAAGTAGCTAAGAACCACCTCGATCGCATCAGCTTTTAGACACGAAAAATGGCATTAAAATCGGTCAATTCGTTTAGGAGCTACGGTGCCACAGACACACACACAAACACACAGACACGTGAAACTTATAACACCCCTCTTTTTGCGTCGGGGGTAAAAAATAGAAAATGGAAGAGTTTAACAAAACAAATTATGATTATTCTATTTCCTATTATACTTACGTAGTTTACGTTGATTTCAATTCAATTGTAATTTTTTCTTGAATGGTGGGCGCCTAGTGATATTTCGGATTTCGGGCCCAAATCACATATTATACAGCGTGTGACTTTCATACGAACATTTATTTTAAGGAACAATAGCTTTCAGTGCTGTGAACCGTTTTATCGAAAAAATATAACAATTACCTTTTCTAATGGAGAGTTATTAATATTTTAAATTTTCTCGAGCAGCAATGTACTGCTAACATTCACTTGACGTTTCAGAGAGGCTGAGATAGTTAGTAACTATCTCAGCCTCTCTGAAACGTCAAGTGAATGTTAGCAGTACATTGCTGCTCGAGAAAATTTAAAATATTAATAACTATTAGTTACTGTCAGTTGTTAGCTTTGTTACCAATACATTGCGGGCCGAATTAATTTGTATGAAAAAAAATAACCGTTTTTTTAAAACTAGATATACCAATTTACGTTCATTAGGGCTTATACTTTCAGCCCTTAAAATAAATGTTCTTATGAAAGTCACACGCTGTATAATAGTTCTATGAACCCAAATGCAGTTGGTCTGATTTAGGGCCTGGACACATGTCGCCGTGTACGGCGCCGTGCACGGTGCATTGGTAGTTTTGGTATGGGATTTACACATTTATTATCAAGCCGAATACTATCCGATAGACGGACAATACGGATAGCTGAAGCGAGGATTAAACCCGTTTCTCCGTTTGATCGGGGTCCGGTTTTTACCCGGATTAGTTCGTCGGATATCGTCGGTGACAGGTAATGACATTTTACAGCACGCCATTTGTCAAACCGGTTAAAATTGGCTGTGGTGGGGAATATAAATGGTTTTGGAAGATTAGACCTAGGAGAGAGGGGGGCATGACGATAACTATCCCGACTCCACGTTTCAAATCAAATAAAACTAAAAATGCTATATGTATTCATCATCATCATATCAGCCGAAAGACGTCCACTGCTGGACATAGGCCTCCCCCAAAGAGTGCCACAATGACCGGTCTTGCGCCACCCGTATCCAGCGGACTCCAGCGACCTTTACCAGGTCATCAGTCTACCCACGCTGCGCCTTCCGGTACGTGGTCGCCACTCGAGAACCTTTCCGCCCCAATGGCCATCGGTTCTACGTGCAATGTGCCCCGCCCACTGCCACTTAAGTTTAGCGATATTTGTATTGTATAGTATAAAATGCTATCTCTGGTCTGGTAACCAGTCTTTCATAATCAATACTTATTAGGAACTAGACTTGGATAATTTAATAAAAAAAAAAGTTGCCATCTTCCCATTTTGCTCTCTAGGTAAGAAGATGGGGTGTACCCCTATGGGGCAAGATGGGGTATCCCTGTGGGGCAATATGGTAATTTTAAGAATTTAACAATAGGTGAAGAGCTAGCTGTCAACGTGCTGTCAACCTATTGCTACTGGAAAAATTCACACGTAAATGACATTCAAAGTCAAAGTCAAAGTGATTTATTCTTCAATTTAGGCATATTACATGCACCTATGAATGTCGATAAACTACCACCGGTTCGTGTTCATTTCTACTAATTCATCCTCGACACCAGCGCAGCTACAATGTGTGTGTACAATACAAGTCCAAGTATGTGGATGCATCCATTTGGCGCCAAAAGAAGGCGTGGCGCGGCGCTTAAGTAAATGCACAGCTTTACACAGCCTTGTCAATGTCAACTATTTAGAGGTCCCAAAGTGAGACAAACGCGGCCGCACTCGACGTAACCGGTGCAGTAAATCACGGAGAACAATATTCGCGCCCTTGGCCTTTCGCTGAAGGTCAATGGTCCTTCGATCCGGATGAGGAAGCTTGGACACAGTTTATTACTATCCGGAAAGATTCATTGATCTGAACGTCGATCGAAGTAACACTCTAAGGACATTTTGTGATGTCAATTTGATTACAAAAGTAAATAAGTGGTTCTGGTTACGTAAGTTTTGCAAATCATTTTTGAGCCACACTTGCTATCCGTCATCATCATCATCTGCGTATATACCTACGCCCACTGCTGGGCACAGGCACAAAGTATGCTTCTGAAAAAATAATAGCACTTACCTGCAAGTAGTACAAGGTCTAACGAAACCGATGGTTGACTTAGGTACGAGTATTAGGCCCCCCTCGAGGGTGCCCGCCTTGTCGGGGCGGGGGGGCTTAGTAACCGTGGACTGCAACCCACGGCGAAGCTAAGAGGCACCCAGGGCCGGCCTGTGTGGGGCCTGCTGGCTGGCCCGAGGAGAGCGCTCCTAGCGGGCTGTGCATTGCCCGCTTAGGATGCGTTGGGCAGGGACCGCAGCAGAAAAGGAGTACCTCCTTATCTTCTGCGGCCGAGGCGGGATCGCAGGGGGAGAGGCGTGTTGGTATAACGGTGCGCCACTCTCCCTACCCCCTGCGAACTTGGCGGGGCCGTTCCGCGGAAGCGGCATTGGTGGGGCCGCAGAGGAAGAGGAATGCCGGTTTTCCTATCCTCTGCGGCCGAGGCGTGGTCGGTGGCGGAACCACATACCTGATCCGCCACCGGGTGCTGGAATTTCCCGCACCCATGATCTCCTCGTAGCGGACTCAGGGGGGTCCGCTACTGAACGTGTGGAGATGGAGGAGGCAGGCGCGCCAAAACATCTGGCGTGCCTCTCGTGGAGGGCCTTCGGGCGTCCGCGAGGGAGCCGCTTGTGGGTGGCTGCCGCCGGCGGGGTCGCGGATGTGTGCGCAAGCGTTCCCGTGACCTCGCCACATGGCGGCGAGGCGGCAAGTGGGGGGGTTTTTAGTGGGTATACCGTGAGTCTCATCAGCTTATACGGGAGTCCCACATAACCACTCGGGTCACCCCCTGCACCCGGGTGGTATGCGTAACGCATTTTCCCCCCCTAAACAAAAAAAAAAAAAAAAAAAAAAGGTATTAGGCTCATCATCATATCAGCCGGAAGACGTCCACTGCTGGACATAGGCCTCCCCCAAAGAGTGCCACAGTGACCGGTCTTACGCCACCCGCATCCAGCGGACTGCCGCAGCGGTTTGCGGTTTGAGTACTTACTAGAAAATTCAAATCAACGCATCCCGTGCGCACGCTCGCCGCATGGCAAGTTCTCTTTCGTTTCTAACGCGATCGGGTAACATAACATTTTTGCCTATAGCATTCGTCCTTTACGGACAAGTATGTTAGTGCGAGAGGGTCGAATGCTTTATGTCCGACATAAACGCAATCATGCTAGCTAGACAGGTGTGTGAGAGCAGAGTTAAGCCGAAGTGCCAAGACGAACAGGTCTCATGGATAAAAGGGAATTTTACGTGCATCCTACTTACTTAATATTATAAAACTTATATAGAAAGAAGAAAGAAAGAAAGAGGACATTTATTCACTACACAAAAGACACACAGAGATAAAGGGAGTAGATATACAATACAATTGACACATTGTATGTGTCTTCGCGGCTTATAATGAATGTTTGCCGATCACGCAAAAACGACTACTGAAACGGATTTAGGTGTTAATTGGACATAGATATATAGGATTAATTTTTATCCCAAAAATCACCCATGAGCTCAAATCGGCAGGTCGATCACGTATCGCACTGTACGCGCGTCAGGTATATCTAAATGTCAATTTTTACATGGAAACATGACAGTTGGACTGTCCTCAAACGCGCGTTCGAAACGTTACGTGATTGACCCGGGAATGGAAATTGTGAGGTCACGTCGACGAAGTCGCGGGCAATTGTTGTCTCATAAATGTCATAATGTCGTCATTTTAATTCAAGGAAATTGAATTCTTGTCTTTAATTCCTACATGTTAAAAAGCTACCTAGCATGTCTAACTGTAAATTAGTATTTGTCAAATAAATGAATATTATGTTTTATTAAATTATTTCAAGACCAATCTAGTTGGCTAAATTGTCATATTAAACTTTATACATTATTTCTACGTTTTACTATACCAAGATGGAAGTGGAACCACATTTGACCGACCAGGAGGTTATGCAGAAGAAGGAGGATGAGCATTTAATGCTACAGAGACAGGTATGTGACATTCAGATACTTTTTCCCCGGAGAAAACTTGCGAACTGGGTACTCAGCCATCGTGGTGTAGGTTATGTGGTTACTCCCGTGGCCGATGCGGAGGACTCCAGGATCTCATACGTGACGGCACTGGAGCCCTCTACGAGTCTCGCATAGCAATGCACCGCGGTTTCTCCGCACCAAAGTTGCGAAAATTCTAATAAGGAAAGTTCTCAGGAGCCGTAGCATGGTTGGCCTTGTCACGCGATAGGTGATAGGTTAGAGCGTGCGTCACTGGCTGACACCGCTCGATAGAACGAGACGACGCACTTATCTTGTCACTTGTCGCGTGATAGGCCAACAATGCTACGGCTCCTGAACTTAAATTTTATAAACACTGAAAACATGTCAAAAACTCTTGGATACATACATTACCAGCTGTTTAATTTGCCTGCTTAAAGAATAATAGATTATACATGTAATTAATGATACATCCATGAAAAATTCCCAGCAGATACATTCTAAAAGAAACTTATTTTTAAATTCTCGTGTAAGTTTCCGGCAAATTCTGATTTATTTATTTAATCGTATGGCATTTAATCAGTCGTATACCTATACTATAAAAGAATTTTCAAATTTTGCATCCATAGGAGTACGTCACTGTCGAGGGTGAACAAGTCTGCCGATTACCGTCGTATTTACTGAGCGGGCAGGTCTTGATGATATGCTCAATGTCTTGCACCGCGGCCCCACAATCGCACCTCGGAGACTCTATCTAACCGCATTTGTATAGGAATGCACGTGAGCGTCCGCAGCCAGGGCTTCAGTTTCTGAGAACTTCCCTGACATTTTGAGAATGTTCTGCAACTTGTACATTGCTCGCTCGCATCTGGCTTCTTTCTTGTTCGTTGAGCGACACGATCTTCGTCACCTTCCCCAGGGTTACCCTTTTGAACATTTGCAACTCCGATGGCCTTTAAATAGTTGCCTTTTACGATAGGTGGAGGAGACTGTACACCCATACTTGTCCGAGTCTAGACAGTTAAGCACTCACATCCAAGCGGTGACCATTGTAAAGAGCTCCTTAATTAGTAGAAGTTAGAAGATCACTGTACATGACACTTGCGCCGCTATGTATAAGTATTCATCATCATCATATCAGCCGAAAGACATCCACTGCTGGACATAAACCTCCCCCAAAGAGTGCCAAAGTGACTGGTCCTGCTCCAGGCGCTTCCAGCGGACTCCCACGACCTTACCAGGTCATCAGTTCACCTGGGGGGTCTACCCACGCCGCGCCTTCCGGTACGTGGTCGACACTCGAGAACCTTTCCACCTCAACGTGCAATGGGCTCCGCCCACTGCCACTTAAGTTTAGCGATTCGGAGGGCTATATCAGTTAGGTACCTTGGTTCTGCTATGTATATTATGTTCTGGCCCCGTAGCATGGTCGGCCTTGTCACGCGATAGGTGATAGGATAGAGCGTGCGTCACTGGCTGACACCGTTCGATAGAACGAGACGACGCTCTTATCTTGTCACTTGTCGCGTGATAAGGCCAACCATGCTACGGCTCCTGTAAATTGGAAGTGCTTATGTTTATTAATTAGGCCTACTGTTTCATTGACTGTCTTGCGGTAGCTGCATGGTGCGAGTGGATGTTAGAGTTCAATTTGTGGCCGTTTCTGCCAATGTCACCTTAAGGAGCGTCCAAACGTTCAAGCACGGTGGTCGGCATGAGCAGTACGAAGTTACAATATAGAGCAAGATAGTTTTGCTGTTCAGTAAGGGAAATGTATTCACGTACCACCGTAAAACCCTATCGCAATAATGTGACATATCACTCGAGTTTGAGTGACGGCGGCCTGTCAATTAAGACGGGGTTCTACGGTGGTGCGTGAATACACACCTACCCATGGTGAATACCCTTACTGTACATTTTGCAGCCTGCATGCAACTGTCCACACGGGCCATAATTACGCGGCGGACTGCCATGCTCGCCCGTTGGGATGCGCCTTTTCTCTGATAACTTTGTTTTTATGTGTGTAGTTCCGGATAATACAAAGGGACCGAGCCCATCGCACCGTGGGAGTGCACCCTCTGTTCCGCAGACAAGACCTGCTGCTGCGCTCGCTGAGGAAGGAGTACAGCAGCATGAAGGAAGACCTGAAGGTAGATCTTCATTATCTTAAAGACATTCTTTGTTTTACCGCCCGTTGTTTGTACAAAATGTTACTTCTCCCCCTGGCTAGGAATTGGGTAATGTTGGTCGACCTCACAAGGGGCTGGACACCTTAGAGCATACATAACTGGAGTAGCCTTTCAGTAACTTGTCCCTGTGTAGAAAACCTTGCACAATGTGCAAAAAATCATATAAAGACCATTTCACAATCGATTAATGGTCATTAACAAAATCGCCTCATACACTGATCATAAAAATGGCCACATGTTGCTGTAAGCACTTGATATTATAAACGTTCAACCACTTCAAACTTTCAATATACAATTGAGTTTCAATATCCTATTTAGATATCCCCGACCCCCCAAAATTCGGCAGACATTTTTGTACGCAAATACGACATAAGGCTACTCCAGTTATGTATGCTTTAAGCTGGACACTTTTGTGCCATGTCGCTTTTGAAAGGTCATGTTTAAACCCCTACTTATTTGTCAAGGTACAGTCACGGACTTTAACCGTTAAGCCATTTAGGTGTCAACAAATTTTGGTTTTTAATAGTTAAGCTATGAACACCGGTAAAAATATTTCGATAAACATATGACAGAATACACCACTTCCGTTCCGGAAAAAAATATACGTCAAGTTCAAATCGTATTTATATCCAAACACAAATTTACGCCGACCGATTTTTCATATTCTCACTGCGTTTTTATTTCCGGACTCTATCCGTTATCAACCACGCTCTGCTACCATGATAGATTTGGAAGATAATAAGAGTTGAAATAAAACGTGAACGTAAAACACAAACGTATTCTGTGTATTGAAGTCAACAATCATGTCACATATGGTTGCTAAGACAATAAGCCCAATAAGAAGGTTGCGTTCTTAATGTCCAACAATATCCAGTAAAAGGTGAGCTCTAAATGGCTCAAAGATTAAAGTCCGTGACTGTACTAAGGTGTTCAGCTGCTTATGAGGTCAACTGTACTATTTATATCCAAGGTTTTACTTAGGTATGTTAACAGCGTATATACAAAATTCTCTAGATTGCAACCACTGGCTTGCACAAAAAGAACGAAAAACGAATGAGGACTCAACTCAAACGTTCGCTGCTACTTCGCGAGACGACTGAAGATAAGTGCCAAGGTACGCCATCCGTCATCTATCTCAGGACCTACTTACATCACAGTTATTCCCCGTGTAATTGGGTCATAATAGGTCCAAAACCTAGACTTCTTTCCTGTAGATAATGCCCATCTACTTAACGGTTTATGCACACATAAATTATTTATCGATCATTATAAGTCCTTCAGTTCCTGCTGGTCGATCACGTAACGCATTGTACGCGCGTCAGGTAGATGTAAACGTCAATTTTATATGGAAAAGTGACAGTTGGATCTATCTAACGCGCGTACAAAACGTTACTTGATTACCCCTCAGCTCTACATTAAATCTCAAAGGTTAACTGGAAGAGATCCCTTACAGGAATACGTTCGCCTTTGTACCTGTATAACCTGTTCTGTCTGTATCTTTACCTCGTCTTGTGTACAAGCGTTTTTCAAAAAAACTGTACACGTACTTTTTTTTCAGATTTCGATATTTTTGAGTTTTTCTTACTCGGAATTGTTGATACTATCGATCCTCATACAAGAAAAAAAGTGTCCCAGATTTTACTTTGTAATAATATATAAATAAAAAAAGACTGCATACAAAAAGGTGACGATCAGGAATGGAATATTTTGGACACTTTTTTTCTTGTCGATGAGGGTCGATGGTGTCAACGATTCTGAGTAAGAAAAACCCAAAAAAATCGAATTCTGAAAAAAAAGGTTCATGTACACTTTTTTTTGAAAAACGTTCTACAATAACCACAGCCCATCATAAAATGCCGGGGTATCTTATCTAGTTGAGGGCCCTTTCGGATATATTTCGTGGGATCTTTTGTGCATTTGCCCTCCCCTTTATAGCTACTCCCAAGCTCGTTCCATCGCTTCCACAAAACGAAAGATGCAGCTCAGCGGGAGCACCATGAATTCCTTTGGTTACGGGTAGCCGTTACCTAAGTGATTCATTCTTTGTCTGGCAAGGGCATGACTTTCACACAGTAAGCCGGGGTATAATGGGATGTGCTTGTTTTGCCTGTTACCAGGTGGATTGAACATGATAGAACAACTGGAAGGCCTGCTACAGCGCAACCACAAAAGCCTTATCGAGTTACAAAGTCGTGTCAACGCTTCTATGGGCGAGGTGGGTGTTGAAATATAGCATAATTTTAATTAAAGTATAGGTACCTACACGTAGTATGTGTCAGGAGTCATCATCATCATCATCATATCAGCCGAAAGACTTCCACTGCTGGACATAGGCCTCCCCTAAAGCATGCCAAATTGACCGGTCCTGCGCCACCCGCATCCAGCGGACTCCCGCGACCTTTACCAGGTCATCAGGCCTACCCACGCCGCGCCGCGCCAGGAGTCATGTCAATATTTTATAGCTCGTATGTCCCAAAAGTCACATCGATTTGAATTAGAAAGACTACAGACTTTTTTCCGATTATTATTTTATATTATTGAATCATAATGCAGGATATATGAGCTCATGAGGCAAAATGGCCTCTGTGGCATTTTTGAAATGTACGCACTCGTTTGTAGAAATTTGCCGTGTCCTTTTTACATACAAGTTTCTGAATTGTTGAAGAAGCTATAAATGTCCTCCTGCCAGCGAGAGACCTGCATTTGTTTCACAAATGTTTTACTACATTACTGACATTGATACACGGCCTTATCGTAGCATTGTGCTACGAGCTACATCTAAGATTGTTACTACGAGCTACGACCAAAGGCTCGATTTGCTACGATTTTATCCGTGACCGAAGGGGCTGGCTCGTTCCTTGCCTTGATCATGGGATCGTCATAGCGAAAAGCGGAACGCAACAAACCTTTTACCAACTCATCCACCGAGATTCCGATCTCGGGGAACTTGGAATTTTGTTCGGTTAATTGTTATTACAAACTTTTATTTAAGGCTGTCAAAGGGCGGTCGTGGGTTCGAATCTCGGCACGCACCAATGAGTTTAGTCGGAACTTGTGTACGGAATATCATTTAATATTTATCATCATAATATTATAATATACATCAGCACCGGAGTGTGACTTACTTGCGTGGCGATGGATGTATGTGTGCGGTGAATGTCTGAGCTTCTGTAAGATGACAGGCAATCAACTGTACCAATGTAAATTATACGTGTTTTTAGTCTTCTTTAATTTCGTTCCATGACTCATTGGTTTTACTGTAATGTAATGTTAACCGTTAGCTTTTCGGTGAAGGAAAATATCGTGAAGAAACGTGGGGCTGTTCCCAGTGGGACGTATTATAGGCTGATGATGATCATGATGAAATTATTTTTTCACACCTCTCATTCAGAAAAGTAAGTTTTGGTCCCCGACGAGAGGGAGCAAAATCCCACTTTTCTGTTCAAGCTACTTTTTTAATTTATTCATTGGCATGTACCTAGCACTTACGCAATGTGCCAATTGAACACAGATCTTAATAAAATAATTGATTGTAATTTCATCGCAATTGATTAAAAACGAACATTTCAAGTTTTAACTTTAACAACGTTATATGAAAATTTATATTTTTTTGTAATATTAAAAAAAATTGTCACTTAAAATTGTCATTATTTTTAGAGCATTTTATTTCAATTTTCCTCATAATCGGTGTGAAAAGTTACATGTGTCACTCAGGAGCAAAATTATTTTCGTCTTGCGCGTTAACACTTGAATCCCTCACTACGCTCAGGATCCTACGTTAGAATCCCTCGCTACGCTCAGGATTCTATTGTAGGATCCCTCGCTACATTCAGGATTCAATACACCGCCCTCGCCGTAAATATACTATTTTGCTCCCTTGTGACTCAAATAACTATTTTTACCCCGCGATTTCTATTAACACCCGTTTACTGTATTTCACTTGTACAGCTGATAGAGAGAGGCGAACAAGGCGAGTTCCGCCTGGGGGCCACTGAGAACAAGCTGGAGGTGGCCAACCGCCGCTTCAACGCGGTGCAGCACGAGAACAAGCAGATCCGCGAGCAGATCGAGCATATGCTCAAAGACAGGTATAACATGCCTCAGAAAACGCAAGGATACCTAATTCGTTGGTTAAAAAAACGGACTAACTAACTTGAATGGCGGCGCACTGATACCTACTCAAAGCGAGTCGTGGCCGACACCAATTGGGTACTTTTCCGGGTAAAAAAATGATAATTCTATTTAGTCCGTCGGTTAGATTATCAAAAAATATTGGATACGTATTTTTTTGTTTGTCAATTAAACAAAAAAATATGAAAATATACAGCCCGTTATAGTTTCGCGTGACGTCATATCATGCTAAATAAAAAGGGACGTTTCGCGGAACTTTAACGGGCTATATCTTCATCATTTCTTGTTCGATTGACAAACAAAAAAATACGTGTCCAATATTTTTTGATAATCTAACTGACGGATTAAATATATATTTTTTAGGAAAGTAGCCAATTGTCACCACTTGTCCCGATCGGTCTTGTGAAAGTAAAGTATGAATACATTACCAAGAAACAAAACTCAAAAAATACTCGCAAAACATCATTCTCCAACTTACTGTTGCTGTTTTTAGGGTTCCGTACCTCAAAAGGAAAAAAACGGAACCCTTACAGGATCACTTTATTGTCTGTCTGTCAGTCTGTCAAGACCCTTTATCTTGGAAACGGGTGGAAGTATCGAGTTGAAATTAAAACCATATACACAGGTCTACAGTCCCTTGAAGCTTTGAAAAAATCAAACTTCTAAGTTAACGTAAAGAAAGATACGGTCGTTAATGCCGCTAAAAACGTATATTGTCGACACTCTCAAGATAATTATTTATAGGGTACTTTCCGTTGACCTAGAACTATGCAATTTGGCAAGTAGGTAATATTGTCTTATAGGGAAAAATCTGAAAACTATACATTTGTAATTTTGTACGGAACCCTCGGTGGGCGACTCCGACTCGCACTTGTCTGGTTTTTTTAATACCATAAAGATCAAAAAATGGACGTCGTTTGTCCTGAGAAAATTATGCCATCACTAGTACCTATTTTCCTAAGAACCTGATTTGATTATCATTAACATACACTTCTTAAATTTTCAAGATTTCCATAAGTATATCTATTTCTCAGGGCTATCTTCAACCAGAATTGGTCCAAGATGATGACAGCTCTCTGCAAAGGCAAGAAATACCTCACGGACCTCTTCGAGTCGTCGTCAGTCGCCTACGACCAGAGGGACGAATGGTGCACGAAACTGAGATCGGTTACCGAAAAAGGACGTGTTGACCAGATGCTTCAAGTGCAGGTTTGGACTCTGTTGTGATTGGAGTAGAGTTTATAATTTGATGTCGTTTTCAGTGTATAGGAAATAATAATGCGAAGAGTCTTCGTCAGTCGCCTACGACCAGCGGGATGAATGGTGCACGAAACTGAGATCGGTTACCGAAAAAGAACGTGTTGACCAGTGCTTCAAGTGCAGGTTGGGACTCTGTTGTGATTGGAAAAGGGTTTAGAATTTGATGTCGTTTTCAGTGTATAGGAAATAATAATGCGAAGAGTCTTCGTCAGTCGCCTATGACCAGGGGGATGAATGGTGCACGAAACTGAGATCGGTTACCGAAAAAGGCCGTGTTGACCAGATGCTTCAAGTGCAGGTTTGGACTCTGTTGTGATTGGAATAGAGTATATAATTTGATGTCGTTTTCAGTGTATAGGAAATGATAATGCGAAGAGTCTTCGCCAGTCGCCTATGACCAGGGGGATGAATGGTGCACGAAACTGAGATCGGTTACCGAAAAAGGACGTGTTGGCCAGATGCTTCAAGTGCAGATTGGGACTCTGTTGTAATTGGAATAGGGTTTAGAATTTGATGTCGTTTTCAGTGTATAGAAAATAATAATGCGAAGAGTCTTCGTCAGTCGCCTATGACCAGGGGGATGAATGGTGCATGAATTTGAGATCGGTTACCGAAAAAGGACGTGTTGACCAGATGCTTCAAGTGCAGATTGGGACTCTGTTGTAATTGGAATAGGGTTTAGAATTTGATGTCGTTTTCAGTGTATAGAAAATAATAATGCGAAGAGTCTTCGCCAGTCGCCTATGACCAGGGGGATGAATGGTGCACGAAACTGAGATCGGTTACCGAAAAAGGACGTGTTGGCCAGATGCTTCAAGTGCAGATTGGGACTCTGTTGTAATTGGAATAGGGTTTAGAATTTGATGTCGTTTTCAGTGTATAGAAAATAATAATGCGAAGAGTCTTCGTCAGTCGCCTATGACCAGCGGGATGAATGGTGCATGAATTTGAGATCGGTTACCGAAAAAGGACGTGTTGACCAGATGCTTCAAGTGCAGATTGGGACTCTGTTGTGATTGGAATAGGGTTTAGAATTTGATGTCGTTTTCAGTGTATAGAAAATGATAAGTAATGCGAAGGGAGCGTATCCCGGAAACTGCAACCGCTAGAAGTACATTTAAGTATTTGTTAACGTTAGAATAATAATAAAACTTCGTTTATTTAAAAGAAATAGGCTTAGCCTGTATCGTGGTGACCGTTTGAAAAACATTAACAGTTTAGAGGTAGGTACATGTTTGCTCGGGTAGGTGAGCGTTTTTCAAAAAAACTGTACATGAACTTTTTTTTTCAGGTTTTGTTTTTTTTTTGGTTTTTCTTACTCAGAATCGTTGATACTATCGATCCTCATACAGGAAAAAAAGTGTCCCAGGTTTTACTATGTAAGTTTTTTCTTCCAGTGCGTCACGACCATATAAATAAAAAAAGACTGCGTACAAAAGTGTGACGATCTGGAATGGAATATTTTGGACACTTTTTTTCTTGTACGAGGATCGATAGTATCAACGATTCTGAGTAAGAAAAACACCAAAATTATCGAATTCTGAAAAAAAAGTTAATTTATCTTAACATGGCAAATTAAAAAAAAATGGGTACAGGAGGTAAACAATTAAACCAAAAACCGGCCAAGTGTGTGTCGGCCGCGCGCTGTGTAGGGTTCCGTAGTTGTGCCTGTCTTTGTTACATCGACACGCGCGCGCCATACCAAGCAAACGTTGTGGTTGAGTCGCCCGAATTCGTACGAAAGTTGGCCTTTCTAAGTAGGTACAGTTTTAAGTTGGTCGAGTTGGTTCGTTGGTTGGTTGGTTGGTTGGTCGTTGTGGTTGGTTGGTTGGTTGGTTGGTAGTTGGTCGAAGATACTATCTTTGATAGAATTCCTTTTAAATTCATTAGGTACATGTACTACTGGCATGAATGTTTTCACATATTCTCTAGTTGTGCTTATCATTTGAGGGGCATATGTAGTATGGGGTAGTGTCTCAAGACGAGAGTCTTGACCAGTGTGTGTTGCCAGTGATGACATATGGCACGGAAACGTGGTCGCTTACTATGGGCCTCATATGAAGGCTCAAATCCACCCAAAGGGCAATGGAGAGGGCTGTGCTCGGATTATCTCTGCGTGATCGCATCAGAAATGAGGCTATCCGCAGCAGAACCAAGGTAACCGATATAGCCCTCCGAATCGCTAAACTTAAGTGGCAGTGGGCGGGGCACATTGCACGTAGAACCGATGGCCGTTGGGGCGGAAAGGTTCTTGAGTGGCGACCACGTACCGGAAGGCGCAGCGTGGGTAGGCCCCCCACAAGGTGGACTGATGACCTGGTAAAGGTCGCTGGAGTCCGCTGGATGTGGGTGGCGCAGGACCGGTCATTGTGGCACTCTTTGGGGGAGGCCTATGTTCAGCAGTGGACGTCTTTGGGCTGATATGATGATGATGATGATTCTCTAGTTAACCATTCAGACCAAAAACTAGGGCTGCATTTCCTCGCTAAATTGCAAAATTACTTTAGCACATGTCGAATAAATAGCAGCATTGTGTTGACAGTCAAAATGGCAATTTTACTTAATGGTTATGTTTTATTTATTAACAAGAACGACTGCGTTTTCCGCGCGATTAATCCGCACGGATGCCGTTACATGTTGTTTGTTTACAGTTCATAAAGCCGATCGTAAAATTGGCTGACAGGTCAGCGGAGAAGCAATGTGTGACGACCGGTTAGCCTAGTGGGTACTTGGGTAGTGACGCTGCCTACGAAGCTGAATGTCGTGGGTTCGAATCCCGGTAAGGGCAAATATTGGTGTGATGAGCATGAATATTTGTTTCTTAATCTTGGATGTATTCTATGTATTTAATCAGTAATCAGTCATTTAT
Organism: Epinotia nisella; assembly: GCA_932294315.1. Taxonomy (NCBI): domain Eukaryota; kingdom Metazoa; phylum Arthropoda; class Insecta; order Lepidoptera; family Tortricidae; genus Epinotia; species Epinotia nisella. The sequence continues at coordinate 13,041,617 of OW028694.1, forward strand.
TCGCTTAAACATGGTACAAATAGGTGGTTTAAAAGAAATACAATAGAACTACATGTTTGGTCGCAAGGACATGCAAATGGATGTCAATGTCATGTGTATCGCATGCATAATTTGCTAATACTAATACTAAGAATTTATGTCATTAAGATATTCATGTACTGAGTAAGGCTTTGGATGCTAAAAAGTTATATAACGCCGTCTTAAATTCTTTATCGCTTTCTAATTTCAAAATATTCGTAGGTAGTTTATTAAATATTCGGGGTGACATACCTAACATGCTTTTTGATAGAAAAACAGTTTTTGAGGTGTTATAGTTAATTTTTTCCTGATGCCGCAAGCTCTTAAATGAAGACGGCAAGGTTGTCTGGAAGAGATTGCTCTTTAGCGTTAATACTGTACACTACGATTAAAATCAGTTAACTACTGACATTTGGCATTTATTCACTCGAATACTCTATCTTAACGTCAGAATATTAGAGTTTATTTTGTAAACACGCTGCCTATAAATATAGCGGTTGTAATAAAGACTTAATTACATTGGTATTAAGGTAGAATATCCCAAGGTTTGATCCAATCTGTCAGTGGTTAACTGATTTTAATCAAGGTGTATCTTGGTGTATTATTTTGTACCTGCTTTATCTCAGCTAGGTGAGCAATAAAAAGTGTTCAACTGTTTTATACTTTTTTTCACATATACATTACAGGAAATGCGAGACCTCCAAAAGGCGTATGACCACGAGATAAAAACCTACAAGTTCCTGGCCACGAAGGGAGTGAAGAGAGTCAACGAGAGTGTAGAGATCAGGCAGGAGGAAGAAGAGAGGAGAATAGAAGAGCAGTGGCAGGAAGAGTTGGTCTATCACACCAATTTACTTATGGAGATTGAGGTTATCTATGCAATTGTATGCGTTTCAAATCATAAGTGACTAAACAATATGCAGATATATTTTTCGAAGATTATTTTAGCCACTTATTTTTCTCTGCTAGCGAAAGTATTTTAAAGATAAAGAATTACTTACATACACCGTGCCGAGACTGGCACGAACGTCGGCCGGCTATTACGCACCTAATTATAATTTATCGGCCTTTCCAGGGATGTGTTTAAAGATTTTTTTAGAATGACTGATATTTTGTAGGATTATGTCTACGTAATTACTAAAATTAGGATATGTCCGTTACACAGAAAAAATCTGCCACTATACATTGTTTAAATTTTTTTTCCGTATTAGTGAAAATAAAATAACTGATAGTCCAGTTATTTTACTCGCTCATGCCGACGGTGCCCGAATACGCCAGTAATCTTCTGCCTCATGACCCACAGGAGTACACCCAAGAGAGGAACCCACAGAAGATCATAGAAGCGTTCGAGAGGACAGAGCAGGAGAACTTCTCCATTTACCGACTGCTGACCGATTTCTGTGCGGAGAACATCATCCTTAGCAAACAGCTGGCTAAGCTTCGACAGGAAATCTGTAAAAATCTATCAATTCACCTATCATAAGCAACGGTAGACAACAGGCGGTCTTATCGCTAAATAGCTATCTCTTCCTGGTTTGTGTAGTAGGGACGATGCAAAATAATTACACGATTTGGTTATTTTTTTTGGTAAAAAGTCCTCAAAATTCATTCTCAAAATATCAGGGAAGTTCTCAGAAATTTCCGGAAACTCCTTTAGAAAGTTTCTGCTGTGAAATTTTCATGGATGTATCATTAATTACATGTATAATCTATTATTCTTTAACACATTCAGTGCCCAGAATCGCAACGCTTGTAGCCGATCCCGTGTTTTTCCTCGTATGTAGCAGAAAGCGACTACGGCGTAGGGACGCATATGTGTCGTTACGGGACTTGAATGGGTTAAGCAGGCAAATTAAACAGCTGGTAATGTATGTATCCAGAGAGTTTTTCACAGTGTTTATAAAATTTAAGTTCTGAGAACTTTCCTTATTAGAATTTTCACAACTTAGGAAACTTCTCCGCGGTGCATTGCTAGTCCTAACTCCCCATCCTCGGCCAGTACCTTATAAAACAGCTGCAGCTCTGTATCAGGGGAATGTCTATTTGATGGCGGCAATTAATATTTGGGGCAGCCAAACTGGGGAAGTACCTCCGCTTTAAAGAATCATCATCATCATATCAGCCGAAAGACGTCCACTGCTGGACATGGGCCTCCCCCAAAAAGTGCCAAAGTAACCGTCCTGCGCCACCCGCATCCAGCGGACTCCCGCGACCTTACCTTAAAGAATACCGCAGGTATAATAACATTACTTGCTTTGTGTGTTGTGTTCCTGGTGGTGAGGAAGGCCACCAGAGCTCCCGAGGTTGCGCTGTGTTGTGAGTGTGGGGCCTGTATATGTCTCTAGCTGTCAACAGAACGAATCCTCACATGAATAAAGAGTCGGCAGCGCAAGATTCGAGTGGTGCCGCAAGGCAACGGTGTCTGCTTACCATAAGGCCATATGCTTGTTTGCCACAGTTGTACTAAAAAAAAAACCGGACAAGTGCGAGTTCAACTCGCGTAGTGCGGGTTCTGTACACACAGTACACAAAAATATTGAAAATTTTCCCGTTACTTTGAATACTCAAACTTCTTATAGGTTTTCCTGTAATCTTTAGGCAAGGAACTATTTTCCATATTTATTTCAGAATTTTAAGCCTAGTAGTTTCGGAGATAAGGGGGGGAATGGTCAATTTTCGTCATTTTTCCTAAATAACTTCAAATCTGTTTATGCTAAAATTATAAAAAATATATCTGAGATGCTTACAACAACCCCTTTCATTTGATATGTCACATACAGTTTGCGAAACTTTTTTTTTTAATTTTCCAGTTTACCCCCCAAAAGTGGCCCTCTTGTTCAGAATTCATTAATTTACTTTACGCGTCCATCTTTGGGTCACCAACTTACATTTGTTTACCAAATTTCAACTCAATCGGTCCAGTAGTTTCGGAGCAAATCGGCGAACAGACGGACAGACAGACGCACGAGTGATCCTATAAGGGTTCCGTTTTTTTCCTCTTGAGATACGGAACCCTAAAAATAATTAATAAAATTATATTGTCTTCAGTGGACCGAAAAGATTTCAATGAATCGATAGAAGTCCGCCAGAAGGAGAAACTAGACATGTTGAGACAGAAACTGAACGCGGTTAAGAGCAGGACAGAGATGCTGCGGAATAAGGAGACAGAGAAGAACCGCCTGCTGGAGACCAACATGGACAAGATTACTGACATATTTAAGTTGGTATACAGGATGCTACGGTGGCCGAGTGGTTCAGGCGTGCGGCTGTCAAACGGCAGTCCTGGGTTCGAATCCCAGCTCGCACCAATGAGTTTTTCGGAACTTAAAGGAATATCATTTGATATTTACCGTTAGCTTTTCGGTGAAGGAAAACGTCGTGAGGAAACCTGCATACATCTGAGAAGAAATTCAAAGAGGTACGTGAAGTCTCCAATCCACACTGGGCCAGCGTGGGGACTACTGGCCGTTCCCTCTCATTCATGAGAGGAGGCCTGTACCCAACAGTGGGACGTATATAGGCTGATGATGATACAGGATGTCCCAGAAGCACCACGTCACAGTGACACCGAAGTTATGTCAGCTCAAGAAGAACCTAACCAGCCTTTTTTTACGTTAAAAATAAAATAAAATTTGAACTGTTTATTTCATTTAAAAAACCAATTTACATTTTCAGCGATCTTATTATCAGAGCCCGGATTTTTCACCGCAAAACAAAACACTATCGCAATCTAGCCAGTGATAGAAACATTATTTTATCGATATCGATAATTGTGTAGTAGAAGAAAAAACGTCACCAAATAAAATAAATATTTAATTTAAAAATTACTTGAAGTTTGTATGAAATTATATATTAGAAACAGATGCAATTTCTTCTTCGTAATCCACGTTAGAACACACAGCAGCACATTGCATTTTATTTGTGTATAATTATATAGTGATAGGAGTAGATAATCATTAGTTTTTCAACATTCTCTGAGAGTAAACAGTTTCGTTTATCACTATAAAGCGATTTATGTACACTAAATGTACATTCAACTTCACTTGACGTCAACTGCAAATTTATAAAATTCATTATCAGTTTGGGTAATATTTTCAGATATTTCTCGGCATGCTATTTTTATACCTATGTACCTAATAATACTCGATATCGATAAAATAATGTTTCTACCACTGGCTAGATTACGATAGTGTTTTGTTTTGCCGTGAAAAATACAGGCTCTGCTTATTATTTTAAGATTGGGGGAATGCTTTGACGCACCGTCCGCCCGGACTAGGTGTGTGAGACTCCAATTTATCAACCGTCTTATCTCCCAGTAGGGCCTGTGGGTTGGGGACCCACAAAATAAGGCCTACACGTCTGGGGGAGGGGTTGTCGCGTTCACCAACCCTTCCCTCCATTGGCGCGAGGGTGCCCCCGGTGTAACCGGGGCAGCCGGGGGGGCGCCGTGGTCGAGTCTTATGGATCCCATGACGCCCCCCTATAACGGAAGCGAGGGTGGTCGCTGCAGAGGTTTTAGTAGGTATACCCTCCAGTCGGGAGGGGGAGTCCCACATACCCCCCACAATGGACCTACCCCAGGTCCGGGGGGATGCGCAACAGCATTTCCTCTGCATAAAAAAAAAAAAAAAAGTGTGTGAGACTCCCGGACAGAAGTAATAACTCGAAAACCTGGGGTCATGTTAGGCTGGTTAGGTTCCTCTTGAGATGACCTGCCTCCGGTGTCACTGTGACGTGGTACTTCTGAGACACACTGTAGTTACATTATCATCATCATATTTCTGTCTTTACGTCTATTTAAGACGATCTAAACATTGCTGTGGAGACAGAGTTTTTGGTGACTAAAGAAATCATCCACATTTCTGGTAGACAACATTCATGCCAGAGGCTGAAGTTCCTGTTTGTTATCCACGCAACGATATGTTGGCCGGTGTCTCAAACAAGACATGACTACGTTTAAAATTGACTATCAGGTCCGCGTTGTGGACGGCAGAGCGTTGTTCGATGGAGCCTGATTTGAGATATTATCAACTGACATGTACAGTCAGCAGCAGAAGTAGCTAAGCAGGCCGGGTGTTCAAAATAACCTACACAAACTCTTAATTTCTTAAGAATAAAGTCGTGTGCAGGTCACTTTGAACACCCGGCCCGCTTAGCTACTTCTGCTGCTGACTGTACAAAGGAAAATTGCAATTCCACTGTAGTTATTTTATATCACGTTGGTACTGCAGAACTATTGATGAGGATGACGATGATGCTGTCCTGACCGATTTCGGCCACAGTGACTGTGTTCCGGATTAATGTCTAAGTTGGGTAGCCAGTCCCTTGCTACAGGGGTCAGCTCCAATAGGTCTTGCATACCTCCCGCGAATTGTCTTCTGGGGCATTCCTCAACAATGTGGCGGACAGTTTGTCTTGGCGCACCACAGTCACAGTCAGTTGTTGGTGATAAGCAAGGACCGGAATTATTCATAGCAACAATCAAATGTCAGAGGGATTGACCAAAGTGTTTTATCGACTGTAGATAAATAAATGTCACTTAACGACACATTGTCAAAGTAATGAAATCAGGCTTTTGGATATATACAATGTATGTAAGCATAATGGTAAGGAATAAAACAGAAAATATTTTTATCAACCATTTTAGTAACACGGCACGGAAATTACTTATGACAATCAAGCGACGTAAATGACATACGTGACGTGGGCATGATTTATTTTAATATGGAGATGCAGGTTGCTTATCACAGAGGTCAAATGTTACAGAATAATCGTGTAAGTCGATATGCGATAATATTCCGTAACATCGATAAGTGGAATTGTCGATAAAACAATTTGGTCATTCCCTCTGACAGTTTGATTTTTGCTATGAAGGAATCCGGTCTAGAGGTGTGCGCCGATGGCAAAATCATCGGCGGCGGCGTCCGGTGGGATTTTGATCGGCGGCGGCGGCGTGATCGGCGTGAAATCGGCGTGGTACTTTTTTTCGGTTAATGGTTAAATAACTATAAAGCGTAAATTCTCATGATGAAATAAATCAGTTTTAAGATTTTCAGAAATTTAATTGCACCAAAAAAATTAAAAAGATGTATCAATTAGGAATTTTGATTTTTCTTCTTCTTTTTTGGTTCCTCAAGGATTAGAGTCATGACTACCAAGAGCGCAGTTCTTAAAAAATACTCTTCAAACCCTTCTACTTTGGGCTAGTTGTATTACGCCTTGGATATTGACGCCCGTGGCATCGCCGAATACATCAATCTATCATATGGGTGCTCTGTCTCTACTCCTCTTTCCTTCAGTGCAGCCAACTGTTATCATCTCCTCCAAGCTGGACTGGTCTTGGCCGGCCACGTGGCCGAATAATGTCAGCATTCTCTGGAAGCTTTGTAGCTCTTTGAGTATCGACACATAAGTGCGCCGTTGTATACATGAGATGACCAACATTCTACGCCAACACCAATTTCAAATGTATCTTTTTTTGCTCTCAAGCCTGGCTTCTAAGTCCATGTTTCAGAGGCATGAAGAAAAATGGAGAAGATAAGGGTGTGCATAAATCTGACTTTGGGGTTGCTGTAGATGTTCCTGGTCCTCCGTATATTTTTCAAGCGCTTTACTGCTGTTTAAGCAATTTTCGATCTTCTGATGACCACTTCATACAGTCTCCGTCGTTGGAGATCTGTGAGCCTAAGTAGACAAAGTTTTCTACTAAGTCCAGGTAATGTAGTTCCTGTGCCCTCTGCATCAACCCAGCTCTGTCTATGAATAGCTTAATTTTTTCCTGGTTAAGCGGAGGCCGTATTGTGCACTGATCAATTCGACTTTCTTTACAAGTGTAGCCAGCTAGTTCAGTCTCTTAGGCAACTATGTATTGCAAATTGTTATTCACTAATTCGGATGCCGCCCTGCCAGCTCTCAAGCACTGCGCAGTCCACGCATCATGTGTTCGCCGACCAAGACGAATAGTTGCCGCCATTGCCAACCATTGCCAGTATGCAACCCTGCCTCGATTGGTCTTAATGGGTTTGGACTCCATGTCTCCCAGCCGGACACGACATTTGCCGTCCAAGTATAGATTTTTCACCAAAAAGGACTGATGTTCAGGTATAATACCCATTTCCCCAAGCACTTCAAACATTTTTCGCTAATCTATGCAGTCAAACGTTTTGGCGTAATCGATGAAGCAAAATGCCATGTGATTAACTGCCTGATATTTAAGATCTGCTTCCTTGTGACTCTACCTTTAACAAAGCCCGTTTGCTCTAGGTATTGCGATTTGTCCGCTTCTGTAGTACTCCAGACGTTTGTTTAGAATAATATACAATAGAACTTTACCAGCAAGGGATAGAAGTGAGATTAGTTGGATAGTTGTCACATTTACGGGTAGAGCATTTCTTGTGTAGTGAGACAACCATGGAATCTGTACTTTGTGGTATACCCAGATCCGACCAGAGGTATTAGGGAACAGATTCTTCATGGAATGAGTGAAACAACTTTTAGTTACTGGAATATGATATGCCCCAGTTGATTATGTGATAGATTGTTAGCTGAAATAAGATCACGTGCTCAAGAATTAGAGGAACGAATGCACATTTACTTATTGGGTGAGGTCGCAAACCTTTTAACTCTATCTGATCCAATTTTACAGGAGGCACAAGAAAAACCTATTTAATTTACATCACAATAAAATTAATGAAATAAGTAAAGATTTGCAGCAGCAATACTTATTTATAAATATCATTACAAGATGTCCATTTGTTTTTTTTTATTTTAGATTTTTAATACATTAATTGTTCTTATTTTCTATTTTTTTCATGACGTTGACGTCCCAAAGCACATGTTGTATTGTATAACTGTGCCAAAGCATGATTTGAAAAATGGAATTAAGAGGTTTGTGACTTAAGCCTACGATATCTGCCATGGCGTGTATGTTCGCAAGAATGTTATAATCATGCGTGTATACTCGTACATATACCTACTGCAGAACTGGCGATTTTTATTTTATTTCGAAGGGAATTAAGCAAACTCTTTAATGTAGAAAATTACAGAGTTGACAATTGCCGTAGAGACTCCTTATTCGGCATTGGAATTAGAGTTACTTGAATAAATTGCATAGAATAATTATCACTTTTCCGAAAAAAACGCAATTACGCCACGCCGATTTCACGCCGGTCAAATCTATCGGCGGCGGCGGCGTGGAAAAATCGTCGGCGGCGGCGGCGCGGCGGCGCGGCGCACACGTCTAATCCGGTCCTTGGTGATATGATAAGCCCCACTTACGTAGGAGTGACCCAGATCTACCGCAGAACTCATAATTTGTGAACCGATTTTGAAATATTAAGCATACTTTAAATGGGTCTGTTAAAACACTGACGTATTCTATGGTATGAGTTCACAACCATACATGTTTAAACATCCTCGCGTGTTCGATTAATACACGATTATCAAAACTCATTCCCCTATCAACTGTACATAGCTAAGTGCGTACAATCAATTATCCATTGTAAACTTAATCCATTATAACCGAATCAGCCCATCTCGCCACTCAGCGATCGATATTCGATAAGTGTGTACGGCGTGTAACAAAATGTCATAACCAACGCGTTTCTTATACTGAAAAGTGTCATTTTACGACCGCGGCATTCTCCTGTACATTAAGGAGTTGTATTGCGTATGCTTTCAGGTCCCATTATACTGTATAAATAATTGTTTGGCATGTAGTATAGTGATATGGCTATCATTCATTAAGTCGAATTAAAAAAATTAAAATTTTAAATTGAAAAGTTAACGTCATGATTTTGATGAATCAATACTAAGTCTTACTGCGAAAGTATGACTTTTCACACCTAACCGCTGAACCGATTTAGATGAGGTTATGAAATAATTTGAATCCCGGGAAAGGACAAAGAATCATTTTTATCCTGGAAATAATTTCCTAATGGGGTGAAATGGTCTGCGGAAGTATGAAGGTACGATATAAACGAGTTTAAAGCGGACGAAGTCGCGAGCAAAAGCTAGTATACATATTCACCGTCAAACTTGGAAACTTTGCCCATCGCAACTAAAATGGTTGCAGGTGCATTATTATTTTATGCTGTGGGTGAAAGTTATCTTAGAATTACCCGTAGCTGACGTTAGTCACGTGTGAAGTTTGAAACAGCGTTGAATATGGGTACGATTTTTGGTGGGCCAAAAATTTCACAAAAAGTTTATAGCCATATGAGTCTACGAACGGCCTACAAGTGTATACTTTTAACTCTTTTTTAGAAGAATACAGAAAAAAGCACCTAGGGTCTCCGGACACACTACGGAACGCAGTCAATGATACCAAGGCACTCATAAACTTTATAGAAAAGCTGGGGTGGTTAGAATAGCGCCACCCCGCCGTTTCACACAAAATAAGCACGTTCGATGTCGACTTGCGGAAAATGTCCAGTAAAACTAACTAACTATGTAGCGGAAAGCGCCTACGGCCGCTTCGCAGGTTTCTAGCCAGTGAATGTGCTAAATTACACTGAAAACTCGTCATAAACAAAGCGCCATCCCGAACTTATTAATTTTGCAGACGTAATTTAATTCAATATGAATACAGGTTTAGGAACGAATGGTCAATGAACTGTATTGTCGTTGGCACAGATTTGGACCTACGACCCTAGGCCACAGTCATCAATCGTCATTATCATCAGTCATTAGGGCCGTCAGTCACCGACAGATGGCGCTGTGAGACAATCATTAGTCATTACATTGTGAAGACATATACGTGTCAACAGAATATGGGCATTTGCGATGTATTTACATGTATAAGTAAAAAGGGTGGTCAGTATTCGCGATTTTTCTAGATAGTCCTATGCGTGCAAAAAATTCCTCTTCCTGACAAAGAGGAGACGTAAATTGTTGTACCTACTCATAACGGGTGGTAATAAAGAAGCCTTTAGATCGCATATGTATCGCATAGGTACCTCAAAAGAAAAAAAACCGGCCAAGTGCGAGTTCGAACTCGCGTGGTGAGGGTTCCGTAAAATGTTGAGAATTTTCCCGTTACTTTAAATACTCAGATTTCTCATAGGTTTTCCTGTAGGTAATCTTAAGGCAAGGAACTATTTTCCATATTTTTTCAGAATTTTAAGCCTAGTAGTTTCAGAGATAAGGAGGGGGATTGTCAATTTTCGTCTTTTTTCTTAAATTACTTCAAATTATCTGTTTTTGCTAAACTTATAAAAAAAATATCTGAGATGCTTACAACAAACCCTTTCATTTGATATGTCACACAATACAGTTTGCGAAACTTTTTTTTAATTTTCCAGTTTACCCCCCAAAAGTGGCCCCTTGTTCAGAATTTATTAATTTACTTTACGCGTCCATCTTTGGGTCACCAATTTACATATGTTTACCAAATTTCAACTCAATCGGTCCAGTAGTTTCGGAGCAAATCGGCTGTGACAGACGGACAGACAGACGCACGAGTCCTATAAGGGTTCCGTTTTTTTCATTTGAGGTACTGAACCCTAAAAACTAACTAAGTGCGAGTCAAACTCGCGCACGAAGGGTCCCGTTCCATTATCTATAAAAACGAGCACAAAATTACGTTTGCTGTATGCTTTTTAGTATTTGTTGTTACACAAGTTAGCAGAAATACATCATCACCATCGTTTATGCCGCATATTTTGATCAGATAGAACAAAACACATCTGGGTCGTTCTTCTTTTCGACCGACAATAGCCTGTCCTTCGTCTTATTACGGCATCTCATTTGAGTAATGATGTTTATGGTTTTATAATGTTCGAATGAACGTCCATATTATTTTATTAATTAGTGATATATAATATTTCACTTTCTCTAACTAGCATTTTTTTAAATGTTTGTTTTTTTCGTAGAATGCCGTGACCGAGTGGTAAACCAAAATGTTGTCCCCACTGAAATAGTCCACTTTGTCACATGTTTTTTTTAGAAACCAACCGTAAATAAATATTTATATTGGCCAGAAAGTAAACTTTAATTAGTTCTAATGAAGAAACCTATGCATTTTTTTTTAAATCGCACTTCAAAACCACAATTTTTGATAGTTCAAAAACCAAAAAAACAGAAAAACCTCGATTCATTGTCGGTAAAAAAGAAGAACGACCCATCTAGCAATCGCATGCAGTCCATGAAACATTCGTGGTATCCGCTAATATCGTTAATTTGCTTCTAGAATGCTGGACTTGTCTCTGGAGCCGTTCCAGAACCTCCTAGGCGACAAGCAGCCGTCGCTGAACCAGCTGTTCTTGACGCTATGCCTCATCAACGACAAGACCAAGGAGCTCATTAAAACTGCTTATTATTTGGTAAACCATGAGTCATGGATGTTTTTAACCCCCGACGTAAAGAGAGGGGTGTTATAAGTTTAACGTGTCTGTGTATCTGTCTGTGGTATCGTAGCTCCCAAACGGATGAACCGATTTGAATGCGGTTATTTTTGTGTAATAGATAATTTTAACGTGAGTGTTCTTAGACATATTTCATCAAAATCGGTTCAGCCGTTTTTGGGATATTGAACTTTGAAATGAAAAATCGGGAGTTTTTCAACTTTTCTAAGTTGTAGTTATTTATGTACTTAAGTGTTTATTTATCTATGTATGTATGTATATCGTCGCATAGAACCTATAGTACATGCTTGCTTAGTTTTGGACTAGGTTGATATATGTGAGATTGACCCCAAATATTTATTTATTTAAATGGGTAATTTTATGAAAAGTTCTACACGAGCAGTTTTCTGAATTTTGGTATTTCAGGTTATCCCTGCGCAGCATCGATATCTATTCAGGGTTAGGAGAAAAAAAGTCTCGCAAATGTTTGTTTTCCATTCCGTTACTTTAAAGAAAGAAAGACAGAAAAAACATAAGCAAAAGAAAAGAAAGAAAGAAAGAGGTAGGGCTTGGTCATGATTAAAAAAGTGCGAGTGTAACTGCAAATTTAACCCATTCCCACATGCAATAAGCATTCATTCATTCATTCAAAAAAACGAAATAAGAGGACGTTATTAACTATGAAAAAATATATAATAAAATAAACCTAAACAATTAACATAAGTCACAAAAAATTAAAATGAAATAGATATAAAAGTGATGTACACATGATTAGATTGGATATGAAGATTATTAAGGTATAATATAGTGCTGAAGGTAAGCCAAATTACATAAATAAATTGTTAAAAGTGACTATTAATGAATACATTGCATTTGCAAAAAATATGCATGGCGCTTAGATTTGAACGTCGACATTTATTTTACAGCACGGATCGGAGGAGGCAGATTGTTCCAGCACTTCGTGCCAGCGTAACGAAAGCTACCACGAAATGCCGTCGAATAAAAAGGGTTTTATTTTTTATTTTTTTACGCTTAGGTTTAGTTTAAACATGTTGCTACACTCCAGTACAGTCCATGTTCGTACTGGTTAGATTTTAAGAATGCCCTATAAATGCCGTGGTTACAACATTACTCCTTTTATCCTATTAGGATGTAGGGTTTTCGACTTTGGGTAGGGATAACCTGCCTCAGCAGACTAAGAAATCATTGCGATATTCAAGTCTCTTTTCTCGTCAGGAGCGAGTGAGCTCTAAGAAGATTCAAGCAAGCACATCTAGATTGAAGAAGTACACAGTACACCATCCGCAGCTGCAGGAGCTTACACCTCTCCCAATCAATATGCTGGTGCCCGCTGATCCATGCCCTTCGTAAGTTTTTATACTACAACGAATGCCAACATGCGTACTGCCCAATGGTATACGATCACATCATCATCCGAAAGACGACCACTGCTGGACCTAGGCCTCCCCCAAAGAGTGCCAAAGTGACCGGACCTGCGCCACCCGCATCCAGCGGTCTCCCGCGACCTTTACCAGGTTATCGGATCTTGTGGGGGGGGGCCTACCCACACCGCGCCTTCCGCGAACACATTATGCTGAGCGGAATTTGTCAGGGCAACCAACAATATCATATCATCATCATCATATCAGCCGTAAGACGTCCACTACTGGACATAGGCCTCCCCCAAAGAGCAACCATAGACCAACAATATACTTAAAACAAATTGTGGACTAAGTAAATAATATAGAAGCAGAGAGGTGGTTGAACTTGGGAAGCGAAAAATCTAGTTTTCTTAGAGTTACGGATAATTAGTTAATAAGTGGTGGAGTGGATAACTACTTTACATCATTGATCACACTGAAAGCTTCTGATGATCCATCCTCTCACAATTGTATTCCTGATTCTGATAGGTAAAGCTATACCTTTGCAAACATAAAACAAAATGCAGCATTAAGGTTCTGTCAGGAGTCAAAAGAAACAGGAGTCAAGTCAAATTTAACATCCCTTACTCCAGACCTAATGAGCAAACGAAGTATCTGCTGCATCTGCAGGCATGCAACTAGAGGAGACACAACTAATTACGGCCCAAAGAGCAATGAAATAAAGGGCTGCCATAATAGATCAATTTCTGGTCGAAGCGGCGTGGAAAAGGCAACAAACCGATAGTATAATATCTTTACATTACAGCTGCACAGAAGCTCGTTGGTTCTCCCGTATCTCTGAAACCCCTGAGGAGCCGTTCTCCCGCGAAGGGGCCATTCTTGCTCTGCGGGCCTTGGCTGCTGGTGAGTACAACCTAGACCTTACAGTGGATTCTACTGCTTTAGACGCAAGTATCCCACAGCTAGACTATTTGACATAAAGGGAAAGTACCTTTAATATTGATTAATATATTTGTTTTTTTTTTTATAATTAATCCCTTTTTTTATTAATTTATTCAGGCAACAAAGGCCCATATTTACAGATTAACATACATATCAATATAAACTTATTAAAAAGTACAAATGCACACTCTTACTGCGATCTGTTGCGCAATTTCGTGGTGTCAGTTAAGGTAACCGACCGCGAAAACGCCGGAACTTAACTTTCTTCCTTAGTGAAGGTCTTAGTTAATGCTATGCCACTCCCGTAATATTTGCCTGTAGGGAAACATTTTTTTAAAATATGTAACACGTTTTGCACTCGTATAATGTACGTAACTTTTAACGAGCGTTAAGACAAATCAACTGTCATTTTCCCATACAAAAAAATATATTAAGATCTAAGATAAACGCCCTGGTCATCGACGTTGGACTAGTATATGACATCATCATCATCATCATATCAGCCGAAAGACGTCCACTGCTGGACATAGGCCTCCCCCAGAGAGTTCCAAATTGACCGGTCCTGCGCCACCCGCAACCAGCGGACTCCCGCGACCTTTACCAGGTCATCAGTCCACCTTGTGGGGGGCCTACCCACGCCGCGCCTTCCGGTACGTGGTCGCCACTCGAGTATATGACATGGGCACTTTATATCAAAGCAATATGGTTTAAATGCGAACTAAGAGGATTTTTCATCATTCCAACGCAACCGACCAGCAGATGCGAATTAGTTATCCAGATATGGCCTAATATTGTGGTTTTAAGGGTATGGCCACATGTCCACGGCACGGCGTCGTCGCCGTGAAACGGCGCGGTGCACGCAGTAAAATCCCACTTTGCGGCGCCGTAGAATTTATGTTGCGGCGCCGCAGAAATCCACGGCACGGCGTCGTGTATTTCCCCGTCGAGGCGCGCGCCGTAGAATTTATGTTGCAGCGCCGCAGAAATCCACGGCGCGGCCTCGTGTATTTCCCCGGCGCGGCGCGCGCCGTAGAATTTATGTTGCAGCGCCGCAGAAATCCACGGCACGGCCTCGTGTATTTCCAAGGCGCGGCGCGCGCCGTAGAATTTATGTTGCGGCGCCGCAGAAATACACGGCGCGGCGTCGTGTATTTCCCCGGCGCGGCGCGCGCCGTAGAATTTATGTTGCGGCGCCGCAGAAATCCACGGCGCGGCGTCGTGTATTTTCCCGGCGCGGCGCGCGCCGTAGAATTTATGTTGCGGCGCCGCAGAAATCCACGGCACGGCCTCGTGTATTTCCAAGGCGCGGCGCGCGCCGTAGAATTTATGTTGCGGCGCCGCAGAAATCCACGGCACGGCCTCGTGTATTTCCCCGGTGCGGCGCGCGCCGTAGAATTTATGTTGCGGCGCCGCAGAAATCCACGGCGCGGCCTCGTGTATTTCCCCGGCGCGGCGCGCGCCGTAGAATTTATGTTGCGGCGCCGCAGAAATCCACGGCGCGGCGTCGTGTATTTTCCCGGCGCGTAGAATTTCACGGTGCGGCGCCGTAGAAATCCACTCTACGGTGTCGTGTAAACACCGTAGAGTGGATTTCTACGGCGCTACATCGTGGACATGTGGGCATACCCTAAGGGCCCTTATGCATTTAATATTATTTATTGCAGAGCCAGCCTACGAGCGTAGCGACAGAGTGCATCAACTGCAAGACTGCCGTCTGCCCGCCAGTCGTCTCGTGCTAGCCAAACGTTACATGTAGCCATCCCATACCCACGAAAGTTCTACTGGTTAAACAATTAAATTACGAATACATTTCTCAAAAAAAAAAAAAAAAACGGAAATAATCATGTGTTGAATATTAAAGAATATTTTGATTTATAAGCTTGCTAACAAAATATTATTTCTTTATTCTTTGTCATTAATTCTCTTTTCTATCCTTTTGACTAATTAAAAGGTTGCTTGAAATGTATTTAGATATTTTGCATGCTAATACGGCTAAATATGTGGTTCTTGTTAATTATAACCACATTTAATTCAAATAAAGAATTTACTTAAATACTTACTTGCACTAGTATAAGGCATATATGCAATTTATGTCAAAGTGACACGGCTTAAATTCGAATGCAGAAAAATCCTCTTCATTCAAATATAACCCTTATAGCTTTGACATAAATTGCCTATGCCATAACTAGTGCAACGTCGAATACTTACTATACTAGGACGTTTACCTGTTACCATTGTGTAACATAACTAATTACGTAAATCAAAGTCAAAGTCAAAAAGCCAAAATGATTTATTCTTCAATTTATGCATATTACATGCACCTATTATGAATGATGATTATACCTAGATATTTTTCTAGCACGAACGACTTATTCAAAGTGATTGACAAAATAAAAACATCGACAGTCCTGTTATCGATAAGTACCACTTCAACGTCATAGAGGTAAATAAATACAAATATATATAGGCTAATAGGGTGCGTTAAAAATTGATAATAATAACAAAACTATCAATTTATTTATATTTTACATACTTCAGAAAACAATTTACAATACTTTCGTAACTTTCTTTCTTCGTGTCACTGAATGAATTATCACCTACTTTACTTTATAACACACACACACACCGAAATTGTCTTTAAAATCGACGCAGAATGTCACAACATGTAGTTTTTCCCAAACCCATTTTTGGTCCCAAAAAAAATCTGTGTCTCTGTATATGGTTACAGTGTAGGTGCACGCGGCGTCTAGGTAGATAGCCAATATATGTCTGTGGTTGTATGTACGTATTGTCGTTGAAGTAGTATGTACTTATCGATAACAGGAATGTCGATATTTTTATTGTGGCAAGCACTAAACAAATGTTGTTCCTGCTAGAAAAATATCTAGGTATAATGATGATAAACTACCACCGGTTCGGAAAGAAAACCTCTGCCTCGAGAAAATAAATATAACTTTAGCTGTCGTTTTTAAACAATGCTTAGTAAGTATGCGAGTCTCCGAGAAATCAACTAAAGAATAGCTTGTGTGAATTATAAAGAATATTTGCCAAAGAATATTAAAATATGAATATCCAGCTTGTGCAAAAACTTAACGCTGCCGCGTCCAATTTGCGCGCGTTTCCATCTCGCGTCTAATTCTGATTTATCGCTCAACCCTTCCTCTGCCAGAGCAATTAGCGTTGTGCGATTATTTTATGTAACCTGTTGTAGCAGCCAGTTATCCTAGGAAAAGTTTGTGACATTGTAGCTTCAAAAATATGTGTGTAGGAGTATATAATCTCCGGAACTACTTATACGATTTCAAAAATAATTTCACCGGTATTATAGAATGAACTGTCAGGGCGGACACCTGGCAGTTTTGCGCTCCAACCATGATGCCATTCGCACCACTTTCTGGTCCACCCTTGTTTTGACACCCCTTTTTAGCGTTTACTTACGTTGGTTATAAACAAACGATTTAACAGTACTGAAAGATTATGACAAATAATCAATAACAGAAGTGACACTCATAAAGAGAAACGTTTTACCTAGGAGCACAAAATAAAATAAAAAAAAACCGGATAAGTGCGAGTTCAACTCGCGTGGTGAGGGTTCCGTATATAATCTTAATTTCATAAGTGTTTTTGGATACTCAAACTTCTCATAATTTTTCCTGTAATATTTAGGCAAGGAACTATTTTCCATATTTTTTTCAGAATTTTAGTCCTGGAAGAGGAAGAGGGGGAATAGTCAAAATTCGTTTTTTTTCCTAAATTACTTCAAATCTGTTTTTGCTAAAATTATAAAAAAATATATCTGACATGCGTATAAAAACCGCTTTCATTTGATATGTCACACAATACAGTTTGCGTAACTTTTTTTTAATTTTCCAGTTTACCCCCCAAGAGTGGCCCCTTTCTTCAGAATTCATTAATTTACTTTACGCGTCCATCTTTGGGTCACCAATTTACATATGTAAACCAAATTTCAACTCAAGCGGTCCAGTAGTTTCGGAGAAAATCGGCTGTGACAGACGGACAGACAGACGCACGAGTGATCGTATAAGGGTTCCGTTTTTTCCTTTTGAGGTACGGAACCCTAAAAAACAACATAATAAATAACAATTTTAAATAAATTAAAATACAAAATACAATTCGTACAAATTAAAATTCGAAACAAACTAAATATCAAAATACATTTTATCTTTTTGTTTCGCTTGTGTAATTTGTAATCCGAATCCGTTGGCGGAGCAGCACCGGGAGCTAGTATTGGGTTGTGTCCTAAATTTTTTTTACGATGCCATTCGAACCAGTTTTTGGAGAGGAACAAATGTTTGTATGGGAGCAACTACAATTAAAAAACATAAATACCCAAAAAATTGAGATAAAGACGGACCTCGCTGGCGGCAGCCGAAAACGTTTCATACTGATTAACATTGAATCGTGACGTCACAGGGTGATATTTGTACTAATCGTTGTATTGAAAATCAAGTAAATTGGTGTTTCAGTCGTGAAATACTGCGTTTAGGACCATAGTTGTCATACAATTTTGTTTCTATAAAAGCATAAGGATTCTATTGGTAGCTTTAAATTTACTTTTGGAGAATAAAAAAAAATGTATATATATTCTAAACTTTCAAGGTCTATATCTTTTTATAATTTTAATTATATTTCTTAATTTATACTTAATTACATTTATTTCATGGTTTACTCTCAATTTAGCAACACTGCGTTATCGACTTTAACATGTGGAAACTACCCAATTGCGTAAAAATCTGCCAATCACACGTCAACTTGAGTCTGACGCGCCCCTTGCACGGAGTTTGCAACTCTTTACTCCCGTTTGACGTGCAAAGTGACGTCAAACTGTTAATTAAGCACGTGACAGTGACGTGGATAAAGCAAACATTAATTTGGAGCTGATAGGAAGCGATTACGTACGTAAGTAATTTAACTTGGTGATAAAATTTCACTTTGAACTTAAGGTGGTTGCTGGTGCAAATGTAAGAAAAGATAACCTATCTTAGAAAATCTTATTAAAAAAAACCGGATAAGTGCGAGTCGGACTCGCTCACCGAGGGTTCCGTACAAAATTACAAATGTAAAGTTTGCAGATTGTTCCCTGTATTTGTAGTATAAGACGTTTCATAGTTCTAGGTCAACGGAAGGTACCTTATACATTTTGATTCCCTTGAGTGTCGAAATATACGTTTTTGCGGCATTGGTCGTATCTTTTTTTACGTTAACTCTGAAGTTTGATTTTTTCACTGCTTTAAGGGACTGTAGATTTGAGTATAATGGTTTTAATTTCAACTCGATAGCTCAACGCGTTCCCGAGATAAAGGGTCTTGACAGACAGACAGACGGACAACAAAGTTTTATCCTTTTCGTGTCGCACCACGCAAAACGAAGGGTTCCGTGCCTATTAAAAAGGTCGTATCGTCACAGAAATCTTACGGCACTTACGTCTTTAAGGAAGGCAGTTTTTCAGCAATACTCGAAAACCTTTGAACCGATCTTGTTCAAAATAATTTTCGGTGAAACAATTGAATAAGCCCTATGTCCATTATTTTTTCATATTTTTAAAATACACCGTTCAAAAATTAGAGGACGGGGACAGAATTTTAGTGACTTTCGGGGCGATTATCTCCAACTCTATTCACTTAATCAAAAAAATTGCTGAGAAACCTTATATTTATTTTGAAAGGCCTATCGATTGATGTGATTGATTATGTATGGAGTGCACCCATATAATATTTTTTTTTTGTCATTTTAATTACAAAACTATGTAGCGGCCACAAAATTCATCTATCCTCAATTTTTTATTCAAATACACTTTATAGATTTCGAGTAAAATGCCTGTGCCATACGGACAGACGGACATCACGAAACTATAAGGGTTCCGTTTTTGCCATTTTGGCTACGGAACCCTAAAAACTTGTAAAAACCCGTCTTGTAGCAGTCCGTTGATAAGCAGCAAGTGGAATGAAGACGTCGGGTCTAATTTTACAGTCTGCGTTCTCTGTCGCGCAAATAAGAAGATTTGATTTGTTCAACTATCTCATAACCGCAGTGCAAATTATATTATACAGTACAGTACTATGTTATTTTTGGTGTTGAAAATCCCATTTTGTCGTTTCTTCGAAAGCATTTGACGACCGAATAGCCTAGTGGTTAGAGAACCTGACTATGAAGGTCTTCACGTCCCGGGTTCGATCCCCGGTCGGGGCAGATATTTGTATGATGAATACGAATGTTTGTTCTCGATTCTTTGATGTTTAATATCTATTTAAGTATGTATTTATCTATACAAGTATGTTTATCCGCTGTCTAGTACACATAGTACAGGCTTTGCCTAGTTTGGGACTAGATCAATTGGTGTGAATTGTCCTACTATATTTATTATTTATTTATTGGCTTTTTACCCGACTGCCGAAGGAGAGGAGGGTTATGTTTTTCGAGTGTATGTATGTATGTATATATGTATGTATGTATATAAAAACGGGGTAAGAATCATCCATAGCCATTTGATCAGGGTTTAGCACATTTCATACGTATCGCGGCGAATATTCCCTATGACAGCTGACATCTCCCTGCAACTAATAACCTTAAAACGTAAAATTGTACTGCGATGACAGCTGTCATATGGATCAAGATTCGCCGCGATACGTATAAATTCTATTTTATGCTACACCAATTCAAAATACTGTAAAGAATGGGTTATTCTAGAAAGCTGCCCCTTCCAAGGCGTAGAATACAAAGTATGCAACATGCCCGAACAATAAATAGGTTATCTAAGTTCCAAGTTTCGTGCTGAGTGTACGGTATTGTTCTGTCATTTGGACTCCAGATGAAGTGGGACAGAATAACTTGTTAGCGAACTTACTAATACATAAGTTTCGTTAGTCAGTTCTAGTTAACTTTGCTTACGTAATCCGTATTACGATTTTTTGATATGAATGTGTCATGAAAATAACCTCGCTTGCTAAAATTCGGATTCATTTCACACCAATTGATCTAGTCCCACTAGGCAAAGCCTGTACTATGGGTACTAGACAACGGATAAACATACTTAAATAGTTATTAAACATTCAAGACTCGAGAACAAACAATCGTATTCATCATACAAATAATTTATTTTCCCCGATCGGGGATCGAACCCGGGACCTGAAGCTTCATAGTCAGGTTCTCTAACCACCAGACTATTTGGTCGTCAAATCGTGATCGTCGCTGCACTCAAGAGGGGCTACCGCGAAACGAAAACGAACTTCGTTCGTGTATCTCCCTCTCTGTCGGTCGAACTAGCAAGTGTGACAGAGACGATACTACGTTCGTTTTCGTTTCGCGGTAGACGCTCTGGTGCCTGTCACGAAAGGCACTGTCACGTCAGAACGCATCAGATTGTAACGATGCGTGTAACGGAACGCTGCACACAAACTTTCTGGCTACTTTTCTGGCTAATCAGCATTCTAAATTTCAAATTTGAAATGGGCTTGGAGCCCCACGTTGGGCACCAGTGTCACCCTGAAGGGCCGAAGGTGATTAGAGGAGGATGGAGTAGATGGAAACAGCGGATACCAGGGCAGAGGGTTTATTTTTAAA
Organism: Epinotia nisella; assembly: GCA_932294315.1. Lineage (NCBI taxonomy): Eukaryota > Metazoa > Arthropoda > Insecta > Lepidoptera > Tortricidae > Epinotia > Epinotia nisella. The sequence goes on from OW028694.1 coordinate 13,062,882, forward strand.
TTTTTTTTTTTTTTTTAATAATATTTGTGGACAATTTTAGACAGATCGACCTAGTCCCAAACTAAGCAAAGCTTGTACTATGGGTACCTACTAGACGACGATAAACATAAATAAATACATAGAAAACATCCATGACTCAGGAACGAAGATTCGTGCTCATCAAACAAATAAATGCCCTTACCGGGATTCGAACCCAGGACCTCTAGCTTCGTAGGCAGCGTCACTACCAACTAGGCTAAAGCGGTCGTCTATATGTATGACAAAGCCACGCGCTATGCTTAGCCCACGATTGGGCGATTGGGTAGGTGAAGAATACTTCGTCGGTACAGTAAGGGAAATGTATTCACGTACCACCATAGAACCCTGTCGCAATTGACAGGCCACCGTCACTCAAACTCGAGTGATATGTCACCTAATTGCGATAGAGTTCTACGGTGGTACGTGAATACTCCCTTACTGTACATACGTTTTTTTGGAAATCATATTGGTACGAGCCAATGTTCGAATGGTATTTGGTTTACTGTACAGACAATTGCAACGCGTATTGGTCAAACACAAAATGGAGGCACGAATACACACGATTATGATATGCGGTCTGAGTACAGGCAATATGTTAAAAAGCTTTGAGACAACCGAGCAGGCCCCGAATGTAGTGCGGTGCTGCGTTCGAAATGGAGCCGAGTGCAGTTTACAAGTTGGCTGCAATCAGTATAGTTTGACAATTACGAAAAGTAACTACAACCAACCAAATTGTACAACAATTACGCAAAAAACGGTAACTACTCCAGTACACGTGCCACACTCCGGTCAGTTTTATGACCTGTCTTTGTTATCTTTTCCCTTCATATTTAGCGGCAAAAGATTTTGTAAACTCCAACGTGAAGTGCTTTTTCGTCATTTTAAGTCAAACAAACTATATGTACCTATAGTTGGTGGTTTTTAAAGTGATCCTTTTCTAAAAACAAGCTTCGTTCGTATTCATATAATGACATTGTTTTGTTGTAGTCGAAACGAAACCAAAGAGCTAGTACTGAAAAAGAATGCACCACATTGTGAATATCGAATTATTAACTCATTATCTTAGCCAATATAATAATAAACCGGCCAAGAGCGAGTCGGACTCGCGCACGAAGGGTTCCGTACCATTATCTATAAAAACGGCAAAAAAATCATGTCTGTTGTATGGGAGTCCCAGTCTGACTCGCATTTGGCTGGTTTTGGCGGCAACAGAAATACATAATCTGTGAAAATTTCAACTCTCTAGCTATCACGGTTCTTGAGATACAGCCTGGTGACAGACAGACGGACGGACGGACGGACAGCGAAGTCTTAGTAATAGGGTCCCGTTTTTACCCGTTGGGTATGAAACCCTAAAAATGAACTGCGAGTCAGGTAAATTCATGTTTTGTTCAAATATAGATATTAAATAAAAAATATGTCGCATCCTGGTCATGAGCTGTGCTGAGGCAGGATGCCGACGTGTTTGCAGATAATTGGCAGAGCCTACTTACCAAAATAAGTGCTTTGTGTGATATGTATTGTTAGTGCTATTTTTTATGTGTTTGTATATTGTTTGTATCTGTTTAAGTCCTAACATTATAGGCGCTTTGGTCTTACTGTAAGCCTATTATGTAAATTATTGAATAAATAAATAAATAATAAAAAATAATGAGTACGGTAGTTTTTCTGAGTCTGTACTAATGACTGAAGCGGCAGCGCAACGCAAGCGCCATCTGTGGCGCTGTACGGAGTCTAGGAGCTGTAGCGTGAACCTGGAGCCGTAGCATGGTTGGCCTTGTCACGCGATAGGTGATAGGATAGAGCGTGCGTCACTGGCTGACACCGTTCGATAGAACGAGACGACGCTCTTATCTTGTCACTTGTCGCGTGATAAGGCCAACCATGCTACGGCTCCTGGTCACGTGAACGATCATTCTGCGTCTGACCGTGGCAAAGTGCGCTAGTGTCTTAGGAACTGTACCGCGTTTCGTTCATACCTACCTGTAGTCATTTGATTATTCTGATCTGTACGTACTGTAATTTGTTTCAAAAGTAAATCGAGTACCGAGTTAATTTCTTGAGTTTAATTTCTACTGTGCTTACTCGTTACATCGATGTCCGATCATGAGTTCGACCATACTGACCCATTAGAGTGAGATGACGTAAGAGATATGGTGATTGTCGACAGATCAAATAAACATTCGTTTATTTATTCTATCACGGCAAATCTTGATTCCTATGTCATTTCCGTACAATTTATAACCTTAAAACGTAAAATGACGATCACCGACAACTTTGGGAGGGAATTTACCAAAGACAAGTGTAATTTCACCAGCTGCAGTGGCTAACTGTAACATTATGCTGAGGCAAGCCCCTTTTTAACATCACATAACTACCTATAAATTAATTTTAAGTTCATATGTATCTTTAACTATAATGTCGTGCAAAGTGATGTTGAATAAAGTTTTTCTATTCTATTCTATTTCCCGCCAGTACATACACCACTATAAGTCGTTCCAAATGTAACGTTTCATTTCAGTCACTAATGAAATCGCGTATTCATTACTGTAATTTAATTCTTTGTTTTTAGGGCTCCATTTGACATAACTCGTTGAATTGGAATCAGTTTTCTAAATGTCTTCATACCACACAGGCTGAGCCTTACGCCTTGTTTATAAACAGAAGTTAGAAGACTGTATACCTCATCTAATTCATGGCAGGAAATATTAACCAACTTTTTATAAATTTCATTAATTATTGACATTTTGTCCAAAATTGCCACTTTCCAAGAGTATTGCATCTCTTTCTCGCAAGCGCGGCAGATACCTACAATCATGTTTATTATAGGGTGGCAGGTAGTTCAATCTTGTAACGCATTATTCGCGCGTCAGGTAGATCTAAATATCAATTTTATATGGAAACGTTACGTGATTTAAAAAAACCGGCCAAGTGCGAGTCGGACTCGCGCACGATGGGTTCCGTACCATTATCTATAAAAACGGCAAAAAAATCATGTCTGTTGTATGGGAGCCCCAGTCCGACTCGCACTTGGCCGGTTTTTTAGTATTTGTTGTTATAGCGGCAACAGAAATACATAATCTGTGAAAATTTCAACTCTCTAGCTATCACGGTTCTTGAGATACAGCCTGGTGACAGACAGACGGACGGACGGACGGACGGACAGCGAAGTCTTAGTAATAGGGTCCCGTTTTTACCCGTTGGGTACGGAACCCTAACAATTAGAAGCTCAACAATATTTAAAAACAGGCTAAAAACATATTTATTACAAAATGCTATTATGACACAAATGATTTTTGACTAAGTACTATTATTTTTATTTGTTACATTTTATTGTTATTGAATTTTATTATCATTTGCTATTTTATTATTGGACATCTGTAATGGGATATCTTATTGTGATTTAATTGTGTGACTTTTTACTGTAATTTAATTGTTTGACTAGTTATTGTAATTTAATTGTTTGACTTATGTTATTAATTATGTTTTATTATTTTTTATTTTTCATTCAAACAATGAAAATTGTTCATTTTTATTTATTTTATTTATTTAATTAGGCTCACAAAACTAGTTAAAATCTATGAAATAATACAATTTATGCAATAATATTCGGATCTAGACTTTAACTTAAAATATGTGTGCACAGAAAGAGTTATTTTAGATAAAATTTATTTTTAGAGGATGGCCGTATAATTTTAGTCGGTGTTTGTTAAACTACCTAAATATTTAATATGATGGGGTGACAGTGAAACAATTTGATTAATACATGAGTTGAAAAATTTATTGAAATAAAAATACAAGATTATAATTAACATTAACTAAGATAAATTAAAACTAAGTTAAATCTAAAAAAGGCCCTCGAGGCATTGTACCGAGGATGCTGGCGGCATTTCCTCGCTGAATTGCAATGCTGATGCGTTGCGCGAGAAAGCCGCCAGCTCTTCGGTCGCCAGTTACATCGACCAGACGTTTCGCGATTTCTGCAAATAACTTATTAATACATTATGTGAGATTATTGAGTATCGTAATTTTTTTTTCTGAAATATTGAAGAAATTAAATAAACTGAAACTGATTGATAACCCCTGTGGTTAACAAGAAGATTCCAATTGAATACTGAAGGCGAATAGAACCTACCTACCCATTTGTAATGTCAACTCGTCAACAGTAAATTATACTAGATGATCAAACGAACTTCTTGAAGTGAAGTTCGATCACTATTATGTGAGTCGCTTCATTCGAAGATATATTATTAACCAGGTAGTTTCTTTAACTTACTAGGCAACGTCACACGATTTTTAGAGTAAATTTTTAACATTTTTGTAAAAAAGTACGTCTATTGACTTTTATGTCTCCCACTCCTGACCCAATGAGTTTCTATCCGCCATATTTAATCCTCATTCCTTTGAAGTAAGGAGCAAAACTTGTATATGGGAGATTCAGAAGTCTCAATTCTGATGTGACGAAGTCACGGGAGGGTGGGTACTGAATATATCTTCGAATGAAGCGACTCACATAATAGTGATCGAACTTCACTTCAAGAAGTTCGTTTGATCATCTATTATATTTCGTCGCTTCATTCTTCAGATATATTATTAACCAGGTAGAGTTTTAGAGAAGCAAGTTTTGCTTCTTGTTGATATGTGATTTAATATTATAAGTTAAAACACAACATTTTAATCAATGTCTTTCATTTATTTTGAAGAAACAAAATAATCATAAATCAAATTCTTAATTTTCTGGTACGTAGGTACAACAAACAATTTGTTATCGATAACAAAAATCAATTTGACGAATTACGTCTAAGGCACACAGATCTTGCAAAGGTATCATTGTTTCTGTCTTCTAGAGGCCTATTATAAAATTTAGAAAAGGTCTGAGACGATGCTGTCCATCCAGCCGCCTTGCGGATAAGTTCTATGGACACGCCAGCGGTCCGCGCAGCCGACGTGGACGCGTGTCGCGTACTGTGCGCTCCAAACTTGGACACGTCCACGCCCGCCGCTCTCAATACCTGGCGTATCCACCGGCCCACGGTTTGATTCGTGGCTGCTCTGTGGGGAGCTTTATATGTCAGCAATAGTGCACCATGATTCCCAATTCTCTTATTTTGTGTTACCAAAATATACTCCTTGAGAGTTAGGGCAGGGCAAATACTTGAATTATCTTTAAAATAAGGTAAATTCAACATTGGTTGTTCACGACCGGGCGCAGATGTTTTGATTAAATCAGGTATTGAAATTTTAATAACGTCATCCAAAATACAAATGTTTTCGATTTTAATTAATGAGAGGGTTTGCACTCGGTGTGCTGTACAAATGGCAAGTAAGATAACGAGTTTTTTCGTTATCATCTCTAGGGAAAGATCTTTGTTGGGATACCAATTAGATACCAGATCAAGAACTACTTGAGGATCCCATGTGTTACTATACTTCGGTAAACTAGGTTTTAATCTAAACGCGCCTTTAAGCAATCTTTTGATTCGGTGATCAGATCCTAGACCGGGCCACAAGAGCGACAATGCGGACCGATGACTGTTTAGCGTTCCGTACGCACAACCTCTATGGAATTCACTTGTTAGAAATTGAATGATGGACGAAACTGACGAGTTTGTAGGCTCTAGGCCGTTATTATTGCAAAACTCCCACCAGAGCTTTAAGGATACATTGTATTGTTTTACTGTATTCTCCGAAAGAGAAGCTAACGATAATGGGATCGCTTCTAGGGGAACGCCACCGCGGGAGAAGGCCGCGCTGATAACGTCGCGGCCGCCAGGGTAAGGCTGGTGTGCAAGCGGTGTGGTCGTCTGCAATCAGATCGGAGTAATGTTTTACCCGGATTGAAAAATATAATTTCTGAGACCAATAACTTTTGTAGCATGGGGAACCATGGCTGGGAAGGCCAATACGGAAAAACAAGAATACCGTTTGCTTCATCATCAATAATTTTTCGTATGCATTTTAGTAATAAACAGAACGGTGGAAATGCGTAGAAAAAGTGTTCACTCCAGTTGATTGTGAACGCATCAACAGCGAAAGCATCAGGCTCTTGGAACCAAGACACAAAAATATCCGATTTGGCATTGGCTCGAGATGCAAAAAGATCTATTTCGGGTTGGCCGAATCGCCTGACAATGGTCTGAAAAGCGTGGTCAGACAATTCCCACTCAGTATCGAGGTTGGACTTTCGAGATGCCTCGTCGGCTCGATTGTCTTTGGTGTTAACATAAGACGCATAAAGAATTATGTTTCGCATTTCACACCATTGCCAAATTTGCCTACTTAGATTGTTAAGGTATGGAAATTGAATACCACCCATACGGTTAATGTAACTGATGGCAGTAGTATTGTCTACTCTTAATAAAATCACGCAATCAGTTTCATTTCCTGCAAAGCTCTTTAGACCTAAAAATACTGCCAAAAGTTCCAAGTAGTTGATGTGGTGTTCCTTCTCAACTGCCTTCCAATGCCCTCCTGTACTATTATTTCCGCATACAGCGCCCCAGCCAATTCCTGACGCATCTGTATAAATTTCCAATTTAAAACTTGACGTTCGCATATGTGACCAAGTGGTGTAAACGTTATCTTTCCACCAACATAAATCATCTAAGATAGTAACCGGAAGATTTATTTTGGCCTCATAGTTAACGTCATGTTGTTGAAGGCTAAGAAATTTATGTCGTTCTAATAATTTTGTATAAAGCCAACCATAATTGGTGGCAGGGCAGGCGGAGATAAGAACGCCAATCAGCTGAGCGTACTCTCGAATTGTACATCGAGGTAATTTCATGAATTTACAAACCAAGTGGTAAATCTTTTCACGTTTATCTAGAGGTAAGCCTATGATCAAATTTCGTGAATCAAAATTAAATCCCAAGAATTTGCAATTTTGCGAGGGTTGTAACACACTCTTGTCACTGTTTACAATGAAGCCTAAAGATTCTAACAGGTTAATGGTGGCATTAACATTATTAACGCAGTCATCGTAATTATCTCCGATACAGCAAATGTCATCTAAGTATACGACGGATTTAAATCCCTGTCGCCTTAAATGTGTTACAACCTCTTTCATAATTTTAGTAAACACCTTGGGTGCCACTGACAAGCCATACGGCATGGCCGTAAACTCATAGAGTTGAATTTCAGCCGAGCCATGAGGTACAAATTGAAAACGGAGGTACTTTCGATCTGCCTCGCGTATAGGTATAAGTAAATAGGCCTCTTTGAGGTCGATTGTAGCCATGTAACCATTACGTGGTATAAGTTTAGAGGCAGTTCGATAATCCTCCATTTTGAAATGGGACTTGGTCACAAATTTGTTAAAAGATTTTAAATTCAATATAAACCGGCTAGTGCCATTAGGTTTTGGAACCAAAAAAGTACTAGAAATGTATTGATCATTTCTGGAATTGCATTTTCTCACGGCTCCCAGGTTAATTAGCTTATTAATTTCCGTGCCCATTAAATTTGAATCTTTTGGCGTCAGACTAAAATGAGGTATCATAGACTGAGATACCGGTTTGCTTAACGGTATGGCTAATCCGTGTTCAATCCAAGATAGAACAGTAGGGTTAGTTGTAATTTTCGACCAATTATGAAAAAAAATTGTTAATCGGCCGGCGTGTACCTGGGCTACTGATGTGTCCGTGGTTTGCTCTGCGCCGGCGGCCTCATCGAGGCAGCAGTGTTGATGTACGGGCGACGCGTCGCCGGTGGGGGATTCGTCTTGCGGTTTCCTCCGCGCCCCCCCCTGTTCGACGAATAACGGGGAGGACCGGACCAGTTTCCCTGTGAAGTGGAGGCCCGGGTGTTCGTCGTATTTGAAGTGCTAGCCTTTGGTGCACTGATGGTTTTCTTTATTTGTTGACCTTGTCTCTCGATAGCCTTACTGGCCTTAATTTTTTCAGATAAAGTATTGCCAAAAAGAGATTCATCCCGTTCGGCGTCTTGAATAACGTGGAGAAAGTTTTTCTCTAGGCTCGGTGTGATTAATTTGATTCGGTCCTTGGTAAAGAAGTTATGTGTGTCGGATAGAATACGACAGCCATCACTCAAGTATTTGAGGGCCTCAACCTTGTTGTCAGTCTTTAATAGGACATCCATGGCTCGACTTACAGCGGCTATACCTTGACCAAGTTGTTGTTGTACTGCAACATATTTTTTGTCACGCCCCCGTACAACCTCCGATACAGCGGCCGATATCTCGGCGTTTAGCTTTGGCGCTTGCAATAATTTGCAATTGTTTGGAATTAAATATTCCTTAAGAATTTTGTCCTTTGTATCTTTAGCCATACCCTTCTTTAAGAGAGGCAACCATATATTGGCAAGACTATCATGAATACTTGTTCCGTATTCAGGTGAATCGGAAGAGGACTCTCCCAAAGCTGCAAGCAGCACAGGGTCCAGAGACGACTGATCGCCAGTAGTTAGCGCGTGTTGCGCGGGAGGCTCGGTCTGATCAGGCGTCGACGCGGTCGGGACGGCGGCGGGTGCGGTCGGGACGGCAGTCGCGGCCGGTAGCTCCGGCTGCGGCTCGAGACTTTCCGAAATTGGTTGGAGACAAGGCTCAGGCAGCACTTGTCCTTGACCGTCCAATTGTGTTTCTAACACTGGATCATCGTAATTGATTTCTTCAATTGGTGTTGGATTGCTTTCAATCGCAGAGTTTGTTTGTTGGTTTTGAAGGTGATTTTCACCTAAAAAGATAAGCAAACAACTTCTTAGAACATCATCGTAGATGATACATATTATCACCAGTAGCATTGTCTCGCAGACAATACCGTGGTGAACGTGTATATCTATTCATAGATTGCACGTATTAGTATTTTATTTTAATCGAAATCAACTCGCAGTTGATCTCGTTGCCACAGTTAACTCGCAGTTAACCCTGGCGTTATTTTATTAATAAGAAGGTAGAATCGCAACAAGAAAAAATCTAATTTATATACTTTCAAACGCATATTTTATCGTTACGAAAGTAGGTCATGCGATAAAGCATTACAATTTTATCGTAAAATTATATTTATTGCGAGGGTAAGGGAATAAATCATTCTGTGTCTTACCTTGCTGGTCACCATCGGACTCATCTGAAGATGGGAGTCTACGGCGACGTTTCTTTTTAACGTTGGAACTTTCTAAATCTTGAAGTTTTCTTTTGTAACGTTCGATTTGTTCACAAGTACTACGCTTTGGCTTCGGCATTTTTGCGAAGGTGTGCTCGTTGCCACGCACGAAAAAGGAATGAGGATTAAATATGGCGGATAGAAACTCATTGGGTCAGGAGTGGGAGACATAAAAGTCAATAGACGTACTTTTTTACAAAAATGTTAAAAATTTACTCTAAAAATCGTGTGACGTTGCCTAGTAAGTTAAAGAAACTACCTGGTTAATAATATATCTGAAGAATGAAGCGACGAAATATAATGTACGTTATACTTCAATTACATCGCAGTGCCATATCGTTGCCCATGGGACCATAATTACCATATTTTTAAGTAAATGATAGTGATGAAAGGCTGTTTTGCCAATTTGAATAGTTAATCCCTTTTTTAGGGTAATTCCGACCTTGGATGCCCCACCTATTAATGAGTATACAATTAACTAATTACTGGATTATTGCCCTACCCGTTTACACATCAAATGTGGGTTTTATGTTTTATATACTTTGGTATTGTAGTGAAGTAAATGTAGGTATTTATATGGCTTATCGTATCGTTAGACGACCGTTAGCCTAGTGGGTAGTGACGCTGCCTACGCAGCTGAAGGTCCTGGGTTCGAATCCCGGCAAGGGAAAATATTTGTGCGATGAGCATGAACGTTTGTTCCTAGGTCTTGGATGTTTTCTATGTATTTAAGTATTTGTATCTATTAAATATATCGTAGTCTAGTACCCATAACACAAGCCTTCTTGAGCTTACTATGGGACTAGGTCGATCTGTGTAAGATTGTTCTTTAATATTTATTTTCATCATCATCATCATCATATCAGCCGAAAGACGTCCACTGCTGGACATAAGCCTCCCCCAAAAAGTACCAAAGTGACCGGTCCTGCGCCACCCGCATCCAGCGGACTCCCGCGACCTTTACCAGGTCATCAGTCCACCTTGTGGTGGGCCTACCCACGCCGCGCCTTCCGGTCCAGTTTATTAATTTTATTTTAATTTAATTTATTTTATCGTAACATACCGGCAGGCGCAGCGTGGTTTAGACTCCCGACAAGGTGGACTGTTGATCTGATAAAGGTCACGGGAGTCCGCTGTATGCGGGTGGCGCAAGACCGATCATTTTGGCACTCTTCGGCGGAGGCCTATGTCCAGTAGTGGACGTCTTTCGGCTGATATGATGATGATGATCATAGCTATGGGTATGGAAGAAAAAGCATTCATGCTTCTTCTGCCATACCCATAGGTAGCCTAAATGCGGTATACCCATAGGTAGACTAAATGCGGTATACCCATTGGTAGACTAACAATTTCACTTAGATTTTTTTAAATGCAGTTTCGTACTTGGAAAGCCAAACGAACTTACTTTAGTGAGTGTATGAGACAAAATGTTGGGGGTTGCGGTCGCCTTAAATTAAACCATACTTCCGGACTATACTAAGTAGTAGCACTTACACTTGGCTAATTATTTATTTATATGGTGCCGTAGCATGATGCTGTAAGAATGGCCAGCAGGACAAATCACCAAACGATCCAGTGTTCTCTTGAACCAGCATATCTTAGACTACGATACCGTGTAACTGTTTCAAACCTAAAGGTCAACATTACATCAGAGGCTTACAGAAAAGTGTAGACGTTGTGAATAAATAATAAAACAGGAGAAAGGGTGTGCTTAGTTGACCAAAGAGCATTTGTGAGAGCGTATAAGTAATGATGTGGTCTTTCCTGTGTTGCTTGCTTCCTACTTATTTATTCGTTAAAGTATATATGTTTGTGTTTACTTTATCATACTCATACTATACCTACGGTGTAAGTAATAACTACATGAATTAAGAATACGAAACACCCCCAACACATCAAACATAAATAGGTATACCTATGCGGTCTCCGTAGCCTATGAACGTCACTCTAAGCGCGTTGCCGACTCTTTCAATTCCTTCTTGAAGAACCCCATACTTTAGTTCCTCGGAAAACCTTCGCAGGGAGCTCATTTCACAACGTTCTAGGGAGGACAGTCCTCTGAAACTGCAACAGTACGCAACCATTTAGGATCCTTGGGTGTGAGAATGAACGTCTACCGACGGCGAGCCCGTAAAGTGGGCACTTTAGGAGTTTGCTGAAGTGGTTGTTATCTGACCAGCAGGCCCTTAACCACTTTGTAGGTCCAGTTTGTGGGACTCTCGCCGGAAACCATAAGATCGGCCTTTAAAGCCTACGCCAAAACCAAACACCAACACGAGTGGAGGAATGAGGCTGGTTTAAAGCACTCTAAGCTCTTCATAGAAGGAGTGAACTCGGGCTGGACCAAAATACTCTGGAAATCCAGCAGGAAGCAACTCAGAATTATACTGGGATGTTCACAGGTCACTTCGGGGTCAAGGATCTCTTGGCCAAGATGGGACGGATAGTGTAGACTGTAGAATGTGTGGCGAGGATGATGAGACTATTGGAACACTTACTGTGTGAATGTCATGCTCTTGCCAGACAAAGAATGAATCACTTTGGTAACGGCTATCCGCAACCAAAGGAATTCAAGGCAGGGATCGGAACCGGTTTTTTTCAAAAATCCCCGAAGTAGTCTAATGTTTTGAATTATTTTAGGCTCTTAATGTAGGACTCTATCGTGTATTTAGGTAACACATACGTATTATTAGACTGCCCGATCAAAGCCCATTTTGTGGAAATGATGGATCGAACTTGGGAGTATAAAGGAAAGGGCAAATGCACAAAAGATCCCACTGGGTAGAAGTGTATCCGAAAGGGCCCTCATCTAGATAAGATAAGGCTCTTAATAACTAAACCTTAATGGTTCTAGCTCGTAAGAAATGGTTGTACGAGTACTGACAAGAACTAAACACACCCCGAACTCGTATGAGTGAGATGTCCCTGCAGCGTGAAATTGAAGTCACCGCGAAAGCAAACTTGCAGCGATGCACCGCGTCCCTCAAAAAAGGCCACAAGTACCACCAAATCCCTATACAGTTACGCTGTTTCAGAAATGCACCTGCTCGAGTCAAGAACGTTATAAATGCCAACAAGATTATAAAATGTTACGCTGTTTTGAAACTTGCGACGCTATAACTCCATGATTTGAGAAAGCACGAAGGACCATTACGCCGCTATGATTGATACGCTCTTTTCAAAATTGCAATTATGGACTGTCGTTCGTAAAGGATGTATGTACCATTAGCTCCTATACAAGATGCCATTTTATGGATTTACGGACCTGGTTGTGGCAGGCTATTTAAATATGGCGGTTATTCTATTCTGGGCTGGTTTACAGTCAAATATAAAATAACGTATGTGTCTGTCCTGTATTTCCGTGGTACGTGTCTTGTATTATTTTATTCTCAAAGTTCATCTATTTCTCAAAGATCAATAGGTTGACGACATACAAAAGAACGCGGGTCATTCCTGAATGAGACTAGCACGGAACCGGGATTATTGGCACAGGTACTCGAAAATACTAATGTTCTCAGCACTGGGCGATTACAACATCATAATGATGATGATGAATCAATTTTGACAACTACCTACCTAATAAATCTAAATATTATTTGGGCCAATCAACTATTTTTTGTTGCTCGTTGCCATGGTTACGTCCCCTGGGTCACTTTTTAAAACTATGATTTTATGGGGCTTCATCATTCGCTTGTCCTTATCCCATTTACTTGGGGTCGGCATACCTCTCTATCGCCCGTCAACACATCACACACTTCCTATTCATATCGCAGTCCATCCACCTTTTTCTTGGTCTGCCTCTTCTTTTGCAACCCTCAACATTTATACTTAATGCCCTTCTAGCAACATTACTATCATCCCTTCGCATAACATGTCCATACCACCGTATGCGATTTTATGATTTTATGGGGCTTAAATCCACTAAACACGTATTTTTGTTATATTGGTAAACCCATTCCATGGTGGGGCAACTCCTTACCATGACAGGAGCCCAATTTATAGTATTTTTTCTAAGAAACTCTGTCACTGTTGTCTCTTGGCTTACCGGGACAGAATAAAAACAAGAAAAAGTTGATTGACCAATTTGTGTTAGTTCGCGTATTTTTCATTCAGTCAACACATTATTAACCATTCCGCATACGACATAATTATGACAATCTGAGGGTCAAGATCTAAATAATTATGTCGATCTATAGAAACTTACTTGTAACTTTGTTTTTTAATTTCAGATTTTAAATTTCATCTTTTTGCTGTTTATTGTTTAATTATGTTTTATTTTTAATGTAGTACTCTAATCTGCTCATCTTGTTAACTTTTCGCACCTATTATGTAAATTCACTTTTGAGATGGCTACCTACAGGACAGGCTGTGCCTAGCGTAAGGGTCAGTGTATTTCTCTTCTAATAATTGTATGTTGTGAAAAAAAAACTATAAAAAAGACAGGTTAGCGAGTTCTACATCTCACAGAGCCACTAGTAAATAAATAGAGTTATGAAGAACAGATTTCGTCGGTGTTGCAAACTTGCGCCAACAAGTCGGTATGACATGTCGGGGCGCAGTTGGACAGTTCGACTGTCAACTATTGCGGGGGCTGATCGTGTTTCGCTAGCGAACATGAGTAGCGGCAATCAATAGTGTGTTGTTTTCAATGTTTCGACGCGATATTCGGTAACCTATCGAGGTTTCGAAATAATTTTCCGAATATTACTAAAACGTTTCGCCGAAATTTTACAATCCAAATATTGTATTTTGGTTGTAATACCACTGATTCATTTTACCACAATTCCGATGTTTTTCCATAATTTTATTCATCATCATCATCATATCAGCCGAAAGACGTCCACTGCTGGACATAGGCCTCCCCCAGAGAGTTCCAAATTGACCGGTCCTGCGCCACCCGTATCCAGCGGACTCCCGCGACCTTTACCAGGTCATCAGTCCACCTTGTGGGGGGCCTACCCACGCCGCGCCTTCCGGTACGTGGTCGCCACTCGAGAACCTTTCCGCCCCAACGGCCATCGGTTCTACGTGCAATGTGCCCCGCCCACTGCCACTTAAGTTTAGCAATTCGGAGGGCTATATCGGTTACCTTGGTTCTGCTGCGGATAGCCTCATTTCTGATGCGATCACGCAGAGAAATTCCTAACATAGCCCTCTCCATTGCCCTTTGGGTGACTTTGAGCCTTCTTATGAGGCCCATAGTAAGCGACCAAGTGTGATAATTTTATTATATCACTAAATATACTAACTGAGGTCTAATAACAGAAGTCTTGTATTGCTCCTAGGTAGCTTCGTTTGTTACATTGTGTCCCTCAGAGCGGAAAGTAGGAGCCCCGCGAACCGGGGGCTCCGTTGACTCGCTGGTGTATCAAAATTGCTGAACAAAAATTCAACAAAAATAATGTCGCTGGGCATTACGAGGGTACCTACTTACCTAGCTACCTTAAACAAAGGTCAGTTGTTTTCCCCAGGTAGGGTTGTTCATTACCTTGCGTGTCAGAAATATTTTTGTTCCATTTAGGACATCTCTGACCTAATTGGATTCCAATATCGACAAAAAAACTGAGCTACCTGGAAACCAAACCAAAGTATGAAGGCTAACGCACATGTGCTTTGCCGGCATTGAATTCGTTAACCTAGACGTAAGTAACACAAAATGAACATCGCGGCCTTAGCGATATCATTCAGGGAGCACGTAAATATGTCCAGCTCGAGCGCAACTTTATTAATAGTGCGAAAAGCCCTCGTTAGCGGGGCTTCCTTCAGCAGATTTGTGCTCGCGACGGGTACGGCCAGCAGCGGCGGCCGGCGGCGGCGCTCCGCATGCCTATCCGGCACGTACAGTACTACAGAGTGCAGCAGGTTGACAGCTGGAGCCGTATCATGGTTGGCCTTGTCACGCGATAGGTGATAGGTTAGAGCGTGCGTCACTGGCTGACACCGTTCGATAGAACGAGACGACGCTCTTAACTTGTCACTTGTCGCGTGATAAGGCCAACCATGATACGGCTCCTGATCGATAACGCATTGTACGTACCACGGAATACTTAAATAAGATGGAAGCGGCGTGTTAGCTAGTTACTTCGGGAACCTGCGTAGCCAGCCCCACACAATCATAACTGAATGCGTACATGTCAACACTACTGCAAATCGCTTCTAATTGGTAAAAGCTTTTAATTCCATTACGATTTCAACTGTTATAATTTTTAGAACGAAAAGTAACTCAAAACTGCATTACTTGCGGTCTAATTTCCAATGCCAAAAAAATGTCACGTAAGTCTATTCTTTATCAGTATATAGGAGCCAATTTCGAAAGGGGTTTTCAAGTATGGAAGTGATATGTGAATAGTCTTGATACATGTTCTCCTTCTTGCATTAGAGCATAACTAAACGTGTGTGAGCGTGACGCACTTTTGGCGGAGATTGATATTAACTTTTTGATTGCAAAATGGACGCCCTGTTCAAATGAACTTGACGTTTGATTACGTTCAAAACCAAAGGTCTTATGTTACTATGACACTCTATGGTGATACACCTATTTGGAAATTTAGAATACGAAAAAGAGGTGAGACTAAAATCATAATTATCGATATTTTATATTCTAGGTATATAGTTTACATATTATATGGTATATATATGAATATAGTAAAATAAAAAAGGCCCTTATTTCTTAGGGTAAGAGTATTTGCGTACTGCGGCCGATCCGAACCTGATAAATATCAGTCCGAAGTAGCAGTTAGTTAGTAGTGCTATTTGTATGAGAAATTACATCCTAAGAAATCGGGTAACGAAATTTTGATCTAGTGCGCGTGCTGAAAGCAACTGTCAGAGAAATCGTGTAGCTCACGAAAACATGCTAACAATTTTTAATTAAAATACGTACAAGTTTTAATATATTTTCAAGGTGACTATGACATATCATAGACAATAATAAAATATGGATATCAAAGCATTTAAAATTGAACATTTAACATTTAGTTATTAATACATGTTAAGTATTTCCAATAAAAAATATATTTACTTGATGGCAAATAACGGATGGACTACAATCAGCCCTATTCATTTTATAATAATTTTATTGAAATCGAATTCCGTCTGGGTTGAGTGGGTTACAAATAAAGTAATACAATTTTATCATCGATAAGTACATACACTAGGCATGGTACCACTCTAGTCATACTGACAATCGCCCCGTTAAAATGACAAACGCGAATAACGCAATACATTGCTGTGACATTACGGCAGTTCCTTAATGTGCGGCTTTAGCTAGCAAGCAATGTAAAGCATGCATATCGTTTCTATCTTACCAACGGAGTAATGGCGAATGTCATAATCGATTGCGTATTTATTCAAAAAACACTTATTTCTGTACTTACCGGTGAAAGGAAATCGCTCCCGGAGGAACCTTTGGGTCCCTGTTTGCCTGTCAGCACGACAAAATTGCACAACACACCATGTTTTTATTTTTAATACGGCAAAAATCGTCACCCACGGTCAAATAACATCTGATCTGCGTTTTGACAGCGTTTGACAGTTTCATGGGCATCTAATCATAACACCGGCTACGCGCACCCCGCCCATTACCGTTTCTATAGTATTTACTTGTTCTGTGGTACGTACGTTAGGTAGATCTAACTGTCAATTTTTATATGGAAAAACCGGACAAGTGCGAGTTCAGCTCGCGTGGTGAGGGTAACGTAAAATTGCTATGCTCTAAGTATCAGGCGTTCCATACAAAATACACAAAAATATTGAGGATTTTACCGTTACTTTGAACACTCAAACTTCTTATAGGTTTTCCTGTAATCTTTTGGCAAGGAACTATTAATCTTTAGGAACTATTTTCCATATTTGTTTCAAAATGTTAAGCCTAGTAGTTTCGGAGATGCAGAATACAGAATTTATTGGTAAAATAAGCATTTTACAAGTCACAATTTCAATACAATATACACCCAATATTTTAAGGTTTTTACCATGCAACATATTAATTTTATTACAATTATTTATTCATTTGATTTCCGTTTAATACGGCGCTGGGTCAATGATCCGTCCGTTTATTTGTCAATTTTTGATAAACTCATCTATTGAGTAATAAGCCTTTTCACTGAGCAATAGCGTGAGTTTGTTTTTGAAAATTTTGTCACTTTTTGAGTCCTTTATATCATCTGGAACTGAGTTGTAAATGGTTGGTGCCATGATGCTGATGCTGAGCGAACGTCGAGACTTGGCAAGCCGGCGCCTCGGTACGCACAGCAGCGGACGCCTTCGGGTCGGGCGATCTGAAGGGGGGAATGGTCAATTTTCGTGTTTTTTCCTAAATTACTCCTAATCTGTTTTTGCTAAAATTATTAAAAGAAATATGTTTACAACAACCCTTTTCATTTGACATGTCACACAATACAGTTTGCGAATTAAAAAAAAAAAAAAAATTCCAGTTTACCTCCCAAAAGTGGCCCTCTTCTTTAGAATTCATTAATTTACTTTACGCGTCCATCTTTGGGTAACCAATTGACATACGTTTACCAAATTTCAACTCAATCGGTCCTGTAGTTTCGGAGCAAATCGGCTGTGACAGACGGACAGACAGAAACACGAGTGATCCTGTAAGGGTTCCGTTTTTTTTCCTTTTGAGGTACGGAACACTAAAAACACTTAAATCGGTTCATCCTGGAGCAGGATGGCACAGACAGATACATGGATATACATGTTAAACTTCGTTTTTGTCGTGGGTTAAAAAAGGACTCGTGTAGATCTAAGGGAGAGGCATTTGCCCAGCAGTGGGGCACTCAGTAGGCTCAGAAAAAAAGATTTAACTAAATAAATCCCATTTGGATTTTTCTCAAAATACCAAAGTTTTTGTGCATTTTTTTGTAATATTGTTAAAACACGCAAACGATCCCCGTGCCACGAAAACTCCCCGCTTATGATTTTTAGTAACAGTTGATAGGTTTCTATTTATAATAAATGTTTTTTGGGAGTTGTTCAGTCGCCATCAGATATATCGAAGCGGCCAAAGTGCTCACAGATATCTGAACACGTCTCTATTGTTTAACAGCTCATAAGGCGGAGCCACGTTAACTTTTCATCGCAGTTCATCGAGTCGATATAGATCAAAAACAGCCTGAATGCCTAGAAATACCAATGCAGTTACGACCTTCTAAAATTGAGTGTAATTTAGGTACTTCACTTTGAACGTAAACGACAAAGTACGTGTATCTGGCGAGACCTTACTATGTTGCTAGTGATCCGGGATAAAATGTAGTTTTTAGTGCTGTGATTTACCGTGCTAACTTTTGTCGCTAGAAAGTTGCTGCTGCTGAATGGACTAAGGCTACAATTTTGTTCATCGTACCTATTGAATACAGGTAAAAATAGTTTACAGTACACATGGTGTTACTTTCCCGAAAATGAGCACTTTCCGTGCATATGTTGAAACTTTAAAGAGCCATATGTACTGTAAAACGTTGTACGATACACGTGCGAATAGGTAATTCGCAACTCGTGTCGATTTAAAACACTCCCTTCGGTCGTGTTTTAATTTATCACCACTCGTTGCGAATTTCCTATTTGCTGCACTTGTATCGTAAATAACTATTTTAATACAGTTGCTGAAAAACTGCTACTTTACGTAGCTGTTTAGCGTGCGGAAAGTTGGGTTTCGCGCACTAGTGCTTTTTGATTTTCCTTGTACAAATTGTACCATTCATTATTATGTAAATAAAAAATAAATAAGAAGTGTATGAAACTGTATTAAACTTAATTTTTTTCAACTGTATTACAATGATATTACAGAATGAATAATATAAAAGTTTTGAATTCCTTAAACTTGTTGTTTTTCCTATTTTTACGCAACTGTATTAAAAAACGTCGTTCGATACACGTGCGGAAATGTCATTCCTCACTCGTCCCGATATCTCGGTACTCGTGACGTAATGACTTACTTTCCGCACTAGCATCGAAATGTACTATTTTTCTCAAACTTGCAACGAAATGTTGACATGACTTACTTCAAATTAGGTTCGGAAATACTACGCATCCGGTGTGATGAGTGAAGATGATATGTAAAGGATTTTATACAGCCTAACACACCTAGGTCTGTAAAGCAACCTTCTTTTGTTATTAAACGTCAAATTTTGACACAACGTGTTGGCATTCAACCATCAAAAAAAAAACATTAGAACTAATGTAAATGTCCCCGGGTAAAAGGTTACTTCAAACAGGTTTAAAAAAAGTTTGGTGCGTAAATTCAATTTACTATTAGTTGTGTTAACCTATTTACATATTAGTATCGCAACACCCGATTGATATTACTTGTTTACGGAAGGAATTATTTTCGGCTAAATGACTATTTATAAATAGGAAATATTTAAATAACAAATTAGCGGCGTCGACATAATAATTCTATCTAATTATCTTAAAAATATAACGAAATATAAAAACTTCAAAGAAACTAAACATAAAAAGTAAATGCTGCCCAGGTCCTCATCGTTGGCTATGGCAGCCATTCTTCGTATTTCCTACCATTAAAGATTTATAGCCAATAACAGTACACCACGAAACGTGGAGTCAACTACCCTTTAAGAAATAGACAATAAAATAACGCCACTTACATAACTTTGTAGTACACTGTCTGCCATATCGTAGCTTCGGTTTCAGAGCGATGTACCCAATCATTAAAAGTACATTTTACTGCATTAAGTGAATCTCTGCAGTTTTGGTGTGATTATAAATCATATTTGTAACAAACGTGTTAAGCCTCTATATCACTGGCGGGGCCTCGCCGAGGCGGTCAATATTGTTCTGATTGAAAACAACATTGGCTTTGGCCGAGTACTTTTAATTTAGAAGAATCACAATTGAATCACATTTATTTATTTATGGTACGGCAATTTATACACTGAAAACATAATTTGTACCACTGTTTTGTATAAAACTATCAACCGGAATCTTCTGAATGACATGAGTCATTCCATCAACATTATCAAATATTGTTTGTCATGCGCAGATGATTGCATCAGTCAAATAGAGAACTTTGTGTACGGCCAGTGTGCACTGCGCCTCATATTGTGCACAAACCTTATTACAACAAATAGTAAACTTGTCATGAGGTGTCAAATTTACTACCTATTGACCGCTTAGAGCATACATAACTGGAGTAGCCTTTCAGTAACTTACCCCTCTGTAGAAAACCTTGCACAATGTGCAAAAACCATACAAAGACAATTTCACAATCGATTAATGGTCATTCACAAAATCGCCTCGCAAGAGAACACTGATCATAAAAATGCCCGCATGTTGCTGTAAGCACTTGATTATAATATCACTTCAACGTTCAACCACTTCAAGCTTTCAATATACAAATCTGAAATGTAATAAATATAGAGGCCTCGGCAGAGAGTACGACTTTGTACCCTTTGGCGTTGAGACCCTCGGTCCGTGGGGTCCCAGTGCGCATAAGTTATTTGCAGAAATCGCGAAACGTCTGGTCGATGTACCGAAGACCTGGCGGCTTTCTCGCGCAACGCATCAGCATTGCAATTCAGCGAGGAAATGTCACCAGCATCCTCGGTACAATGCCTCGAGGGCCTTTTTTAGATTTAACTTTAGTTTTAATTTATCTTAGTTAATGTTAATTATAATCTTGTATTTACTTTCAATAAAATTTCTTGTTAAAAACAAATATATATATAATTGAGTTTCAATATCCTATTGAGATGCTCGCCCCGCCCCCGCAAAATTCGGCAGACATTTTTGTACGCAAATACGACACAAGGCTACTCCAGTTATGTATGCTCTAAATTGACCGCCACCGCAGGCCGCGACAGTGTGATTCAGGCATTGATTTAGTATAAGTAACTAGATACACAATCAGCCGAAAAAAGTGGCCGTCCAAAAGAACCGCGCGATCGACACTTGCGGCTCTTTTGCGTTTAGTCTGATTTCGACCGTGAGAAAAGACGGTTGTCAAAAATGACAAAAATGATATGTGAAAAAATGCGTTAATAGCAAATATAGCAATAGAAAAAAATTAAAAAAGGACTGGATATATTTCTTTAACTAAGTTATATTGATAGCGTAAAGAATTTCATGTAAACTCATTGGCATTTCATGGTTTTGAATAAATAATTTCGTTAGTACAAATGACAGATTATCACGGAACAAAAACCTAAGGAGTCGGTACCTACTTATTAGATTTTTTTATGGAGTAGTACAGTTACGTTATTTGTGGTTTTCAATTTAAGATTCCCGAGAAATCCTTAGCGATGTGCAAAGTAGGCCGCAGTTATAGGCTTATAGCACAAGATAGGAGACATCAACGACGAAGAGTGGTGACGACTTCGTCGTGTGTTTATTTTTCAAGTTTATATAAATCTTGTAAAAATAAATGTTTAACTAAAGATAAATTGATATTCAGATTGTAAGTCATTATTATATGTCGCAAAGGGACTAAATAGATACGTCAAATACACCACGCTAAAATGATCTACATACCTAGTTCTTATTCCCTTTTCACTAGTCGTGCGTAGAATTTTTAAGGAGTTTGACAGCTGCACTGATACTTAATACGTAATGCCCACCGATTTGTGTATATGTATTTATAAAAAAAATAATTAGTTAATTGTTTAGGTATTGCCTGCTTGTAAAAATTAATAATCATGATTTATTTGTGTTTTTCGTCTTCCTGTTTAAATAAATAAAATATTTTAGGTTTTATTCATTAAAGTGTGACATGGAAAATACTTCCAAATAGCAAAAATCCGCAACATGCTTCGTCAATCATTTACAAATGACTGTATTGTTTATACAATATTATTAAAATAATTTTATAATGCGACTCCATTCATTCGCTATTTAGTTTTGACGTGAGCAATCAAGTCACATTATGATAAAATCTCAATAAACTAAATTTTTTTTAATCTTTTTGATGCTAATTCGCTAATATGGCCCTTACAGCTTAAAAAACAAAGTTCTCTTTTATATGAAACCTATATCTCAATGCAGATTATAAGTAAACGCGATTGGCATCAACTGAAATATAGCTAGAGTTGTCATTCAGGGGCACATTTCTTGAAATTTTTGTTCGACATTGTGCGTCTATTTACTTTATTATACGTAAATGGATTCAGGCCTTATAATTTTGAGACTAAAGAAAAATGAGCGATAGGATATGACACTGACAGTAGTCATCGATTGACAACTCGTGTGGTTTTTAGGGTAATGTTTTGTTGGAACTTAAATTAGATTCAGCCACGCGACGATACGCACTACACTATTATTAGGTATACCCGTATGGGTACCAACGCAACGGTACCAAGGCCAATAGCAGAGCAACTGAAAATTATAATGCAAGAATGGTGGAGTTAGTATTACTGGGCATTTTCCGCAAGTCGACATCCAACGTGCCTATTTTGCGTGAAACGGCGGGGTGGCGCTACTCTAACCACCCCAGCTCCTCTAAAAAGTTTAAGAGTGCCTTGGTATTACTGACTGCGTTTCGTAGTGTGTCCGGAGACCCTAGGTGCTTTTTCCTGTATACTTCTACCTGCTTACAGTCCAGTAGAATGTGTTTAGTCGTTTCTACTGCCTCCATGCACGCTCTGCACATGGGGCTGTCTGTGATACCTAAATTATAGAGGTGTCTGTTCAAAATGTTGTGTCCGGTGAAGAAGAATGGTGGAATTACGAGTTGTATAATGTGTTTCGTCCTATATTCCGCAGTGTCTCAAGAGTGTGTTTGACCAGTGTGTGTTGCCAGTGATGTCATATGGCAGTAAAACGTGGTCGCTTACTATGGGCCTCATAAGAAGGCTCAAAGTCACCCAAAGAGCAATGGAGAGGGCTATGTTGCGAGTTTCTCTGCGTGATCGTATCAGCAATGAGGCTATCTACAGTAGGACAAAGGTAACCGATATAGGTCTCCGAATTGCTAAACTTAAGTGGCAGTGAGCGGGTTGGGGCGGAAAGGTTCTCGAGTGGCGACCACGTACCGGAAGGCGCGGCGTGGGTAGGCCCCTCCACAAGGTGGATTCATGACTTGTCACTTTGGCACTCTTTGGGGGAGGCCTATGTCCAGCAGTGGACGTCGTTCGGCTGATATGATGGTGATGATGATAATGTGTTTCTGTCAAAAAAAAAGGGTTTATTTTGTGTAATTGGGGACTTCCTATGGCCACCTTCCATTTTCATCAACAGACCATCTTATGGTGTCATAACATTGAATTGCCATCCATCTTACTCAAGTGTCCCTAAGGATGTCTGGAAGAGATCGCTCCTTAGCGGTAAGACCGCCCGTTGTCTATCTCTACTGTAAGCTTTATGTTCTGTAGGTACTGTGTTATTTTTTTGAGGTGTAGGTATTTGTATTGTATTGTGTACATAATAACATTAGATTTCGGGAAGTAAGTAAATTTTTACCCGACTGTCGAAGGAAAAGAGGGTTATGTTTTTCGTGCATATGTATGTATGTGTGTATGCTTTATTCTTTGGCACACCCTCCAGCCTAAACCGTTTGACGGATTTCGACGTATGAGCTGTCGTTGGATTCCTCTTAACCGTGGGAGTGACCATAGTAGAAAGTTCTACTATGGAGTGACGCATATATTTGTACAACGCAGTTGGGTTTTTCGAAAATTCTTTTGATTTCATTTGTTACTTGCACGATTTGAGCCGTACGTACTTACCTAGTAGTGTTAACGAACGAATTAACATGACAAGTAAATATAAAGCTAGTAATAACAGTAATATAATATCTTGTTCACAGTAACAACACCGAGTGCATTTTTCTCAACAAAACATCTCATTCAGCGTGCAGTGTTCTGCTACGCTTTGAGTCGCCGAGTCGTCAAGAATAGCATATCCACTAAGTGAGTAAAACACACACAAGTCTGCGGAATCTTGTTAAATAGTTAAATGAAAACTAGGTTGTAGTTCGCTATGTCGCCGCTGCACCCTGTAGCCCGGGCATTAGAATACGGCTAAGGTATCCCCTGCCTGTCGTACAAGGCGACTAAAAGGGGTCCTCGGGGTGGTACACGGTTGCAGTTGGGGGCTGCAATCGGAAAAAAAAAGGTAGATACCACTGGGGCATGACGATAGGGCGTCACTGGTGCGTTCCGTAGGAGATCCCAGAGCCGTCCGAAATGCGTCGAGGAGGACCATCGGGGGGTTTTAGTCGGTGCGAGTCCGACATAACCTCCGCGCTATCCCCGTGGCGTGGAGGTATATCCATAACGGATTTTCCTCCCATAAAAAAAAAGGTCGTAGCTCGCTGAATTGTGAATTTTTAGGGTTCCGTACCTCAAAAGGAAAAAAACGAAACCCTTATAGGATCACTCATGCGTCTGTATGTCCGTCTGTCACAGCCGATTTACTCCGAAACTACTGGACCGATTGAGTTGAAATTTGGTACACACATGTAAATTGGTGACCCAAAGAGGGATGCGTAATGTAAACTTGAACTTGGCTTGACACGCTGCCGCGTGTCTAGATTAAAGAATTCTGAACAAGGAGGCACCTTTTCGGGGGTAAACTGGAAAATTAAAAAAAAAAAAATCGCAAACTGTATTGTGTGACATATCAAATGAAAGGGGTTGTAATATAATTTTAGCAAAAACAGATTTGAAGTAATTTAGGAAAAAATACGAATTTTGACCATTCCCCCCCTTATCTCCGAAACTAATAGGCTTAAAATTCTGCAAAAAATTTGGAAAATAGTTCCTTGCCTAAAGATTACAGGAAAACCTATAAGAAGTTTGAGCATTCAAAGTAACGGGAAAATTCTCAATATTTTACGGAACTCTCACCACGCGAGTTGAACTCGCACTTGTCCGGTTTTTAGTAACTACGGATTTCTCTCGTGGTATGGACGATAAGGTGGATGCGATTCGTCGTATTTTTAACCCCTGACGCAAAGGAGAGGTGTCACAAGTTTTATTGAATGATCAGCTTGGGAATCTGTAGACATGAGAATCTGTAGAATTGGCAATCTGTAGACATAAGAATCTGTAGAATTGGGAATCTGTAGACATGGGCCCAAAGGGGCCACGCCAGCTTGTGACAGGCTTTAGGAATATACAATTTATTGGAAGGTAGATGAAAACATCTACCCTCCAATAAAAATAAATCCAATAATAATAGTAATCTTCCCGAGTGTATAAAAATACTCTCGGGAATATTACTTTGAATGTTACCGATTAACCCATATAACCCGTCTGAAACGCACGCAACTTCAATGTTAATTTAGCGCGTTAGCATAAATAAATTGAAAACTAAGTTGTAGTTTGAAAAGTTGCGGATTAAGTCCAGTTTTTCTGGATGCGTCCGTTCGATGGCAGGCCGCGGCCGCGCAGGCGTTGCCTCCCGTCAGTTCGTTCGGGGAGGCGAGGGTGGGGAGATTACCCGACTGTCGGGAGATATTTGGGTCACGGAATGAAAATCGCCGGTTCGGTTGCGAAAATCAAAAGTTGAGGTTCTTTCTCTGTCCGTAGAGATGTATACGTGAGGTAGAGACGGATGAATGAACTTCGAATTTCGTTTCTCGTGGTTATAACCCTGGAGTTTAATCGGGACGTTTCGAATTGAAATTTGTTGTTTTGTGCACATTGGAATGCGAAACGGAAAAGTCTTTGATTGACTTTCTGGGGCTTGTTGTAGGACGCTACAAGTTACTATTTTACATTATAAACAGACAACACTAGTCAAATAGCTAGTCGTTATTGGTCGAGCCTCGGTGTCTCTGTGTGTAAAATAATAACATAACTTCATGAAACATGTGCCTCTTTTCTTAAATAAATGTCAAGGTGATGATTTTATTTCGCGTGAAGCCGTCCCGTTTTGAATTATGGGTGTTCAATATTACCTACTTATTTTATTAGTCCCATCCTATTTACCTAAATCTTACCTGCTGCCCATTGTGGGCTGTTTGGACATTCGTAGATTAGTCTGTCAACTTCCTACCTAACAATTTATATATAAGCTAATGTTGAAGTTATGTTTGGAGGTTACTCGCTGTCATTCGAAATAACTGTCCGCAGTTTTTAATGTGGCAATTTTTTTTGTGCACCTGTGACATTCGTTTCTTTTAAGTAACATGAACCTCTGACCAATGTAAAGGTGCGAATATGTAATGGTAGGTATTTTTGGAATCGGAAGCGCTGAATTTTCCCCGAACACGATCAAAATTTCCCCGAAACGCTTTCCCCCAGATGCTCCAGGGTAATCTCCCCGTCACCCCGGCAACTCAGTCATCCCGTACGCCAGTAGTTTTCGCGCCGTCGGCCGACGTAGACGCGCGTCGAACGTGTTCTAAAAACAAGTGCCGACATGAGTGACCAGTGAAGTGCAGTGTTCAGTGAAAAGTGACCAGTGGCTAACGTAAGTACAAAAATCAAGTACTATGGTTACGTGCGCGATTTCAGCGCGTGGGGGATTATTATGTGGAGCAGTAGGTTTCGCGGTATTTTACGATAACAACATACCCATTTGGCTATTTGGAAAAGTGTTTTGCGTAGGGATTCTGATGTAAACAATTATATATCTGGTACGTAATCTATGCGTCCCGACTCCCGTGGGTAGATATGTTTAAGAGGTGACGATTTTGTATTTTTACGTGATACGCAAAAAGTTATGTTTTTATCAGCTTGTTAATTCAGTTTGGTTAATTATAGCGTAAAAATGATGTCTGATTGAACGTTTATGGATTGGCCTGATCGTATAATACCTACGTTAATTAAGTTTATCTTTTTTGTGAAAGACTGTTGCTGAGTATCAAACGAGTAATTAATTTATTGCTGCTTTACTGAAAAAATACAAAATCACTTAACTGCGGAAAAAACATTTGATATAAAAAAAGTAACATACGCACTTAGAGTTTTCAAATTAGAGTAAAATGTCCAAAAAGTTACAAGGGTCAGGTAACGAAATAAGCATGTTTAAAAGAAACTCGTAGTTTATTAGACAAATCGGGGCATTAAAAAAAAATTGGGTACCCAATTAGCGTGAGTTGTTAAAAAAAAATAACTCAGTGTCAGTTTTCTGACGACATCTATGCTATTATCCTATTTCATTTGATATTTAACAACATCGTAAGGAAACCGGCCTAATCGTAAAAAGATTTAGTTTCTCTCAGGGTTGGAAGGTCAGATGGCAGTCACTTTCGTAAAACTAGTGCCTACGCCAAATTGCTAAAAAGTGCTACAACAGGGATTACGCTAGGAGGATGACCTATACTAATATTCTAAATATAATTCTGCTGGAGTTATTCTATATTTAGTATTCTTGGAATTCTGAAGTGAATGGTAGCAAGAATAACGACTATCGACTCTGTGAGCTGTACATCTCGCAAGCCTGCCTTATTTCAATATAATTTTTTTTATCGGAAAATCAGAATTGACAAAAAAAACTATATAATTCTTGAACCTGTTCAGCTCACAAAATTTCACGAGAATCGGTGTAGAGGGGAACAGCTGGACAAACGGACATACGAAAGAATTAATACTGAAGCAGAGAACTTCGTTCTTCGCTTCCTCGTTCAATTAAAAAGGTTAGTGGCTATTATCTTGTAAAGAGCAGATTTTTGTTTTTGGTGATTTTTGTTTTTTTTTCGTAACTGCATGAAAGTGGGTTGGAAGAGTGATTCGAATAATATTCTGACAATTTTCTACATTGTCCTTCAATTTTATTCCATTGAGTGACAAAACGTATGCAATTTTTATAACTCAGTGAATTTGAATCATCATCATCATCATATCAGCCGAAAGACGAGCACCCAAAGTGTGTCAATTACCTGTCCTGCGCCACTCGCATCCAGCGGACTTCCGTGACCTGTGTTTAGCAAAAACTAGCTTCCGCACGCGACTTCGTCTGCGTGGACCCGGGATAAAAACTATCATATATTTTAATCCAGGCTATAAACTATCTTCGTGCAAAATTTCATCCAAATCGGTTGAGCTGTTTGAGCGTGATTGAGTAACAAAGATAAGATAAGTAGGAAGTAGGATAATGTGTGAGAATCGTGAAAGTTTAAATCAATATACCTATACAAACTTGTAACTAACATAAACCTATAATATAAATTAAACCTATAAAAAGTAAATGCCCCCCAGGTCGCCGTCGTTGGCTATGGTGCCCAGAAAGCTGGCAGCGTTGCCTCTTTGGATTGCTAGGCTAATCCTTTGGCCAAAATAACTGCCAGCCCTTTGGTCACCGGATGATTGAATGAGCCGCTCCGAAAGTTCCTTATATTTATAGGCCTATATACCTATTATATAGCCACATACCGATCATCAGATTGACTTGTTAGGGTTCCGTACCTCAAAAGGAAAAAAAAACGAAACGGAAAAGTTTCGTAAACTGTATTGTGTGACATATCAAATGAAAGAGGTTGTTGTAAGCATCTCAGATATATATATTTTATAATTTTAGCAAAAACAGATTTGAAGTAATAAATTACTTCAAATCTATTACTTCAAATCTGTTTTTGCTAAAATTATAAAATATATATATCTGAGATGCTACAAAAATTTACCATCCCCCCCCCCTTATCTCCGAAACTACTAGGCTTAAAATTCTGAAAAAAATATGGAAAATAGATCCTTGCCAAAAGATTACAGGAAAACCTATAAGAAGTTTGAGTATTCAAAGTAACGGGAAAATTCTCAATCTTTTTGTGTATTGTATACGGAACCCTCACCACGCGAGTTGAACTCACACTTGTCCGGTTTTTATTCCATAGCTTTCCATAGCTTTTCACACAAAGTTCCTAGGTATAATCATTGATTCTCACTGCAGTTGGAAAGACCACGTAGAAAGTGTCTCCAGCAGAGTGAATAGTTTTATATATGCACTAAGAATAATTGCGACGACGGTTTCAATACAAGCCGCTCTAGTAGCATATCACGGTTACGTGAATTCAATTTTCCGATATGGAATAGTTTTATGGGGTAATTGTTCTGATAAAGACCAAGTACTATTAGCACAAAAACGTTGCATTAGAGCAATTTTTGGAATTGGTCGAAGGGAATCATGCCGGCCGTTCTTTATCGATAATGACATAATACTTACCTTCCCGTGTCTTTTATATCTTGGAGGTAGCTGTTTTTGTTCATAAGTACAAAACCCAGTTTATAGAGCAGATACGTACCCGTAAGGCTCGAGCACAATATAAGCATAAGCTACATCAACCTGCAGCTAAACTAGCACTCACCTCCAGAAACTGCTATATCATGTGCATCACAATTTATAATAAGATACCGGATAGTTTTAAGTGTCATAGGCTAAACTTATTTAAGAATCTAGTTAAAAAAATGCTAATGTCCAAATGCTATTATAATTTCACTGACTTTTTGAATGATTCCTTTTAATTGTATTTTGACTCTTTCTTGACATTTAGTTTATTTTTATTTAGTTTCATTACATGGAATAAAAGATAAGACAGTAATGTATGTACGCCTGATAAGGTAGGGTGTGGTGAACCAACCAGATTTATTGCAACTGTAACTGCAAATTGTACCCATTTCCCACATGCTAATAAATTTCATTTCATTTCATTTCGAGATAAGTTGTTATATTGTGAACAGCTCAAAGTTTCAATCAGGATTTAGACCTACTACCCTCGTGTAAAGCCTTTAATGAGTATAGTCCGCCTACGTTGAATTCAATCCCGACCGGAGAGCTTTGTGGCCCGGCCCTCACAATACAAAGTCCCCATGTACCCAAATAGTTGAGCAAGTGGGGCAACATTTATGCACAGTTTATAAGTGTGTTAAATGGAGCAGTGCATATCATTTATAGAATACAGGTACAGTCACGAACTTTAATTTGGGACCCACCTAAGGTGTATCGTATAGCAAACTGAAGATATGTAGAGCTAATATTTTAATGGAGTGTCATAAAGTTTGCCATAGACAACTTACGTTTATACGTGTCTAGGGGCAACCGCTCAGTGACGTCAACCGGGCGGAACGAGCCAAAGGATCATTTCCGATTTTTTCCGACTAATTGTCACTCGTCTTTATGGCACTGTCCTCTCTCCGGCCATATTTGTTATTTGGAAATTATATTTCGTTAAAATGACAGTTTTCAATAAATTTTCTTGTCTGACACTGACACATGTTCGTAATAAGAAACCCGTAATGATAGCTTTTGGCCACCTTTTGGCAAAGAGGTCATCAAGGGCCATTCGATAAGACATTTAATGTCTTATCTTGGTACTTCACCACTATTATTGAACTGAAGTTTTCGACCTTATTGCATTGTGAATTTTATCATTTTATACATTTTAAATTTTTAAACTATTATTTCTACAAATTATTTTTACAAATTATTTTAACTGAAGACATGTAGAGCTAATATTTTAATGGAGTGTAATAAAGTTTGCCCACTCAGTGAAATCCACCGGGCGGAACGAGTCAAATGATCATTTCCGATTTTTTCCGACTAATTGTCACTCGTCTTTGTGGCACTGTCTTCTCTTCGGCCATAAGGTAAACGTCCGAGTGCTCGACGCTGTACTAGTATATGGCATGGGCACTCTATGTCAAAGCAATATGGGTTAAATTCGAACTAAGAGGATTTTGCTTCATTCGAATTTAAGCCATGTCACTTTGACATAGAATGCCCATGCCATATACTACGTACAGCGTCGAGCACTCGGACGTTTACCTTATTTGTTATATGGAAATTATGTTTCGTAAAAATGACAGTTTTCAATCAATTTTCTTGTCTGACACTGACACATGTTCGTAATTAGAAAACCGTAATGATAGCTTTTGGCAAGGAGGTTATCAATTCAAGGGCCCATTCGATAACACATTTAATTTCTTTGACACTTCACCACTATTATTGAGCTGATATTTTCGACCTTATTGTATTGTGAATGTTCTGACATCATTTCAAGGAAATGGGTCCCAAATTAAAGATCGCGACTTACTAAAACTGTATCACTTTCTGTATTTACGAAATTTTCGCACGATATAAAGTTTTTCTTCGAAAATTACAGTGGATTTACAACTTACACGTCCCAATGTTTGACATTCTAATCCCAACAATGGACTGTCTGTTTGTCACCTCTAATGCTTTGGGTTAAGATTGAAGGCGCCACATATATTGGTACAGTGTCGGGCACTGGGACATTTACCATATATCTAGAAAACGCAAAACAGTTTGGAAACTGATTGCCACATTTGAATGTTGTACTAAACTTATGATTCACAGAATCACGAGCTCTTCCAATCTGTCCAGTTTTATTCAATTCTGACGAAAAATTCAAAGAAGCCCAAAAAATACTTTTTGTGGAACACGGTTTGTAGCCGCGAGGATGGGTTACTACTACTACGAGTTCTCATATTTTTGAGATTCATAGTTATTTAATAGAGATTATTGATACTCACATGCAAAAGTCTATGTGAATTTAAAATAAAGTAGTAAAGCATATCTTATCTAGGTCAAAGTCCGAACATTCCACCGAGTCTTGCTAAAACGTACCAAAACCTAAAAGAAACTTCTTGTTCGGCATCTAGAATACAAAAATATAATAATACTTATATGCTAATTGGTTATCTTAAGTCGTTAGGTATATTACTTATAATATATTTTGTTTTGATTTGTGTGAGGTTAGGTTTGTTTTCTAACAATTGTGAAAAATTTACCGTTTTAGAAAAACTACGAATCCTCAAATCTATAAAAGCTCGGGAACGGCCTTGTGACTCCTCTTGATGCGCAAGTGTCCATAGCCTATGGTGTGTGCTTACCATCAAGCAGAGCGAAGCTTGTTCGCCATCGTCGAGGTATTTAAAAAATAGAAATGTGAATACACTAACTAACTTATCATGAACTCTAAGAGGAAGCATCATTATATCAAAGACAAAAATCTCAAATTTAATATTCTCTTATACATTTATCACAGAGAAATTGAGAGAAAACATCCCTTTGAAGTCCTGTTATCGTTAAGTAGTTATGTGTGAACAATCTTATTTCAGAAAATGTTCGTTGGCTATTAAATATAATTTGAGAATGTAGCAAAAGGTACGGATGTTTTCGCTCCAAATTTTCGTCGCAATTTTTGTATTTTTTTGTACAGTGGAGGATCTATTTGATACCTTTGACATACGTACTTTAAGTGATGAGGGTATAGAGTGCTTAAGTAATATATTCGCTTTTTGTTTAAGAATGGGCAGTAAGTTGAGGAATGGCGATCATAACATACCTACTTTTAACCCTTCAACTGCCATCGTCTGAAACAGACAAAAAAAAACAAACAATATTAGTTCGACTATTTTATTCGAAACTTCACACTCACAGAAGTATTCCTAACAATATTTAAATGAGTAAACACTTGTTGAACTCGGGTCTAATTCTCGAAAACCAGAAATATTTGTTTCAGGTTTTTGAGAATTCAACCCCTAAAAGGGGGAAATGTTGTGACAAAGTCTGAAAATCAACATGGGTATTGTTTCTATGGATTATCGGGTCGCTGATTACGAAAAATAACAACGATTTTAAAATCCAACGTGACGGACGTATAATACCATCTCCCCTGGAACCGTAGCATGGTTGGCCTTGTCACGCGATAGGTGATAGGATAGAGCGTGCGTCACTGGCTGACACCGTTCGATAGACCGAGACGACGCTCTTATCTTGTCACTTGTCGCGTGATAAGGCCAACCATGCTACGGCTCCTGTTGGGGTGCGATGGGGTTGAAATGTCTAAATATCAATATGGGTGTCGTTTTAATGGTTTTTTGGGACGTTAATTAAATAACATACGGGTTAAACTGAGAACCTAATTTTTTCGTAGAATAGTAAGCGGCCGAAGCCGCGGGCAAAAGCTAGTATTAAATATAAAACGGCTTCTTCTTACTTTCAAAAGTAACGCGCTGCAGTAAAACCGAGAGTACGACTACAAACTGCAGCACACGTTTTACGATTTTCAGTTTTTACAGGTCTTGCATAATTATTAAACTTTAAAACCGAAATGCATTGTTTTCAGATATGGATGTATTAATATGGTTATACCGATTTAAATAACTTATAAACTGATTGCTTAGGTGGAGTCCGTTTTAAATTATTAGCATAAAGTTCACCCTGAAATTATATAAAATAAAACTTTTTAGGGTTTTTTTCCTTTTGAGGTACGGATACCTCAAAAGGAAAAAAAAGGAACCCTTATAGGATCACTCGTGCATCTGTCTGTCCGTCTGTCACAGCCGATTTGCTCCGAAACTACTGGACCGATTGAGTTGCAATTTGATAAACATATGTAGGTAAATTGGTAACCCAAAGATGGACGCGTAAAGTAAATTAATGAATTCTGAACAAGGGGGCCACTTTTGGGGGTAAACTGGAAAATAAAAAAAAAGTTTCGCAAACTGTATTGTGTGACATATCAAATGAAAGGGGTTGTTTTAAGCATCTCTGATTTTTTTTATAATTCTAGCAAAAACAAATTTGAAGTAATTTAGGAAAAAAGACAAAAATTGACCATTCCCCCTTATCTCCCAACTACTGGGCTTAAAATTCTGAAAAAAATATGGAAAATAGTTCCTTGCCTAAAGATTAAAGGAAAACCTATAAGAAGTTTGAGTATTCAAAGTAACGGGAAAATTCTCAATATTTTTATATATTATATACGGAACCCTCACCACGCGAGTTCAACTTTTTATGTTTTATGTTTATCACAGAAAAAATAACTTAATTACTAAACCCTATCCTATTGCTTACTTAGCTAAATCTTTAATATTTAGGATTATAATGCTAAGCCTCTCTTCAGTCTACTATTTAAGTTGCATTCTATAATTGTACTAGTGAAAGAATTTTTGATATCAAATTAGGACTAACTTCCGGATATTACTCCCAACACACCACAAACTTACAAAGCAATTTTTTTCATCGATTCACAGATGATTGTTTATAGCAGTAATATTAGTATAAGTAAATGTTGAAAACACCCTCCAAATTAGTATGTTTATGATTTTCAATGCACGTTTTTATAAAAAATACAAAAAAAAACTCTTGCCGCTGAAAAATCACCAATATAATTCTGAAATCGTCGCAATAGAAGATGTAACAATATAACCAAATTAGGATAAGAATGAGAAATTATTTATTTAGCACGCAAAGTAAACAAAAAATACATATATATGAAATTTTAAATCTCTTTTGAAAATACTTATGAAGTACCAGTGAAGTTTGAAAGACGAATTAATTAAACTGGAAAATGGATAAAAATGCACTATCATGATCGGTTACTGGTGTTGGGAAAGTTAGTTTTTACCTACTCATTCTATGTAATAACTTCGCCGGTGGTTTTCCGGGCAAATTTTAAAAATCACAATTTTTACAGAAAGTAGTGTGTAGAAAACGTACCAAAACCATATTTTTTAAAGAAACGTTCTTGTTAGCATCTTACAAAAATACAATAATACTTGTACGCTAATTGGTTATCTTAAGTCGTTAGGTATATTGCTTATGATACATTTTGTTTTCAGTACAGTCACAAACTTTAATTTGGGACCCATTTCCTTCAAATGTTGTTAGAACATTCACAATGCAATAAGGTCGATAGTGGTGAAGTGTCAAGATAAGACATTAAATGTCTTATCGAATGAGCCCTTGAATTGATAACCTCTTTACCAAAAGGTGGACAAAAGCTATCATTACGGGTTTCTTATTACGAGCATGTGACAGTGTCAGACAAGAAAATTGATTGAAAACTGTCATTTTCACGAAATATAATTTCCTAATAACAAATATGGCTGGAGAGAGGACAGTGCCATAAAGACGAGTGACAATTAGTCAGAAAAAATCGGAAATTATCTTTTGGCTCGTTGACGTCACTGAGTGGTTGCCCTAAGACACGTGTAAAAGTAAGTGTTCTATGGCAAACTTTATGACACTCCATTAAAATATTAGCTCTAAATGTCTCCAGTTTGCTATACGATATTCCACCTTAGGTGGGTCCCAAATTAAAGTTCGTGACTAATACTACTTAGATTCTACAAAGTGTAAGTGTAACATAAATTACAGAAATTCCTTTCATAATGTAATGCGTGAACATACTGAGCATGTACACTCAAGAGCAAAAGTTTCGGGTCGGTGAAATACCGTCATATTTCCTAAAATAGTGCAGGTTGTACAGTTTTTTAATCCTGTCATGATCTTCTTTAATTTTACATATAAACTGCAAAAATAACAGTTAAAATACATTACCAGGTATAAATCTAACCAGTAAACGCCCAGCAATGTAACTGTATCCAAATTGGAAAGGTCACAAGCACTAAATACCTTGGTATACTATTGGATCAGAGACTGTCTTGGCATAAGCACATTGAATATGTTAACAGTAGAATCAGGAAATTAATTTGGATTTTTAAAATACTAAGGGATGTTGCCTCAAAAATACTATTGGACAGATTGTACATAGCGCTAGCCCAATCAATCATGACCTATTGCATCACAGTCTGGGGCGGTGCTAATAAAACAAAGTTCTTGGAGGTAGAACGAGGACAAAGATGCGTTCTTAAAGTTATGTACCGAAAACCGTACCGATTTCCAACGAGCGAACTATATAAATTTTCTGGACATCTCACTATGAGAAAACTTTATATTTTGAACTCTGTTTTAAAACTGCACAAAACACTTGAATTTAAACTACAAGCGTCTTCTCGTAGAAGAAAACAAAACGTTGCCCCTGGACCAGTCGCTAAATCATTATTTGCCAAAAGACAATTCACTACACAATCAGCTCACTTATACAACTTCATAAATAACAAAATAAGTATATACCCCTTACAATTCTACAAAGCCAAGAAAGCCATAACTTGTTGGCTAAACACAATTAATTACCAAGACACAGAGTCACTTCTATTATACGACAAGTAAACCTGAAAATAGAATCCTCACATACATAAATGAATCATGCACACACATTTACACACACAAACACACGCACGCACACTCACACTCACACACGCGCACACACACACACACTCAAACAACACACACACACACACACACACACACACACACACACACACACACACACGCACACACACACACACACACACACACACACACACACACACACACACACACACGCATACTCGAGTAATCGCTAGACGGTTGCTTAATTATTATACATATATTCCTTTTGTTTTGTTTAAATTCCTAAATTTATAATTTATAATTGTACCTACTTAGTATAATTAGACTACGTGTTAGTCAATTAGGTTAAAATCTACAATACCCAAGCTTATTGTTAGAAGAGCGGGTCCTCCTGATACAGGTATACTTTACTTACTAGGAGGTCCCAACCTTATATGATACAAAACTTGTACAGTTTTACCTAATAAACATTTTTCATTTTCATTTTTCATTTTCATTTTCAAATCTGACTCGTAAAAACCCATGAAAAAAAACAGCGTTAACGGATCGAGAAATCGCAAAAATCGATATTTTTGGATGTTAATATTTTTATGATAGGATCTCAAATTGCTAATACATTTGGGTATTACGAAGAATAGTACAGTCAGCAGCAGAAGTAGCTAAGCGGGGCGGGTGTTCAAAATGACCTGCACACGACTTTATTCTTAAGAAATTAAGAGCGTGTGTAGGTTAATTTGAACACCCGGCCCGCTTAGCTACTTCTGCTGCTGACTGTATATTATGTAAATAAGACTAGTGTGAAATATTAAAAAAAAACCTATTGATGTTATATAATTTAGGGTGACCCAAAACTTCTGCTCTTGTGTGTATCAGGAAACTAAACATGTCATCTTAATTTTATACAAATCTTTTCAATATCAGTTCATCCTGTTCATACACACATGTCTATCTACTTACGCAAGAGAGAGAACGTGAATCAAGACAAAACAAATATGATTATAGTACCTAAAACGTTCTGATATTGGGCTCTGGTGCTAAAAACAGATTAGAGTTGGTGTAATAAAAGAATAGTAAGCGATAATACAACTGTTCAAACATTGATTTCAAGGAGAATGTGTAGATTGTTTCATAATAACTGAAAAGGTAAACAATAATTCTATATCGTGCGTTTCGATTTTGCTCAAATTTTGTATTGCATTTCCCCCACCGCTGGATGCGGGTGGCGCAGGACCGGTCATTGTGGCACTCTTTGGGGGAGACCTATGTTCAGCAGTGGACGTCTTTGGGCTGATATGATGATGATGATGATTTCCCCCACCTATAAACAACAATTTCTGTAAACAGCGTTTCCCACCAATTGTGTCCATCCTCAAAGGGTTTCATTTAAGGAACGGTTTAGATTAACTGTGCCATTACGAAGAAGTTATTTGGTCACGCTCCAGAAATGAGAACTCTATAAATAAACGTGTGGTTCAGGGCCAAGTGGGAGGCAAGATAGTACGAACCAAAATTACCAACAACAACAACAACCAACTAGACTTACTAGACTGACCTGTTAAGAGGATTGTGAACCTGTAAATTTTCATACAAAAAGCGATAACGTTTTTCACCCCGTAAAAATAGTTAGATTTTTATATTTTTTGGATATGTTGTAGATATAATGAAAAACTAGGTATGTACGTTTTGATTTTTAAGAAATATTGCTTACGTTAAAAGTTATTAGCATCTAAAAATCTATATTTTTGACTTAAAAACTTTGTCTATAATTTTATTTATTTTTAATGAATCTAAACTGATTTACTAAAAAAGGAAAACGTACAGTCACAGATTAAAGTGTACTAAATCTAATTATACAAAAATTGGTTCATTTCATAAAGCATTCAACCCAGGTGCAGAGTGACCCGAGTGGTCACGTGGGACTACCGTATGGGCTAATGATACCCACGGAGTATCCTCGATACCTATTTAAGTATATATCCCATTAAATCATCTGCACCCAAAAAATCGTTCAGCCAAAAATAGTGTTCGGAATTTTGAAATTTCGCAACAATTATGTCTTCGGACAAATTTTGATAATTCATGTGTATGGTGTACGCTTGTAGGTATTTATGCTTAACATTGCGTAATATAAGTTTCCGTGAACCTAATTTCTATAATAATCAACGTCTGAATAAATACGAGTAAATTAAAATACTTACAGAACTAAACGGAGCTTCGCATATTAATTAAGAATAAAAAGAAACAAGTTTTCGGAGGCCTGTATCTAAATTAATTTAAAACTTATTTACCTTTTAATCAACATTGCGGGCAATTTGAAATTTCTAAATTCTATGAATATAATAAATGCCCAATTTATTAACTGGAACAATCGAGACGGAATGAATAAGCAAATTTTCAAATAGGCCGCAAAAAATATTACCATGTTAAAGTTAAACGCCGCTCTATACCTGCCAACAAAAATATCTTAAAGTTACGACAAGTTGTGTACTCACACCGATGCTTACTGGATTTATTTTAGTTTAGTACCAATGGTATTTGTTAACAGTAAAAATCAATCATATTTGTAGAAACTTCATATCAACGTCGCGGTTATGACGTTTTCATAAAATGTCGCTGATTTGACCACGAGAGGACACGAATTGTTTTTTTTTTGTTTAATAAAATGTAACTTTCTTTCTTTCTAAATAAAATACAAGCTTCAGAGTGTTCCTCTTCCTCTTTAGAGAAACGTGGATGACATATTAAATACTGGCTTAGCCTTTAAACCTAACGAATTGTAAGTGGCACATATGTGAAGCACACTAAAATCGGTTGGCTAGAAAAAGAAATATCGAAGAAAAATCATATTTCGTTTTTTTTAAACAAAAACTATAAAGTCTAGGGTGCTCAAATTTTGCACATTAATTACTAATGTAGAGCCACACCGTCCATAACAATTACAAGCCCAAACTCGATGGGGGCAGAATCACTTAGCTTATCCTGGCAGGGCCTTTGACTTGCAAGTTTGGAACATACATACACACATATGTTCATACATTGCAAGTTAAATAAAAGCTTGTATTTTTTTATTGCAGTACAGAGACACCCTGTACAAATCAATGAAAGTGACAATAAGTAATAGCTTTTAGATTAAAATCGAACAATTTCGGTGACAAGCAAATACATTGCTACAAATGAGAATTCTATCTTTATTGAATACGTAAAAGCATTAAATGCTTATCTAGCAAAATGTGTTTCAATCTACAGCTAATGATTCATTAGTCAGTAGCTTATCGACG
The DNA here is from genome assembly GCA_932294315.1 of Epinotia nisella. Lineage (NCBI taxonomy): Eukaryota > Metazoa > Arthropoda > Insecta > Lepidoptera > Tortricidae > Epinotia > Epinotia nisella. The sequence continues at coordinate 13,102,177 of OW028694.1, forward strand.
ATTGGCGGTTATAATTGGAAGTTCGTTACACATTAAAATACATCTATACTAATCTACTAATGTAATAAAGAGGACAAATATGTGGGATTAAATCCCGTTTAGTAAAAATTATGTGTGAGAATCGTGAAAGTTTAAATCAATATATTAAAAAAAAAAACACCAGTATATAGAATGACACTTGAGAGGGGTACTCACGTAACGTTTCAAACGCGCGTTAGCCAACTCAACTGTCATTTTCCCATACAAAAAGTGACATTTAGATCTACCTGACGCGCGTACAATGCGTTACGTGATCGACCTGAGGGTTAATCACGTAATGTTTTGAACACGCGTTAGGACAACTTAACTGTCATTTTCCAATACAAAAAATGACATTTAAATCTACCTAACGCGCGTACAATGCGTTACGTGATCGACCTGAGGGTTAATCACGTAATGTTTTGAACGCGCGTTAGGACAATTTAACTGTCATTTTCCAATACAAAAAAAGACATTTAGATCTACCTAACGCGCGTACAATGCGTTACGTGATCGACCTGAGGGTTGATCACGTAATGTTTTGAACGCGCGTTAGGACAATTTAACTGTCATTTTCCAATACAAAAAATGACATTTAGATCTACCTGACGCGCGTACAATGCCTTACGTGATCGACCTGAGGGTTGATGGTATAATGTAATGTTTTGAACGCGCGTTAGGACAATTTAACTGTCATTTTCCAATACAAAAAATGACATTTAGATCTACCTAACGCGCGTACAATGCCTTACGTGATCGACCTGAGGGTTGATGGTATAATGTAATGTTTTGAACGCGCGTTAGGACAATTTAACTGTCATTTTCCAATACAAAAAATGACATTTAGATCTACCTAACGCGCGTACAATGCGTTACTTGATCGACCTGGAGCCGTAGCATGGTTGGCCTTATCACGCGACAAGTGACAAGATAAGAGCGTCGTCTCGTTCTATCGAACGGTGTCAGCCAGTGACGCACGCTCTATCCTATCACCTATCGCGTGACAAGGCCAACCATGCTACGGCTCCCGCTGAGCTTTGAGCCGCTTATGCAGTTTGATTTAACTTAACTTTGATTGAATAGATTTACGCGATAGGGGATAAGTGAAATAAATAGTAGTCGACTTTAAGAGCCATCATTGTGTAACGATTCTATAAAATACTATAAGAATGGTCTATACTCAAAACGAGGGCCACTTTCCTAAATTTCGTTTTACCAAAACCACACGATTGCATAGTTTCTGCTTTGAATTATGGCCGTATAACTGTCAACATTTTATTTAAGAGCCTCGCTCTTGTGGCCCACAGTGATATATGCTCGTCTGATTGTTGCCAAGTACTAAACTTGGTACGACATGCCTTGCTTATTTGAATTTCAAAGATGGAGGTCTCCAGATAGTTCTTTGTATATATCTACATAATTTATTTCTTAAACATAAGCAGCATCTGTGGCAACTTAACCTTTCTATAGCAAGTTTCCGGTAGATGTGGCAAAATCTGCTAAGTCACTGCAAGTTTTTACATACATCATCACCATCATTAGCAGCCTGTAATCGCCCACTGCTGAGCATAAGCCTCTCTTCGAGCACGCCACTTATCCAGGTCCCGTGCTAGTCTCATCCAGAAATGACCCGCGATCTTTTTTATTACGTCGTCAACCCATCGAGCTGGTGGGCAACCGACGCTTCTTTTTCCTCTAAGTGGCCACCAATCCGTTAACGTTTTCATCCACCAATATGTCATGTACATACTTGCAAATGTATTAATTTATTTATTTAGAAGCTGTCCGCGCAGCTCCGTCTGCGTATTACAGAAAATTCAACCCAAGTATTCCCGAAGTTACATTCTATATATATGTTAAAACCGGATAAGTCGTTTTGGAGATTATCCCCCTGCAATCCCTGCATACGAACTAAACCGCTTTAGAATAATAAATAAATATCGTGGGACAATTCACACCAATATTGATCTAGTCCCACACTAGGCAAAGCCTGTATGGGTACTAGACAACGGATAAACATACTTATATAGATAAATACATACTTAAATAGATATTATTTAAACATCCAAGACTCGAGAACAAACATTCGTATTCGTACTCGTAATAGTAAAGACTAGTATTGGTTTCATCTTCATTGCACACTAGCTTCCGCCCGGGATTTCGTCTGCGTGGACCATGGATAACATCTATCCTTTATTTTAATCCACGTTATAAACTATCTTCGTGCAAAATTTAATCCAAATCTGTTAAGCCGTTTGAGCGTGATTGAGTAACAAACATCTAAACATTTAAATATCCAAACATCCAAAATTCCAACCATCCAAACATTTTTCGTAACTATTTTATAGGGATATATTTATTTATTTATTTAAACTTTATTGCACAACATACAAAAAAAAATACAAATGGCGAGCTTAATGCCACATAGCTAATGGGCTAAACAGAGACTTATAACAGGTGCAAAGAAAAAAGTATGATAATTTCTGTTACGAATATACTTGAGGAGAAAGGAAAAAACCGGACAAGTGCGAGTTCAACTCGCGTGGTGAGGGTTCCGTATATAATCTAAATTGCATAAGTGTTTTTGAATACTCAAACTTCTTATAGGTTTTCCTGTAATCTTTAGGCAAGGAACTATTTTCCATATTTTTTTCAGAATTTTAATCCTAGTCGTTTCGGAGATAAGGGGGGGAATGGTCAATTTTCGTATTTTTTCCTAAATTACTTCAAATCTGTTTTTGCTAAACTTATAAAATATATATATCTGACATGCTTACAACAACCCCTTTCATTTGATACCACACAATACACTTTGCGAAACTTTTTTTTTTTAATTTTCCAGTTTACCCCCCAAAAGTGGCCCCTTTGTTCAAAATTCATTAATTTACTTTACGCGTCCATCTTTGGGTCACCAATTTACATATGTGTACCAAATTTCAACTGAATCGGTCCTGTAGTTTCGGAGCAAATCGGCTGTGACAGACGGACAGACAGACGCACGAGTGATCCTATAAGGGTTCCATTTTTTTCCTTTTGAGGTACGGAGCCCTAAAAAGTAAGGAAATATTCCTTTTGGCATACAAAAAATTCCAAACTTTGACCAAACGTCCTGCAAAAGCTTTGGCCAAACGAATGCACACCACGAAAATATTTATGTGACCATTACTCAGGTGGACCTGCATTATTGATGAAAAGGTTTGTTACACTTTGATTACACTATGCGTTCAATATTGGAGAGTGCATCTTCAATCATCCAAGATTAAAGTAGAATCGTGCTACCGCCTTTTGAAGTTTAAAATAAGAACTATTCCTTAACTCCATCTAAAACGTGCCACGACTCCCGCAGGGGAGTGTATTGGGTACACAACTAATTCAGAACCTGTTTCGACTCACACCTTTGACTGGTACAACTTGGTCCCAACACTCAAACTGGTAAGAAGAGAGACTGGTTCTCGCTTATACTGGTTTGTCTGAGGTGGAAGGTTTGTAAGCGTTGTGATTACGGAGTAATACGGTTGGTAATCTAGCATTATCCTACTACCATTGGGAAGAGTGGGTGCACACCCTTCCCGATGGTACAGTCAGCATCATAAACATGTATACATTCTGTGACCTTATTACTTAGACATAAGGTCGAAAAGTGTATACATGTTTATGATGCTGACTGTAGTAGGATAATGCTGTAAACAAACGATTTATAGAAAATTGTGTCAGTATATTGCGGTACTAATTAAGCCTAACTATTTTTGTTGCACGTTGCCAAAGTTAACATATGTAAGAGGGGTGTTATAAGTTTGACGTGTCTGTGTATCTGTGTGTCTTTCTGTGGCATCGTAGGTCCTAAAGAAATGGACCGATTTTAATGCGTTTTTTTGTCCGAAAGCTGACGTGATCAAGATGGTTAGCTAATTTTCAAAAAAATCAGTTCAGCCGGTTTTGAAACATTGAACTTTGAAATGAAAATGTCCGGGGTTTTTCAACTATTCTAAGTTGTTAATAAATGTAAGAATGGTAAGCCCTATTTATGATGGGGCGCCTCACATGCGTGCATAATTTAGATCCCTAAAATTATAATCGTTTTTCTAATTAACTCTGTCACTATTGTCCCCTGGCTTACCGGACAGAATAACAATAAGAAAAAGTTTATCGACCCAATTACAATTTATATCTCCATACATGTCACGTAGCGGTAGTTCTCAGTAGTAGATCATCATCCTATCTAACTAAATAGCTTTTTCAAAATGAATGAAAAATGTATGTTTTTAGGCAACATCATTGACTATGAAACGACATGCGACAACTCTAAAATATAAACGTATATCCAAAACAAGAAATACTATTGCGGGGTTATTTGTAGCAGAAACTAAAGCGCTCAAATAAAATAAGACATGTAGAACATTTCAGAGGGTCTTGTAAAGTCTATACAAATAATAATTTATGGACAGAATACTCTGAGGATGTCATCTAATGTTTAAATAATTCAACACTCCATAGAGCTGCTAAGATTATTGCAGGATTAAAACTACAATTTGCCTCGACTAATTGGATCCTAAACTGGCTTAGTCCACGATTGATTCAGGCTGCAATGTGCACATACCCTAAGCCTTCATCTACGAACGTATCCTCTTAAATTAAATGCATTAAGGTATCTCGGACTAGCTTTAAATTACTCGCACGGACTAAGCTGGATCAGTAATTGGAATCCATTATTAAGTCTTTCTTGGAAATGGATAGGTCTGGTATAGTAGAAAAAACCGGAGTCCAACTCGCGTGGTGAGGGATCCGTATAAATGGAAACTCTAACGTTTTATTATGGCACCTACGTAATTTCAGAAGCCAGTGCAAGAGTAAAAATTGCTATGCTCTAAGCATCAGGCGCTCCATACAAAATACACAAAAGTATTGAGAATTTTCCCGTTACCTTGAATACTCAAACTTCTTATAGGTTTTCCTGTAATCTTTAGGCAAGAAACTATTTTCTATATTTTTTTCAACTTTTTAACCTAGTAGTTTCGGAGATATGGGGGGGGGGGGGGGGTGGTCAATTTTCTTTTTTTTCCTAAATTACTTCAAATCTATTTTTGCTAAAATTATATAAAAAAAAAACTGAGACCCCTTTCATTTGATATGACACAATACAGTTTGCGAAACTTTTTTTTAATTTTCCAGGTTACTCCTCAAAAATGGCCCCCTTGTTCAGAATTCATTAATTTACTTTACTCGTCCGTCCATCTTTGGGTCACCAATTTACGTATGTGTACCAAATTTCAACTCAATCGGTCCAGTAGTTTCGGAGCAAATCGGCTGTGACAGACGGACAGACAGACGCACGAGTGATCCTATAAGGGTTCCGTTTTTTTCCTTTTGAGGTACGGAACCCTAAAAAGCTAGTAAGCTGTTAATAAAACATGTATGGAGCAGCACGTTGTACAAGTTAAATACTACAGCTCTTTTTGACCGACTACGCCATAGCCGAAAGGATACGATTTTAGCATTCTGTTTGTATTTACGTGTGGTCCACTTCCACCGTAGCATTTAAGATACTGATCCGATTTTGATGAACGAGGTATATCATTTAAGTAGTATGTAACACGATATGGACTTTGTCCGAAATAAAATGAATTGAATTGAATATCAATCGATTCGAATTATGTTCCGGGTGAAATAGACTACCTTTTGTATTAAAAAAAAAACTTTTTACTAGACTGCCGAAGGAAAGGAGGGTTATGTCTTTCGAGCGTATGTATGTATGTATGTGTCTCAAGACGAGAGTCTTTGACTAGTGTGTGTTGCCAGTGATGACATATGCCACTGAAACGTGGTCGCTTACTATGGGTCTCATAAGAAGGCTCAAAGTCACCCAAAGGGCAATGGAGAGGGCTATGTTGCGAGTTTCTCTGCGTGATCGCATCAGAAATTAGGCTATCCGCAGCAGAATAGCCCTCCGAATCGCTAAACTTAAGTGGCAGTGGGCGGGGCACATTGCACGTAGAACCGATGGCCGTTGGGGCGGAAAGGTTCTCGAGTGGCGACCACGTACCGAAAGGCGCGGCGTGGGTAGGCTCCCCACTAGGTGGACTGATGACCTGGCAAATTAAAACAAAGTGTTTTCTATATATATATATATATATATATATATATATATATATATATATATATATATATATATATATACTGGCCATTTGGCCACTCCTGTCTCTCTCGCACTGTGCTTATTAGAAAAAGTACTCGTATGGTAGATTTTGTGTCGCGTCACAGCGTACGATAGCTTCGCCGTTATTTGTATACACTCTAGCCCTAGGGCTAGCCACAACCTTTGGGTGGCTGGCCACAAACTAGTGGCTAGCCACTCAAAGGCCTATTAAAAGGCATCCTCTTTAATATAATGTATGGACTAGCATTGCTTTTGTTTTATTTCATGATTTGTAAACAAAACAACTCTACTCTGTTGACTTATAATTGATTGAAATTTCATTGCAAAATTTTCTTATATGGTCTGTGGCTGTATGGGTTAGCACTAGGTAGGGTGTGTAAGTCTTGCGGGATTGATGGCTCGGTATCGCGATAGCCTCGTAAGCTGAGCGTGATCCCGCAATTTGTTACGGATTCTGTCATCCTGACACAGATACAGCAGACCTTATAATTGGGAACGGATGAAAATTTCAAAAATGCCTGATATTTTTTTTTGGTGATAGGAATAACCTTCCTTCATCATCATCATCAAAATATCAGCCGAAAGACGTCCACTGCTGGACATAGACCTCCCCCAAAGAGTGCCAAAGTGACCGGTCCTGCGCCACCCGCATCCAGCCTTCCTTCCTTGGCACCAGAAAAAAGTTGTAGATTTTTCAGCTGCGTTAAAATATAAAACGTTTACGTCGTGGACGGCACTTTCCTTGATCCGTCTGATATTACAAAAAAAATTCTTAATATCTGTGGTAAACTGACACTGGCAATTATATTGACAGTTGCAGCAGCCGTATTTGTCATTGCCAGTGTCAGTTTACCACCACAGATATTTAAGATATTTTTTGTAATATGAGACGGATCAAGTAAGTGAGGAATCTGTTTATACCTTTCAAAAATAATTGACGCAGGTGAAAAATCTGAAACTTTTTTCTGGTGCTAAGGAAGGTTATTCCTATCACCAAAAAAATAATCAGCAAGGCTACCGCGAAACGAAAACGAACTTCGTTCGTGTATCTCCGTCTCTGTCGCACTCGCTAGTTCGACCGATAGAGAGGGAAATACACGAACGCAGTTCGTTTTCGTTTAGCGACAGCCTCTCAGGCACTTCTGAAATTTTCATCCATTCCCCATTAGGGGCTTATACGAATATACTGAAAACAAAAACATCCTTTTTCTTGTTTGAGAAAACTCAAATTAGCAATAAAATAATGACGTTATATTTCTTATGACAGGCTGCGAATTGACACGTTTCGACGTAACGGCGCACCCGCTAGACGGCCTGCAAAGTGACATTTTGTTTTAATTTCAATTTGTGATGCAACGTCAAGGCTTTAAACAATTTAAAAAAATCTATAATCATCATCATCATCATCAATGGCCTTTGAGTCTATTACAGACTATACAAGCAGTGTCAAGGAGGGAGACAACGTCTTCCATGGCTGTGTAATCCAATGCGGGAGCGGCATACACGACCGCAAGCCTGGCGTGTAACTTGCCCGCGGCGAACAGGTGAGACGTTGATGCCGCTTGGCTCGCTTATCTGCGAGTGTCTGAAACCATGCTTCATCGTGGACTTCATACACACTATAATATAATAACAATACACTCCATCGCACTCGCATCCATGTGTTTTCTATAATCAGCGAACCAAACCGACCGTTAATTTAAAAGCTGGATCTATTTTCCCCCAAGTCTATATTCCCCTTCAGCCATGTGAGGTAGATCTGTATGTAGTCATGCGAGGTAACCCACTGTGTTGTCTCCTCTGCCCCTAAGTAGGTCAACGCGTTAATTGTACTTAAGGGATGTAGTGCTGGGTTATTTTTATAGCAAATGTCGCTTAAATCCAGCTCCAGCTGTGTTTAGAAAAATAACCCTTTTTAACGTACAAAAGGTAATAACCATGTTTTAAAGGGTAGTTTTGGTTTAGTAGCTATTGTAAGTAATGTATGGAGATACGAATATTGGCACGATGTTAACCCATCTGTGTAATAGATGAAACGTATTTTATATCGAATTTACTTAATACATAAAAATATATTGCAAATAGGTTGGCTAAAAAAATCTTGTCTGGACTATGAATAAATAAAAAATTACTTTTTCTTACGTGGCGGCGTGGGCGTAAGAAAATTACTTTTTCTTACGTGGCGCCCCCCACAAGGTGGACTGATGACCTGGTAAAGGTCGCGGGAGTCCGCCGGATGCGGGTGGCGCAGGACCGGTCAATTTGGCACTCTTTAGGGGAGGCCTATGTCCAGCAGTGGACGTCATTCGGCTGATATGATGATGATGACGATGACTTTTTCTTAAACATTGCACTCAATGTTGTCGTGGCTCTATTACCTATTTATAGTTCCTGTTTTTTCCCATAAAGTGTAAGTAGGAGGCGCGTCGGATTAAATTTAATCATCTATAAAGTGATTAAACTATCTGAGTTTAATCACTTCATAAATGACTAGCTTCTGCCCGCGACTTCGTCCACGTGAAACTCGTTTATATTGTTGCTCCATACAAACTTTCGCCTCCCATTTCGCCCCCCTAGGGGATGATTCCCGGGATAAAAAGTATTCTATATGTTAATCCAGGCTAAAAACTATCTGCGTGCAAAATTTCATACAAATCGGTCCATCAGTTTAAACGCGATTGAGTATCAAACATCCAAACATCTAAACATCCCAACTTTCGCATTTATAATATTGATAGGTAGGATTAAACTATCTGAGATAATAAACAGAGTGTATCTGAAATAAAAGACAAAAGACCCAAACTTCTAAAACCCTTTTTGACAGTAGGTACTGTCAGCACTTACCATAATTATATTAAAATTCTGATACCAACTACTTTACTCGGCGTAACCACTTTCTTCAAAGTTTTGTCAGCAAAACACGGCCAGGTGTAAGTTATGACCACAAATTAGAGTTGCGAAGTCAAGAAGGTCTAAAAGGGTCATCATGTGTCTACAGTAAATACGAGTACAAGGTGCTAGGGATGTAACTGAAGGATTTTTGCAGCACATTTTTTACATTCGTCCATAAAGTTAAGTTGTAGCCTAAATCGGCTATCAAGGAACTTTTTTTGTAAAAAATATCTGTGTCGACAATAATTCAAATTCAAAATATTTATTTCGGACAACGTGATCCATAGTGTGTTAGTAATTACAGTATAATTTAAGACTAGGGTTAGTTAATATTTATGAAATAAAATAAAACAATTTAAAATCAATAATAAAAAAAAAACAAGTTAAAAACGGCGCGTTGGAGCGGAGACAGGCGCGTGCAGCTGCGCATGCCGCCACACCAGCGGCGAGTCCCAGCGCTGGGCTAGCGTGCATAAGATGCCGTTTGAGCTGCCGCGGCTGCGTTTGAGGAGCGAGGTATTTCGTTTTCTCATGATAGCGTAAAAGCAGTCTGTCTGAGCATCGGCGAACATAGCCGAAGCACTACAGTACCGCGGGAGCCCAAACAGCATCCTGAATGCATCATTATACTGGACGCGCAGAGCGCTATACGCCCGCTTGGTAAAGCTAGTCCACAGATATAGCTAGTCCATAGACATAATTCAAAGCAAGACAGCACTTTGTTTGCAAAGCTGCCATAATCTTTGCTCGCGTTTTAGAGAGACCCCAAGCGGAGTCGCGGGATAAAATATAAGCTATGTCTATCCAGAAGGTCTATTTTATAGACAGGAGAAAGATTTTATGCAATCGGATGAGTAGTTCCAGAGATAGCCCACTACATGGGTCAATCAACTATGTCTTGTTGTTATTCTGTCCCGTTAGCCAGGAGACAAAATTACAGTTTCTGAAAAAATATTTTACAATACGGACTTCTAACGTGCCTGGAAGATGCTCCATACAAAAAGGGGTAGAACATGACAAGAAAACCTCACATTTGGTAATTTAAAACCCATAAATCGCAGTTTTAAAAAGTGACTCAGGAGATTTAATGTATTATTGTTTTGATTGATGCTACATGTAGGTAGTGCCGTACAATACATCTCACTTCGTATTTATGTTTATTTCTCTCTCGCCTATCCAAATAATATATTAGTATGTAGTTAGTATGTGTTAGTGATGGCCGTTGGGGCGGAAAGGTTCTCGAGTGGCGGCCACGTACCGGAAGGCGCGGCGTGGGTAGGCCCCCCACAAGATGGACTGATGACCTGGTAAAGGTCGCGGGAGTCCGCTGGATGCGGGTGGCGCAGGACCGGTCAATTTGGCACTCTCTGGGGAGGCCTATGTCCAGCAGTGGACGTCTTTCGGCTGATATGATGATGATGATGATGATGATGATGTAGTTTATATATTAAAATTGTATGACGTTTCCGTGAGTCACCAACGGTACTGGCTGAAAATCAGCGCTGTAGGTGTTTGACACCTCAGCATAATGCTGAGCTAGTGTCCGGTTCACTGCCGCAGAGACACTTTGTTTCATGTTTTATATGTTTCTCTTGTTTATTTTATTGTTTAATATGTGTGTCTTGTGTGTTTGTGAATAAATGTATCTTTCTTTCTTTCTTTCTTTCTTTCTATGTAACCATGGCAACTAGTGGCAGAAAATAGTTGATCCACCCATATACAGGGTGGGCCCTGTAACAGGAGCAAAAAATTAAACGGTAGGTAGATTATTACGCTTGTGAGCTTGTTTCTAAGTGGTTTTAATTGAATTTTTTTTTTGTTTTTTTTTCTTCATAAGTTTACGTGCACTGTTTTACTCTTCTGGAGTGATATAAGTAACTTTTTATTTTAAAAACACTAAAAAAAGTTGAAAAAAATCTCAAAAATATCTTTTGAAAACAAAAATGCAAAAACTATTATGACTCACTACATGATGTTACCTCAAAATCTGCATTGACTACTGTGCTATAATCTCGTGGTGCCAAGATACGTTACTCGGAGGTCATAACTTTAGATCAAAATTTCTCCGGGTTAAAAAAAATTGAAAAGAAATGGACACAAGGGGTTACTACAGATGCTCTATGGAAGCCTCCTTTTAAATATTTGCTCCTGTTATAGGGCCCTGACTCTTCTTATCTCGTAGGCTTCTGACTCTTCTTATTCGATATGACCTCTACTGAAGTCCCCCGCAATCCATACTTAACAACTTTCAGGTACGTCGGGAGCACAGTGAGACTGGACTCCTTCAGTCACTGGAGCGACCTTTGTACTTTCACACCAATATACACATTATCGTTATAGGAATATGGATCTCTTTAGCACAAACTTTAGTTATCGTAAGGTAATTTGCTTTTGACTGCGGCAAAGATCGTGCGTTTTAGGTAAGCTATTTTGGGTTTGTTGATTTAGAACAAGAATAGTTTGGCAATAAGTGTTTGTTTACTAATGTTTACTAACAATGTAAGTGTATTAACCTATGTTTGTATACTTCAATGCTGTTCTAAGTACGTGAGTAAATGGGTTTAACTCTTGCTGACGTTGTGCTAGATTTATTATTAACCAACTTTCTAAAAAGAAGATTTTCAATTTTATGTATGTTCCCCGATTACTTGAAGACACCTGGACCGATTTGGAAAATTCTTTTTTTGTTTGAAAGGGTATCCTTCCGAGGGGAATCTTCAAATAAGGTGAAGTATTGAATTTAAGTCGGTTAAACTTTGTTATGTAAGAAAATTATACTTCAAATATATTATTTTACTTGAATGGAAAATATACAGTAAAAATAAACTTTTAAAAGTATGAGCAAAATGCGTCATTTCTTAAATACCTAAGCACCAAGAAAATGTGTCGAAAAACCTTATTAAAAATATAATGAACCCTTTGATATGCTCTTGAATATTTTAGGAATGTGACTCTTAATTAAGCTACGAGAATACCTAACTTATTAAAAACCTTTTAGCATATTATGATATTAATGTGTAATCTTTGAGACCTCGTGGAAAGTAGGTAATACTTATTTTGCTTAGGTTAGTTCTGTAGTAAGTACCTATTCCCTACGGGACAGGCAATGCCTAGGTGTTCCACTGTTTTTCAAAACTGTTAATTCTTATTATATTGACACTAGACAAAATACAATCCATACTTCCATGCTGACACTAATATTATAAATGCTAAAGTGTGTCTGTCTGTCTGCTACCACTTCACGCTTAAAGTGCTGAACCAATTTAGATGAAATTTGGTGTAGAGATAGTTTAAGTCCGGGGAAGGATGTAGGATAGTTTTTAATCCCGGAAATCATCCCCTGAGGAGGTTAAATGAGATGCAAGTTTGTATGGAACTACGATATAAACGACTTCCACGCGGGCAGAGACGCGGGCTATAAGCTATATAAGCTATCCATACTATAATATTATAAATGCGAAAACGCGTCTGTCTGTCTGTTACATCTTCATGCTTAAACGGCCGAAAAAAAAGATTTAGTCAAACATGTAATTTTTGGTACAAGCATTAAGTGGATTTACTGTCATCGAAAAATTGACAACTCGAAATTATTGACCGAATCTGAATAATGTCAATTTGAAAATCATCGACATGGAAAATTGTCCTGCCTGAATAATGCCAAAATGTAAAATTACCCATTACTCTGCTCCTGTCTCGTAATTTAGCTTAAAGTCTATTTTCAAAGTCCACTTTGTATGTATACCACCATTCCTAGCCTAACTATAATTCAACAATTTCAGCATAGTTTAACTATGTGGCCAAATTCTCTAAATTCTCAAGGACAGAGTGACCTCACTTAGTTGTCTACTGGGACCAGTCTTGCTTCCATACTGTACCGTCTAAAAGGGATTTAGTTTCGGCATTTCTAGCATAAGTTGTTCAGGGTTACCGAAAATTATGCTCAATTTGGACAATTTTCATAATAGTTGTCAACTGTCGTTACGTAAAGTGATGTTTTATTTTAAGTGTGTTTGTTGTTCGTTGTTGAGGGAGCGCTCTTTATGTTTGTGTATTTTAAGCTTTAACACACTGTCCAAACACTATTATTAAATGATTACACAGTGTGTAACCGGCACGCGGGCATTTATTAAAACTGATAATCAGAGACCGGAATTTTCGTGGCGTTTTTGAGCTGTCGGAGTTCGGACTTCTCTCTAACGTTTTTCCCTGTTGCACCCTAAGGGAGCCCGGGTCCACTTTGGCACCTGGCAATCTGAAGAATCACTAACACATGAAAAATATTAGTGAAAATGTTAAGATTTCGATGAATGAGAAGTCCCTATGACAGCTCAAAAACGCCACGAAAATTCCGGTGTCTGCTGGTAATAATGTTCCATTAGCCATTGTTTGCATGTATTAGTAAATTATATTTATGTAAATTAACTGTACAATTAAATTTCCGAAATTCGAAATAAACAGACATATATCTTGATGTCGTCGTAATAAACAAAATACCTATGAAGAGCTGTCATTTACATTTACTTGTCAATCTACTTTGCTGTGCATTGCAAAATTTTGTTAGAAAATTTATGAAGTCGGAATTTTAGTAAATTTTTTTGGTTACGTTAACGCATTCAGTGCCGACCCAGGCAAAGTCCAAGGTCCAAAGTCAAAGGCCGGGAAGCAGGCGCCTACGCCGTAGTCGCTTGCCACTACATACGGGGAAAACCACGGGATCGGCTACGAGCGTAGCGCGTAGCGATTCTTGACAGTAAATGTGTTAAAGAACTACTTTAATTTACCCTATTAAAAAAACACCCACACGCCGGAAATGCTCGATATTAAAATGATGTAACAATTTTTACCCATTCAGCGCCAACGCACACATACGATAGAGTGCTACAGGCACTTTTCGCTACATACACAGTTTTACCCATTCAAGACCCACATAGCAATCATGCATTCACGACCGATTTCGGCTAGAAAACGAGAAAATACTGCTACACGCTACAGCGCAGCGCACGTGGCGTTGGTTGGCCCCGAATGGGTTAAGCTGCTGCGTACTATGGCGTAGCACTAGAGCGTAGCGTGCGGGTTCTACATGCATACATATAATCACGCCTATATCCCGGAGGGGTAGGCAGAGATCACAGATTCTGGTTTTAAGTAGCATATATATATCTCTAAAGTCAAATTAACATATTCACTGCCACGAACCCGCCTAGCGGGCGCATGCAGTAGGCGCTTTCCGCTAATTAGCGGAAAAACCACGGGATCGGCTCATTGTGCCGGTTAGCGACCACCTAATTTATTGTGCCTTCTTGCAACCACATTGGCGAGTTGGTGAACTGAAAGTTATATTTTCTAAAGTAAATCGTTAGTAGCTGGCCACCGTTCAATAATTGGCCTACTACCAAAAAATAACTCTATTCACCTCTATAATAGAATTCATTTTAGTATAAAGTTTTAATTACTGACTACTTCATACTAAATTGAATTCTGTTTGTAGAGGAACAGAGTTCATTTTTAGTATGAGGGGGCCAGCTATTGAAGGGTGGCCAGCTACTGGCGATTTACCCTACATAACTAGGTACCTCCAACTAAAATTGCATACGGCTGGCAGTTTGAATAGGGTCTGCAGAATTGTTATCCTATATCCTACACTAAATATTAAACGAGCAATATTTGTAATCACGTTCTCGGAAACGGCTCTAACGATTTTAATGAAATTTGAAATTCAGAGGTTTACGGTGGTAAAAAGTTGATGTAGATAGGTCTCGCGTGTGGAAAAATTCGTTTTCTCCGTATTTTCTCTATTTTCAGTCAATCAGAGCTGACCTAGCCCAGGGACTGAACTTTTAATTGAAGAAATCTTGTCTTCAGGTGCTTGCTAACTGAAGCGCTCTGTTGAGAGCAATAATACGATATCCCCGAAAAATGAACGCGGCACATAATAAATTGGCCCATATTGCCCTATATCATGCCGTCTCGCACGATATAAATAAGGCTGTAATTAATCGGGGTTGGATGGTTTAGGGAGGGTCTTGGATTAGCCGCGCTCGGGCAGCGACGCCATCTGTGAAACTGCTAAAAAAAGTTTGCTATTTGCTTTATAATATTCAATATAAATCATACAAAAAAACAAAATGAAACTTGATAAATTTACTTTCGGGTGGAAAAAATGTACGATTCTTGTATAAAAACCATCTTAGAATAACGTTTTAAAATTCGTAGCGCCGTACGCGCAGCGTAGCAGTGCCTGAGAACCCATTCAAGGCCACGCATCGCTACGCGTGCTACGTCGTAGCGCGTAGCAGCGTTTTTCCGCTCTGTAGCGGAAATCGAACGTAGAGGCAATACTCATATGTTGAGTCACTGGCCTTGAATGGGTTGAATAAACAAAAGCACGCTATCACAAATGTACGAGTATGTTTCACAAAACCTTATTTTTCCTAGAGCATAAGGTAACCGTCCGAGTGCTCGACGCTGTACTATATGGCATGGGCACTCTATGTCAAAGTGACATGGCTTAAA
Organism: Epinotia nisella; assembly: GCA_932294315.1. Taxonomy (NCBI): domain Eukaryota; kingdom Metazoa; phylum Arthropoda; class Insecta; order Lepidoptera; family Tortricidae; genus Epinotia; species Epinotia nisella. The sequence continues at coordinate 13,117,754 of OW028694.1, forward strand.
TTCGAATGAAGAAAAATCCTCTTAGTTCGAATTTAACCCATATTGCTTTGACATAGAGTGCCTATGCCATATACTAGTACAGCGTCGAGCACTCGGACGTTTATCTTATGTGGTGCGATAAATATTGCGTTATCACCTAATGATAAGGATGCCAAAAATAGGATAAAAATGGTTTGCTAATTTTAAACGACAATTTACCTACGTTGATATAAACAGTGCAAATTAAATAGAGGCTTGCACATGTCACGTGTTTTATACACTTGTACATTCGAGTACTCCAATATCTATACAACCTTTCAAAAATATCTGTACACAGGCTTTATTATTACTGACATAAGACACATGTGTAGATATTTTTGAAAGGTTGTCTGTATAGATATTGGAGAACTCGACTGTACAATCTACTACTACTTGGAAGCATGAAGGTTCCTTTGACACCGCACACCTCGTTATACGTGAAACGACAACACGGGACACCTCTGTCTGTTCTTAGGGCCCAAAGGGTTGTCCCTTTTCAAACGAATATGGAAGAAAATAAGTAAGGGCGGGCCACATAACCCAGCGGTGGCGGCAGCGACAGCGGGAGCAAATACGAGGTAGCTAAAGGCCGCCCCTCGATCTCTGGGTCTCACTTAGGTATTACGTATGTATTTAGAGAGGTAGGGCACACTGGCATGTCATCTCGCTCCCATTTGGAGCAGTACAACTTGGGAGGTATCTCCACCTTACAGAAGATCACAGACAATGACTTTGGCGACCGGTTAGCCTAGTAGTGACGCTGTCTACGAAGCTGAAAGTCCTGGGTTCGAATCCCGGTAAGGGCAAATATTTGTGTGATGAGCATGAATATTGGTTTCTGAGTCTTGGATGTTTTCTATGTATTTAATTATTTATATCTATTATATATATCGTTGTCTAGTACGTATAACACAAGCCTTATTGAGCTTACTATAGACCTAGTTCGATTTGTGAAAGCATGTCCCTTAATAATTAAAATGACGTCACTACTTGCTCTATCACGAACTTTAATGCGGGACCCTCCAAAGGTGGAATATCGTATAGCAAACTGAAGATATTTAGAGCTAAGGGCTTGTGCACAGATCACGCGAGGTTCGATAGAGAAGGGGGGGGGGGGGGGGTCCGGAAAATTGACGGTGAGTTAGTTTTTGTTTAACACCTCACGCTAATTGGGGTACAAGAATTTTTGAAAATGCCCACCTATCAATGAAAGTTCGGCAGCGCGCTTGTACCTAATTCTTCTGTAATAGGCTTGTGTCCTAATTTTTTTTACGATGCCATTCGAACCAGTTTTTGGTGTGGAACAAATGTTGGTATGGGAGTAAGTACAATTAAAGAACATAAATATCCAAAAAATTGAGTTAAAGACGGACACGTTCCATACTGATTAACATTGAATCATGACGTCACAGGGTAATATTTGTACTAGTGGAAAATCAAGTAAATTGCTGTTTCGGTTGCGAAATACTGCGTTTAGGACCATAGTTGTTATACAATGTTGTTTCTATAAAAGCGTAAGGATTCTATTGGTAGCTTTAAATTTACTTTTGGACAATAAAAAAAATGCATATTTTTTGTAAACTTTCAAGGGCCATATCTTTTTATGATTTTAATTATATTTCGTAATTTATACTTAATTGCATTTATTTGAAGGTTTACTATCAATTGAGCAACACTGCGCTATCAATTTTAGTATGAGGACACAACCCAATTGTAAGCCTCCCTGGGCTACCGTCCGCTTACCATCAGGCAGACCGTGTGCTTGTTTGCCGCCGTCGAAGTATATAAATAACGTATGGCGCACCACTGCCACGAAATCGTGGCCGAACCGTAAGGGTGCATTGTCGTTAATTTATTACGTGGTGTTATGGCTGATCACTCCCGTGTGAAATAAACAAGGGGTAATTAATCGGGGTTGGATTTAGGGGCTTTGGTTTAGCGCGGTTCAACGGTTAAGGTTTCCTGCGGAACCCTTTATCAAACCAACGCAAGGGGTGTTATAAGGAACAGATTCACTGCCGAAAATCGCCTCGCGCTACGCTCGTGTCCGATGGTTTTTAGGGTTCCGATACCTCAAAAGGAAAAAAACGGAACCCTTATAGGATCACTCGGTTGTCTGTCTGTCCGTCTATCACAGCTGATTTGCTCCGAAACTACTGGACCGATTGAGTTGAAATTTGGTATACATATGTAAATTGGTGACCCAAAGATGGACGCGTAAAGTAAATTAATGAATTCTGAACACCTTTGGGGGGTAAACTGGAAAATTAAAAAAAAAAGTTTCGCAAACTGTTTTGTGTGACATATCAAATGAAAGGGGTTGTTATAAGCATGTCAGATATTTTTTTTTATAATTTTAGCAAAAACAGATTTGAAGTAATTTAGGAAAAAAGATGATAACTGACCATTCCCCCCCTTATCTCCGAAACTACTAGGATTAAAATTCTGAAAAAAATTTACAGGAAAACCTATAAGAAGTTTGAGTCTTCAAAAACACTTATGAAATTTAGATTATATACGGAACTCTCACCTCGCGAGTTGAACTCGCACTTGTCCGGTTTTTTTTCCTAGTATGTAAAGTTTTAACACATTCAACGTCAAAGATTTCGTAGCGCGACGCTCGTAGCTGGCTCGTAGCTCGTAGCATGGGGAATAGGCTTGTGACCTTAATTTTTTTTACGATGCCATTCCAAGCAGTTTTTGGAAAGGAACAAATGTTTGTATTGTGTTTGTGTTTGCAACTGCAATTAAGAATCCAAAAATTTGACACAAAGATTGACCTCGCTGGCGGGAGCCCAAAACGCTTCATACTAATTGACATAAAATTATGACGTCACACTTCGCTATTTGTACTAATCGTTGTATGGATTCGAAAATCAAGTAAATTGATGTTTCGGTCGCGAAATACTGCGTTTAGGTCCATAGTTGTCGTAAAATTTTGTTTCCATAAAGGCGTAAGGATTCTATTGGTAGCTCTAAATGTACTCTTGGACACTAAAAAAATGCATATTTTTTCTCAACTTTCAATTTTATGTACTCATTTTCATGACAAGTTTGGCCTCATTATTTATGACATAAATTGTTCTCCCGCGAGCTTTACCAGGTCATCAGTCCACCTTGGGGGCCTACCCACGCCGCGCCTTCAGGTCAGGGATCGGATACCGGTATTTTCTCCATACAAATTAAACCGGTATTATTTCGTTCTTTGGTTATTATATCATTTTTGATCGGGCAATCTAATAATACGAATATGTTACCTAAATACACGATAGAGCCAAAAATAATTCAAAATATTAGACTACTTCGGGGATTTTTGAAAAAACCGGTTCCGATCCCTGCTTCAGGTACGTGGTCGCCACTCGTGAACCTTTCCGCCCCAACGGCCATCGGTTTTACGTGCAATGTGGCCCCGCCCACTGCCACTTAAGTTTAGCGATTCTGAGTCCGCTGGATGCGGGTGGCGCAGGACCGGTCACTTTGGCACTCTGGGGGAGGCCTATGTCCAGCAGTGGACGTCAAAGTCAAAGTCAAAGTCAAAGTGATTTATTCTTCAATTTAGGCATATTACATGCACCTATGAATGTCGATAAACTACCACCGGTTCGGAAAGTAAACCTCTGCCTCGAGAAGAACCGGCGTAATAAACTCGGCGAGGTGTCATTTTTTCAAAACAGTATACAATATATCATATCAGTATCAGAGTATTATAAAATTTTAAAATTACATTGCTACAGTAGAAAGCCTATTTATTTTACGACAGGTTTCTAGTGCAGGATTTTATCGCTGCCAAATATCCCTATCCATGATGTAGTCGTTTATCTTATAGTATGCTTTTGAAATGAGTGTCCGTTTTACGACAGATTTGAATTTAGAGTCAGTAAGTTCGGTAATGTGTTTTGGAATTTTATTGTAGAATTTTATACAATTTCCCAAGAACGACTTTTTCGCTTTTACTAGCCTGTAAAAAGTTGTTTTGAGCTTCCCTGCGCTTCTGGTAACCTTGGGCCTATCAGTGTTTGTTGGGTAGTTGTATAAATTCTTCCTAACATACATTATTATTTCAAATACGTATAGCGACGGCAGTGTTAGAATATCTGTTTCCTTGAAAAATTCTCTTAATGACTCACGCGACCCGAGGTTATAAATTGCTCTAACAGCCCTTTTTTGTAAAATAAATACAGTCTCAATATCTGCCGCTGATCCCCATAAAATAAGACCATAAGTAATTATACTGTTAAAGTAAGCGAAGTAAACTAACCGTGCCGTTGCTACATTGGTAAGCTGCCTTATTCTCCTGACTGCAAAAGCAGCGGAGCTCAACCTACTTCCTATCGCAGTTATGTGGGAACCCCACTGCAGTTTAGAGTCTAACGTAATACCTAAGAATACAGTTGACTTTACAAATTCTATGGTTTCACCATTAAGTTTAATATTTGAGGCTAAGTTTACATTTGAGTTCGCTAGTGTGAATTTTATACATTTCGTTTTTTTCGGATTCAACACTAAGTTATTGGCAGCAAACCAGTCAGATATCATGGACAGGGTGTTATTTGGTTCAATGAGTTCAGTATCTTTCCTATTAACCTTGAACAGTAACGAGGTGTCATCGGCGAACATGACAATGCCTGATCTTCGGCTTACCATATATGGTAGATCATTTACATAAACAAGGAACAGGAATGGCCCTAAAATAGATCCTTGAGGTACTCCCATCTCCACCACTGTCTCTGACGAAATGGCCCCATTTATCGCTACCTTTTGATTCCTTTGTGTTAAATATGACTCAATGAGATCTAATGCATGTCCTCTAATGCCATAAAATTTAAGTTTACAAATTAAGGTACTATGATCTACACAATCAAATGCCTTGGAAAGGTCACAGAAGACTCCAATGGCGTCCTGCGACTCTTCCCAAGACTGCAGAATGAATTTAATTAAACGTCTTTCGGCTGATATGATGATGATGATGATGATGATGATGAAATTGTTCAGCGTAAGTCGCAAGCTCTAGGCACACTTAACGACGACTCCCTGTGTAACGCAGATAAAACAAAGTCCCAACTCTGGTTTCAGGTTTATTTAACTAACTTCATATTTAACCCTTTATAAGGCCGCAGTTATACAGATATGCTACGTGAAAGTTAAATACACTACCATGTTTGTAATGCACTGGGGAACACATCTACGGTAAACAAAAACCGAAATCATTAATAAAAACATGTGGTCATTATAATATATGCACTCAGCCCGTTAATGCACTCGAGTTTTCAGATGATCTGTCTCCAATACACCTATTTATTGACATTGACAACAAACAAAAAGTTCTAATTACAATATTTATCGATATAGCATGTAACCTTTTATAATTTTATTAATCTTAAGTGGCAAATGATACACTTTCCTGATACTACAAACAACGTAGTTCAGTTATTGCAAATATTGCAATTCACGATGGAGAGTGGATTTATCAAAATTAGACCTTATTATCATACCAATAACAGTCTCGCCACTCGCCATCGCAAATTACAAGAGCTATAATTGAAATTATTAGATACAGCGACTTGTGTATTTTAATAGTATAATGGAAACAGTGACAAATGCTTGCTTCCCTTAACGGGCACAGTGCATTAATTGACCACAAACTTTAGATTAATTAATTACACTAAAATTAAATTATGACCGAAAAAGTATAAATAAGAAAAGAAAGCCTGATATATTTGCTATATAATACCATTATAGTTAAATAAAAAAGAGGATGTTCTTCTCTATAAATGTTTATTAACTAAGTGGTTTCCAAATCGTCTCTGCCTTATAAAGGGTTAAACCGAAATTTTATCCAATCTCACCCTTTGAATCAACTCGAACTGTTCCTACGTTTATAGAGTAAGTACGTTTTATAAAACTATCCATAACTGACTAAAATGAACCTTAAAGTGTAGCTAGAAAGGTTCTGTTTCGTGCTGATCTACAATTTACTTAGATCTTTTCACAGAGAGCTGTCGTGTTCAATTGTCTAATTAAAACTAGAACTTTAATTTGCCATAATTGCTTATTAGAACGCAAAGGAAAATGAATTTTACTGATGGGTTAATTAAGTTGGATTTCGGACAAACTGTCAGTGTTTACTAGTATGCTCGTGGAAAAAAATATAATTAACTTTAACTTTAATTTTGATATCGCCCCAGGCTTATTTAAAACCAGCTGCACTCAGAACTCATGCTATGTCCGTCCCGAAGGTCTATTCTACATAGTGAAGAAAGATTGTTTTCTCAAACATGCTCGGAAATGTATGCGTTAATAATATCACGAAATGAAGACATGAAGTTTCTTGTTTTAGCCTCCCTACATTACTTCTTGACCTTATATGACGACCGCTTTAGCCTAGTTTTTAGTGACCCTGCCTACGAAGCAAGAGGTCCTGGGTTCGAATCCCGGTACGGGCATTTATTTGTATGATGAGCACGAATATTTGTTCCCGAGTTATGAATGTTTTCTATGTATTTAAGTATGTATTTATCTATATAAGTATGTTTATCGTCGTCTAGTACCCATAGTACAAGCTTTGCTTAGTTTGGGACTAGGTCGATTAGTGTAAGATTGTCCCCAAAATATTTATTTATTGTTTACGCCAAGAAGTACCCCAAACTCGTCTAGCAATCCCTTACTTCACGGCCTCTGCACACGACACTATTTTAAACCGGATGAGTAGTATCTACTAGTTTACCGTCTACATATGAATAAACAAACGTACAAACATGGGAAAGTGAACGAGACAAGGATAGATTTGAAGTAATTTAGGAAAAAAGACGAAAATTGACCATCCCCCCCTTTATCTCCGAAACTACTAAGCTTAAAATTCTGAAAAAAATATGGGAAATAGTTCCTTGCCTAAAGATTACAGGAAAACCTATTAGAAGTTTGGGTATTCAAAGTAACGTTAATATTCTCAATATTTTTGTGTATTTTGTATCACCTGATGCTTAGAGCATAGCAATTTTACGGAATCCTGACCACGCGAATTGGACTCGCACTTGTCCGGTTTTTTTCCTCTAAGGCTCATCTCTCTAAGTCTAGAATGTTAGCTCAACAGCCAGCTTTTTCAAAGAATGTCAGCTCTTAAACGTAAAGGAAGATGATACGGGCGAGCAATTTGTCTAACTACCCTATGCTTAGCGATGGCACCCTTATAATAAGGGTAAGACTAGGATTTAATGACGGGGTTGACGTATAGTTTTACTGTTATGACAGTGATAATGTGTGGGTTCAGGATTCCTGGGTGTGTTTGGATGAAATATTGGGTTGATATCGATTTGGTATTTGTCGCGTGCGCTCGTTCGGATTTGATTCATTTCGACACGGATTGTTCCTGCCGTGGTCGGAATAGGAAGATAAATCATTTACTTGTTTGTGGTGTACAAGTTACAGCAAGAAACAAGTGAAATCAAAAGAATTTTCGAAAAACCCGACTGCTTTTTGACAAATATTATAGCCTATGTCACTCCCACGATTAAGAGGAATCCAACGACACCTCATACTCGTACATCAAAATCCATCAAGCCGTTTAGGCTATAGGAGGCCACAAAGAAACAGACATACATACATACATACACTCGAAAAACATTACCCCCCTCCTGTGGCAGTCGGGTAATAAGTAACTCGTGGTGCAAATGGGATTTTGAGTTCTACCAGTGACGTTGATTCTTCAGACAAATATTTTACGCAGTCGCTAGGGACTATCGCAAATGCGAGTCACTTATACCTGTGGTAGAGATACTGTTCTTATACATAGAATCATTATGATGTCACGTAGATGTAAAGGTAAATCAATAATGCGTAGTCTTTGAAATATGTGAACAAACCGAATGAGTTTAAAGTGTTATAAATATCTCCATAATTGCCAATTAACTAGATCTAGTACGCAGACGAAGTTGCGGGCAAATTCTAATTCTAGATTTGACGACGTTGGCCTAGTTAGTAGTTTCAAATCTAGGTAAGGTAAACTATTTGTATGAACAGCATGAATATGCTACCAATAACAATACCCAAAATGTCTTCATTGAGATCTCGTCGCGCCCACTGAAATCAGAAATGTTGATAAAACCATAAGTATCGTATTCCATTTAAATCAGTTCAGCAGTGATTGAAAAGAGAACAGACAGATTACAATATTACATCAGTATACAATTTTATAGGTACTTTTTCTAATCGTATCAACAAAATGCAAACAGCTTTCTGGTTCTGCCAAGAATCCTGTCTCAGAATACAAAGGTCAACCAATACAGTTCAAGATAAAAGGTTATAGTTATGTAAATGCGTCCTGACACTAAGGACGGAATACGGCGCGATAAATTCTTTATCTTAGGAACAATAAAAAGCTCATAAAAAAGAGAAAAGTCGCGGAGGCATGATATTACGGCAACTACTACGTTTTAGTAAATCTGAGAGTCTAATAAATATGTTTACTCTGAGTTTGTTTTGGATGAAACACAAAGGGAAGATTTATCAACATCATATCAGCCGAAAGAAGTCGTCTGCTGGACATAGGTCTCCTCCAAAGAGTGCCAAAGTGATCGGTCCTCAGCGGACTCCCGCGACTTTTACGAGGTCATAAGTCTACCGATGCTGCGTCTTCCGGTACGTGGTCGCCACTTGAGAACCTTTTCGCCCCAATGGCCATCGGTTACATGCAATGTGCCTTGCCCACTGCCACTTTACATAACTATCAAAGTAAGTTTTTTCCCATTGTCAAGCGTAGAGACATTGCCAATTGATCTTCGTTTCAAATTAAGGTCATCAGTCCACCATGTCCCCGGGGGGTCTACCCGCGGTCTTCCAGTACGTGGTGGCCACTCGAAAACCATTCCGTCCCAACGGCCATCGGTTCTGCGTGTAATGTGCCCACTTGACTGCCCTTTATGTTTAGCTTAACAAACATTTGTTATTTAAACTTTATTGCACAAATATGAAAACAAAAGTACAATTGTCGGACTTAATGCGTTAGGCTTTCTCTACCAGTCAAACAATGGGGCTAAACAGAAACTTTAGTGGTGCAGGATCCTAAATAATAACACTGGAATGGATCACAAATCAATTGCTTACATGAATATACATACTTATATAATGCATACAATATAACTAAAACCCGAACAAAGATATCATGAGGATCATCAATCTTAAATAGTGGAAAAAAGATGCTTACGCAACTTGCGTTTAAAGGACAATTTGCTCTGAGCTTGCCTGACGGTAAGAGGGAGATCATTCCACAGACGAATAGCCTGAACAGCGAAGGAATTTGAGAGGGAACCAGTACGGTGAGACAGGACAGAGAGTTTAAGACTCCTGGATGTACGGAGCTCGCAACCAGGACGGGGTGTAACAAATTGAAATTTAGATTTAAGATATTCCGGTGCATAATCCTGAAAGACCTGCGCTCGCAAATGGGAAGCCAGTTTAGTATTTTTTTTCTTTTTTCAGTAAGCAAGGATTTGTTTTCTAAAGTATATATGACATGACATGACATGATAATTAACATTAAATTAAAATGATGTTAAATTTTAAAAACCGGATAAGTGCGAGTTCAACTCGCGTGGTGAGGGTTCCGTAAAATTGCTATGCTCTAAGCATCAGGCACTCCATACAAAATACACAAAATTTTGAGAATTTTCCCGTTACTTTAAATACTCAAACTTCTTATAGGTTTTCCTGTAATCTTTAGGCAAGGAACTATTTTACATATTTTTTTCAGAATTTTAAGCCTAGTAGTTTCGGAGATAAGGGGGGGGGGATGGTCAATTTTCGTCTTTTTCCTAAATTACTCCAAATCTGTTTTTGCTAAAATTATGAAAAAAAATATCTGAGATGCTTACAACAACCTCTTTCATATTATGATATATCACACTATACAGTTTTCGAAACTTTTTAATTATATTTTTCAGTTTACCCCCCAAAAGTGGCCTCCTTGTACAGAATTCATTAATTTACTTTACGCGTCCATCTTTGGGTCACCAATTAACATGCATATATGTGTACCAAATTTCAACTCAATCGGTCCAGTAGTTTCTGAGCAAATCGGCTGCGACAGACGGACAGAGAGACGCACGGGTGATCCTATAAGGGTTCCGTTTTTTCTTTTGAGGTACGGAACCCTAAGGCCCTCGAGGTAATTAAAATTAAGTGAATATTAAGTAAACCCTTTTTTTTAAGTAGAAATAAAGATGACTGCAATTAATCATTGTCCCGTACGAAACGTTTCTTTAACCGACCAGCTGGATAGTTAGAATGTGTGCCAGCCAAGTTCGTAAAGCAATAGGGTCATACACCGGCCGTGTATTTCATAGATCGAGGAACAAATATTCCGAAGAATTCCGCTGTCGGAATTATGAAATTCCTTAAGCCATTTTCCGCAGAAGAATATTAGGAATCCAGAAGCATTTGTGACTATATAGTTTCAGATTCAGATACATTTAATAAATTAATAAATGTATGGGGTCCATGCCGCAGGCGGAACTTTTAGGCGGTCTTTTTTTTTCAAAGTCAAAGTCAAAGTGATTTATTCTTCAATTTAGGCATATTACATGCACCTATGAATATCGATAAACTACCACCGGTTCGGAAAGTAAACCTCTGCCTCGAGAAGAACCGGCGTAAAAAACTCGGCGAAAATTTTGTAATTAGTTTTAAATTTTTCGTATATTTTTCAGTTTATTTTATCCTTAGTTAAGTATACCATATTTGTTGTTTGTTTGTATTTTTCAATGTAAATAAATTATCCTTTACTAATTAAACGATAAAATAACACACATTTTTGTCGACATGTGACAAAACCAATAAAATAAATGTATATAAATTTAGTTTTTTATAAAAATTACAATAAACGATTGCATCCATTTGAATTTGTACGCCGAAAGGCAAAATATGACGGGCATTATTGTAAACCTATGATCATTATGTAAACCTTTTTACAAATAAATTATCTCTTATCTCTCTCTTATCTTATCATAGATGTCAAGATTACGAGAAATCATACGATGATCGTTGATGAGGTTGCTGTCAACAATCTAGTGCCAAACTTGGCACTTTTCCAGATAGCGTTTACGGTGGCAAATAGAATTTGGCTTATTTTTTACTTTTATCTTGGACTGTGGGTGTAAAAACCTCACACAACATTGCCTCACGTGACACTTCTTTGTTCATGTCCGACATTCTTTTGTTTTTAATACGCGTCCACTCTGGTGTTGACATGTAACCTCTTTAATGGAAGGATTGTTCAATGGGAAACTATATCACATTTCTGCCCTAATGGCTTTTGTTGGCTATTAATGATTGTAACTCCTATTGTGTTGGGTCTACCTTAAACCAACACAATACCGGTATTTTTATACAAATGTATCATCATCATCATCGTATCAGCCGAAAGACGTCCACTGCTGGACATAGGCCTCCCCCAAAGAGTGCCAAAGTGACCGGTCCTGCGCCACCCGCATCCAGCGGACTCCCGCGACCTTTACCAGGTCATCAGTCCACCTTGTGGGGGGCCTACCCACGCCGCGCCTTCCGGTACGCGGTCGCCACTCGAGAACCTTTCTGCCTCAACGGCCATCAGTTCTACGTGCAATGTACATAGATACAATGACACAAATTTCTGCTATACGACGTTGTCATATTTTAATAATAAATAACTAACATTGAACATTCATTTATAATAATATTTTAGCACTAACACTACTGCATGTTAGTTTAGTGGTAAGACAATAACATAATTGAATAATATTAATTTAATTTTAATATAATATTGTCATTGCCATGCCCTAACAGGGCCCATGTGAAACTGTATATTTTTATGTAAGATCTTGAACACCATGGTTGCAATAAAAATTATTAAATGATTAAATGGTTGTATAACGAATAGCCTTCCGCTCAACGAAGGACCGTATTGTTTCGCAACTGAGTGTGAGGTTGCAGCAAATAAACCATTACCCGCCCAAATTAAGTACGTTGTTTATGGTAAGCCGTCAGTCATTTTAAGAGCAGTTCTTAATTTACCTGCATAGGAGCCTTTCCGTCCTTTATGGTGGCAACCGTATCCTCGGTAAATACCTGTACTCTATGCTCGGACGTCAGTCTCGGGTTAGCAATTCACTTACAAGCTATCAGAGCTGAATAAGACCCAAGCCCAATTGAAAGCGGATACGCTAACAAGCAGCAATGTGGATTTATGTTGTGACAGGTCATTGATCCCGCATGGTGTGTATCTTAGTTTTGTATAGGTCAAATCTTACATATTTTTTAATAATTAAGTATGATTTAATTTAATTTCATATCATTTCATTTAATTTATTTTGTTTATTCTGATGTATTTTGCTAATATGACGACGAATAGCCTGGTGGTTAGAGAACCTGACTATGAAGCTTGAGGTCCCGGGTTCGATCCCCGGTCGGGGCAGATATTTGTATGATGAATACGAATGTTTGTTCTCGAGTTTTGGATGTTTCATGTCTATATAAGTATGTTTATCCGTTGTCTAGTACCCACAGTACAGGGTTTGCCTAGTTTGGGACTAGATCAATTGGTGTGAATTGTCCCACGATATTATATTATTTTAATTTTTCATTTATTTCAGAAATCTTTGGCCAACTTTCCGAAGCCTAGAGCCGTAGCATGGTTGGCCTTGTCACGCGATAGGTGATAGGATAGAGCGTGCGTCACTGGCTGACACCGTTCGACAGAACGAGACGACGCTCTTATCTTGTCACTTGTCGCGTGATAAGACCAACCATGCTACGGCTCCTGATCTAGTTGAAATTTTTTACACTTGGGTAATTCAGATGTCAGTGCAGTATAAAGCTATCATAAAACAGGTCAAACCATAAACTGCACAAGAGAAACCTGGCGTTGAATGAATGAGAACTGAATAACCGCAATTAGGTTTTTTTAAATATTTAACACTAGTTTTATTCACATAATATAGAATTCTTTATACTTAATAACCATATTAGCAATTTCCGGGATCCTATTGTATCCAAAAATGATGATTTTATTTCATTCATGGGTTTTGTCCGAGTCCGACGAGTTCAATTTAAACCTGGTAACATTTCTTTTACTGTTATTTTTCCAGTTTAGATGTAAAATTAAATAAAAATCATGAAAAAATTAAAAAAACTGTACAACCATGCCCTATTTAGGAGATATGACGGCATTTTACCGATCTATATTCTTTGTCCGCGAGTGTAGTTGATAATTCTGCAAAAAAAGTACAAAATTGGCAATTAAAGCATGAACTATTTTTTTTTCAGAAACTTATTTAGGCATAAGCGTGTTTAATTGTTATTAGTTAAATCTGACCCCAATCAACTCAAAACTAACGTTGACATAAATTACACTTTACAATTTGTAAGATAAACTTTTCTTGACAGAGCACAAAACTCAGTAGAAATTTACAATGTAAAACGATAACCAGAAACATTTCAAAACACCACAAACTCCTACATAAACAAAGAAACATGTCTAAATTAATAAATACAAACTTGACATCAGCACCATAAAAGTACCTTTTTGAAATTACCTACTTCTGACTCCAGAGTTGCTGTTTGTTTTATTTTATAAACTTTGGACATTACCAGGCTCTGGGACGTTTTTACGCAACAGATAATCTAAGTATTGCGTTCATTACCATTCTTTTATATTCTCGTTTTAAAACAATTTTATTAGAATCGTCAACTTTCAACAATACTGTAGCGATGGCAGTGGTCAGGCAGAAAGTACTAAGCGAAATATTTCACTACGATTGTAGGCGATTATAGGTACTACACGAGCATTATACTTTTTGATGTTAGATTAATTGAATAATATATGTTTAAAATCTTAGGTGTTATCAATATGATACGCTTTAATCGATATAATAGCAATTGATATAATATCTAAATAACGTTATACTTTACGAAAATAGATATCTTGAAATTATACCTTCCGTTCATTATATATATATATATATATATATATGTATATATATATAAGCTTGTTTAGTATAACGTTCACTGCATACTTATATATATATATATATATATATATATATAAGTATGCAGTGAACGTTATACTAAACAAGCTTATACAATGTGAGCGTATATAAATTATGACTGTTATATGATAAGTTCTTATACCTTGTATTACTTACTCGGTTAAGCTTGATTATGTTTATTTTGTAACAATAGCAATACAGACGTCAATAGTGAGAATATAGTTCTGTATTTTTTTAACTATAAAGTCGTTTACGTCGTACTATTTCTATGCAAGGAACAACGACCCACTATTTACTATAGACAGCACTGTATGGTTATTAAAATAGAATGATAAAATTAAATAATTATAGAGTATACCTAGTTTTCCCAAAAGTGTGTAGAAAATACAGTAAATAGTTAAATAAAATCTTTACGAGGAAACTGTACTGAGGCTATCGAAAATTATGTTTATTTATTTATTTATTCACGACATACACAAGCATAACAGTAAAAAATACTAAGTCGCTTACATACTAGATACAATTTCAAATTCCTTAAAACACAATTCATTATCAATGTCAATAAAAAATTAATAAGTTTATGCAAATTTTTACGTACTTTTTGTGTTTTAGTGACAATTTTTTTTAAATCTATTATTTTATATTTTTTTTTTTGTTAGGTTGAGTATTTGCGGCGTTTGCCGTAGAGACCTTGGGTCCATGGGGACCGGAGGCCCTAAAATTGTTTAATAAGATCTCAAAAATGCTCATACGCGCCACTGGGTGGTCGTTCCTCGCTCAACGCATTGGCATTGCCATTCAGCGAGGAAATGCAGCCAGCCTTATGGGCACCCTACCAGCAAGTAGCATTGATTTAGGGGATATATGTAAATATAGTGTAGGCCCATTGATTTAGTATAAGTAACTAGATACACAATCAGCCGAAAAAAGTGGCCGTCCAAAAGAACCGCGCGATCGACACTTGCGGCTCTTTTGCGTTTAGTCTGGTTTCGACCGTGAGACTTGACGGTTGTCAAAAATGACAAAAATGATCTGTGAAAAAATTCGTTAATAGCAAATATAGCAATAGAAAATAAATTAAAAAGGATTGGATATATTTCTTTAACTAAGTTCTATTGATAGCGTAAAGAATTTCATGTAAACTCATTGGCATTTCATAGTTTTGAATAAATAATTTCGTTAGTATAAGTGACAGATTATCACGGAACAAAAACCTAAGGAGTCAGTAGGCTACTTATTAGATTTTTTTATGGAGTAGTACAGTTACATTATTTGTGGTTTTCAATTTAAGATTCCCGAGAAATCCTTAGCGATGTGCAAAGTAGGCCGCAGTTATAGGCTTATAGCACGAGATAGGAGACATCATCACATCAACGACGAAGAGTGGTGACGACTTCGTCGTGTGTTTATTTTTCAAGTTTATATAAATCTTGTAAAAATAAATGTTTAACTAAAGATAAATTGATATTCAGATTTTAAGTCATTATTATATGCATTATCAAAGGGACTAATGAGATACGTCAAATATACCACACTAAAATGATCTACATACCTAGTTCTTATTCCCTTTTCACTGGTTGTGCGTAGAATTTTTAAGGAGTTTGACAGCTGTACTGATAATACGTAATGCCCACCGAACAATGTTTTGTGTATATGTATTTATAAAAAAAATGAAAGTGTTACCTAATTGTTTAGGTATTGCCTGCTTGTAAAAATAAATAATCATGATTTATTTGTGTTTTTCGTCTTCCTGTTTAAATAAATAAAATATTATAGATTTTATTCATTAAAGTGTGACATGTAAAATACTTCCAAACAGCAAAAATCCGCAACGTACTTCGTCAATCATTTACAAATGACTGTAATGTTTATACAATATTATTAAAATAATTTTATAATGCGACTCCATTCATTCGCTATTTAGTTTTGACGTGAGCAATCAAGTCACATTATGATAAAATCTCAATAAACCAATTTTTTTAAATCTGTTTGATGATAATTCGCTAATATGGCCCTTACAACGTAAAACACTAAGTTCTCTTTTATATGAAGCATATATCTCAACGCAGGTTATAAGTAAACGCGATTGGCATCAACTGAAATACAGCTAGAGTTGTCAAATTGGGGCACATTTCTTGAAATTTTTGTTCGACATTGTGCGTCTATTTACTTTATTATACGTCAATGTGTAGGCCCCATAGGTTTAGTTACTTTTAGTAATTTTAGTAGTTATTTGTAATTTAATGTACACTATTTTTATCTTAATAAATAATTTGGTTTTTTGACATCAGATTTTTTTTTCTAAAAACATTTAACTAGTATTTTTATACAATTTTTATTTCATATATTTTTTATTCTTTATGTTTAATAAATTACTCTAAATAATTAAATGACGATTTGAAAGTGCTTGTTACTAAGCCTACTTGAATAAAGATCATTTTGAGTTTGAGTTTGAAATGTCCCTACGACTGTGTTGGTTTTTCGCTTTTCATGACCATCATTAAGTATTTACCCATACTCCATATACAAGTCCCTCTGCGAGCACGAGGCCCTCATAGGAGGTAAATAATTCATCCGGGCTTATTCACAAAGCTTACCGACCCGTTTCAGATGAACCAGAATGCCTTTACGCTTAGTTAGGAATCTCAATTTCTAGTTATATAACGAGTGGTGAGGCGGTTTGAGACAGGTTGGGAATCGCTTAGCAGGATTAATGCCTTCCCACTAGAGGGAATATCCAGGTCAGATTGCGTCGCAATGCCTAATTAAAATATAAAGACAGTGACAGAATTAGATACTTACAGAGCCAAATGAGTATCTCTCAGTATCTCTCGGCCATTGTAATCACAGATGCCTACAAAAGTCTACCTCGAAACTCAAAGCTCACAACGGAATGTGTTTCAACTTTTATTTTTAATTTAAAAGTGTACGAAGTTGTGTAAGACGGCACCGGCCAAGTTTTAACAATGTCGCCGTACCTCAGGGCTGCCTGTTGGGTCTCGTAGTCTATTTGCAAATTTACATACATTACGGGCAAGGAAAAAAGTTGTCACTCCTTGGGTGCAGCGTTTTTAGTTTCAAATAACATTATTCACTTGTATTTTTTGTAAGTATTGTATTGAATGTTTGCAGGCTAGTTTTTGGGAGGAAGGGTTTTACGTTTATACAACTTATTTTCAATTAATTTCGTGGTATCCCGTCGCAGTTAAAGATTTTTTTTGGGTTTATGGGTAATGTAAAAAAAGTCTCAGCCGTCTGCAATGCCAAGCTTACTTGGCGCTGCTGGCTTGTACCTTTGGAAAACACACTGCATTAATTGTATCTGATTTCTAAGCGCCATATTGATTAAAAAAAGTCCTTGTGGGTTCAATTTTATTTTATACTGCGTCGTGGACCCGTGTAAATATTGTTCTATTAAGCTTTTTGTCTTTTATGTCTCATGATTAGGTTGTTTTGTTAACATACTTATCATATATTAATAAACCTCCAGGTCTTTATGCTTTGTCTGTTGGTGCTCTATGTGTACCTCATGAATATTTTTTTATGTGACTGTTTGTGTTCTAAATAATCAAAAAAATAAAAATCTGGAATGAAAAACCTCGTCGGCATTTAATATAAGGTTATGGTTAGTCAGATTTTGGGTGATGTGGTATTTCTATCCACTAAACACTTCACGGCAGCCACCACCTCATACGGAGGATCTTGTACTGAACACAGTGGAGCCCCCTTTTTCGGTGACATGATCTTCGTTGCCTTCCCCACACACACACACGACCCCCTTTAGTCGCCAGTATCGACAGGCGTTGACCATAGACCTATTCTTAGAGTGAGTATCCAGCAAAGCTGTGCGAGGTAGTGGAACGGTGTGCGAGGAAAAAAAAACACCAATATTGCTAGCCTCGCTCATGCATCTCTTCCTATTGGTGGATTTTTCCTCGCATACCGAACTGTTAACTCGCTTGTGGATACTCACTATTACCCGATCCTACAAGGTTTGAGGGGCAACCCTAACAAAACCCCCGCAGCGTAGGCCCTTCCTGCAATTAATAACTTTTTCACTTACTGCCGCTTACGACCTATCGCTGCCGCACAGTTATAATCATTTTATCCAATCGATACCTTAATGACACTTCGACTTATGCCTTTCGAAAAGTTTAATTCATCATCATCATATCAGCCGAAAGACGTCCACTGCTGGACATAGGCCTCCCCCAGAGAGTTCCAAATTGGCCGGTCCTGCGCCACCCGCATCCAGCAGACTCCCGCGACCTTTACCAGGTCATCAGTCCACCTTGTGGGGGGCCTACCCACGCCGCGCCTTCCGGTACGTGGTCGCCAGTCGAGAACCTTTCCGCCCCAACGGCCATCAGTTCTACGTGCAATGTTTAATTAATTAAACAAAACAAAAAAAGTCAAAAACATTATTTTGTACGAGTTTGCGCAAAGTCTTTCCTGTGAATCCATAGCTGTAAGTCCTTTTTTGGAACTCATTTTGGTGCATACAGGCATGTTAATTGCCTTTGCTACTTAATGACTTGTGTGACGGTAACATGATTTAGGTATACATACGTTCCTAAACCGTAACTATTGTATTGTATACAGAAAATACTCCGCCATCTCTATGCACAATCTTTAAACGCGCTTTATTACAATTATTCTATATCATGATCAGATTGATCAGTTTGTTAAAACTATAGGTAATAGTAAGTTCATCTCCACCTTGTAGAATACCGTAGCCCTAATAAGACCATTGCTTTGTGGGTATTAAGTTTTGTGTTTCTGGTGGTGAGTAAGGATGCTCGGCAGCTCTGAATTTATTTATTTATTTATCGTATGGCAATTATTTAGAACCGTGAGATCTTCAAAAAGACAGTACGGTTGCCAGGTTGCTGCAACTTTAGGGCGCGAGTACACGGTGCCGCCTCCGCGCCGCCACCGCGCCTCCGCGCCGCCACCGCGCCTCCGCGCCGCCACCGCGCCTCCGCGCCGCCACCGCGCCGCCGCGCGGCCGCCACACCTTCGTGCTATGTATGAGAGGTGCGGCGGCGGCACGGCGGCCGGCTTTACGCGTCTCGTGTACTATCGCCCAAGGGTACGGGTTCACACTTTCTGTTCAAAATCGTCTGCTCGAATGCTCGAAGATGATCCTAGAGGTGTGAACCCGTACCCTTGGGCGATAGTTAGTACATAGTGCGGAGGTGCGGTGTCGGCGCGGAGGCGGCGCGGCGGCGGGCTTCACGCGTCTCGTGTACATAGCGCGGAGGTGCGATGTCGGCGCGGAGGCGGCGCGGCGGTGGGCTTCACGCGTCTCGTGTACATAGCGCGGAGGTGCGATGTCGGCGCGGAGGCGGCGCGGCGGTGGGCTTCACGCGTCTCGTGTACATAGCGCGGAGGTGCGATGTCGGCGCGGAGGCGGCGCGGCGGTGGGCTTCACGCGTCTCGTGTACATAGCGCGGAGGTGCGGTGTCGGCGCGGAGGCGGCACCGTGTCACGAGCCCTTAGGATGTGCTTGTGATACTTCTGGAATAGCAAGCGTCCAAAGGATACGGTCATCAGACAGATCGTAAGCTTGATTCGGCACGTATAAAAAATGTTTACATGAACTCAAATCACCCAAAGCTCACATTGAATAAGTACTTCAATAGACCACAGGGATCAAATGCCACGTGCCATACGTCCTGACCGCGATTTCATTAAACCGAATCAATCGTGGTCCTTTTAATTAACGCCGCCGATAAGCCACTATATCATTAATTACCAGCTTAATGCTCCATTACTTCGCCCATTTGTCCACGTCGGTTGAAAAAAACCGGGCTTTTTGATGGATCGAAGGCGAACGAAAGTAGCTGAGGAAAAGGTAATGGTTACCAGGGCGTACGTAACTATAATTTGAAATCGTCGAGCGGTTACACAGACATGGTATAGATCTGGGTTATTCGCCACGCGCTCATGCGCCTCACCCCACGCGTCACGCCTAACGAAACTAGACCACTACCTACGCTTAGTTACTACGAATCGCGGCGTCACGATATATGCGCTGCAAGGGAATGTGTATTCCCTCTTTGTCAAAATCCAACCTTCGAAGCATGGTTGGCCTTGTCACGCGATAGGTGACAGGATAGAGCGTGCGTCACTGGCTGACACCGTTCGATAGAACGAGACGACGCTCTTATCTTGTCACTTGTCGCGTGATAAGGCCAACCATGCTACGGCTCCAGCACGCACGCACCTCTTGCTGGCAGTACCAGAGGCGCGCACTGTCAAGCGCGAGGCCAACTCACTGCTTGTGCGTGCTCTGAACTACCTCAATGCCCTTCTCGCATCAACACCAGACCGTGATGTTTTTGTGAGTAAGTGGATGGATGTATGTGGTGAGTGTATGACGTACTGTAAAGCGATGGATGACCGTCCGACTTCTGTTCGTGTTTAATGTAAAATTTGTCCATACGAAGTTATTGTTATTATAATTTTTATGTCTAACTATTATATTGTATTTTGTATATTGTGTCCTAAATTCCACAGTGTCCTAGTGTATGTAATGCTGTGTAATAAGTTGAATAAAAAAAAATGTGCGTTGCGGTCAACTTAAAACAAGTTACAGAATAGGGGGGGCTGTTCACTCACGAAGGCGCGCCTCTCCTCAGCTCTCCACAGTTAATTAACATTGTGCAGTATGCAATGTACCGTGGAGGGGCGCGACTTCGTGAGTAAAGTGAACAAGTACTGTAGGACAAAAGTTGTCCCCAGCCCTCCGCTATTCTGTAACTGTTTTTAACCTTCAAATATATCTTGACGATTCGTAGTAACTAGACGTAGGTAGTGGTCTAGTTTCGTTAGACGTGACGGTGGAGGTGGAGCACATTAGCGCGTTCCGAACAAAATCCCAGGACTTCTAGGGCAACTCGCTAAAATCACTCAGCGACTCCTGTCTCACTCGCACCGTGGAAATTAGAAAGAGGAGGGTAGATTCTCGTCGTCCTCTGTTCCAGAAAGTTAAATAGTTTATAGCTTAAGGCCGTTCGTCGATTGTGGTAAACCACGCCTCCGTCTAAGATACACGTTTATGTCTTGCCCACACAAGAGAAAGAGATGCAGCTCTCAGCAGTTTGACGCAAAACGAAGGCCCGTCGGTTCGCTTCCGCTTTCCAATCACATTTATATGTGTTTCTCGCGCGTAACGTATCAGAATGAAAATGCAAATCTTCGAACTGCAATTAGGGTGTGAAAGAATTCAACCGATGCCACCTCAGAAAAAGCACTCGCTAGGGTAAACGAAAACATAATAACCCTATCGAGCGAGATCGACGTACTTATATCAATTTCGATAAGTTTGAAAGATATATTGTTTAAATATAATTTATATTTTTTTCTATTTTTTTAATTTTTTTTTTAAATTCTTTTTCATAGTTTCAACTTTTTGCCCCGAATTAACCCATCCAAATCAAGTAGAATGTTTATGGTAAGCAATTTATCTCTTACGGTGGCACGCGTATAGCTTTTCATGGGATTCATCTTCTACATTAGGCACGTATTCCATGTAAATCTAGCCGGAAATTCAGAACGTTAATAACTATCACCTTAAGGCCTAAAATCGCGTGACCACGTCAGAATTCCTATAAGCTAACCTTATCACGCCAATCGCGTTAACAATGCTATAGAACCGCTTAACACACTATCTGTCCCAATATCCTCATCATAACATAATAATGTATGTGCTGGCATCAAAGGTTGACGCGGCGGGATTGGTTGTCGAACTTGACCTGTATGCTTACGTAATACGGGTGATTATCGCGTGCTATGGACGGTATTCAATTAAGTGGTGAATAGAGAAAGATCGAGAGATAGGTGGAGTTAATTTAATTTGGACTAGATTGGGTCACGGGTTTGGTTGGGGATTTAAATTAAGGATTTTGTTGGCGAAATATATTTTAATTTACTGGCAGGACATGACACTGCGCGTTTTTAACTCTAGTTAGTATACAAAACTCGCAAAACTCAAAGCCACAGAGGCTTTTTAATAAAATATGTTTTATCCCTTTCTTTGTATGCATTTTAGCTAAAATTGGGGTTTGAATAACGTTTATGAGCTCTGTGAGCTGCAGATCTCGCTTGCCTTTTTCCAAAAATATTTAGTTTTCTAATTTCGAAAATCTTCACGAGAATCGGTCGAGAAATGGAGACATTTATTCACTACACAAAAGACACACAGAGACAAAGGGAGTGAATATACAGGGTGGACCATAACTCTTTTTACATTTCAAACTAAAATAAAATGAAAACTAATTATATCAGATGAAAACCGTTTATTAATTATGAAAACACATTAATAGGGATTTTATTTTTAAAAATTACGTCATCCATATGTGATCCTTCATTATTTTGGCATTGCCGTAACCTGGAGCGAAAATTTTCAGTGACGGCCTGACAAGTGTTCAGAGAAATGTGGACCAAAAGTCCGTTAACTTTTGAATCGGTAGCTGCGTCGGGGAGCGGTGCTTAAATAAGCCAGCGTAAAAATCTGAAAAAAAAACATCTTATCGGTAGTACGGGATAGAGAGAGTATGCAAATGCATGTACAGTCGAGGAAATTGAATGTTTAGCACTTTTGGACCTAAGCGTCATTCAAATAGAGTTCAAATGTGCCAAACCTTCATTTTCCTCAACTGTACATACATCTAAGAGTACTGCTATCAACTAGTGAAAACGGCACGTCGCACAAGATCGCTATGGCATGCGTTTTGGAAATCTCCCGCATAAATGCGGGGGGCTATGGCCCAGTGGAAACGGTTGCCCGAATGCGGGCCCTATCGGCATGAGTTTTGGAAATCACCCTTACCCCGCATCGCTATCGAACAATTAACAATCAAGCCCTTCACAGGAGTTTGGTTTGAAGTTGTGGGTCAAAGTTAACTACAGTTATGTTTGACAATTTTGTTCAGTTTTGTGATGGCCCGTAACTATCCGGGCACCTAAATAAAAATGCCCACCGACTTTCACATAAAATTATATTTGCAACATAATCGCTTTAACATACTACATA
Organism: Epinotia nisella; assembly: GCA_932294315.1. Taxonomy (NCBI): domain Eukaryota; kingdom Metazoa; phylum Arthropoda; class Insecta; order Lepidoptera; family Tortricidae; genus Epinotia; species Epinotia nisella. The sequence goes on from OW028694.1 coordinate 13,140,827, forward strand.
ATTTCTACGTTTCGCATGCGATGCCTGAGTTGCCAGACTAACCCAAAATATTTAAATACCATTTATCACCCGCTCGAAATAGAATTCCAAAGTTGAAGCCGCCATTTTGTGAAGTACAAGTCTTGTCAAGTCAAATAGAGAAGTTGTGCGATTTTAAGAGACTTGGCTCGAGTTGTTTTTGTTAAAAGTAGTTTTAATTAATTTAGGAGTTTCTGGGTGTTTGGGCGTAATGAAGGGTGTGAAAACTTGAGAGCTTGTTTTTAATTAACTGTCATATAACTGTTACGTTATATAATTGTTGGAACTTTACGGTTATGATGTAGGAATACGAGTATTATCTTGGGAGTACATATCGCCTGAAAAAACTATTATTCGAAGCTCTTCCCTAGGAACCTACCTATTCAAGTAATCTTAAATTGTTTTTCATCGTTTCCACTACCCAAAGGTTGTCTGGAAGAGATCACTTTTTAGCGATAAGACCGCCTGTGTCTGCCCACTGTTTAATTTAAGCGTTGTTTTTCTGCCAGTGTAGTTTTTTTCTGGTTAACAGTAAATAATATTTATATTGTACTAGCTTCCGCCCGTGCGCTTAGCCCGCAGCTTCGTCTGCGTGGACTCGGGATAAAAACTATCCTATATTTTAATCCAGGCTATAAACTATCTTTGTGCATAATTTCATCCAAATCGGTTGAGCCGTCTAAGCGTGATTGAGTAACAAACATCCAACCGTCTAAACATCCAAACATTGACTTCATTATTCTGTAATGTATAGAGTCGGAATGCGAGTTGCAGGCATCCATAGACTACGGTAACCGGTTAATACAAGGCAATTATTATTTTGTTGACATATACGACTTGTCTTTTTTAAATTCATGTATAACTTATAAATGTGTGTTTTTTATCTCTAAATATAAATAATTAAAATATATTTGCATGCATTGTGATGTGTTATGGAGCAAATAAATGATTGATTGATTGATTGAGCCGCAAGCGTCCATAGGTGTGTCTTCTTACCACCATTTATTTATTTATTTACTCAAATATATTAACACAGCATTACAGATTTACTTAAGTCTAATACACTGTGAAACGAAACATCAATTTACAGGAACAAAACAATAATAGGTACTAATCAATAATGTACACTAGAAGGCCTATCATCCTTCATCTCATAAAACACCAGACACACTCTTCCCTACACACAGTCGTCCATCGCCACGCAAGCAGATCACACTCGGGTGTTGACACTAACAGGGCATTCAGCAGCGTCAGGGCGCGGTGCGGCAAGTCCTGTGCGAGACAGTGCGAGCCGGAGGTACCTACTGCTAAAAGCGGGCGGGTCTAAGAGCCATTCGTGGGACTTTCTGGAACGTGCAGCCTCAAAAATTGCTCCACTAGTTCGAATCAATCTGACTCTCCCCGTAACTGTCTGACCATGCAGTCCGTTTACTTGTTTCGTCGAGTATAAAAAAATGGACGCCAATTATATCGACCGTCCAACTAAGGTCACGTAATCCTGTCGGACAACGCTCGTCTCGGCTCCGAATCCCATCTTTTAATTACTCGCCGGCGGTAAGACACCTTTTGTTCTCGCAATTTTCGCAATGTCACATACATAAAATATATGTTAAGTCTGTCTGCCCTTATGTGAAGGAGACTGGAGCGTTTTTTTATATAGTATTTTTATTTGTTCGCGCTGGCTTAATAAAAACCGGACAAGTGCGAGTTCAACTCGCGTGGTGAGGGTTCCGTAAAATATTGAGAATTTTCCCGTTACATTGAATACTCAAACTTCTTATAGTTTTTCCTGTAATTTTTAGGCAAAGAACTATTTTCCATATTTTTTCAGAATTTTTAAGCCTAGTAGCTTCGGAGATAAGGGGGAATGGTCAGTTTTCGTCTTTTTTCCAAAATTACATCAAATCTGTTTTTGCTAAAATTATAAAAAAAATATCTGAGATGCTTACAACAACCCCTTACATTTGATATGTCACACAATACAGTTTACGAAACTTTTTTTTTTGAAATTTTCCAGTTTACCCCCCAAAAGTGGTCCCCTTGTTCAGAATTCATTAATTTACTTTACGCGTCCATCTTTGGTCCACCAATTTACATATGTTCACCAAATTTCAACTCAATCGGTCAGCAAACCGGCTGTGACAGACGGACAGACAGACGCACGAGTGATCCTATAAGGGTTCCATTTTATCCTTTTGAGGTAAGGAACCCTAAAAAGAAGATATAAATTGGCGACTGTAACCCTCGACATTCTATTTAAATAAATAAATATTAAGGGACGATCTTACACAAATCGAATCAGTCCCATAATAGTAAGCTCAAATAAAGCTTGTGTTATGGGTACTGTTTCGGACATGTTTTCAAGGCATATGTTTTTTGTATTCATATTTTTACTTATTTTAAGCAGGTGAATAATTGTAAGCTTTTTTTGGCAAAAAATTACTGACTGTTGACGAGTTTGTTTTGGCTTTTCTTCTTGACAGTGGTCATCTTTTTTAGAAACGCTCGTAGAATTTTACTTTTTTATCATTGCGGCCTACTTGCAGAAAAATAATCATTTGTTTCATCTAATTTGTGTCTTTGTAATAATATGATAGGACAAGTAGATTTATAACTGATTTTCGTATTTTTATTGATTCAAATAAAAATAAAAAAAAACTTAGATTCTGTAGTATCTTTATCGAGTGTGTCCCATCACTACCCAAAATGGCGCGCGTCACGCAGTGCACGTGTGATTGCTCGTTGACTGTGAACTAGCCAATCACGGTGCACTTGTCGCCCCCTGCGCCCCGCCAATTTGGCAAAATGAGATACTAGTTTAAGTTTTATGAAGCAGCGCCTATAAGGGTTAAGTGATATGTGGAATGGCACAAATACCAGCCTTTAGTAAGTGCTGTAGTTTAGGTACAGCTGGCAGTATTTCCAAAAGGACGCAAATTTATACAGAAATATAATGTAACAAGCCATACACAACAGGCCCACATATCTCAGTTTATATCATGCCCAGCATGCCACGAATTATACACAAGGGAATAATAAGCTTAAACACGCGGCTATTGTGTTCGCATCCAAATTGTATTGTGTAGTGGACTAAGTGGGGTGTTTATAAGGGATTACAATTAGTGGTATCAGATTATGACTGTGTATTGGAAGCCATTAGGTACATGTGTTATTTGCAAATTGAGATCCTATCGTGGCTCTACTACACGAAAATTTGGTCAGTGTAATTTGAATCGTGTTCTTTGGAAGAGTTGGTTTTATTGTGTATGTATGACACTTTATTATTCAGAAGATGATAAAACAAGTGAAACAACACAATATTAAATATCATACAAGCCTTGCCAACTCCTAAAAAAATTGAAGATTTGCCGTGTAAACAGCTAAAGAATAATGCAGATCCATCTCAACATGGCATCCTTTCCTTGGAAACTCTGAGCGACCTTTCTCTTCAAAAACACAACACCACATACCTACGAGACGAGTACAAAGCACAATGTTTCAGCAGTAAAATAACAGTGTAAAAACCGGCCAAGTGCGTGTCGGACCACGCAAAACGAAGGGTTCCGTGCCTATTAAAAAGGTCGTATCGTCACAGAAATTTTACGGCACTTACGTCCTTTTCTTTGAGGAAGGCAGTTTTTCAGCAATATCTCGAAAACCTCTGAACCGATCTTGTTCAAAACAATTTTCGGTGCATGAAATCAATAACCCCTGAATTTTTCCATATTTTTAAAATACACCGTTCAAAAATTAGAGGGGGGGGGGGGGGGGGGACAGAATTTTAGTGACTTTCGGGGCGATTATCTCCGACCCTATTCACTTAATCAAAAAAAAATGCTAAGAAACCTTATATTTATTTTGAAAGGCCTATCGATTGATGTGCCACACGGGGGTCACAATTTTTTTTTTTTTTTGACTTTTTGTTTTATGTATGGAGTGCACCCCTAATAATTTTTTTTTTTGTCATTTTAATTACAAAACTATGTAGCGGCTAACAAAATACACCTATCTTAAAAAAATATTCAAATACACCGTATAGTTTTCGAGTAAAATGCCTGTGACATACGGACAGACGGACATGACGAAACTATAAGGGTTCCGTTTTTGCCATTTTGGCTACGGAACCCTAAAAACCAAGCTTATTAAATTCAATAAAATCATCACTTTCCTATTTTCGCGCGAATCCCCTATTGGTGTCACTGATATTTATTAAATCACCCCGATACGCGCAGCACGACTTAGGGGGGATACACAGGTGACAATTTGACAGCGGACTATTAAATAAGACTTTCGCTGACACACAATTTATAGTATCTCTATACTTACTAGAAGATCCCTTAATTGATGGAGATAAATGATAGAAACGTACGTACTGTATTCGTACCTCTGGGCCACGCTTAGTAATTTGAAAGTCATTACTTTAACAATATCGATAATCTTAATGAAAATACGTACAAAATAACCTACGGCCAGAGACAAGTTAATTATTTTTATAAATCTTATTGATATAATGCTGGCCAGTTTCTGAACGCATTTTAGCGGGTTTATGCTGTGTGTAGATAAAGGTACGCTACGCGACCGGTGGGGCGCCCTATGTTACGCTTTAAGGACACCACAAAACTAGACATGCCGTCCTTCAAGATCGACTCCATGAGCTGGGAAAAGCAGTCCCAGGACCGAGACCTTTGGAGAAAGGCACTGTATGAAGGCGTGACACTACGACATCGCCTGGTTTGACCTCTCGTCCCACAAACGAGCACTGAGACACCAGCGCGCTGCTGCACCTCCAACAGCGCTGTGCATGAGATTTACATGTCATATATGCGGGCGTCACTGTCGCTCTCGTATTGGCCTGACAAACCACGTACGCAAGTGCCGCACTTTAACGGACGCTGTTTAAATCATCTTTTATAGATGCTAAAGGCCAATGATGATGATGAGATAAAGGGGTTTATACAACCTTCCCAGTACGAGCACCTATAATAACTACCCTTTGTAACCAAACCTCTAGATCTAGAATATCTAAGCCATTAGCTATTCGAGACCATAATCAGAGCGCGACCAGATTCAAAGTAATATGCTACGTGATTTGCATTGAACTGAACTGAGGTGTCTTTGTGAAATTCTCATTACCCTGTAACTTTCGCACCTAGTAACATTCAGCGCGTTTACTTTATAGACTGGATTTTATTCTGACATATCTGGCACGGGGAGGATAGGTAGCTCAAACTTACGACTTGTGAAATTACAGAGTGGTTACATGAGATCTTAAATTGGAAGATATGATTAAGGTTTAAAAGTAAAATTGAGTGGTTGGAGTGAAATTGAGTGATAGAGTCAGAAACAGTGTGATAAGAGATAAGTGTGGAATGGATGGAGATATAGTCACGAGAATTGGAGGGTATGTTGAGGTGGTTTGGGCATGTAGAGAGGATGGATGAAAGAAGATTAACGAAGATAGTGTATATAAAAAGAGTGGAAGGGGAAGACCTATAGGCGAACTTTCTCCGATCAAATTGGATAAATCTTGCAAAAAGGCCAGGTCAAAAGTATCCTAAACCGACGAGCATGTATGAGAAATGTTATGAAGGTGAGAGAAGTGAAAGTAGCAAATGGAGACCCGTGATCTCTGCCTACCCCTCTGGGAAAGAGGCGAGATTATATGTATTTATGTATTAAAAGTAAAAACGTGTTATTGTCAGTTGATGTCGAAGTTTCTAGCTTCGAATGTAATCATTACTAGGGAGATCTCTTTCTGAAAATAAAACTATGAAATACGGCATTTTCGTGTGACCGTAGATACAGTATTCCATAGTTACAATTGGTCCTTACAACCTGCATTACATTTTATGTAATTAAACGAACTCTGATTTTTAGACAAATTTGCCCGGGTTCGTGTATTTATTTATTTAAACTTTATTGCACAAAATACAAAAAATATATGTACAAATGGCGAGCTTAATGCCAGATGGCATTCTCTACCAGCTAACCATTGGGCTAAACAGAGACTTATAACAGGTGCAAAGAAAAAAGTATGATAATTTCTGTTACGAATATACTTGAGGAGAGAGGAAAAAAAATACAAATGTATTATACACTACATATAGACATACATAAATAAAAATATATAAGATACATACAAAAAGATATACTACTACATATTCAATATATACTACCATTATGTGGATGGATTTTAGTCGAATTCTTGTTTAAGCAGATGCTTACGCAGCAGCATACACAGCATCGTGTATGAGGTTTCTTAAAAATCTTTGAGTCAGTTATTATTTCTTTGTAAAATCGGTGTCGTGACTCATAAGAGCAAATTTCCGTAAGTTATAAACTTTCCTTCACTGCCCCGTTTGATTAATACAGCCTGTATACCTGTGACAAGTTTTAAGCACACTAAACAAAGTGCATAATGTTCCTTATTTTCTTCCGAAACAAAATAGAAATCCCCCAAATTTCCAGGCTGAAACCCTGGCCTAACCCACTATAAGGTGCATACACACTATAACTACACCGGCTGATCCGCTGTCAATATTTCGTGTACGCGAGCTTATCTGTGCCGCCATATGACGCCGTCCTATTTTTACTTTTTCGCCCTAGAATTTCACGGCTCGAGAATTCAGTATGCGTCATAAAAAGTTTTGTGAATGCTGGGTTTAGGCTGGATAGGTAGTAAATTCTGATACGTGTCGGAAAAAATAAAGTAACAGTAGCACAAGCTTTTGTAGTTAAGCATTGAAATAGGTTACGTTTATTATAAAGAACTCTAATTTGTGAATGAGTAAAGTAATTAATTAATTTATTCATACTTAGTTACGACGTCGTTAGTGGTCATCAAGAACTTAGTGCTAATAAATGCACCTATGCATGGAAGTATAAAGGCTAGAATGATGATGATGATTAAATTAAAATGTAAAATGAGCGAGTAGTGTAAATATGTGATTGAGATCGTAAACAAACGACGAAAATGGGATCGGAAAAAATAGAACTCTATTCGGTAAAATACTCCGCTAGCCAAAGGCCTGTTGTCTACCCCTACCTACATGTTATTGTTTTGTTTCTCTTTGTGTTTCGTTTGTGTGAGGTGTTCATAATAGTACATTGTTGTAGAGGCTAGAAAGTAGGCAATAAATGAACGAGAGAGTTCGAGGTCCGAGCCGAAGGTATGGATCTTAAAGGAGATGTATTGCACTTTTGATTGAGACATTATATAGTGCTTTTTACGCCTACTGCGAGGAAATTGCAAATAAGTAATTATAAATGAGAATTAAGATCACAATACTAAACAAAAGAGCGCGCCCGGCGCCCTGTGATTGGTCGAACCGACTGGACTACAAAAACATTATTGGACAGTTTGGATTCATAGAAGGCCTATTCGTGCGACGTCCAGCTAACCACAGTTTTGTAGCCTGCATTCTGACTTTCTGACCATCTATTGCACTATTTCCGAACAGTGGCGTGAAAAGAGTATTTGTAATTGTATTGTAACAAGTGCGAGTCGGACTCGCGCACCGAGGGTTCCGTACACACCTGTAGGTATATAAGTAACACAATTTACGGTTTTAGCAATTTTTCCTTTATCTGTGCTATAAGACGTTGCTTCGTACCAAATTTCAAGATTCTGAGTTCACGGGAAGTACCCTGTAGGTTTTGATTCGTTTGCGAGTTTCGAAAATTTGCGGAAATTTGCGGTATAAACGGCTGCATCTTTTGATTGCGTTGTCTTAGAAGTTTGATTTTTTCACCGCTCCAAGAGACAGTAGATTTGAGTATTTGGTATACATTTTAACTTGTTACCTCCACGCGTTCCTGAGAAAAAGGGTCTTGACAGACGGACGGACGGACAACAAAGTGATCCTATAAGGGTTCCGTTTTTACTTTCGAGGTACGGAACCCTAAAAACATGACGGCAAACAATATTTTTCCACCAATATTATGTAACCAACCCTTTGAAAGATACGATCGCTATCTAAATTGTTTGCTTAGGTCCCGGCGCGCAGTTTCGTTTTCCTGATACGAAATTATATGCGCTTATCCAAAAACACAACCTTTTTACTTCTGGATATACATTTTACAACTAAAAAATATATTTTAACTCGAATTCCGTCTCACTTTAGCTCACACTAACACAAAGATGAAAGACCGTATATTTAATTCCGGATTCAACTTCGGTATCTCGCAATTATGCGAGCTGCTCAATTCGAAGCGATTAATAAATAAATAATAAAAATAAATATCGTGGGACAATTCACACCAATTGATCTAGTCCCAAACTAGGCAAAGCCTGTACTATGGGTACTAGACAACGGATAAACATACTTATATAGATAAATACATACTTAAATAAATATTAAACATCCAAGACTCGAGAACAAACATTCGTAATCATAATACAAATATCAGCCCCGACCGGGAATCGAACCCGGGACCTCAAGCTTCATAGTCAGGTTCTCTAACCAGTAGGCTATTCGATCGTCGATAATGTTTACATATAGTAGGTACCAACTGATTTCCAATTCACGGTCATTATCACGAATTATGGCTCAGATGCCTGGTGTGTGTGTGGCCCAAACTATGGCACATATGCTGTCTTGTCCGGCGTGCCCGTACACATGCTCTGGACAAGACCTCCGTGACGTGACAGATAGGGCTTTAGCCATTGCCAATTTCTGAACCCGCACAATCTAAACCATGGACATAGGAAACCATCGACACGAGAAGAAGAAGACGAATTACGTAAGGAATAAAAATTTACCTCTTTAAAAGTTTTAGCTGACGGGGGAATGATAAAAACAAGTGCGAGTTCAACTCGCGTGGTGAGGGTTCCGTAAAATATTGAGAATTTTCCCGTTACTTTGAATACTCAAACTTCTTATCGGTTTCCCTGTAATCTTTAGGCAAGGAACTATTTTTCATATTTTTTTCAGAATTTTAAGCCTAGTAGTTTCGGATATAGGGGTAGAATGGTCAAAATTCGTCTTTTTTCCTAAATTGCTTCAAATCTGTTTTTGCAAAAATTATTAAAAAAAAATGAAATGCTTACAACAACCCCTTTCATTTGATATGTCACACAATACGGTTTGCGAAACTTTTTTTTTAAATTTTCCAGTTCACCCCCCAAAAGTGGCCTCCTTGTGTAGAATTCATTAATTTACTTTACGCGTCTATCTTTGGGTGACCAGTTTACATGTGTTTACCAAATTTCAACTCAATCGGTCCAGTAGTTTCGGAGCAAATCGGCTGTGACAGACGGACAGACAGACGCACGAGTGATCCTATAAGGGTTCCGTTTTTTTTTCTTTTGAGGTACGGAACCCTAAAAACTATTTAATGCCAATATTTTCTTCACCAAAATTGTGATTTTCGAGGGTATTATACACGAGTTATAATAGAAAATACCGGAATCATTACACGCGTGCCTATAATTTGAGGGTTGGCCTTAATAATAGACTTGATGACAATGGGACCACATCAGGAGTACCTATACTCTTTCGAATAAAAAATATTTTTTAAAATGGGTCACAATTGACGGAGAAATCTGTAAACATACAAAAAAATATATACATACAGTGGTACATAGAACCTCCTCCTTTGTGAAGTCGGTTAAAAATAGAGACAGATTATACTCGGTTACCTCTGAAATCGATTAAACAATACAGTGATGCTACTGAAATGTTTTATTTTCTAAACTATATATACAAGTTCATAATTTACTTTCATCATCATCATCATCATATCAGCCGAAAGACGTACACTGCTGGACATAGGCCTCCCCCAAAGAGTGCCACAATGACCGGTCCTGCGCCACCCGCATCCAGCGAACTCCAGCGACCTTTACCAGGTCATCAGTCCAGTCCACCTTGTGTGAGGCCAACCCACGCCGCGCCTTCCGGTACGTGGTCGCCACTCCCTTTCCTTTCTTTTAAATTTTCTTTATCTAAATTCAAACTTTGTTATATCTGAAAAAGTCCATCGAGGCAATGTACTGATATTATGCTGGCGCCAATTCCAATGCTCATGCGTTGCGCGAGAAAGCCACCAGCTCTTCGGTCAACAGTTAGGTACATCAAATCAACCTGACGTTTCCCTGTTTCCGCAAATAATTTATGCGCACTGGGACCCCACGGACCGAGGGTCTCGACGCTAAAGGGTACAAAGTTGTATTATCTACCGAGGCTTCTATATAATCTTCTGTCTATATTTAGGTACTACGTTTTAGATGGTCCTTAAGTTGCATTTAAAGCGACCGCCGTCCAGTAAAGTTCAGTTTGCAATTAGATTGTCGGCAACATTTCCCTCCTTTTCTAATCCCGCTCCGGACGGGTGATTAGTCCACGTCAGACCACCATTTATTGTCGGGGGTCACCGGACAATTACATATTATTTTGGTTTTCCTTAACAGTGACCAGAGGGGTCTATTCGAGATCCTTTTTTAGACGATAGTTGCAAACGACTGACTGCCTGATAAATTCACTCAATTCTCATTTGATTATAAAAATGTATTGTTAAAATTTTGACCCCCAAGTACCTTATAGCTAAACTACACTCGCGGTCAATTTCGGGTCACAATAAATTAAATAACCTTAATAGGTTTTTTTTTATATTTTACACTAGTTTTATTTACATATACTATTCTTCGTTTCCGGGATTCTGTCATATAAATATCAATATCCAAAAATTACGATTTTAGCGATGTCTCGCTCTGTTAACGTTGTTTTTTCGATGGGTTTTTACGAGGCCGATTTAAACCTGGTAATGTTCTTTTATTAAGTGTAATTTTTGTAGTTTAGATGTAAAATTACATAAAGCTCATGACAATATTAAAAAAACTGTACAACCTTGCACTATTTTCGGAAATAGGACGTTATTTTACTCGCGGACAAAGAATACGGGTCAGTATCATATCATATGTACAGTCAGCATCAAAAGTAACTGCGCAATCGAATATGTCAAAAGCTCTTATTCCCTTTTAATAAAGACTTTTGACGTCTTCGTTTGCGTAGCTACTTTTGATGCTGACTGTACAGTAAGGGAAATGTATTCACGTGCCACCGTAGAACTCTGTCGCAATTGACAGGCCGCAGTCAATCAAACTCGTGTGGTATGTCACCTTATTGCGATAGGGTTCTAAGGTAGTACGTTAATACATTTCCCTTACTGTACACTGAGACTCGAATGGAATCACAAATCAATTATTTTCATGAATATAGATACTTATATAATGCATACAATATAAACTTACTTATACATACTTAAATACATACAATTGTATGTATTCAAGAGCTGAGAACCGATAAGACCCCGAAAAATACCGAATTAGGAATATCTCCACAGTTCCTGCAAAGGACCACAATGGCAACACCAAACAACACTTAATACGTTTCTTTGTTGCCAAATCTAATTCAGAGAAACCCTTCTGTTTGACAGTTGTGGAGGGTGAAATATCGTGCCTGGTTTTAGGGAGCTGTTTATTGTGCATAAGAGGAGCGATTTGACATTTTACACGAGGATAACTGTTGAAGAAATAATAATTATTATACGTAAATGGTAGGACTTAAAGGAGAATTAAAAAAAAAACCTAAACTGCTTTTAAATCAAATCTTTTGTATATATTTTTGTAATCATCTCTTGAAATGCTTCATTTTGATACCAGATTCGATTGGTTTGAAAATTTTTAAGCACACATATAATTAAGCACCCGAAATCCACCATGTCGAAGTGTGTTGTTGTCAATGCCAAACGACCGATCATCCAACGATGCTTGAACTTACAACAAGAAAATTGTACTGACGATTCAAGTATTCAAGTATTTTATTGCATTCATGTTGTTATAGTATAGTACATAGTTGACACATGTTACAGTAAGTCTCAAACATGAACCCTGTAAGGGCATCGCAATACATAGGTATTTATAGATTAACTTAGAACTATTCTAACAGAATGACATAAGCCGTAGGCACCAACGGTATACATAGTTATTTCTAAATAGGCATTTTGTGTGTATACAGTGTTGAGACAAAAATAAGTAGATATATGTACTTTTATAGTTTATCATCTAGGTATTCATTTAGAGAATAATATGCATTATTTTGTAGTATATTCTTTAGTTTAGTTAAAAATTGGCTGTCTTTATTTTCTTTTCTTATGTGTTCTGGTAGTTTGTTGTATATTTTTATTGACATGGTTAGCGGACCACAGGAATGGAGTTTTAATCGGGAGGTTGGAGGCACTAGCTTTGATTTATATCTCAAACTGTATGGTAACGGCGTATCTTCTCGTTTTGTGTATAATTCAGAGTGTTTACGGACGAACTTACATATTTCCAGGATGTATAAGCAGGGCAAGGTAAGTATTTTGTGTTTAATAAAGTACGGCTTGCAACTATCGGATTGCTTTATATTTACGAGTATACGGATTAGTTTTTTTTGCAACGTGAAGACGGATGGAGCGTCGACACTGCTACCCCAGAGGGTTATTCCATAACTGAGACAGGAAAAGCCGTCATCGATTCATCATGACGTCCGGTTAGCCAGTGACGCTGTCTACAAAGCTGAAGGTCCTGGGTTCGTTCGAATCACGGTAAAATATTTGTGTGATGAGCATGAAAATTTCTTCCGGAGTCTTGGGTGTTTGCTATGTATTTAAGTATTTGTATCTATTAAATGTATCGTCGCCTAGTACCCATAACACAAGCCTTATTGTGCTTACTATGGGACTAGGTCGATTTGTGTAAGATTGTCCTCTAATATTAATTAATTTATTTATTATCATCATCATCATCGCGTCCGATTTCGACCACGGCGACTGGAGAAAAACTGGCTAATCAGAGCGTCGTTCGAGAGCTCTCAGGTGACACACTGACACAGACAAACTTTACTGTTTGTAATGTTATTGTTTTTAAATGTATTTAATTTTCTACTGTATGACATGTAAACTGGTTTTATGAATAAATATGAATATGAATGTCTGAGCAAACTTCCTACAGGTCAGTGCGATTGATTAGTTAATGTATCAACACCCTAACTCGCGGCTTTCACCACTAACCCCCATCCCGGTTGCCGCGCGAGTAATTTTTTTGCATCTGCCCTACAAAACCGGAAGATGTGTGATTGCCTTTATCTGTTTAAGCGACGGGCTTTGTTTTTATGTAAATGTTGGCATTTCCGCGCCCGGTGACGTTTCCGGTCTTCAGTGACAAATAGAGTTAGGACACTTTGGTTTTTATGTGGGTCAATTGTTGTTCTCGGGACAACATTTACGGAAGGGTTTTAACGTTTTTCAGTTTCTGAATTTGATTTAAAAATATAATATACTTATTCTTATTACAATTATGCAAATAGTAGTCAAGTTTGTAGAGCAATTATTGCTCCTTTACTATTTTTATTACTACTATTCTGCTAAAGAACGTGCAGATCTATTAGTGATAACGAGTACACCTGCCGGCGTATTTTTGCATGCAGTCAAAATTCCCATCCTTCCTCCGCAAATACAATATTTAAACCGATAATAGTACATTTCGATGCTAGTGCGGAAAGTATGTCATTACGTCACGAGTACCGAGATCTCTCTACTCGCCTACGGCTCGTGGCAAGACTCGGGACGAGTGAAGAATGACACATCGAACGATGTTTTTTAATACAGTTGCGAAAAAATAAGAAAAACAACAAGTAAGGAATTCGGAACTGTTATATTATTCATTCTGTAACATCATTGTAATACAGTTGGAAAATAATTAAGTTTAATACAGTTTAATACAGTTCTATCTTATTTATTTTATATTAACATAATAATTAATGGTACAATTTGTACAAGGAAAAGTAAAAAGCACTAGTGCGCGAAAACCAACTTTCCGCACGCTAAACAGCTAGGTAAAGTAGTACTTTTTGAGCAACTGTATTAAAAATATAATTTTTATACTCGTCGACTTTAATATTTCAATTAAGACTTCGTACACTAAACTAAAACTACATACTTTTTTAAATACATAAGGTTTGAGCCTAGTTCAAATCTCGAGCTAGATACTTATTCTATGAAATACTGTCACGACCATAACCTTACTTTGAAATATTATGCTACCTACACTTGTTAAGGAAATGAGGAGAAAAAAAACCTAAAAGAAGTAAAATCAAAAGATTTTTCGGAAAACCCAACTGCTTCTTAGGGTTCCGTACCTCAAAAGGAAAAACGGAACCCCTGTAGGATCACTTTGTTGTCCGTCTGTCTGTCTGTCTAAACCCTTTATCTCGAGAACGCGTGGAGGTATCGAGTTGAAATAAAAACCATATGCTCAAATTTACAGTCTCTTGTAGCTGTGAAAAAATCAAACTTCTAAGTTAACATAAAAAAAAGATACGGCCGTTTATGCCGCAAAAAACGTATATTTCGACAGTCGCAAGGGAATCAAAATGTATAGGGTACTTTCCGTTGACCTAGAACTATGAAATTTGACAAGGAATATCGTCTTGCTACAAGTACAAGTTTCCTTGAAAACTATATATTTGTCATTTTGTACGGAACCCTCGGTGGGCGAGTCCAGCTCGCACTTGTCCGGTTTTTTTACAAACATAGTCTATGTCCCACGATTAAGAGGAATCTAACGACACCTCATATGTCAAAACGGTTTAAGCTGCAGGGCGTGCCAAAAAAATAAGACATTCCTTCACACATACATACATACATATGCTCGAAAACATACTATGGCAGTCGTGTAAAAAAATCCCTGAACTGAAAAGTAGAATAAAATATTCAGTATTAAAAACACAACCTATTACTTCTTCTTTACAAATATCATAAACCTAAAAACCTATTCAAAACCTCACAAAAGTCTTTTACCCCGTGATAATTTAATTACAAAATGATATTCCTCCCCTTATTACGCAAAGTATATTTTTATCCTCAATAAAATAAGTAGCCGAAAATGTTTGCGAGAACCTTTTTTCAAGTATATTCCCCCGAATGATCCATTTGGAGGAATTCCTTTAATTCAATTTTCATTTTCCCATACAGATACGAAATGTATTTACGTTTCTTCATACCTACTTTTCTTGGCGACTTTATCGTCTATTGAAGAATTCAAATGTTAATAATTGTGCGGGAAACTTTTGGAAGGTAACGTTTTAAAAGCATTTTAAAGGAAGCTTTGGAGGCATTTAAGCCGGGTTTAGTTGCTTAAGTACTTTTGTAGTTTTCGCAGTAAAGTCTTTAAGTGTTTGTCAGGACGCTTTCGAACAGTTTATATAACCGGGTGTTAGGTGTTGTTGAGATAACATTCGGATAGTTGAGTGAACAAGTGCTTGGATGAAACTAACTTATATGCTTTTTTTAAACCACAAATAGTCAGTTAACAAATAAAGAGCACATTTAAAATGCTTTTTTGCCCGATTATGGCTGAGCTTAAAGGAAGGGATACATTATGATTTTTGCATTCTATGTTTGTATTTGCGTGCGTTTCACAGTAGCGTTAAAGATTCTAAACTGATATTGATAAATGAGGTGTCAATTGATTCGTAATTATAATTAAGGTATGGTCGGGGTCGGGAAGCTACGGCACATATTTTCGTCCAATATTCCGCAGTGTCTCAAGACGAGAGTCTTTGACCAGTGTGTGTTGCCAGTGATGACGTATGGCACGGAAACGTGGTCGCTTACCATGGGCCCCATAAGAAGGCTCAAAGTCACCCAAAGGGCAATGGAGAGGGCTATGCTGGGAGTATCTTTGCGTGATCGCATCAGAAATGAGGCTATCCGCAGCTGAACCAAGGTAACCGATATGGCCCTCCGAATCGCTAAACTTAAGTGGCAGTGGGCGGGGCACGTTGCACGTAAAACCGATGGGCATTGGGGCGGAAAGGTTCTCGAGTGGCGACCACGTACCGGAAGGCGCAGCGTGGGTAGGCCCCCCACAAGGTGGACTGATGACCTGGTAAAGGTCGCTGGAGTCCACTGGATGCGGGTGGCGCAGGACCGGTCATTGTGGCACTCTTTGGGGGAGGCCTATGTCCAGCAGTGGACGTCTATCGGCTGATATGATGATGATGGTTGGGGTGAGATAGGCTACCCTTAATATGAAAAAAATGGTTTACATTACGTTATAAGAAAACATTGATGATAAATTGCATAACACGTATTTACTATTTATCGTTAGGAATACACCTGTGAAGTTTCGAATAAAATAGTCGATTTAATCTTGTTTCCCCATACAAACTTTGGACCCCCATTTCACCCCCTTAGAGGGTGAATTTTGGAAAATCCTTTCTTAGTGCACACCTAGACCTTATTAAGGAACCTACGTGCCTGGAATCTCTGGAACCAGCGGTTTGGGCTGTGCCACAATTCAAAGAATACAGCTGTGCGTTGATATGTCATGCGCGCAGCCGCCGTTCGGAACGGGACAATGAGTCAAACTTTTTCGTGCTTGCAGCCCGCGTTCATCGATTTATAAGACGTTATCACGTCAATAAAGAAAAGTTTGTTTTTAGTTGTTCGTAGGTGGGTTACAGTTTTTTTTTTAAATTGTAAACAAATTATTGTCAGATATCAAATAAAGAGCACTTTCAAAATGCCTTTTAGTGTCTGTTTGGCTTTTCTCAAAATTTATCTCCGATTTATCATATTTGCATTATTGATCGTATTCGGCCCCGAACTTCTCACAAATAATATAATTTTAAACCCAATTCGTATTCTAAATAAAATACAATACAAATACTCTTTATTGCACACCTCACACAAAAAGTACTGTCTAAATGTACTGTAAATGTACTTATTACAAAAAAAAAAACTGCTAAAACTGCTACAAAAGGTAATTCACTCTGAAAGCATCTTGGACGTCGATTGCGCGGCTAATGCTTGGACTTAGTGAATCTTTTTATAGCAGTAAGTTAACCTAGCTTTTATAAAAATGATCAGTTGGTTTGCCTGGTTGATTGAATTTTAAGCTGCTAAAGCGCTAAAGCGGCTCTGTACAGATAATAAAAAATTAAGGACCATAAGATCTTTAAGGTTCTAGAAAAACTGCCAAGATGATAATTCAGGCATTACTATTAAGCTTAACACATTCAGTGCCCAGAATCGCTCGTAGCTCGTAGTCCCGTGGTTTACGTCGTATGTAGCGGAAAGCGACTACGGCGTAGGGACGCATACGTGTCGTCACGGGCCGGGAATGGGTTAAAGGTACAAGCTGCAACCCGACCGGCGACAGCAGCAGCAGACGACGTGTCGCAGCGACGCTACTGGTTTCTTTGTATTTCTATGAATGCACTTTGTATCTAGTCGCGTCACACGTTAGCTGGATCCCCGTAAGAGAAAGCAATAACTTCTAAACAAAGCTAGGAAAAGTAAATAGGTATATATAGTAATAGTGTAATTATATGTGTTTTGTTTTGTTTAGTTTCGTTCCATGACGCATTGGTTTTTTTACTGTAATGTCGTGTGTAATGCTGTGTTGCGTCGCGTTCCGTGGGCCACTTGCGGTGCTGTCTGAAAACCAGCGCTGCAGGTGTCTGTCTGACACCTCGGCACAATGCTGAGACAGCGACCGTTTCACTGCCGCGAAGACACACAATATGTGTCAATTGTCATGTATGTCTACTCCTTTGTCTCTGTGTGTCTTTTGTGTAGTGAATAAATGTCTTCTTTTCTTTTCTTTTCTTTTCTTTAACATGTTTTTAATAAATAAATAAATAAATAAATAAATAATAAATATCTTCTTGTAATGTGTAATCTATCGGCAACCTCAAATCCCTTCTTAAAGAACATTATTTGTCTCTCCCCTAACCCTGATTGTATTTTATGACTGACTGTTTATGTATCATATATTTGTATTTGTGTTATTTGTATATATGTATGATTGTGTATGTATGTTTATATATAGAGGTATTTATGTACGTTTATTTTTATAATTATTTTGATTTTTGATTAATAATAATCTCTGCACCACCTACTGCATAATCTAGTTTTATCTCTTTCTCCGATACCCAAAGGTTGTCTGGAAGAAATAGCTCTTCAGTGATAAGACCGCCTGTTGTCTATCTCTACCTACATGTTATTGTATTGTTTCTCTCTGTAACTGCTTTGTTTGTGTGAGGTGTGCAATAAATAGTATTTGTATTGTATAGTATAGTTGTAAAAAAAAGTGTAAATTCGTGTTCAATATATTTATTATTCATCAACTTCAAAAGACAAATTAAAGAAATATTTTATAGATATACCCTATTATATAATCAATGAATTTTTTACTTTTTTTTTTTTTTTTTTATGCACTTGACCGATTGAATTGTAATGATGACTATTTATTTTATAACTAATTAACATTTATAAATAATCTGGTTAATTTGTATTTTATATTATTTTCAATGTATAATGTATTTTACTTTGCTATTTATAACGACATTTGTGAGTAATTTAACTGACTTATTATTATTTCTACCACTGTAACTTGTAAATTGTGCTATATTCCTGTATTTGCATGTACTTGTACGTTAAGCAAATAAACATCTGAATCTGAATAAAAACTACTCTAACGTTAAACATCGAAAGTATATTGATTAACCTTGGATTAAGAGTATACTTAATTATTGTGGTGTTTTAATTAATGTTAATGTTAATTATAATCTTGTATTCACTTTTAATAAATACTTTCATAATATTAATTAACATTTAAAATCTAATAATTAATGAATATTACCAGTTTTGTGACAAGTGGTGACGACGCCCCAATAACTGTATAGTTTTTAGGGTTCCGCACCCAAAGGGTAAAAACGAGACCTTATTACTAATACTCAGCTGTCCGTCCGTCTGTCTGTCTCTGTCTGTCCGTCTGTCACCAGGCTGTATCTCATGAAACGTGATAGTTAGGGAGTTGAAATTTTCACAGATGATTTATTTTTGTTGCCGCTATAACAAGAAATACTAAAAATCAGAATAAAATAAGTATTTAAGGGGGCTTCCATACAACTACGTGATTTTTTTTGCTCGTTTTTATAGATAATGGTACGGAAGCCTTCGTACGCGAGTCCGATTCGCACTTGGCTGGTTCTTTCTCTTTGAAGTGCATGTTTATGTTAATATTGACTCCATATTCTTCTTTTGTCTTGCCTTGCGATAAAAATCCGAGCCCTGTTCATGACATCACGACCATGTTCCAAAGTTGACGACATGAGCTGTCTCATTTCTGTGGCTGTTATGCTTTATTTTGCACGCCGAGCGTTTTTTTTTCTCCATTTATTTTCAATAAACGATCGGAACAAAAGAACATCAAATCGTAAACTATACGCCGAAGTGTTTTATTCAAATTTTACGAGCGCATGCTGGCGGGGTCGCGAGTTCGAGTCGCATTCAAACAACAACAACTTTGAAAACGATTTCATTCTTACAATTCTCTTGGAGTTGCGAAATTGCATTGAATTTAAAATGCGTCATTTTACATTGTAGTGATGCGCGTCTTCTTTAGATAGTATTCAATATACGTCTTAGAGCATATATAACCGGAGTAGCCTTATGACGTATTTGCGTACAAAAAAGTCTGCCAAATTTTGCGGGGGCGGGGGGGGGGGGGGGGGGGGGGGCGGAGCATCTTAATAGGATATTGAAACTCAATTATATATTAAAAGCTTGAAGTGGTTGAACGTTTATAATATCAAGTGCTTACAGCAACATGCGGGCATTTTTATGATCAGTGTTCTCTTGCGAGGCAATTTTGTGATCGATTCTGAAATTGTCTTTGTATGATTTTTTGCACATTGTGCAAGGTTTTTTACAGAGGTAAGTTACTGAAAGGCTACTCCAGTTATGTATGCTCTAAGATATACGTACATAAATAAGGACACAAATATCGGTACACGCCTTTATGACATTGAAAATAGAGTCCTTATAAAGGCATGTACAAAAGACGTCCACTGCTAGACATAGGCCTCCCCCAAAGTGTGCCAAAGTGACCGGTCCTGCGCCACCCGCATCCAGCGGACTCCCGCGACCTTTACCAGGTCATCAGTCCACCTTGTGGGCCTACCCACGCCGCGCCTTCCGGTACGTGGTCGCCACTAGAGAACTTCCGCCCCAACGGCCATCGGTTCTGTGTGCAATGTGTCCGCCCACTGCCACTTAAGTTTAGCGATATGTCGCACCCTTAGAAACATGTTGAAATCAAGATGTGTTGCTAACTCATTTTGTCGATTTTTTTGAGTTCGGTCGGTTTCATTCTAAGGGTTGCGATGTGTGCAGATAATTATGTATGTTTTATTAATGAATAGCCCTGAATGTACTTGCTGGTTCCTACAGTATATTATTATTGATACCTGAAAGTTTATAAATGTCTCCTTTCATTGCAGGTAAGCATCGTATCCACGTTGTAATATGGATGATATAATTATACTACGGTAAGATTAGTATAAAAAACCTATCCACGAGGCAGTAAGTTAGTGTTTGGATATTTGTTACTCAATCACACAAAACGGCTGAACAGGTTTAGATGAAGGCGGATTTAGTTATCCAAAATGGCAGTCAAAAGCTACATAATGAAACTGCACAGCGAGATAGTTTCATCATCTCTTAGAACAACTCCATTGGTTAGTTTTCGTGGGCGAATAATAATCCACTTTCTGCACAAGGGCAACTTAAAATTTTGTGCTCACCTCGGGTATTAAGGAAAGTCTCAGATCGCATTTACATATATACTTAATATACTAATATCCTATATGTGGATGTTTAGATGTTTGTTACTCAATCACGCTTAATCGGCTCAACCGATTTGGATGAAATTTTGCACGAAGATAGTTTATAGGCTGGATTCAAATATAGAATAGCTCGTAATGGGTAATCTCCGGAACCGCTAATACGATTTGAAAAATTATGTCACCTGCGTGGCCATAGGGTACCTATATTTCTATCCACTTTTGGGGGGTAAACTGGAAAACTAAAAATACAAAGTTGCGCAAACTATAGTTGTTGTAAGCATCTCAGATTTTTTTAAATAATTTTAGCAAAAACAGATTTGAAGTAATTTAGGAAAAAAGACGAATTTTGACTATTTCCACCCTTATCTCCGAAACTACTAGGTTAAAAATTCTGAAAAAATATGGAAAATAGTTCCTTGCAGGAAACCCTATAAGAAGTTTGAGTATTTAAAGTAATGGGAAAATTCTCAATATTTTACGGAACCCTCACCACGCGAGTTGAACTCGCACTTGTCCGGTTTTTTCAAAAAAACGCCGTAATTCAAGCCGTGGTTTGAACCTACGATCACCAGATTTAAATTAACCATACCGGTTGGCAACAGTGGCTCTCAATCTCGATCTATAAAGGCGACTAGATATCTCGTTTACCCTCAATAATTCAGCATGCAAAGATTTTGAATCGTTACCTAAAATATTACCAATAGGCACAAAGCTCTGTCAATGCACATCACCAAACCATCTGACAGAATAATCCTTACACCTCTGTCATGCGAATATAAACTCTATCCCAAAGCGTTTAACACTCTCACACAACCCACAACATCTTGGTTTGATTGCCTCATAGTACCACGAAAACCAATGCAGCCAAATCAATCGATTTCGACCTCTAAGTTTAGATGCCTAAGGTTATGTTGCACGCTTCTATTTTGCGGTTTCCTTTCGTGTATCGAACAATACGTATATGAACAAATAATCAAATACGGTGAACCCTGAGATGTTCAGTATTCAGGGAGCATTGTGAACGAAACCTCAATGTAATATGAGAATGACGTCAAATAGACGGAGCTATTCAGAGAATATAAGCGGTTAATGGGGGCTGAGATAGTAAATTGTGCCCAAGGGAGCAAAATGATATATTGACGGCGAGGGCGGTATACTAAACTCTGAGTGAAGTGAAAGATTCTGCAATAGAATACTGAGCGCAGCGAGGAATTCTAAAGTAGAATCTTGAGCCTTAACGAGGGATTCAAGAGACGGTAATAATTTGCTACCGGTGGCACATACTCCTTTTCACAGCTTTTATGAATGAATGAATGAATGGATGAATGAAAACGTTTAATTCAGAACCAGGTCCATATTGGTTAGTAAATAATTATTGATATTTATTTTTAATTTTTTTTTAATTTTAATTTCAATTTCAAGACAACTACGTGGTCCACTGGTGTTAGTTAATCTTAGTCTAGGTTAGTATTTAATAGTAAATAAGATATAATGTTACTTAATACACAAAAACTTAGCTTTTAAATTTCAAATCAAAAACAATACACTTCAATCAAAATTTGTAATTACAAAAATGTCAAAGAGAGATAAATAGCATAATGAAATTTGAATAAAAATTAAATGTAAATTAATTAGTTTAATTTAAAAAATGTAAAAAATGAAATAAAACCTTACTAATTACATAAATACTTGAATTATAAATTTAAAGATGTCTAATTATTTATAACTTAGGTCTGGGGTCTGGGGTCTTAAATGGAGTTTATTAAGCAATTTGTCTAACCTCTCAGGTTTCGGTTGCATTTTATGAGGAAAATAGAAATCCCTCATTTGAGTGCAGCGATGACTCATTTCTGAATAGCTGGATCAGGGAAAAAAGCACAACTTTGATCCCTTTCTGGATAACATGTGTGAAAATATAATTGTAGGTGCTTTTTGGGGGAGGCTGGACATCCAGCAGTAGACTTTCGGGTGATATGATGATGATAATAACTCGTACTATGTACTTTGCTCGCGGAAAATTCTAGTGAAACATGTCGTAACTTAATAACTATAGTTTCACTGCACCATAAAAATTAACAGAACAATTTCACCAATATTCGATTGAAACGCAACATTTTATTGAAGAGCACTATATTATTCAGTGGGCTTGCCGGCACTGGCACGCAGCCAGAACGTCCACAAAACGTCGCCAAAACGCCGAGCCGGAAAGGCGCGTTTTTAAACGCGGTATTGCCAATTATTTTTGCCGCGCGCTTGGGTAACTGGGTGCGGAGTTGCCAAGGTTTTGGAGGTTGTGGCGTTTGCGGATCCTACGTGCCTTTAAGAAATAATTTGTGATTTCATTCCAATAATGCAATTGGAAAAAGAAGGAACGGTTATTTTACTTCAAAATTCAATTGAATCTATATTATCTTATTTAATTTTGGATTTGATGTTTGTATCGATTCACGTTTGCATTGTCATCTCAGTTTACTGCGGGCCTCATAAGAAGGCTCAGTCACCCAAAGGGCAATGGAGAGGGCTATGTTAGGAGTCTCTCTGCGTGATCGCATCAGAAATGAGGCTATCCGCAGCAGAACCAAGGTAACCGATATAGCCCTCCGAATTGCTAAACTTAAGTGGCAGTGGGCGGGGCACATTGCACGTAGAACCGATGGCCATTGGGGCGGAAAGATTCTCGAGAGGCAACCACGTACCGGAAGGCGCGGCGTGGGTAGGCCCCCCACAAGGTGGACTGATGACCTGGTAAAGGTCGCGGGAGTCCGCTGGATGCGGGTGGCGCAGGACCGGTCAATTTGGCACTCTCTGGGGGAGGCCTATGTCCAGCAGTGGACGTCTTTCGGCTGATTTGATGATGATGATGATGATTGTCTTTTTAATTTTGGATTTGATGATTTATGTTTGTATTTAAGGCGATTCACGTAGTTATGTATGCATTGTCGTCTCAGCCAAATCATCCAATAGGAAAATATGCTTTAGCGCAGCCTAACAATGCTATTGGTGGAACGCTCCGCTGTTTCGCATATCTAAATCAAATCAAACATGTATTCGTGACACAGCACGAAATACATTATTACATGACAAAGACACAAGAAAAAAAGTGAATCTGTGCCGTGTCACGAAATGGGCCCAACTCAGCATGATGCTGGCTTTGCAGCCAGCGCTGATCTTCCGTTGGGTCCATCCAGTTAGGACACGGTACGTAACACATGCAATACATTACAATAACAAACAAAAAACGGAAATAGGACATAAAATGAAAAGAAATAAAAACAGAAATGACAATTTCATCATCATAAACATCATATCAGCCGAAAGACGTCCACTGCTAGACATAGGCCTCCCATAAAGAGTGCCAAATTGACCGGTCCTGCGCCACCCGCTTCCAGCGGACTCCCTCGACCTTCACCAGTCATCAGTCCACCCACTCCGCGCCGGTACGTGGTCGCCACTTGAGAACCTTTCCGCCCCAACGGCCAACAATCTTACAAAGCTACAATCTTACAGAGTTATCCTCTTTATAATATTAGTATAGATAACGACATTTTGTAGAAATATTGAACCTTAGACACGTTCTAAATCGGTTTATAGATCGGTTGAACCTGGAGACCGGGCAAAGCCGTCTGGTGTGGAAAATGGCACGCGCTCGGTAAATAGCGTTTGAAGCATATTTACGGTGATTGTTCTTTTGAGCAGAATTATGACATA
The DNA here is from genome assembly GCA_932294315.1 of Epinotia nisella. Lineage (NCBI taxonomy): Eukaryota > Metazoa > Arthropoda > Insecta > Lepidoptera > Tortricidae > Epinotia > Epinotia nisella. The sequence goes on from OW028694.1 coordinate 13,165,228, forward strand.
ATGGCACGTAATGACGAAATAACACGTTCACTGCCAGGAATCGTGCTACGCTCCCGTGAAAGGAAAGGAAAAGGACTGCGGAAAGCGACAGCGTACGCACCCGCTAGGCGGGTTAGGGCTTGTGCACAAATCACGTGATATTCGATAGGGGGGGAGGGGAGTCAGGAAAAAATCACGACAGATCACATTGGGGGAAGGGGGGTATAGGAGATCTCACGTGTATTTTGTGTACAGTGAACGAAGCTAAGAAAAATATCTACCACACGAGTAAAAATATAAAAAAACAAGATTTACTATATACAACACTATTAGTCTTACAGTTAGGTTGAAAATGAAAAAAATATATGTGAGGTTATGTGGGGGGGGGGGGGGGTTAGCCAAGATCCTCCCCAAATATCACCAAGGGGGGGTCAAAAAGTAGCCGAAAACACGTCGCGTGATTTGTGCACACGCCCTTACTGGCAGTAAAAGTGTTAATGAGGTGTGTCTGTGTCGATTAACTAGGGCGCGTTGCAGCAATCCGTCTGTAATCGTAATCATAATCATAATCATAAGCGGGTGTTCGTTAAAATCTGAATGTATGGAATGTTTGACAATTTTCTATGTAATGGCAGCTGCCGGCACCATATTTAAGTTAGATCGGTTGCAGGTAGATCTAAACACAGACAGTTTGTTTGTTGACAGTTGAGTTAACCTACCTAACGTTCGCTCGAAAAGTTACGTGATCACCCCTCAGGTCGATCACGTAACGCATTGTATGCGCGTCAGGTAGATCTAAATGTCACTTTTAGTATGGAAAAATGACAGTTGAGTTGTCGTAACGTGCGCTCGAAATGTTACGTGATCACCCGCCCCTTGTGTGCCGTCGACGAAGCGATTTTTTTTTCGTCGTTGATTTTTTTGGAAGAGCTTGTGATTCTGTGCAAAATATCTATACTTACTACTTATACTAAAGGCTCTGTGAAAGTTAGTAAAACGCGCCCTTTGGGCCCATGTCTACAGATTCCCAATTCTACAGATTCTCATGTCTACAGATTCCCAATTCTACAGATTCTTATGTCTACAGGTTCTCAATTCTACAGATTCTCATGTCTACAGATTCCTAATCCTACAGATTCTCATGTCTACAGATTCCCAATTCTACAGATTATCATGTCTACAGATTCCCAATTCTACAGATTCTCATGTCTACAGATACGATAACCAACCAGTAATTATGAATCTAGAGGAATAGGTTTTATCTCTTCTGAAAAAGGTACAAGCTCCGATTTTTACAAATGTTCTAATTCTAATCACATGATCACACTTGTATGTGCCTTTATTTTGCGATAGTTAGACTAGAATTGGGAGTCTGTAGAATCAGAAATATGTAGAACTGGGAATCCGTAGAATTGGGAATCTGTAGAATTGGGAATCTGTAGAATTGGGAATCCGTAGAATTGGGAATCTGTAGGATTGGAAATCTGTAGAATTGGAATTCTGTAATATAAATCTGTAGAATTGGGAACAAACCAAACGCGCGAGTCTATTTTAAAAATATCAATTGACGTTTGTTTGTATACGACCATTTCGCTCTTTGATGCTATTATTAGCCTGGACTCTAGTTAGTCTGAGATCTTGAGTTAATACAAAATGTGAAGCCCACTACCTCCGTTTCCTCTTGGATTTACCTATCTCCTTATCTATCTATCATTCACAAAAAAACGCGTGTGTATTTGCGAAAACTGCACGAAAACAACCCCACATCAAACTCAGTTAACAATACCGAAAATCCCGTGTATCCAGGGTTAAATAACCCCGCAATAAAACCAATCACATTAACCCCCAATAAAAACGAAGCACAACGTTAACACAACAAATAAATTTACCCCCAAATCCATACTAAAGTCACATAAGGAAAAAAAATATCCTTCTTTCATTAAGTAGAATATACCTTACGGGTGTGAAGGGGATCTTTAATTCCCATTCCACCTTTAACGTGGCGTTTTGATGGGAATTGGTTAAAGAGCGAGTCGTTGTGTTTGGAAAGGATTCTGTCCAATGAAGACATTAATGGTCGCCAGGACGGCCGACTGTCCATACAAACGTAGTCAGGCTAGGATAATATGAAACTTTGTATACACAATGAGATACGCCATATCTAGGTCGGAAACTAGTTTCTGTTGCTAGAAATTAAAATAGAAAAAAAATTGAACGCGTAGAACGTTTTTGAAAGTCGTTGATTATGATTTATACATTAATGTAAAAAAAAAACTGGACAAGTGCGAGTTCAACTCGCGTGGTGCGGGTTCCGTATATACACAAAAATATTGAGAATTTTCCCGTTACTTGAATACTCAAACTTCTTATAGGTTTTCCTGTAATCTTTACGCAAGGAACTATTTTCTATATTTTTTTTCAGAAATTAAAGCCTAGTAGTTTCGGAGATAAGGGGGGGGATTGTAAATTTTAGTCTTTTTTCTAAATTACTTCAAATCTGTTTATGGTAAAATTATAAAAAATATATATATCTGAGATGCTTACAACAACCCCTTTCATTTGATATGTCACACAATACAGTTTGCGAAACTTTTTTTTTTAATTTTCCAGTTAAAAGCGGCCCCTTGTTCAGAATTCATTAATTTACTTTACGCGTCTATCTTTGGGTCACCAATTTACATATGTTTACCAAATTTCAACTCAATCGGTCCAGTAGTTTCGGAGCAAATCGGCTGTGACAGACGGATAGACAGACGCACGAGTGATCCTATAAGGGTTATGTATTTTATTCGAATTAAGTATAATAATAATCTTGATCGAGAGGCTTTATGAAATAAAATTAAATGAAATGAAATTATTTATTTCTGAACATGGTTGAGTTATAATATAACTCACCCATGTATATTATACACGTACATTGATGATAAAAGCTTCCAGTTCCACATGCTCTGTCTTCTTCGGCGTGCAACATTTGGTCTTAAAATTAACTAGAAATTAAACATATAAAAAAAAAAAATATTTAAGTACATTCTCAAATTGTGCTCAGGTTTCATAATAAAATAATCATGAAATAATTCGCTAATCTCAATTGAATCAGTTATTACATTGTTATTATATGTCACCTTATTTATTCCATTTTATTCTATTTGTTTTCCTATATTGTCATTAATTATTGCCCATGCTGTGCGGCATTTGCTTTCAGATGATTTTATTTTTTTATTGATTATAAGTCGTTGACTGCCGTAAACGCATTTCATATTCATATAATTTATTGCATAACACGTGTTTACATTGGTGTCAGAATATAATATGTTTCAACATGTACCCTTTCGGGCATAGCAATCTACTAAAACTAACTATGTAGTGCACCAAGGCGCCGATAGATGGCGCTGGCGTCGAAATAGAACGCGCTAACGAAATGTCGACGTAGAATCCTTAGTACCGTTGTGTAAAATATCATTCGGTGTCTTCTGTTAGGCGCAAGTTTGTACCTGGTTGGCTGCATTCAAGCTATTGAACACCCTTCCATTGCAAATTACTACTTTGTATGAGTTCTGAATACAATTTACCTTTATCTATTTAATGTCGTTTTCTTAAGAAAAAGGTAGTTACCCTTACAACTATAATTACATTAAATATATGATGTGAGCATGTTACATCTAAAATTAATTAAATTCATTATTATATTTAAGCTCATTATGGGTTCAATCCATTATTCTTATACTACCTTTACTTTAATACTCGTGAATATTTAAGGTATGCATTCTTTTTATTTTTCTTTTCTGTACTAGTCTGGGCATGATGTAGTCATAATATAGTTTTCTCTTGGTTTTGCTACATTTTCTAATTCCGGGTGGTTAACCCAGGGTGTCCTCAGGTACTTATTATGTACTATTAATAAGAAAAAAGCCTACTTTTTTCATAATAACTTAATAAGACACCTCTTAAGCTTTCCACCTCTAAAAAGCTTTCAAAACCACTAAAAACTACACAAAGTAAACACGTCTTTCCAACCATTAATCCACTGGCCGTTAAGAAAACACTCAAACCATCCCTACCCCTCATAACTCACCCAAGCGCATAAAAAACTCAAAGCATCAGCATATTTGTGCCCTTAATTCACTTCTAAAGGGCTAAATTGATATCTAGTGTAGACAAGGATGGCCTATTCGCGCCTCCGGCGATGCCGTCAAATTTACGACATTTCCCACCATTGGGCCAGATTATGCTGGTCTTATTGCCCCCTCCGCGTGCTTCAAATTTTATGTAGTTCGTACGGATATGAAGGGTCTTTCATGGCTGGTCGGGGTTGAGAAGTGCTGTTTTGCTCTACAACGTGATGAAATTTGTAATGGCGTATAATAGGGGCTATAGGAAATGACCGACTGCCCTAATGCTTTGGGGGTCCATTACGATGTTTGCAAATCAGGTTCGTGTCTGTTCAAGGAGATCTTGTAGAATGGTATTCATGTGACCGTGGTTGTTGACTAAAAATTACTCACACTTCGTTCTCTTCACTCCTTCGTTCAATAACTTAACACGTTCACGGACAGTACGGCCACAGGCGTAAATTGAGTGAGACCTACGTGGAAATGAAATGAAAAATAGTTTATTGAGTAACTTATAAGATACTTAACTAAGTACAGGTTTGTGTCTCTTTTTAAGTATCGAGATACCTGTGTCAAGAGACACCGCTCTTCCACAGAGTGTTGCTTGACATATTAAGAAGTGCATAAAACATGATCGTGTTACGACACTACGGTTTTGGGCGGTGATCTTTACCGCGACAAATCCGCCACTCCGTCCGCGGACGCCAAATTCTCATAGGATTATAATGAAGGCGGACATGTTGTGCCGCTTTAGGTACATTACAATTTTTCCTAATTGTAATAATGGTGGTTCTATGGTGGTGGTAACGGCACAAGGCCAATGAGTATATACGAGAAATAGCGTTTAAAAGAACCTTTATTTAATGTTAACACCTTATTTTATACATGGTTATCGCTTATACAAGCAATATGCGTTTATGTAGCAGTAAACTATTGTGTTACTGCTAAACACTAAATGTGGCCAATCGCCATACTACACCTCCCCCGAAAGTTCCCTTCACCCCCGGGGTGGCAGAAAAAAAAAAAACGCATGTTACTTGCTTACATTTTTTTTTTTTTTTTTTTTTTTTTTTTTTTTTTTTTTTTTTTTTTTTTTTTTTTTTTTTTTTTTTTTTTTTTTTTTTTTTTTTTTTTTTTTTTAGCGTTTAAAAGAACCTTTATTTAATGTTAACACCTTATTTTATACATGGTTATCGCTTATACAAGCAATATGCGTTTATGTAGCAGTAAACTATTGTGTTACTGCTAAACACTAAATGTGGCCAATCGCCATACTACATAATGCCGCAGCATAAGTTTCACGGGTCATCTACATTTTACATGAGGGGAATGACGAGTCTGTAGACGTTACGGCTGTGGCCGTGCTGCCACAAGAGGAGAGTTTGAGTTTGTGACAAGTTACATACATACATAGACGAATCAGTGGCGGCACAATATTTGACTAAACAGTGATGTGGCAGTACCTACGTCCATGGCAGTATAATTTTTTTATGAATTTTATATGTGTCACATCACACAATTTTCAGAATGGTGCTGTGTCCGTGAACGTGTTAACATACTAGGATTTTTTATTGTGTAATGTTGGGTTTTACCCCCTACAAATTTACAATATCACAGACTTTCCCTTTATCATATTTGTATAAGTAGATTGGTATAATATTAGAATTTCAATCCTTTCCCCGAAGCTTTTAGAAACTTAAAGAATATTGTTTGTCAGTTCAATATCGCAACAAACAAATACCAGCGTTTCTAAACTTTCTAAAACGTTTATAGTTTACAAGCCTCAGTGCCCGATGGGACTTCTCATAGCAATATAGAACTTCAACAAACTTTCATCCCGTTTCATCCCTGAGGGGAAGAATTTTCTGTAATTCTTCTTAGTGCTCGCTTTATTGTATATTTGAGCTAAATTGAAGGAATGTTTACAAAAACAACATAACTATTTTACGAAATCGAGTTGTTGGTATGATTTATGTTCATCTATGAAGACGCTACAATATTATGCACTAGATATTGTTTATTTAGGATCTCGTTTGCCCAAAATTGTATTATATAAAATACATTACTCAGCTCAATGGAACTTATGTATAGTAGAATAAAAAAAAACGGCACTACGGCTCCTAAACGAATGAACCGATTTAATGATTTTTTTTCCGAAAGCTGACATGATCGAGATGGTTCTTAGCTACGTTTCAACAAAATTTAAAATTTTGGAGATATTGAACTTCGAAATGAAAAAATCAGCGGTTTTTCAACTTTTGTAGTTATTTTCCTTCTAGCTACAGAAACTATAGTTTCCTACCTAGATATGGCGGATCCCATTGCGTATACAAAGTTTCATTATCCTAGTATGTCGTTTTAAAATGAGAAACAAACTACGTTTGTATGGAGAGCCGAGCGTACTGGCGACCTTTAGGGAGACGATTTGAGGTTTTTTTTTATATTTTTTGATGCAGGTTTTTATTTATTTACAATTAAAAGTACAATTGGCGGACTTAATGCCATCAGGCATTCTCTACCAGTCAACCCTTGGGCTAAACAGAAACTTTAGTGGTGCAGGATCCTAAGTACTGAGACTCGAATGGAAACACAAATCAATAAATTTTATGAATATACATACTTATATAATGCATACAATATAAACTTACTTATGCATACTTAAATACATACAATTTTATGTACCCGCACAAAGATATCACGAGGATCATCAATCTTAAATAGTAGAAAAGAGATGCTTACGCAACTTGCGTTTGAAGGACAATTTGCTCTGAGCTTGCCTGACGGTAAGAGGGAGATCATTCCACAGACGAATAGCCTGAACAGCGGAGGAAGTTGAGAGGAAACCAGTACGGTGAGACAGGTTCGGGAGATTCTCAAAACGCATGCCATAGGGCAATCGTTTTCACTGCACGGCTATCACAAGAGGGCACGTAAGCTGTGTCCCAGCGAGAAACAGTATCCGTCTCTTTTCATTTAGAACACTAAAACTCGCTCCACACTATGGGCCATCATGGCCCATCATACAGTACGCGTAAATATGTCGTACTCCCTTTAACGCATAGTTGCATCCTGTATGGTGGGTACTGATGTGTCGACGGAAAGTTTCCTATATTGCGAAAATTTTCCGCAATGTACCTAACATGGGGAAATTTCGGAAATTTCTCTGTTGTTTTGAAATAACAGTGATGGATTTGTTGTAATTGAAACTTTCCATTTCCAACATGGAAATTCCGTACCTGAGTTTTATGCTTAACTCTAACTCTTATGCACTATGTATAAGAGTAACAGTTTTATGCTTCTCAAGTACGTACATTTCCTTAATTCCTTGCGAAACTTTCTAGAAATTTCCGAGAACTTTTCCGACTTTTTGGAAACTTTCGGTGGGCCATGATGGCCGGCGGGCTTTAGAAAGAGTCTTCTTATCTCGCCGCGTCCTCGCGCGCTGTCTTGTGAACAACCGTTATACGTGGGAGGGAGAGATCGATGCCTGGTCTCTCGCTCGTCGTATTGCGCTCCGCTGCCGCTCCCGCCACCGCTCAATGTCGTGGCCGACGTCGTAAGCGTGTCGGCACTCTCAAAGCAGGAGTCGTAGCATGGTTGGCCTTGTCACGCGATAGGTGATAGGATAGAGCGTGCGTCACTGGCTGACACCGTTCGATAGAACGAGACGATGCTCTTATCTTGTCACTTGTCGCGTGATAAGGCCAACCATGCTATGGCTCCAGAGCGGAGTTACAACTTTTTTGTTTACTAGCTTTTGCTCGCGACTTCGTCCGCGCGGAACTCGAACAAAATGAAAATCCAGAAATAAATATAAAGTTATTTACATATAGGTATTAAGTTTTCTTTTAATGATTATGATTCGTCCTAAAAAGGATGACATAAAATATAGCTTATTAAATAATATGAAATAGAATTTCAAGTGCGAGTCGGATTTTAGATTTCCCATACATTTTGAGACCCAGCGCCTGATGAAGGCAATGAGCAAACATATTTGGTCTCCTTACAAAGTTTCATCCCCTTTTTCGGCTCTAAAAGGGATGAAAATTTGGAGCCTATTCTGATATTTATAAAGTACATAACTGGAAAGTTTCATATAAATTCGTCCAGTGGTTTTGAGATTAAGTGGAACGTACCTCCATCCATACATCCAAACTTTCACGTTTATAATATTAGTAGTATTGATACTCGGAACTTTATACCCCTAGTCCCGAGTATCCACAAACATTTAAATTGGACTTTCTATAATTAAGTAAATATCTTCTGCCCCTCTCTAATTATATTAATCCGTAACAGAAGCAAGATAAACAAGAAAGTCATAATTAACACCCTGCTTTATTTGATAAATGCTCATTATGTTAAGAATTGTTTGGCTGACTGTACATTTTGTGTAAACGAAGTATTTTGACGTGTTTTATTTCCAGAAAATACTTGCTACTCTTATTGAGTATTTTGTACCACGTGGAAGTGGAATGCTCTGATTCAGATTTGGTCACTTATTGACTTACTGGCACAGTTAATTGACCACCTATCAGGGGATTCTCCCTTGTTAGACCTAACTACTTAAGCCCTAAATCTAATTTCTGAATATCAGGATCTGACTATTGGAGTGGTAAAAAGCGCCGTAAAGTAGAAGCTAGGACTTAAAAAAAATCTTCTAACGTTGAAAAATAGGTAAAAAAACCTGAAAAAACCGGACAAGTGCGAGTTCAACTCGCGTGGTGAGGGTTCCGTATATAATCTAAATTTCATAAGTGTTTTTGAATATTCAAACTTCTTATAGGGTTTCCTGCAATCTTTAGGCAAAAGACTATTTTCCATATTTTTTTCAGAATTTTAATCTTAGTAGTTTCGGAGATAAGGGGGGGAGAATGGTAAATTTTTGTCTTTTTTCCTAAATTATTTCAAATCTGTTGTTGCTAAAATTATAAAAAAAAATATCTGAGATGCTTACAACAACTCCTTTCATTTGATATGTCACGCAATACAGTTTGCGAAACTTTTTTTTTTAATTTTCCAGTTTACCGCCCAAAAGTAGCCCCTTTGTTCAGAATTCAGTAATTTACTTTACGCGTCCATCTTTGGGTCACTAATTTACATATGTGTACCAAATTTCAACTCAATCGGTTTTGTAGTTTTGGAGCAAATCGGCTGTGACAGACGGGCAGACAGACAACCGAGTGATCCTATAAGGGTTCCGTTTTTTCCTTTTGAGGTACCGGAACCCTAAAAAGTGACACAAATACTGTGCAAAAATGTTTATCATGGTGCACGGTATCACGGTAACTCATGTAGTTAACAATAGACTAAGAAGTATTTTTACTTTGAAACAAATACTACACCAGTATGTATTTGACAATGTATAATATTTAACAATAATACGTACTTATGTATGTATTTGACAATGTATGCGGTCACCAACACTGGTAATTACTGGTTGCCCCCGGGAATGACCCGTAGGACTTAATTACCTTTATTTAGATTTCATTTCATCTTGTTTGCCTCTAAATTATTAAGAAGTATTTTTACGAGTAATTTAATAAAATACTAAGTATTTATTTTGAGTCATTTGAAGAAAATACCGAGTGCTATAGTTGAGTAGGTTACACAATTTAAAAATTGATTAGACGTTTTGTATTTCTTTTAATTTATTCGAATTCAATTACGGTTGATTCGAATCCGAGTAATTGGGTACTTTAAATGAATTATAAATGGTATAATGGTAAATGAAGTATAATTCTATTTAGACCGTCAGTTTGATTATCTAAAAATGTTGGACAAGTATTTTTATGTTGTCAATCAAACAAAAAATGATGAATATATATCCCGTTAAAGTTCCGTATGACGTCACATTATGCTAAAAATTGTACCATAATGTGATGTCACGCGGTATTTTAACGGACTATATCTTCATCATTTTTTGTATGATTGACAAAAAAAAAATACTTGTGCAATATTTTTAGATAAGCTAACTGACCGACTAAATAGTTTTATTCAGGAAAGTAACCAAATGCTATGTATAATAAAATCAAGAGCATCAAAACGGGTACAGATAGTGATTTTCTATGCAAAACCCTTTTTCCTTTCTGTTAGTGTAGCGTACGTACTTCTCGAAGTTGTATACCTGCATAAATAGTATAATATAATAACTCTAATAATGTCTATTTTTTAAATAATCTATTACCTAAAATAACATCATAATATTAGATAAAATGTATATATTTTTTTCAATATTATGCTTCATTCACGTAAACTAACTTCCTTAAATTTTTATTTTAAGCTACTTTTAGCAATTGCAGGTTGAGAGATAGACATGTGATATTGCAGTGATTTGTGGCCAGCACAAAACATACTCCACAGTTTTTTCGTTTTTCTTTTAATTAAATAAATTAATATAAATAATAAATATCGTGGGACAATTCAAACCAATTGATCTAGTCCCAAACTAGGCAAAACCTGTACTATGGGTACTACACAACGGATAAACATACTTATATATAGATAAATACATACTTAAATAGATATTAAACATCCAAGACTCGAGAACAAACATTCGTATTCATCATACAAATATCTGCCCCGACCGGGAATCGAACCCGGGACCTCAAGCTTCATAGTCAGGTTCTCTAACCACTAGGCTATTCGGTCGTCATTCAATTATCATTAAGATATGATAAAATGTATTATTTACATATAAGTACAAGTGTAAGTAATATTTTTATAAAGCAACAAAGTTCAAAACATACGCTAGTTTATAATTTGGGAATGGATGAAAATTTTAGAAATGCCTGATAATTTTTTTGGTGATAGGAATAACCTTACTTAGCACCAGAAAAATAGTTTCAGATTTTTCAGCTGCGTCAATTTTTTTTGAAAAATATAATCAGTTTCCTCAGTTACGTTTTGGGTCAGTTACGGCACCTTCCTCGATCGGTCTGATATTACAAAAAAATAAATTAAATATGTGTGGTAAACTGACACTGGCAATGATATTGACACTTTCAGGAGATATATTGGTCATTACCAGTGTCAGTTTACCACAGATATTTAAGATAGTTTTTTGTAATATGAGACAGATCAAGGAAAGTGTCTATTTACCGTTCTTGACCCAAAACGTAAATGAGGAAACTGTTTAGATTTTTCAAAAATAATTGTCGCAGCTGAAAAATGTGAAACTTTTTTCTGGTGCTAAGGAAGGTTATTCCTATCACCAAAAAAATAATCAGGTATTTCTAAAATTTTCATCCATTCCCCATTGACACTAGGTTATTATTTTTGTTGCAAAATCATTCAAACGAACGAATGTCGGTCGTTAATAAGCATCCAGCTCTCTGGCATTTTTTCTTAACACGTACCTGTTACCTTTTCTAATACCTAGTATTTCGCATTGTTCTAGTAGGTCGTCCCTCGAGACTGACCCGCAGATTGTCTCCGGACTTAATTTAATTACCTCGATACGTATTCAAACCTGATTTATTTGTTTTGGTAAATAGCTCGTTTAGTTGCTAATTTACTTGGTAATTGTATATCTTAGTTAGGTGAAAAAACAAATGGCGAGTAGTTTTTCATAAAGCTACTATATCGGAAAGTTTATAAATGATTACTTTACATGGGTCTAACGCGATATTTATTAACCAACCCTTATTTCTGATGTTTCGATACGGGTTTCAACGGCTTGGTTTACGGAGATATGGGTGCACGTTATTTATTTTTTATTTAATTTGTTTACACGGCATTACAGCGAACACAACAGTATTTACAATATTTTACTACCCGGGTTAGAAGGTCGGATGGCAGTCGCTTTCGTAAAACTAGTTCCTACGCCAAATCTAGAGATTAGGCGCCAAAGCAGATCCCGGGTTCTTATAGGGCACAACTAGGAAAAAAGCTTGGATTTAATACTGCACAATACAAAAATAAGTATAATTGGCGGACTTAATCCTATAAGGCATTTTCTACCATTAGGCTAAACAGAAACATTTGGTGCTAGTATTTAACTTTGTACATTTATACGAATAGACCACAACAATCCTGTCAGTTAGAATAAAATTCGTCAAGTAATAATAAATTGATAAAATAGTTGCACCCTAAAATTATACGCCCTGCCTGTAATACCCCACCGTACAAATAAGCCACCGGACAAAGCTCAAAGCTCCGTAAACTTAAAGCTGTATCCCAAAGCTCGTAAAGCTCTGAGTTAGAACCCCCGCGTGTGCCAATTACCGGCTTCCAGTATATAACAGTGTCAGCTTTCTTATTTATTGCTGAATGACCCCATAAAATCTCGATACTTGGTTATTAACACTCTGTAGGTATGGAGGTCTTTTTTACTAAACGTAATATGAAATCGGAAGGATATGAGGAACTCAAAATCCGCATGCGCCTCTCGACAGTTTTTGGGCATATCGCGCCTCGAATACATCATGTTGACAAGAAAGGGGAAGAGAAGACGAGCTCGTGGCAGACCGCCAGCAAAATGGAGTGATCAAATCACAAAGCTCACCAAACTACGAGAACATCAAGCGCTGCATGCAGCGCGCCACCGCTTTGGGCCCATGTCTACAGATTCCCAATTCTACAGATTCTCATGTCTACAAATTTCCCAATTCTACAGATTCTCATGTCTACAGGTTCTCAATTCTACAGATTCTCATGTCTACAGATTCTCATGTCCACAGATACGATAACCAACCAGTAATTATTAATCTAGAGAAATAGGTTTTATCTCTTCGGAAAAAGGCACAAGCTTCGATTTTTATAAATGTTCTAATTCTAATCACATGATCACACTTGTATGTGTATATATTTTGCGATAGTTAGACTAGAAGTCTGTAGAATCAGAAATATGTAGAACTGGAAATCTGTATAATTGGGAATCCGTAGAATTGGGTATCTGTAGAGTTGGAAATCTGTAGAATTGGGAATCCGTAGGATTGGGAATCTGGAGAGTTGGCAATCTGTAGAATTGGGAATCTGTAGAATTGGGTATCTGTAGAATTGGAAATCTGTAATAGAAATCTGTAGAATTGGGAACAAACCGCGCCACCGGTACTATTGGCGAGCCATCTGCACTCCCGACACAGCGCGAACCTCAGCATTAAAGTACCGACTGAATGAATTAAAATGTAATCGAATTGAGATTTGTCCTTGACCCATCATGGCCACGATTCGATTTGCCATAGTTGACAAAACGACGGACGTATCTAGGATATCACTTTCGATCTTCTCTTGATGAAATATTTGTAAAAAGTATTAACTTTTTTCTGATGCTTGTGCCATGATTACATTTTTTGGGTACTTTTTTATTGCTTTTTTTGGGGTTTTTATCCACCAAATATTGGGTTTTATTGTCGTTACAAGTCCTCTTTCTATGAGGCGTTCTTTCTAAGCACCTCAGAAGCCCACGTTGTAACAATTCTTCTATGAAACTCTCTCATGTTGTCTCTTGGATAACGGTACAGAAAAACAACAAGAAATATTTGAGTGACCCATTTACTTACTGAGGAATAACAACCCGAAGTAGATCTCGGCCTACGACACTAAAGCCCGTCTGCGTCCGGCTGAGTCCAATGCTGTTTCTATCCCATAACACAAGCCTTATTGAGCTTACTATGGGACTAGGTCGATTTGTGTAAGATTGTCCTCTAATATTTATTATTATTATTATCCAGTCGACAGCCCTGTCGAGTTCGTTCAGATGAGCATTTGCGTTACTTTTCGTAGAAGCGTTAGATCTGTTATTTAGCCATCCAAGAAAATTACATTTAGATCTACCCAACGTCAGGTAGGTCCAACTGGACAATTAATTATTTGCTTCCATTTATCTTAAATTATTTGCCCAAAAATTTATTACAGGACCTTACCGATGCTATTATTACTCATGAAAAATGTAAGAAGCTACTTAAAAAGTACTACCTAGGTTTAGATGAATAAGGTTTAGGTAAGGAATAAAATGCCAATGATGTCAATTTGTTATATTATAACTAACTTAAGGAACGCGGGATGAACCGCGCGATCTCGCCGACAATTGCCTTAACCGTTCAGGTTTTTTAATAGTGTCTTTATGTGCGACACTGTAACTATTTATAATGTATTAAATAAATTAAAAAAAAGGTAAATTTCTTTTCGGACTATTTTCATTCCACCAGTTACAGTAAGTACCTATGTAGGACGCTCGACAATCTAGATTAAAAAAATATATACGAACGTCGTAATTCATACATGTTCATGATAATATATTACATGATCTGATCGGACATCTTATCTTTCGAATGTATCACGCCATGCGCTGTATATCACTAGAAAACAAACGGGATTTAATATTTTATATTTGGTTTCGACAGCGTTGTAAGGGTATGTTGCGTGGATGCCAGTGGAAAAACAGTATGCGCACTAAATTAATAAAAAAAAAGTTTTTGGTTGAGATTATTTAATATGGCGGATTTTTTACAAAACTGACATTGGAATTGGAATCTACCTTGGACAGTAGAGTTGCTTTTTAGGGTTCCGTACCCAACGGGTAAAAAAGGGACCATATTACTAAGACTTCGCTGTCCGTCCGTCTGTCTGTCACCAGGCTGTATCTCGACAACCGTGATAGCTAGAGAGTTGAAATTTTCACAGATTATGTATTTCTGTTGCCGCTATAACAACAAATACTAAAAAACCGGCCAAGTGTGAGTCAGACTGGGGCTCCCATACAACAGACATGATTTTTTTGCCGTTTTTATAGATAATGGTACGGAACCCTTCGTGCGCGAGTCCGACTCGCACTTGGCCGGTTTTTACTTTGATGCAATTCGGTCAACTAAAATAATCGCAAGTTTAATAAAAATACTCCTGTCTCCAAAATTATGATTAACTTTTCGTGTAAATAAAATAAGATAAATTTATTCTGTTTTTTTTTACAAAATATTGTTCGTCAAAATCGATGTCAAAATAGAAGCTTTATTGCGGTGTCACCTTGAAAACTTTGATATGGGTTTATTATTCATAAAAATATATTATTCATTTAATTTACTAGCTTCCGCCCACGACTTCCTCTGCGTGGACCCGGGATAAAAACTATCCTATATTTTAATCCAGGCTATAAAATTTCTTCGTACAAAATTTCATCGAAATCGGTTGAACCGTTTAAGCGTGATTGAGTAACAAACGGGTCTCTATTGGTTCCCATAAAATTTAAGTTCCGATTTTTTCAGTCCATACCGTTACCCAACATAATTGTTATAAGTCATATTGTCGAAAGTCATAAAATTATACAATATAAATTGGAGTTCCGATTTTTGCAAGTCATCATTATTGTTAGTCATAAAATTGTTTAGTCATAACATTCAATGTGCAGATGGTATGCCATTTCATATTATTGAAGACAATAAACTTGCTTATTATAATTGTTGTAAAGTCTTTTTTCGCAGGTCATAATGATGGGTAGTCACGTGGTTAGTTAGTCATAACATTTAATGTGAGGGTGGTGTCAGACTTCATAATATTACAGTCAATAACACACACTCGCAATACTTATAAGAAGGTATAAAATTCTTGTTCTAAATAAATTGTTGTTCTTGAACTAACGAACCTATCCAAGTGGTTGTACGAGTCAGTATATATTTTTTTAAATACTAATCCAAAAATATTGCAATGACATACGATTTATATCCCAATTTAAGTAGTGCGTAGGATAAAAACTACAATGTTTGTGTTGCAAAATTATAATATTTTTTGCAAACAAGTGTTTCCGCTCCTTTATAAAAAAAATAACCTCGAAGACGAAAGCGGGAGCAAAGCTCCCGCTTCCGTCTTCTAACCTATCCGCGATCCGAGTCGGTTTTGCCACTAAGTCCCTGTTCTTGTTGTTCTTTGAAAAACTTGAACTTTATACACCACTATCTTGGCATTGGTTGATCTCAGAGAAAAGTTTATTTGACGTTTTATGCTTATTTTGATAGGTTCTACATTTTGATAGGTTTGATAGTAGTTTTATTATGTCTAGAAATGTTTCTGAGTAATTATCTATATACCTATGGATGTTATAGATTTGGTTTCTTAGACATAATTAACTTTAGGCATTAATACGATATGAATAACAACCATTAGTACGTTGAAATAAATGCCTTACAACATTTCTGAATAATTATCTATAGACCTTTAAACATTATAGTCATCAATTTTATGACTTTTGAGATTATAGAATTTAATATTATAGGTCATTGATATTAGAACTATTAAGCGTTATACTTAACAAAAATTATGACTACTGATATGTATGTCTATAAATGTTATGGATATCAACTTCTAACCATCGAAATTCGGAACAACAAAATTATGGGAAACAAAGGGCACCCGTAACAAACATCCAAATATCTAAACATCCAAACATCTAAACATCCAAACTTTTGCATTTATAACATTAGTAGGATTATAAATGCTAAAATAACTATGTCTGTTACCTGTCCACGTTTAAAGACCTTAACCGATTAAATGGAATTTGTATGGAGGTTTGAGACCCAGAAAAAGGCCGAAGGTTCAAAGATTTAAGTCAAACGTGTCAAACGTCTTAAATACCTAGTTTGATGTCCTAACCAGTCCTAGTCCAGGTGGATCATTCACAGCATTGTACACAGCATTGTACGCGCGTCAGGTAGATCTAAATGTCACTTTTAGTATGGAAAAATGACAGTTGAGTAATGTTGGCCGAACAATAAAACCGATATGTTGCGCAAAAACTTTGCTAAATTAATTTGAATTTGGAATTATATGTACTTGTACGCGCCCTTTTGCTGTACCTACTGTTATTTTATTTGTAACGGTTGTTTTCATTACTTCAATTGTTATTGAGTTTAGGCGAAGGTAAACTCAGGTATTTTATGTAACATTTCGATACGTTCTTGTGATACAGTGTGCAATATATTTTTGATGTAGTGGTGTGATTGCTCGTGTTACATTACAACCTTACAGACAACCTCGCAATTTACTTCTCTGGCGCTAGATCGTAGTTACACGAAGTGTGTGTGTTTTGGCCTTGGAGTTAGTTAGTTAGTTAGTTTTACTGGGCATTTTCCGCAAGTCGACATCCAATGTGCCTATTTTGCGTGAAACGGCAGGGTGGCGCTACTCTAACCACCCCAGCTCCTCTAAAAAGTTTAAGAGTGCCTTGGTATTACTGACTGCGTTTCGTAGTGTGTCCGGAGATCCTAGGTGCTTTTTCCTGCTTACAGTCCAGTAGAATGTGTTTAGTCGTTTCTTCTGCCTCCATGCACGCTCTGCACATGGGGCTGTCTGTGATACCTAAATTATAGAGGTGGCCTTTGGCCTTGGAATGCACATTATTAAACTAGTAAACTTCAAATCTTGGGATTAGATGCTAAAGCGGACCCCGGGCTCCATGTGGGTATAACTGGGAATCGCTAATAGGAGAAGGATGATGTTAAATATCATTTCCGAAATGCTCGCCGCCTCAACGCCCTCCGCCTGACGTCCATATACGTGCCAGCTTCAAAGCAACTGCCACCTGGCCACAAAGAGCCATGGCCCATTTGGAGGGCGCTAAATAGGCTCAGATCGCAAGTTGGCCGCTGCAAGGAAGACATGGCCAGATGGGGACTGCATCGTGGCCAATCTACCCAATGTGTTTGCGATACAGCAACCATGGCGCACCTGATGGCGTGCTCCACATTCCCACACACCTGCTCGGAACACGACCTGAGAGACGCGACTGCCAGAGCTCTCCACACCGCTGCCCATTGGGCATCTCTGATCTGAGGAACCTCGACACGAAGGAGAAGAAGAATTGCCAAAAAATGGACCATTCTGTACTTTAGTACTGGCATGAAGAACATTTCGTATAATCCTGCTACTCACTAAAATAGGCCACATGCTGTTAACAAGAGCTTGGTCAAACCGAAATCCAGTCATACGCGTATTTTCTCTCAAAACAAAGTCTCAAAAATACCCACAAAAGGGCAGTCACTCGAGAAATCGATACTCTATTTCGGGAAGCAAACAACATTGTTTGACCGCGGTAACCCGAGTCAATATAGGGTTATTTATGTGTTTGCACACCATGTTTTGGGAAGTCGAGTTTGCAAAATTTGATTTACAAAAATTTTGTGTATATCAAAATTAAATTTCGTATCTTACCGTATATTATCTTATCTTATTTTATATTTACCTACCTATTTTGTTTCGCTAGATTTCAGTACCTTTTGTTAAGGACAAACTCTGGGCCGTTGACTGGACAGAAACGGCATTGAACAGGGAAGCCTGGTGGTCTTTAGTTTTGGAAGCCAAGATACACTTTGGGTCGTTGCGCCCCAGCCAGTAGTGAGGGCATAGCAGAATCATTACGCTCATGTTCGGATCAGTCTAACAGGGAGTACCTCCTCGTTAGACAAGACCGCAGCCATGATAACACCACTACTATTGCTCTCTAGGTGTGTGTTGGTGTGCTCCTGGTGGCCCTGTGTGGACCGTGAGGGATCTGAAAGAAAGAAAGAAAGAAAGAGACATTTTTTCGTGACATATTACAATTAAACAAAAAAGAGTGTCAGAGAGCAATTTTTTGTCACGAAACAGTTCTGCATTTGTCTTTAGCTGTATGTTGGTGTGCTGCTGGTGGCCTTGTGTGGACCGTGAGGGATCTGCATTTGTTTCTAGCTGTGTTGGTGTGCTTCTGGTGGCCCTGTGTGGACCGTGAGGGATCTGTATTTGTCTCTAGCTGTATGTTGGTGTGCTCCTGGTAGCCCTGTTTGGACCATGAGGGATCTGCATTTATCTCTAGCTGTATGTTGGTGTGCTCCTGGTGGCCCTGTGTGGACCGTGAGGTGAGCTATCAAAACAACGAATCCACTGAAATTGTGAGTTTTCTGGCATCGCAAGCCTCCATAGGCTGCGGTATCAGTTTTGCGACCTAGCGATCCGTATACTTGTTTGCCACTATCATGGTATAAAAAATAACACATTTGAATTTAATTGGAATGCGGAAAACATGTATCAAATTGAGCAAGAACGAAAAATGACAGTCGTTGAGGCTAGAAAATGAAAATAAACGAAATCGGCCTATTATTGTCCAGCTAAAAGGGCTATAAGCCTATAATAGCATTTGTGATGTGGTGTGGATGGCCAATAATACATCACCTTGATGCTGCTAATATAGAACTTTATTTGATTCGTCCCGGGGGTCAAATTGACGCAAGACTTTTGCATTGATTTGCCCATTTTATCATTTTTCCGATTTAAGTACCGATATCTTTGTTGACTGCTCCAATTTTTAACCTCCGACGCAAAAAGAGGGGTGTTATAAGTTTGACGTGTCTGTGTGTCTCTCTGTGGCATCGTAGCTCGTAAACGAATGGACCGATTTTAATGCAGTTTTTTTGTCCGAAAGCTGACGTTTAAACAAAATCGGTTTAGCCTTTTTTGAGATATTGAACTTTGAAATAAAGAAATCGGTTGGGGGGGGGGGGGGGGGACTTCTCTATGTTGTAGTTATTTAAACCAGCTGTGTTATTGTCGACATAGGTACTGTAGTTAAATACTTATACGGAGCAAATTTATTACGGACCTACATATTTTTAAACAACGGTTTAGATGGATCACTTAGTTTTTTTTTTTAGTTTATATGCTTCACTTAGTTTTTTTTTAAACGACACGACCTATATCGTTACCCTAACCTTTTCGACAGACAAGACTGTCGTTTAAAATAACCGAATTCAAATCAGTACATTGGTTTAAAAGCTACGATGCCACATACAGACACATACAGATGGACGGGGTCCTGTCACTTGACCTCATACATTTTGCCCTAATGTTTCACTAGAACTAATGCATTTTTCTTCGAAACCGTGAACCTTCTTTGAACATCATCAAATAACAGTCATTAGGTCAGGTTAGATTTGTTTGCAATAATCTTTAAAGTTAACCATTTAAGAAAAAAATGCATTAGGTCCAAAAAATAAATTAGGTTAACCATTATTTGCCTCGAGGTTTTAATAAACGAGAACCGCCAAGAAGTTGACAAAGTCAAAAGCTATATACTTACTTATTTTTTGTCGTAAAATAATAATTTTCAGTTCCAAGAGCGGCGAGAGATAACCTAGGTGTACTACAGTTTTCATTTTATTTTAAAATATAAGGTTACCTACATTTTATCTGCCTTTCGTCCGCGTGAAAAATACATTTTCCCGATCAAAAGAAAGCTGCATTATAAAATGGTAAAACGCTTCTGTAAAAGTATATTTAGTCCATTGCTATTTCTACTCAGTACACGGTGATTTTTAATTCGTGATCAGGTACCAATTTTTCTAATTCAGTTATTGATGCTAAACACGATTAACTCGTAATTACCTAAAACAAACGTTCTTTTTTAGCTGAAAAATAAAGTCTGAAAAACTGAATTAGGAATTTCCGTTTAATTAAAAGTCATTGTCACCCTAACGGAAGTTCAAATCTATGAACAACTGGTTCTATAAGCCAACCTCAACCCTTGTGTCCAATTATTAAATTAAAAGTAGGTTATAATGTTAGAGTTTATTGACGTAAGACTTATAAAATTTCCCGCCAAAGCGCTCAAATATAGGGTGACCATACATTCAGTGGATATTAGTGTTAACATTATCATTAAAATTAATGAACTAAACAGTGATATTATAATTGCATGAGACCTCGTCCATTGAAATCTTTTTTGGCGGTTTATTAAAATTTTTCGTCTCCTGATCATGGATTAAAAATCATATATCGTACACCGTTATACCGGTTGTAACCATAAGGAGCCTGCGGTCCGTTTTGGCACCTAATTGCTCACGAATCACGATGTTAATTTTCCTTCACCGACAAGCTACTGTAATAAAAATGTAGTTCATTCACTCGCTCATTTTTTTTTCTATTCTAATATCTAGCAACAGAAACTAGTTTTTGCCCTAGATATGGCGAATCCCATTCGGTATACAAAATTACATGTTATTCTAGCATGTCATTTTAAAATAAGAACCAATCTACGTTTGTATTGTTTGTGGAAGACTTTTTTAAAGAAAGAAAGAAAATAAAGAAAACATTTACTCCTTAGTGCCTCAGGAACACAATCAAAATGCTTTCAAATTCAAATAATTTATTTCGAGTAACTTAAACTCATAATACATTTTTGTAAATTCGTACTCACAAAAATATCAAAACACAATATAATGTCAAATAAATTAAATTAAATTTAAAATAAAATAAAATATTACATAATTAAAATTGGGTACTGCTAATTTATCTTGCTGGGACATGTCTGTCTCAACAATGCATCCGGCATTGGTATTATAAGGTTGTCTGGAAGAGATCGCTCTTCAGCGATAAGACCGCCTGTTGTCTACCTCTACCTACATGGTATTGTATTGTTTCTCTCTGTAACTGCTTTGTTTGTGTGAGGTGTGCAATAAAGAGTATTTGTATTGTATTGTATTGTGGCAATCTACTCGTAATTGGTCGCGTTTAATCAATCCTCTTACTGATAAGTTTTTCATTCAAACTCAAACTCAAACTCAAAATGATCTTTATTCAAGTAGGCCTAGTAACAAGCACTTTCAAATCGTCAGTTAATTTTTTAGAGTAATTTTTAAACATAAAGAATAAAATATATGTGATATTTTTTTTTATAAAAAATTCTAGTAGAATATTTCTAGAAAAACAATCTAATGTCAAAAAACAAAATATTACGAAAATAATAGATTAAAAATTCAGTCAAAATTAGTTCCATGGAGTTTTATCATTCATGTAGTCTTGTGTGCTATAATAAGCTTTGGAGATAAGTTTACGCTTCACATAGTTCTTGAATTTATTAATAGATAACTCAGTTAAGTTTCCTGGAAGTTTGTTATAAAACCTTACACAATTACCCATGAATGATTCTACATGCGATCAATAAGTCTTTCCATAAAGTTATTTAACCAATACCAAAGTCAATCGTATTGCACGAATCAATATTTGTCCTCCATGAGAATACGTCATTTAGCTATCCGTACAAACAACGCAGAATATTTATTTTGGCGAGCCGCGGAGACTTCTTTCTTTATTCTATACCTTCTGTTTGATTGATTTAGTATTATTTATTGACAGTATTTGAAATACTAGCTTCAGATTATTCTAAGACCAAAATCATTGTAGGCTATATGGGCATTTGCATCAGTTTTGTCCCCTTAAACGGACATCAGTTACATATAGTATCAAAACCGACAGTCAGTGTCAGTCTTTTTAGGGTTCCGTAGCCAAAATGGCAAAAACGGAACCCTTATAGTTTCGTCACGTCCGTCTGTCCGTCTGTCCGTCTGTCCGTCTGTCCGTCTGTCCGTCTGTCCGTATGTCACAGGCATTTTACTCGAAAACTATAAGGTGAATTTGAATAAAATTTTGAGGATAGGTGTTATTTGTTAGCCGCTACATACTTTTGTAATTAAAATGACAAAAAAAAATTTTTTTAGGGATGCACTCCATACATAAACCTAAAAGTCAAAATTTTTTTTTTCATTGTGACCCCCCGTGTGGCATATCAATCGATAGGCCTTTCAAAATAAATATAAGGTTTCTTTGCATTTTTTTTGATTAAGTGAATAGGGTCGGAGATAATCGCCCCGAAAGTCACTAAAATTCTGTCCCCCCCCCTCTAATTTTTGAACGGTGTATTTTAAAAATATGGAAAAATTCATGGACATAGGGCTTATTAATTTCATTCACCGAAAATTGTTTTGAACAAGATCGGTTCAGAGGTTTTCGAGATATTGCTGAAAAACTGCCTTCCTCAAAGAAAAGGACGTAAGTGCCGTAAAATTTCTGTGACGATACGACCTTTTTAATAGGCACGGAACCCTTCGTTTTGCGTGGTCCGACACGCACTTGGCCGGTTTTTTTTTATTTTTTTTTATTTAAAGTTCAAATAATTCTAGTTCGCAGTATTACTTGCTAAAGCCATTAATGGCTTATTTACAGCTAGAGTTCGGACTAACTATTTACTAGGTATGTAGTTTACATTGAAATTATTTTTTACTAAACGAGATTTAATCACATAAGTAACTTATATATTTTAATCTCTCTGTGGTTTAGTAAAAATAATGTGTGTGGATCGTGACAGTTTCCATAAACATTATGTACTTTTTGCATTCCGTTTACTGTATCACTGGTGAACAATAACAAAACTATCATTAGGTTACATATAACTTACAAGGCGTAATCATAGTTGTTACTTGACACATAATGCTTGTTTACATCTTTAGCTGATGTAGGGTTGGATAGGTATAAATCCAGGAGCCGTAGCATGGTTGGCCTTATCACGCGACAAGTGACAAGATAGGGGCGTCGTCTCGTTCTATCGAACGGTGTCAGCCAGTGACGCACGCTCTATCCTGTCACCTATCGCATGACAAGGCAACCATGCTACGGGGCCTGTATGTGTTTTGGGAGACTATTTATTATTTTTGGAAGCATATTGATTTGTCCTCATGCCGTAAACGTTTTTCATTGTCGGTAATAAAAATCTGTGTGCATCAGATAAACTCCTTAGCCTATAGTCACATACGTTTAGTAACAAAACCGTCAGATTAGATGTGCCAACCTTAATCTGCCATTTTTTTTAATTCCCCGTATATGACATACGCCATCAAGAGGATGCCACGATTCATGTAAGAGAGATATAACGTCCGTCCGAGAACGTGAAAACGAGATTCGAGACTATTCGGGGATGGCTTTTTCGTCAAGTTCGATAAATAGGTACTTACTCAACTTTGTGAAGTTTTATTCATATTTTCATATCTAAGATTTCAGATAAGGTAAAACACCAACTGGAAGCATTTTCCAATCAAACTATGACTTTGAGATGTAAAACGATATATTTAACCGAAACGAAACCGCGGGATAACAAAACCTATGTCCATTCTTGATACTGGATTCTTCATTCTTGATATCTTTTGAAATTGGATATCCGTAGCATGGTTGGCCTTAGCCAACCATGCTACGGCTCCTGGAAAACCTATAAGAAGTTTGAGTTTTCAAAGTAACGGGAAAATTCTCAATATTTTACGGAACACTCACCACGCGGGTTGAACTCGCACTTGTCCGGTTTTTATAATATTAGTTGATATAGCATTTTACTCGTGATGACCTCAGGAACGCGAAGTTTAAACCTTGGCATACGTCTCGGGCACCTTTTATCATATAAGTATCTTATCTTATCTTATCTATTTGAGGGCCCTTTCGGATACACTTCGACCCAGTGGGATCTTTTGTGCATTCGCCCTCCCCTTTATAGCTACTCCCAAGCTCGCTCCATCATTTCCACAAAGCGGATGATGCAGCTCAGTGGGAGCCCCCTGAATTCCTTTGGTTGCGGGTAGCCGTTACCAAAGAGATTCATTCTTTGTCTGGCAAGGGCATGACATTCACATAGTATATAAGTATGTATGTTATTTATACAAAAACATCCCTTCTAACCTAACGTGCGTAATGTATTACCTAACTATATCGACTGTCAAAATGATTGAACAACTAACGAACGAGTTCCATTACGCTACATCGATACAATTAGTATGAAACTAGAAGGATGGTCCTTATGACGGTGGGATAAGAGTGAGTTTTGCTTGAGCGTGAAACAAGCCCAAGATGGGTCGAGATAGGGGAATGTATGTGAGTATCGTTAGGATTTGTAAAATTAGATAATATTGAGAGAAGTAGTCTTAAGTAGTTTGGAAGATGTGACAAGGTGTATATGTAAGATAACAGAATAAATAATATGGCGAATAGAGAGGAAAGGCTTTAAACATCGAAGGTTTGACCAAATGTTTCATGTACAAAACGGGAACAAATCTCCTTGTCTATTAACTCGAATTTTCGGATAGGGGAGGTTAGTGTTGTCTTTTGTCTTTAACTTTTTTTTTTTTTTTCCAAGCCTATAGAGTGTCCGTTTTTTATTTTCTTTAACTAAACAAAATAAAAAAGTCACACACCGATACGACCTATGAAAATTTACCCGACCAAACAGGGTTGTTATAAGTTAAAAATGTATATCTGTGTGTCTGTCAATGGATCAACCGATTTTAGTGATTTATTTAATTGAAAATTTACTGCCGAAGGAAAGGAAGGTTATGTTTTTCAAGTGTATGTATGTATGTATATATACAAAAAATACAAAATACAAAAGTATACAAATAGATTTATTTCCAAAAAACAAAACATATAATTCAACTTTGTCCCATCAGAGACCAAACTAGGCTGAGGCTGTAACTTGGCCTTCTGCCAGTGCGGTTAGCAGCAATAACATTACTTAAATGATAAGGTACATACATACATACAGGAGTTATTAAAAATGTTAAGAATAAACTTCCGAATTTTAAAATCTAACACTGCCACTACTATTTTATACTTATTCGCTACTTACTGTGTGTGTGTGTGTGTGCGTGCGTGTGTGTGTGTGCGTGTGTGTGTGTGTGCGTGTCAGGGATTGGATACCGGTATTTACCACCATACAAAAATTCCGGTTTTATTTTGTTCAATTTCGTTCTTTGCTTTTATAATATTAGTTTTGATCAGGCTCTCTAATAATACGAAAATGTTACCTAAATACATGATAGAGTCCTACATTAAGAGCCTAAAATAATTCAAAATATTAGACTACTTCGAACATTTGAAAAAACCGGTTCCGAGACCTGGTGCGTGTGTGTGTGTGTGTGTGTATGTAGGGGAGGTCCCACTGTAATAATAGTGATTTGATTTGGTTTGCTTTGCCTTTATTGAATTAACGATATCTTCTGTTTCCTATTTCCTAACGATGTCATATGTATGTATGTATGTATGTATGTATCTATGTGTGTATGTCTTGATCTTTGACACGCCCAGCAGCTTAAACCGACGGATTTCGACAGATGAGGTGTCCTTGGATTCCTCTTAATCGTGGGAGTGACATACCTAGGCTTTAATATTTGCAAAAAAGCAGTTGGGTTTTTTGAAAAAATCTTTTAATTCCACTTGTTCGTAACAAATATTCTTATTACGCGTAAACGAATCCAAAAATACTTGTTTTCAATAATAGCTTCTGTTATTCCTGATATTTGTATTACGGATGAAAGACGAAGAACTATCGAGGAGGCAAAAAGCGAACGGACAAAAACGTAACAAAAGCATCAAACGGGACTGAAAACAATACGAGAACCAAGCTACTGAGACACAGTACCCGATTATTAACAGTAGGAATTAAACTTCTGTCAAAAATTAAATATTTGGTACAAGCTTTTATTGCCGACTGTACTTCTCTGTATACCATCATCAACTACTCATTGAGGCAATTCTAACGAGCCCAAACTCGACGGGGTTACGTCGGTTAAATACTGAATTCCCATGGCCACTTTCTGTCTTTATCATCAGATCAGCTCGATGGTACCATAATATTGAATTGCCATCCAAACTATACTAATACCCAAAATTTTAGCTCAATCGGATAACGGCAAAACTGAAAAATTGATTTCAAATTTTGACGGACAAATGAACAAGTCAAGTTAATATAAAGATTGTAAAAAAGTAAGGCTTTAACCCATTAAAGGCCAGTGACTCCACAAATGAGCCATGTAGAGGCTACAGAGGTATTGCTACGGCGTAGCACACGTAGCGATGTGTGGCCTCGAATGGGTTCTCATTCATTGCTACGCCGCGCGTATGCCGCTACGCCGTAGCAATAGCCGCACACTTTCACTGTCACTACGTCTTTCTTATAAATATACGCGGACAATCTACACAAATTGAGCTAGTCCATAACCAAGCGAAGCTTGTTCTATGGGTACTAGACGACAATAAACATACTTATATAGATAAATATAACTGAAATTTATCATCTGTGAAAATTTCAACTGTCTAACTATCACGGTTCATGAGATACAGCGTGGCCACAGACGGACAGACGGACAGTGGATTCTTAATGATAGGGTAAGGATAGGGTAGTGTAATTGTGTAGGGTAATGTAATTGTGATTTTCTAGAAATATGTGAAGTAACTGTGTGACTCACATTTATAAGTCCATCAAGAAAATAAAGTATTACGTATACTTGTTCTAAGTTGGAGTTTCTTTTTACTAAGAAGAGAGAGAGAGTAAGTAAGCTCAATAAGGCTTCTGTAACCGTCAATTAGTCAATTGCGTAACGCATTGCACGCGCTTCAGGTAGATCTAAATGTCAATTTTTGTATGGAAAAATTACAGTTGATTTATTTTAACGCTCGTTCGAAACATTAAGTATTTCCTCCTCTGATATTGAAAGAAAGGGACGTGAAAGTAGGGTATATTTGTAAATTTTTCTCACTGCGGGGCAAAGGCCTCCCCCCTAGATTTACAACTATTTATAATATCAATTCAGTTTGGAAAAAAAAGGTAAAAGAACATTACACAGAATGATACTCATTATATTTCAAATTTCACGGAACCCACACATTTAATCCCATTTAGCTTCGCTGGTTGTTTATTCCAGTGTTATTTCTAGCCAAATGCCGAGCGTTTTTGTGTTTTATGAAGTGTTTATAGGGTTTCGAGAGATGTATCCAGTTCCACAGCGGGATACTCTCTCTCTCTCTAAGTAAACCGATCGTCTAAATTAAATAATTCAATGTTTTTTTGAAATATATTATATTGTATTCAGTTAAGAGTCTCCTTTTTCTTGTTGTTATCCAAAACTAAGGAGGCAAAATAAACCCATTTCGACTTTGTTGAATTGACAACACATTTTTTTCACGTCACTTCTCGGAAATGTGGCAAAATGTGGTCAGAATGCAGGCTTCCAAGCTGGGGTTAGTTGGACGTCGCACGAACAGGCCATCTATGAATTAAAACTGTCCAACAATGTTTTTGTAGTCCAGTTGGCACAGCAATTCTATCCGACACCTATTCGAACTACAGGGCGCCGCGCGGGCGAGTTCATTTTGTTTAGTATTACGATCTTAATGTTCAATTTATCATCATCATCATTATCATCAGCCTATACACGTCCCACTGCTGGGCACAGGCCTCCTCTCATGAATGAGAGGGAACGGGCAGTAGTCCCCACGCTGGCCCAGTGCGGATTGGGGACTTCGCATACCTCTTTGAATTTCTTCTCAGATGTATGCTGGTCTCCTCACGATGTTTTCCTTGACAGAAAAGCTAACGGTAAACATCAAATGATATTCCGTACATAAGTTCCGAAAAACTCATTGGTACGAGCTGGAATTCGAACCCACGACTGCTAGGCCACTGTAGCTTATAATTATTTGCAGTTTCCTTTCCTTTCCTTTCAATTTATAATTATTTGCAATTTCCTCGCAGTGAATCACTATGTAATGTCTCGGCCAAAAGTGCAATAGACGGACTCGTCGTCGTCAAACCCACTCGTCCGTCTATTGTCTACTTTCTAGCCTGTACAACAATGTCCTACTATCGTTCTCATAATTTGGTAGAGGTATTCTCGAACACAACAATATCCTCTCAATGCCTTCCTGTCGTACATTCGTACTGTGCCGAAAAATTCAGTAACTAAATCTAAAAAGTATTTCAATTGTCGAATCGTTCTGATAGTTCATGTTTTTATCCGCGAAGTGCTCTCAATGTTATAAATGTCTTTTGTGGAACTTTTTATTCAATGCTCTTGACGTTAGGGTTTTCAAGTAGTTCATGTGGATGCAGAAATTCAATTGAACAAGTTGCGGTGAGCCACAGTGCAGTGCTTTTGAAGTATTGAATATTACAACGCAAATTTATTGTTGATGCTTTTTATTGTTGATTATTTAATTGTATAAAAAGAAAAACTTGTCTTGTCCTTTAATCATTTTTCATGTCTTTAAATACTTCGCTTTGAGTTTATAAAACGGAAATAATTTGTACAGATAAGTAGTATGTTACAAATGTATACATTTTCTAGATGAAAAGATTTTAATAAACACATAATAATCAGAGGCTACTTCGGGAATTTTAATAACATGTATGTGCTATTCAAATGCATTTTTTATCATTTCGATCTTAGTGCCTAAAAGCATTTTTTTTTGTATGTCTTATTTTCGAATGGCGTCTGTCATTCACGTGCGAAAGTGGAATTTAGTCTATGGTCTCTTCATTGCGGACGCTCTCGGGAATGGATCGCCTCGGGCGACATTAAATCAAAATTTAGTGTTAAGCGTACATAATTAGTGGTAAAAAGTAGTTCATAATCAATCTTGGTGAACTAATTATAATAATAAATTCATTAAATTCCAGACAACATGGGTCCACAATTCACATAAAAATAAAAATAAAATCAAGTTCAAATTAAAATACACATAAAAAAACAGAAATAAGTTACATAATGGTGTTAGTAAACATTATTTTACATCTAGTGTTAGTAGTTAAACCTTATGATACGGCGTGGAGCGCAGTGCAGTGGTTTATGTAAGCCCCAATTGCTAGGATGCTGTTGGTACTGGCCCTCACCCTCCCCAGTAGCGAGGCGGCTCGCTTGCGCATGATGGCCGAGAACTTATCGAGAAGCTATTATAGTGTGTATCAAAATCAAGAAGTTTCATTAATATTTGCCACATCATAAACTCTAGAAGCCTCACGGCGGTCGCCGGCGCAGGTGCAGTCCGTTCCAGTGTGAGTATTCCATGTGTGTTGTCATGCTAAGACGGGGTAGATTTAGTAAGTACATCATGGTAAGAATCCCGAGGGGCCTTGTCCAAGGCGGCAGACCTTTTTATAGTTCATATTTCGTGGCCCATGGAAGGGGACAATGGGGAATGGATGAAAATTTTAGTAATGCCTGATTATTTTTTTGGTGATAGGAATAACCTTCCTTAGCACCAGAAAAAAGTTTCAGATTTTTCAGCTGCAACAATTATTTTTGAAAAATATAAACAGTTTCCTCATTTACGTTTTGGGTCAAGAACGGTAAATAGACACTTTCCTTGATCTGTCTCATATTACAAAAAACTATCTTAAATATCTATGGTAAACTGACAGTGGTAATGACCAATATAGCTGCTGCAAGTGTCAATATCATTGCCAGTGTCAGTTTACCACACATATTTAATTTATTTTTTTGTACTATGCGACCGATTGAAGAAGGTGCCGTAACTGACCCAAAACGTAAGTGAGGAAACTGTTTATATTTTTCAAAAAAAATTGACGCAGCTGAAAAATCTGAAACTCTTTTCTGGTGCTAAGGAAGGTTATTCCTATCACCAAAAAAATAATCAGGCATTTCTAAAATTTTCATCCATTCCCAATTACTTCATTCATTTGTTAACTGGGCTTCCCGAGGTATACGGCCCTTTTCATCGTACATTCTCCTTTTCTGATTTTGACTCTTTTTAAAAGCTTTCTATTAACTTGATCTGTTCGTATGTAGGTAAGTATGTAAGTTGTCCGTCAACATTTGCAATCCATTTTTCAGTCAGTTGCCGCTATCCGATTGAGCTGAAAATTTGGGCGATGATGAAGACAGAAGGTGGCCATGGGAATTCTGTATTTAACCGACGTAACCCCACTGGATGCGGGTGGCGCAGGACCGGTCACTTTGGCACACTTTGGGGGAGGCCTATGTCCAGCAGTGCACGTCTGTCGGCTGATATGATGATGATGATGATGAACCCCGTTGAGTTTGGGTTCGTTTGAATCGGCTCAGTGAGTACATTCGGCAATAAAAGCTTGTACCAAAAATGAAATTTTATACAGAAACTTATTTTACTAGCTTCAATTCAAAAATTCTTTATAGTCAGGTATTATCTATATTATAAACGTTCTATTGAAAAACTAGAAGACGGGACATTCTTCACCACTTCAGCGATGCACCGTAAAAAAGCAAGCAAAGCTTTCAATAACAAATTCCAAACTAACCGTCAATTTGCTTGAAATAAAAATTTCATAATATTAAAAATTCCCTCTTCAATAATGCCGCGAAGTTGGCCCAACAAAAGTTTACATCTTCATAAAAAACCTTGGAAAACGGCAAGAATTTTCAATTGAGGTCAGTAAGATGCCAGGTCTACGAGTATATTAATTCGTCCGCGGAAAAATACGTTTAAGATTCTTTACTCTAAGAGATGAAGAGGGTATCATGAAAGGAACAAAACACGTTTAAATAGCAGATGTTGAGTATGTTATTGACCGAGCGAGCGAAGCGAATGAAGTTCTCCGTTGTAGCTTCATCATCATCATCAAATCAGCCGACAGACGTCCACTGCTGGACATAGGCCTCACCCAAAGAGTGCCACAATGCACGCACAACACGCATCCAGCGGACTCCCGCGACCTTTACCAGGTCATCACTCCACCTTGTTGGGGGACCTACCCACGCCGCGCCTTCCGGTACGTGGTTGCCACTCCAGAACCTTTCCGCCCCAACGGCCATCGGTTCTACGTACAATGTGCTAATTAAATTAAATCAATCTTGATTTAATATCGTCTGGGTTAAGTAATAGGAATATTACGTATCTAAGCATCCGAAAACCTCACAATACCAGATAGAAAGCGTTAAAATATCTCAAAACACAACAAAGGGTACATTGTACATTTTTTTTCGCCACTGCCATCAGTTTGGCTATTAACTCGAATGTCCCGGCAGAGTGCCCCATTGTGCTTGAGAGGCGAGTCAATGAGCTATCCACCTTTTTAGCCTATCTACAACATAATGAGATATTTTCAGAGATAGTAACAACAGGAGAAATTGTCGATAAATGGTGGATTAAAAATGACTTTCCAATAGGCTTATGCTGATTGTGACATCTAAGTAGGGAATTTGAAATTGTAATAGCAGACTTATGGCGTCTTGTTTTGTTTCATGGGGATCTTTGTCGTTTTTGTCAAACCGTGTCAAAGTGAGTTAACATAATGAGAGGTACCGTTTTTGCGCTCACCAGTTGGCGCCACTGGCGCGTTCTGTTTGTTATTACTGTTGTTTTACAAAATGTACATTTACATCATGTTTAAAAAGTAAATCAATCATTTAAAATAATAATACTTATTATTATTACCTTCGATTTATTTTTGCACGAGTTTTTCTTAAGATTTCTTTTAAGGCACTGAGATTCATTGACCCGTAACACATGTTTGCCATAATTAATCTCAGCTATGCAAAATATCCACAATATTATTAGAAACTAGCTTCCGCCCGCGACTTCGTCTGCGTGGAACTCGTTTATATCGTAGCTCCATACAAACTTTCGCCCCTCATTTCGCCCCCTTAGGGGATGATTCCCGGGACAAAAGTATTCCATATATGTTAATCCAGGCTATACACTATATGTATACCAAAATTCATCTTAATCCGTTGAGCCGTTTTTGCGTGATTGAGTAACAAACATCCAAACATCTAAACATCCAAACTTTCGCATTTATAATATTACTAGGAAGTAGGATTTTAATCCAGACTATAAACTATCTTCGTGCAAAATTTCATCCAAATCGGTTGAGCCGTTTAAGCGTGATTGAGTAACAAACATCTAGACATCCAAACATACATCCAAACATCCAAACTTTCGCATTTATAATGTAATTAGTAGGATTATAAAAAAACCCGCAACCGCCGTTCTAGAATAGGTCTAAAGTTGACACTGGTAAACGTTTCCGAGTGATTCCCCGGAGAATGTGAAGCGTGCTTTACGTTCAACCTCGCGTGAAATAAGAAACGGACCCGTTTCCTAGGAATCCGTTAACTTAACGTTCCTTTCGCAGCGGCAATTAACATTCACGACTCCCAATGCCTCTTGGAGCGCGATTCGCTGTTTCTACTCGCTGTGACGTGGTTTTTAGGGTTCCGATATCTCAAAAGGAAACACGGAACCCTTATAGGATCACTCGGTTGTCTGTCTGTCACAGCCGATTTGCTCCGAAACTACTGGACCGATTGAGTTGAAATTTGGTACACATATGTAAATTGGTGACTCAAAGATGGACGCGTAAAGTAAATTAATGAATTGTGATGAAGGGGGCCACTTTTGGGGGGTAACTGGAAAATTAAAAAAAAAGTTTCGCAAACTGCATTGTGTGACATATCAAATGATAGCGGTTGTTGTAAGCATGTCAGATATATATTTTTAATAATTTTAGCAAAAACAGATTTGAAGTCATTTAGGAAAAAAGACGAATTTTGACCATTCCCCCCCTTATCTCCGAAACTACTAGGATTAAAATTCTGAAAAAAACATGGAAAATAGTTCCTTGCCTAAAGATTACAAGAAAACCTATGAGAAGTTTGAGTATTCAAAAACACTTATGAAATTTTGATTATATACGGAACCCTGACCACGCGAGTTGAACTCGCACATGTCCGGTTTTTGAATTAAATATGGTTGGATGAATTGCTGGATGTGGAGATTTATTGTATACGTCTTGCAGCGATAAGTTGTCTATGTGTACTTACCTATGCTCAATTGCTCACATATCATTTCTAAGTTCAATACAGGATGGGCCCTGTAACAGGAGCAAAAAATTAAACGTCAGATTATTAAGCTTGTGAGCAATTATTATCAAGTGGTTTTCACTGAAAAAAAATTGTATTAAGTTTACGTGTATTTTTACTCTTCTGGAGTGATATAAGTAACTTTTTATTTTAAAAATACTGAAGAAAAACACAAATATTTTTTGAAAAAAAAATGCAAAAACTATTATGACTCATTACATGAAGTTACCTTAAAATCTGCATTGACTGTTCTATGATCTCGTGGTGCCAAGATGGTTACATTACTTGAAGGGCTTTAAGGTCAAAATTTCTCCAAAAAAAATTGGACACAAGGGGTTACTCCAGGGCCCACTCCGTATAACCTAATTAATTTTGAAGCTCGTAAGTCTCAATGCAATGACAGAATAATAATCGTTTTAAATTACACTGGTTTTTTTGATACCTTCCCTCTATAACTTAGGTAGGTACAGTCAGCATCAAAAGTAGCTACGCAAACGAAAGCGTCAAAAGTCTTTATTAGAAGGGAATAAGAACTTTTGACGTCTTCGATTGCATAGTTACTTTTGATGCTGACTGTACAACCACACACGTCAATAAAATAACACTGTACAGAACATAATAAACATAAGTCGAGACAAGCATTAGGCACTTAAAAATGTAATGCATTAAAATTCACTTTTCAATCGGACAAACTTCGTAATTTTCTGTTGGTATTTTAACCAATTCCAATTTCTGATTGTAGTGATCGTGACTTAAACTTTTGATAGGCCTAACTTGCGCCTGAGTACCATTGAAGTAGACAGCGACCAAGGCATGTTAATAATTTTTTTTTACATATAATTTTTTCATCCAAATTGTCGTCAGTGGCATAACGTTTTATACATACGCGTAGGTACGTTAAGTAAATTTAAGTGTCTTATTTGTATCGGTAACTGACTGTTGGTTGTCCTAACGTTCCTTCCAATTAATTGTTACCTATTTATTTACCTTGATCATAACATACTCGTACATATCATCCCTATTTTTTATCATGTCATAGCTTACTCATAAATCTAGAAATCTAGATATAATTTAATAATAGTAAAACAAGTCTAATCAATTAAAACGTGTTCAACACGCAAGAAAAAAAAGATAAAAAAATATAATCTTCGAAACAGCAGTAGGTATCTTGGATAATAGGGCATCCAAATCCCACTAATTTAAGTACATCACATACTTTAAGCCGACACCATCCCGAACGAAGCCTAACAACTGTCCCAACATGGATCGTGTACCCTAACCCTTTTAGGGCTGTCACTATTGACGGTAGCAAAGTTGGGAAAATAAGTATATCTATTGTGAGGATACTTTACGCTCGAAGTTCTAGACAATTGTGTATACCTAGAACAGACTGTCCAGTTAGGTAGGAATATCGACTCGGTTCGGCAGCGTTCGGGAAGCTTCGGCTTTTCGTCTCAATATTCCGCAGTGTCTCAAGACGAGAGTCTTTGACCAGTGTGTGTTGCCAGTGATGACATATGGCACTGAAACGTGGTCGCTTACTATGGGCCTCATAAGAAGGCTCAAAGTCACCCAAATGGCAATGGAGAGGGATATGTTGGGAGTCTCTCTGCGTAATCGCATCAGAAATGAGGCTATCCGCCGCAGAACCAAGGTAACCGATATAGCCTTCCGAATCGCTAAACTTAAGTGGCAGTGGGCGGGGCATATTGCACGTAGAACCGATGGTCATAAGGGCGGAAAGGTTTTCGAGTGGCAACCACGCCCCCCACACTGATGACCTTGTAATAGTCGCGGGTGTCCGCTGGATGCGGGTGGCGCAGGATCGGTCAATTTGACACTCTTTGGGGGAGGCCTATGTGGCTGATATGATGATGATGATGATGATTGTGAGGATTTCAATTTAAACTAGATTGAATAGCAATGTTGTTTCTGAAGAGATACTGTAGCGGAGTGGTGAGGCACGGGACTAACAATCTGGAGGTCGTCGGTTCGAACCCCGGCTTGTAGCACTGGGTTTTAAGTATAAAAAAGTTATACAGGGTGGGCCCTGTAACAGGAGCAAACAATTAAAC
Organism: Epinotia nisella; assembly: GCA_932294315.1. Taxonomy (NCBI): domain Eukaryota; kingdom Metazoa; phylum Arthropoda; class Insecta; order Lepidoptera; family Tortricidae; genus Epinotia; species Epinotia nisella. The sequence goes on from OW028694.1 coordinate 13,200,799, forward strand.
GGTAGATTATTAAGCTTGTGAGCAATTATTTCCAAGTGGTTTTAAATTAAAAAAAGATGTTCTTCAATATAAGTCTAAGTGTATTTTTTACTCTTCTGGAGTGATATAAGTAACTTTTTATTTTAAAAATACTAAAAAATAATGTCTTTTTTTTAATCACAAAAATATCTTTCGAAAACAAAAATGCAAAAACTATTATGACTCATTACTTCAAATCTGCATTGACTACTGTGCTATGATCTCGTGGTGCCAAGATACATTACTTGAAGGTCATAACTTTAGATCAAAAATTCTCTGAATTAAAAAAAAATTGGACACAAGGGGTTAGTACAGATGCTCTAAGGAAGCGTCCTTTTAAATATTTGCTTCTGTTACAGGGCCCACCCCGAATACAAAATATCATTTGATATTTCGCCTAGTGCCTGCTATATAGTCACATCTCAAATATATTTTACTTTTGAGATGTGACTATATAGCAGGCACTAGGCGATTTAACAGTGGCTTTTCGGTTAAAGGAAACATCGTGCCGAAACCGGTATCCCAATAAGGTTGCCAACCGTACTATATTATATAGTATTGTACTATATTTTGACTCTCTGTACTATATACTGTTATAGAAATATATAGTACGCAAAAATACTATATTTTGAGGGTCCTTACGAAGTGCTTCAAATTTCCCAGGTTTCAATCCATCATCATCATATCAGCCGTCCACTGCTGGACATAGGCCTCCCCCAAAGAGTGCCAAAGTGGCCGGCCCTGCGCCACCCGCATCCAGCGGCGCAGGTTTCAATTAAATTTTACTAAATAGCAACATTGCCCAGCCGAGTACTATATTTTTTTACAGTGTACTATATTTTTGTCGGTTTTTTCTGAAAAATACTATACCTTCCCCAAAAAAAGTTGGCAACCCTATATCCCAATAAGGTCTATTTTTTTTCCAGGTTGAAAGGTCAGATGGCAGTCGCTTTTGTGAAACTAGTGCCTATGCCAAATCTTGGGATTAGCGAACCCCGGGCTCCTTTAGGGCACAACCGGGAATAACGTTAGGAGGATGTTGTTGACCAATTTAAGGCACGGAAAGGCAGCTTAATTGAGAAATTGTTTATAACGGTTGATGCGCGCGTGTGCGTAGTACCTACTATTTTAACGAGCGAGTGAAGAGAACGAACTTCTCCGTTTCAGCTTGAACCGAAATACTCCAGGCAAAATACGGTTTAAGCCCGTGCTAGACGGTCGCCAACACGCCCCTCCGACCGAGCGACCTTGGTCCGCAGCCGCACCGACCGTGTAGACAGTTGTATCCAACAAAATTACATACTACCACGGTCGGGGCCGACCAAGGTCGCTCGGTCGGAGGGGCGTGTTGGCGACCGTCTAGCAGACCTTTTAGAAAAACATTAATTTATAATAGCGTTTTTTTTGTTTATTTCATTCTAACACGTTATTCTAAGATGCTTTATTCAAGCATCCGACAAACTTTCCACCCGGAAGTAATTATATAGATTTAAATTAAACATTCATTGTCTTTTTTTATTTTATTTATATTGAATATTTTAAAGCAAATGTAAATGAACCTAAATAAAGATAAAAAGAAATATTAATATTTATCCGGACTTTTTAGGAGCGAATTTAATAATATTTTTTTATGTCTGATTTTTTGTTGGATTTTGCTTCTAGGTAACTATTTAATTAATAATATATCCGTTACATTAAAAAAAATAGCTATTATAAATTATTTCCAAATTTGACATTTTTTCCATACAAGTTGTCAGTTCATTGCCTGGACTAAAATTCGTTCGTAGGTAGGTATCCGGTTGTTCTCGTCTACAGGTCGCATTAATTTTATAGATCTTTTTGTCGATATTTTTTTTCAAAATTAAAAAAAAAATTACCAACTTGCTAGTTTTACAGCTCTCAGAGTCACTAGGCTATTAGTGTTTCTTTTTAACGAAGTTGTCTATATGACTTTCGCGCTTGTCGAACAGCGGCCCAAGTCCTAGAGGGCCGAAAGAGGCCATTGAAGTTAACCATAGTTAACAAAATTAACGCTTAGCTTAAATTATATTCCTTAGCCTGAGCGCCCATATTCACACGATTTTGGATTCTATGCGTATAGGTATTAGAAGTATATTCGTTTGAAATGTTATGAAGAATATTCAGGTACAGAAATGTGACTTATTTTGTCATGAAAGGATTTTTCCGACTTAAGATTGTGAAATATGTTTTTAATTAGGACCGCTGTCGCTTACTAATTAACTTATTATTTGAGTAACACGGGTTTATTTTAATGGCGGTGGTTAATGTGACCATAATTTTGTTTAAATGAATAATTAGGATTAGCTGGTCATATTACGACGAAATAAGCAGTCACGCCCAAAGCAGCCGTTTAATTATTTTCGACTGGCTTCCTCCCGCGACTTCGTCTACGTGGACCGGGAATACAAACTATCCTATGTTTTAATCCAGGCTATAAACTATCTTCGTGCAAAATTTCATCGAAATCGGTTAAGCTGTTTAAGTGTGATTGAGTAACAAACATCTAAACATCCAAACATCTACACATCTAAACATCTAGACATCTAAACATCTAAACATCTAAACATCCAAACATCCAAACATCTAAACATCTAAACATCTAGCCATCTAATCGTCTAAACATCCAAACATCTAAACATCCAAACTTCCAAACTTTCGTGTTTATAATATTAGTAGGATGCAACGGTTAATACGAATAAGCACTTGAAAGTCATAATTTTCGCAATTCTGTATCAATTAGTATTGAGCCGTTTTTGCGGTACGAAATGTCTGATTTTACCCAGTTTATAAAAAAAATCTTACACAAATCGAGTCCCATACATAAATACATAGTTATAGTTTATGTAACAGACAAGTGAGATACGTCATGACAGGGTGATCAACTGTTTTCAAAGTCAAAGTCAAAGTCAAAAACATCTGACGTTAGTTGCAATGGTTTCGTCTCATGGGTCACTTTTTAAAACGGTGATTTTACGAGTTTAAATCCACCAAAATGAGGGTTTAGCTGGCATTTAAACCGCATTTTTTATGGGCCATATTACAAGCACATGTTGCTACAATTTTTCCAAGAACCCTCGTTGTGTTGTCTCCTGGCAAACGGGACACAATCCTACTAATATTATAAATGTGAAAGTTTAGATGTTTGGATGTTTGTTACTCAATCACGCAAAACCGGTTGAATAGATTAAGATGAATTTTGGTATACATCTAGTGTATAGCCTGGATAAACATAAAGAATACTTTTTATCCCGGGAATCATCCCCTAAGGGGGCGAAATGGGAGGGGGGGGGGGGGTGAAGTTTGTATGGAGCTACGATATAAACGAGTTCCACGCGGACGAAGTCGCGGGCAGAATCTAGTAATAATAATAAATAGTTTTGAAACAGCGAGCGAAGCGAATGAAATTCTCTATTTCAGCTTGGGCTATAATTCTTTCGAATGCCCGTCTATCCAGCTGGTCTCTGGTACAGGTTGCATTTCCCAACCGATTCTCGTGAAATTTGTGAGTTCGAGAATTTAAATGTTTTTTTTGTCTATTCAGTTTTTTTTTATTAATTTAAAAACACGGACTACAGGTCATAGAGCCACTAGTCATTATTGACTATCAACTGTCGTAAACCCAGCCATCGTGAACTGACCAACACAGAAGATGAAAATATGAATGTTAGAGTTACCTACTCGCACTTTAGCAATTCAACAGTCACACGCTCGTTCCAATCCCGAGGGAAATTCAGCTGGAAATACGAGGACGGTCGATAAAATCCTAATCTCTAGCAATTATAGCTATTCACGGTATTATTAAAAATATGTATATGAGTTTACGTCATACAAGGCTATAAAGGGGCAATTACAATCCCACTTCCTGGCCAGAGCGAGACGTCAGAAAAGAGACAAATGGAACACAGCGCAACCCCGGCAGTTCTGGCGACCTTTTTTTTTGCGTTTAGGGGGGGGGGGGGGGGGGGAATGCGTTACGCATACCACCCGGGTGCAGGGGGTGACCCGAGCGGTTATGTGGGACTCCCGTATAAGCTGATGAGACTCACGGTATACCCACTAAAAACCCCCCCACTTGCCGCCTCGCCGCCATGTGGCGAGGTCACGGGAACGCTTGCGCACACATCCGCGACCCCGCCGGCGGCAGCCACCCACAAGCGGCTCCTTCGCGGATGCCCGAAGGCCATCCACGAGAGGCACGCCAGATGTTTTGGCGCGCCTGCCTCCTCGATCTCCACCTGTTCAGTAGCGGATCCCCCTGAGTCCGCTACAAGGAGATCATGGGTGCGGGAAATTCCGGCACCCGGCGGCGGATCAGGTCTGTGGTTCCGCCACCGACCACGCCTCGGCCGCAGAGGATAGGGAAAGCGGCGCACCGTAATACCGACATTCCTCTTCTCTGCGGCCCCACCAATGCCGCTTCCGCGGCTGCCTGCCCAACGCATCCTAAGCGGGCAGTGCATAAGCCCGTTAGGAGCGCCCTCCTCGGGCCAGCCAGCAGGCCCACACAGGCTGGCCCTGGGTGCCTCTTAGCTTCGCCGTGGGTTGCAGTCCACGGTTACTAAGCCCCCCCCTGCCCCGGCAATGCGGGCACCCTCGAGGGGCAGTTCTGGCGACCTGACTCAACACGGAACACAACACCACATGCCTACAGAGGAAGTAGTGCTGTTGTTATATATGACTGCAGCAAACCGCACCTAAGAGGGATGTTGATGATTTATGCGTGTATGGACTCTAAGGAAATATGGCGATATATAAAACTCTCTACCTGTAAATCATAAATTTGTCTGAGTATTAGAAAGTATTAGAAAGATAAGTATTGGCAAGTTGAAATATAAAAATGACTATTATCAAAGTATAAAAATGTCTTATATAAAAAACGACGATTTATAAAAATACCACAATCATAGTATGTAAATGTCTTATATAAAAAACGACGATTTATAAAAATGTCTATACTAACTTATAAAACTATTGGGGCACTTTGACTGCTACCAACTATATGATGCTGATTTCATTGTACTCGTAACTGGTCGTCAGCTATATTTCTTTTCATTCGAGTAGTAATTTTTATATTTCGATATATTTATATTCTATCTAACATACATGTGGACATTTTTATACTCTGTTAAAAATATACAGAGACGAAATTATTCAAGCGGACATTTGTATATATCGTCATATTTTCTTTTAGTCTATTGTCGCAACATCTTTATATTTCGTCTAATATACATGTGGACATTTTTTTACTTTGTCAAAATTATACAGGGACGAAATTATTCAAGTGGACATTTTTATACATCGCCATATTTCCTGAGAGTCCATACACGCATAAATCAAATCAGCAACATTTTATGAAAGGCCAAATAATACGCTCTGTAAGTGTAAGGCCTGAGTGTATATCCCACTGTCAGCGAGGCGTGCAGCGTCCATATAAAACAAATGCAATTTATATGGACGCTGCGCTGTGGGCGGACCGTGCAGCGTCCATATAAAACAAATGCAATTTATATGGACGCTGCACGCCCCGCTAACAGCGCAGCGTCCACTCAGGCCTTACATTTATACTATGATGCTACTTGGGAAATAGGAACAGTCGCCATCAGATATATCGGAGCGGCAAAATATCTGAACACGTCTCCATTGTCGAGGCATTAGAGACGTGTTCAGATATTTGTGAGCACTTTGGCCGCTCCGATATATCTGATGGCGACTGTGACGTTATTTTATTTTTTATTTATTTATTTATTTATTTACTATTCAATTAGCACTAACAGTTAAACCTTACGTGCTAATTGGCATTAAGATACTTAGTGTCTAACATGCATTAATTTCTATAATAAAAATAGGCAAACATTGATTATTAATTAAAGGAGCGGCGAAAATTTACATTAAACATTAAAAAGATTCATAATATAAGTAAAATAACATAATAATATTAAATTATGGTCAAACAAATAATAAAAGATAACAAATTTCAAATTCAGTTTTTTAAATATATTAGGCAGTCTATGTCATTACATTTTAAATGAATCTGTTTTAAATAATTATGTTAATGTCAAATCGAATTAATAATGAATAATAACAAATTAAAATATAATAACAAATGTCAACTATAGTTTTTTAAATTAAATAATAATATTAAATATGTAAAAGTCAAACCAAATAAAGCTATAATAATTATAAAACGGAGTCATTTAAAATTCTAAATTATACTATACAATATTATACCGAATGCTATGTGATGGAGCTAGTAGTAACGAGGGATTCAATATAGCGACAAGATACAGCCAGGAACTTTGTCTCAGCCGTCACAAAGATATCGAGCTGGTCATCACTTGCCAAGATGTCGTTAAGTAGCATCTGCATTTGGTGGAGAGGAGAGTTAGCAAGCGTGCGGGTGCGGGCTGGTGGGGTTGCGAAGAGACCGCGGCGCCGAGGACGGAGCACTTTGGCTGTGAGACGGGGGACGCGGAACGCTATTTGTGACAGTAATTGAGGGTTAGTTACTGCCCCTCGTATTAAATGTAAGGCATATTTAACTAGGTATATACTTCTACGAGTTTCGAGGGACGTGTAGCTTACCATACCTAGTACGAATAGTGTTGGATATAATAGCGGATAATAGCCGTATAGCTTCTTGTACAGGAACCTTACGAAGGATTTTTGTACTCTTTCCACTAATATCGTGTATTGCTTTTCATGCGGGTTCCAAATTATTGCGTTAGTTTCTAACTTTGTCCGTACGAATGCATTGTAGAGGATAGGTAGTCATAGCATGTCTGTTGGTGAATAGCTTGGCCTGGCATATGACAAACCCTAAACATCTTCGGGCTTCGCTAGATATCTTCGCGATATGCTGATTGAACGTGAGCTGCGCGTCGAACCAGGTACCGAGGTCCTTAATCTCTGTGACGCGTCTCAGGGTTTGACCATCTATTGTGTAGGGATGGTTTATGGGGAGTTTTTTACGCGTGTAGGTAATGACTGAGCATTTGTCTTGATTCAGGGTCAAACTGTTATTACGAGCCCAATCGGAAACTCTGTCAATATCTTGTTGCAATAGGGAAGAATCTACAATACTCTTAATAGGTAGTGATAATTTCAGGTCATCGGCAAATAAAAGACACGTTGAATGACTGAGAGCCGTTGGTAGGTCATTGACGAGGATCAGAAATAGGAGGGGGCCGAGGCTACTCCCCTGCCCAATACCCGAAGTGACCAAGAACGGAGTAGATCGCGCGCCTTCGTATTGGACAAATTGGTACCTCTCCGATAAGTAATTGGCTAGTAACTCAAGTAAGTGATTGTTGATACCCGCAATCGACAGCTTCTTAAGCAGTAAATCATTATCGACTTTATCGAATGCCTTTTGAAAGTCAAAATAGGCAATATCTACTTGTATGCGCTGGTCCAGATGACTAGATATCAAAGACACGACATTGACCAAGTTAGAGGCTGTTGAGCGCTTTGGTAGGAACCCGTGCTGTTCATCACAGAACCAGCCATTAAGTTGTTTAAATATTTTGGCGTATATTATTGATTCAAAGACCTTCCCGAAGATTGATAGTACCGCAATCGGTCTGTAATTGCGGACATCGGATTTGGAGCCAGACTTGTGTATAGGGAGGACCTTAGTTGTTTTCCAGACAGATGGGTACGTTTTGTTTGTTAATGCCAGGTTGAATATATATTTTAGCGGTTTGATAAATGCTACAAGTTATGTTTCCTATATTCAAAATTTTCAAATAGCGTCCTTTTTTTGAAGTTTAAGCATTTTAAAAATCGTGAAAATACCAAAAATAGGTTGAAGCAAGTGATGTTTTCCGGGTATATTGGTGAGTTTTGTTTATATTCACAAAATAAATAATAGTACCTATCTAGAATAAGCTGGACAGAAAGGAAGACAAACGAAGAGGTTTTGACGATGGTAGGAGAGAGTCGATGCTTGTTAAAAATAATAAAGAATAGAAGAGGCAAAATGATCGGACATCTAATACGGCACGACAGCTTCTTTTTAAACATCTTGTAGGGCACGATCGAAGGAAGGAGAGGTAGAGGAAGGCCCAGACATACTTACACCAGCCAAATAAAAGAGAAAGTGGCTGTCGAGTCATATGAAGACGTGAAGAGGCTGGCAGAAGACAAAAATCAGTGGCGGTTACTCCACCGACAAGAGCCTAGCTCTTAAATTGATGATGACCTATCTACTTATGTACAGAAAGGTCGTATCTGACAAAATCGATGTTTGACACCTGGACATCTCAAATACAGTAACATCATCATCATCCTGGCCGATTTTGATCACGGCGACTGGAGAAAGAAAATAATTCTGGCTGACTGGAGCGTCGTTCGTGTGCTCTCAGGTGACTGACGTAGCCTATCTTTGCAGAGAATGTGCGACCACATTCCCTACAGGTCAGCACCCCTCCGACAAAATTGTAGTGGATGGCCGCAGGTGGCCGAGCCTTCAACTCCTCGCGCTTAGCGTCGAGTTCGTTACGTCTTCGTTCTTCGAAGGCTTGCACATTAACCTTCACTGTATGTCTCCACTTTGACCGATCTTAAGCCAAAATCTTCCAGCGCGATGGGTCAATATCACATCTCCGCATGTGGCGCTTCAGCTCATCTTTATAGCGCAGAAGCTGGCCGCCCTGTTTTCGCTTGCCTTCCTGCAGTTCTGAGTAAAAGATGCGCTTAGCCACTCGTTCTTCGGCCCTGCGGGAGATATGACCACTCCATCGCAGCTGTCTACGCATTAGACAGGCTTCAATGCCACTGACAATACAGTAACACGGTGTCACTGTCCGGCGGTGTCAGCCGCGTTCGGGTGAATTTGCACCTCGAAAGTGTTCGAGAACCGAGTTTATCCGAAGTGGCAAGAAGGACAGACCTGGCCGGCATAATTTACTGTTACTGTTGTCAACTATCGTATTAGAATATTGCCTGACAGTCTTATACGTACAACACAATACGACCTTATATAAAGTCGGACTTAATCGAAACCCCGAAGTTTGCCACTGGTGACCAATTCCATTACAATTGCTAACGCGGGGACGGAACTCTGCCGAATTTATTCAACCTCTAGTCAACAACAACATAAGTGACTCTAATTTCGTAGTTACTTACGACTTTTTTGGATAAAGACGGTATACTAACCTGCTTCCAAACAGTATTAATTGCGAGGGGCCAATTTGGATTATATTGGCTGCTAGGGAGCTAGGATAAACTCTTTAAAATACCCAATTGATGAGCATTTGTGGGGTTTTAACTTTTGTTGAATTAACCTTATGTTGAAGAAACCGGCCAAGTGCGAGTCGGACTCTCGCACGAAGGGTTCCGTACCATCTAATAGAAACGAGCAAAAAAATCTCGTGTGTGTTGTATTTATGCCCCCTTAAATATTTATTTTATTCTGTTTTAGTATTTGTTCGGCAACAGAAATACATCATCTATGAAAATTTCAACTGTCCCGTATTTACCCTTTGGGTACGGAACCAAAATTACGAACACAGGAGATCTTTCGGGGTCTTTCGTGTTTTTCCAGGGAAAACGAGTTTTCCCAGGAATGTGAGACCTAGTTAGATAATTTTTTTACCCCCGTAAACCCTCACATGGCACTTGACCACGTCGTATGGACATTATTCACGGTCTTCAGCCATGAGAGGAGGACAAAGAAGATCTCTTCTAGGGTGAGAGTGATGTGCGACAAAAATCCATCAAATAGCGTCGTCCACGCGTCTCTTCTTGATGGTTTTTTTAACCTAACGAATCCTTAAATCAATAAAGGGTCGCTTCTGATACTTCTGGAGTCGCAAGCTTCCATGGCTGCGGTGTCTATTTACATCAGGCAAGCCATAAGCTTGCCACCGGCGTAGTAAAAAAAAGCGATATTGGGCCGGCCACGTCTGTCGCATGCATCCAAATATCAGCCAAAACAAGTCCACTGCTGGACATAGGCCCACCCAAACAGTGCCAAAGTCACCGGTCCTGCGCCACCCGCATCCAGCGGACTCCCGCGACCTTTACCAGGTCATCAGTCCACCTTCTGGAGGGCCTACCCCACGCCGCACCTTCCGGTACAAACGCCAACACAGTTAACTGACCAACCTGTATTTATATTGAATCTTATTACACTGTACATAAAGTCCACGGATGGTCAGTTGTGTTGGCGATAGTACGTGGTCACCACTCAAGAACCTTTCCACCCCAACGGACATCGGTTCTACGTGCAATATGCCCCGCTCACTGCCATTTAAGTTTAGCGATTCGGAGGGCTATATCGGTTACCTTAGTTCTGCTGCGGATAGCCTCATTTCTGATGCGATCACGCAGAGAACCTCCCAGCATAGCCCTCTCCATTGCCCTTTGGGTGACTTTGAGCCTTCATCCAGACAGGTAGGCTAGGTATAGCTACCAAGTGGGAGCCACTTAACGGGTGACGCAGTTGGGGCGGACCTAGACGAAGATGGCGGGACGACCTGGATGCATTCCTCAGCAGTTGGACGGAAGAAGCACTTAGTTAGGGGCTCATGGAGATAACTTGGCTGGGGAGAGGCTTCTGCCCAGCAGTGGGACACTGAATAGGAGCTCAGTGCCTTGAGTAATATTTTGATAGCACTCTGCCTTACTTTAAAAGATGTTAAATTGTAAGCATGTCAGTTTTAAGCATGTTGATGTGCCCTTGCAGGGCGTCACATGGATACCTAGCTATTAATTGTGTAATAAACTTTTATTTATATTATTTATTCAATATATTTAGAGACAGCGAACGAAAACCGCGTACGGTTTATCTGTCGCCATTGTCGCTCGTTTAACATTTTTTTTTTAGTTAACGATTTTAACAAAATAAAAATAACATACAATAGGGTACTTTTTATTACATATTTTGTGCACCGTAGGGCGCGCATCGTTGGTTGGCAAATAAAAGTTCTTTGTAATGATTTTTATTTTGTTAGGATTACAAACAAGTTTCTGTAGAACATCCTTAGGCCATTCGTTTAATATGTAAGGTAACACATACTCCCACATTCTTTTGCCGTACGCGCTGTTGTACGGTGGCAGTACGTATTTAGGTAAGGTACTTATGTTTCTCAATTTTTGTGACCTATATCGATTTTGAAGGTTGGGTAAATTTGAAATTTCATCATATATAAGCATCATCTTAAATTTATCGTACACATTTATAATTTTACAGTATTGAAATAGATAATTGTCGTCATTCTTATGCTTATTTCTAATAGAGTTAGGTACAATTGCCTTTATCATTCTTAATTGTAGGTTATAGATGTTGTCCAGGTAAGTTTTATAGGTTCTGCCATAGCTACTGAGGCTGTAACTAACAATGGATTCGGCTAATGACATGTACAACATTCTGAGAGTATTAAAAGGTAATTTATATTTTAGAAGGGATAGTTTGCATAAAATGGATCGTAATTTTGAATTTGAATTTGCTCAAATAAAAAAGCCGGGTGTGTAATGATCGGTATAAAAACAAATAATATAATTTCATTGGATATAACCATTTTTGATATAATTTCAAAGGGTAGAATCATTCATTGTACATAATAAACGTTTGGTATAATATCAAAATATATATTGTTATTTAGTATAACTATCATTCGGTATAACGCTTATTTCTTATAACCATC